>OZ005695.1:1443257-2886514 GCA_963930775.1 Cliona cf. orientalis
ATTAGACACCTAATAATTACAAAGCCAGCTGTCTGCAGTGGCACAAAAGCTCCACCATACATGCATAGTTAGATGCAGACACATACATACCCACACACATACATGTACTTTCTCTCCCTCTCTCTCTCTCTCTCTCTCTCTCTCTCCCCCTCTCTCCATTCACACACACACAATGGCACATTCAGCTGACGATACACATTAAAAGATTGCGTCATCATTTAATTATGGTTACTGTTTACTTCCCTCCGTCATGCCATGTAGCTGCTCATTGTTCACAACAACAGGCTTGACCTTGACTTGACTTGACCCCGGCACATAATGGCCTCATATGGCACAGCCACACAAACACAAGACATAACTTCTTAACCGTTGACTAAACAGTTTGGAAGAGGGGGAAGGGGGGGGGGGGGGGAGGGGGGAGAACCAGCCAGGAAGAAAAAGCAATGTAGACAGTCCTACTAGAGCAAGCCTTACTCACACAGTGACCACTACAATTTATGATTGTACATGTGGAAATTGGATCCTATTCGATCAAGTGAGAGAACTCAATTGATCCATGAGTCCACTAAAAGCATCTTTCTTTGCCCTTGGCTATACTTGTGGGTCTCTATGAAACTTGTAGGTCTCAGCTGCTATGAAAACTTGTAGGTCTATGAGAAACAGAGACCTCCGAGTGTCCAATCAGATCATAGTATTTGTTACAACTATATTCTAAATTTAATAATGAGAAACAAGATGTCTACTGTCACCTACCATTGACGAGAGCCCCTTCCTCTCCCTGTCTCTCCGGTGATCGAGTAGCTGATCGAGTTGCCGAGCGTCTGCTGCTACCAGTCTCCACGTCTGCTGTGACCACCTGCTGGGCTCCGCCCATTGCTGGTTGGCTTGTCCTCCGAGTGCCCTTGATGGCCGGGGTAGAGCCCTCGAAGGGGAACAGGTTGGGTAGCATTGTCGTGTGGAACGGACTGTGTGTACAATGTAATGATGTTAGACATATAATCACCGTACTTAATCTAATACAACATATGGAAAAAAATAATTTCAATTTTATGTTTTCCTGGTAAAGGTCGTCAATCGCTCCATACATAAACGTTATGAGACTAGAATTCGTAAAATGCTAATTTCTTACATTAATTGAATCATACGTAGTATTCGATTGACTACAGTATGCCATCAGCCAACCAACACTATAATTCCCCTCACCCACCTTCACCACACACCCCTACACAGGAACTAGAAGCACAGCTAGACAAAATCATGCCTTATAGCACAGCACATCACTCAGAGTTTCGAGTATATACATGTATATGTAGTACAGCATGTCCAGAGATGTGTGTACATACGTAAATTTAGATAGACAGATTGACTGACTCACATGGCGTAGGAGCAGAGCAGTGACCTCTCCAGCTCTGTGAACGACCTCAGATGAAGGACCTCACCGTAGGGGGAGATGGTCAGAGACTGGAGGGCTCTGTACGGAAGTAAAGAGTTAATTCATGATTGGAGATAACAGAAGGGCTGAGAACCATAGAGGACTAACCCATAAGTAAATTCATGTTTGAAATTTTTGGCAAATTTAGTACTAACTAAAATTTTGACGACTCACTTTTGATCGGAGGGTAAAATCACCGACTCTTGCTCATAGATAGGTCGAAGGTCAGGGAGGGAGTACGTCAGAAGGTTACCCACGGACGTGAGGAGGACAAGGGCGGGGTTCCAGTCTCTCGGCGCACCCACGGGGGAAGCCGCAACCTTCACCCGGATTACCCAAGCCTTGAGGACCTTCTCCTGCATCGAGTCCATGATCTTCTCTTTGCGTTTCTGCTTGAAGCCGGGAAGGGCGACCATCTTGATCTGCTCCTGGGTGCAGATGACGGCAAAGTGGGGAGAGCGGTTGTCCGGTTCTGGAACCAGTTGGTGCTTGACCTCGTTTGGATCCGGAACGGGGACTCCTTCGTGATCGAGAATGAAGATGGCAACGATGGGAGCAGCATGGAGGAGGGAGTAGTCCTTGCCTGGATGTGTGTGGAGAGAGAGAGAGAGAGAGAGAGACAAAAATGAATTGAAGCTACAGTGTTTATGCTAATAAAATGCAAGATCTAATTAGTGCAAGAAAATTGCGCGAAAGTTAAAATCATAATTATTTTTAGCTTGTGTTCTAAATTTAGCATAAATACCATAATATAGACTCATACACACTCAACCCAATGACGACCCTGTACCACATCAATTCTAAGATTCGGAACACTTACCTGCAACAACAGCCTTGTTGAGCACGACATTCCTGTCCCTCGGAGGGGGCAGTGTGATGCTGTAGCGGATCATTACAGAGCCCTTGGTCGAGGCAAACAGACACGGGGTGCACGTACTGCTGGTCATGTGCGTCTCGTAGAAGGCAAGGTGAGTGACATAGCCAGCCATCTCAGGAGGGACCTATGGAGGGAAGAGGAGAGAGAGAGAGAGAGAAAGAGAGAGAAAGAGAGAGAGAGAGAGTGAAAGATGACTGATAGCTCAATCTTCAACATGAAATTCTTGCTGACTCAGTGCTCAGATTAATAAATACATGTACATGTGCACTAATAATCCATAATAATTGCATCTGTGTGTGGCCACAAACTGTACCTGTGAGCTGGCAGCTGCTTCAACTGGTGAGCGCACGTCAACAGGAGAATTGGGCTCAGAGCTAGCCCTCGGCCTGTGTCCCTTCCCCCTCCCCCCGGCCCCTCCACCTCCTCCCTGGGACTTGATCCCAGCTTCAGCGTTCAGGGCCTCGGCTATCTTCTTGCGATCGTCGGCCACGGTCGATGCACTCCTACGTCGCCGAAATGAGTCACGGATCGAGCGACGGAAAGATTGAACCCTGTGCACAAGTGTGTGTGTATGGTGAGTATTAAAGGTGGCATTCGATCAAAATGATGCACCACAATCAGTCAAAAATATGTGCATTTCAATGTCACTTTTGATAGACATTCTCTTATGCTGCACACGTACAACTCACATCCAAAGCATGTAATAATCTAGCTGTGCTCGTTTAATTTTGACAACATAAATTTTATGTACCTATTGACAGATCTTGCCCCGTGGCCATCGGGTGTCACTGTCGGGTGGATCAGCACGAGACCCTTCACCAGAAAGTTGGCCACAACAAAACCTTTACTGATCCCAGCTGCCACTCTGGAGAGAAAAAAACATAAGAATTAATAGCAGCAAAATAACATTATCTGATTGCTGGTTCGTCAGGAGGGGGGGGGGGAAGTAGACATCTCCCAGTACTTTAGTACTATTCATTATGAATACAGAAATCCTAAATCAACCTCGGGGGGGGGGGGGGCGGACATGGAAAATCCTATCCTAATGATCCCCCCCCCCCCCCCCCCCACCTCTAAATAAATTCACTGATACTACACACATCCACCCTGGCCAGGAGATTTCTCTACTCCTATGTATCAGTACACTTACAGTCCCCAGTCAGGTCTAAAGGTCAAGGCGGTGATGGGCGTGGCTGGGATGCACTGGAGGCAGAAGGTTGCCTGGAAACCAGCTGGCACCTGAATGGGCTCCGTTTTACACTCAAGAGGCTGCTCCTTTCGAAGGCCAGCCCTGCGGTCTCTTGTTTGGTTACCAAGGAAGACCTCAGCTCTTTCGTACTGCAAGAGAGAGAAAGATGGAGGAGGGGGGGGGGGGGGAGAGAGAGAGAGAGAGAGAGGCAGAGAGGGAGAGAGAATAAATGCTTACTTATATCAAAGCATATGCTGCTTACATATAAATGGTATCAATAAAAACTAAAATTCATAGTACCCACCTGCAGCTTAACTTCGCCAGGTATTGGGTTAAGAGCAAAGGTCACCACTTGACCTCCGGCCCCACCAATACAGAGGGTGCGGGAGAATGGACAGAAGTCGATAAACTTGATGGAAAGGCGGGCGTCATCCTCGAAGGGATCGTAGGAACTGACTTTGCGATAAGGGGGCCAGCTGAAATCGGCAAAGTCATCCAACAGGGCAGGATCAATGTCTTCTCCTAGGAATAGATTGGCTGTCTTTAGCTCGTAGATTAGTCGCATGGCCCCAGTCGTCACATCCCAGAATCTCACCATGCCATTCTCATGACTGCAGAGAGGGAGAGAGAGAGAGAGAGAGATGGAGAGAGAGAAATGAAAAGAGCAGCTGTTACTTTCTTTCACCCATCCACTTACCCCGTGAGTAGAATATCGAAGGACGTTGCCTCGGCAGCACGGACACACCCACCCATGGCCGGCCACTCCATCTGACTGAAGTGCTCGTGAGCGGGGGGACTCGTGATGTTCAGCTCATGCAACGCGACAAACAGCTCGGACGAGCAGTTCTCGTAGAGTCGGACACAGTGGACCGGGGAGGTGTGGAGGGTGAACAGGTATGGCTTCCTTATCTGAGGGCACCTGTCGTGATAGTAGGTAAGTGGTCGTCAAATAAAAATACACCATATTGCACACAGGTCTCTCATTGGCTGGCATGTGCACGTAATCTAATATGGTAAGTGGTCGTCACACGTATTTACTCACTTGGGAGCCTCGAGGTCAAAGGCCAGTATCTCGTGCTCACAGAGCACTATGAGCGCGGCGCCTCGGTGGGTGGAGGGGTTCGTGATGGTGATGAAGTCGATGACCCGAGAAGTGAAGTCGAGCGCGATGTGGTCCGCCCCCTGGATCACGGTCACCGTATGGTGCTCGTCCTCCTGCTCCGTGGGGATTCCCCCTGCAAACACCAGCAGCGGGTTCTGGTCCGTGTTCAACCACTTAATCTTGGTTATGGGCATACAGCTGCCATTGCCAGGATCTGTACAAGCAAAAAAATGAATAATGGTAAATGTAGTGTTGTGACGACCTTTACCATACAACTCTAGTACATGTAACTCTGCCGATCATTACCATACATATTTAAACACATAATTTCACCCCCTTCTCTCTATCCCCAGTTACTACAACCTATACTACGTACCATAGTGTTTGGTAGGTCCTTCGCTTGGGGAGCTGCTGCTGATGGCCCAGAAGTAGATGCTAGAGTCAGAGTGAGAGCTGACAAACTTGACACCGTCGTTTTGCCAGGAGAGAGACTCCAGTGGCTGCAGCAGATAGACAGACACACACTCACACACGTTTTGCACACTAGCACGGCAGATTTGGTACATATGTGATTTTGACATTGTACATGTACATGTATCTTATACTACAGGAGAAGTTTTGAGTTGAGTACGTAACTTTTTTCAACAAATTTACAAATTTGTACTAACAGATTTCACCATCAAAAACCATCCCATGTATGGTATTAGAAAGGATACTTACATACGCAAAACAGTTCCTTATGAGCTGGTAAAATTGAAATACTTGAATAATCATTAGTACAGGGCCTGGGAACGAGGCTACAAACATACGTACACACATCTATAGGTAAGTAACATTGGTTTGGTATCGTAGGTACATACGTACAAGTAAGCACTCACTTCCCTAACCTGCTGGCAGTCTTGGATGCTAGCAGGGAAGTTCTTTGTGGGCAGTCCGCGGTTGATGTCCCAGAGACAGATGACTCCCTTGTCGTAGCCAATCAGGAGAAACTTGGGGTCGGCAGGACACACCTCCAGGCACTTGACGCTACCGGGGTTCGCCGACTGAGACAAACTGGAGAAAATTATTTTTTATTTCAAGAGTTTGCCAAGATACAAATATCTAAGGGCTTACAGTGTTGTTGCGTTGTTCCAGTAGATGACCTCTGTGGTGAGGGTGAAGGTTCGAAGGTCAAGAATGAAGACGTTCCCTCCCTCCGTGCCGACGTAGAAGTTGCCGTTGATTTGAGAGAGGCAGCACTTGGTTATCGTTTTGCCCCTGGGAGAAAGAAGAGGTACATGTAACAAGGATTTTTTTTTCAAATTTCAGCAGTGGCCTTGTAAAGTGTACAGGGGTTCCCGAATCTTATAGCCATTTCCCATAGGTACTACTAATCAGTGTTCACTGCAGATTATCAAGGAAATAACATTTGGCAAAAATGGCTACTCAGTCCAGGAACTAGTAGCCAAAGTGAAGGATACAATAGTAATTTGTAAGGAACCCCGTGGAGTGGTTCCACTATTGCATGCATGTACACCAAAAAGCTTATTATATCAAGCAAAAGCCAAAGCTGCAACACACAACACAAAGGTTCCTGTCTGCCTAGCTTTGAGAACCATTATTCAGAGAGAGAGAGAGAGAAAGAGAGAGAGAGAGAGAGAGGAAACATGAACCAAGGGTTCCCAGGGTTCCCCCTTTTCCTGGCTATCATGTATCATCAAGAGACGCATTCCTCCACCAGTCACCCCTCACCAGAAAACAAACCATTACCACACACACACACACACATACATACATTCATACACGACACATTAGCTAGTCATGCATACCTACATGTACATGCACCTCAATATATGTGTTTATACATGGTGTACACATGTTATACAAGTGTACGTACATGTAGATATACATGTTGATCCATTGCATTAATTACTGTAGTGGAGTTTCCCTAAAGCCCTATATATATATATTTAGTGCAATAATGCATTCCATTTTGGTGCAGAAATTGAGGCACTCTTGAAAATTAATGAGGACACCTCCTTTTAATAAGGGGACACTGTTTGAGCAGGACCTGGTACGTACATGCATACTGTACTGAGCCAAAGAGGAGCCTGCCATGCATGGCCTTGAGAACTGGGGGCGGTAGCTAGTTGACCTGGGACAATTGGTCTAGTGAAATTTACAACCACATTCACACACACAGGTTGGTCAAGCACTATTAGGCTAGGCACCCAAGTGGCTCTGCCTATTGCTGAGAATTAGGTTTGCTTGAGCAGGCAATGATGGGGTCATAATGATACAGTATCTTCTTGACCTCAATAGTGACTAGCTGTGTGTAAGTAAGAGAGAGAGAGAGAGAGAGAGAGAGAGAGAGAGTGTGGGTGTGTGCCCTTGGCCCAATGAAGCGTCACCAGCCAGTAAAACATGGCCGCTCAACCAGAGACAGCTGAGACAACTAGCGACGACTAGCGTGATACACCATGACAAAGTTTCGCCTACATGTCTGTCGGTCGTGACCACCCTAATCGCTCGACCTGAAGAGACCTCAGCTTGGCTAACCAAAGCATAGATAGGACATGGTTTTTAAGCTCATAACTACACTAGGAACCAACCTCACAATTGGAAACACTTTGCTAATTAATTACACCATGTACATGCACGTAAACGACAAATTATTAAGTTCTGGCCCACCTACAAAATCAATTAAATTCAGGGTCAAAGCTCACTCAATCATTATTATACAGTAAATTCAGGACCTAGGCACCTTAATTATTTATTACAGCAGCACAATACAGTGGAACCCCTCTATTCCGGATCCCTTTGGTCAGCTTAAAGTATCATAATTAAAGGAAGTGTCCTCATTCCAGGGGTGTCCTAAAAGAGGGGTTCCACTAGCACTGTAGCTACTTTAATTGTACTCTACGTGACCTTTACCCCTCGGGGTCCAGCCTGTATTCCTTCACGTAAGTGAGGGAACATGGCGTCTGATCTCCCCCATTCAGCTGCCACAGAATCAGCCGGTTGTCCGCGGAAACGGTGATGAACTGGTGAAGGCCCTTCAACGAAAAGATCTCCTGAATAGCGGCTCCATTATCAAGCTCGGCCCGGAACTCGACTCCAGGTCTTCCGTAGATTCTGAATTCTCCATTCTTGGTTCCAATTGATAGGAATTGGTCCTCGGGTTCAAAACTGATGGCAGTGGGAGAGCTTGGGAATCCATGAAAGGCAGTCTGGGATAAAAGAGAGAGAGAGAGAGAAATTATGAATCTGACATCCGTGCCAAATTCTCAGCTGACTATAATATAACAACATAGATAGCTTGTAGCAAATATAAACACAAATCATTAGCCACTTAGGAACAAGCAGCTGCACCCAATTATCCACCTCTCAGACACGTGCCCTTAATCCGTAACCAGTGCTATGAGCGATTTCATCGACAACTCAAAGCCTAACCCACCACAGACACATAAATGGGTTACTCTCCCATGCACTTGTACAGTGTACTCCTTGGATTACGCACTATACAATCCATGGATGACTTGAACACCATATTATGTACTCAATATCCTGCCTTGAGTAAAACTTATTGGATCATACAAGATATACATGATTTCATGTACATGGGGGAGGGGACACACACAAAACAGTATGCTGAAATTCTTGATTGGGTATAGCAAGTATAGTTGCTCGTTTATATATATCTCCATACTGGCAGAATAAGAATTTTCATTCTTGCCTATCGTTCTTACTCTTCCAGTATTGATACAGGAACAAACGTAGTTGCAGTGTCTTGATTTTCAGATAGATAAAAAAACAGCTACAGTAATCCCACGGCAACGGACAACCATTATCCAGCGCGTTGGCTAGGAGGTATGTGAACAAGCTTGTAAGCATGTAGTAGGCACACGGAGAACACACAAAGATGGTTATGTACGTAAAGACAGACACACGGTGGATATATGCACACACACGGATAGTCCTAGGAAAGTCACTACAGAGAGATAGAGTGGCGTAGCACTGCTCTTAAAAAAACCTCTTACATTTGATGTGGTTTTATAAACTGCAAATATCCTTTGATATTTGACCACAGCACCGTTCTTCCAACTGACTTGCCTGCCCAGGACACACACACGCACGTACTCACTCTCGTAAACACTGCCAATAAAAGCTTGTTTATTCAAGAAAGGAGGTCTAATTTTCACAGTGCACAAAGCTAACACGATTCATAGCCCTAAGTAGTTTACACCACAGGTGCTTGGTCAGTGCCCTGGGTACACCACCACCAAACTGTTTGTGGTAACAGTAGCTGGTTGCACTCGAGGAAGTACAGGGTCGACCCAACGTACAACCACAGGTATGCACTCCTACATACTCAAATCTCCCCCATCTCTCTCTCTCTCTCTCTCTCTCTCTCTCTCTCTCTCTCTCTCTCTCTCTCTCTCTCTCTCTCTCTCTCTCTCTCTCTCTCTTTCTCCCTCCCTCTCCCCCTCCTCTCTCTCTTTCTCTCTCTGTCTCTCTCTCTCTCCCTAATTCCATACTCAGTTGCACACAGTAATATGGACAATAACACATATACCTCTGAATCTCTCTACCTCTCACACTGAGTCTATGAGAGCTTGAAGATTTCAGGTAAGGCTTACCCCGAGTGTTCTGTAAAAGCTCTGGCTACTTGAGAACAAGGAGAGGAATCTTCACTGCATAAGTGTGTTTCTATTCAGCTAAAGCTCAGTGACAACTATACATTTAGGATATCATCGATTTATATGCATGAAAATCCCAAATCTAAGGGGCAATCATCCTATTGCCTGCTCATGAAAACAAATCTAATCCCAGCAAAGGGCAGAACCAGTTACAATGTAGGTTCCTAGCCTTGAGAATTAGGGAGTATCAAACCGCAGTTCGCTCGTTCATTCGCTGTCACATCTGTGACGCTTCATTTCAAGAACGACTACTTAGCTCAGGGGCAGCTACATATCAGGTCACGTATGTATTGGACTTACCATGGCTCATTAGCTGTCAAAATTGTCAGTAGAGGTTTGTTTTGTCTGCCCAGGGATCGCAAAATACACAGCTACTGTCAACAGTCAAAGGCCAAAGCGGCCAGCCACCTGCATGAGCTGGATAGCTATATACACGTACGCATAAATGTTGCCTTGACTTCTTCCTTCTGGTCCAATTTAGTCTAGTAAGTTTGGCCAGCAGCTGATCTACTAACTAATTATTCAAAAGAGGAAGGACAAATGGAACTAATCCTGGCAACCAAATAAACTATCAAGAAGGTTCATTTAGGTATAAAACAGCATCTATTACCCTAGATAGCAAAGTGTAGAATACCACAAAAGTATTAGGTACACACACAACACATACACACACACAAACGTATAGTACATATACAAGACTTGTACAAGACTTGCGAGTGTTGGAGATATTCATGGCTGGAGTCGGCCTATGCTGTGAGATTAGTTTCATGGCCTGGGCCCCCCTACCCTAGCCCCTCAGAGATCGAGACAGATGGGGTGGACTGACTGCCTGACTGACCACAGCCCAGCCCAGGGTCATGAATAATCTCATGAATGATCAGCCAATGATATCAACTCGATCGAGTGAGCTACGTTCATACACATTGATTTTATGATCTATGTTCTAATATACATGTAACACGAGATCTACAAGGAACTAGCATGGAATTTCTTTTTTTTTTTTTGGGGGGGGGGGGGGGGGGGACGGTGAAGAAAAGACACTCTGTGACTGTTTGTCCTATAGGTTTACAATGACAATACAGTGACAGCACTCAGTGGGCAAGGAACACTTCTCAACTGCAACCACAACATTAGGTAAGTAGACAGTAGGTGTTGGCCAAGTAAAGTAAAGCAAGCTAGAGGCTGAGGCTGCACGCACATGCACAGTGACACAAGACCTGGCTCATATGTACTCGGAACTGATCAAGTATCAACTGGAGTGTCAGTTTATTAAGTGTAGCTATAGCTAAACCTATCTCAAATTTTAATGGAGGTAAATATAATGCTAGGTGTCACTACTACATGGCTTCTTCTGGTTGACAGAGAGAAAGAGACAGGGAGAGAGAGGGAAAGAGAGGTGGAAAGGTAACAAGAGAGAGTGGAGGGAGAAAGAAAGAGAGAGAGAGTACTAACCACTGTTTGCTCTTACCATGTGTGAGAGTATACTACCGTATAGCCGGAAATATTGGCGGGCATTAAATTTGGCGGTTGAGCCCAAAATCGCTATTGCAAGAATATTGGCGGATTTAAATTTGGCGGTTTGGTACGGAATCGCCATACATATATATGCGAGTAGGAAATTTTGGCGGATTTTAATTTGGCGGTTGTAATATAGACCGCCAAACCGCCAAATTTAATTCCCCGCCAAATTTTCCGGCTATACGGTAGTATGTATGCAGCACAATAGTGACCATGACCCACCACTCTAACTTGAGCTGAGTTCACCAACGATAATATTGTAACATTATCACAGACAGCTGCACGAGGCTAACCATGGTAACCACACCCACACGCATACATGTACTTTAAATATTTTCACCGGGATCATTCCCAGATCTAAGGAACTAGCTACAAATGCACGCTACAAACTATACATTCCACATGTACATGTATATGTACGTCATGTACGTACATGCATATTATTATCGTGATGGAAGAAACAATTAATTAAATTTAATAGCTGTAATCCAACAAATCGACAGTAATTAATATCCAATTGCTATCGGCTTACGATATTAAAAGACTGACATAAGCACGACATCGATACTGTCTCTCTAATAGAATCGCTACACACACTCACACATTCACACAGAGATCCATACACACGGACAGTCTAACTTTAACTCAATTATCAATTCACTCCAAGTAAATAGCAGATATTGATTTTACTCTGTAGACATGAGTATGTGTGTGTGTGTGAGTGTGTGAGGCCTGGATAGGATAGGATGACAAGGTTCACTCGGCCGCTCATTTCTAAACTGTTATCATTTTCTTCGGAGTGGAGTGTGTGGGTGTGTTGGATGGTATGCAGCCACGGCATCACGTCAGCGAAATCAGCTTTTATATCCACCCTTTCATCTTTTTTCCTTTTACTCTCTCTACTCTACTCTTACTATCCTCATTCTGTCTCCTCCCCCCCCCCCCCCTCTCTCCATCCTCTCTCCCCAACTACTTGGTGACACTCTTCTGCAATAAACATTCCCACCCCAACCACTAGCCTATTAAGCCTCATACCAACAGAAACCAGGTGTCCACTGACACGACACTTCAGGGGGCATCGCTACGGCTTCACAAACATGCACAGCCGGCCGGTGAGCTACATGTACACCAGTACACATCTGTGCATGGAGAACATACTCACAATGAATAACACAGCGAGGCCAGGAGGCGCAAGGCTAGGGGAAAAAGCATTTTTGGAATAAAGTTATCACAGATTTTTGATTGATCGCCATGCACATAACACGTATCCAGCCATGCTTAAAATCACAGCGATGCAGAGTCGGTTGACACGAGAAGACTTAGGTTTTAGAAAGTATAGTATTTCAAGGCTATCAAAGAAGCAAAACTCGAGGGTGGCAGGCGTATTATACTATAATACCGGCTTCTAGCTACGTAACTGGCACTGATGGTACTATAGACAGCCATGAGAGCCGAGCCAAGCACTTGACACCAATAAGGGTAATCCGACAGCAAAAGCTTTAAATCAAGAGGCTCAGCTTGTCAAGTTACAAAGTGCAGACAAGCTTGTTAATCCAAACGGTACGTACAGTAGCAAGCCCTTAGGCACTATGGTAGAGATAGTTCTAGTAGTGCTATATATAATACTTGGACTGTCCTATTGGAACCTCCCACCATGCAAATGTACATGTACACGTACATGTAGGTATGCATTACAGTCACCATACACGAAGTTTATGTTATAATAGCGCCACGGGAATTTCTATCACCTTTCAGCAGTATAATATACAGAAAGGGTGCTAGAAAATTAATGGTAGAGGCCTACAAGCTTTGTGTGAATTGTCACCTAGGGATTCGAGGGTTCAAAACTATTGTGTCGTCTACACCTCTGACTTGACGACTGCTACACGTGATGCTTAACAGCAGATTAGCAGGTTAATAGCACACACACACACACGCTCATGTGCACACGTAGTGCGATTTAATGATTGGATCTTGAAGAAAGGACCAGGCAATTTCGTAACAAATTTCTTAAGTTCTGATCCATGCTCTAACAGAAGGACAAGTTCTACTCCAGGCCACACCCAGCAAGAGGCCAGATTTCTCCACACATTTTAATAATATTATGTAGCTGCCTCCCAGCAACGCGCGCACACACACACACACAACGGCAAGTGAATGCGTCTAGGCTTCTTAGCTTTTAGCTGGCCATATTTATTGTAACAAACACCCCCGGGCTATGCAGCCAGAACCAAGCCTAACTAACTAGCGTCTAGGTGGGAAACGGGACGTACGGTTTTGAAGCTGAAGTGATCCGGGTGTAGCTCCTCGATCCGCGCATGCCCGCCCCTTCTTTTGAACTTCGGCATCTTCTGTCTCTCGTTCTCCTTCCTTCTCTGCTCTTCTTCACTCGCTAGCAACGCTTAGGCGGCGTCGATCGGCTAATAAAAAGCAGTCAGTATAGCTAGTACACAGTACTAGTACAGTACAGTACAGCCTTCACCACTTGCAGGCCGGCGCTCGATCATTTCCGGTAAATCGACTGCGAGTTACATCCGGTAGTTTACGGAACTCTCGGATACGGACGGGAAACTATATTCTGATTGACCACGCCCCTTTATCACTAAAGACATCCCAGTTCTTCGACTTGGAGGTAGCAGTTGGACCTTGTCTAGATCACGAATCAAGCGCCATTGAGGTGAGTTGGCTTTTGCGTTTAGTAGCCGTATCCTTCTGCCTTCCCTTGTGCTTTAAATCAAAGCAATCGGAAAGTTAGAAGCCTCTGCACATGCGCATGTCATTTACTAGATGTTTGAAGAATTCTAGTATGGTCCCAAAAATGTATTGAACCTTGCCGATACTTGGGTTAGTATAGTCCTATAGATTGTACGTGAGTATTTCTATAGCAGGCTTATGTTTGATAGTTTGCGTTTCTGTTTCTTTTCATACAGAGTTTGGATTTGCAAATAGTTCAAGTCTTCAGCTACTGAAGTATCCAAAGTACCCCAACTTGTGATAATAGTAAATAGATCTACCACATTTGAACAGCTATCATGATCAAGTCAGTATTCGATAGGCTGATTGGTCGTTTAGGTGGGGGTCCAGGTCGTTCCCCCCTCAGCTCCGACAGTATCGACGGCTCCGAATTGGAACACGAGCTCCTTGTGGTCGCAAAAGCTTCCGAGCTGAACAACTCGTTTCAAGATGGCTTCACTACCCCTTCCCCTCCGTGCACGCCGGTAGAACGCATGGAGACTCCAGAACAAGATGAAGTCCTTTTCAGCAAGAATAACGTGTTTCTGAGCTACCCCAAAAGAGCGTCTCTCAAGTCACATGACCTGATGCGATTTTCCTCACTGGAAGCGTCGCAGACAACGCCTAGTAGTTCTCAGGCTTTGCCATCGACCAGTGATAATTTCAATTCCAATTCCAGTGCTAGCGGCTCGTTTCAGGATAACCAGATCCTCGTTCCAGGCTACCTCTTCATCACGACCAGGGGCTCAAACTATGGTACGACACTGATACTGAACTGGGCCCCTAACAGTAGCATGAAAGTCCCTCCGGTATCTTCCTCTCTACCACTTCACCTCCGACCTTCCGCTTCTGCCAACAGCCTCGGTAGTACTAGTGCCGCTATTTCTACTCTAACAAATGGTGATGCAATCATTAGCTGTACCGACGATAGAGAGAGGGATCTGGGTAGAACTAACGGGTCGCGTAATATCACAGAGTATACCGAAGGAGATGCCATTGTGGTCATAGCGACAAATTCCACCGCTGGGGAAAACCCCTCAAATTCCTGGCCCATTGCCATGGCAACAGGAGGGAGAGGAGGGGACACATTGGTAGCCGCCGGCGCTGGAGGGAGAGTAGAGAAAGTGGGAGCAGGAGTCGGTTTGAGTAGAGTTGGCGTGAGCGGTGAGGATGCACTACTTGGCTACGATCGGCCGTCTTGCTCGTCCGTCTCGATCGACCTCGGCATGATGGAGATGATCAGAATATTCTACAATACGGACAAGAACGGGTTCATCGTCAGTGGAGAGATGGTGATCAGGAGCAAGGACAGGAACTTCAAGGTTCGTTAGTGAGTGAGTTACCCTATTAGTATCTCATTCCTAGAATTTTACTCAATTTACTGATATTTGATTTTTGGGTGATGGGGTGGGGGAGGGAGAGAGATCCGTGTGAGCGAGTGTGTGTAGTCTCTATGGTATTGATTCAGAATTAATGTTTTGCATTGTGTCTAATTACAGAGGTAGCCAGTGTTCCGAGCGTAACAGTATGACTCGTAGTTTAAAACGAGCAACAATACTAAAGTAATTAATCTACTGAAGGAGAGACATGCACGTACACCATAATGCGTAGTGTGTGTATACAGGACCTATGTGTGTGTATGGCTGAATTTACGTATTAGTAGTCTAGGGCTATCTGGCCTGGCGTGGTGCAGGACTGTGAGGGTGTTAATTGTACGCAGCTGCCACATAATTGATAATTATGGCTCAAATTGCATAATGTGTGGGTTTGACTAATTATATCTCATTTTTCTGGACTATTGTTTATTCAGCTATTGTATGGTTGAAAAACAATTCTTACTCTCCCTCTCTCTCATGTATAAATAGCAAACACTTAGCTAGCTAATTCCATAGAGGATCATGATGGGACTAGATTTTGGTGTATTTAAAACAATGTATTTTTACTTTCAACAAAAACAAAACACGGACATAAATGGATGAATGTGAATCGAAGGCATTCATCCACATTAGGCTAAGCCTAAACTATCATGATTGTGTGATTTTTTTCATGTCAGGTGTTTCGTTTCAAAACGGGCGGTCTGAATGAGCTCGTTCACATCCTTCGCTCATGGAAGTACTTCAAGCACAACTGGCACAAGGATCCTTCGCTCATGGAAGTACTTCAAGCACAACTGGCACAAGGAGAGCCAGCAGCACACTTTCACCGTATTCCAGCCGAAGCTGAGCCTAGCGGAGCTCCACCCACTGGAGGGAACCATCGCAAGCATGCTGACGGCGGACATGTGGAGGGACCTCAGGGACGGGGAGGGAAGGATCATCGATAAGCAGTATGTGCTCAAGGTGAGTCTACAGAGAGGGGGAGGGAGAGAGAGGAGAGAGAGAGAAAGAGGGAAGGAGAGAGAGAGAAAGAGAGAGGGAAGGAGGGAGTAAGGGAGAGAGAGAGAGAGTAAGCACTGAAGTCATGATATGGCATGTCACATGGCCAATATTAAACACCTGCAGCTGTGATCCATTAAAGTTTGTAGTGGTGAGCAGTTAATTTCCTCCGATCTCAAGGCATGTGAACCAGCTTATATGGCTGTTATTTACTCTCACAGTAGCATGTGTTGTCTGTGCAAGTGTGCACAAAATATTATGACAAATTCTTTCGCCAAAATTTTGACAGGTGATATTCTTCCAAGGGGTCGCCCCTCCCCTGAGAAAGGAGGTGTGGCCTTTTCTGCTCGGCCTTTACTCCTTTGACTCGTCGGAGAGGGAGAGAACGAGAGTCAAGTCAAAGAAACTTGAGGAGTACTGGACCATCAATAAGCGAAGGTTTGTGGCTAGCTGTCTGTCTGTCTACGTGTGTGTGTGTGTGTGTGCTTTGAAGCTTTGAACTAACACATTGGTAGTCATGTTTGCTTTCTCTCAATAGTACAAATAAGTGACTAGTAAAAAGTAGCATTCAACTTTATGTACATGTACATAATAATATTATGTGTATATACTGCTAAGCTCAGTTTTCACTCTATCAATACTCACTGCACTACTTGCATTGTGCACTACATGTATGTATTGTGCCAGCATTGATAAGCAGTCAATGCACGTCAATGTGAGTACATGTGCATGTACCTGCATAGTATAAAACTATAACATAATACAGGTGCCTTTCTGCTTATCAAGTGGGGTCACTGCATTGTGCATTGGCACTCTGGCCAGATCAGATCAGATCCGGTTCTTAGCATTGACTCATTGTGACCCGGGCCTGCCCTCTCTCTCCAAGTACATGGGGATAGGGGGGTAGCCATTGCGTCATCTATAGCTGTACTGACCTTTAGCCTTCTACTGATCTAAGCTCTCCATGAATTAATTTTGTGCTGGGACTCTCTGGGGACTAGGGTAGATGGATGGACCCTGTGCTGCATTGATAGGTGCAGGGGGGGGGGGTTGCACAGTGTTCCGTACAAGGTTACACTTGTAAGGGTTCCATTCAGCTTCCACCAGCTAAGCAAGGGCATAGGGCTAGGTCACCTTGGATAGCTCAAATGCACATATACTTGTAGCTAGCATCATCCTTTTGAAATTGTGTTTGTGAAAGATAAGTCCAAATTTTCATCATGATCATAAGTAAAATATCTACCCGTTGTAGTTGTCTTGGCAATCGCTTGTTTCTAAAATGTTGCTATTTCCTATTCCAAGTATAAGTACATGTACACTATAATAATATGCTTTTGATAACACACACACACTCACATGAATGCATTTCAATTTCCAAACACACGCACACCATAATAATAATAATAATATATGTACATACCCCCTTTACCCTTATACCTACACACACACTCACACACTCTCACTCACTCATGGGCAGGCGGACACTAGAGAAGGAAGCAGCCACTGTGGTGAAGACAAACGGAGAGCCAACGCCAAGACAGGCCAACAGCAGTAGCAATAGCAGCACTGGTAGCAGTAGCTCCAACAGCATGACTGTGGCACCACCACCAGCTCCGACGGAAAATGGCTCATTTCGAAGAAGCATGATGAAGTACTTGTCGACGAGTGAAGCTAGCAGCTCGACAAGCTCAGCTACGACTAGCGGCACCGTGGAGATGAGGACACACCCCCAGCAGCAGCAGCAACGAGTCAGGAGGGCAGAAGGAGGTATGACACATAATACGGCGGCTTCATCACGATCACAGCAACCCACTCCTCCGTCTGTGGACATTAAGGCGCTGATCAACCAGGTGGGTAAGGATGTGAGAAGAACGGACAAGAACCATCCTTACTACAAGGGAGAGAACAACATTAACACCAAGACGCTCATGTGAGTAACTAGTGCTAGAGTACTGGGTCAAGTGGCATACGAACAGCACTCCAAACTTTCTGCATGCTATTGTGATAGGGTTTTAGGTCACCTGTGGTTGAAAATTTTGCAGCACTTGGTACATTCTTGCCAGAGTATTTATTTTATGATGGTTTTAAGAGACACTAGCTCTACCCATGTGAGCAGGGTGTACCATTATGTTTTATACGTGTAGTACAAATGTCATGTGATTGCCCAGTGATCGCCTGATAACAATGCAAATATAATATATTGTGCTCTGAGCTACTAGTGTGGCAGAGATGATATAGCATAGTATAATTACACAATGTGGCTGTGAGTGCTAGGATTGGTTTTGTGTGTAGTGGTACACTCATGTGATGGAGGAGATGAGGGGCACTAAGTGAAGGCCAGCCCTCGATCAAACAGCCAAGGCTGTCATGTGCAATTTATCACAATGTATATTCTGTGATCATGTGCGGAGTTGATAATGCACTTGTGCATCAGGTGCCTGCTGAGAGAGCGGTTTAATCCTCTATAGAGCTTCACTACTTACGTGTAGGGAAAGCTATTGAGCTAAAGGGAGATCACGAAATGATCTAATCTGCTTCTCTAGCTGTCACTATTGCAGTAGATTTTAGATACTAGGAACATTCAGTTTGGCAACAAGTAAACTATACAATGAACCATACCAAGGCTTTATAATAACATTATAGCTTTTTGCACATTGTCAAGTACTCCTAGTGAGCTGCAAACGACTGTAACTAATATTAATAATTATTGCAGGAACATCCTCCTGAACTACCTGATTCACAAGCCGGAGATCAGCTATCGTCAGGGGATGACTGACCTCCTTGCCCCCCTCCTGGCTGCTCTCGACGATGAGGCGGAGGCATTCTGGTGCTTCACGAAGCTAGTACAGTCAAGCATCTTCTACATGCCCGGCAAAAGTCATATCTCAGTCAAGCATCAACTGGTAAGAAAATAATGATAATTCTGTGTACCTGTACCTATAGCTAGTGTGTAATCACCTAACTTCAGTGTTCTCCCCAGGAAAAATTCAAGGCACGATAGTAGGGCATAGCTTGGGTGGAGACTGTGGCCACATCAAAGCTTATGGATTAGCACTATTCCCACATCAAAGGGAATTCTGAACTGAAGGCTTGTCGGGCCAATATGCCTTAGATATGCTGGGGAGAACACTGAACTTCTATAGTAGCCTTGTTCTCAGCCACACCAGACACAGGGAATGGGACTAGCACACAATATACCTAAAGGTGTATACACATGTGACGACCTTTTACCCTTTCAAAACTTTCCTCAGGAGCCACTGAGTTTGTTGATTCAGCTTCTTATCCCATCCTTCTATGCCTACCTGGACAGCACAGAGGAGGGCCTCACGCTCATGTTCTGCCATCGATGGCTGCTCGTCTGCCTCAAGAGGGAATTCCCCGAGGAAGACGCCTTGGCAATCTGGGAGGCCTGCTGGACTAACTATGAAACGACCTCTTTCCACCTGTTCATCTGCGTAGCCATCATGGCGATGTACGGCCAGAGAGCCATCGAGAGAAACATGAACATCAATGAACTGATGGTATTCTTCAACACTCTAAGTCAGTCCATGCCCAGGGACACTGTTATGAGTCAGGCACGAGGCTACCTGCACAGGTTTTGTCGGAGTGCCCAGGTGCACTGTAAACTGTACCCGATCATGACCAGGGAGTTCTGGGAGAGAAAGGGCAGCCCCAGGCTGGTCTGTGAGGAGTGCAAGGGACTGGTTAACTGTCCTAGAACTGGATTTGTACCTAAGAAAGGACCAGTGTGTTGATCAATGTCATAGTAATAAGTATTATGGAGTAGACTAAAAATTATTTCATGACAAAAATTATTGATTGTGCACTATTTCATCTTATAGGGTGCATGCTGATATAAAGTTTGATTATTATGGCATGGTATAATAATAATTATTAATATTTGATTGCACTTTTATTGTCCTAATGACAATGTCATGTGGATCACATACAGCAAGACCATGGGCGAGGTAAAAAAAAGAAAGTTCATCAAGTTCCATTGGTTCTTGGTGTTCACATCCAATTCAAGGTAAAAAATCATCAATCTTGGATCTCTTACAAATCGTAGTATCAACTTGAGATTTGGTCTTTCATTTGAGTTTTGTAACATAAAAAAATGATATATGATGAATGGTACGCTAGTACAGTAGTAACTCATCTGATTCAGCTTTTGTGATGAATATCTAAAAATCTTGCAGAATATCCATAATAGCTTTACCCAGACAAGAATGATCCAAATGGAAATGCAGAGTACACGGTAAATCATAGTTAGTATATTCAATAATACCGCAACAATCTCGGTTACTGAATACTGGATTATTCTTAGACGATCATCAACTACTGAAGTGGCGAAGTTACGAACACTATTAACTGTTGTGGAAGAAAGTGCTCCAAAATGTTGCATGGTAGGTATCACCTCACTTGATTGACTAGTCAATGGGCCAGGCATGGATGACGACAAAATGTGTTGATTGTTAGATATTATAGACGTAATATTATTAGGTAGGGCGAATGGATACGGAGAAAATATTACATACAAAATAAATGATGTAGTATAATGTACAATTTTCAAGGGTACTTGACTGACATTATAACATGTTTCAACATACCTCACACATGGAATGAGGTACCAACAGATCGTACTTTTTGTTTCCTCATACGAAAAAGGTTTCTCCAGAGTCTGAATAATGTTTAAAGCAAGTTCCATTTCATTCATACCCTCAGAATAATTACCAATAGAGAACATTGCCTTGCCAAGAAGAACATGAAAAAGAATGACTTCCTTCTTAAAATTTGTTGTATTTTTCAGAATATCTATGAAATAAATTACCATTTCAATGGTCTCAACATACTTCTCATTTTTATACCGATGATTGGCTACATTGTAGGCAATATCTAGTGGTACTTTGTTTTTACGGTCAATTTGCAACCCAAGACCAATACCTAATTTCCATGGTGCATGCACAGCTATTAAACCTACATCTTTTACAGAGCTCGTTAGTTTCTCTTCAAGCAACATAGCATCTCTGATATATCCAAGATCCTTAAACAGGCCAACAGCGTTCTGTACTGTATCACTATTACTGAACAGTTTCTCACTTGGTGCTTCTAATATTTTTGGTCGTAAGTCACTGATATCAGAAAGAATTGAAGCAGCCTTATCATGTTCTTTTAAGTTATTGTATGTGTAGTATAACTTCATTAATACTTTCAAACGCTCAAGATCATCCATTGAACTCAAGGTAAGGATGAACAAGTCATCATTTCTATTTAAAGCCTTTTCAAAGAGCTCTGCAGCTCTCTGATACTCGTGCATGTTGTAATAAGCATCACCAATATCATAGTAGTTGCACTGGTAGGCATTACAAGTAGCAAGATGGGCATTTGTTCGCCTAATAATTGATCTATGGCAATTTATCACTTCTTCTTCAAATATAGACCCACGCTGGGAATAGTAATTGGCAATTACTATAAAATAATCAGTGTACTGTACTGGATCTATGTCTAAGCTTCTTCGCTCAATAATAAATCTGCGCTTAGTATACTCGTACATAGCATCAGAAATTCCATGAGCTTCTTCTACACAAATAGCCACTTGTTTAATCATTGTTAGGTACTGAGCTAGAGTAGCTTCCCTATTATAACTTGGTACCTGGTCCAGCTTTTGTCCTTCATCAAATTGCCCAATTATAGCATCAAGACGAATCAAAGACGTTTTCAGTGTTACACATAAATCTGCTTTCGAAAATCTCGAACGCAGAAGTCCAGTATCAATAGCTTTTGATAATGCCATTGCTCCCAATAGAAAATCCTTTGTTGATAGGGTCGGTATTAACTCTAGTAGAAACTGAATATTATGTCGCTCAGAATCTACAAAAGCTAACGACAACTCATATTCACTTTTAAGTTTTTCAGACTTTGACTTTAATTCATTTGAATAATGTACATGAAAATTTGGCAAAATTTTGGCTGCCTCATTGGGTTCCTCTTTATTTTGTATATGCAAAAAGAATTCTCTGATCAACCGATGATACTGAAATCGATTAGTACGTTGATTGTATTCAAGCAGAGAGCTCCATACCAAGCTTCGTAATGCTATTATGACTGGTGGACAGGATAAAAAATCGGTATCACAAAATATTATATCCATAGCAGCATATGCTGTGAAGGAACCAGGAAAGACTGTAAGTTGGCGACCAACTTTCTGCAACTCTTTAGGGAGATACTTATATGATAGGCTAATGGTATTGAAGATTTGTTCATTAGCAGGAAAGTTTGGAGGAGAAAGTACCTCCATAGGCTCAACTGTTAATTCATCAATGACCGTACTAGGTGTGGGTGAACCTGGCAGACGCAATAGAGAGCCAATTATCTGAAGAGCTAGTGGCACATTACCAGTAAGCTTTGCAATTTCTTCCGCCTCTTCTTTAGTGAGACTGACCCTTAATGAAACCTTCGATTGGAGTAGCATTTGTGCATGAGTGGCATTTAACTCTTCTATCTTAAAACATTCATAGTAGGACTGAACAAAAGGCATAATTTCACGACTAGTTATTATAACTTTGATACTCAGAGATTCTTCTATCAATTTTTTTACTGCATCTTGGAATTCATCTTTCTGACTGTGTATCACATCATCACAGTTGTCTAAAATTATGAGACTACTGGAGAATTGCCTTCTAGCCCATCTTAGAAGTCCTTCAAAGGAAATGTTCATAGCTATTACTCGAGCACTAACAAATATCTTTTCACATAACACTATTTTGACATCGGCTTTATCAGGGAAATCAGCCATGTTTATATAGTGGACCATATCGCCATTTCTTACTACTTCATGACCAACATTGATTGCCAAGGTGGACTTACCAAAACCAGGAGAGCCTACTATATTTACAATTCGAGTATCTAGATTTCTGAAATTCACAAACTTCATCATATCTTCCATTTCTTTCTCGCGTCCCATGAAGACATCTGAGTATGGTAGACTTTTTGAGTGGTAGAGGTTAAAGTTGTACATGATTGTAGGCCAGAAGTAACTGAGCAGTAACACTACCAGAAGAATAATGACTGTAGTCACGATGCACTTGACCCAGGGAGGGAACTGCGACACACCTAAACAATGGTATAATACCGTAAATCGCGAATATTTCGTGTCTAAAATGAACCCTTGACCACATCCCCAGTGGCTCTAATGGTGCATGTGGTAAAGGTCGTCAATACACACATCGATGCCGGGGCCTCAATCACAGAGATGGAGTCTAAAATCAACTTTCGACTTCGAGTTTCGATGCTTCAATCAAAGGAGATGAACTCGACAGCACAGTACAGCTTCCGAACTTCAGATCGGTCGTGGCATGACGCGTGCTATAAATAGCGCAAGGCTAGCTTTATTTATCCACAGGATTACGTCAGCCAAGAGAACGCGTGAAGTTCGGCTGGCATTACTTGTCGGAGAAAGTAGCACTCAGCTTAAGTTTTAATGTATTCGCTGGATATGTATGTAAGTTAATATATGATTCTGTGGATTTTCAGGTCTCAGAAGTGTTCTGTAAAGGCTCTGAATTTTAGCGCTATGACGACATAGGTTACATCATAATTACAGCATAATTACCTAATAACCGCAAAAAAGTAAATTTATACTGGGGATGTAATATTTCATGTGATAAATTTTCACGTTAAATAATTTTTGGAGAAACGACCCTGTACCACATTATTGTTAATATTGCACATGTATAATGTATTCTCGCGCGTTTAATTTTTGCACAAGCCAGGCTGTCCGAAAGTATTTTAACAGCAAAATATTCGCGATTTACGGTACGAGATATGATAAGAATCTAATTTATGTAGGAATTTGATATTATGGTACATTTTAGCTATAGTATAGCATAATGCATAGATCATAATCAATTTGGTATCACAAAAAAATGTATACTGGACAAAATTATTTGTTTTTGATAACCCAGTTGAGGCACGTTTCTTTAATTGGGCTTATTGGGAAAATGGAAAGGATCTCATTTAGTCAGTCTATTAGTTTTTGGCATCATAGCAGCGTTAAGTCATAGGTGAAATGAGAAGCATTTTATGTTATTCACACTTTTGATCCACTCAGTTGAAAATTTGTCTATATGCGTGATTATACATAATTACAGAATGGCTCAGCCCACGCAGTGGGTGCCAGCTATTCTGGATTATACGAAGAAGGTGAAGTCGAACATATCAACGTGTTTAGCCTAGCTTCCTAGCTCATATCTGGTTTAATCAGCTAGTTAATTGGTAGAACTCATTACATCACTGATATATAGAAAGCGCGCGCATGGCGCTAAATATAAAGTGTCTGATCTCTGACGTCATACCATTGAATAAAAGGACTCAGCCCTGCTCTGTTAGTTCAGTCTTCTTTATAGTGAATCATATACCCTAGTTGAGATATTTATTAAATTTTAAATGGGAGGGTTTGGGTGGGACGTTGATATGTTCGACTTCACCTTCTTCGTATAATCCAGAATAGCTGGCACCCACTGCGTGGGCTGAGCCATTCTGTAATTATACTTCAGAAGGCTCAGTCTCCATATCAACGTGTGTTTGTAGTGCTCTCTAGTGGCAGCTATTCTGACGATAGTACTGCCTTGCCAAACTGACTTGAAGCGGTTGGTTTATGGTAGAACTTTTGGAACACCGTTTCACTGCTCCAGTCAGCAGCTTTCAGAATATCGTTAGTGGTAATGCCTGCCATCGCTGCTGCGGATGTGCTAGCACTTCTTACCGAATGGGCCTTGAAAATTTCTGTATCAATGCCCGCCTTTCCCAGAAATGTCTTCAGCCATCTGGCTATAGTAGAGGAGCATACTGGTTTATGGGGCTTGGTTACCCCAAGGAAAAGTGTTGAGTGAGGTCCCCTCAGCTCTTCGGTACGGGACTCATACTCTCTGAGTGCCAACACTGGACATAAGAGGTCATCCAGCGAGTAGCTAGGAAAGAAGAACTCCGTTCCATGCTTTCTCTGTCGCGATTGCTTTGATAGAACAGTTGGAAGGAAGGTAACTCCTTCTGCTGAGTATGTTCTATGATTGAGGTCTAAGTTGGCTAAATCTGCGGACCTTGAGGGTCTTGTCAACGCCATTAGCATAGCTAGTTTATGGGTTAACCTTTGTAAGGAGAGGCTGTTATTGGCTCCCATGGATCTAATATAGCTAGTTACCGCTCTGACATCCCGTGTCTGAGTATAGCGAGGTTGTGGAGGTCGCTGGTGGAAGACTCCTTTCAGAAGTCTTGACACTAGCGGATGCTGTCCAACATCATAGCCATCTACTTTGTCATGCACCGATGATATGGCCGATCTATATGCATTAAGAGATCTGTACTGATAACCCTGTGAAAACAGGTCTGCAAGGAAATTTACCACCTCCCCGATAGGGCATGAAATGGGATCTGCACCCCTTTTATTGCACCAGCCAATCCATTTCTGGAATTGCGAGTCATATGCTTTGGAGGATTTCTCCCTCCATGACGCGAGCATGAGCTCTGTAGCTTTCTCCGAAAGTTGCTGGTCTTTGTATCGTCCCCTGAGATACTCCACACGGCTAGTTGGGGGACCACCTCTGGCATCGATTGAGGAAGGGTTGGTTGGATAAGATTTCTTCCCTGAGGAATTAAGAGTGGAAAGTCTCTGCACATTTCCAGCACTGTTGGGTACCACGTCTGTGCCTTCCATACTGGTGCCACCAGGATCAGATCTGCCTTCTGTTGATGAACTTGGGAGAGGACCCTTCCCACTAGGCTCCACGGCGGGTTGGCATATGCCTTTAGGCCCGTCCAAGTCATGGTGAAAGCATCCGTAGCTATTGCCTCCGGGTCCGGTCTCCAACTCACAAAGGAGCGGAGTTGGGCAGTCAGTCTGGAGGCAAAGAGATCCACTTCCAGTGGACCCAGTCTGTGGTTGATTGCTTGAAACACGCTTGGATTCAGCATCCAGTCTGATCTGTCTCTCATTACTCTGGATTCTGCATCCGCGGTACAGTTCAGGACTCCGGCCAGGTGCTGGGCTTGTACTGTTATGTCCCTCTCCATGCACCACAGCCAAAATTCCTTGTTCAGTTTGTTCAGGGTTGGGGACACTGTCCCTCCCTTTTTGTTTATGTAGGCTATGGCCGACGTATTGTCCATTTTCAACAGAATGTGAATGCTCCTCTCCTCCCTGAAAAAGCATTTGAAAGCCAAGAATGCTGCCAGCATCTCTAGGCAATTGATGTGGAGGTTTTGCTCCTCCCGGGACCAGGGGCCTCCAGTTCTGACGCCCCGACAAACTGCTCCCCACCCTGTTAGCGAGGCGTCCGTCTCGAGGGATACGTTGGGTTTCTTGGCTATTAGGCTCCGCCCATTCCAATTTGTGAAGTGGGTGTTCCACCACTCGAGCTCCTCCCTCGCCATCGGCGACAGGTGGATTGGGGTATTGTAGTCCTGACAAGACTTGCTTAGGGCTTGTTGCAGCTCTGCTTGCAATTGCCGATAAAACAGAGGGGCCATACAGATGGCCTTTGTGGCCGCGTTCATCTTCCCCAGGACTCTGGATAGTGTCAAGGCCGTTACATGGTCGGCCGCCAGAATCTTCCTTGCTTCCCCTCTGATGTTCTTGATCTTGTCCCCTGGAAGTTTCAGTTCCATGGACATCGAGTCGACTTGGAAGCCTAGGAACTCTAAGGCTCTCCTGGGTTCCATCGACGATTTGGGGAAGTTGATCACGAAACCTAGGTTCTCTAGGAGGTACACCACTCCTTTGACATGGTCTCTCAGCAAGGTCTCCGACTCTGCCATGATCAGCATATCGTCTATGTACATTATAATTCTCACGCCCATCTCCCTCAGGACTGCTGCTACTGCCTTGGTTATCTTGGTAAAGACCCAAGGAGCGCATGACAGTCCAAAAGGTAGGCAGTTGAACTGATACATTTGACCTTTCCACCTGAACCTCAGGTATTTCTTGTCCGGCTCGCTTATCGGCACCGCAAAGTAAGCGTCCTTCAGGTCTATCTTGGCCATAAAATCCCCTTGCTTTAAGAGGTCTTTTAGCATATGTATTCCCTCCATCTTGAAGTGATGGTGTGGGACAAAGTAGTTCAGCCTTTTCAGGTTGATTATTGGCCTGTGGCCCCCAGCATCCTTCTTGGGAACCAAGAAAATGCTGGAGACAAAGCCGTTCTCCGTCCCAGACTCCACTGGGGTGATCGCCCCTTTGGATATCATTTTCCCTACCTCCGTCTCCAGAGACTCTGTCTCTTCTTTCGAGAAGTGGGGGGAGGCTGGGTGATGCCCCTGGCAAGGTCTGGCCAGCCACTCTATTTGATAGCCTTGAATTGCATCCAGGACCCACCGGTCGCTGCATATTTTATCCCAGTTTTTACCAAATAAGTTTAGCCTACCAGCTAGTTGCTGTGATTTTGCAATGTCTATTGCAATATTAACTACTCCGAGCTTGTTTAATTGATCAACAATGGAAGAATGGGATGGCAGGGAAGGAAATACAAGAGGTAAATCCGGGAATACGTACACTGAACTAGCTAAAGCTATAGTTAACTGTTCAGTTTTCACAGGTTCGTTATTCTTTTGCTTCTTCACTGGCCTCTTCCCTTCCCCTTCGGGAAAAAGTTTTCTTTTCCTCGAGATTGGTTCCCGAACTTCTGTGGGTAAGGACGGAAGCGTCCCCTCCCGTTGTTGTAGCCACCGTAGTGGCTGGAGTGTGCGCCGCCCCCACGGCGAGATGGGCCCTGAGGGCGGCGACTGTAAAAATTTTGGCCTCTGCCGCGGCCAGAAGCTTTGTCTAGGCATCGTAGCTGCTCTTCCCTTTCCTTCGCTTCCTTAGCGAATTTTTCTCCGAAAAGCTCAGGGGGAGCATCTTCGTATATTGAGTCTTTGTCTGCAAGCTCAATCAATTTGCTATTCATCTCAGTAATAGCTCTCTTGCGTCTCTCCCGAGAGAATTGCACAGACGCATTACCAATAAATCGCAGTGCCATCCTGGCGGCGCCTATGGCCATCTCTTCACTGAGGTTGCCTTTGTCGCCCTCGTCAATGATTGTGGTCAATGGACCAACGGCATCTAAGCATAGGGCTTGCAGTCTCGCTAGAGACTTATCCAATTTCACGGACTCCGGCGTGATCCTATCTTTCACCATCTTATCCAACTTTGGAACTCGGGTAGGGGGACACTTAGGATCCCCAAACTTCTCCCGCATCTGCCTCCTTGTGGCATTGGGGACTCCCTTCAGGAAGGATTCCTGGAGGAGTGTTTTCGTATTCTCCGACACGGAAAACAGCTTGGTAGAGTTTCCTTCTGATCCGTCTTCCTCGTCTTGCCATGTGATGACTTCTTCATAGTTTGGCACCTCGTTGACAGAGCTATCAGCCCAAGGTAAAGGTGCCATCCCGCCATGAACAGGCGTTGAGTGGTCATCATTTTGCACCACCGGTGCCGGTGTCGAGGTGTCGTTTGGAGCATTTCGCACCTCCGGTGCGGGCGTCGAGGTGTTGCTTGGAGCAGGAGCTCCAGCTGATCCCAGCACCTCCGGTGTGGATCGACTCTCAATGGCTTCTAGCCGCTTGCCAAACTGATCCATCTTCACCGAGACGTCCTTGGCAAGGGCTTTTACTGCCTCAGTAAGACCGAGCATGGTCGAAGCGGAGTCGCTATTACCCTCGATAACTGGAGGGAGAGGAAGTGGTGGTAGAAGTCCTGCTGCCCGCAGGAATTCGAGGTTGGTCGCGATATTATCTCCGTTGATAGGCTGCACCACCTCATCTTGGTTGACTGCGATCTCCGTCGACATGGTGAACTTGCTGTTGGAACTTGAGAACTTCAGTTTGAATACAACTGGTAGTGAGCTAGAAAGAAGACTGAACTAACAGAGCAGGGCTGAGTCCTTTTATTCAATGGTATGACGTCAGAGATCAGATACTTTATATTTAGCGCCATGCGCGCGCTTTCTATATATCAGTGATGTAATGAGTTCTACCAATTAACTAGCTGATTAAACCGGATATGAGCTAGGAAGCTAGGCTAAACACGTTGATATGGAGACTGAGCCTTCTGAAGTATAATATGGTGACAGTTTTGCAAAGCTTACCCTTAATTCTGGGTGGATTAATATCTGTTTTGCCACAACATTTATTATTCCTGATTTTCTCAGCAATTCCCTGCTGGCCAATTTCTTCCAGTGCATCCACTAATCTACTCCATGTTGGTTCACCACTCTTTTCAAGAACTTGATCTTCTTGATTGAGCCAAGCAGCACTTACATCATCCAGAATATTATTATTAGCCATCCTTTTCATTTTTGGGTACGACAGTCCTAGAGCCCCTCCTAGGTCTGTTAATTGCTGAGGCCCAAGCTTGTACAAAGACATTTTTACATCGAAATGATCACTGATATCTGTAGAAATAGAGAACCTTATTAATTTAGCTAGTAAATCTACATACAGGCCAATACAGTACAGACTTACCGAGCTGGGATGCCTCCATTTTGCCCACAACCGTGGCACGACTACATGAACGCTCAAACGCCACACCCTTAAGGGGCGTGGCTAGGCCAGACGAGCATCGAGAGAAACATGAACATCAATGAACTGATACTCTAAGTCAGTCCATGCCCAGGGACACTGTTATGAGTCACAGGGGCGTGTCCAGCGGGGGGCTCAGGGGGCTGGAGCACCCCCCTAAGGTCTGGCACAACAGCCAACTTAGTAGCTGTGTGACAACTATTGTTACTGATAAGCAACAACTGATAGCTAAGACCAACAATAAACTTACTGGACTCGCTCTAAACGGCAGTTTCTCGTTGCTACTAGGCCTAAAACAGCCTTCTTTGTCATCAATCTGCCTTCGAGAACGCGTTAATAAGGGGCGTGGTCAACGTTTTGGGGGCGTGGCTAAAATTTTGCGCGCGCGCTCCGCGCGCGTCTGGCTCAGCACCTACCTTCCTCAAATCCTGGACACGCCCCTGAGTCAGGCAAGAGGCTACCTGCACAGGTTTTGTCGGAGTGCCCAAGCCACTGTAAACTGTACCCGATCATGACCAGAGAGTTCTGGGCCCGGAGAAAGGGCAGCCCCAGGCTGGTCTGTGACTCGGAGGAGTGCAAGGGACTAGTTAACTGTCCTAGAACTGGATTTGTGCATAAGAAAGGACCAGTGGCTGTATGTTGACCTAAAGTGAATTGACTTAATCATTGTGTATGTGATGCATCGTATACTTTGTTCAGTGGAGCAAAATGAAGTTCAAATTATTACTTGTAATGTGGCCATAATATTATAGGATAACTATGACATTATAGCATAGCTGGCATGAAAGTTAAAGGTCATGAAGGGTTTATTGTAAGGAATAGCAATAATAGCAATAACAATTGTGTAACAGTGTCTATTATTCTGTCTATTTCACAACACAATTAATTCTACACATAGCTCCATGTTGTGCCAAGGCTGGCTTACAGTACAACTGAGAATAATGTAAACTCAACAATAATTATAATGGTACCTCCATGTATAGTATTATTATTCCATCAGAGTCTTTCACTATGGTAATTTCATCTTCAAAAATCCAAGAGCGAAGAAAGTTTGTGTGTGGTGTTCCATCTTCACCATATTGAAATCGAGGATCACGTATCATTCTTATGGTTTCCTTGGCATGAGCAAAACTCCTGAAGCTTATAAGACTGGAAAGAATTTTCTCTAGTGCAAAAACGTAGAAAGAGTAACGTGACATATGATAATGCACTATCCATAGCTGTTCAAATTTAAAGCGTAAGATGTTAACATGCAAGTATGCGTATGCATATATCAGCTTGATCCATACGAAGAGGACACACACTGTAAAATGTAACAGATTCCTTGCAAATCTAATGAAAGGAAACTTTAGCAAGTCTTTGATTTGTTCAAATAAGGTTTTAATTCCTGAAACAGCTTCTCTAAGTTGGGGGTGAATCGTTACCAACCATTTACTAAAACTGCTGAAAAGTTCCACATCTCTATGTGTAGTAGCAAGAGTTGTGCCAGAGGACAGCTGATAAAGTGATAAAATTGGCCTTTCATCAGGCTTATGCTCATACAAGTTATAAGTATAAAAAGGGAAAGGAGAAAGTATAAAAAGTAAGCCGGCGCCAACAATAATCACAGGTGTAAAAGCTGTGAATATCAAAATATTCCATTTTATCTGGTAACAGTCATCGAGGTATGTCATACGAGGAATGAGATACCAACATGCTGTCGATCTCTCGAACTCAAAACCACCATCCATATTTAGAATGCCTACTAGAGCACGTTCAATATGATCCATTCCCTCTGAGTACTGTCCCATGTGATACTTTGCCATGCCAACTAGAAGATGAAGCTTAATTTTTGTATCGTTAAAGGAATCCGAGTTTTTAATTAATCCAATTAAAAATTTTCCGATTTTAGCTGGTTTAGAATAATTGCCTGCTACAAAAAAGTCGTAAAGAACCTTTTTAGTTGTAAGCAGTGATCCTTCCCGATACTTGGATTTTTCACGAAATGCTGTTTTTGCCTTCTTTTTCAACTTAAGTAAGCCACTATAAAACCGATTTTCTAGCCTCTCTGCTTCAATGAATAATTCTCCTGCTCTATAGAATCGTATAAACATCAGTGTTGCATGACTTTCATAAACAAGATCGAGAAGTGGGAAAGTGGCTACATCAGAGTAGAGATCATGTAGTCTGGCTATTGATGAAATCATCTTATCATACTCATCCATGTATGAGTATATGTAAACCAACCGCACAAGAATTGTTATTCGCCTCATTACATACTTTCTATCCTTTAAATCTTCTTCATAAAATATTGAAGCCTCCTGATATCGACCCATTTCTGAATATGCTCTGCCAAAGTGATAGTAATTGCAGTACTTTGGCTGGCAGTTAACAAGGTGGGTATGTGTTCGATTGAGGATCAACCAATGACATTCGAGAGCATTCTTTTTGAACTCGGTACCTAGTTGCATATAGAGATAACTCAATTGGTCGTAGAAACTTACATATACCAGGGATGGCATAATAGCTGACATAGATTCAATGACCACCCTACGAGTATAATATATGAGCATAGCTTCCCAATCTCCATGTTTTTCTCTCTCACATTTTGCCACTCGTCCAATAATCGTCAAATAGACATCTAGAACACGTTCAATTCCAAAGGATTGGTTACGCAAATAGTACTGTAAATGTGGCATCATCTTGTCCAGTTTGAAAAGAGTGGAGTTCAGCAACATGCAACAATTTAACATTGAGAAACGTAGCTGCAAAAAGTTTGCATTAGCTGTGGATTGTGCTAGAGCATGAGCAGTCGTTAGAAATTCCTTAATATCTAAGTTATTGTTTGATATTGACTGCATTTGCTTCAGATTTTCAAACAGATACTCAAGATTATGTTGTTCCAAATCAAGAAAAGCCAATGGTTGTTCATAATCATGTCGAAGCTCAAATGAGATAGATTCTGAGTCAAGCCTATTGGAATAGTATATGTGAAAAGCTGGTAACAAAGTTGCTGTTTCATTAGGCCAGTGTCTTCTTTGAATCAGTAGAAAGTATTCTTTAATCAATTGATGATATTGATATCGATCAGTACGTTGACTGTGTTCAAGAAGAGAATTTCTTACCAATGATTTAAGCCAAGCACTGAATTTCTTAGTTTGCTCGGTGCTGCTGATCTCACCAACCAATTGATTTGTTGATTCAGTGCTATTACACACAGCAAATGCAGCAGATAGGGTAAAGGATCCAGGGAAAATTGTGACCTGACAACTAATCCGTCGTAGTTGTTTAGGAAGATATTTATAGGAGAGATTAATCACAGTAAAGACTTGTTTGTGGACTGGTAAATCTACAGGACTAAGTGTTTCAATCAATTCACGTTTCAGCTCATCAATGAGGACTCTAGGTGTGGGAGAAGCTGGTAGATTGAGTATGGAACCAATGATCTGAAGGGCCAATGGTACATTTCCAGTGAGAAAAGCTATTTGTTCTTTCTCTTCAAGGGTTAGTTTGATTCGGGAAGGAACTTTGCGTTCTAACAATTGACATGAAGCAGCAGGACTCAATTCCATTATTTTATAGTATTCAAAGTACATAAGAAATGCTGCTACCTTACGGCTTGTCAAGATAATCTTAATGTTCAGCGATTCTTCAACTACCATCTCAACTGCTTGGTGAAACTCTTCCTTTTTCATGTGTAATAAATCATCACAGTTATCCAAAATCACAAGAGTACTTAAATAGCGGTCCCTGGCCCATCTCAGAAGACGCTCAAATGTAACATTCTTGGAAATTATTTGAGAAGCTTCGAGAATCTTTTCAGCTAATGCTGTTTTAACATCTTTATCTGGAAAGTCATTCATGTTCACATAGTCAACGGTCACTCCTTCTTTCACTATTTTATGCCCAACATGTATTGCCAGTGTTGATTTACCAAACCCAGGGGAACCATAGATATTTACAATGCGAACATCACTATTTCCAAAGTCAAGAAGGTTTGATACCTCTTCCATTTCTTTTTCACGCCCAACAAAGTTCTGTGAGAGGTACGGTAAACTCTTGGAGTGGATATCAAGGTTGAAATGATATTGGATTGTTGGCCAGTAGATGTACACCAGAGAACAAATCACTGTCAGTGTTATTAAAATTATTGCTGGAAATTTTAAGCACATAATATCTCTCTCCTTGATAGTTTTACAGATTGGTTGAGCAGCTTCTCTGTGACGATTTCCATTGGCTGAATTTGTATGAAATAGAAGAAAATAATTAAATCTCTCACTCAACATCATTCATAGATGAAGCAGGAGTATGTTCTTGGATTCATGCCCTAAATCTTAACACAGACTGATACAACCCACTCATATTTTTAGATGCACTCCAAGTCAAATGAAGTCATGTAGTAACAGGCATGCACGATAATATATAGCATTAGGCCACACAAACTTGATTGTTAGTTTCTCGTCACCGCCCGCGTCTGTTTCAACCTACCGCTTCTGCCTTCATTATTGCCTTGAAACGCCAGCCACACCTCTTTTTTGCTAATTATCTGGGCGGTTCCAGGAAACCACACCCTCAAAATGTTGAACAATGAATAATGAATAATGACCGCCCGCCCGCATAGAAATATAAAAACGGGTGGACGAGAAACTAACAATGTAGTTTGATTGGCCTTAATTTTATGCTTCAATATCAGTTATGTTGTGTTAGAATATATGCTTTAGACTTCAATTGATATAAATGAAGGAATTGACTCAAACCTTTTGCCGAGATTCCCTGTTGAATTTCGTTTTTTATATCCTCAGCAACTCCCATTTGCCCTATTTTCTCCAGTGCCTCTGTCAGTCCGCTCCAGGTTGGCTCACCACTCTTATACAGCACACTGTCCTCTTTATTCAGCCAGGCTGCGGTCATATCATCCAAAATATTGGTCATTCTCCTAAGCTTAGGATAGCGAAGACCAAGAGCTCCCCCAAGATCTCGTAACTTGTCAGTATCGAGGTTCTCCAAAGAGCTCTTCACTTCAAAGTGATCATCAATACCTTCAAATTGCAAAATAGATCGAAGTAAACACTTGTTAGCAACATACGGAGGGCAACTCACTTAGAGGTTTGTCCATTTTGCTCGTCAGCGATTTTGGCTTCGGGTAGCCAGCCCCACCCACCTTTGCAGCAACAAGGGTCAAAGTGCATGCGGTTGCCATTGGCTATATTATGCAATACGCGGGTCATTCAAACAACGTGAAGTGACAGAAACTGAAGGGAGCGGTGTGGCCGTTTGCTCGTGCATACGCGGCGATGGATACTGGATTTAATGAAGAATTTAAGCGCATTGTGGCTGAAATGAAGCCACATGCCAAGAAACTGCCGCAAAAATCAAGTGAGGAGCGCTAATACCTACCGTACCTATTTTCTAAATATCGCGCACCTCATAATAAGCGTCACTTTCGTACGCAGCTGAACGTCACAAAGTTACGTTGTGGATAAAGAAACTCCTTGGAGTGAAGTATGAAAAGTGAGTGATTTAAATTTTATATATTTTATTTATTTCATGAAATACTTTTTCATAGGAAGGAGCGTAATGTGTATGCAAAATTGCTTCTACAACAGCTGAAATCTAGCAAATTAGGAGCACCCTTCACTGAGGATCCACCCATTGGTCTCCTATTAATGCCCACCCAAGTACCCCCTACCGACCAAAACAACGAACTAGACTCACTCCTCACCTCTCTACTATCCCCCTCCCACCACACCCACTCTCAGTCACGAGGAAGCCCCTCTCATTATAGACATACAAGTTCACGAAATCGCATCGGTGTTTTAGAAGATGCCAGCTTGACTGATTTACCGCAATATTCAGAGCATAGGGCATCAAATTTCGACTCCCAGAGACAATTTAATTACGGAGATGAATCATCACAAAATGGACCAAGAACCCATCGTAAAACCGAAACTTTGCGATCGTTCGAACCTCAGCTCCACTCTACTGCAGTTGGGGCCACTTCACTGAGGCACGAAAGAGCACCTAGAGTGCACTACAGTGACACGGTGCTCTATCTTGGCGGGCAGCCCGGGAAATTCAGCTCTGCTAGGCATACTACTGCTACGAGTAGGGTATCGTCCCATGATCATGGTCGCTCGATCCAAAGTAACCTTCCTACTGGAATCGATAGTGTTTCATCGAACGATTTCAAATCAACACGTCAGCATACAGCTACCAGTTCACGTTATCATGGTGGCAATAGTCACCGATTGTCTTCTAGTGCTACGAGACATGATGATGTAATGGATGGGTGGAGCCTGGATGATGATAAGGATGTATTGATGGCTGACGATTTGGACGCCAGTCCCCAAAACTTGAGCGACGACCTCTTGCTGGGCGGGGCCAGCTATGGTGATCTTTGTCACCTGCAGGAGGACGGGGAATTGTCTGACATCTCTGAACTATTAGCAGTTCCACCACAGCCAAGGCCAACAGCTTCAGTAAGTGTAGTTCCTCCAGAAGTAATTTCAACGGGATGTTATTTGTGGATTAATTATTTCATGTAGAAGGAGAGAATGTAATTATCTAGTGTAATTATTGCAGGGTCGGACGAGGAGATCTGCTCGTTTCAAAGCTTCAAGTCCTTACCATTCTTCCCGTGTGAATTCAGCCACTGGTAAGACGGGTGGGGCATGATTGTGTTGAAGTTTGAATAGTGATTTTGTTTGAACAATCTTTATTTCCCTGTCTCCAGCTCGTCTGTCTCAGTCGCCCTCCCACTCACCAACTAAGGCTGACGTCAGCCGGGAGATAGTACAATCCAGAGAGGTAAGTTACTGGATTGTATCCGTGTTTCATGCAGAGGGTTTGGTGCCCTGGGACCCCCCTCCCCCCAAACGTTTTGCTGATTCTCCTTTTATACTTTCCCACCCCAATGGCTCTGGCCCTTCATCTACATGTACTTTCATTTATAACTATTAATAACTAGGTTGAGTTGAAGCTTCGTCAGGCAGAGGCGAGGTTCGAGGAGGAGAAATTAGTCATTCAAAAAACTCAGGAAGAATCAATCAAGAAGGTACACGATACTAAAAATTTGCTTCCATGTAGCCCTAAAAACTAATTAATTTTTCATAGCTATTGGACCGTAAGAACAATGAGCTTGAAGACATGCGATCGGAGCACCAGTTGAAGGTGGCCCAGTTGGAATCCCTCAACCTGAGGTTGGAGAGGAAGCTGGCCCAGCTGGAGAGAGAGAGCACCCACCTCCAGGAGCTCAGAGACAAGGAGGCCTCTGAGTCAAGACAAGCTGCCAAGCTACTGAGGCAACAGCTACAGGCTGACTTCGATAAGAAGGTACAGAATGTTATATAAAAGGGAGTAAATTTTGTTTTAATATTCGACTTCAGTAGTTAAGCCCGGATGTGTATTACTTGTGTAGTGGTTGAGAAAATTTTTGTTAGAATTATAATATTTATATTTTTTCTGTTGTGGGGGGTGATGAGCTGCGTGTCATGTGACTGAGCTAGGTGTGGTTGGTTGAGGGGGGATCACTCGCTAATTGCGGGTACTTCTCGCATTGCTGACCCACTTGTAAGTGCTCGGGAAGATCTCTTAATCTTCTCTCTGACCCCACTGAGACTCAAAATAGACATACTACTGTAGCTGAAAATTTTCATATTGATCAGACTTTCCAGTTATAATACATTATTAAACTAAGAATCGGTTTAAATGTTACTAAGATGTTTTTGATGTTTGGATTGCTATCCAGCTGAACGCTGCCATAGGTGGTTTTGAGAGAGACAAGCTGGAGCTGGAGCAGTACCACACCAAACAGCTGCAGCGCTTCATCAAGGAGAACAGCACAAGGATGGCTAAGATGGAGGAGGAACACAACGCACAGAACACAAACAATGTGAGCTCTCTCTCTCTCTCTCTCTCTCTCTCTCTCTCTCTCTCTCTCTCTCTCTCTCTCTCCTTGCTTTACTTCCTTGTCTTTCTCAGTTGGAGGTGGTCTCTGATTTGGAGACTAGGATCCAGGAAATGACGAGAGAAATAGAGACCTTATCCGAGGCTCACTCCAGTCTGGCTCAGGACAAGGTATGACATAATGTTATGATCATATCATTTGGCATCAATCTACCATCAGTTTTACATGCACATGTACATGCATGTATGTCCATGTCCATGTACGTAGGTGATGCTGGAGCAGAATACCTCTTCATTAGAAAATCAACTAACTCAGGCACAGCACAGGTACATATTGAGTTGACTTTGAGGGCAGAAAAGTATAATTAAAATTTTTTTGAATGACTGCATCTTTCTTAGTATCTCTGTGCTGGAAGATGAGCTGTCCAGAGTTCGGGAGGAGAGGGAGGTTCAGATGAGGCAGCTGAGGGGGAAGATCGAGCAGAACACTCAGTCACTGCAGCACCAGTACTCCATACAGGAGGCCAAGGTACATGTCTACACTCACTGCATAAAACTAATTTGGTATCCGATTCTACTCCAAGTTTTTTTTTGGCACGTATCCAATGGCTACTACACTGCCACTTGTGTACTTATTAAATTTAGTGTTAGTCTTTTCTATACCTGGGTCTTCAGCATGTCACACGAAATATCTGCTCAATTGTTTTGCATGCATTCTTATTTTTCTCTCTTCTCCACTGTTAGATGTTGGAGCAGGTGACTCAGCTCCAGCATCAGCTGTCCTCCAAGCAGGAAGAGATGGAGGCACTGAAGACTAACCACCATCAGCAAATCATGGTATGGATCGTAGAAGTACCAAGGTGTCTTTTATAAGCCCTTGGAAGTACACTATATGGATCGTAGGATGTAAAATTAATGGTAGATAATGATATTATTCTTGTGCTAAAATTTTCTGGTATGTTGTATAGGAGTTGGAGGCAAATCATCAAGAGCAGTGGAGAGAAAAAGATCTGGATCATGAGAAAAAGGTGTCTTAGAACATTCAGATGACATAAAAGCATTAATTTTTATACCAAAGTCCATATGCATGTACTTATTACTAGTGAATGTAAATGGACCATCATGTGCACTCACTCACTATCGCATACACACACATGCCCTGTCACTATCAGCTGATATCCCTGCGTGCTGAGCTACAGCAGTGTGAGTGTGAGGCGGGGGAGCAGCGCACCAGGCTGGAGGCTTCGCTGAGACAGACTAAGGAACAGCTGGTCCAGGCCAGGGCTGCTCAGGAGCTTCAGGCTAGGCAGGCAGAGAACGCCATTCAGGACTTCAAGGCACAGGTGCATATCACGTACATGTATATACCAGTGTGATGTAAATTAATTGGATTTTTTTACGAGCCAAAATATAGGAAATTTTGCCCATATTTGGAGTGGCTCTACACATAAATTTTGCTGAGATGACCATAGTATTATTATACCGGTGCAAGTTCAATTAGCTATTTATTTTATTTTTATAGCCTCTTATCCTTAATTTTTCAATCTTGAAAACCTGGGGGATAAGGCTTATATAATATTTTAGAGAAATTATAGAAGGCAGAGAAAGCTATTAAAGATATAAAGGCACCACTAAGTATGGTTATCATGGGAAATATTTTACCTTAAAGCAGAGGGTAAGATGAATTTGCATTATTTTTTCTCTCTTCACGCACACACACACACACACACACACACACACACACACACAGGTTGAGCAGCAGACTAGTAATATGTTTGAGAAGATGCAGGGCCAATTGAGTCACCTCGAGTCAGAGCTGAGCCACAGTAGGGCCGCGAGGGAGAAGGAGGGCAGGGAGAGAGCCAGGGAAAGGAGAGAGGAGAGGGAGAGAGGGGAGAGAGAGAGGGAGGCACTGAAGCGGCAACATGAGGAGCAGGTGGAGGAGATGGTGAGAGAGAACCAGAGGGAGAGAGACCAGCTACAGAGAACCTTGGAAGAGAAAAGAGTAAGACAGATTCACTGTAAATGCTTGGAAAATTTCTAGTATTATGTACTGTATTATCAATTATTAGCTGGGCCATAGTTACAGTAACACTATTTTCCATACATTCTGCATAGGATATGTATTGCACACAAATGGGCATATTATGCTCTAGAGAGAGCTCTTATTAGATAATAATAATATTATTCTTTTATCTCCAGGAGGCAGCCGTGGCTAAACTGGCTAGTACACTGAGTGAAACTGAAGCCCAGGCCAAGGGGAAAGCGGCTCACAGTTCAAAGGTCATCTCGTCGCTGGAGAGGGAAGTGGGGGAGCTGAGGGGACGGCTGGAGGAGGAGCAGAGCCAGCGAGAGAGGGAGGTGAGGGAGACGAGGGAGAAGGCAGAGGAGGAGAGAGAGAGCTATGTCAGGATACAAGAAGCGGCAGTGAGTCCATTCATGATACGTTTTTAAGTGTAGGAGTTGGTGGTATATATTATGTACTGTACAGTGTAATACCGTGTTTATGCTAATAAAACGAATTAGCACAAGAAAATTCACATTCTAGGATTTTTCATAGTGTATCTTAATGGAGTGCAAGATGACCTTTACCAGAAAATCGCACAAAATTTAAAAAATTTTTAGCTTGCGCTCTATTAGTATAAACACGATAAGTTTCATTAGAGAGTGAAAGTACATGTACAATGTATGGCCAATAGAATGTTTCTCGTTGGTTTGGTATTGTACTGTGCACAACATTTATATTTGTCCTTGTACGGTGTCTGTAGGTGTCCAAGTTGAAGTCGCAGTTGGAGAAGCAGAGGGCTCACTTGAGAGAGGAGCACAAAATGGAGGTTGCCACGCTCAATGATAAGGTAAAGGACGCATGTGTACAGGAGCAGTATTGATCTAATCTACTCTCGATAGAGAGAGAGAGAGAGAGAGAGAGAGAGAGAGAGAGAGAGAGAGAGAGAGAGAGAGAGAGAGAGAGAGATGGTATCATTATTTGGAACTTTATTATTTCAGCATGATCGTAAGGTGCAACAGTTGGAGCACGATTTCTCCCTCCAGACAGCTCAGCACAACGAGGTGAGTCGCATGCCAACCACTTAGCGCTCAATTATCTCAATTAGATAACGACTCTTGCCAAATTCCATAAAAAGAGTGTTGCCATGGTAATGCATGATGATGCTTGTTTTTGCTTGCAGACCGTGAGTGCCCTTCAAACTCAACTAGAGCTGATGCAGGAGGATTTGGACAGGTACACATGTGACTGAAGTCACAGGTTTGCATGTGCTGCACATACATGCTCTCCCCCCTCCCTCCCCCCCCCCTTCCCCAATATACACACTTGCTATGCACATACATTCTCTCTCTCTCCCTCCCTCCCCTCTTTCTCTATCTACAGTCAACAGAAGTCCCATGAGCAGCAGCTGTCTGATTTGGTGTCCAGAGTGGAAGAGGAGAGGGCCAGTATGAAGCAACACCACCTAACAGTGCTGCAGGTAAAAAAATTCAAAGGAAGTGGTAACAATTCTAGTGTGGGATTTTATCAATTTTCTTCTCCTGTATGTAGGATCTTCAACAGGATGTTGACGCAGCTCATACTGTCATTAACCAGCTGGAGGAGAGAGGGAGGAGACAGCAAACTGACTACGACTCAAAGGCATGTCCCTTATAAAAACCATTAGTAACATAACCGTGACATTATGTAATTTTTTCTCTGTTTCAGGTTTCACGGTTGAGATTACAGCACGAGAACTCATTGAAAGGCATGATGCCTGCCTCAGTTAAGCAGGTGAGCCTCTGATAATAATTAAAAATGCTAATTGAAGGGGCGAGAACCATAGTGAGCCTGAGCCTTTCATCAAGGCTGCTACAGTGTATCTATAATATGTAATTTTTTTAAATACTTCACAGGAGTATGAAGAAACAATCAAGTCACTTCGCGCTCAGGTGGGTATCCTGACCCAGAGGGCCAGTCTGCTTCAGGAGGAGCTGGATCGTAGCTACTCCTCCTCTCTCTCCCCCGGCCCCAGCCATGGCGGCCATGTGTATGGCGGCTCCCACCAGGCGCCGGCAGATCGCTATGCTCGTGACAATCATTCACACGACGTCATCGGACACTCCCCTCATGATCACAAACGTAGAACATTGAAGACATCTAGGAGATAGATAGAGCAGCTTATATTATTATTATTATTATTATCATCATTGGACTCTTTTTTGTGATCATTGTACATGTATCATTCTGTTATGCACGTTTTATGTTTGACTATCAACTTGTTTTTCTACGTTGAAAGAGTACAATGTAGTCCTTTTAAAGTTTTGGGACTTTGTACAATTTTCCATGACTATACGATTATGTTATAGTTATAGCACGGGGCCAGGGATTTATGGCAGTAAACCGACCCGAGTCCGAGGGCGTAGCCCGAGGACAAGGGCGGTTTACGTCGCCATAAATCCCTGGCAACCGTGCTATAACTATTATATATCCCACCTGATTGGCTAAAAGTCACGCGCACCATAGTCTACATGCATAGCAACAACCGTTCTAACCTAGCAACAAATAGTTCTGAACAGAAAGAGAGTTGCACAGTAAAAACAAACCAGCAAAGAAGCAACCGATGACGGATGGCTTGAGTCACGGAACCATGGCTAGTTAAATCAACCAGTGCTTCAGCTTTCCGTGAACAGAAGACAGTCAGGTAGCTTCGAAAACAAATAGAATAGTTTCACTGTTCAACAAACTCGGGCAATGGCTATTGAGACTTGGTCCAGCAGCTAATACAGTTCACTTGCAGTTGAACTTGCCACGTGGTAGAACTGACAGATCGAGTGATAGCTAATTGGTTCTGTTAGTGTCAATTAGTGTGCGTGTGTTTCCGTGTCTGTGTAAACAATGTCTACTGCCTATGTACAGTGGAGTGTGTGTGCAACCATGGTGCAATCAGTAGTGGCACTGTGCTGATGCACACGCAAATATAGTAGGTATGATGATGTGACTGCTTGTGTGAACTAAAACAATGGCTCTGATTGGTCAAAGTAATAGCCAGAGGGAGGGAAATATGGATCATATTTTCCCTTGTACCCCTCAGGGAGGGAAAATATCCTAGTTATACCCCGGCTGATATAATACTTAGGTATACTTAGGTGGGATATATTTGAGGTTAGCCCACTAGATATAATTCTTGGCCCTTCTATTGGTATGGGTAGCAGCTGCTCAAGCTGAAATGTCCACCTGCATGCTGATAGTGATATGATGTGCAAGTATTAGCTATAACTATAGTATCACATTTGGATAAGGAGAGCATGAATAGTACTATATATAATAATTATATTATTATTATAATTTCTGCTGATGAGTACTTCTATATGCATTGCATAGTGTGATCTCATGCAGTGTAATTAGCTAATGAGCATGCCGTGCTCATCCTTGGGAAAGGTTATAATTATATATTATTATTATGTCCATTTGGACAGCTACTACAATACACTCAGCCAGCTGGTATCAGCAGCTGCATAGTAAAAATAATAATTATATCTCCCTCGTCCCACCGTGGCATGATATTGTGCCAAATCACGTATATACTACTATGTATCTCAGATCAAGCCATAAGGGGTACTATATACAAGCATGGAGAGTAGGAATATAGTTGACTAGACAATAATTTTGGCAAATTTATGCGTGGCTGTTCAGATACTCTCTCACAAGACATGTTAGAGTACATAGCCTTACCGAGAGTTCATAATTCCTTCATCTTGGCTGTATCAATTAAATTACCAACTCTCTAGTTGTCATAGTGACGAGGGCCAGCTATTTAATCCACATAAATGTGCAGCACAAATGCAGTGCATGTCCAAGTTAATGCAGAATCGAAGCAGACTGCTGATAGAATAATTATTATAAGCTACATCTTCTTCTGTTCAGAGGATTACAAAGATGCTGTCCAGTATTCTTTTGTGTTGTATTGCCATTTTTGCCAACGTCTCCAATGCTCTTCCAACTGGAGCCCCAGACATAGTCTGCGACACCATGACACCTGCTGGTCCTCATGGTCCTCAAGCCGCAGAACAAACGACTCCAAATCCTTGGATGATCGATATCAGTGCCTTTATCACTGACAATAGTACCGTCTACACTCCTGGACAGAGCTATCAAAGTAAGCTTGCATGGCATTATTAAATTTGTAGCTAGCATAGAGTTGTCCCCCCCCTCCCCCCCCCTCCCCCCCCTCCCCCCCCCCCCCCCCCCCCCCCCCCCCCACTGCAAAGATTAGGCAATTGTAGTATAAATGGCATGCTTTAGGATTCCAAGCTTGTTTAATTTAAGCCCCTTGGTATCTTTAAGTTTTCTTTTGAGGTAGCTGGTCCATCTAGTGCTGCACTGCACTGATGAGGCACCTATTAGGCCAAACAGCTGTCTGCAGTTACACTTTAGTTTTGGTACCTACTTTTCACACACACAAAAAAATAATATTAATTTTTATCCACTTAGAGAAGATTTCCCTAATAGGAGAATAGTCTGATACATGAATGAGTCTTCAATTCTAATTGCAGTGGCGTAAGAAGATGTTTTTGAACAGGGGGGCTGTAAATAAAATTGCGCGCAAAGCGCGCAAAATTTTTTTTGGATCACACGATACGCCTTCAAACCATGCCCATTATTACGCTAATTTGGCTGTAAAGTAGACTTTACATCACAAATCTGAAGATGTCAAGGCCTAGTAGAATAAATGTCTTCCTAGGTTGAGGCCCACTTGGTTGACAAGATGGGGGGGCTACAGCCCCCCCCCCCCCAGCCCCCCTGCTTCTTACGCCAGTGAATTGCGATGGACGACCCCGTACCGTACTGTAGTATACGTGCTAGTTTATGCTGTAAATAATTGCGAAACATAGAAAAACTCGCAATTCGCAATTAATAGATACTCGCAATTAAAACCCATGTATCAATGTATGTCACACACAATGTCATGCATACGTACTCACAGTCACCCTCAGTCCAGTGGTTCAAGGCTCTAACATAACATTCCGAGGTTTCTTCATTCAAGGACGTACTCAGCTGCAGAACTCGATGGTCGGTTCCTTTAGCGACCCTTCCTCCGCGAACACCATTATGGTAATGGTCAACAATCAGTCAGTGACACTTCAGGTGACTCGCCTGAGCAGTTGTACTCCCTCTTCGGTTGGTGTTACTCATAGCAACTCACAAAGGGTGGACATTGGTGCCCCCTTGAATTTCACGTGGACAGCGCCGGCTGCAGGCACCGGACCCATCCAGTTCCGATACACTGTCGTCCAGAATGTCAATACCTGGTGGGCTGCTGATGTCTCTGCTGTTATACAGGAATGTGAGGATATAATATAGTATAATACTAATTTGTTGCATTGGATTCAAGCCTCTAGTGAGAGCATGTCTGTGTTCATAGTATATCTGCATTGCGAATTGTACTATGCTAGCGATAAGAATATCACTTAATAATAGCACTCAGTCAGAGGGTCAGAAAGCTACCATGCTGGGATTACATGCATGTACAATCAGGCCAATCAACATTATATTTATTGCAATTAGCTCGCTACTATAATATACTTGGATGGATAGTCAATGTGTCATAATAATCATTGTTTTGTTAAAATTTGTGCAGTGAATGGAGGTACCACAGGTGGTGCAACCCAGATACATGGTAGGAATAGTTTATACTAGCTAGTACTTCAAAGTATTCAATTTTAGCTATGTGCTTTATATAACTTTCACATGCAGGACTTGGATTCTTGACCTCTCTTATTACAGCTGCCACAGCACTGATCTGGAAAGTACTGCTGTAGATGATATGATCACTGTACTAGCAGTTGACTCAGTGCTAATTAAGATTTTGCATGTATGATGTAATAGTAAACATGTGCTCTATATTCATATTACTTAAACGCAAGATCTAATAATTAAATTTTTATTAACACAAGAAATTGGGAAGATAATATACTAGCTAATTGATGACCTTTTTACTAGGAATTGAAATTGTAGAGTCTCTCAAAAATTGAATAAACACGGTATGTATGTTGATAAGAGTAGTATAGTCACTACATGAGTATGTGATCATGTTGGTGGTAGCTTAGTACGTGAAATTGAAGGCTAACTAAAATTAATTCATAGTTGCCATAGCTGGCAATACCACACAGGAAAATTTGGTTCAAAACCATGTTGTAATAACTCTATGATTGAATAGTAAAACCATCTGAAGAATCAAACGCCTCTATAAAATCACTGAAATCACATAGAAGAACTGATTCTTGTAAAGATTTTACTATTCAATCTTTGAAGGATTTTTGAATGTAGTGCATTGATTTTGGTAGTCTTTTTGCTGTGCCATAACAAACAATGGCCAAGTTAAAAATCAGGTGATGTAGATAATAATAATAATAATATTATCATGACATTGTACTATAGCTAAAAGCCTTATACACACAAAGTATTATACTCTCATGTCCATAGTTTCACGCATCATTAAAATAATTTACGTTGCATTACTCATGATCTTATAAGCGTGACATGATCATGCACTCTAGCACTGGCAAATCTCTAATATAGCTACCTGCTGCTGCATGTGCATATAAAAGCATAGTGTGTATCGATCAGTCACACTCTATAGTTTCGCTGCTACTCTATCAGTACAGCTATAGCTGTAGTTTTGTGAAATTGTAACCATGCTCTCCATCATTTTGTGCTGTGCTGCCCTGTTTGCAGTCTCCAATGCTCTTCCCGGTGGTGCTCCAGCTCAAGCTTGTGATAATCTGATTCCTGGTGCCTCAGGACATGGCACCACAGAACAATCAGGAGCCAACCCTTGGATGATTGATCTCAGTGACTTTGACTTCAATGCTACCATAAACATGTACACATACAATCCAGGTGGAACCTATAATAGTAAGTTGAAAGTACTATACGTAACTTACAGCCATTCCCAAGACATGCATGCATGTGTGACCTATGGGAGTTGGGTCCATGCACACAAATCTGTGGCAACATATTGCTACCATAATTATATTCATGGTCAAATTTAGTTCCCATCCAGGTGTGTCTTTTAATGCATAATATCATGCAGTCACCCTGCAGCGAGATGCTGGGACACTGAGGGGATTCCTGATCCAGGGCCGTACTGTCTTTGGGAACAACATGGTCGGGACCTTTGCTGATCCTGCCGGCAATGATCCCACCACTCGCCTCAGCTCCTGTCCCACTCCTTAAATCGGTGTTACCCATAATAATGGTGCAAGAATGGATCTCAGTGGACCCTTCACCTTCCAGTGGACAGCTCCAGCTGAAGGCAATGGGCCTATTTGGTTTCGATACACTGTCGTCCAAACTCGTCTAGTCTGGTGGGCTAATGATGCCACAGTTGCTATACAGGAAGGTGAGCTCAAAATTAATAGTATGATTAATTTTGGTAGCAGTTATCGGTAAATACTTCAACTCCCACTTCTGGAGTAGTAACATATCTATAGGTCAATTGTGACTGATCCCATTTTTAAATTATTTGCAGCTTCAATAATAACAAGTATAAAAAACAATAAAATTGAAGGATGAAGCAGGGATGGCAGGATCAAAAAGTACACAAACAAGATTTATAAGGCATAAGCATCTGCTATACATCCCTTCGCTTGCTTTTCTCGATTATTATGCACATAGCTATTAATGTTGATGTATTTGTCGAGTGTGGCATGTGGGAGACATTCAGGTTGTTCTCTGGTTGTCACAATGAATCAGGATATATGGTCAGTTTTGATTCAGTTGCATTTAATTTCTGCACCCCTCAAAAAGCAAGCGTAGGGATGTATAGCAGATGCTTATGCCTTATAAATCTTGTTTGTGTACTTTTTGATCCTGCCATCCCTGCTTCATCCTTCAATTTTATTGTTTTTTATACTTGTTTCTGTTCTTTTTTATTTCTCTTAGCATAATTTATCAATGTCATCTTAAATGGCTTGCTCATTCAACTCTCAGTGTAATTAAGTAGCTAGTAGATGGGAGGTACCGAAGTTCGCGCGTGCGCGAAAAGTCTTAGCCACTCCCTTCAAGGTGGCTGACAAAGAATGCTGCCCAGGTAGCGGTGTGTCTCTTCAAGTTGTGAACTGGCTTGTTTAATCATAGATTATATATAATCTATATGGTTTAATAATATTATGCTGACTGCTGAGGCCGGGAGCCTCTTGATACCTAGTTCACTGTATAGCGCTCAGCTCGCACTGACCTAGTTAACTAAGCTATAGCTAGCTCGCGCGGGAGAGCCTGGCGCCTAGCTCTTAGCTAGAACTGAGCACCGCGAGCGTCTGAGCGCTGAGCGATCGAAGGCCAGCTACATTTTACACGTATCGCAGTTCATGCATGCTGCATTGCGCGCGCCACGCCCCTGACCGTAGTCACATGATTTCACCACGGCAACATATTCCGAGCATGCGCATTGTATGACAAAATGGCGTATCAGACACACCCACTAGTTAATGCGCCGCCACCATTTCGTATAGCTGTCGAGATAACGCCAAACAAACGTGCCATGGACCTGCGCGCTACAAAATAGAGTGGATTTATACGAGAACTAAGGCGAGCGGTCCAGACAGTCTTGAGTTAGCCCTGATAATGAAAAAGAAAGAAAGAAAGAATGAGAAAATTATGGGCTATTTTTCAAATATCTGGTTCTGGCATGTACAATTGTTTTGATGAATAATCTTGGTCTTGCTAGATGCACAATTTGCTGGAGATTCCGATTTTCACACTTAGAAATTTCACAAAATTACCTATTTTGAGATATTTGGGTATTTGTGATGTATTACATATATGGCATATCCGGGCCATCCCTACTTATAGAGTCTACCGACTCTATGATAATAATATTACCAGGTATTATGCAAAACTAAGATCCAACATTGAAAGGTTGAGCAACACCGTTGATAAGATTTAATGTGGAGTGTTTCAATGTACGTAATTGCTGAAAGAAAAGATTACATGTAGGCTATACTAGCTAGCCTGCATTTCCATGGAGAATTTCAGTGTCCAACAGTGATTCGAATGGATGCACAAATCGTTCAATTTGTGATTTTCTTTCATACAGCTGGAAACATTCAAGACCTTCCAACCAACAATCCCCCTACTGATGCACTCACTACTGATGCAGCACCTCAAATGCAAGGTATCTACTACACACATGCAGCATGCCTACCCTACTGTAACATATATATACAATATCTAACTCTTGATTAATGAATTTGCTTGCATAATGATTATTAGCTACTAAATTTCAAGTTTGGAATTTTATATCTATATCTCAATCTGCAGATTTTGGATTGTGGACACTGCTGGTGGTAGCTACTGCCACAGCCCTGAAAGCAGTGCTATAGCTGTAGCACGCCACATCTCATGATTGACTATTGTGTGAACTTAAATGGAACTTTTGAGTTGTAGTGGTGTATGTGCATGTATGCATATCGTATTGTGTGTTATAAATGGTATATTATAATACTACTCTGCATGGCCAATCAATGATTATCTGTACCAAAATGTGTCACTGTTTTTTATGCTGCAGTGAATGGGGGTGGTACCACAGGTGATGCAACTCAGATATATGTTAAGGAGTAATTGTACTTCAAAGACAATTTAAATTTATGACGTTGTGCTTTATATAATTATATTTTCGACAGGACTTGGATTCTTGACCTCTCTGGTCGCAGCTGCTGCAGCACTGGTCTGGAAAGCACTGCTTTAAATGTAGCGTGCATGTACAATGTAGCAGTATTGTAATGCATGACTGCACTCTATATAGCTATTATTATTTATTATACTACCGTGTTATTGAAACAAAATCTAATTAATGGCATTAGGTACTGCAAAAACAAAAGGGTTAGTTTAACCCATCTTAGGTTACCTGAGTTGCACTCACAAGCTAAAAGAATGCAGTTCGTGACCAGCCATGATTATGAAATGTGAATGAAGTATTCCTAGCTTGATCATATAACATACTTGAAGCCAGGCTATTCACATATATATCTGAGACGTGCATGAAGTTGCTAAGGCTACCTTATTGTAATTATTATAGTTGGCACAGAGGCATGAAGGTGAATGACATTGAGTAAAGTGGTTGCAATTGGTAATTGAAGTAAGTGAAGTGGTAATTACCAGAAGCACTGCAAATACTCTTGCTCTACTTGGCTCTCCATATATAGCAATGCACGTCTCAAGAAACTACGTGCAATGGGTACACATTATGATTATATATTCCAAAATCATGCATTCATGGATGACTGTGTATGCATTGTTCATCAGTGCAACTCAGGTATAACCAAAGTTGGGTTAAAGTAACCCTTTTCTTTTTGCAGTGTATATATATATATATATATATAATGTAGCTCTTTAGCTACTAGGAAATCATAATAATGAAATTTTTAGCTTGCGTTCTATTAGAATAAAAAAATAGTATGTCTGCAAGCTAGCCATAACTGGCAATACCAACAGATCCATATAAGGAAACAATTGCTAAAAGATGAAAATCAGGTGATATTATAGAACATATGATAATATTGCTGCATGCTGAGTATTATAATTATGTACTACAGCTAAAAGTCCATATATGGACACTAATATGTCCATTACCATTTATGTTGCATTAGAGTTTGTCGTGTCCTACTACTGGCAAATCATGCTACAATACCGTATATTACACGTATGACGGCATTATACATAACCTGCTAGTAGCTACTGTGCATATAAAAGCATAGTGCACAGCGTACGTGCATTCAGTCTCATCGATATCATCTCTCTCTCAAGCCTCGCTAGACTAAGTGCTACTCTATCACTATAATATTATAGTTCTGTGATCATGCTGTCCATCATTTTGTGCTGTGCTGCCCTGTTTGCAGTCTCCAATGCTCTTCCCGGTGGTGCTCCACTTCAAGCTTGTGATAACCTGATTCCTGGTGCCTCAGGACATGGCACTACAGAACAATCAGGAGCCAATCCTTGGATGATTGATCTCAGTGACTTTGACTTCAATGCTACCATAAACATGTACACATACAATCCAGGTGGAACCTACAATAGTAAGTTGAAAGTATACGTAACTTACAGCAATTCCCAAGACATTGCGTGACCTATGGGAGTTGTGTCCATGCACAAAAATCTGTGGCAATTAACATAATATTATTATCGCTACCATATATTCTTGGTCAAATTTAGTCCCCATGCATGAATGTATATATATATAGCACGAGATAAAGTAGTCATCCTATATAGGATCAGTAACTTAGATTGTATACCAGTAGCCAGATGTGTCTTTTGAAATTTAATAATGCACAACTTCATGCAGTCACCCTGCAGCGAGATGATGGGACACTGAGAGGGTTCCTCGTCCAGGGCCGCACTGTCTTTGGGAACAACATGGTCGGAACCTTTGCTGATCCTGCCGACATTGTTCCCAACACTCGCCTCAGCTCCTGTCCCACTCCTGAAATCGGTGTTACCCATAACAACGGCGGAAGACTGGATCTCAGTGGACCCTTCACCTTTCAGTGGACAGCTCCAGCTGAAGGCACTGGGCCTATTTGGTTTCGTTACACTGTCGTCCAAACTGCTCCAGTCTGGTGGGCTAATGATGCCACAGTTGCTATACAGGAAGGTGAGCTCAAAATTAATAGTATAATTAATTTTGGTAGCAGTTATCAGTATACGTAAATATTTCAACCCCCTCTTCTGGAGTGTCAACATATCTATAGGTCATCCCATTTTATTTGCAGCTTCATCATTATTAATATGCAAAACTAAGATCCAATATTGAAAGGTTGAGCAACACCGTTGATAAGATTATAATGTGGAGTATTTCAATGTAAAATTGCTGAAAAATTCTAGTTACAGCCTGCATGCATTTTCCATGGAGCATTTCAGTGTCCAACAGGGATTTGAATGGGATGCACAAATCGTTCATTTGTGATTTTCTTTCATTGATACAGCTGGAAACATTCAAGACCTTCCAACCAATCCCCCTACTGATGCAGCAAATCAAATGCAAGGTATCTACTAAGATTAGTGCATACATAAAGTTCTGTGTGCTATCTGTATATAATAGCAAATGGCAGTAACTTTAATGTCTTTAATACATCAATACATCGAAGCTTTTCTGTGCTGAGTGTAGCACTTCATCAGGGTGAACAAATAAGAAATCACAAATAGCTTAAAAGGGCTAGCTAATCAACGTTGATTAGGTATAGTCCGAGCCTAACATTTTTTGTCCCTATTTTCCTGTTTGTTGGAGTAGTGTGTTCTTATTTAAGCTAGCTCCAGTTGTGATTTCTTATTTGTTCATCTTGATGGAGTGCTATATATACTCAGCATAGAAAAGCCTTGATCGATGTATTGATGTATTAAAGAATTGTAGAAGTCAGCTAGCACACAGAACTTCACTACATTCACTACTGATGCAGCATCAAATGAATCCACTAATATGTACATATAGGCCTACATTCATGCAGCATGCCTACCCTACGTACAATATCAGATGCTAGACAAGTTAACTCTTGATGAATTTGCTTGCATAATGATTATTAGCTACTAAAATTACTATGATAAATTTCAAGTTTGCTATATTTCAATCTGCAGGTTTTGGATTGTGGACACTGCTGGTGGTAGCTACTGCCACAGCCCTGAAAGCAGTGCTATAGCTGTAGCACGCCACATCTCATGATTGACTATTGTGTGCGGAACTTAATTGGAACTCAAATTTTTACTCTGATTTGTAGTGATTTCACTGGTGTATGTGCATGTATGCATATCGTATTGTGTGTTATAAATGGTATATTCGTCAAATTTAGCCACTTAGAATAAAGGCAATGGCAAAAAGGAGTATTATATTGTGAGCAGAATTAATGTCACTGCACAATAGGTCTGCACATGCGTGCTCATTGCATCGGTAAGGATCGCCACGATCATGATGACCTTTGACCCGATGTGCACATGGATATGGACGTACGAGACTCCATGCCGCGCCGCCAGTCGATCAGGAGCACAGTGATCTGACACTGCATGCATATGGTCAGCTATTGGTAAGGCCTAGTCTGATCATCACCGTTCAATAAATAAATATGGGAAGAATCCGTTTGGGGGAGGGGGGGGGGGGATCTGATTGATTAATTAAAGGGGTCTTGTATTGCATAATATCATAATCATCAGTATGGCATTGGTGTTGACTCATGCATATTAGCGCAATACCTGCAGAGTGGACGAGGGTGGGGCCAGGGGAATATAATATATCGAAGATAGTTAATTTAACCCGAAAAAGGAGAAGAATTTTTGGCAATAATATAATCTCTGTCTTTCCTACCCTTCCCTCTTTCCTTCAGTCCAGCCACCCTCCCTCGAGGCTCCCTCCCTCTCTCCCTCCCTCTCTCCTCTCTACTCATGTGCTCTTGATTGTAATACCGTAACAGATTACGGTTAATCAGGTGTCCTTCGACCATGCTGCGGATGGAGATGACCGAACAAAAGGAAAGCACGAGAAGGTTAGAAACTCATCCCTTGAGTATATTATAGAAACCTGTCAAAGGGTATTATTGTCATGCAATTCACATAATATTCTGCTCAGTGGCTTCTATTTATTTCTCTTTCTCCCATGACATGTATAGTATTGAGTACTCCTCTATTTTATAATAATATGGGATGGGGGTCTGTGATCATTGTGAATCTGTGGTGTTGCTAGTACATGTAGGTTTGCTTTCCCTGTCAGGAAATGCATGGTTGATTTGGTATGATTTCACCTGAAGGTAGCCAGGGCCAAACCAAAATGGAAAAGGCAGGCTGCTTACCTATGCCAACCTTAGAAGCTAGCGGGCGTCTTTAAGGCAGTCTCATTCCCAGACCCCATACACATGTACCTTGAAAGTATGGGGCACGGGAATGTGACTGTACGTGAGGAAGCTGGAAAGGGTTGATAGGGTCTTGGCAAGTGGAGTGGGGTACGGGATTAATTCCCCCTTTTCAATGGATTTCAATGGATTTCATTTAAATTTGCTTGGCCCCTTTCCAAAGATTGTTGATTTCCCTCCTTAACTAGTAGTCTGTTATGAGTATTAAATATAAGAATTCCCCAAGAAGATTAAGCCAATCAGTTTTACTATAATTACTTCATTAATCAGCTAAAATTTCCTCCCCCAGTATATATATATATATAGCTGCATGGGCCTCTGTACTGCTGTGTAGCATACCGTCCATGCTTGGATGAAACTCTGAATTGGAGCTGCTCACTCCCTCGCTCCTAGTTAGCTATGCAACATTACTCTCAATTGTGCGTTAATTCCCCTGAATGTGTAATAGTTACTGTCAAATATGCATGCATACTACTGACAGTGTGTGTGTCCAGCTGGTCCATGGCATGAGCCACTTGCGTGTGTGTGTGTACGTGGGCATGTAATACTAGGGAGAGTTTCCATGGAACAAAATAGCTTTTTAACCTACCATCCCCTAGTTCATAAGGCTTGGCTGGCACCTATATACATGTAAGTGGCTTTGCCCTTAATATTTTTGCTGGGATTAGGTTAATTTGCCTGAGCATGCAGGCAATGGGATGGTTGCCCCTTAGGTTTGGGGTTGGCAGTAGAAGATAGACCTACTGATTTTTCATGCATAAAAATAGAAAGACATAATTATTTCATGTTTTAAAATTTGCCCATGTTATGTTGACACCTTACTAGTGCAGTCAGTAGTCAGCCCTGATTTTTGTCTGGATGTATGTTCAGATATTATGCTGTTAACAATGTACCTTACTACCTGAAAATGTAGGTTTACGTAACTATTGTAGCGTGTTTACAGAATGGTATCCCAAATTTGATATAATAATAATAATGCATGACATGTATGTACATGTACATGCATGTATAAATATTATGTGCATGCATGTGTGCATGACATGTGCATGTGTTGAGCACATGTACAGTGTTAGTATAGTATTACACACTACTATTACGTAGGAGTATTAAATTGTGGCGGCCCTGCCTCTCTCTGTATGGGCTGGTAAGACCTACTTCAAAGGTGATGTATAGCCCTTGAAATGGTCACTGTTTGAAAAGAGCAACTGTCCGTGTAAAGGTTGCAAATTTGGTGCTAATAGTCTGTTTTTCTTGCAGATTTCTCTTACCTTCCAGCTTAAGGGGTGTCAATGACTCTATGGGTGCTAACTCCAAACTAAAATTTGTTGCCTAGGTGCAATAATAATCTATTTACCTGACACATCTAACAGCAATAGTGCTGCATGAGATAGTTTAATGTTGGTGGAGGCCTTCACATTTCATTCATGTTTGTGTTGATAGCAGACAAACTGTACTAGAGCCACCATAGACCATTTGCCCCTTTTTGATAGCACCCCCAACTGCATTAAGGCATCACAGGTAGCTATATGAGCTGTGGACTTAGTGGAGTGCACCACCAATTATAGTCATGTTTCTAGATATGTTTACTTGATAATTACCCCTTTCACTTTCACTTACACCATCATGGTCATGTATTATTATGGTACTGTTGTACAACTGAGTGACCGCTATACACCAACTACTGAGCAATGATCAACAACTATAGTGTAAGGTATACAAGTATTCACGCGTGATGCATACAACCGGAGATTGGGAAATTGACAGTTTTTTTATTATCCTAGCTCGTGTACAAACCATGAAAGTGTTTGTCCCGTGTTACAGAAGATTGTATATTATGGTGACCTTTGCCACATTGGCTTTTCTATAAAGCAAAGGTAGCTATGGTTGGTAATTTTTTTGTTCAGTGAAAAATTACAGAGACATAATACTATGGAGAAATAGCTGCTTTAAAATTATCAAACCTAGCTACATGTCACGAATTAAAGTACTGCACAAATCTTATTTATATCAGCATAACATTAGTTGTGCCTATAAAATAATTTATCTCAGTGTCGTGTGCACTAAGGAGTGACTATTAATACAATAATCAAATCAATATTAGGTATCAGCTTTGTCTTACCATGAAGACACAAGCTTGATTCCACTTCCTGGCTTTGTGTGGCATGTGCTAACTATAGTAACATGCATGCTATTTATACATCAACGCCATATACTGAATGCACTATTATGCTCCGAAATATTACTTATTAGTTTGGGCATGAGTTTGAAGGGGAAGCATTGTCTGGTGAGGCTTGATCCCTCTTCCTCCAGGTGTGAGAAGAGTAAGGCTTCCTCATAAGCCTAGCTGGTATCCTGCAAATCGGGAATCGGTGATGTTGTACCAACACTTCCCTCACTTGCATATCAATGCATGCATACATGCACGGTACATGCATACGTTGTCATACGTACATGGTACATGCATGGTACAGGCATACACATACTGTACGTACCTGGTACATGCATGTGTACATGTATGTACATACATGTAAGGCCTTCCCAATGAGCATCCTAGCTGTGGCGCTAACTTTGACAGGTTAGCGACATTGTTCTGTCGATGAGATGGGGGTGGGTGTTCAGCATGAATGGAGGGAGAATCTTGGAAGAAGGAAGTCTTCTTTATTACCCGTACTGTACTGTGAGCACAAAGCATTCTTAACTGCATATGTACCTCAAGGCTTCTAGAATCATGCTAGCTAAGCTGTCTTGTACATGTACTACCTGTATACATACATACATGGATGGGTGTACAGCTTTGTTCTATATTACATGATTGTACATGTATGCACTATTTGAGTTTCAGTATTCAATGCGACACTCTACTGCCGTGTATAAGAATAATAATTATTGTGCTGTAGTTCTTGTAATGTACATGTACTATAGTAGTATACATTAGTGTTGTATGACCTGCAGTATGGCAGATGCATTGATGAGATGTATACATACTCACAAATTCGAGCATCTTATCTTGGATGCATTTTTGGAGGAAAGTTAACCACCCCACCCCACGCAGTGCGGTGCCTTCTCTGGCATGTGTTTACTCTATCCCGGTTAGGCAAAAGGCAAATGGTGCTTTAGCCTTGAGAACTAGGAGCTGTGTATAGCTAGTGTAGCTGATAGTCAACTATAAACTGTTTACTTGAAAGTAGTTCTTGTTTCCATAGAGGGGTGTACACTATGGTACTGATAACCTTAGGACATGTGTTGCTTTCAAGATAAAATAAATCATTATTGATAATATATCCATATCACCATGGTGTACCCTGGTTTGTTTTGTGCTGTGTATTATGAGAGCAAAAAACAAAAAAATTGTCTCCATTTGTACTATAAAAACTGTTGTATATACTAAAAGCCACTGTTGGTATAAAATCATTTTCCTACTCAATTATTTACTATAGTGTTGTATTCTAGCTGTTGTCATGCAGGAAAAGTTAGTTTTGCCTTCAGTTAATTGCCACGTGGAAGTGGGAATCAATCAGCCTTGGTATAGTAATGCTACACATGGCACCAGAACTAGGGCTCTGCCTTGGGAGCTATTATTTACCTAGCTTGATTGCATTAGTGGTGTTGTGGTTTGTACTTTAAGAGGGTGCTCTAATTACTTATTTTCTTAGTTACTGGGTGTTGACATATACACACACACATACAAGTGGGGACCTTTTGCTCTCTCTTCTAGTAATTAATTTTTTTCTCATGAGTGAGTGACTTTTTCTTTTTCTAGCCATATTTCACTGTGGCCATGGGCTCTACTGGAGCTGGTTAAGCGCATAAAGTGCCCTTTGCATGCTACAATGCAGTATATGTAAAAATGCTCCAACAACTATAGCAATAGTTATTTAAAAAAAGTGTTTATCAATTGAGTTGGACATACAGCAACATGTAGCTTTAACTGATTATCATCTATTGGTAGTTGCTTGACATGGGATTGAGTGGGAGGTGGGGATCATATTTCACACGCATCTGCGGCCATTCAGGGCTGCTACATATACTGCATACTTCACTTGATTAATCCCGATACACATGGTATCCATGGACACACTCACTCACTCGGCTCTGATCTGGCTCACATTTTTCAGGGCTGCTACATGTAGTGGTGTACATATAAGGTATCGTGTGGCCAGGGAATAATAGAGCATTGAGTGCTTTGAAGCAGACCTCTCTTCCGTTCCTACTCATGACTGTGGTGGCATGAAGTAGCCATGATAGTCTAGTAATTAATGGGCACTGGGTGAGATCAAGAGAGAGAGAGTGCCTATAGTCCTTATCTTAGTCTGGAAAGCTAACAGTCCCTTGTCCCCCCCTCCAGGTTATTATAAATTTTGAACAATAAACATCAGTATATTGAATAGGAGAAGGGGAAAGGGACCGGAGTGGGTCCATTATAGCTGGCCAGACTAGATCCAATTCACTCTTGATCATGTGATGAGACATATTTTACAATTGCGTGGTAGCAATGGATGGGATGATTGTCAGTGGTTCATCGAATGTGCTGTAATCAATCATTGGCCTCATGCAAGAGTCAGTAATGATCGTAGCTACTCATGCACTGTATCCAGCTAGTAATTACCTCTTCTGAGCAACCAAGATATTTATAGTTAATCACCAAATTTGGGTCCATTTACAAAGGAACTCGTACTGCTACGTGCGTAGCCATGCGTCCTGGCATCATGTGATGAGAAATGTGTTGTGATGGTGAATGGTTGATGCCTCGTTACCTGTTTGGAGTAAATATTATATATATGTGTGTGTGATTCTATCTCCTATCTTAGTGGCCATTCTTATCATTAATTCCCCACCACCATTCCTCCCCCCCTCTCTTTCTCCCTCCCTCCCTCCCCTGCCCCCTCTCTCCCTCCCCCTTTCCCTCCCCCTCTCTCCCCTCTCTCCCTCCCTTCCTCCTAATCTCTCCCCCTCTCCCTCCCTCCCTCTCTCAAATATAGTAGACACTGTCTAGGATGCTAGCATGGAGCAGTAGACTAGCTACTATGTACACAGCTAGGGTGCCAAATCCTCTCATACTTGACTGTGTCTCTACTTCCCTTATCACACGTACGTGCCCAGTATCCATTCCTCCGGGCCGTGTGCGTGCAGTCAGTGCTAACTTAGGCCTATTATTCGATCATGCCATTAGTGTACAGCGTTATGATATTATATTATGAACTCTGGATTATGCACAAATACATAATATTATGGACTTGCAAGTATGCAGGGGGGTATTCATACTTGGAGGAAGGGATGATGACTATAGGGTATCAATATTATGATGTTGCATGCGGATCTGTGTGTATGTGTGTGTATAGAGGGGAATGTATGTTTTAATATCTATGCATGGTGTGTGTGTGTTGAAATTTTGGCACATGGTGGGTCAGTGACGTGGTAACTGACGAAATGGCATGTGGAGACTTTTTGAAGGGGGTAGAGTTAGTAATTAATCCAGGGGGAGGGGGAAGGAGGGCAGGGGGCCGGAAGTGCAAACAGATAATAGGTATTATGACTGAAAGTGCTTAAACTACTATAATAATAATATTATAATATTATTATAGGCAGGACCTGGTGTATAGTCATCATAAATAGGATGCATTTTTTGGAGGATTTCTTTTAAATGTGGGACATTTTTGGTAAATTTTTTTAACTTTTACATCCGTGAGACGAAACCTATGTGTCCCTCCCCCCTCCCTCCCCCCTTTCTTCTCTCTCCTGTCTCCCCTCTTCTCCTATATTATAATATTGTAGGTGCTTAATATGGATGTAGATTGTGAAAATAGGCTCTGGTCCAGGGTGATAATGGTTACTGTTGAACAAGCGTTTGGCTGTCAACTTTTCCGCCCTGTAGGTTATTGCTCTTTTGTTCTCCACAACTGTACTAACTGGTTGGCATAAGCACAAGGGATGTGACGAGCTTACTTTACACCAATATACTGGTGCCTGTTAGACCCTGAGGTGTGTATCAGCTCGAGAGGAAGATGCTGATCATAATTACAACACGACTGACTGTATAAAAACTTCTGAGCATGCATGACAAAGAGCTACTATAGTTAACATTGTACCATCACAACTTCAGTTGAGAAGCATTCTAAAGAAAGACAGCTGATTTTTTTTCAATTTTTTCAATGATGCTTTCTGTCGTTCTTTTGTGCTGTGCTTCCCTCTTTGCAGTCACCAGTTCTCTTCCAACTGGAGCGCCGGATGTGACCTGTGTTAACTTGATGCCCAATGGGCCTCACGTTGATAATGGCATCATGGAACAGCCAACCGCTAATCCTTGGACAATCGACATCTGCGACTTTGACGAAATCATGGGCTTCTACACGTACCAACCAGGAATGACTTACAACAGTAAGTTTGTCATGAACATAATGTCCATCAATGCAGAAGGTGTCTGCACAGGTGGATACAAAAGCTAATGGAAGATTACTATAATAGTACTATTACATGTAGACAGTCCATATGCATGTATGGACATGCTTGTTACTGGCTGTGACAGTGTAGTAAAGCATGCATGCCCGTGCTGTTGGGATGGCACTGAATACCCTGAAGTCCACTGTTGACAATGTGTGATAATTATTATGCAATTCTCTCTCTCTCTCTCTCTCTCTCTCTCTCTCTGTTTCTTTCAATGCACAGTCACCCTTCGCCCAGCCCAAGGAGCCGACCTTACCCTCCGAGGGTTCACCATCCAGGGTCGTACTCAGATCACCAACGATATGGTCGGCACTTTTGCCGATCCCGCTCCTCTCAACAACCTGACCCGATTGAGCAGCTGTACTCCTCCCACTGTCGGCGTCACTCACAACAACCTGCTGAGGATCGACCAATCAGGTCCCTTCACCTTCACGTGGACGGCCCCAGCTGCCGGCACTGGACCCATCTGGTTCCGCTACACCATAGTCCAAAACGTGTCAACATGGTGGGCTGATGACTCCTCTGCCATCATACAAGAAGGTGCGTACACTAGCCATGTGTACTGATCATTATCTGTAAAATTGAATTCCGAATTCATACTTTCTTGCAGTTAATAATCTGGTCTTCCCAAGCGGAGCACCTCAGCTACAGGGTAAGTGCAGATGTATAGTATAATAGTTATACTTTTGTCTCCCAACTAATTATGATGTAGACGTGAGTATAATCAGTGTTTTCCCCCTCCCTCCCTCCCTCCCTCCCTGCAGGTGTTGGGTTCTGGACCCTGCTCGTTTCTGCAGCTGCCATAGCTATCAAAACAGTGCTATAACTTGACATTTGATCTATATAACCAGTCAACACTTTCATACTAGTAGTTATTAATTGTGACCAGCTGTGAGAAAAGGGACCATTTTCTGTTTGTAGTATGTACTAGTCTCAGTAGCTTGTTGTGTTTATTATGTATGGAGTAATGTACTGTAGTATAAGCCACTCTGTGTTTGTACAACATTATCATACAAGTATACTCACTACTGTGATATTATCATGATAAAATTAATATTGACTTTATTTCATATTTCACTATCATGTTGCCCAAATGGTCCCTTATCTGGCAGTGGATCACGATTGATTTAATATAATAATATGATCAAGTACGTATGCATATAGCTATATAGTAGCTTAGCAATTTCGTTTGATGTGTTGCGTTTGTGATAGCTGCATGTACATACATGTACAATGCAATTTTGTTACTATTGACTGAGAAGCTAGTGACCATGACAAAGCAAGCATGGGTCAATCGCTTACAATAGTAATACCACAATGTCATTAAGTTTGCATGAGAGCTAGAAATTCCCATGCATGCATGGATCAATTAATGTTCTTTCATAGTTAGCTAGGGTGGATAGCTATACTATAGTAGGTCAATGGTGTACGTATAGTTGATACTCCCTTAAACAGTTGATTAAGCTATAGCTAGTATAGTATATAACTGCTGGCGCCGGATGTGTGTGCACATGCATGCATGACCATTGTCTTCTTAATTTAGGCATTCTTTCGTGATCTCTCCCCTCCCCTCTTCCTGAAGCTAGCCCACAATTAGGATGCTAGCATGGGGCCCCACTCCATACGGGACACCAAGTCTGTGTATCCACTTCCCTTGGGGTACAATGTCATGTATAATATTATGTTACTGTGGTGGAAACTAATTAGAATACCTGCACGCATAATGTTGAATGGAAGTGGAGGTATTACTATGTTGTGCCTTGGATGCACTGCTGATTACACAGTAAATTAGTGGGTGTTGAAGTTTGGCAGAGGATAGGTCAACGTCAGCTGATGCCAGAGTTTCTGATATTCAGTATAATATTATATGAGTTTCAGAGCTATAATATTATAACTGTATGGCTTCCAACTGGCATATACAGTGGTCCACGAAAAGAGAGTAGATTTTGAAATTTTTTACATTTTGGACCATAACTTTCTTCTGCAATGGTTTTGGGTGCTCAAACTTGATACATATGCTCTTCTATATATCTCCTATCTACCTCTGCAGTCGAACACCATCAACCACAAGGATTGTGCTTTTTATGGCTTCTCAAAGACAACTCATAAAAAAATACTTTAGGATATTATTTTTTACACTCTTTTTAGTTAAGGGCTAAGATGTTGCATACACATGGACCAACTAACAAAGAAACTTGATGCCTAATGCGGGGTCTTAATTATTGATGATTGAGGTTTTAATTACAGATTTGTACGTTTTGAAGGACCAAAACGGTTAGGATCCAAACTTCCATGATTGCTGTAGTTAAGGGCTAATTTCCTAGAAGATGCTAGCCATGTCCCTAAAGTTTCATATTCTCAAATGTGGGACCTTAATGTTATACAGAACAGAATCGGTGAGCCATAATGTCCAAAAAATAGCAAAAATTTCTGATTTTGGGATTTTAGGACAGTAATTAAAAGGTGTGTCCCGGCCAAGGGTGTGGTTTGTGGGACTAATTAGTACCACCAAAGTGACTCTATTGGCCTATAGTTTCAAATGAATACCTTGATGGGCAGTGTACTTAGTTGGATTACAAAATCAATATTCTAGGCCTATTTTCAAAATCTACTCTCTTTGCGTGGAGCACTGTAGGTGGTGGCAAGTGCACAGAGAGGTAGTGGGGGAGGAGGAGGGGAAAATATAGGTATTTGTGTGCACATAAAGTACCATAATAATATCAGTATTATGGTCTGATAGTGTACACTGACTTCCTTTGTGATAATATAGAAAACTGCTACATCTTATTGAGCAGTGTACATAATTAAGCCCTTGATAGTACACATCCTCTGACATAGTATTGTGGCAGGTATATATGCATACATGGTTTCCTGTTAGTAGGCTACCTATAAGTGCTTCAACTGCTACACACAATTATAATTAGTATTGACAAGCATAGTAATTGCAGGATCTACATAATATACAGAATTGATTTTGTAGCATCAAGAGTGTACTAGTACACTCTATACATGCACTCATGGTAGCATTATATAATATTATATTATTATGAGTGCCTATGCTATAAAACAAAAGGGAGAAAATGTAAATAACAATCATATGGTTAGGCTGGGGGCAAAGACTAAAGCTGTAATGTAGACCAGAAACGAAAGGGGAATCCTCTTGGGGGTAGGTAGGTGCCGCGACTGTGCATGAATGAAAGTTTGTTGTGAAACTTCCGATTAGGTTATCACAGTGATTGTGGGTACTCTTTCCATCTAAATAAAAAAAAAGCAACCTGCTTTCAAACATAACAGTTGTACTATTGATCAGTTCAATTGAGAAGGTGCCCTGTGACAAGACAAACACTTTGTTAAGTTTTTTGTTAAGATTTGTGACAATGCTGTCTGTTCTTTTGTGCTGTGCTGCCATCTTTGCTGTCTCCACTGCCGCTCCAGGTGGAGCTCCAGCTACTACTTGTGACGGCTTGACTCCTCTGCCTGGCTCCCCCCACGTTGCCAACGGCATCATGGAGCAACCAACCCCCAACCCCTGGACTATTGACATCTGCAACTTTGATGAAATTATGGGCTACTATACCTACTCCCCAGGAAATACGTACACTAGTAAGCTTAATATAAGCTTGAATGCTATCATGAAATTAATCCTGTACCCACAGGCAATAAAATTAATTGGTGTGTATTTATGGTCGCATGATTATTATTGTAGTCTCCCTCCGTCCTTTTCTTATCTCACTCTCTCTCAAAATGCATAGTCACCCTTCGTCCAGCCCAAGGTGCCAATCTTACCCTCCGAGGGTTCACCATCCAGGGTCGTACTCAGATCACCAATGATATGGTTGGCACTTTTGCCGATCCCGCTCCTGGCAACAACTTCACCCAGCTTAGTCTTTGCACTCCAAGGAACGTCGGTGTCACTCACAACAACCCAGGACCAGCTGCTATGAGGATCGACAACCCGGGTCCCCTCACCTTCACGTGGACGGCTCCAGCTGCCAGCACTGGACCCATCTGGTTCCGCTACACCATCATGCAGAACGTGTCAACATGGTGGGCTGATGACTCCTCCGCCATCGTACAAGAAGGTAAGAGATTGAGCCAAAATTGTGTGCACAAAAGTATGCATTTTTTGTAACTGGCTTTGGAGACTAATTAAATGTTAAATATTAGTATCAATTTTTTTTTTTATTATTTTTTGGTTGCAGTGAATAATCTTGTCTTCCCAAGTGGAGCACCTCAGCTACAGGGTAAGTACAGTTATTATTAAAATTTTTTATCTGGCAATTAATAATGATGTAGACGTGAGTATAATGACAGCTTGTTCCCTCCCTCCCTCCCTCCCTCCCTGCAGATGCTGGGTTCTGGACCCTGCTCGTTTCTGCAGCTGCCCTAGCTATCAAAACAGTGTTGTAACTTGCCGTTATATTTGAGCAGTAATATATTAGTATCAAGTAGTTTATTATTTGTAATGTACTATTACACTTTGTCAATTAATTGAATAATTTTAGCCCAGTCACTGATCTAAGATACAAGTCATAGAACGTACTGTGCTCCTTCAATGGATGTACACATAAAATAATTAATAATTAAATTTTTATGTTCTGTGGTTAGCAATGGGATGTAGGGGGAATCACCAAAATCGGCTATGAATATGCAATCATGCGCTTCTTCTATTGAGACGATAATAATTCATGTATAGCTATATATAATAATATCCAAAGGTGATAATTAATTTGCTTCTTACTCCCGGTGTGTGTGCGCTCTCGGAGCCAAGACATGTCAGTTAGTGTTTACAAAATAAAGTTATTTAACACATCCTGTGCGACGGCACACATGTCCCCATCCTGCCAAGTCTGTGTATACTTGATTCATCCATGTTTGGGGTCCTTGGCACCAGTTAATATTAATTAATACCCACTATATGTGTTCCTGTCTGTCTCAATGAAGCCACCATTCTTGGTGAAGTAGCTATATGTATGTAGCTATAGCCAAGCTGCCTATAGTACACAAAATTTTAAATTATGATATGGTTCATAGTGGGCAGTTAATATGGAGACTGTGCATGGGCAGGTTTCCACTGTTGTCAGTGTCTCCAATATTGGTGGGAGGATGCTACACAACTAATCATTGTGTGCTCTTTATTGGGCCATGCCAAGCAAGGGATACAGACAGTCCTGGACTTCATATAAAAGAGGATCTGATTGCATCGCAGTTATCACACCAGCAGTTGTGCAGAGTTGAACAAGTATTGTAGCTAAGCAGCATAAGAGTTCTACCAGCTAAAGCAGCTGCATATACAGTGCTATATCCTGCCCTCTAATCGAGTGGAAATTATTAAAACAACAAAAAAAATGCTGTCTGTTCTTTTGTGCTGTGCTACCATCTTTGCGGTCTCCACTGCCGCTCCAGGTGGAGCTCCAGCTACTACTTGTGACGGCTTGACTCCTCTGCCTGGCTCCCCCCACGTTGCCAATGGCATCATGGAGCAACCAACCCCCAACCCCTGGACTATTGACATCTGTGACTTTGACGAAATCATGGGCTTCTACACATACCAACCAGGACAGACTTACAACAGTGAGTGACATATATAGCGAATTCCATTTTTTGCACTGTTAGGTTTTCCAATTAGCATACCTACCCTACCGTTAATTAGTTTTGTACATGCATATCCAGGCCCCTTGATCTCAGCTTTTAAATTTCAATCTGAGAATGGACCTGGAGAAGAGGCTATATACACTGTTGTCGTAAAATTGCATAACTTAAAGATATAAGCATGACTGTGCGTATACATAATTATACATATGCATACATCACTATCAGTCACTCATTCACTCAAACGCATGCACATGCACATGCACATGCACATGCACATGCACATGTGCACACAGTCACCCTTCGTCCAGCCCAAGGTGCCGCTCTTACCCTCCGAGGATTCTTGATCCAGGGTCGTACTCAGCTCGACAATGTTATGGTCGGCACTTTTGCCGATCCCGCTCCTGGCAACAACTTCACCCAGCTTAGCCTTTGCACTCCAAGGAACGTCGGTGTCACTCACAACAACCCAGGACCAGCTGGTATGAGGAGGGACGAAACAGGTCCCTTCACCTTCACGTGGACGGCCCCAGCTGCCGGCACTGGACCCATCTGGTTCCGCTACACCATCATGCAGAACGTGTCAACATGGTGGGCTGATGACTCCTCTGCCATCGTACAAGAAGGTAAGGAAACATTATAATTATATAGCCAGTGAGAATGGCCGAGGCAGGCTGTCTAAGTGGTATTTGTAAGTATCCAAAGCTTTATTTCAATGAACAGCAATTTATTAAGTGACCGCGTTAAGCATAGATCACTCCTTACGACTACTGGGGACAGATATTATGCTGTTTTGCTCATAATAATTATCACTACTGCTCACTGTTCCATCATATTATTATTATCTTTTGCAGTCAACAATCTTATTTTCAGTGGAGCACCTCAGCTTCAGGGTAAGTCCATATAGGGAATAATAATAAATTAAATTATGAGCTAAAGACTTAGTTCATTTATCAAAGTAATCATTTAATAATGATTTTGGGCCCCATGAATTAGAAATGAACGTATTTCACATCCTTTTCACTTTTTGCAGGAGTTGGTTTCTGGACCCTGCTGGTTTCAGCTGTTGCTGTAGCCCTCAAAACTGTGCTGTAAGCATCGATCAGACTTGCTATCCACCCCCTTTCGTGGTTGTTTTTATTATATAGATGTTATAGTTTTAATAATAATATTATCTCATTGTTGTCTAACCAGAGACCATTTTTCATCAAAAAATTGATTTTGCTTGTCAAGTAACAGTGCTTGCACGCACAATTGTACGATCTGATTAATTTAGTAAGCCTGAGTATATATAATCTTCTCTCTTAATTTGAAATGACCACAATTAATTTTTACGAGGGGATCACAGAGTTATAATATTTAATTTATAGCCAGTTACTGCATGTGCTATACATGTAATATAATTATAGTGCTTAAAAACTTGCCAAAATTTGACGATAGATTTAATCGCGGCATGGATCATATGCCTCCCAGGGCACTATAATAATATTCAGTATCAGCATCACTCACATTGAATAACCCATGGAGTATTAATGAGTACTCTCTCTCTCTCACTGAGTGGACTAGCTAGTATACCCCTGGCCACGGCCAGTTGCTGGTATAACTGTGCTGAGAATCCGATCTGAACTGTGCCCCATCCACCCTTCTTTTACCATGCATCATAACATCATTATATAATATACCATAGATAATAATATTATTATAGTCTGCCACATGTGTACATACATTCATCCTTAGTGTTTTCTCAGCTGCTACATACATGCATGTACTACTGCTACAAATTATTGTTTGATGTGTATATATGTATGTGAGGTATGGCTTCATTGCTGGTATGTATGTACTTTGATGTTGGATATTCAATAGAAGCTTCTGCAGGCTATGTATGGCTTGAGCAGATTCATGATATGATTGCGGTACAGTTTTATGTTAGTAGCTATTATCATGGATTCCAAAATTATAGGGAATTACTGGTTGAGATAAGCAACACTTTTTGGTCACTACCAATACAAGTTAAGTCATGTGACTCATGTAGCTATAGGTAGTGGGAAGCCTAATGTTGTGTACGTGTGTGGCCACTGATATGTAAGACTATAAGCTTCCTTGTTATGTTGAATCCCTATAGTGTGCATAGTTGAATTACTGTCATGGTGTGTATTCAAGTTTCACTTTTAAATTTTATTATGCCATGTCATGCATGTACATAATACCACCATTAATAGCTCCTGCACTATATTATACATATAGGACTATTATTATATAGCATTAAGCTTATACCAAGCCAGCTAGATAATAACTGACAGTGTCTGCTCAAGTTTAGCTGCTTGAATTCATTGAGCCATGACAGGACCTGGCGTAACAGAATAATTATTACATAAAATAATCAATCCTCATAGTACAACGATTATGCACAATGTCATTATAAAAATTTAATTTCAAGCAGGTATGTATACTATCTTTCTAGAAAGTTTAATGTCAAAAAATGTCATCGATTATCTGATAGTACGTAATCTTTGACGTTTATTTTCACCATAACACTGCTTTTAGAGCAACTGTGAATACTGTCACCACCAGCAATGTCCATAGCCCTACACCTGTAGCAGCAAGGACAAAGAGCACCATACTGATAATATTATAAACACGCATAGCTATATATTCTCAGCACACATGCACGTCATGTATGTACACTACTAGTATATTTTTAAATTATTGCTGGCCAGAGACTTATCCTTCTCTCCAAACTGAAAGAAAAACACTGATTGAAGATAATTTTAAGTGATCACTGAACGCTGGCCATCTATATGTATAACAATTTTCAGGTACACTATTATTATACTTCCTACGGAGCTAGAGTGGAGTAAAAAGGGTTGGACCATGCAGAACATGCATTCAGTGACATGATCATGACCTAATTCAAGAAAAGGACACTTTCACATTCATCAATAAATTACCTTGCATCCTCGATGTACCACTAGTAGTATTTTCTGAATCCGTAGAGGGGAATAAGCCATGCAGAACATGCACAGTAACTCACTAATCATCAAGTCAAGGATATACAAGTTCAATAGTTTTTACCTTGCATCCGTGGTGTACCACTATCCTCTGTAGGTTGCTCATCTGAAAGAATATAATGCATGATTAATGAACGCCAAGCTACAAGGCTATAATATTATTCTAGTGTATAATAACACGAACCACTTCTATTATTCTACTATGATAACCACTTATTCATTTCATGCAGTCAGGGTCTCATGATCAGTTTGAACCTAACTACCCGATATGCCTTTTTTTTTTTAATTATTAGAGACGATAAGTTTATGCCCCTAATACAGAGTATAATGCCATACTTATACATACTGAATTTTGATCTCACCTCCCAGCTCTTGCACAGCAACAGAAACATCATTGGCCCACCAGGTATTAAATTGTTGAACCACACTGTAACGGAACCAGATAGGTCCAGTACCCTCTGCCGGTGCCACCCACTCGAAAGTTAAATATGGAAATTCTACCCTGGGCATTACGGCATTGTCGTGAGTGACACCAACTGCAGGTGGGGTACAGGAGCTGAGGCGAGTGTTATCTGTTGAAGGATCATTGAAGGTTCCAACCATCATATTTGTCATCGTAGTTCGTCCCTGGATGAAAAATCCTCGGAAGGTTGCAGTGGATTCTCCATTAACTGGACGAAGAGTGACTGTGTGTGTGTGTGTGTGTGTGTGTGTGTGTACAATTATTTTTAATATGCACTGATGTATCTAGGAGCATGCAGGAGTCTCCATCTTACTGTTATAAGTATATCCTGGAACGTAGTTGTATCCGGAACCGTTCCTAAAGCTACTGATATCGATCATCCATGGGTTGTCTCCTTCTTGTTCTGTCGTACCGGAATGCTGAGGGGTCAAGTTATTACACGCGTCAGCTGGAGCACCAGCTGACCTGGCATCGGCGACTACGAAAATCGCAGCACAACACAAAGCTAGGCCTACTAAGAACTTCATTTTTTTACACGTGGTAGGAAGCTCAAGGACTGCAGGTATCTTTGCGTTAACTTGAGGATGACTGAGAAAAGCGAATAGTTTTCGGTTTATGAACGCTCCCACTGCAATAGACCCGTTGCACGAATCCGTATAACTCCGGTTACGTTACTCGGCGGCGCGCGCAAAAGCCGCATTGGAGGACAACCACTATGGAGGATTGTTTCTCACCGTTTATGCCATCCCTCTAGCAGAGTTCCAGCTATCACAGAAATATGTCATAGCGCACCCGGTACTATTTAACATACTGTAAGGCGCAAGTGAGCGGAGCCTTCGTTTGTCGACAAACTAGCTGCAAACACGACCTCTGTACATTTTGCCATAGACAAAATCCGCGTTGTCCTCCAAGCGTGGGCGTTAATTTTCCGTATACGTATACTGCAATGAAACTCAATGATGACGTCATGTGCAATGGGTCTATAGCCAGCAAATTAATGCAGTGACGTAAGTAGACTTGCTTGGTTATATTATGCGCACGCGCAAGTCCAGCCCCACCCTCTTTTGCTAGCTAGCTTGCTAGCACGTTGTCGGCACATTTTTTAATATGCTTTTTACTTCCTGGTGCAAGCCTGGAACTATTTAATAAAAGATGAAATTTGGTGTGTATCAGTTCAATTCGGCACGGAACATAACTGAGATACGCAAGCAAGAAACATGAGGACTCTACTTTTATGCGTAGCTCTTCTCCAGACCTCTCTCTACCAGCAGGCCTCGTCCTTATCATCTGGTGCTCCTCTAGCGGCTTGCGACACTCTTGCTCCCGACATCGCCGGACACCTCAACGCCCAGCCTCAGTCCTCCGCCGTGCCGTACAGCATCGACCTCGACCAATTCTGCGTCAATGGAACTTATTCCTACACTCCCGGGGCAACTTACACCGGCTGTAAGCTTTTATAATATTATACGTTTTAATAGGTTAAGGATCACGGGGAGGAGTTGACAGTTGTGTATTATAGGCTGCTATCCAAGGGTTCCTTGTAATTGTGCATGTAGTACTTAGCACGTACTATACGTAATTGCTTTGTTAAAATTCATCAGCTCCGGCTCTGTAGCATTATCTGTCTTAGTCCACCATTAACGTTAGTCTGACCACATGTTAGAATTGCTAGTGGAAACTTTAAGGCTTGCATGTTCAATACTTTGTAACTGTGGTGATAATAGGTATATATTATATACCTCTGCCAAAAATTAGCAGGTCATCAGTGGGTATTATTAATAAATGAAGCGGATGTAGCCTCAGATATCAGTAGCTATAGTCTATGCACAATGATCACAAACACAGGAGACATGCAAGGCTACTTCCAGTACAAAAATTGCAATGAATATTTTGTATTGTGGTGTGCACTAGTAAAATATTTAGACTATACATACCATGAGTCGCATAAAATAATTTTTTTTCCCTTTGCAGTGAGCTTGCACGCTGAAAATGATATGCCACAGTTCAGAGGTGTGTTCATTCAAGCAAGAATGGTGGCTGATGATAATAATCGTGTTGGAGTTTTTGCTGTGAGCCCTGATTCCATGACTACCACTCGGCTCAGCAGTTGCCCTACAGATACTGTAAGTTATTGATCATGAGTTATGCTTGTACGACAATTCAAACTACATTAACTTGCCTTATCCGTAAAGACCAATAATTATACTAGCACGCTGCCCGGCTGCTAACCTGGGTTCCAGGCTATACGTAAAAGGCTTTTATAGCTACCTGAGCTCCCTAGTCCTAGTGTTGAAAAATCGAGAAGGCTAAGCTGGAGATGAGGATAATAGCTTATCTAGCTGATTCATTAAAACATGAGGCTATATTGAGTGTATATTATGGGTACGTTAATAAAAAAAAATTCGATATGAAATTATTGTGATAATGCTATAAAAATATACAGTGATCTTCACAATCAATCACGGCATGCAATATAGAACTACTATTAACGTCATGCACTGAGACTATAATATTAATGTGTCCATTATAATATATGCAGGATGGAATCACTCACAGCAATGGAAATGACAAAGGGTCTGTGTACTTTGACTGGACTGCACCAGACGCTGGAAGTGGAGCACTAAGATTCGGGTATAATATAATCTATAGGCAGGCATGCATGTAGTTTCAATTAAGGGCTATAGCTTATCCGCAGCTAGCTAATTTAGGTGATAAAGTGGTATAATATTATTAGTATCGCATGCGCATGCATTATGCATGTATCAATGTATACCGTGTACAGTCTCGCAAATTTAGTAAAGAGGCCCCATAATGGATTGTAACTTTGCTCATCCTCCAGTTTTTCCTCGATTTCCTGCCCAAGTCTTAAGGAAAGAGCACCTATATATAGCTACCTAGCTAGTGCAATTACAGTAACTGCATGTTATGAGCTGTTTCGCATTGCATTGTCTAGCAAGCCATACAGAGATGTGGTCAGAACTAGTATAGCCCACAATGTCATGCACTAATAATATAGCTGGAATATCAATTTGAGCCGAATATAGCTAGAAATATTCCAATCTCAACCAAAATTAGTGTCAAAATTTAATTTTCCTTTCGTTCCACAGATTTGCAGTTGTGCAAGTGCGAGCTACTTATTGGGCAAATCAACGTACTGGAGTGATTGGTGAAGGTACAGTCATAACATATTCTTTAATTGACAGTATATATAATAATAATCAGTACCTGACTTTGTGATCTGTATACATACTAAATGATCATCCGACTAATTATTATAGTGCTTCATGGATGGATATTAATTATTTTTCTTCATACTTCCATGCAGCTGGTGTAGGTGGCGATGCCTGTACTACTGGTGGATCATCCCAGTTGACTAGTGAGTAGCTATATATATACCTACTGTAGTGCGCATGGGTAAGCGCCCATGCATGGGTGTTTATGGCATGATAAATTAATTTTTGGTCTGGTGGGACATGAACTGCTTTTTTAAATTTAGTGTGGAAGCTGAACCCTCGAATTGAAATTGGCATGGCTAATACATGTAATCATGCATGCATGGGAGTGGGTATAACACTCAATATTGTTATAGATTCTTCATTAGCGACCTGTTAGTAACATATCAGCTTAATAATAATATTAATCATGATGATTACCGGTATGTCATTTTTCCTTCCCTATGATAAAGGTGTTGGATTCTCCACTCTTCTGATGGTTGCTCTGGCCGTGGTGATCAAGATTGCTCTATAATCTTTTTAGCTAGCTATAGGAGCAAGACATAAATAATATTACACCCTAGAACAGTGATAATTTATAGCTAGCTATTATAGTTAATGTTTATTATGTAATCAATGGACTCACTGGCAGTGCAATGTACTGTGTTTTATCCAGCTGATATTGATATGATGCATGAAGGATTATTGTTAGTATTGAGCGGTGGGGTTATGATGCGCATGCGCATAATGAAGTGTGTGTGATGAAAACGATGCTAAATACTACGGGAGAGGCTCAGAACAGCTCAATTCGGCACGGAACATAACTGAGATACGCAAGCAAGAAACATGAGGACTCTACTTTTGTGCATATCCCTTCTCCAGGCCTCTCTCTACCAACAGGCCTCGTCCCTGTCAGCTGGCGCTCCCGCAGCAGCATGCAGCGCCCTTTCTCCCGACCCTGCTCAACACGGCGCCCAACCTCAGACCTCCACCGTACCGTACAGCATCGATCTGGCCCAATTTTGCAGGGATGGAACTTATTCATACACCCCTGGGCAAATCTACATGGACTGTAAGTTACTAAAATTATAAATTTTAGTATCTACATGATTACAATATTAAATATTAAATTGGATGTATGCAAATTTTAATAGTTGCTCACAAGTTGGCTACATTTTTTTTTAATTTGATTCTTTGCAGTGAGCGTTCACGCTGAAAATGATAGGCCACAACTGCGGGGAGTTCTTATTCAGTCGAGAATCGTGGCTGATGATACCACTCTTGTTGGTACCTTTGCAGTGAATGCTGCTTCCAGTGCTACCACTCGTCTCAGTGACTGCTCTCCATCTGATGTAAGTATTACACTCTATAGCACCCTAGCTGGATGGATGCTAATGGCTGAGCTCGAGGATACTAAATAATATGCATGCATGACATGTAGACGTAAGCTACATGTAATGAATTTTTGAGGTATCTGCATGCTTTTTCCATGCAAATAACGAAATTTTTCACCATACAAATATATCCAGTATAATTATTATAGAAGGTTACAGGCTGCAGTCATGCTATAGCTATAGCTACAATAATAACATAGCCACCATGTAAAGCACCTCAGCATGCTATGGGATAACATCGCTGACATGGTGTGAAATGTCACGATTTCTGCTAATGAATCTGCATTGTGATGAACTATGAAGCTGATCAACAACATATTGATACCTCTTTGTCACATTCAATGTGTAAAATGCTACGGTAACCGTAAACTACCCTAAGCTTCTTTCAATTTTATGCAGGCTGCAATCACTCACAGCAATGGAAATGATAAAGATTCTGTGTACTTCGATTGGACTGCACCAGCCAATGGAACTGGAACAATAAGATTCAGGTATGCATGTTGGTGGGCATTATTTTAAGGCTAATAATTATTTACTATAGCTTCAGTTAATCATTTGGAACACATGTACCATGCAGGTATACAAACTCAAATAGAGCTAGACCACTAGCTATACACCAGCCATAAGCCTTGCATGATGTAGTTTGCTTTAAAATTTAGCTACAGCCCTTATGATTTTCCATACTGAGCTGATATCCACCCAGTGTAGTAATTAATGTGGTACTTGTTAAAGATGGCAATGCATGCATGTAGCTATATTATAATAGTACCAGGTCACTAAACTGACAGATATTCACAAAAAAATTATAATATTAGCTGTAACTATAGCTAATATCTACTCCATATCATAGATTTGCAGTAGTGCAAATGCGAAATACTTACTGGGCAAATCAGCAAACAGCAAGGATTGGTGAAGGTATGACTGCATGACATTGTGATAATGATCAGAGCTAAATAGCTACTGTATTTTCAACATTGCATGGAGACGTTTCAAAAATAATATTAATTTTGGTAAGGGGTGTCAAATTAGAGGTACTAAATAATAATTGTTTTTAACACTTTCAGCTGGTGTTGGTGGTGGTGATGCCTGCACTACTGGAGGAGCAGCTCAGCTCACTAGTAAGTACCTCATTAGTTTGTTTGTGCAAGCCAGGTTAAGGCTATAGCACCCACACAGCACATAACGTATACAGATAAGTATGTAGACCACATTCAATTGATCTATTATCGAGCATTATACAAACTTAATTATGGCACCTAATTATTATATTTATACCATATTTGAATTTAATTTCTTCCCCATGATAACGATATTGCATTTTCTACAGCATATACCAATCTCATAAAATTTTATGACATGATATCGAATTTACTTCCCTATGATAATTATAGGTGTTGGATTCTCCACCCTGCTCGTGGTTGCACTGGCTGTGGTGATCAAGATTGCTCTATAGGAATGCAGCATAATATTATTATTATAGCTAGTAACAAGACATTTAATTAAAGAACAGTTAGCTCAGTATGATGATAATCAAAATTAATAATCCATCTGCTCTACATGCATGTGTGCATTAATTTTGTCAACCAAATGCATGATTTAATTTGGGAATAGAATACGAAAATAATGATGTTCACGCAATCCATGATAAGGTAAATATTATACAACTAGGTGGTGAAAACTCTAACAATTATTAACTACTGTAGCTCACAGGTTTGTAAATTTGAACAATCTATGAGGTAAGTGCATGTCCATAGGCTGTATTTGTTCCCATTTCAATGTTCGATTCTGAGGTAACTACATTTCCATAGGCTGCATTCATTCCCATTTTTGTCTCCATTTCAACGTTGGATTCTGAAGCCTCAGTCTGTGATATGGATAACGCAGTCCTCATCTTTGGTGTTGCAGACTCTGATAGATCTTCATAAAGTGGATCCAATGGTGGTTGGTGATCCCTTTTCGCTCTTCTCTGTTGGTGGGTGGTAATCCAGAAAACACCAAGACCTCCACTTATAGCTCCAACAAAGAAAAACAAGAATGAGCACAGGACTGCTGCTGTGGATGTGGCTGCAACACAGGAGGGGCCGGCACTTGCTGGAGAAGATAATATAGTTGAAGTTTGTAGGTGTGTGGGGAAGGGAAGGATGCATGGGGGGGGAGGGCAGGGGGGCAGGGGGGTGAAGGGGGATTCAATATCCAGCATTTTTACGTGTGCTGATGTTCTTCAACAGCAAAGCTCTACCCTAGCTATAGAGGTCTATTATGTAGTTCTTCTGCAGTGGGCTATAATTTAAAGTGCAGAGAGTAGGGATTGTAAGGCATCAATAAACAAGCTATATGTATACAGTGTAAATAAATTATATTATATATCAGCTAGTCTATTGATATTCAGGCCCATGTACGAGCTATAGGGTGGTTGTGATATCAAATCACACTGCAGAGATGTTTGTAAACTACTACTATGTGTTTTGCATAGCTAATCCTCCTGGTAATATCATTATGTCACGAGCAAGCTTGAGGATACCTTCCGATGATTCAGTTGTTGATCTTGTTGCTTTGTGTATTGTGACAGTTGGAGATGTTTCCATGATGTTGTCTGTGTATACTGTAGTAACTCTTGATAGCAGTGAGCTTGAGCAGTGCATAGGTGCTGGCTCAGTATAGTTTTGCAGACGCTGTAATAGTATATAGATTTTGGGAATAATCAAAAGATAATGTTCAGACTATCATCAATTCTCATGATCAAGCAGCTGCAGATTCTATAATAAACTTTATTATAAGCTTGTATAATACTTAACAAGGCAAGACAGTATAAGATATCAATGCGAAGCAATCTCAGAGCACTGGCCATGGCCAATCGAGATCCTTACTAGTTCTGTTACTTTTGAAGTTGTAAACACTATCTGTAATTGCTGGACAACTGTAAACCTAAATAAAAATACGACTGTGCAATTCACATGGTTTATAGTACATAATAATATTATAATTATGACAATATTATTAGGAATTTACCAAAACCTCAGGTCGACGTCCCCCAAGCCACAAGTAGAGCAGTCAGGTGCTTGCCAGTAGAGTTGCAATTGAAGTACACCAGCATAGCCCACTGTGGTCGGATGAGTGGCTGAGTTCTAGAATAATATTATTAGTTTTATATCACATGCAGTATTATTATGAGAGGGGACCAAACATAACAATGTCATGCACCTTAATTGTAGCTATATACACTTACTCATCAAAATCATTCATAGACTCTTAGAAGTTATGAAAGCATGCTTTGCATTTTCCTTAGGCTGCTGTAGAGAGGATTTAAAACACATGGCCACTCACTGGTAATGATTCCTTTGAATCCATGCTCCGATTACAGTTCAGAATTTTGTAGTTCACTTGAGTAGCAGGACTTTTCACTCTCACAACAGCAGGATCAACAAATGTTCCGATGATTTCAGATGAAATATTAGTTCCATTCCGAGCCTGGATCAGAAATCCGTCTGGATCATTGAGAGTGCTTACCAGCTCAACTATAAAGAAAATTAATAGCAGCTACTTAAAATCATGGTAATCAAAAGATGAATAAAAATGTCAAATTTTGGCCTATACTATAACATGCGATCTACTTCATGCACAATGTCGCATTTTATCTCTGGCTGCATCATAAAACTCTTTATGTATTCTCTTACTTCCATAGATTTGTCCACACTGATAAGTGTTTGTTGTTTCATTGCCCAATTCCAGTGTGGCATTATCCACCACCTCCCTGATTCTCAAAAAGAATGGGCAGGATGGTGGCTCACAGTCGAATGTTTCAGTACCAGCTCCATGATTGATGCTGTGATCATAGCACGAGTTCTCTCTCGCTCCATCACGATAGGCAAGTACTGAGGGAGAGACCATACAGTGGAGGATAAACAGTGCAAATAACTTCATGGTTGTTTTTCTACACAGAGCTGCAAAGTTACAAAAATTGGAAAGCGGATATCATAATTCTAAAATTCTAAAAAGAATGGGCAGGATGGTGGCTCACAGTCGAATGTTTCAGTACCAGCTCCATGATTGATGCTGTGATCATAGCACGAGTTCTCTCTCGCTCCATCACGATAGGCAAGTACTGAGGGAGAGACCATACAGTGGAGGATAAACAGTGCAAATAACTTCATGGTTGTTTTTCTACACAGAGCTGCAAAGTTACAAAAATTGGAAAGCGGATATCATAATTCTAAAATTTAATACCATCATACGAATGCAGAAAACATATAGTGCAATAATGAACACACCACAAATATTAAATTTTAATGATAATAAATCTGTAAGTAGCTAGAAATTATGGAGTAATAAAAAAAATTCACATGCACACACGAGGACAATTAAAATGAAGCTGAACTGAGTAAAAAAAAACACTTCTGATTATGTATGATGTTGCTAGCCAGATCAAATTAACGTGGGAATACATGCACCAGCCTCAACTTTAATAATCAAAGGATGCACGACAAGTTAATTATGGTTATGCATACTGATGATGGGAAGCTTGTAAATTAAGGCCTACTTTTTGATCAGTATCCTTGCTGTTGCATATGATGACCCGCGAATGAGAGTTCGATCTTCCAGTGGTTAAAGGGTGTGGCCTGATGCAGGCATTATTAAATTTTGTACTGTGCGCGTGCATAACGGGTTTGTCGCACGACGACCTTTTCCTACTCATACTAGGTAAAGGTCGTCATACGCTAATTGTCGCTCATCAGCTTGAGATGCTTCATGCTCCAATCTCATGATACCAAGTTCTCTTCACTATATTTATATGCTAAAGGTATTCTGATGATGCATGGCTGCACTTGCTGTGGTGATCAAGGTTTCTCTGTAGCGCAGCCCACTGGCATGTAGCTAGCTAGCTAGCTAGAGAGCAAGACATTAATGAATAATGATATTAGCAAATGCTTCTATAATGCTCTATTTTAATGTGATTATGACATTGTGACACTGATAAGACACCATTATACAAATATAATGATATAGATCTGGCCACATAGTAGCAATAGCATAATAAAGATTATAGCTACACCTGCTGCATAATTACTACAACATGCACATGAGATTACTAAATTTCCGGTATAGTATTAATAATTATGCTTTATGCATCCACCTGTGCAGTCATTATCATGGTAGCTACTGAATTCTATATATAGTATGCACGGCATTGTTAACCAGCCACCCCCGTTGCACCTTCCATGCAAAATCTCTGGATCAGCACCTGATGAGTATTCAAAGTAGATGTTTAACAGATTCACAAGCACTTAATATCAATTAAGTTTAATTGAGATGATATTAGAACAATTCCATGAAAATTATGGAGGAGGTATACCACTATCGCTACTTATAATACACGAAATATTTATGCATACTAGCTGTACTGTATTAATTTTGTCTGTACATAATGCATACAAAGATATATATGCAGAATCTGATGTTAGCCAAAAATACTGAGGAGTATACTTAAGAAGTGAAGCAGGAAAAGAATACCACACTTTGATAAGGGTTGCCCTGCTTTAGATGTCGGGTTTTGTGCTGTTGTTGTGGGCAGCACACAGTCTTCTGGTTCAGTATAATTTAGCAATTGCTGCAGATACCATGCGCCATGCATGATTATTCAATAACTATCAATATAATATATGTGGTTCACTAAAATATATTAAAAAATCTTACCAGTTCAGTGACCTTAGAAGTTGTAAACACTATCTGGAATTGTTGGACAGCAGTAAACCTGCATAATTATGTGAAGCCATGGCATCAGCATAAAGTGTAGCTAATTAGCATCAATATCATGTCTGACATGTAGGAATAAGGGTACTAGAAGTATAGTAATAGTTAGACACTGTTTAGAGGTTTCTACGTGATTTAGAAGACCGAAGGGCTCTGTGTGGAATCCCAAGAAAAGCGAGGGTTCTATTGAGCCCTGTATGAGGTCTTCTAACAGTGTCTAACTATTAATAATTATATTATTATCATTACCAAATCCTCAGATTGCCCAAGCCACAAGTAGAGCAGTCGGGTGCTTGCCAGTAGAGTTGCAGTATACCAGCATTGTCCACTGTGGTTGGATGGGTGGCTGAGTTCTACATACATTAGAATTATTATCATTTCCAGTCATGGCAAATCTTTCCTCAAGAATAATGGAACTCCTTGTAATATTGGCCATGGAGCAGGGTATACGTAGAATCCCAATATATTAGAGTAGCTAATCTCTGAACTATCACTCCTAAAAAGACCCGCTTAATAAGCCTCGTCAACTTGAACTAGCTACTTACTGGTTGAGAGTCTGTGTCAGATATGCTCCGATTACAGCTCAGAATCTTATAGTTCACTTGAGTAGCAGGACTTCTCGCTGTTACAACAGTGGGATCAAGAAATGTTCCAATGATTTCAGATGAATTGTCAGTTCCATTCCGAGCCTGGATCAAAAACCCTTCTGGATCATTGAGAGTATTTGCCAGTTCAACTGTAAACAAATTATTGCAGCTGTATAATATTATAGCAGCTAATAGTTTATCACACTTGAGCACTGGGTTGACACCATGCCAACTCTTCACTGAATATCAAACACTGCATGCTACAGTGCAGTATCGACATCATTATAACATGTAGTCAGTGAATAATTATTATGAATTTGAGCAAATCCCAAACCTATAAGGGGGTATACGTACCATGATCTGATTCTCTTTACCTGCTCAACAAAAGGCAGAACCATGTGCCTATAGCCTTGAGAATTAGGGCGGCATGATACTCCCCAGGCCCTTCTACTAACTTTGCTTACTTCCATAAATTCTTCCACACTGATAAGTGTTTGTTGTTTCATTGCCCAGTTCCAATGTGGCATTTTCCACCACCTCCCTGATCCTCAAGAAGAATGGGCAGGATGGTGGCTCACAGTCAAATGATTCAGTACCCTCTCCATGATCGATGCTGTGATCGTAGCACGAGTTCTCTCTTGCTCCATCACGGTAGGCAAGTACTAAGGGAGAGATCTCACAGAGGAGGAAAAGCAGTACTATCAGCTTCTGAATCATTGTGTTCCAAGCCTATATGTACATGTATAGGGCTGGGTATACATACACGTACATGCATTAGCTATAGAAAATATTGGCAAAACATGTAATATAAGAGCTGTGATTATCATAACTAAGTCAAAGAGTCTTGTTTATCATGAAAATTTGTTATTACAAAACATCTTTCTGAACAGCGCATGTGACACTGCATGTACGTGAATGCATATTTAATATTGTAAGCTCCTTACTATATTAGTATATTGCCCATGCATGCACCTAAACCATGCAGCAAGCCGAGCTCAACTGATTTACATGGTTCTAGCATGAACAGATACCTCACCAGTGAGATTTATTTTGTGACTATCCTCATAGCCGAAGTCAAGGTAATCGGCTTCCATTTAATAGGCATATACACCCCACTTGAGGAGTGATGATTATAGGGGGCTTTTTTTGAACAATAATTTAACGAGTTTCTTTCAAGGTCCTTTTGGCAATTTAATTGGTTCTTATAGGCCTCTTTTGGCGATTTTAATTAATCTTTTCTATTAAAAAGGTTCCCTATAAGGGGTCAAGCAACCACTTGTTAAATTCCAGAGGGTAAATTTAATTGATCCTAGGGGATTCAACTGTCCAAATTAATCATTCTTAGGGGGCAAACGAGTTAATTAGTTCCTGGGGGGTCATTTCACAATTTGCTCCTCAATAGGGGTATTTGCTTATAAAATTAATGGAAAAGCCCAATAAGTAAACGCAGATTCAGTGATCAAAACAAAGATCAAAACCACGAAACTCCCTGCGTGTCACTTCACATGATACGGCCTAAAGGACGTACCGGGCCACAACAAATCTCTTTCTATTTAATACAAAAGCTAGTTCCATAATGAATATTATTTTTACGACCTACCTCTAGTGAACGTCTCGGCACGTTGGGCTAGGGTGTCAGATTAACGTGGGAATGCGCGCACCAGCCTCAACTTTAATAATCAAAGATGCACGACGCAAGCCTTTAATAGTTAATAATGGGTATGCATACTGATGATGGGAAGCTTGTAACTTAAGGCCTACCTTTTGATCAGTATCCTTGCTGTTGCATATGATGATCCGCGAATGAGAGTTCGATCTTCTAGTGGTAAAAGGATGTGGCCTAATGCGCGCGTATACGCGGTACGCGTGCCTACTCGTATTATAGTAGGTAAAGGTCGTCAGAGCCAATAGTCACTCATCGGTTTCATTCTCCATAGCATACCGTACCGATCTCATGATACTAAGTTCTCTTCCCTATGCTGAAGGTGCTCTGATGATGTATGGCTGCACTGGCTGTGGTGATCAAGATTGCTCTGTATAGCGCAGCCCACTGGTATGTAGCTAGAGCAGGATATTATTTAATATATTAATAATGAACAATAATAATAATGCTCTATTGTAATGTGATTATGACATTGCAACACTGATAAGACACCACTATACAAACATAATATTATATTCTGGCCACATAGTATATTGCACCGGGTAGGCTACACTTGCTGCACAATTACTACAACATGCTGTCGTTGAGATTACTAAATTTCCAGTATGGTGTACGCTTTATGCATCCACCTGTGCAGCATTCTAGACATTTTAACAGATTCACAATTAAAGTACACAGAATTAAACCATTGATATTAATAGCACTTAGGTAATAATATGAAATTTTAGTCGTGAGACAACATAATTCTGTGCTCATGATTCATGAAAATTATGGACTATGCAGTTATACTTTGTACCGCTACTTATGGTAATTATTATAACATGTAATATTGTAGACATGTGCATACTATCTAATATTGTAACAGCAATAATATTCACGACATAGCTTATTTATCTGTACATAATACTATGAAGGTATACATACACTGACTCGGTAGTTGTTAGCCAAAAATAAGGAGTACACTTATTATGAAGTGAAACAGAAAGAGAACACCACACTTTGATAAGGACTGCGCTGCTTTAGATGTCGGAAGATTTGGTTCTACGTTTATCCTTATTGTTGACATTAATGAAGGTAGCATGGTAGTTGTAGATAGCGTGATGGTTGTAGGTGGCAACGTGGTTGCAGTACAATTTTCTGGTTCAGTGTAATTACTCAATTGCTGCAGGGAGATTATTTCCATGCATGATCTGTCAATAGTACATGATTATGAACTACAAAAAAAGATCTTACATACCAGTTCAGTAACCTTGGAAGTGGTGAATACTATCTGTAATTGTTGGACAGCTGTAAACCTATAATGATGATTCAGTGATGACTAGCGATATTATGCATGCACACGCATCACAAAATAATTACCAAATCCTCAGGTCACCCAAGCCACAAGTAGAGCAGTCAGGTGCTTGCCAGTAGAGTTGAAGTACCTCAGCCATGTCCACTGTCATCGGATGGGTGGCTGAGTTCTACGTATGTTAAAACATTACAATGAGACCTGGCCAAATACTTCTTTAAGGATAATGGAACTATAACATTGTATAATTGGCCATGGAGCAGGGTATATAGAGTGGCTAGTCTCTTAACTATCACACCTAAATACAACCACTATACTGATAAATAAGCCTATTATAGCCAACTTAAACTACTTACTGGTTGAGAGTCTGTGTCAAATATGCTCCGATTACAGCTCAGAATCTTATAGTTCACTTGAGGAGCAGTATCCCCCACTGTTAAAATGTCTCTTACTACAACGGGATCAAGAAATGTTCCGATGATTTCAGATGAAATATTAATTCCATTCCGAGCCTGGATCAGAAATCCCTCCGGATCATTGAGACTGTTTGCCAGTTCAACTATAAATATAAAATAGCATAATATTGTATAGCAGCTAAAATATAGTTTGTCACACGTGGGCACTGGGTTGACATCAACTCTTTACTGATTATCAAACACTGTTGCAGTGCTAATGCTCATGCAGGTGTCCCAGTAAAAGGCAGAGCCATGTCTTGAGAACTAGAACTAGGGGTGGCATGATAGCTAACTATAGACTCACTTCCATATATTCTTCCACACTGATAAGTGTTTGTTGTTTCATTGTCCAGTTGCAGTGTGGTATCATCCATCACCTTCCTGATCCTCAAGAAGAATGGGCAGGATGGTGGGACACAGGGGAATGTTTCAGTACCAGATTCATGATCGATGCTGTGATCGTAGCATGAGTTCTCTCTTGCTCCATCGCGATAGGCAAGTACTAAGGGAGAAATCTCACAGAGGAGGAAAAGCACTACCAGTTTCATTGTGCTCCAAGCCTACATGTATATAGGGCTGGGTATAATAATACACATAATGTATTATGTGCATGCAAATTAAACTCTGATGACAAAACATGGCCGTGATTATCATAACTAAGCCTTGTTTATCATGAAAGTTTGCTGTTATAGCTTTTATGAATAGATACAGAAATCTTTATTTATGAAGAGTGCATGTGACACTGCTGCATATTGTAAGCTATCCATAAGACTTAGTAGGCATAATACAAATTAAAGTGTATACATGCATTTACACACAATGTCATAATATTAACTTAAGCTAGCTTAAAACTCCATGCATGCAATCAAGCACATGCATCCATGATCACATTTGAAGATAGTATATAGTCAGCTAACATAAACAGTTTAATATTATATGCACGCTGATCCTAAAAAGGTGGCTTTTCAGAATATTATGAATGTTTTTAATAGATCAGTGAATGGATCATTGGTATTTCAGGTGATGCATGGTATTTCGGGCTGCATAGCTACAATAATATTATTCATGATCCATGCACCATGGTATTTTACTATTATCCATAATAATAATACTACACAAGCGTAGGCAGTGGCTCTCAAGTGAGTATCGGTTTACATAGGGATACTGCCGCCTCTGTCTCCCCTACTGACTCTGTCGCTAGATAACCACCCAATTGCAATCTCTTCATAAATGCTGAACATCATAATAAGTAGCTAATACGAGCGCTTTAGAGCCATACCCATGGATGCACCTAAACCAGTAGGCCAAAGGGATTCTGCTCTGTCAACTGATTTACATGGTTCTAGCGTGAACAGATACCTTACCAGTGAGGTTTATTTCATGATTATCCTCATAGCCGAAGCCAAGGTAGCTAATCGGCTCGAAAAACTCAGTGACAGACTTGCTGCCACCACCCCTCCCCCCAAACCCCACCCCTTGACGGAAGCTACCCTGAGGATTTTCATACACTTGGAACTTGTGAACTTGAAAATGCACACGAGAAAAATAGGTGCTGAACCCGGGCTATATCGCAACTATACCTATAAATAAATGGGCTCTTCCATTTAATAGGCATACACCCCACTTTGAGGAGTGATAATTACATCCTGAGGGGGCGTTTTTAAACAATAATTTAACAAGTTTCCAGGGTCCTTTTGGCAATTTATAGGCCTCTTATCTTGAGGGGCATTTTCTATTAAAAGGTTCCCTATACAGGTTTGGGAGGGGTCAAGCAACCACTTGTTAATTCCAGAGGGTAAATTTAAATGATCCTAGGGGATTCAACTGTCCAAATTATAATTAATTATTCTTGGGGGGCAAAAACGAGATAATTCTAGTAGTTTCTGGTGGAGGGGGGGTCATTTCACAATTTCCTCCTCAATAGGGATACTAGATTTGCTTACAAAATTAATGGAAAAGCCCAATAAGTAGCTAAATGCAGATTCAGTGATCAAAACCACGAACTTGACTGCCCGCGTGTCACTTCACATGATACGGCCTAAAGGACGTACCGGGCCACAATAAATCTCTTTCTATTTAATACAAAAGCTAGCTCCATAATGAATATTATTTTTACGACCTTACCTCCAGTGAACGTCTCTGGGCTGTACTGTGGATCTACGCGTACGCCGTCAGCTAATCAGTGACCCTACGACGCATGCGTATACTACCAAGGGCTTACTCCCACACTATGCATTAATTTACCGGTATGTATACAAGATTCTCTTCCAGACCAAATTGATCACTAGAGCGCATGAAATTTATTCATGATATTAAAAGAGAGGAAGAGCATGTAACTTGATCTCAACCAAGAAAAGGAACACTCGAGAGTATACAATGTCATACAAAGTTTATTTATCTGCATGTACGTTGTACTATGTTTATCATTGCTAGACAGATGCTTGGATAATTTAATATACTGTATTTTGTCATGGTCAGACGTTCTCGACTATTAGTATTACGTTCAGTATCAGCAGAGCACAATGCCGGTATTTAATAGAATTCCATGCCAATATTTTGGCAAGTACAAATGCGGGATCCGGAATTAAATTTTGCTATAGTAATGATTGCTATACATAGTAGCTACAACAATCATGAACTTGGTACATAATTATAATAACAATATTATTATTATAATACACTTGTATTCCAATTATTCAGAGGCAACAATAAAAATACTGACATAATACTGATATCATTAGCTAACTATCAATTTCACAATTCTACGCAGACACTATTAAGCAACCTTTTCTACACTGTGTCCATTACTCTCTGAGTCATTTTTTGAAGTGAGTGTAATATCTTTTTCAGGTTCCACATTCCATAGTCTTGATATACGATTTTTTTTCTTGTTATTATCACCTCTACAATAATGAAATCAAAGATGTATGCGACGAAATTAATAATAATATAAATAATTGATTACTAAGTGGCAGTAACAAACTTACTTGCCCATTTTATTAACAGTACAGCAGAGACATACGACAAATACGATAGTAAGAATAATAAGAGCTATTGCTCCCACGGCAACTCCAACAGAAAGACCTATTATTTCTCTAGTACTCAATGCTGGTTCCACCATACCTGGAGGGAGAATTCAAAGTGCATATAAACATAATATCATAGGTCATCTTGGCTTATAAAGGAGGGATACATTTCTAATCAAGTAACTGGTTACCCTTAGGGTCTGTCGTTGTGGGCTGCGTCATTGTTGTGGGCGGGGCAGTTGTTGTGGGCGGGATAGTTGTTGTGGGAATACACTCTTCCGGCTCAATGTAATTTTGCAATCGCTGGAGAAACGGATTGATGATAATTACTGTCAATATGCAATAGCTGCACGGATGAGCTGTAAGCTACTTATAATATAGTTACGTACCAGTTCAGTAACCTTGGAAGTGGTGAACACTATCTGTAACTGTTGGACAGCTGTAAACCTATTAGGTGAAGATTGATAGAATGATGATTTCAGTAACAGTACAGATCTATATAGATGGCATGTACAGCTAATAATTGAATTCGAATCATCATCAAATGAACACTAATAAGCTATAATAATTATTATAATATTATATAAATTGACAATTGAGTGGGTGTGGCCACAATAGCAAAATTAATAAGCATTCATTCAGGGCAGAAGCATAAGATTGTGTCAGCTTGGTTCTACAGCACCATGGCCACTTCTTTGCTGATGGTTCCAAGTGAATCCTCCATTATTTAGGATGGCATGTGAGGTATCATTTTGGAATTAATAAAAGCCTTGATTAGTAGCCGCACTCCAATTAATGGTAGCCACGGCTACTATTAATTATGGTATACTGTTAGCATGAGATTTAATGCACACACATCACATAATAATTATATAATTATTACCAAATCCTCAGGTCACCCAAGCCACAAGTAGAGCAGTCAGGTGCTTGCCAGTAGAGTTGAAGTACCTCAGCATTGTCCACTGTCATCGGATGAGTGGCTGAGTTCTAGAATAAATAATGACACCTTGTAGTTATATACTTTATCACCAAAGTGTTATACTTATTGAAATTATGAAAGCATGCTTGTAGTATATACGAAGTCCAATTTTGATTAGCAGGGTGCTACGAGAGAGAAGATTAAATTTTATGATGCATACACACTCACTGGTAATGGATCATTTGATTCCATATCAAATATACTCTGATTACAGCTCAGAATCTTATAGTTCACTTCAGCAGAAGGATTCTTCGCTCTTACAACAGCAGGATCGAGGAATGTTCCAATGATTTCAGATGAAGTATCATTTCCATTCCGAGCCTGGATCAGAAATCCCTCCGGATCATTGAGAGTGTTTGCCAGTTCAACTGTAAAGAAATGGCAGCTACTTAATAATCAATCAAAGGATGAATAAAAAAATTTTGGCCTACTATACACATGCACACAAAATCTATTTCATGTACAATGCCTCTGGCTGCATCATGTAAAACTCTTTATGTACTCTCCAGGGGCGTAGCCAGGATTTATAGAAAGGGGGAGGGGTTGAGGATAAAAAAGGAGCTAGTGTGTGCAAAGCACACAAAAGATTTTTTCGTTGACCATGCCTACTAATTATGTCACGTACCATTGTTAATTGATAGTTATTAGCTAATGCAACTTCAGTCAATCACGCCCAGCGTTTGACCTTTTGAACTCTCGTATCTCAGAGTGGTGGCTGCCTAGCCTAAGCACTTAGCAGCTACGTGTCTAAATGAGCTTAAAATAGTAACTTATCCTTGTAAACTTTATAGTTTGTCATGCAGCTTCAGCTTATCAGGCCAAGCTATTATATATCCATAGACAGTGGGCCCACCCACTAACCCCACTTTGGGAAGACAAAGGGGCCCGGGGGCTTGAAGCCCTATGCTAGCTACGCCCCTGCTCTCTTACTTCCATAGATTTGTCCACACTGATAAGTGTTTGTCGTGTCGTTGTACAGTTCCAATGTGCTATTATCCATCACCTCCCTGATCCTCAAGAAGAATGGGCAGGATGGTGGGACACAGTCGAATGTTTCAGTACCAGCTCCATGATCGATGCTGTGATCGTAGCACGAGTTCTCTCTCGCTCCATCACGATAGGCAAATGAGTTGGTGGTAATAGTGGATAGCAGTAAGGACACCACTATTAGACACTCCTGGACCATTGCTCTTTTCAAAAAAAACAAAACCTGTATATATGCCAGTGTGCAGTAGTATGATTATAGTTAGACATACTGATACAATACTAGTATATACTTGGACTTTGGAGGAGGGGCTGGGAAAAGGATTCATGGAACCATACAAGCACTCTGTCTTATCTCATTCTCTAATTCATAATACATACCTAATACCCAAATAAGGAAGGTTAGGTGGGCAGGACCTGAGGTACACCCCTCATAACACAATATCAGAATTCATGAACTATGTAATGCAATGTGCTTATGTACACAAGATACTGGTGGTGGAATGTAATGTCAGGAGTGATGGTCAGTGACGACCTTTACCCGATTTGATCAAAATAGGATATTGGCACCTGCTTGTATTGTATGGTTCTACCATGCAATCTACCCATACTTTCTGCCGCCAGCTTGTGTGATGGTTCTCCTTGGAAAAATGAACTGGCTAGCAATGGTGCGGATTATAGAGAGGGCCGTGGGTAACACTGTTTTTTGATGCTCCAAATGTGACAATTAATTTTAAACACAGATATGTGCTTAGAATAATAATAATATTATTACGCACATAATAATCTTTCCACAGTGCAAAATTATGCAAAATTATATTTTGCAGATGTACATAGCATAGCTTGGGGGTGTAGTCTTGTGCCCAGCCTCTTATCACATGCGAAAAAAGGCTGGACACGAGACGGGGGTTTGGGGGGGGGGGGGGGGGGGGGGACAGCGACTCCGGCTCAAAAGTCTGAACTGACACTAGCTATAGTTATATACTACTATGCTGAAAATAACACTATTTCAATAGTACACACATATACAGCACCCATGGTGCAGATATGTATATAACACGAGTCCTTTTCCGAGGTTTAATTAATAATAATGTATCACCACGAGCCTATGAGATTTTAGCCTTGCTGCATATTAACAATTGTGTACTGAAAGTGACAGGACTCTACATCACATGCATGTAGCTAGTTTACAGTGTACGATTAAAATTTGGGCAAATCAGTAAACTGGCCAGAGTCCCAAATCAATCAATCTTGTAAGGCTATACCGATAACATACATGCAGGCACTAATGAAGTCTCCTAACGTAAATAGGCCTTGACAACAATGCATGAATATTGAACCGTGATAGCTCAATTCACGGATTGATCAACCATCATACATGATATTGAATACAAGAATCAGTCGGTGAACGTGCCAGCTGGGACTGCGCAGCGATACGCCGTCGTGTTTGATGCGCGTGCGATAATAAATAAGCTTTTGGACAAGACACGCGTGATTGAAACACATGTTGAAAGCTGCCACATTGAAGTAGACTTTTGTCTTTCAATAGTTTAGCCCACGTATCTCCCAGCAGTACTATATACGTCTAAAATTACGATATGAATAGAATTAAGATACATACCTGCTTATAAAAGTTGATGATTCCCCAAGGAGCTAGAGGCATGCAGAGGAGAGTCTTTAATACTGAGTGGATTTACCACCATGGGTAATAACGTAAGCGTATAATGTTACCTATACCTGCACAAACATACGTCTGCGCAATATATATTATCGCGCACGCGAATTATTACAGAATCCATAGCATAATTAAAATTTTGGCAGAAATAAAAAAAAAAGGTTGTCCAGTTTTTATATCATCTGAATGTCAGTTTGCTCTGTTTTAATCGGGATTTATCTACGGAGAGTTTTCCGGTGCTTTTTCCTTTCTTCTTTGACAGCTGCTGTTGCTCTCTGCGAATGTCCTCTTCATCCTCTTGACGACCTATGCGAGCGCTGGGGGGGATGGGATGGGATACAGATATAACAGTATCTGTCCATCATGCACTACCATTTGCCTCTCTCTCTCCTTCTCCCTCCCTCCCTCTCTCTCTCTCTCCCTCTTTCTCTCTCCTCTCTCTCTCTCTCTCTCTCTCTCTCTCTCTCTCTCTCTCTCTCTGTAACGGCAAAGACTTAGCAACATATTTTTGCACACTCAATATAATAATTATTTATGAATAGGAATCTGAATAGGCATTATACCGAAACAGATTCTGCTTTGACAAGTGAATGCACGAGGTATGCATATATACCAACGCACATGCACGCACGTACACACCTTCTGCTCTCTTCGTATTCTTGCTGAGCGTAGCTCGACTCCATTGCTATGTCGCTGTCTTCCTCATCATAATCAGCATACCTACAGTTGTAGAAGTACAGTTTGTACAAGACCATAATAATAATAATTAATCGTACAAGAGTAGGCATAAATTCAATCACTGATTAGTATATAGGGGTGGCTATATAATATCTATTTTTAACCATAAGCCTATTTTAAAAGTTTAGTATAATTATAGGCATCCATGCTCGTGTCAGTGTGTACACTTACAAGCGTGCTTGTTTCTCGGGTTCTATGTTTGTAATTAGTCGGTCAACTGCGTAAATTGGATCTCTTTAAAATTTCATGCTCTAAGTGCAATAAGTTGTCTCTGGAGTGGGACGTTAAATTGATATTACTATTGAAAAATGTGCAATAATTATTTTAACCCCTTGAAAATTTTCTGCTATACAGTAGACCAGTTTATCGCCTAAGAGACTTCCTTCTTATTAAATTTTCAGTATCCATTTAGAAGGTTTCCAGGTAATGAGTATACATGACTGTGGCATGCAAGTGGCATGATGCTACACCACCCAAATTTGCCGTAGAGTTAGAGAGGTATGTACCTGTAACTCTATATAATATTATATTATCCCATGTCATGATCATTGCATGGAACCCATCCCATTTCTTAAGCATAAAGTAATGATTAAACATAAACACACGAGTCTTGTGGTTCAAAGTAACGAGAGAACGTACATGGGTAGAATGTCGTTAAAAGTTTGGCCACTACCCACCGTACTGTAATATTATTGGCTGTTGAACTCAAACAACAGGTGGGGGGAAATGCATGTACCACTACCGCACGAACTACACGATTAATTTGTTCTCTCTCCCTAGGCACTTGATTAAAGTATGCTGTGCTGCGCCGGCTAGTTGGTAGGCGCTGCCAAAAAAAAATGAGTCGATTGCGACACTGCGGAATTTGATGTAGCCATGTAGAGCCAAGACCTACAGTACGCAGTTACATACATATACATGTAGCAAAGGTGGGTGGGTTATGTTATAATTATACACTACTCGACATACCATAGTGACCAGTACCGCCACCCTCCTACACACAGATGCTTCCTGGCTGCTTGGACTCGATGGACTGATACATACCAAGAGAAAGAATCTGCCATATTTTATTGAAAATTGATCCCCGTTACTATAATCATACTATGATAGCAACATGGGTGTCCAAGATCGATGCAGCTAGCTAGGCAGCTAACGCACACGGTATGCATTTAACTACGTAGTGTTTTTGTTTTATGACACAGGGTGGGTAGCCAACTCTGATAAAGAGGTTCACTGTAATGTACTGGAGGCAAGTTTTCATACTAGTGCATGATCATAAAGGCATACCACATGTATGTACATAAAATAATATTGCGTTGAGCGATTTTGATGAAGGCAATGTGTATTGTGTCCTGGTATGGTGATCAACAATGCAAGATACAAAACACACACCACTTGAGTATTTCAAACACAAAGCTGTTGATATAACCACTGTCATATCCTTGCATACTTAAAACAACAAGCTATGCACACATACCAAACACACACTAACCATGACCAACAGCCAATCCTTGAATTCCTCCTAAAGGTTACTAATCCCCTCACTATTAAAAAACAAGGTTCCAAAACCGGAGCCACACCCACTTCATTAGCAGCAGGCATCATATCAAAATGCAACTACTATGGGTGCAAAGGTCCACTGAAGGATTCCACTACCCTCAATAAAAAAAGGCCTAGCAACTTCACTGACTTAAAGGAACTGATTTAGTTATCTACATGTACATGTACAGACAAACAATGCTTACAAAACGATCCACAATGCTATTACTTTTGAAGACTTGCCTTGATCTGTCATATCTGAATATCTTCCCGATGACTGAAGAATAGTCCCCACCCTCCTCAGAGTCATCGATGAACTCATCATCGGACGCGATGAAATCGTCCATTTCTCCTTCCTCCTCGTCCGAATACAAATCCTCTACTCCATTAACGCCCTCCGATCGCAAGAAATCCATCATCTCATCGACGTACGAGCTTGTATACTTCAGGGGGCCACCAGAGGCCGTCAATTTTGGCTGCCCCCTTCGTTGGAGCAAGCTAGCTGCAGCGCTACCATAGAATGCAGTGGGGTTCATAGTCTTTTTCTTCTTTGCAGGGGGCATGCCGCCACCCGCTAGAGCTGCTGCAGCGCGTGCGGTCTTCAATTTTTGGATTTGTTGGGGGGTCAGTGAGGAGAGAGGGGGGAACGGAGTTCTGGACCCCCTGACTCCGCCATTATTATTATTGCCCCCCTTGGTCGATGAAGCTGTTGACTGTGCCTTGGTAGACGTGGAAGAAGTAGGAGCAGTATGAGCACGAGAGCCACTTAGTCTGGACATCTTGTCTGCTTGCTCCAATTGGGAGCTGCTTCTCATTCCATTCTGCTTTGATGGTGGCAGCGAGGTTGGAGGCCCGTTTGTACCGGGACTGCGTAATGGACGTCTAACGAGATCATTAGATTTTGCCTGAGACACCGCTGGACCAAGGCGTGACTTCATTTGACCTGATTTGGCAGCTAGACTTGTCCCACCAGACGGGTAGTTGCCACCACTGCCACTTGCCGCTCTAGAAGGAGGAGGAGGGGGAGAGGAGTCTTTCGGGTTTATTCCGCGCTTCATCATGTCGTAGCTGCGCTTGTTCTTTAACCGCGAGTGATTTCGTTCCAGTAGGGATCTCCCCACTGGTGACGAACTGCGACAAGTAGGCTCCCTTAATTTAGCACCATCGAGGGATTTCCCCGCACACGTGCTTTTGTCGAGTCTTGAAGTGCCTTTGTCACCGCTAGCATTCTGCTTAGCAGTCTTTAATAGGTCCGCAAAGTTACTCGTTTGAGCAACTGGTTTACTCTTAGCCTTGGATGAGGTGGAACCGGAATGAGAAATGGAACGTTTGGAATTGGATTTCGCCGACACTGCTGCTGCTGCTAATGCTGATGATGGTGGTGATATTTTGCTTGACTTGGTCTTACTTGAGCTTGGTGTGGATGTGGTGGACTTTGACCTTCCGGCTGATGGAGACGCCAAACTACTTTTACCTGTATGCTTAGTGATTGGGGGTTTGCCACTGCTGCTGCCGCTGCTGCTGCTAGGTTTGCTAGCATTTTTGTTCAATTTCTTTGAAGTCGAAGAAGATGATGATGATGAAGATGTCCCTGCCGCCATAGCTGCTGGTCTAGACCCACCACCTCCCTTATCTCTTCCTTTCTCCTTTACTCTGTCCTTGTTGGCTGCAGTCGTAGCAGAGCCACTCACGAGAGGGGTCGAGGGTACACTGAAAGGAGACGCTGAGGAGTGAGAGTTCTTATCTAAAGTGTGTGTGTTAGTGTGCGTGAGTGTGTGTGTGTATTTAGATCATAAATCGGTTGACGGTACAGTATACTAAACGAAATTGCAGGTGGCTTCCTCCCAAAGTCACTACCTGCAACTTTCAAGTGAGTGACTAAAAAGTTGTGCGTATAATTTTTAGTAAACACGGCACACGAATTCACTCAAAAATGTTGCCAGTTGACATTTAGACATGTGTAGTATGAAAAATTCTTGTAGCTACGTGTACGTATGCACATCTGTTTGGTGAACACGTACGTACACATCATTTCATATGGCACACTGCATGGTCATGCTACTCGTACACATCGCCACTTGGTACAGATGTACAATACTTTCTACTTTCGGTATGAGCAATAGCAGAACTACCTCCACATTAATTTTACAAAACATTATAATATTATTATACACATGTACATGTATGTACATGTACATACATGAACCAGGAGACAAAATTAATGAAATCATTCACAAAAATTAATCACCAGGAAAAGTAGCAGTGAATTGAGGCAAATCTAATGACCCGACTAGACAACATCTGGGCCTGTGGTGTGGAGTGGGTTGGAGCTTCACTGGGAGAACTCAGATTACTATCTCAAAAGGGCAACTCCTCTAATTAATCAGGGAACAATGCACAGTCCCTAAACAGTAGCCCCCTTAAAATTCAAATTATATAGAGTTTAACTAGACGCACTAGCCTACCTAGCCTTGAGAACTAGACCAGGGATGCTAGATCTTAAGCACGATCCGAACAGTATTCAGACTTCTTGAATTAACTGATACTGAATCTACAGCTAAAAATAATTTATTATTACACTACAGTGGAATCCCTCTATTCCAGACGCCCTTGGGACAGCTTCATTAACGGTGTTCTCATTTTAGGGGTAGGTTTATGTAGCTGGGACTGTGCATGGTGTCTTGATCAAAGGAGATGTCCTCATTTCCTTTAGAGGGGTTCTACTGTGCTACCCAAGGTATTGCTACAATGATGATGTGCGCAGTGCACTAGTTCAGTTACAAATTTAATTATTTGTAGTAAAGGCTAGTGAAACCACCATGCCCCGTGCATACACAGCTGGGGCAACATATCAGCCACACGCCTACACAGTACCAACAGTTGCTATTATTGTGGCAATAGAAGCTCATTGTTTGTTCATGAGCAAAGCATGTGTACATGTACATGTAGGTCCATGGTAACGATGTACATGTACTGGGGAATGCTGATTTGGCAGAAAGCAAGTGTGCCACAGCTGACATGTGTAGATTTAGCAAGTGAAATTGTTATGTGTATATATGTTTCTCCGAGTTGTTCGCTCTGTTGTGAACAACTATAGCCTTTTGAGCTTTCGACTGTTATTCACTGTTCAAAACACACTCCCATACACATGTACATGTATATGTGTACATGCATATGTATATGTGTACATGCGCTATGCGCAATGTACATGTGGGGACAAGTCTATAATAAGATGTAGTGGTGCACTCTAGGTATATGGTAAGTACATGTATGTGTACATGTACACAGGAACTGAATGTGACGTAGTGTGATTATAGAACGCAGAATGCAGTGTTATGATTACAACACGTCCTGTAAGAGTGCTGTGCTTTATTTAGAGCAGGAAACAAAAAGGAAAAGGAAAGGGTCCCCCCATAGCTAAGACATCCCTTAGGAAACCCTCTCTCTCTCCCTCCCTCCCCTATCTATATCCCTCCCTCTCATAGCTTACTTGATGAAATAAGTCCCTTGTACTCCAGTAGTTTTCTTCTCTCTGACTCTTTCATCTCTCTCAGTCTCTCAGCTGCTTTTCTCTTCTCCTCTTTCTGTGTGTCAATTTCCCTCTTCCTACTCTCCTCCTTGTGCTGCTTCTGGAGTACATGCTGTACATGTGTGTATTGTACATGTATATTAACATGTACACAACAGCATTATTCACATAGTATGTACATATGTATACATGTACATGTAATACCCCAAAATAATTGAAAATTTTCATACACGTTTGTGTAATCATCCAGTTTCTATCTAGTCTTATTAATAGGTACAAATTATGTACAAACACCAAGGACAAGAAACACTGGACAATATACTACAAACAAATAGAAAAATTGAGCACTACGATTCACATCACAGGATCAGAGCCTTCATAATACAATTTTGGCCCAGATTTGACATACATATCAAATAACTTTTTCGATGTAATTATCTCACCTTTTGTTCTGCCACCTTCTGCTTGGTTTTTGCCTGCTTCAGTAATTTGTCGAAGTCCATGATCCACAAAGATCAAGATTACCCGCCAGCGCCAAATCGGGGATGATTCTAAATAGAGCACAGGTCAACATTCAGACCAATGGACCAAGTTTCAAGTTTCTACAATAGAAATAGATAGTATTCAACATCCAGTCATGTCACCTAAATTGATTTAATTCTGTTATAAATCTTCTACACTACGTGAACTATTTCTGGGCAGTAAATCGGGAGCTTTTTGTTCAGTTTGACCACAAAGGGAGTGACGTAATCGCGACAGCTGGAAGTGCAAAGGTCAGCACATGGCACTGCTGCTATGGATATCATGGATATAGATGAGTTTCTGGATGGAGAGATTGCAGAGAACAGCAAGCTCCTCCCAGACCTACTCAGGGGACTCAAGAAGAAAGAAACTCTCTTGCAGGGCCAGGTAAGCATGATAGTATTGTAGCCAGATCTTCACATGTTCTGTATACGTACATGTCATATGCATGTACATGTACATGAAAGTTGTGTGTGTAAAATACGCTGTATATGAATATTCTCTGAAAGTCTCTAACTGGAGCCATGGCAATATCCTTACAAGTGTGATTATGACACCGTTTTGTTTTGTAGCTGTCTGGGATTGAGGCTGACCAAGAAGCCAACGAGTGGCAGAGGGTGGTCTCAGATGTGAGAAAGACCGTATCAGAGCTAGCCGAGTTGAAATCTCGCTGCAGTGTCCTCGTTGAAGAGACGACATCACCAACTGCTGGGGAGAAGGAGAGTGGAAAGGCTGGAGAGACGGCATTGGATGGAGGGGAGGGGGAGGGAGGGGCGTGGCTGAGTGAGGGAGGAAGGAGGTGTGTCCAGGGGGTGGAGCCTCTGGTGAAGGAGTTGGTGCAGCTGGAGCGACTCCAGTCATACTTCACATGGATGAGGAGGCTACACCAATTCGGGTAATCACACATGCACAAGAATCATACATGTAGGTACTAAAACATTTTCACCAGGATAAAGTTTTGCCAATTTCGTCACCTGCTCTCATTGGCAAAAGGCTAATGATTGCATAAGGGATATGATGATCTTTACTGCGTTGGCGGAAATTTATTCCACCGACTGTTTTCATATCCAGCGAAAATTTCCACGTGTACATGTATACAGTATTTGTGCATGTGTACATGATTGTGCTATTCTCCCTGTACTGTCTTAGTTCACAGCTGGAGTCACAGATCAGCAACAGTGCTACGCTAGAGACTGCAGTGTCCACTTATTTTGAGCTCTGTGATGTCTGTTCAAGTCTCGAGAAGTCCTTCTGTGCCAACCTGAAGCAGTTTGCCCTCTCCCTCAAGAGCCACTGGAGTGATCGACTCAGAGAGACTCTATCCAAGTACGTTTATCTGCATGAGCTATACTACATGTACATATTTGTGTACTTAATTTTAGTTAGACACTGTAAGTGACTATAAAAATCTTGTAGGTGACTGGGTATATACCTGTCAGTAGCCAATCAAATTGCAGTATTTGTTATAGCTATGATCTAACTTTACTTACATTACCTACTTTACTTATTTTACCAATTTTACTTACTTTACCCACTTTACCAATTTTATTATTTCTAGTTAAATACTGTTTATAAGGTTTCTATATGATTTAGAAGATCAAAAAACTCTAAATAGAATCCTGAATGAAGCAAGTGTAATATTCTATGTGAGCCCTGAGGTCTTCTAAATCAAATAGAAACTGAAAATTACTAAGAAGTGAAAATTTTGCTAGTTTACCTCCAAAGCTTGGGCCAATCTCAAGCATCACTATTCATTTTTCCAAATATTATTTTAAAAAATATGGTACCGTGACCAACTCCACAATAGTAAGATGAGATACTCTCTATTATGTGATGATCTTTACCCGTTTCAGCGACTTTTCTTCGGTTTTGAAGGAGATCAAGTGGCCGGTTGTGTCCTCCGCTGTCTCCTCAAAGCAAACAGAGATTTGGAAAAAACTGGAAAAGAAATTCACGAAACTCTTCAGTCTGTTGTTGAAACTCGACGTCGACGACTCCAAGGCGTCGTTGAAACCACCCCTAGAGGCGGGATTCCGAAAGACCAGCTTGGGGGATCCCATTGTTCTGCCACTGGAGCTACTCCTTGCCCCCCTCAGGAAGAGGTTTAGGTACCACTTCTCTGGGAATAGGAAGACAAATTCGAAAGAAAAGGTAGAAGACTTAAACATAATGTGTGTATCACTTCCTTGTAAGCACTGAAAAGGCTATAGTCAATTAGTGTAGAATAGGACCAAGTATGCGGCAGAAGCTACATGTACATGTACACGTACATGGCCAAAGCTACATGTACAATGCCATGTACATGTACATGTATGTTACTCTTATTGGTTTGCAGCCAGAGTGGTATTTTACTCAAGTGTCAGGCTGGATAGGAGACCACACCTACTTTCTCGAGAATACCGTCCAACCCCTCCTAATGGAACTGGACTGTGCTCACATCGATGCAAGGGTAAGACTTTTTAATGTGACGACCTTTACCTGTCTAAGATATCGTATTATGGTAATGGTCGTCACAAATACCACTATCGCATTTGTTTCTATATAGACTGAGTTTATTCGGGGGCTCCTTCAAGAGATAGAGGTCAAACTGCTCCATGACCTTCCAGAGATTGTACACGATGATGACCTCATGGCGCACTCGATTGACGAGTTACTCCTGTTTGACAAGGAGCTTCGTCTCAAGTTCCAGTACTCCCACCCCTCCCCCTCCATTCTGCATGTGCTCCTGGACGAGGTCCGCTTTCACAAGTGGCTCACACTGGAGAAGACATGTAAGCATTTGTATGGATTTGGTACTTTGGTTATTTAGACAAGAGAGAGAAAAAAATAATAATTATTGGCAAATTTTAAGACTGTTGAGCCTGCCTGGATCCCTCATGTGTTCAACCATCCCAGTTCAAATCAAAATTGTACCAGAGATCAGGGGTTCTGAAGATTACATTATCTAATTTATGCTGAATTTTAACAACTTCTATTCTTGATTTTTACAGATGCAGTGGAGCGGCTGCATTCCATTGTGAAGTCTGAGACAGCCTGGGACCCGGCCTATAGCAGTGTGGATGGGGCAGACGATACAAGGGTACCAGAGTGCACTGAAGGATTCATGGTCCTCATCAAGGGAATTGAAGGTTGGTGGGGTCAGGGTCTACTTGTCTAGTAAAGGAGAAGTCTGATTCGCTATTTCTCACTCCTCTCCCCTCCCTCTCTCTCTCTCTCTCTCTCCCTCCCTCTCCCCTTCTCTCTCACTCATTCACCATTTTCTAGAACGTTACAAGCCTCTTTTGAGTACTCGTCATCAGCTTCGGTTCCTTGATCTTCAGAGAGACCTATTGCTTGAGTTTCACCAGGATCTGGCCAATAATTGGGGGGCAGTGAGCGGTAACCCCCTAGTACCTCAGGCAGCTGCCTATATCAATGCTGCCAACTACATTGCCACTGTGCTCAGGCAGTGGGGAGAAACTGAGGTGAGTCAACAATAATATTATTAGGACAAGAATTTTTGTATACAAATTTCAGAATACTGTGATAAGATTTACTGTAGGTCCAATCTGTCAATTATGTTTAAAATTGATGCTCTTTTTTTGCAGTTTTTCCTTGAGCTCCAGCACTACGTCCTGACAACATCCATCGAGGGAGAGAATGCAGCCACTCTAGCTGGATCTGACGAAACACCACCAGATCTCTCTGCGTCATCCAACTCCCGTAGCCGAATCAAGTCGATCCACATCCTAAGGCAGCAGGATGAAGAGTATGCGTCGCTGCTGGGCACAGTGTTCGATAGTGTGATAGAGGCATTCACATCGCTAGTCAGAGACATGGAGAGGTCACTGGTGCAGTTTATCGTCAGCTCTGTGAAGTCAAAGTGCTACAGCTTCAAGCAAGAAAAGTAAGGAGGGGAGAGGGAGGGAGGGTGAGAAGGAGAAAATATTTTCAATACTCCATACTCTCTCCATTTTTTTCTCTCATTTCTACAATATATTGATACAGTACTCTGTGCTCTCAAATTTTTTCTCATAATATTATACATGTAGATGGCACAGTATAAAGCCGAATAAAGATGAACTGTCGTTGGACATCACCTCCGCTAGCGCTGACCTTTTGACCTCTCTCCGCTACCACCTCTCCTTTCTTGATCTCTACCTCTCTCCCTCTCTCACGCTCAACACATTTGAGACGCTGGCCACCAGAATTGACAAACTACTCGTCACTGAGGTACATACACAAATTATAATAATGAGATTGTCTTGAAGATTTATTGCGTGATTTTATTTCAGGTTGTGTTGGGCAGTGCTGGTTTCAGTGATGGAGGGGCTCAGCAGCTGCAGTATGATATCACCAAGTGCCTCGTCCCTCTGCTGGACAAGTACTGCGACACCATCCCCAAGAAACAGCTACTGGAGAGGTAAGCCTTCATATTCATCACCAAGTCTTAGCTTGGATATAATATAGAAAATGTCCTAATTCACTGTAAAGGGTGCCCATCACATTGTGCATAATGCTATACTAAGTCTTACTTCAAGTATACATTTGCCTCGTCTCTGATGCCCCACTGAGGCCACTCCCAGTTTGTTGCACACGTAATGTTCATTGAAAAACTGGGCATGATCAGGCTTGGGGCATATAGTTTGAGGCAGTCTAATAAGCTTATAATTAGTCTACGTGATGCATGAACTTTTTCTTCGATATTTAGGACTAGAGAGGCGTGCATATTGCTCCAGCTGTCCTCAGGATCAGCCAGACTGACCCAGGAGCTCCTACAGCAGGCAGTGGCGGCTAGGCCCAAGGGGGACGCCCCTGTAATTAGTGACACCTACGAAGCAGCTGTCACGGCCCTTAATGAGATGTCTGTACACACACTGGACCCAAACGAGGCGGAGAGAATATTAAGATTAAGAATTTTCCCTCCACAGTAATTATTCAATTCATTTTTTGGGTTTATATAAAAACAAGTAATAATATGAATAAATATTCTAATAATATTCTAATATTAAATTGTGAATTCGGACAAGAGTAAGTTTGTTGTAGATGAAATTGGAAGACATCCTAACCTGCATGCATGCATGGAATGATGAACATTGTGCATGACATTGTGTTTGCTAGCTTACACAAGTTCAGTGTCATCCCAGTCGATCAGTCATCATCATCGTCGTCATCAGGAACGAAAACGTTCAGCTCTTCCATCTTCTCGGCGAAGAACCTGCCAACAGACCATCCAACGTAGACGAAAGGCGTCACGAAAACGGTCACTCGTACCAGGCCAAAATTCGAATTGCGGTAGGGTTTGCTCAGTACAGCTCCCGTGGAACTCGTGACGGAGTTCCTGGTGGGGTTGAGGCGGGACAGGGTTAGTCTCTCCAGACGGGACGAGCTCAGCAACAGCCGTCTAAACAAAACGCCAGCCATTCCTCCTTCTCCTTTGTTATTCTGATCTAAATACCCGAAAATTGTAGGTCGATATGAATTTTTCTGTTTTGTTTGTTTCGGATAATTAGAGCAGGAATATTGTGCAGCACCACTTTCGACAAGTGGACACTGTTTTCTGGCTCTGTATATGAAGTAGGGATCCCAATCAGTCGCTGAGATGGCTTCTGTGCTGCCTTTTGTTCGTGGAGTAGACTTTTCCAGAAACAATTTCGATGTAAGTGACCAAAATATGGTTGAATAAGTTATGAAAAAGACATGAAACTATAATTATTATTATTTCTGATCCCCCTTCTCCGATAAACCATCAATTGATCCTGTCTGTTCTACGTGTTATTCTACAGGATGGATTTAATGATAAAGTCACTGAGATGTCCAACTTACGCTGGCTTCGTCTCAAGAGGACTCAAATGAAATCACTGCCTGAGGAGATTGACCGCTTCTCAAAACTCGTACGTGAACATATTTGATGCGTGGTGCATCGATTTGGTTTATTGACTGATCTTTAATGTTGCATAGGAAATCTTGACCATTGCTCACAATGGGCTTACCGAGTTACACAGAGGAGATTTGCCCAGTCTGGAGTCTCTAAGAGTGAGGAGAAAAACTCTCTCTTTTTCTCCCCCCCCCCCCTCTCCCTCCATTCACTTTTTCTCTTATCTTTTACTTTATATTCCTTCATACAAACTACATGTACCTTGACTCCACGCCCAGGTTGTGAACGCGAGTCACAATGCCCTGAGGGACTCCGGTCTCCCGTCGGACCTCTTCAAGGTGAAGGAGCTGGTGACCCTTGACCTCAGCCACAACAGTCTCACCAGAGTGCCGGAGGACATGGTCAAAGCCAAGAACCTCATCGTAGTCTCACTCAGTCACAACAAGATATCAACCATGCCCGGAAATGTGAGCCATTTCAATACATACATTTATGTGTAATCAGCAGTGTATTTCATGTAGTTTACATGTATGTGTAAGCATTAAGCAGTGTTCTCTCTAGCATACATGTACCTAAGGCATGTTGGCCCAACAACCCTTCAGTACAGAATTCCCTTTGATGTGGGAATAGAGATAATCCATGTACTTTGATGTGGCCACAGGCTCCACCCAAACTATGCCCTCCTATCATGCCTTGAGTTTAGCTTGGGGAGAACACTGATTATAAGCATTCGGTGCTTTTGTTACATCTCTCATGTACAGTTCTTTGTCCACTGTTCCGGGATTCAGCATTTGGACTTGAGCTACAATGAGCTCCGTAAGTCATGATGAATCACATCGTGTTCATGAAGTATGATTACTGATGATCGGTCCATTTCTCTTTCAGAGTCTTTGCCTCCCCAACTGAGAAGACTGGAGCACCTCCAAAATCTGGTAGAAATGAATTTTGTACATGTGCATGGCTATGTACATTCACTGTTTATTCTCTCTCTCTCTCTCTCTCCCCAGAATCTTTCCAACAATCCCCTACAGCACTATACATTCAAGTAAGCCTTAATGCACCTATTGCCTACACTGTACATGTACTATACATTATACGTGTACATGCATATACATGTACACCTACGTACATGTACATAATAAGGTATACATTCTATATTATAAATCTGCATGTACCAAATCTGTTGTGTACATGTGTACATGTATGGTTCCAATAATTGTTGTTTTGTTTCTTAGGAATTTAGACAAGCTAACTAATTTGACCACTCTCAACCTCTCTAAGACTGGGGTAAGTTACATGTTGTACATGTACATGTGTCATGATTATTGTGTGTGTGTGTCAATTGATTCTCTCTCTTCCCCCCCCCTCTCACAGCGTGACTTTACCAACACACCTCACCTGGATAAGCTTGTTCACCTCACAGACATTGACATGTCCTACAATGACCTCACCAGAAGTGAGTTACATCTTAAAAACCACCTTCAGATTCCAAATACGAGTACATGCATTTAGGCACCTACATGTAAGTGGCTCTGCCCTTTGCTGGTGTTAGGTTTGCCTAAGCAGGCAATGGGATGGTTGCCCCTTATATTATTATCATAATAGAAGATAAACCTACTCAGTTGTCATGTACATGTACAATTTATCATATTCTCAACTTCTTTCTGTTTCTGGTTCAGTCCCTGAGCCAGTCTACCTGCTTGAGAGCCTGCAGAGGGTGAACATGAGTCACAACTCCATCAAGGAGCTCTCCTCTCTCATCGACACCTGGCTCAAGCTAGTCACTCTGGATATCTCCTTCAACTCTGTATCTGCCCTACATGTAAGCACTCATAACCAGTGGCGTAGGAAACGAGGAGGCTCCAGGGGCTGGCGCCCCCCCCTTAATTGTTAGTAGTGTCAGTCCATGTTCTCAGATTAGCAAAAACCTGGGAAGTTCTCTCAGCCCAGTATTATTACAACACAGATTTCTTACCTGGCCTAATAATATGAGTAAAATGTGCCTCAGTAGCTGCCAAATGTATTCTACTTGATCTACAGTTCGTTTTTTCATCGAGATAGCAGCTTTGATCGTGCAAAAATGGGCGTGGTTTGACATAAAGTAGGCGTGGTCACAAAAATTTGCACGCGCTTCGCGCACAATTATTTATTCAGCCCCCCCAACCTTCAGTATCTTCCTACGCCTATGATAACTATGTACACATGTACATGTATAATATTATGTACTTTGTGTATATAAAATTTTGTATACTGTATAGCTGAAATATTGGCAGGAATTAAATTTGGCGATTGAGCCCAACATTGCTATTGCAAGAATATAAATTTGGCGGTTCAGTATGAGATCGCCATGCGTACATATACATTGTATAGGAAATTTTGGCGGATTTTAATTTTTCGATTGTAATATAGACCGCCAAGCTGCCAAATTTAATTCCCCACCAAATTTTCCAGCCATACGGTATTATGTTAAGTTATGTATGGATTTTTTTTTATTACCCAGGCCAACATTTGCAAGTGTGTGAAACTCAAGAGGCTTTTCTTAGGAGGTAATTTCATAACTCTGACAGTTTATTGTTATTTTGGCATAATTGGAATAAATAATAGCTGTGTTCATGCCTAGATACTCTTGCTAATATTATTGATTTTTGCCTCCTCCCAATCCCAGACAATCGTCTGACGTTTGAGGGCATCCCTGCCGCCATCGGTAAGCTGATTGAACTGGAGCACTTCATCGCTCCTCGTAACCAGCTGGAGTGCATCCCGGAGGGAATCTGTCGCCTCTACAAGCTCAAGCGGCTCATACTGACCTCCAACTGTCTCGTCACACTGCCAGAGGGTATACACTTCCTCAAGTTACAGGTAGGTACGATCGTAAAGGAGTCTAGTTTATTGGTGATAGAGTTTATAGGCATTTGTAAGGATTGTGAACAGCACTGTTTTTTTTTCCCCATCGTTTAAGCTAATTAGTGTTGCTTCCTAATTATGCTGTGTAGCCTCGTCCCTACGTGTACATGTAGATTCTTCAATGTGCATATCCATGTACATGTACAATGCCGTAATATTTTGTTACTATAGTAATGAATGTGCTGTATGCATTTTTGTGGCTTGTTTTTTGCATGTTTTCAAGTTGTCATTCTTTGTAATTTTTTATCCGTTTTATTAGAAGCTGGACATTCGTGATAATCCAAAGTTGGTGATGCCCCCCAAGCCCAAGGAGCAGGTGAAGGGGTCGGGGGCCGAGTGGTACAATATTGACTTTGACCCGGAGATCCTGAAGAAGGGGGCTGTTGTGGCCACTGCTAAGGTCATCAAAGGTCAGTCATTACACCAACCTCAATAAATAAAAAATAATTAAATTTTATTATTTCTGTATATACATGTAGGTGCATACACTCGACAGAAGGAGAGACGCATGAAGATGCTGAGACATCGCAAGAGCTCTGTTGGTGCTGGTCACCGTGACGACGATGCTGCTGCTCAGAAAGTGCTCAAGGTACGCCACCCCTCCCTCCCCCTCTCCCTCCGGCCCCCCCGTCATAATTAACTTAGGAATCTCAGGCAAACCTAACCCAGCAAATGGCACATCATAGACGCTTATATAATTATCTGGCATTGAGATGGCATATTCATGGGGATATACAGTTTGTACCTTTCTCTTTTGTACTATCACCCCTAACTCCTCCCACTTCCTGTCTGGTCCAGGGTCTAGCTGACGTTGCCGAGCATCGAGATGTACTAATGGCCGGGGCAGCTGTGGAGGTTGAGACCAGCATCGAAGAACCAGGCTCACCGGTCAAACACAAGAGATGGGACCAGGTCAGCCATGTATAATTACATGTATGCATACATTTACAATAACATTATTCATGAGCTTTATGACACAATACAGTGTACATATAATATACAAATGCCATAGTAATAGCCATGCGGCATATAACCTTTACCATTTCCTTCAACTCATACCGGTATCCTGTTGCATGTGTGTATATGATGTACCGTGTTTATGCTAATAGAACGAAAGTCGCGTAATTTTCTGGTAAAGATCGTCATTATGAGATGTCCCAGAACGCAAATTTTTCTTATGCTAATTAGATCTTGCGTTTTATTAGCATATATACACAGTACGTATTATATCAGGATTATGTACATGTTTCCTGAAGCTTATCATTTTACTCTCAAACTCCAAACCTCTCCCCACCTTCCATCTTCAATCCAGGCTCTCCGTCGCCCTGACTTGGACTATAGTGAGCTATTCAGCGATGACGTTGGAAAACTTCCAGGACTGTCCATGTGGCACATTGAAAACTTCTATCCAGTAGAGCTAGAGGAAGGTATACGGTAGTAATAATATTACTTTTATTTTTATTGGCGAAGCTTGAATATCATTGCGTTGTCTCTCTATCAGCCTTTCATAGTCAGCTGTACACTGGGGATTGCTACATCGTACTCAAGACAGAGTGGAGTGAGAACTCGGAATTGGACTGGACCATCCACTTCTGGATTGGAAATGAATCATCGGTAGGTTATTTAGAGTGTGCATGTCTTCGTAATGAGTATATACAACTCCACCCACCATCTCATTCTCTCTTTCTCTCTCTCTCTCTCTCCCTCCCTCCCCCTCTCTTTCTCTCTCTTTCTCTCTCTCCCTCTTCCTCTCCCTCTCTCTAGCTTGACAAGCGTGCGTGTGCAGCTATGCATGCTGTTCATCTTCGTAACATGCTTGGGGCAGAGGGTAGGACTCACAGGGAGGAGCAGGGCGACGAGTCACCAGAGTTTGAAGAATTCTTCCCGGAAGGATACACGTACATAGAGGGTCAGTTTAAACATGGAAGCCAGATTTTGATGAGGGTTTTATGATTTTATCTTTGTGTGCATTTTTGAATGATTATAGGTGGAACTGCTAGTGGATTTTATACAGTTGAAGAAGATGTAAGTATAAATACAATATTATGCATACCCATATAACTTTTTTGTAATGCATTACATATAATTATGGCATATCCAGGCCATCCCTACTTATAGAGTCTACCGACTCTATGATACATATGTGTATATACGTAGCTACCACGGAAATTATAAAGAACTTCTTTCTTTCTTTCTGCAGGATGTTTTCATCCGTTTGTTCATGCTGTGTGGAGTGAAGCGGCCATACCTAAGTCCAGTAAGCTAGATATAGATACCATCAACTGATTGGCTGACATAATATAATCTCTCTCTCCCTCTCTCTCCCACTCCCTCACTCTCTCTCTCTCACCCGTAAGGTGGACACTGTAGGTAGCTCTCTTGACTTGTCCCACGTGTTTCTCCTTGATGCTGGCAACGAGATCTTCATCTGGTGTGGCACCAAGTCCTCCCTCATGAGTCGCTCCAAGGCACGGCTCATCGCAGATAAGATGAACAAGTACGAGAGAAAGAATAGGGCAAGGATTGTGCAGTTCAGGGCGGTGAGTTCAAGAGATATTATTACATGTACATGTATGAATGAACGTGATTATTTTGAGTGTCTTATTTTTTACTTTAGGGTATTGAAGTGGATGAGTTCTGGGACATACTTGGAGGGCAACCGGAGACCCCTATACCAGTAGGTTGATGTTATGTAGAGATCACTGTATAATTGTATATGTAAGAAAGCCTCAAATGCGAGGAATGACACAGACTGTACTTGTGATGTCATGTACCTCAAAATCTGCCAATTTGTGTTTCAGTCAAATGTTGAAAGTTTATACTAACGCACGATAGTTCAGGCTCAGCCTACATGTAGTATTGATGGACCTTAGCATTCACATCTATGTTCATAGCAGCCATGTTAACTACATTATTATTAATTAGAGTGCCACAGCCTCTTCCTCTCATTTCTATGTTGATAGCGGCCAAACTGTACCAGAACACCACAGACCCTTTCATTTTTACCCGTGTTAAAATTACATTTTTCCTTGTCTTCTTCATGACAGCTTAGGGCTGAGGAAGAGCCGACTCCCCTTCCCGTCCTCTATAAGGCGGGGCTGGGTACAGGGTACCTTGAGCTACCGCAGGTGGAGATCCCCCAGGGACGACTGGTACGCTCCCTCCTCAGGACCAACGACGTCTACATCATCGACTTCCACACCGACATCTTCGTCTGGTGAGTTCAAAAATAATGAAAAAAAAAAATGTGTGTTTTTGGGACGTCATATATTTTGTGGGTAAGATACATATGTATGTCTTGAGAGATCAATCATTTTCATAGTTTTGGTACATGTAGTTGTGATTCTTTTAGGGGATTGTTGTTAGCTTTGTAATATTCCTTTGTACATTTGTCGGTTGATTCTGTGGTGTAGTGGTTATCACGTGAGTCTAACACACTCAAGGTCCCCGGTTCGATCCCGGGCAGAATCACGGAATTTTTTTGCTCTACACTTACATTTTGTTTTTTCTGTTCGTTCTCCTAGGATTGGTCGTAAGTCTGCTCGTCTGGTCAGAGCAGCTGCGCTGAAGCTAGCCCAAGAGCTGCAGGAGATGATACAGCGGCCATCCTACGCCCTCGTCACCAGGTGCCAGGAGGGGTAAGCTGATCCATGAAGCTAGTTGTGTGTGACATATCTCTGTCTCTCTCTCTCGCCCTTCCTCTCTCACTGTCTCTGTCCCTCTCCCTCTCCCACTCTCTCACTGTCTCTCTCTTTCTCCCCTCTCTCCCTCGCCATAGCTCTGAGCCGATCATCTTCAAGGCTCGGTTCATTGACTGGGAGGATGTACTGGACGTGGACTTTACTCAAACTCCAGAGGTGCTTGAAAGGAGAGCCATACAAAAAGTAAATAATAATGATATTATACTCAGTACACAAGATTGATGTCATGCTTGATACACGAATGTTCCATAGAAGAAGAATCCTGGAGCTCCTCCTGAGAAGAAGGCTGCCAAGGTTGACCTTTCACCTCTGTTCTTGCCCCGAGAACCCTACATGGCCAACAGAGAAGCTGTGAGTTCACTGACTGAATCAGAATTGATAATTGTTATTATGTCCACCCTCCCCTATCACTAAAAAATAATTATGAGTAAATTATGAATATACAATGAACAAGTCTTGTACTGAGTACTTATATTAATTTTTGGTGTGTTTTTTATTCTTGCTCCCATTTTTTTTCTTCCTGTAGAGTTCCAGAGCCAACAAGTGGAATACAGAACTGCTGACGATGCGCTGTTGCGTCATTGAGGGGAGGAAGTTCTCCATCCTCTCTAATAGAGAGAAAGGAAATTTTTACAGTGCCGAGTGTTATTTCTTTCTCTGTCGCTACGCCATTCCCACGGAGGACAAAGTAATCGAGGAGAAAGGTACATGTATACAGAACATGGCTATAGATGAGAAAACTTATATAGTTAAGATATTTTTCATGTAACAAGCATTAAAATTAATGTTTGCAATAAATAGGGTTCCCTACACACTAGCCAAATTAGCCATTTGCTATCCTTTACTTTGGCTACTACATGTACATACTTCTTTGGACAGAGTAGCCATTTTTACCATTGTTTCCTGCCTTTTAGCACTAATTATTGTCAATATCTCTGAGAAATGGCTATATACAAGATTTTGTGAGCTTTGGGAACCCCCAAGTAATATGACAGAGCAGAGTAATTTTGATTTTCTCTTCTTAAATGTAATGTTTTAGACGAGGATGAGGATGAGGACTCTCTGAGTGAAGATGAAGAGCAGGAGATCATCACAGTCGTCTACTTCTGGCAGGGAAGAGATGCCAGTGAGATGGGGTGGCTGCACTTCACTCATGGGTAAATACATGTACATGTGCATGTATATACTGTAGTGTCTGTCCCGGGCAAGCACCCACTCCTGGGTAAGCGCCCATGTACCTCATATCATGGGGCCACTGTACATGTACATGTAGCAGCTTCTATACGTATGGGATTTTGATCCTGGGTAAGCGCCCATGCGGGCCAAAATTGCGAGTTATGTTTAAGTGCCCATGGGCGCTTACCTGGGACACTACAGTAATATGGTAGTGTGTGTGTATGTGAATACCAAGAAGTACTAGCTACTAGTGCTGTTACATGTACTTTTTGTTGGCTCAGCATTCAGAAGCAGCTGGAGAATGCCATGGATGGTCCCATTGATGTGATACGTTTCAGACAGCAGCAGGAGGACCCCAAGTTCCTGTCACACTTTGGAGGCAAATTCATCATACACTGGGTAAAATTAATAGCCACACTTACAACATAGATATAGGGAGGGAGGGAGGGGAGGGGGACTAGATAATCTATGCTTACACACATCGTTAACGACCTTTACCAAATGACTTTTGACGATCCTTACCCACTACTTTCGCAGCTCACGCACTCACACACATCTGTTATACTTTAGGGTAAGCGTAACAGCACAGCGAACCTGGACTTGCCCTCCCTCTACCAGATGAGAGCCAACAGCAGCAAGCTCTGTCGAAGAATCGTCCAAGTTCCCGCCACACCTAAATCCCTCAACTCGGCATTCTGGTGTGTGCAATAGAACCAGCCACGCTTCTGTCATATTCGCATACAGTTGAGCCTCCGAACAAAGGACACTTTGGGAACGGGCCTCTTGTCCTTTGTTCGGAGGTTGTCCCTATCTCGGAGGTTCATGATTTTTCAACCCATTTTGATTTAAATGCATGATAAGAGCAGTAGAGATGATAATCAAGTGGTTGGTATGTTCTGTTTTCAATATCAACATAGCACAGGCTGAATTTTTTTGTTTCTGAAGTACTGGCTACTCCAAATCGTTATCTGGATTCAAGGCTAATTATTATCGCGCATGTGGCATAATATCGCGACCGCCTAGATTGCGGCGTGGCATCGTTAATTTAAGGGCGTGGTTTCCGGATGTCCGCTATTTAGAGGCAGTTTTTGCATTGAAAAGTCACGTTGGGAGCTTGGATCTTGTCCGCTGTCCGGAATCGAGAAGCGTCCGCTTCTCGGAGGTTGCTAATGTACTATAACTATGCTAAATTCAATCGGTAACACGGCACTTGTCCGCTGTAGAGAGGATGTCCGCTTCTCGGAGGGTCCATTATCAGAGGCTCGACTGTATTACCATAATGCCTCCGGTGCATGAGAGCTTAATATGTTTTGTGATTTTGGCCTGCGTAGGTGGTTACTTACCTGAGATATAAGTTGCTATTTGTATGGCAGCTGCTATTCTAGAGAGGGGAATGAACCTAAGGGGTGGAAAATCACTATGCTCCCCACCCTCTAAATATTTATTAATCCTACGTACTAATAATGATTGTTATGTGATCTTTTCTGTTTCTTTAGTCACATCTTGAAGGTTCCGTTTGAGAACAGCGGTGGTTCTGGGATAGTCTACATTTGGATTGGCAGTGAGACCACTCAGGAGGAGGCCATTCACGCCGAACAGATGGGGCGGGGCATGTTTGAGGTGGGTGGAGCTTTGTCTAATCATACACTATAGTTTTATCATCCCTGAAATCTTTTTTTTTTTTTTTTTGTACAGTCGACGTATTCCAATGTTGTCGTTCGTGAAGGCTCTGAACCTGAGAACTTCTTCTGGGTTGCTCTGGGAGGAAGAGCAGGATATGACAAGGTAATGTACATGAAACACACACATGTACTGTAGTCTGGTGCCTAGTACATGTATTGTGGTATGTACATGTACATGTAGCTTCACAATGGAGTAATAATTGTCCCTACCCATTGTACATGTATTATTGTAGGATGCAAGCTACATGAGCAAGTGTCGCTTGTTTAGATGTTCGAACGAAAAAGGATTCTTTGCCGTGTCTGAGAAATGCCTCGATTTCTGCCAGGTAAATTTCTGTTTGTAAAGTTTGATGTATGGAGTTAACTAATTAATATCCAGGGTGATTTATCGGAAGAAGATGTAATGCTCTTGGACAATGGAAAACAAGTGTTTGTGTGGTTTGGGAAAAATGCGAGCGAAGTGGAGAAGAAATTGGCTGTCAAGAGTGCTCAGGTTAGCTGTCATGTGACTATCACATGATCACTATGACATAATAATTACATCACTATTGGCTAGGTGTACATCAAGCACCTGGAGGGTGAGGAAGGAGAGGAGAAGAGGAAACTAAAGATAGCCAAGCGTGGTGCTGAGCCTTGGGAGTTCACGAGGTGCTTCCATGGATTTGTAGTAGAGTCTGAGGCATAGAAGCCCTACCATAGCTTTGTATGAACATAAATCCTAGTCCGTTCCTTTCTACAAGTGTCGTAATTATTAAATTTTATCTGTGCCACATTTTTCAATCATCACTTTTTGTAGTATTGAATCCATAGCCAGACAAAAAGTATGCGTACTCAATAACAATAGCTTCAATTTAATGCATAAACTTGTGTATGCTCTCTCATAATGTGCAGATCGAAGGACTAATATTGTACATGTAGGTGTAACCCTCAGCCTGTCAATGTAATGCCACGTTCGATCTCAATCCCCAAGTCACACTGGTTGGCAGACTCACTCGCGGATCGCGTCCATGAGTGGTCGCAGGACCCCGGACAGGCCCCCGCCTGTAATGACTGCTCCCTACCTGCGCTCTCTTACAGTAGTTGTAGATACTAAACAAGGGGAAATACTAGGGAGAACTGAACAACACAAACATAATAATTATACACACTATTAAATTTTATACTGTCTATGATGTAATACAGGAAGTAATCAGTTACACAATGTTTCCTGTTCGTTACATCAACACAAAAATGGACTGAGTTGTGTTGAATACAAGAATAGATAAACATACACTAAAGATAAAAGGAAAAATAAAATGAGTCCTCTATATGAATACAAAGAAAGAATTAAAAAAAAGAGAAAAAATCAGTACAGACATATGTATGCACAAGATTGTTCCTTTACCATTTGCAGTATATTGAAAAGTGAGGTTTTCAATCTTGGAAGAAAGCTCAAGGCTTGAATAATTTTGCTGGTACATATAAGCATGAACTATGCCACCAAGTAATAACAACACTATCCAATATTGATTGTGGTTTATGTGCCTTTCTCGCCTTAACTCTCGTATTTGCTTTCTCTGTTGACTTACTTCATCCTTGAGCTGTTGTATTTCATTATCTTTCTGAGACAGGTTATCTTGCACAAAATTTGTCACAAGAGAGAGTTGAAGGCTCACAGCTTCCTTATTGTGTGATTCCAACTGTTGCTGTAGCGTCTTGACGTCACAGCCTGCATAACGATACTCACACTCAATTTCACGATTTGGACACTGTGCAAAAACGTGTTCATCCATCAATCTGCGTTCACAGCTGTGCAAATGACAAAGCCCACACCGAATCTCTTGAAATACACATCCTACAAGCAACTTGTCTGACTTGGGATCTTGATTTAGGTGTCTCGGAAGCTCCCCCAGTTCTCCAATCCATTTACATCCCTTCTCCTGATGTGGACAGTACACTTTGCAGTCATTCAATGTTCGTTCAAGTCGTTTGTCATCCACCAAACTAAACTCTTGACCACAGTGAGGACATGGCTTGTGATCTCTCTCTACAAGACTGATGCAAGCAGCACAGAATCTATGACCACAACAGGACACCGTTTTGGGTTGAAAGAAAACATAGGAACAAATGGCACACTTCACAGGTATTTCTTTTGGAGGTGGTTCAACAAAATTTACTGGATAGCCTCTACCAGGATTCTGTAGTAACAGTAAGGACATTTTCAGACTCGATTACCAGATTATTGTCTTGTCATCATGGGGCCCGGGTATAATATAGTCTCGCAAGCCACACCCCACAATCCGAGGGAAAGCGGAGGGTGTGGCTAGCGAGACGTGGGCAACACGCCCCTTGTGTTATTTCATGTGCATGATAATTATAATATTAGGCATATTACATCAAAATTTTAGATTATCCCTTACACTTTCTTTTCTATATATAATAATAAAGGAGGCTTCAAGATACAATTTAGTCTTTGTTCCGTAAAATTTCATTGAGTGGTTGCGGAGATATGGCTGTTTTAATATTTCTAAACATCACAATTTTTTCTGCCAAGTGTGTGTGTACTATTCCAATAGGGGAATGGCACGTAACATGTTGATTGCTTTAGAGGCCTATAACTCAAAAACTACACTACTGATAGCATGTAAGTACCTCTCTGCTTATTCTACTGATGAATTTAACATGCATTAATGAATAAAAAAAATTAATTGGTGTGCATACCTGTTTGGCTGCTATTGTAGCTAATACTTCACTGCCTCAGAATTCCAGAAGCTGATTTCATGCATGATTTTTTGAAATTTCTAGTTTAGATGCACATACATAAACTCTCACAGTGGTACACACACGTGTTCACATATGTACATGCACATTATGCACATATTAAATAATAATATTGTTTTTTGAAGTGGAATCTTTTCTTAAAGTGTAAGATAAGCCCCAAGTTCCTTAGAAGCAACAAAGAGTTTAAAGTGCGTGCACTTTCTATGTAACGTATTTTTTGGCAGAAATAGTCTAGCTAGGGGTAGTTTGAGCCAAAAATTTCATTTTTCATATTTTCAACGCATTTTCTCATATGTACACATGCTATTTTACACAAAGTAAAATGCTGATTGAGCTCTTTTCGACCGAACACTTCAAAAATGGTTGAAACTACTGAAAAATTCTAAATCAGCACCTTGAAGTACCCCTAGAAGCATAAAATGCCCTGGAGAAATGAGCAGCATGGAGCAAGTTGAAGTTACCATTAGCAATATTTGTGTGCCACAGTAGTTAAGTATGTGGTATTTTATGGAGTTTTCCTGAAGCCCTGCAATGCCGGAAGTGGTTACAACCCAACACTTTGGATACTGCAGTGTAGTGCTATATATCTTTGCTGAAGCCGCATATGGGAAGTAGTTATGATCCCTGAAACTTCATAATACTTAAATGTGTGCAGGTTTTTTATAGGCATTTTTTGGGGATTCTGACATGCCTAATAATATGCATGGTAGTCTCGTGCCCCGCCCACCTACACCTGTGGTTGTTGCGCATGCGTGCGATGTGCAAGTTAACTACATTCATAGGGTTCAATTCTTCGTCTGGCTTCCTCCCCAGCGATCGTTAACGCGTTGCAGCAGAGACTATACATTATCTTTCAGTTTCCATTCCATCTGAAAGATAATGTATGTAAAAAAAGTGGAGAAGAGATTGGCTGTCGAGAGTGCTCAGGTTGGCTGTCATGTGACTATCACATGATCACTATGACATAGTCACTATTGGCTAGGTGTACATCAAGCACCTGGAGGGTGAGGAAGGAGAGGAGAAGAGGAAGCTAAAGATAGCCAAACATGGTGCTGAGCCTTGGGAGTTCACGAGGTGTTTCCACGGATTTGTAGTAGAGTCTGAGGCATAGAAACACTCCCTCTAGTGTTGGATTATAATACTATTCTTATATTATATTTATAGAGCCTATATTATAGTCAATTCCTTTATGTAATCATGCATCATGTCATGTGAAAGAACCTCAATGTTATCATCACTTTATTTTTATTTTGACAAAAATCCTATTTTGTTATATTGAATCTACAGCCAGAGAAAGTAATGGTTGATAGCAGCTTTGGATACCACAATAAATAGTACTATCAGCAAAGATACTTCTATCGAATTTATAGTATATTGAGTTATTTTGTGGATTCCTGTAACGTGGTTGGTCAAACAATAAATAATCTAATATCACCGGTATCCCAAGAGATTCGTGTTTAGTTTCACATCTAACGTGAAAGTATAGCGAGTCCTGCTTGATATAAGAATGTTTGGAATCTACTTGTGCAGACACAACCTTATTAGATGCGAAGCGTGAGTGGATCACTCCAAGTTTTGCCATTGAGCCATTCCAAACTCTATCAAGGATTCGAAGATCATAAATTGAAGTAGAGCAGTCAAACAATCTATCAATGGAATCCTTATCTTTAGAGTCCCGATTGAGGAGTGTGACAGTTAATGTCACATTAGCTGGCCAGTCCAATTCATTGTCATATTTTCCATTCATGAGATAAATAGCAACAGAAATGTGAGTGCCAGCTCCTGAATATTTACCATTGGGGTACACTACTAAACGCATCTTGTAACCCTCTTCATGGGTGTAGAATGGTTCTGATAACCAGTGACTTTTGGAGGTGCTGTGCTCTTCAAAGTTGGTCATATTAAGGCATACTGGCAATACAGGAAAGTCAACTTGCTGACCAAGGTAATCAACTTCATATTTTATTTGTTGAAACTCGTGTCTCTATTCAATGATGTTCTTCTCAACATCCTTTGATAATGCCTGTGTTTTATTATGCTCTCTCATCTTCTCTAAGACTTTTGCTTCTCTTTCTTCTAACTCCTTCCGAACATTATCAATGCGGATATATAATGTGTTCAAGTCTAGCGGTAGATCATACGACAAGTAGGCAAAAACCATTCCACTAAATAATAATAATACAACTACTGATAATATTAATATCAGCAATATTATCCAATGTCGATTTATATGCCCTTGCTGATCAGCATACTGTTGTTCTAGCTCAGTATGCTGTTGTTTTAGCTCTTGTATTTGCTCTTGCATTTGCTCTCTCTGTCGGTTTAATTCTTCATTGAGCTCCTCTATTTCATTATCTTTCTGAGATAAGCTACCTTGCACAAGATTTATCACAAGAGAAAGATGACTGCTAACAGCTTCCTTATTATGAGATTCTAACTGTTCCCGATACTCACACTCAATGTCACGATTTGGACACTGATCTAAAATGTGGTCATTCATCAATCTGCGTTCACATCTGTGAGACTGACAAAGCCCACACCGAATCTCTTGAAACAGACATCCTACAAGCAACTTGTCTGACTTCGGATCTTGATTTAGGTGTCTCGGAAGCTCCCCCAGTTCTCCGATCCACTCACATCCCTTCTCCTGATGTGGACAATACACTTTGAAGCCATTCAGTGTTCGTTCAAGTCGTTTGTCATCCACCAAACTAAACTCTTGACCACAGAGAGGACATGGCTTGTGATCTCTCTCTACACGACTGATGCAAGCAGCAAAGAAGCTGTGACCACAGCAGGACACCATTTTGGGTTGAAAGAGAACATCGAAACAAATGGCACACTCCACAGGTATTTCTTTTGGAGGTGGTTCAACAAAGTTCACTGGATAGCCTCTACCAGACCTCTGCATGGCCATTTTCCAAGAGCGGTGGACCTATAGATTATCTGCAGTGCTACTTGAAGCTGAAGATGACCCAAATAATGCGCATGTCCCCATGCAGACCCCACCCTCAAAGGACGTTCAATAAACAAATTCATAGGATCAAAGTTTTCGTCTGGCTTCCTCATACCGTCGACCTCCCCAGCGATTGTTGCTAAGGCTGCAGATCTCTCTCTGCGAAGTTGAAGCTAAGATGTGGAAGTTTTTCGGCAAGAAATTCGGTCGAAGCTCGGGCGCCAGTGTGGCGAAGACGCCCTCCGGCTCGCTAGCCGACCTCAGGGGAAAGTTTTATCTCGACAAGGTGAGCTACTAAAAAAAACACCGCGCTCTGTGACACTAGAAACGTTTGTAGGCCTATTTGTGTTCTTTCTGCGTATATGTTTTAAATAGAAGGAGCTGGTGGTACCTCAGACTACGCGTCTATGTGCGTATGGTTTGTCTATTCGCCCCGTAGCAGCTGTACAGCTGAAACAAATTGTGTACAAATTCAGAGAGCTATCTATAATCAGCAAGTGTGAAAATCATGAATAGTGTGATGTTCACTTGATGAGTCTATGGTAAATGTGAGAGTGAGGGGGGATCAGAAAGTGAAAGAGAAAGCATTTATAATACAGCCCTCCATTAATATTGTGTACAGCTGCACCTCTAATTCTATAATTTGTGGTTAGTCTGTGGTCTGTCTCATGAAGCAAGCAGAGATATAATATTTATATTTCATATTATGTACAGTGCACCCTCCATGGCAGTCTGTGTTAGATCTTGCATGAAGTGAAACTTACATGGGGCTCGATTGATCGATAAGCCCTTGATGAAACCCAATACCAAGCTACTAAAAGGGAGGGAGGGAGGGGGGGGTACTGAGGGTTGACTGTTATCTCTGCCCTCTGTGGTTAGATTGGTCATGCTTGGTTGCTCAAGTCGTCCACTAGTGTGTGACTGTTCACTAGCTCTGTTACATTGTGGGTTTGTCTGCTTTGATTTTCCACTTCACCGCTCCCTAGGGTGGGGGAGTGAGTGTGTGTGTGTGTGTGTGTGTATTACGTTTGTGAGTGTTGCACGTGTGTTTGTATGTGTCAACCATTTATCATTCCACGCCCTTCCACTCTATTGCCAAGCAACACATCACACTGGGGTACGGGTGCCACCTACATGTACATGTACTAGCATAGTATCCATCATACAGCATATTATTCCATACACACTCACAGTCACAATCATGACAATGTATATTATTATCCTTGCATTGCTTTCTACATGTACATACTTGCATTAGTTCAGATAGTGTCGATTTTCACTGAGCAATTTCTCAAGTGGTCCCCCCCCCCCTCACTCTGATCTGATGCCTCAATTTACTCATCTATTCAAGCAATTTCTACCTCAGTTGAAAACTCTTAATCTGTTTTGTTTCGTTTCATGTGTGGTCTAATTATCTCGGACTGCCATCCATAACCACAAGTCTGTGCCATGCTACGTACATGTATATGTACATGCAAAACAAGGAGCAGTAGCCACTGTTACAGTATAGCCTCCATCCGTTCCTAAATGTAGCTTTTCAATGTTGTAGACTGAAAAGCAATGCTGGGAAAAAAGAGAGAGAAAGGTAATGGTAGTAGCTTCAGTGGCTCCTAGCAATTAACACACACAGACTAGACGGACACACACATGCACATGCGGCACATGCGATGCTGTTCCATGGTTGCTTTTGGACCGGTGGCTTGCAACCTTAATTTGTTAACATGTTATTCTAGTAAGATAAGTGGCGAATAATTCGACAATTTGTATTTCTGATTAACAGTGAACCAGTTACGCTAACCAACTATTTGGCCTTTGGTTGCCCGCTATATATAGTCCATGGTAATTATAGTCACTTTCAAAGCATTTCTCTATTTAAACTGTTTCAGAAATGTAGCAGTGCAATTTCAATATTAAATTTATTTCCTGATTACTGCATTTGAATGGTACTATATTTTTTGTGGATGTGGTAATGTTGGACATTAGCTGGGTCATGGCCTCAGAAGCCACGGAAGTGTGTCCCACGGCATTCCTGACACACTCCAGTGTAGTTTGGTATAAATTAGTAATGGGCGGTATTGGAAATAGTAGCTGACGGTATGTTGTGCAGAAAATATTGCGGTATCACGGTATCCACGGTATGTGGGATATATAATATGGTAATACATGTATATACGCTAAAATTTGATAATCAAGCATTAATGGCTACAACATCGGTAGTTTTTGAATCTGATTATACAAATTTATAGGGCGATTTGTAGATTATACTCTCATTTATTACGGATGGAAGAAAATTATGATGGCAGATACGGTATCACGGTATTTGTATCGTTTAACGGTTAATAATCAATACCTCGGTATCACAGTATGGACGGTATATTGCCCATTACTAGTATAAATACGTATGCAGTGGCTCCTCTCTCTCTCTCCCTCTCTCTCTTTCCCCCTCTCCCTCTCTCTCCTCCCCCCCCCCCCCCCCCCCCCCCCCCCTTTCTGGTCATTTTCATGGCATCCTCCATTGTCCATTGATAATTACTTAAAATATTCCAAACATCATTTGTGTTGTCCTGTGAGGCACCTGTAGTCAAGTCAAAGCCTTTGGAAACTCTCAACATACTAAACACTGAAGACGATCCTTAGCCTCAGAACATTATGGTAACTATAAACATAGCCTAGCAACAGCTGTTGCAGTTTGTATAGTCTTGCTATGCTTACGTGGAACTTCCCCTCTTCTCTTTCTCTCTCTCTCTCTCTTTCCTCTCTCCTCTCTCTCTCTCTCTTTCCCTCTCTTTCTCTCTCTCTCCCTGTTTTTCTCTGTTTCTCAGTCTCTCTCTCAGTCCCTTTGAGATTGACTATTGTGTGGGGGAGGGAGGGGAAAGATCACCTAATCATGAATAATAAGTTTATGAATATCGTTATGTATTGGTGAGCTATGAGTGATGGAATGTCGACTCCAGGAAGTGGGAAGTAAGACTGAAAGAGAGAGAGGGAGAGGGAGTGAGCTTGTGTTCATAAAGTTATTGTGTACACATGCACATGTAGTATATCTGTGGGTGTTGTTCCGGGAGGGGGGGGGGATGAAGGGCGGGCGTGAAGGAGAAGAAAATGATGTACAAAACTTGGTAAAATTTTGTATATCTCTTCTACCATCAATTCAAAAACTTCTTTCGTGTACATAAACTATCCCTTAACGTGAAGCAGAGCCACCATGGCATGCAGCCTTGCATACATGAGATACATGTACATGTGCATGTGTACATGTGTACATAAGCCAAACCAGTGAGCTAGCTTCTAGTTCTTATTTGCAAGTACCTCGTGCATGTAAGGCTGTATACCAAAGCGGTTTTGCTTCACATTAAGAGATAGTTTGTGCTCACTGTCATTATAATTGAAAGGTTTTCTTCTAAGAAATCTACTTGCGACAGTGCCTGGCTGTCTCATTTGATTTTGGTCGTCTTCCGCGAAACAGAACTCCTACATGTACCTTGGCTCTCTCTCTCTCTAGCACACATTCGTACTTCGCCTCATAATTATACATATCCGTGCACGCAAAAGATTCACATAATTATCCATAAAATATTACTTATAGTGCAGACTGGTTTCTTTCACGGTACTGGTTGCCGTTAATTATCTCATTGTTGTGCGTGAGTGGCCACGTTTGTTTACGTATTCAGAGCCTGGAATCTCGCCAAACTCGGTTACATCTAGCTTCCTAGAGAAGTGATGACCTCAAATTACCTAGCTGACGTGCTCCACACAAACATCATACAAGTGCATATATAATGTGCTAGAGCACTTGAGCTACAGTGTCCACAAACTGGGCTCAAATTTCAAACCACTTCCACCAACAAAAAGATGAAGTAGTAGCTTCTTTTTACACTTTCCATTGTATCCTAGATCAGTCACTTGCATGAGGTGGTATATAATATTATAGCCTTACGTACTTCTGGTGTGTCCTCATTGAGGGGTTTCACTGTCCTCAGTTGCTATGTAGAGACTTTTTTGTAAAGCTCCAGTTTGACTTTGCTGTCAATGGTAGCTAGCTGGATGTTTATTAAAAACGAATGGTTTGACTAGCTAGAGAATGGAATGGAATGTGAAACAGGATTCATAGGGGCAGCTCTGATGGAAACTTTGTGTAGACAAAGTTACATGTATATATCTGTCGTGCATGAACATTATGACACCAGCTTGTGGTATCGGAAGAATTCTACTATAGACGGAGTTGTAAAAATCACTCAGGAAATTATACAAAGCATAATTGAATTAAGGTGATCAATTATGCTGGCATTTTTAGCAGTAGATCTGCAAACATTCATTGAGCTTGACGTATGACTACTCTCACGGGAAAAGAGCAGCGGTAGTAGAGTGGGAGCAAGTTGTTATTTTGAAAGACTTTAGAAAGCTACACATCAGTGGTGCAAAATCTGGCTCTCTGTGGCGATTGTTTATATCATGAGTTGATTGAGCACTGTCGAGGTGTAACTTCCTAAAAATGCTTTCCATTGAAACAGGGAGGATGAGTTTTAGTCAGACAGGACGCACCACCCATTGGCAGATGGAGTAAATTCACACTCACTTGCCCCCCACACACACATACACATGCACGTACATGTGTACGTGTATAATCACTCACTCACTCACATGCACACACACCTTCACAGCACTGCACCCACGGCTTTCCCCTGGCCCCCTCCTGTATGACCTATGACCCCCACCGACATGTTCTCTTCATTGGCACATCATCTGGTGAACTACGAATGTAAGTAAAAAACATCCCCTATTATCGTATATGCTGGGAGGGCCTGGGGACGAGGCTAAGTAGGGTATAAAGTACATGAATAATATATTATTATTATAATACGGTAAATACTATCCGGCCACACCCTTATACATGTAGCTGCATCAAATTGTCTCTAAATGAGCGCATGTACATCTCTTGTTACTATTACTGATACACTTTGAATTCAAATTTTTCCATCAAAGTTCAGCCATCAAAAAGCAATCAAGGAAGCCCCAATAGGGTGGTAGTGTTATAATATTATACCAAATCTAATAGATGACTGTTAAAAAATGTGAAATCCCTGCTTCTCTGTTGTGGCTGGCTACTAAGCAATGTTGTGTATGTCTCGCTGTTTGGTGGGCTCGTTTTGGTGCTGTAATGGACCCTAATTGTCGCCAAGTGGCTGACTCCAGAGAACAGTGTAGCCTACAGGCTGCCCTTTGAAAAGCTATTGTAGTTGATGTTCGCTAACATGGTGCATGTTTCTTCGTTAACACACCCATTGCAGGGTAGGAAAGCCGGGGGTGGAGCTTACTGGTCTCCATAACGATATCACTAAAGTCCTCCAGATTCTACCCTTTGCCTCAGAGGTGAGTTATCTCTCTCTCTCTCCCTCCCTTTCCCCTTCCCTCTCCCCTCTCCTTTCCTCTCCCCAGCCTCTCTCTATCTCTCTCCCCCTCCCTCTCTCTCCCCCTCCCTCTCTCTCCCTCCCTCTCTCCCTCTCTCTCTCACTCTCTCTCCCTCTCTCTCCCTCTCTCTCTCCCCCGCACATACTACAAACAATTAGTATGACTGATTATTACAGGAATGTTAGTATAAGATGATATCTTGAAAATTCCTCATTTCTTATATTTCCTTTCAATAGAATTGTATCATGCGTGAAATGTGTTTTTGTGTGTGCACCGTGGTGTTTTGCTATTTCTCGACCAGTAGAGTGCAAATAATTCGGCTGCTATCAACACAGACTTGAAGGCCCCATCCATATTAGGCTAAGCCCAAACTATCATGTACACTTCTTCTGTAATAGCACTACTTTGGCTAATGGCTTTCCTCTTTTTGCGATAAAATGTGTATCTGAGCTTAAGATTGTTTGTTATTAGCTCTGACTGGACTATTAGGCCCTTAGTACAAATATTATGGGGATGGATTACGTGCTGAATACACTCAGTAACTAGAAACCAGTCTGTGGACAACTTAACTATTAATTTTGGTGAATTAAACTTACCAAACATTTTGACTACTTACATGCTCTAGATAGTCATCCCCACGGCAAAAGTCTGTACGCATGTACACTGTATTGTCGACTAGTCTTCCTCAGGGCAAAAGTTATGTACATAGATGGATTCGTAACATTTCCATTTGTGTATTCTTCTGCACGTGGACCGGATTGAAGTTAAAATCAGCATCAATTTGGACGGCTGTAGTAAACACAGTGCTCCACTGAACTCGCATTGTGCATGTAATTTCCTGTATTACCAAATTTACAAGTCAGTCAGGGAGGATCATGGCCATAACCTGCTTAGCACATAAACATCTTGAGCCGTCAAATAAGACGCACACACCTGCTCTCACACATAATATAATTTTTGTGTGTATGTGAAAAAATTCAAATGGTGGTGGGCCAAAAGGCCCTAATTTCATGCATGGTGGGTGCTCCTTAAATACACAACTGTTAGCTAATTGGCTGGTGACTGTTCCAGTAATTAAATTACGTGCACACTCTTATTTATACTCTCCACACAAACCCTCACACCCTCACACCCTCACACACACACACCCTCACACCCTCACACCCTCACACACACACTGCACTCTCATACACACCCCTCAGCCTTCCCTGATCACGGTGTGTGCTAACAACATCATGCACAAGTGGTCGCTGGTTGACAGCGAGGGCAACTCCAGGCTGGTGCTCAAGAGAACGTACAGATTCCAAGGAGGACTGTAAGCAAATTAACTTCCAACACTCCCATAGTAGTAGTGTCTTTATTAGCATGTTGGAAAATAGCAGATGGCTACCATTACTGTAATATAAGATGGGAAAATTTTGGCATCTCAGTGGCTTTGCCTATTGCACTGCACATACATGTACATGTACAGGTACATAGGCTCGCCTGAGCAGGCAATGGGATGGTTTCGCCACATTGGTTGTATCAGCTCAAGAGTTTGTATAATTATATTACCAGAAAACTACGAGTTTGCTCTTTTTGTGATTGTAGTGCAAAGACCATCACGACCTGCTGTCTGCCCCCTCACTGCGATTGTCTGTTTGTTGGGACTCTGGGGGGAATCACCTACCCCATGGACACGGAATTTGATGGCATGTCCCCTGAAGTGTTGTCATGGTCACGAGCAAGGGCATAGTAAGTTGTGAAGTGCAATAATATTGGTATGGTATGCTGAAATAATGATTCTCTCTCTCTCTCTTTCTCTCTAGCCTCAAGTACAAAGGCAAAGATGTACCTGGTGAAGTCCGTTCACTGGAGATCAGTCCTGCTAATCCAAAACAGGTGCTTATTATATTCAATACATGATTTCAAACATTGTACATATAAACTTGACACCACTATATATAATTATGTAGTGTGGACTACTTTCACTATTCCACAAATTTCAAGTCCATTGCTACCTCTCTATGACATGATGCATAACATCATGTACATGTACAGTCAGGCCAGCTGCCAGTGTGGGCCACTTTAGCCTTTTACCTGTTTACTTTTTGCAAAGTAGTTGGCTGTATAATAATATTATTATTATGTACAAATGAAATCCTTTCGGCACTTGTAATGTGTATGCTTCTACAAAGGCAATTACTTGTACGCGTGTACATGTGTACATGTACATGTACATGTAAACATACAAACATGACATGCACACTCTCACACGCACGCAGCTCCTAATAGCGTACGAGCACAACTACCTCGAGCTATGGGACGCCCTCACCTGGAAACCAAAGGCCATCTTTGGTCCCTTCAAAGAGGACAACCTTGGTGACCTTCTCACCTCCTGCTGGCACACGGCAGGCACCCAGTTCCTCACCACCCACCACAGCGGGGCCATTGCCCTGTGGAGCCTCGACAACCAGGCCAAGCCCATCAACATAACTAAATTCCATGGTAAGAGGGGGCCTTTTGTGTACATATACATATACGAGATGATATTGTCTTTGTATGAGCTGGAATGGTTCCATGTTACCCTAAGCTTGTCAGTAAAGTTCTAAGCTTCATGTAGGTTTATTATCTAGAACTACCAGTCTCAAGCGTAAGGGGCAACCATCCCATTGCCTGCTGAGGCAAACCAAATCCCAGCAAAAGGCAGAGCCATGCTCTTACATGTACATGTAGGTACAGAACTAAGGTGACTGTACTTTCACCTTTAAGTTGGTGGCTGGATCTGTCCTTTCTGCATGGATCAGTAACTAAATTGAAGTTATCTAATTATCTGTATCAATTGTTGTTCTAGCGAAGCCCAGCCCAGCTAGTTAAGTAAATTTCAAAGCAGACACGACGACAGAGTGCTGTTTATCTTGTAAAACCGAATTCCCTAGAAAATTCACTTTATATCGTTTGATAGTGCTTAGGTTAAACTCACACCAGGTGGTTTACATGTACATGTATCTTGGACAAAAAAAAACATGCTCAAATTTGAGATATTATGTGTCGTCCCCAATCCATCTTTGGTTTAAGAAGAATTCAGTATATAAACTTTAAGTTATGATAGTCCCTCAGTCCAACCCTCTAGGGAGGCACTATGGGAAGAGTGGCAGAATTGTGCGCATCTCCGGCAGTAAAATGCTGTGTAGCGACAGCAAAGAATGTGGTTTACTGGTTTACTCATGCGCACGTTAGGAAGACATGGCAGGGACAGCTGTGTTGGCCTTTAGAGAGAGAGAGAGAGAGAGGAGGGGAGGGCTACTCCCACGGACGTTGGGGTTTTTGTCCCTCAGACTGGACCACCATGAAGTGGCGTGTGTTTAGTGTGGCTACCTTCACAACCTAATATGGAAATTTGTGGCAAACTAACTATAGTATACCACCGTGTGGTTAGTTTTAACTATTTGTGGTGCAATAGGCACTTAACGTAAGTGGGTGAGAGAGACCCCTTAGGCAAGCTGTAGTATATACATAATTATCAATGTGATTGATGGGGACAGGGAGAGAGAGAGAGATAAAACACAATGGAGAAATAGTCCTAGCTTACAGGTATATAGTAAGTTGAGAAGGCTGTAAAGATTACATAAAGCCAGCATGCCAGCCAGTCAGCCACTTGAGTCAAGAAGGAAGAGAGAGACCTTAGTGAGATTATCTGAGTGTACACACTGTAAGAGTACCCCCTTTGAGGTCATTAGGAAACCCTCGTAAGCGCAGAGGAGGAATGGTATTACACAAACTCCTGGAATAGGGGGGATTTAATTTAATGAAGTGGAGTATTTGATACGGTTGACAAGCTTGCATGTATATAATAATTATTGTGTGTGTGTATGCAGGTGATGCAAGAGTTCGAGAACCATGGAGGATATGCTGGCCAAGGTGAGTTGTACAGATATTCAATACACATGTACATCATCATAATGTTCTTCTCTCTCCACTCTCTCTCTCCCTCTCTCTCTCTCTCACTCCAAAAAGTGACAACTTGTATGTAATGAGTGGGGGCACCCCCCTGGGGGAAGTAGACGGAGACAGCATGACCATCGTTGATCACGACCAGATCGTCTCCCTCCAACTCACCTCGGCCGTGAGGGGGATGCATGTGCTCGAGGACTACCAATCTGACAGGGACTCCGGGATCGTCAACACGGCTAGCTCAGACCGGGAGAATGCTGGCACTCCAACCACCAGGAGGATACTAGTGCTATTGCTGGAACAGGAGATACTGTTCGTGGAGCTCACCCTACCCGAGTGAGTTTGTATCTCTCTCCCTCCCCCTTTCCTCCCCCCCCCCCTCTCTCTCCCTCTCCCTCTCCCCCTCTCTCTTCTCTTCTTGCCAGTGGGTTGTTAAACAATAGAAGCCTACAGTGCAGTGAGAATATCAAGTTGCTAGGAGTATATTGATACCTGATTGTAATAAATTATGTGAAGTCTGCATAGTATTGTGATGGCTGGCAATTTGAGTGCTTTATCTAAAATGTACCTTTAATCTTAGGTAGTTGTCATAATCAAAGGTTATGAGGTATCGTGGTTGAAATCAGAGCATAATTTGTAAGGGGTTTGACTCGACCCTCCTCCACATGTGTTCACACGGCCACTTACATATACTTATACTCATATACACTCATCGGTGGCGGATTTAGGGGGGTTTTGGAGGTTTTGACAAACCCCCCTTTGGGCTGCACCTTGTACTAAGAAAGTACTGATGATAGGCTAAATGGAATCCCCCCCCCCCCCCCCCCCCCCCTCTGGCTACAGAAGTAAGAAAACTGCTGCTATGGCTCACCCTTAGCATGCTGTAGCAGAAAGTTAGTTCAAAAATCAATCAATTGGACTGGTTGGACAGGTAGTTACTCTCAAAAATGGGCGTAATTTTAGCCGAAAGTGGGCATGGCTTCTAAAATTTCGTGCGCAAAAGTACAACAGAACCCCCTTTCAAAAATCCTAGATCCACCACTACTCATTCTCACAAAACTGATATACACACTCACACACTCACACCCCCACAGGCTCCCCCTCCTCCGTCCCCCGTACATGTGCAGCCTTCACAACTCTCCGGTCAAGTGCGTCAACGTCTACTCCAACGTGAATCGTGACATTTGGCAGACGATCTCTCAGGTTGGCCGCGTTCAGCAGGATGCCATCTACCAGAGCCACGTCAGGGCATGGCCGATCAATGGGGGACACCTGGAGCCCGTCTCCCACGACAGGAGGGACCTCTTCGTTACTGGGTGAGCCCTAAATTTTCCTACAAGTTATAATTGGTAGGGGAAGGGTTGAGGGAGAATGTGCATACAGATCTTACCGTACTCTCTAGTCAGTGGATTGAGATTTTGGTTGGGAATTGGACATAGCTACATCAATTAGAAGACCGATATTCTCAATCTCCTAGAATTGAAATAAATCTGCCATACTAAAATGCTGCATGTACAGTACATATAGGTAGATATTATATTGATACATGTTCATATTATACCTTTCTGCAGACATGAAGATGGAACCGTCAAATTTTGGGACATCAGAGAAAGTGAGTTCACATTCTACATTGTACATAGCATCACCTGTATCCAAGTTAATAACACTTGCATCGATTTTTCTTACAGTTTCCATGCATCTTCTCTATGTTCTCAAGTGCTCCCAGTTCTTCAACACTCTTGACACAGACTTCTTCCCGGCTGACAATCCAGACGATGAGGAGGAGGAGGAGGAAGGGGAGGAGTCAGGGAGAGTGGCCAAGAAACACAAAATCAAGCATGTTAGCAGATTTTAGCCTTTACCATGAGTAGTGTGCTCTGAATAATATTGAGAAGCAACATATTCATGTAATCTCTCTCCCCTCCCTCCTTCACTCACTCTCTCTCTCTCCTTCTGTCTCCTGCTCAGATTGGATTCTGGGACCCTCGCAGTGACGATGACCAGATACAAATCTCCAGCGTTGAGTTCTATGGCAATCAGCTCCTTGTTGGTTTCCATGGAGGCAAGGTGCTGCTCTTTCAGCTCAACCACCAGTCGGCCAATGCCATGGTCAAACTCCACCGAGTCTCAATATTGAGAGACGACCCCCGACAGAGGGGGAGAAATTGGCAGGCCCCCCTCGATATTAGGACAGATGGGATCGAGTGTGGCCCTGGTTATCAGCCGACTCATTGCTTTGATATTTTCCCAAATGTGCCCGTCACCACTATCGCTCTGGCCAAGGAACAGCATGTGTGAGTATACGATAATGATGTAATGATGATATCATAATGATACAATAATAATGTTGTGATCGATCCTATTCATGATGTCATTATTAAATTTTTGTAATTGTACTTGTATTTCTATTATAGAGTTGGTATTGGGTGTATCTATGGCTTCACCATCATTGACTATCTCAAGAATACTACCGTCCACGTCCAATCAACCTATGATGAAAGTGAGAGTCATACTTTCTCTCCTCTCTCTCTCTCTCTCTCTCTCTCTCTCTCTCTCTCTCTCTCTCTCTCTCTCTCTCTCTCTCTCTCACCCTCACTCTTCATCTCTGTTTCCCCCACAGCTACCCAGGAGCCAAGCCATCTCTCTCGCATGCAGAGCATTCGCAGATCTTTCCGACAATCTCTTAAGCGTCTCAACGTCCGACAAAGCATGCGTGGTATGCAGAGTATCAGGCGCTCCTACCGACCAAACTTCGTACGCTCGAACAGCATGCGTCCGTCCATGAAGAACAAAGCCTACAGTGGGGGCGTGGCCGGAATGGGTGGAGCTTCAGCCTTTGGAGGAGGAGGAGCGGGGGTTGCCGGTGCTCCGGGGTCAGCAGAGGTCACTCCAGTGCCCATCAGAAGGGACAGTATTCGACATATCTCCTTCGCTGCCCCTTGCCACATAGCAGGTGAGAGTTTCAATATCACTCTGAGCTACATATAAAATTGTAATTCAGTACAGAAGTAAAATAATAATATACTTTTAGAAGCGGATATTTCAGCTGCACACACACTTTATTCCCAACTGTAGCTAAAAACAGATATTTCAGCTGCACACGCACTGTACTCCCAACTGTAGCTAAAAACAGATATTTCAGCTGCACACACACTTTCTCCCAACTGTAGCATATGGTGTGATGATCTCTGCTGAAAATTAAGTATAATAATAGTGAAAATTAGCCTAAAGTAGATAGGCTCCCTCATTCATGATAATAACAGACATGAAGATGAAAGTTTGATGGTGATATTTACAGATTCTATGATCAAACTGTGATAATTCTGTGATATTTGTGACAGTACTGGTATCAAGCACCTGTCACTCACTGAGCTATCACTGCAAATGTGGCAGATTAGCACACTAACTTAGTTAGCACAGCCCCCCACCTCCTCTGTTGGCACTTTCTCCTCTAAAAGCTAAAGCACTGAAATTGACTTGACACTATGCCTAAATATAAAAGACTGTCAAATTAGTAATAGTGATACAGTTTAGCTGGAAAGGAAAAATTTTTCACCAATTTACCACCTAGTGAAATTTTTTTTTCTCGTGTATAAATGATTACATAATTATGATATGGCAACCTTTACTGCATTGGTGAAAATTTATTCCACCGACTGTTGTAGGTAACTCATCAGTGCAGGGAGTTCTAGTCAGCACCAACCAAGGAGGGGTGTTGGGGTTCACCCTGGACATGCCCTCAGCCAAGCACAGGGACACTAGATCTCCTATCATGATGCCTATTGGTGAGTGATATGTCAACCTACTGAATTTTCATGTAAAGGATTGTATACAATTGTGAAGTCTCAATCTCTCTCTCCCTCTCCATCTCTCCTTCCCCCCCCCCCTCCCTCTCTCTCTCTTTCTCACTCCCTCTCTTTCTCTCTTCCTACTTTCCACAGACAAGGAGTTCAACCAGAGAAGGAACCATGCCACGATCTTTGCTGGCGTCATTGACAGTCAGAGCTATCTCCTTGACGTCAACGATCAAGGCAGCTACCACGGAAGCCCAAAGGGAACCCAGCACCTGGTCATGGTGACAGAAGACGCAATCAAGTGTGTCAGTCTGCCAAATATGAAGAGGAAGCACAGGGTGAAGATTAAGCAGAGCGACTCGGAGGAACTTCACGCCATATCTGCACACTATTTGAGAGTTGCTGGTAAATCTCGATCGATAGAGCACAAGTACATGTACATAGCATCCAATTGATGCGACTTCATAACAGCTAGCTATTCATGTGCATACTCACATAATAGTCATTCTCTCTCTCTCTCTCTCTCTCTCTCTCTCTCTCTCTCTCTCTCTCTCTCTCTCTCTCTCTCTCAAACACACATTCACATCTCAGGTCAGTCTGCCATGCTCATCGTAGACAGTGAGGGCTACATATCCATCTATAGCCTTCCCGACCTCAAGCTCTTCTTCAAGGAAAACTGTCTCGATGCTTCGGACGCTGTGGGACAGAGGAATTTTGTCGTCAGTCTAGACGGCGTCCTTCTCCACCAACGTTCTCCGTCAGAGTTCATGCGAGGCTCCGTGACAGAGGACGCCAAGATGGAGTTTCGTTTCTCCCTGCCCACCAAGCACATCTCTCCACTCATGCTCACACCAAAATCACCCAAGTCTATCAATAATGGAGAACCAATCTTTGAAGTCACTCAGGTTAGACTAGTGTGCATGTACGAGTCTACTGTGTAGTATAATCAGAAGTACTGTGTTTATGCTAATAAAACGCATTATCTAATTAGTGCAAGGAAATTGGCATTCTAGGATTTTTTATAGTGTAGAGCGTGACGACCTTTGCCAGAAAATTGCGCAAAATTTAAAATCATAATTATTTTTTTAGCTTGCATTCTATTAGCATAAACACTGTACATAATGTGAACTATTAATTATTGCATAAAATTAAAGTTCTGTATAATAATACTCTCTTCCTCTCTCTCTCTCTCTCTCTCTCTCTCTCTCTCTCTCTCTCTCTCTCTCTCTCTCTCTCTCTCTCTCTCTCTCTCTCTCTCTCTCTCTCTCTCTCTCTCTCTCCCCCCCCCTCAGCACCAGATGGTCCTCTCTCCCCAAAAAACCATCAGCAGTGGTGTGCCTAGTCACCATGACGATCAAGACTTCCATCACGGCAGCCCGCCCCTCCATCGACCAATCGATTATGATTCTGACGACGACGACACGTTCGTTAAGAGCAAACCACCTCACATGCAGCAACAACAGCCATCCCAATTCTCATTCGAGGACAAGTATCAGGCATCCTCCCCAGAGACTTATCAAGAAAGAGCACTCTAATTATTTTATTATTGTGAATTGATTACTGTAATTTTTTATTTAGCAACCGATTATTCCATATAATTATTATGTACATGCAAAATCCATTCCAAGATTGTTTTTAAGCTCTGATATTTTATTCAATGTAGTGGTTTCTCTTGTATCAAGATTGATAATAATATTACAAGTATGTTTGATGTAACAATGATGGGATAATATGCATGAGTTATTCACAGTAATGCCCTCCAGGTATTAAGGACACTGATTGTCTGAAAAATAATTTTCATTAGATTATGAGCTACATTTTGGTCTTTGTTCCAGCTCCATAACTATTACCGTTACCGAAATACGTTTTTTGGTCTGAGTATATATAAACGTGACAATCATACATGTAAGGTTGTCTTTGGAGAAGCTTGGTATGTATACCATGGTATAGTCTAACATGTTCAGGACCATGGTAGCTGCTTTCATCTGCTCAAGAGCTACATTTTGGTTGTTGTTCCAGCTCCATAGCTCTCCGTTGCTGAGATACACTATATTCATAACTTTTAATTAATTACGTCACGGTCTGTACATTCCAACGTGAAAACCATACGCGTTTTGCTATCCCTTGTCCCAGCTCAATAAATAGCATTTTCTGGGAGGTACTATCGATAACGGGGCTAGACGGTGTCAGGGTTATCCCCTCTGGCACCTGCAGCTGAAAACTGCACATGGTCCTGGGCATATATGGCTTAGGGGTCGCCCAGGTTCCTCCCTTGAATACCCCCCATCCCTGGAAGTATGCCTGCGGTAATGTCCGCAGTGTCACTCCCAAACGGATCACCGAAGCTGCGGCACCTCGGCCCGGGGGGAGGGATGATTGGGACTATTTTTTTTTTTTCACTTGTCGAAATTACGTATGTAGTACAGCGTGCATTCCAGCTGCAGCAGCATGAACTGACCAATCAGATCACAGTATATATTTGTTACAACTATAGGGTAATGTAGGTATTGTAGGTATTATAAGGTATTGTATGGTATTTTAAGGTATTGTAAGGTATTGTAGGGTAATGTAGGTCAGGAATCTGATTGGTCAGTTGGAGGTCCACTATTTTACGTTGCTTTGCTCGGGATGCTACAGCCTCGGGCCTCGAGTGACCAATTGGATCACAGTATTGGTTACAACTATAGGGTAATGTAGGTAATGTAGGTATTGTAAGGTACTGTTTTTATTTTTTTTTTCACAAGTAAGCTTATTAGGTTTGATGTAACAATCATGAATTATTCACAGTATTGCCATCCTTCCCTCTTTATTATTAATTTTACTCTTGCACCACAGCCAGTTACACTGTATCACAGCCCAAGGGGGGACCATTGGTGGACATCACGATAGCCAGTTACACTGTATCACAGCCCAAGGGGGGACCATTGGTGGACATCACGATAGCCAGTTACTGTATCGCAGCCCAAGGGGGGACCATTGGTGGACATTACCGCAGCCACTTACTGTATTGCAGCCCAAGGGGGGACCATTGGTGGACATCACGATAGCCAGTTACACTGTATCACAGCCCAAGGGGGGACCATTGGTGGACATCACGATAGCCAGTTACACTGTATCACAGCCCAAGGGGGGACCATTGGTGAACATCACGATAGCCAGTTACTGTATCGCAGCCCAAGGGGGGACCATTGGTGGACATTACCGCAGCCACTTACTGTATTGCAGCCCAAGGGGGGACCATTGGTGAGCATTACCGCAGCCACTTACTGTATCACAGCCCAAGGGGGGACCATTGGTGGACACTACCGCAGCCACTTACTGTATCGCAGCTCAAAGGGGGGACCATTGGTGGACATCACTATAGCCAGTTACTGTATTGCAGCTAAGGACAATAATTTTCATTGAATATGAGCTATACATTTTGGTCTTTGTTCCAGTTCTATAACTATTACTGTTACAAATTATTATTATGCATTTACTATATATACTTTGACATGTAAGCATCTTTGAAGAAACTTGGTATGTATCTAACCTAGTCCTGGGGGCATTACTGTGAATAACTCGTGTATATATTTGTAACATTATCCCATGATTGGCATATCAAATATACTAAGTCTTGTTATTGAATGTACAATATTTATTATATCAACACTTGGCACACATGCTTATGAGTTACAAAAAGAAATTATTACCGTGATTGAACTAGAATAATATGCACTATGTCGGAAAATTAAGTTGACATGCATGGAGCTATTCAGCAGGAATAGCCCGAGCAGCTGAAACCGACTGGAGTGAGACAAGCAAAGCTCCAAAATCCGAATTCCTCACAGCAATTGTCGTGATCCAGACAGCCTTGTTGAACGCAGCAGTCTCCACACACCCATGGCCAGCAACTGCACTTGCGACCGCACATTCCATGACAGTCATTTGAATGGTCGCCCATGTAGGGACAGCTCCCTGTGGTACACTCAGGACAGGTCTCTTGTTCATATGCATACATAGGCATGCGTTGAAAGGAGCGGCGAGTTGAAGCAGTGCCATCACCGGTAGCTACATCCCCTCTCTCCATCATCCCTTTGATTTTTGCAAGGCGCAATGCGAGCACATAGAACTGCTGAGCTGCAGGGCTGTCTGCTCCCATCACTCCAGCCGCACTACCCAGGGCTGTGGCTGCTTCGATGATGGAGTTGGCTTCAGGACGCATGGCTAGTTCTTCAATTGCCCTACGGCGAGTCTTGTTTGCATTTTGGCTATCAAGCTGCTGGATAAGTGCATGGAGTACGAAATCCTGGCTCAAGACAGAATCCACGAGATTGTAAAGATCTTGAGGCACCACGTAGTTGGATCCAGAGTACCTCTGTCGTCCACTCCCAGGCTTGTTCATTTGAACAAGGAATTTGGTTTGCCCCATCTTCACTGTCATCATGGAAGCTCTCTCTGGCTTTCTCACGACCACAATAGGTTCTCCTTCCGTGGTAGTCACTGTGAGAACTCGACCATCATCTCGAACTTCACTGGAGAACTGAATATATCCAATGGGGCTGTGATACTCTCCTTCAACCTTGTCTGATCTGACTTCGTTCACGAACAAGCCTCCAGGTGGTTTTTGGCCAGCTGCAGCAGTAGATCTACCAGTAGTGGACTTCACCAGAGAGGTAAGTAAAAAGAAAGATACCACCACAATCGTAAGTACAAAATTTTGCTTCCCAACCATTTTGCTGTAAATCGATAATCATCTAGTATCGATTGGAGCACAATTTATAGGCTGACTATAGCTAGGCTAAGCCTGAATATATGCATTGTGATAAAATTTTGAGAAAGTCACTGCTAATCCAACATCAATGGAAAAATAATTATCGTCACGCTAATAATGGTTTGTTGACAGTTTGCTCAATTCTACAGCAGCCTATACACTTATTCATCATAAATTGGGCCTCGCCGATTAATGCATCCAAGTCAATAACACACAATGAAGGAAAAGACGAACCACTACACTAGACGAAAATATGGATTTGGTGCAGGTAGGAAATGTGTAGGATAGAGCATATTTTCTGCTTATTTCATTCAAGTTGGCAAAAATTCTGCCCTATCCTCCGATAAGTATGTGTGGGAAATGTCATGTTTTGGTATACACTATAGAAGGAAATCACAGTTTTGGTCTAGTGCTAGCTACGCGTTCATTCATTCAGGAGAATCATATTTTCCACCTGTAAGACAGCCATTCGTAACCGAAATAGCAGCACATAAAACAGTATAATAATTATACAAGTGATTGTGTACCCATTGATATAAAAAAAATCAGTTGAGGAGGAGTTAAAAATTTTAAAATTTGGTAACTTCCTTATTCATGTAGGGTTCAAGCTGTTTTCTGATGTTGTCGTAGGTTTTCTTCATCTTTGGCATTATGCTATCCCACACCAATAGATCACTGGAGTTCCGATGAGGCTCTGTAATTACATGTACCGGATATTACGAGGAAGTGGTTTTTTTATTGCATGCCTGTCCACTATAAGTTTAGAAATCACTAATAGCAAGTAAGGCTCCTATCCTTTCAATTTCTTACCTCTTTACTGCTCTTGTCCAGCATGTTTAAGTGGACACTAGAGTTACTCTTTTTCATTAAATTTTTAGTGGGCATGCATTGCATCGTCTAGCATTACTTTAATTTCATGATAGACTCACCTCCATTTGCTTGTGAAGATGTGCATGTTGGTCGTTGCTGAAATCCAAATCCTCCGCTGAGAATGAGATGAGCCGGTTTCTCCCCGACCAGTGCTCGGACAGAGAGAAGTCCTCTCACTGCGCTCACCTGACGTCTGACGGCCATGAGGGGGATCCGCGTGGTGGCATTGACCAATAGGAGGTGGCCTGAGCCGAGACCCAGCCAGAGGGTGGAGCTTGGCTGTTGCTGTAGCAACAGGGAAGTCACTCTTGCTTGTAGTGGGGTCACCCGCTTCTCTTTCGGCAACTGGAGTCTGCATGTAAACACAAAAATGGCACATAATAAATTTTCTTCAACTTCACATGTATACCGCAAAGATTGCAAATTGACAGATACTTGTATTATTACTATTATTAAAATTTATAGTAGCCTCTCTCCCTATAATGAAATTTTATTTGTGTGATTTCCTCCCCATACACATGCTAAAATCATTGTGAGGATTGAGAGAGAGAGAGAGAGAGAGAGAGCCTGCTTCGAGGCTAAGATTTACTTGCAATAATAATAATAAATTATTATGATTTTACTTACAGGTCATTGACAAATTCGTCACAGCGTAGAGTTCCCTTGAGTGTTCCGTCGTCAATGTCCCAGATGTGCACTGCGGAGCTCTTGCTGCAGGCGGTCCATACCGAGTCATGGCCAACGTCAATGTATGTCAGGTAGGATGAGCTGAAGCTGTAACAAAATTTCATGATAATAGGCCGGGGCACCCCCATAGCTTCCAGTTTAATTAGATTCGGTTCCAGATTAAGATTAGACTAAATTAGTAAGTTTTTGATTTTGAAGCTTGTGGTAGCAATCATTGCTGGCCCACTAATAAAACTAATGGATCTCCAATTCTTGCCCCGGGATTAAATTATAATTATAGGGGCAAGGGTGAAATTCATTGTAACGCACCTGCTACAAAATTAATAACTTATGTTTTACTAAAAAAAATAAAGTGGCATACTTGTCTAAGGCTTTCCACCTCCGGGTAACCACCATGTCCTTGGTAACCTCCATAACAACGACCTCTGTACCACAACAGATGAAGAGTCGACTGTGGTAGCGTTTCATCCCTTTGACTGGTCCCGTTCCAATGTCCACCATCTTGTCAGGTTGCATATTTGGGCTCTGGATAATCAGAACGAACACATTATTCAACTATTTTTTGTCCATGGACAATTTCTGCACATAATCATAGTATCACAGTGAATACTGTAAAAACACTGAGCACTTACTCCTATGGAGTAGTGGTTATAGATGGCCATTTTGCCATTGGCAAGTCCTGCACATATGTAAGCACTACCTTCACGTGTCCTATAAAATTACATTAGTATGCAAAATGTTATTATAAGTATGATCATTTCTCACTTGATGTAGAGTAGACAGAGGACAGGGCTGTGCAGTGAAAAGAGCTTGTGCTTCAGTTTATGAGTGTAGCCATCGAACACCATGACAGTTCCCGTGTTGGTGCCCATTAGAACGTATGTACTGTCCATGGCTATCATACTCAGGATCATCACACCTTCTTCCAGCGCCGTGCCCTGCAGAGAGGAAGAGAAGGAAGAAAGGCTCACTATCACTGCCAAGTTTTGGAACAAAGTTTGTCAGATTGTGTGTACCTGTGGAGTAGCATTGAGCTGCGAGAGATTCATGATGGATAGCTGTATTGTGTATGAATGTGTATGAACATGTGTGGAATATGATGATGTGTGTGTATGGGTGTGAGGAGGGAGAGCACAGTATAATAATATTATCAACTAGTATAATTATAATATTGTACTGTTGCTCAGTAATTCAAACAAGTATATCTGACATACCAGTCCCTGTGATCCAACAGCACTCACAATCCAAACCTCAATATGCTTGACACCATCTTGCCTTGAAAACTGCAAAAGAATACTACTATCATGTACTAGCCAGGTTGTGATTCTTGTATGGGTATGTAGCTCGAAAAATGCATGTACCATGACCATAATATATATGTATCAGCTTATCAAATTTGAATGCAACATGCAACACTATACCTTATAATATTTACAGCTTACCCTGGTAGTGAACAGACTCTCGGTGTCCTGATCGCACTCAACCTGAATGGTTCTCTTCAAGCTAACAAACTCTGTGGTGCAGAGTCGATCGAACACTTGCTGTGCTGTAGGTCGATCGTTGGGGTTGTACTGGAGACAGTGGTTGATCAGATCTTGCATGTCAGGCCAAGGAGGACAACCGTAGTGCTCAATGTCATTGATGGGTCGTCCCTGGTAATTGTGCAGATAATCAGTAAAAAGGATGAGGAGAAGTAGTACCGTAGATCGGTATATTTTCGCCGGTAAAATATTTCACTTTTGCGTAGTCTAATTTTCGTCGTATACACGAACGTATGTATTACATCATTGTATTAACTAATGCGCACAAAACATTTCATGTATTTAATTTTCGTCGGGAAAGATCGCTGACAAAAAATTTTTAACGACGAAAATTTCCCGATCTACAGTATATAAAATAGTACCTCCATGATGAATTTGTCAATCTCAAAGCCGGCAGCTAGCTCCTCAAACGGTCTGTGACCATTAGTCATCATCACAAACAGTAGCAGACCAAAGGAATAGATATCCACCTGATCACAGATACAATACAGGATGGTGATGAATTTTAATCACATGACAATCACATGACTTGTGCAAAATTATGGAACTAACTTTGTCATTATAAGGCATGTATGAGGTGTTTGCAGCCAGAAGCTCGGGAGCCTTGCAGCCAGCAGTGCCCATTGGCTGAGTCAGGCCTGACTCTGTGGCATAACATGCAATACCATAATCCGAGAGCTTGGCATTCACCTGTGTGTGAGTGTGTGTGTGTGTGTTGGTGGGGGTGTGTGATTGGGTCAATATCGTGGAATGGAGAATAGGGAATGGGAATGGAAACATACCTTGCTGAGGAGACTGAGTGAGAAGATGAGTACATTACCAGGCTTCAGATCTCGGTAGATGACCTTATTCATGTGCAGGAAGGCAAGAGCACTAGCCACCTGCAGCATCAATTGAAGATCGAAGATTGAATTGAGAATCTATACAACTACGTAAGTGGGTGCACAAACACAGGAATAGAGCTGTATGTACCTGTACAGCAATCCTGTGCTTGAGGGGCAGGTTGAGGTTGCTATAGGGATCAAAGGAGCTGAGAGAGCCGAGCTCGGCATATTCTAGGAGCAGCATGGCTTTGGGTCTCATGCACACGGCCACCAAGGAGATGATGAAGGGATGCTGGAGTTGACTGAGAATCTGTACCTACAAACAGAGAGAGAGAGAGAGAGAGAGAGAGAGAGAGAGAGAGAGAGAGAGAGAGAGAGAGAGAGAGAGAGAGAGAGAGAGAGAGAGAGAGAGAGTCAATTATTGTGTTCACTATCAATTAGTAATAGCTTAGCTATGTACCTCTTGTCGTATTAAGTGGTTGGGAGTTGTATTATTGATGCTGGCAACTTTCTGGGTGAACACCTTCACAGCAACTGTCTGATTTCTGAAGGTTGCCTTGTATACCTCACCAAATCCTCCCTTCCCAATGATGTTCTTTGTGCTGCAAATAATGTATGCAGGTGCAACCAATCACAAACGGTACAATACAGTAACTACGATTGACAGTTGGATTGACTGCCACATTCAGTTACCGGTAGTATACGTGACCATGGAATCACCATCAGTGAAGATGGTATGATTAATCATCACTTTTTGTAATAGGCTATAGCCATGTACGGTTTAATGAGTACAGTGAGGAATCATAATTATAGCAAACTGCCTGGAATAGGTTAAAAGCAAGACAAATTTAAAGTGGGAATTTTGATCTATAAACCGGGATATTGATTCATAGTGATCTAATAAAAAATTTCAAAATCATCACAAACAGATGAACAAAAATACCGTAAATGAATAAAAAAGAAATTTAGAACCAAAAACCAGAACTTCCAATCCTGCTAAAAGCATGATAGTTAGAGCTAGGGGTACGATGAAATAATAGTAGCTATACACTGATGTACCATGGTATGTGTCACAAACCTTTCATCGAGGGTGAATTCTCCAGGTGCTACTTTGTATTCTGGATCCAAATCACTCACAACAGTATCAGGAGCCTATGCAAAAGATTATTTTAGTTTCATGATAAACAGTATAGCAATACGAAGAAGTTGTTTCTGTGCAGGCTTCATTCCCAGGCTCCACCATTTTTCTTTCAGTTTGTGCATTACTAGAAAGATCTGGGAACCTGGGGATGAAATTGCCTTTTTTTCCGAAGGCTAACCAGTATTTCTAGATCCACAGATCCATTGTGCTTTGGACAGTGAACTTTGTCTGTGGTTAGGGCATCTCGGATTAAGTCACGAAGTGCAAAGCAGTGAGGAGGTTTGGCTGCGTTGGGAGCGTGCATGTGAGAGAAAGTGTATAGTGTTATCACTAATATTAAGAGGCTACAATAAGCATATTATGAGAAAGTATACTAATCCATCAATTTGGGCCCATCAATAATTATTAAGTTTACGCCTTTTAGTACTCATGCATTAAATTACAGTGATTGGTTTTATCATAATAATTAATATTATTATAGATGTGATACAAATTTATGTGAAACTATACGAATCCATCAAAATGGGCCCATCAATAAATAAATTATTTTTAGTACTTGTGCATTAAATTACTGTGATTGGTTTTATCTTATTATGATTCATGTGCCATGCAAGCCACTGAATGTACAACTGACATAGTCTGGTCACTATCTGAAGAGATCAAAGTTATCAGGACTAAAATCTAAAGATGTTCATAACTTAAAATCTACGCACAAAGAAGATCAGCATAAACTAGTCTAAGACCTACAATTATTAAATTTAACAGGCCTGACATTATAACAGCCGCTATAATGGCACTAACAACTAGTGATTGAGTTTACAGTCAATTATATATTATGGTCGTAGATCCACATACTTAGCAGGAATAGCCCGAGCAGCTGAAACCGAATGGAGTTGAACAAGCAAAGCTCCAGTATCCGTCTCTCACACAGCAGTCATCGTGGTCCAGACAGCCTTGGTGAACACAGCAGTCTCCACACAAAAACTCCCAGCAATAGCATCTGAGACCACACATTCCATGACAGTCCCTTGACCGGTCGCCCCTGTAGGGACAGCTCCCTGTGGTACACTCGGGACAGGTCTGTTGTTTATATGCGTACATTGGATGCATGGATTGATAAGCTGGAATAGTGCTATCACTGGTAGCTACATCCCCTCTCTCCATCATCCCCTCGATTTTTGCAAGGCGCAATGCAAGGACATAGAACTGCTGAGCTGCAGGGTTGTCTGTTCCTATTACTCCAGCACTACCCAGGGCTGTGGCTGCTTCGATGATGGAGTTGGCTTCACTGCGAGTGACAAGCTCTTGTACTGCACTCTTGCGAGCCTCGTTTGCTGTTCTGCTGTCAAGGTGTTGCATGATGCCATATGGGACATAGTTTCGGTTCAAGACAGAATCCATGAGATTGTGAAACGCCTGAGGCACCACGTAGTCAGAGTACCTTGGTAGCGTACTCCCAGGCTCGTTCATCTGAACAAGGAATTTGGTTTGTCCCATCTTCACTGTCATCATGGAGGCTCTCTCTGGCTTCTTAAACACGACAATTGGCTCTCCTTTCGCAGTTGCCACCGAGATCGAGCGCTGACCATCTTTTACTACACTGGAAAACTGGATACCATGGTACTCTCCCTCAACCTTCTCTGGAGTGACCACCTTCATAACCAAGCCTTTGCTTTCATCTCCTTTAGCTGCTCCCATGGAAAGAGCAAGCACCGAGGCAAGCAGTAACATTCCCACCATTCTGATTTGACTTTTAGTGTCTGCAGTGCCCGTTTGCAAAATCTAGCCAGTCTTAGTTCTAAATCAAAAGTGCATGATACTATAAGCCACAGGGGAGCAATCTACTGCAGCTAATTCTCTAAGGAAGCTATACCGTTATTAATCGTCTAGGTATCAAATTCATATCAGCAGCTACAGGCAAAGGCTTCTTGTATTAGGACAGTCATTACTGGTAAGTCACATGGACTATAATTATGTGCGTAGCTAGCGTCAATCCTAGCTTACTGGATGCTGCAGGCCAAATAATATTATATCATACCATGCTTATGCTAATAAGACACAAGATTTATTAGCACAAGAAAATTCGCGTTCTAGGACTTCTCACAATGTACATATCTTAATGTAGAGTGTGATGACCTTTGCTATGAAATTGTGTGAAACTGCGGGTCAAAACAGAGATGGAAAGACACGAGGATAACGCAGGCCAAACAAATTAAAAGGCTGATCACCTTGCATGCGTCTATAGCTAGCGATCGGACTATGTTGAAATTGTCAGTGGTACAAGATAAATTCATATTATTCATGATCTGAAATCCTAGTACTCACAAATTAAATCAAAGAAAAGCAAAAAATTTAATAGTCAACATGCCCTATACCAACATTATACTATACCTGTTACTACAAGTAGGCACTAGCTACTAGCAATTGAATTCAAACTTCAAAGTGTTCACAGACTGATATTCAGCAGGAATAGCCCGAGCAGCTAAAATTAATTGGAGCGAGACAAGCAGCACTCCAGTATCCGTATTTTGTACAGCATTCATCGTGGTCCAGACAGCCTTGGTGGACACAGCAGTCTCCACAAATAAACGGCCAACACGTACAAGTATAACCGCACATTCCATTGCAGCCATTTGATCGGTCGCCCATGTAGGGACAGCTCCCCGTGGTACACTCGGGACAGGTCTGTTGTTCATATGCGTACATTGAATGAATGGAGCGGCGAGTTGAAACAGTGCCATCAGCTACATCCCTTCTCTCCATCATCCCCTTGATTTTTGCAAGGCGCAATGCGAGCACATAGAGCTGCTGAGCTGCAGGGCTGTCTGTTCCCATTACTCCAGCACTACCCAGGGCTGTGGCTGCTTCGATGATGGAGTTTGCCTCACTACGAGTGACAAGCTCTTGAGCTGCACTCTTGCGAGCCTCATTTGCTGTTCTGCTGTCAAGGTGTTGCATGATGCCATATGGGACATAGTTTTGGCTCAAAACAGAATCCATGAGATTGTGAAACGCCTGAGGCACCACGTAGTCGGAGTACCTTGGTAGTCCACTCCCAGGCTCGTTCATCTGAACAAGGAATTTGGTTTGTCCCATCTTCAAAGTCATCATGGAGGCTTTCTCTGGCTTCTTGAACACAACAATTGGCTCTCCTTTCGCAGTTGCCACCATGATCGAGCGCTGACCATCTTTTACTTCGCTGGAAAACTGGATGCATCCACTTTCAGTAACTCCGTGGTACTCTCCCTCAACCTTCTCTGGAGTGACCACCTTCATAATCAAACCTTTGCTTTCATCTCCTTTGGCTGCTCCCATGGAAAGAGCAAGCACTGAGGCAAGCAGTAACATTCCCACCATTCTGATGCAAAGGTTATATCGTCTATATCGTACGCGCTCTATAGCTGATGCTATTGTCTAGCTCAGAAATGAACGGTATCTTGATATTTATATCCAATTGAGAAAGGAAGAAAAATTGTCCGTGATATCTTTTCCAAATCGCATGCAGGAAGCTACTTCATTGTAGCTCACAAGATATCCAACTACCTTTATACACTTGCTATTCATTAGCTGCAGGTACTCGACAGCTTCTGCTACATGAACCATTGCAGCTATCATCTGATACTAGGTAGACTTTATTATTAGGGCCACCTATGAGCTAATAATTTTATTGGAGCATTTTAGAGATTAGATTTGAACTCTTCATATATGGACACAGTACACATGTACACGTAGCTAGTGGTTCTCTCTTTTCAATATTACATTCCCCCCCATTTTTTTGGGCAATGCAATTTTTGGCATCAATAAGTACACACACACACCCTCTCTCCCTCCCTTTCTCTCCCTCTCTCTCTCCCCTCTCTCTCCCTTGCTCCCTCCCTCTCCTAACTCACTATTGCAGAATGGGCAGAGGGACAGAGGAGTGACCAACTGTGTTCCATTTATCACACAGATGTCCCTCAGTCCCGGGAACCACTCATCAATCAGAGCCTCTACGTTGTCCACGATGGAGCAGAGGAGACGAGTTCCAGAGTTGGTGGTTGGTACAGTGATGTCAAAAGTGTTGGGATGAGTGGTCAGAAGCTCAACCAGGAAGTAGGATTGCTATAACAATTATGAGTACAAACACATAAAGTTTGCCTCTGGATTAGATATACACCGAGTATGAGGAAAGCACAATCAACTTACATTAGACCAGAAAGAATATATCCCTCCGGACCAAAGATGACGCACTTTTGGTTTAGTGTCCTATATTATAACATAATAATGAATAATTAATCCATAATCAGATGTTAATTTTATACCTGTCCATTAAAGAGGGTTCTCACAGGGAACAAGATCAGTCGTGCAATGAGGCGGGGCCAAAACCCGGGAGGAATGTAGCATAGCTCGTAGCGACGAATGATTTGACCTAGAGTTGGAGCCAATATTGAATATTCAATAATTATCATGACTGACTCGGGGCATTGAGGGTCCCCAGACTTTCACTAATTTCTTATTTCACTTTTTACTCTCTCGCCTGCTTTTTACCTCCTGATGATACGTTAGGGACTGTGATCCCACTGGGAATCTTCTTTGGAAGCTGGGAAGGGATAAGCAGCAAATCTTGGGTCTGCTTCAATGCTACCTCAAATCTGTACATGCATGAAATCAAAGATGATTAAGATCTATGACGATAGCAGAGAATTATTGTAGCAAACCTCTCGAGCAATCTGATGTACTCCGGGATGAACTCCGATGGAAACCTAGGCTCCTTCAGGAGGTGAGGGATGCTGCCCATCTTGATCAGCTGTAGAACAAATCAAGCATCACGTGATGTGATATCCAATACAATAACTGTGCTTAGTAAAACACAAAAACTGTATATGCTTACTCCGTCTTTTGTGAAGGCATTGACTTGCTTGATTGTGATGATCTGTCCCATCAGCATGCAGAGCCACTCAGGATCGAGGAAATACAGATCGCTCAGCTTCGTCTGTACGTCATTGTAGTGCAGGAACACCCCACACTCATGGAGAAAATTAATGGCCTACAGAGGGAAAAGTATTATGGCAAAAACATAAATGAAATTGCAAAGTAGCAAGACACGCTTTCATCTTGAGCCAAATTAAGCAGCATGCAAGGCCAGTTAGGTCAACTTAAACAACTTCAATTAGCCTTGTCACCACTCCCAGTTTTTCAACATCATACTGGGAGTGGCCTGGGGACAAGGTTAATTAATTATAGTTGCTTAATTTCTAGATATAATATTATTATAGCTTTACTTGTTCAGTTTGAGCTTTGTCCATTTTACTGCTGAGCCCACTTTCGTCCATCAGCTGCTTCAGTCGACTGGCGTGGATGACTGGAAATTTGGATTTATTTCGTTCAAGCCGTAATTTCTCCCTCTTAATGAGCTCTTCCAATGCCTGTGGAAGCAAAAAAAAGTATTAAATAGAATGGGTGGTTAGTACTAACAAGCTATAGTTACTAACCAAGTAGTTGGAAGGTACGAGACCACCCATAATCTTCTGTCCGCGAAGTTTGGCACTGTAAACAAAGGAATATTGAATATCAAATCATGTGACAGATCATGTGACTGACTTGTCAATCAGAGTCTTGATCTTCTTTCTCAAGTCGACCATCTGCTTCTCATCAAAACAGCTAACTTCAGCAAAACTAACATCCAAGGGAAATCCCGGTCTTCTCAGCATCTCTTTTATCTTGTCCCTCATTAGTGGACAACGGGACTTGAATTCATCATCACTCAGTTTGTCTGCGTGTGTCCCAACGACCAAGACAGGAGAGGAGGGTGCTCGAGCATTGATGTTCAGTAGCCATGGCAACAACATCTGTAGTTCACTCTCACCAAGGCTGAGATTGTAGACCACCTGGGTAACCAAATTCGTCGCAATGGATCATCCATTATAATATTACATGAGCAGTGGAGCATGCATATTATACAGTGCATGCATTCCAATGATAAAAAAGGAAGATAAAAGCCATAGTCCAGCCTATCTAAATGTCTCTATAGATACAATTGTTTATTAGCTAGCACTGGAGTATTGATTTACTATACACAATGCCAGGTACCACATTGACTATAACTCTATAAGAGCCTTCTTGGACCAGTGTATATCAAACCTACTCTTAGACTATTAAAATCAGAATTAGCATGAGAGCTTGGCAATGCATAGATGCTCACCACATAGAGAGATCTCTGGGACAAGAAGCACTGATGTGTCGTATAAAACTCCTCCTGACCTGCAAAGTCCCAGCAGCTGACATGATACTTGTCGCTATGCCCAGAACTCTGCTTCTGCAAGTAGCTCCACTGCTTCACAGTTACTCCCATAGTGGCCACGTTCGTCTTCAGAGAAGTAGGGACCTTCTCTTGGAGAATCTGTCGAAGGAGGGTCGTCTTTCCTTTGTCCGCTGCGCCGACGATCATCATCTTCATGTGGTAGTAGGGGACGCTGCGAGTGAGGCGAGACTTGAGGTAGCTGACGATGGCCTTTGTCGATCCACTGAGGAGGCTTTGGTCGATGGAGAGGTTCCTCAATCCTTGAAGATTGAGCTGTATAATAATATTATTATTGTTAGTGAGCATGCCTGTGTATGGCTTAGAACATCATGTATACTGCTACTTTAGAGTTGTAAACTGACTTAGAGGTGTAGTTGCTATCGTAACTATAGATATGACATGCACGGCATCTACTATGGAATGTAATGGCTGAATGAATATTAGATTATTGCTACACGTTTTTTTGACATCAGATAAAGTAACTAGCAGCAAGATTTTCTCCCACATGCTGACTATACAACTCCTGACTAACTTCAAAGTGGAAGACTAGCTATAACACACACCATGAAGAGGTATTCAAGGTTTCCCATCTCGTAGGGCAAGTGTCGGAGCTCCTTGTTGTGACTCACATCAAAGCAACTGAGCGAGTGGAGTAGGCCAATTTCCTTGGGAATCTGTAGGAAAGCACAGATTTGTATCATTATAAAAAACATCTGAGCACTCAGACTTAGTTTTGCTTGTGCACTAACGAAAGCAACACAAGGCTGCATAAAAAAACGCTGATCTTTTCCATTCCATTGCTCCATGGCAGCTACTTGTAATGCAGTAATTAACTACTATTCAACTATCGAGCTATGAATAGGTAGGTGCATAAGCTACATGTAGTATTTAATATGATCAGTGAGAACTTGGGTTTCAAGTACATTCGTTACATTGTGTTGATAGTGAAAATTGAACTTCTCCATGCAATTATATACTGCTACTAAGCAACACTGGCATCTGTTACTCTACTCATGAAATTCAAGAGTACTCTCCCATATCATGACATAATTGAAACTTGTATGCAAAAATGCAAATACCTTATTACTAGAGTTACAACCATTCCAAGAAATCAGCGAATGCATGCATGCATGCACAGCCATACTAAGAGCACTAAAGTAGCTATAATGTGAAAAAGAAACAAATTGAATATAGCTAGTTCAACAAGTTTGTAGAGGAATGGCTGATCCGAGATTTGTAATGGCTACGTATACTCTTGTGATTACCATGATTCTCCCAGTCCTGTCACTCACAGTAAGCAATGGTAAGCGTGATAGTAGCTAATCTATGAGATTTATCTTGTACTTCTTCTTATCGTAGCTATCAGGCATAATTATGACTAAGTTGGGCTGGATCCAATAATAATAATATTATTATGCATACTTGTTGTATTTTTATAATAATCATGTGATCATCTGTGTCTACTTGTGCAGAAACGAGTGATACATCAGATAATATTAACACAGCTGAAGTTGCTGTAGCAGTTGTCGTACCACTGATAATGGTGGGTGTGGTCAACACACTGATCGTGGTGTGTATCATAGCGTGCCAAAAATCGCAGAAACTCAACAATAGGATCAACGTCATGTGTGGCACAGCTAAGAGGTACTTTAGACCCACGCCTAGACGTCACTCTCTCTCCCGGCAAGCTCGCTCGGGCATTCACTCGGCTACGGAGCTAACTTTGAACATTGAATCGCAGACAAATGATGACAACGGCGAAATGAAACAAAATGGAGAAGACAAAGAAACAGAACAACGTATGAAGAGGCAGTCCACCATATCGCAACAGAACGAGGCTTACGGTGTTATAGAAATGAAACAAAATGGAGAAACAGAACAATGTATGAAGAGACAGTCCACCATATCGCAACAGAACGAGGCCTATGGTGTTATCGAAGGAGTCAAGCAACCGACGGTGACACAGCAAAATGAAGCCTACGGCCTCAACAATACTGGAACTCCAGTATTCAGTACGAAACAGCCAGATACCGGCCAAGAGAGTGACGAGTATTCATACGTCCGTTTCCAGACAAAATCTTAAGTAGCTTCAACAGAAGATCTGGCACAATCATGTACAATAGTGTACTATGCATTAATGCACGAGATTAATGAAAATTAATGCTGCAATGGTTACCTTACGATCATAATATGTACAATAATTGTAGGTACTAGTTCCTCATGATTGTGCAGTATTGTTCTCTTATTGCACTAGCATATAGATAGAATTGGTAGAGTGTGTATAATATCATTATTATGGGCACTCAAGTCATGAGGATTTTCCATGACAGGACTTCAGAATCTATATAAGTGCTATAATATTATAGTACTACTAAATACAAAGAAGGTGATGCATGAGCATATTATTATGTCAATACCACAGTTGGTGTGGGTGCTGTCTATACACATTAATATGCTGAGGTATATACCCTGCACTGACCACATATACATGTACCATAAGAACAAGTATAGCCTTATTGTTACTTAATTAAAAGTCCCATATACCATAATAGGAATCAGAAAATAGAAATGTACCTGGGATGATATACATAATATAGTGAGGTGGCGTGACTGCAATGATGTGGGGGATTCTATTCCACAACTGAGATAACCACATGACTGGTCACAATTAGCTGTGGTACAGATTGTTAAAGTAGCTCAAGTTTAGTCATGTTGCCTATCTTCTTAGCGTTGCTAATCGCTGTCAATGGTAAGCAATTGAGTTGAATGTAACTTACAATCAATAATAACTCAACAAGTGTACAATCATAGAGTCTGAATTAATTTTCAGGTCAAGGCTGTTTGAGAGCCAATAATCCTAGTGGCCTGCCACCATTTATGGACTACAGACTCTCAGAATTGAGATCAGAAACCATTCCTGAACTGCATCAAGCCATCATTCCCAGCTACAGGTTCACCTGCTATGGGAACATCACAGAGTGGGGAGTGGATATTCTTCCAGCTGGTGGTATGCATGATGGATTCTACAATCTAGACCTCCAAGTCTGGAGGCCGTCTCCCACAGTGCAGACTACAGGGTGCTACAGTCTTGTGGGAATCAACAGGTTTACTTCAGTGCCCTTGCCTAACCAAGTGGCTGAAGTGACCCCATTACCTCAAGAACAGATTGAGTTCCAACCTGGTGATGTGCTTGGCTTCAACTTAGAGAATACAGGTGGAGATGATGGAGGAGTGGTGATACTCATGGATTCTTCTGAGCGAGGAGACAGTGGCTATGAGACTGAGGAGGTGTGGTATGCTGATTTCAGCAATCCTTTCTTTGGTAATGGGGAGTGTCAACTGGTTGTGGGTGGCCAGCCTCAGGCTGGTGGAGGTTTGAACACTATGACAAGTGCAGCTCCTGTCCTTTCTGTGGCATACAGTAAGTCATACATGTATCTGCTAACTATTGCCAGTTTATTACATATACTTTACCTCACAATCTCTTGCTATACTATAGGAATTACAAGCTGTCCACCTATCATCAAGCCAACAGTAACTACTTTACCTGTAGCACCATCCCAGCCTATACTGACGGAGCCCAATCCAGTCACAAGTACAGATAAAGTCGCTGACTCAATATTAGACCAGACTGGGACTGAAGATAATCCCCTAAACAACAGCAGCGATACTTTGGGGTTGATTGCTGTGAGTGTTGTAGCAGCTCTGATGGTGATCATAATCGTCATATTGACAGCAGTACTGGGTTTCATCATAGTATACAAAAAGCAGAAAAAAGAAGTTTCGATGGCCACCAACCAGGCTTATGGTACTGCACTTCAAGATACAGCTGTGAACACAGAAGGAGACACATACGATTACCCCAGCACGGACAATCAAGCAAAGAGTTCCATTGATACGAAGATGAATGAGGCATATGCCACAAATGCTGAAGCCAAGCCATGTATAGCATATGGTACTAGCACAGAAGTCAGACCGTGTGTAGCATATGGTACTAGCGATGAAGTCAGGCCATGTGTGGCATACGCTACAAATATCTCCGCAGAGAGAAATGCTGCTTATGGTGTAAACCTTCAGGATGTGGTAACATGCAGAGTTGATACTAAGATGAACGAGGCATATGCCACAAATGCTGAAGCCAATCCATATATAGCATATGGTACTAGCGCTGAAGCCAGACTATGTGTAGCATATGCTACCAATATCTCCGCAGAGAGAAATGCTGCTTATGGTGTAAATCTTCAAGATGTGATAAGGTGCAGAGAAGGAGATGCTTACGATTACCCCACTATGGACAGCTAACTAGCTAGGACTTTGAACTCTACCTTAGAGAATGTCAAACTGAACTCAAACTCCAAAGATCAATAAATATAATTGCATAGAGATAATAGTTATCAATCCAAAAACAATTGCAGTCTGTGTATTCTTAGCTGTCAATTATGGTGAGTGCAATATCAATGGCATTAACATGAAGGTTATGTATGATATAATAATTTCCAGCCAACTTCTTATCATAAACAGTTGTGTATAGTGAATAGTGTCCCTGACAATACTTTCACAGAACATGTAACGACCTTAATATTTATATATTTAAACTATGAGCACATACCACCCACATAGCTGACAAGATATCCATGACTCTGACTGCCATGGGACACTACATATAGCCAAAACACCGACCACACCTAACTATCTACAACATAACTCAAGGCAATGGCCAAGAAAAGCGGAAAAACACTGCACTAATGAACACACACATATGCTATTAAGCTATAGGAGCTTAGTAACAGTCTATAGCTAGCAGTTACTGAAACAATGTTAGGATCAACGCTCTCGATCTTTATAGCCGTACTAACAGTCACAATAGGTAGGTTACACTGTATCTAGCTTCTTTCCCAGGCTCCTGATCTTTTTCAATGCACGCAAAAAAGATCGGAGAGCTAGGAAGATTGCATTCTACGTAGTATACAAGAACAACCATGTAGCTATCACTCCTTATTCTAGGTCAAGGCTGTCTCAGCGGTAATAATGAAGAGGGGCTACCTCCTTTCCAAGACTACAGCAGCCCTGGATTCAGTGCAGAGATAAACACGAATGTCATCCCTCATTCACATCAAGCCATCATACCCAGCTACAAGTTCAACTGTTGTGGCAGTATCACTGAGTGGAGAGTGGACGTGTTCTCCAAAAATGATGATGACAAGTTTAAATATATCCTAGACCTTCAAATTTGGAGACCATCGACTAGCGTTAAAAAATCTGGCTGTTACAGTCGAGTTGGGAGCAATCATTTCACATCTATGTCTCAAGATAGCAGAATAGCTGTAGTTACTCCACCACCTCGAGATAGGATAAAATTCCAACCGGGAGACGTTTTGGGCTTCTATGTGGAGAGCTCGGGGAGGGGGGATACGAAAGGAGTGACATTGATTGAAGATTTCAACACGACAGGAGACAAGGGGTATGAAACGGAGGAGGTGTGGCATGTTAATGTGGAAGAACTTGTCATTGCGAATCGTAACTGCCCGTTCGCTGTGGGCTCCGGAGGACAGCTAAATACTCTCACAAGAGCAGCACCAGTGATCTCAGTGTCAATGGGTGAGTCCCTAACATCAATGGTGATTAGCCCCAATTTAAAAATAACGCAAAAAGCTACCAACTGGCATAGAGCTGAAATCTATAAGCTACAATGAATAAACCTGTGCCATGATTGTGATCATGACTCCAATTAAGCCAGATTCCTAAGCATGTGAAGTAGCTAGAAATTTAATAAGTGCAGTAGACTATACTCTCTTCCACATACAGATACAGTGAAATGTCATGGTTCGGATCCAGTAATTTCCAGCACACCGACTGTGACCCCTCCCACTTCCCTCTTGACCACACCCACAAATACCAGTGCAGCTACGACCAACATTGGCTCAATAAGAGTAATAATTGGAGCTGCTATAGCAGCAGTGGTACTGGTAGGCATTACTGCCTCATCAACGGCCATTTTTAGCGCTGCCGTGTGTGTTAAAGTCAGAAGGCATGTTTGCTCAAATAAAGATCTCCGTGTGGCCAAAAATGAAGTGTATGGTGCCAATGTTCAACAAGGTGTGACTGTATACAGAGAATGCATACTTTATGATATACCCACTACATAATAAAGTAAGCTTTAGCAGCAAGTCATGTCACTATAGATAGAAATCTTATGCAGCAGCATGTGTATCTCTGTCATTTAAACTATCTGATGTTTAAAATAACAATAAATTCTACCTATAGCTAGCGCTATTGTAAACATTCAGTACATTGTGCACTTCTACCATGATCACTTAATCATTAATACTCGTGCGCTACGATCATTATGACAAGAATTAGCCAAGACACAAATGTATAGCGTACATGTGCATATAATTTGCCACGTAAAGAGTCAACAGCAGCAGCAATGATACAGAACATCATGGTTCTCTTTCTCCTCACTTTTACGGTGGCCAAAACTGAATGTAAGTTAGTCATTATGAATCAAAATCTTACTCACGAATGAATGACACTCTAGGCCAAATGGAGTGTCTGAGAACTAATAGTCAGTATGGTTTGCCTCAACTTCAAAACTACCTAGATACTGAGTTGAATTCAGCTCTTATTCCTCATCATCGTCAAGCAATCATTACCAGCTACAAGTTTGACTGCTATGGGAATATCACAGAATGGAGGTTGGCTACCAGAGGATACGATACAACAGCCTCTCTTAGTCTACAGTTTCAAGTCTGGAGACCATCACCTTTGGTTGAAACAAATGGCTGCTACAGCCTGGTAGGACGCAATAGGTTCACCACAGTGCTACAAAATCACAGCATAGTTATAGCCTCTCCACTGCCAGAGAATAGGGTAGAATTTGCACCTGGAGATGTGCTGGGCTTTTATGTCGAGAGTGGTCAAGGAGATGGGGCAGGAGTGACTGTGCTCAGTGATTTCAGTAAAAGAGGCGACAAAAGCTACGAGAGCGAGGAGGTGTGGTATGGCACTGTGCCTGACATCATTATCAACCCAGATCCCAACTGTCTCTTTCGTGTGGGTCCAAGTGGACATCTTAACACTTCTAAACATGCTGCACCAGTCATCTCCGTATCATATGGTAAGCAGTAATTGTTTATCCATGGTTGAATTGGAAACTGCACATGTTATGAAATACATTATGTTCCTGTAGATAAATCACAGCCTATTTACTCAGAAAGAGATTTTATATCAGTCACTAAAGTGCCTTCCCAAGAGGAAACCGTTATCGTAACCACTGGTGCCACTGCAGCCACTGTAGTAACAGCCACGATCATTATACTATTTATGCATTAAACAAGGAAAATGTTGTCACAAGGATAGTTCATCTGTGGCAGCTAACAATGAGGTTCATGAGATGGCATCTCAAGGCTCCACAAACGATCCTATCTACGACCTCCCAGTAGTATTCGACATTAAGGAGAATGTAGCCTATGCCACTATCACTAGACGAGTACATAGAGAGGAATGACATCATCATTAATACTATAAGCCATGGAATGATGCATGCATTAATTAACTGATTCAATTCATACCTTCATGATCCCATTTAAATTAGTGTAGAATTCTCTATTGATTCAGTGGAATAGCTGCATACAGTAACTATTCATTGGACTTATAATCAAGTTCTGTTTTATGAAGTGGCAGGGAGTAGCTAAATTGCCCATGCAGTCCTGCATGGAAGCACTTATTTACAGCATCTGACTTTGCAATTGGTGTTTTCCAATGTACATTATATACAGCCGGAATGTAACGTAGTGTTTCCTACAGATTTCCTTTAGCACACAAATATAGGAAATCTTACTTATTGCTATGAAGCTAAGAATCACCGGTGCTTGTTGCATGCTACATTGCTGTAAGTTCAAAATTTTGGTGTAGTTTTCATACACTATATAAACTGTGCTATGATAACCGACGAGTATTTATAAACTATCAGCTGCATGCACAAGATCATAGATTCCCAGATATGGACCAAGTAAGCTTTGGTACATGTAGCATGTGCATACACAGAGCACTGTTATCAACAGTGGTGCATAATGATTTTATACTTTATTTCAGCTTTGATATAGTATGCAGCTGTTGTGAATGGCAATTAAGTCATGCATACTCCAAATTTCTATTCAACTCTTGTGGTAAGCCTCACTAGTTTCCGATGATGGGCAGCATGCAAAATATGTAGCTAGATGGTCAAGACATATGACAGGATGTTCTACAATCAATTAATTTTTAACAGTGAGCTAGCTAGCTACTTAATATGGCTGCACGCAGATGACTGCTCCATAATAGGCTATGCCATGGTAGTACTGTTACAGTAATTCATTTAGCTGGAGAGTGATACCTGATACTACAGTTATGCTTTGTGCATGGACAGCAATAGAGCAGCACAATTCATAGTCGCTGGTAAACAAATAATCTCAAATTTCACGAGCTTTATTGTAGTATATTGACAGTGACGACACTACCTGTTTTTTACTATAGCAGAAACATACTGTATAAAAATTTAATTCAGTACTTACCACATTCCATTGGTTGCCAGAGAGAATATATTTGCTAGTTATTTCAACTCCATCGAACTAAGCACCAGATATGTACTGGAGACTTCACTTTGTGGGTCTACTTTTATCAGTTGTGCAGCTAACTGCACTGAACGGTGAGAATCGATAATCAATTCATGTTTGCATGACTATAAATCTGCATGTCCTTGCTGTGGGCTTATAATAATAATTATAAAATACTGTAGTACCTATATACCATCACTAGATATAAGTGATTTCAGCAGCTCTGTATACAGACACATGATGTATACCGGTAATAATAATATATAATACCTCTAACTTAATAGCCACAGCTGAAGTTGTACCTATGCCGACCTCTTCTCTCGTCTATTCCACCTATTCAACAATATCTACCACCAAGAACATGATCCAGTCGATACCTGAGGCTCCATCTAGCACAGGGGCAGTGCTAGTTACGCCAACGGAATCTTTGAGACCAAGCCCCACGCAAGAAATATCAAGAAATCCAGATCCTAGGCCTCACTCTACAAGCGTAACTATGGTAGCTGTGCTTGCGTCAATTTCTGTGGTCATTGCAGGAGCAGCGTTAATTGTGGTTATTGCCATAGTCATCTATAGGAAGCCTAGCAGAAGACACCTCGGTCGAAACGACTCTATGGTCAGCAATGCAGTCTACGGAACTACACCAGTATGTATACCAGAAAACATGGCAGCTACATCCAGAAGGGGTGATACATACGACTATCCTCGCTTCGGTCTACGGCTTTTGAAGTCGATCAGAGGCAAAAAATCATCGGCCGTGCACAACAATACAACTACTGTCGCTGTTAGTGAAGGGGATGAGCCAGGAAATGTGTACACTATGGATTTCTCTTCAAATGAAGCCTATGGTACTTCACTTTCAAGCACTGAGGACGACTTCGAGTACTCATATGTGCGATATCTATGACTGTTTTTGTGCTTAAATTAGTTACGTAGCTGAGTTGAAATTCTGGAATGCATTCTGACTCATTCAACATGAAAGAAATGAAGCCAGAATAATCAGTATTATACCTTATTGACACACTATCAAATAATATTCTAGGTTAATTATACACGCATATGAATCCAGTTGGTGCATGTCACATAAACACCTTTAAGTATAAATATTATTGAGGAAGTGATGTGGTAGCTATAATATGAGGTAATGATCATCATAAAGCTAAAGCACTCAGATCTGCAGTCGTGATCACATGGCATGGATACAACTATATATTACAGACATGCACATAAGTATAGTATGCATACCACACAATCTGGTCTTTGGGTATAAGCTATATATATTATAGCCATAATAATATTATACAATAGCTAAGGTGTATACTGATACTAATGAAGCACTGATATCTGATAATAGGCTTCACTCTCTACATGGTTGAGGTAGATTAACACATATGAAAGAATAAAAAGGATATGCATCTCTAAGGTTACCTGAGGGATATGTGATACTGAGATTCAGTTAACACCCAATAATGCATCATCCAGCAGTGGGATGCCAAAATCACAGTAAAAAGCGTGTGCATAGTTTAACAGCTATCATTTGTCACATAATTGTAGTAACTATAGCTATAGAGCTGAGCTGGAAAACTAACCAAGTGGCTGGTAGCTATGTGTGGGCAATCTTCAGCTACTCTTCTGCTCCTCATAGTCATACTGTTACGACAAAAAGGTACTAGTACTACTAAATTACGCTAACTTGCACGATGTGAATCAACCAACAATTCTATGCATTAACTTGTAGTAGCTATTGCTTCGGAATCATGAGCCATTATGTTCTTTTTTTTCACAGATACAGTCCACTCCTATCAGCCTTCACCGACTACTTCGATTCACAGTTTATCAGTCACTGCACTAATCTACAATCACTCTACCCTATCTAATGTTCAAACTTTGCCAGCTCAGTCTAATGTTATGCCCACTAGAACTTCACTGGCACTCTATAATCTTCCAACCTCAACCATTCAAGGAACCAAATCTCTCCCTTCCGTTCAGCCATCTAGCACAACTAGAGTGCTAATACTTCAGCCTACCCCACAAAGCAGCAGCAGCAGCAGAGCACCAAGACCAAGGAATTCGAAATCGATTCAACCAACATTTCGAAGTCACAACCCGGCATCGGTCTTCACTCCACTTACTGAATCATCTCGGCCAACAGCCCAAGCAGGGTCCCCATTCATAACTCTCGACTTTAAAACTATTGCAATAATTGCAGGGGCAGCTGCATTTGCTATAGCTACAACCTGCATAGTGATTGCAATTCTTGCCATCATAATTGCCTGTAGATGCAGAAAGTCCAGAAAAAGGCACCATGTGAAACGTGTAGAGTCTATGCTTGGCAATGCTGCTTACGGAACTACTGTTCAAAGTAGCACTAGTACTGCTTTTCGTACGTACAGACCTTGTGATACTTATGACTACCCTCGCTTTGGTCAACAATTGTTGAAGTCCATCAACAAAGATAGAGGAACAGAAGTGCTCAATGGAGCAGCTGTCAGGCCAGACAACACATACACCTCTGTGACGACGTTCTCTCCTGCACGGAAGAATGACGCTCGCAGAGTCACTTCGCCAATCAGCAGTGAAGATGAAGATTTCGAGGATTATATGCAGACGAACGAAGCCTACGCTGCCACGCCAACTAGCACTAGCGATTTCATGCACTCAATGCAAATCAACGAAGCGTACGTTACCACACCAACCAGTGCAAATGGAGGTTTCGAACAATCCACACAACAGCAGCGAGATGATGAGATTTATGAAAATTATGTCACAAATAGCAATGAACTTGATGAGTATTCATACATTAGGCACGTGCATCGCTGAACACATACTCTAAACTTCATAATATTATGTTGAGAAACAGTGTGCACATAAAATTATGTACAGACATAATACTATGATAGGCACTAGCTACCTGATATTCTGGTATGCAACTATGCAATCTCGTAACCACAAGTAAGTTGAAACCATCACTGCACAGTTACACCTTAATTAGCAAACGAGACACACTTCAGGCCAGCACAGTGACGCCAATTCATTTATTTGCTCATTTGGCATGGCTTATAACAATCAAAACAATTATATGCCATAATTATGATCAAATCCATAGTCTAAGACAGACAGTATCACACACATAATGCATTTGAGTCTTTCATAATAATTTTTGCCAGCTATGTGAAAACCTAACTGTGTAGATGAGCATTTCTGAGCAAGGAAATAGTTGGAGGAGTAGATCTAGACTAGGAGTACACACGCTGTATTCATATAGCTAGCTATGTGCAGTGGGAAATGCTATACATGAGACTAGGATTGGGTAATCCAATAGCTGGTTAAAGTTACTGTTATTGTTGCCTGCATTTGTGCGGTATCATGCATGTGTGTGTAGGAATGAAACAATTGAATAGCCATTTGAATGAATGGCACGTATAGCTATATACACTATAGAAAAACTCGGACAATACCAAGACATTGTGCCTTTTAACATGTGTGTAGACTGAGCCACCGTAACAGAATTAGAATCAGGACTTACCCGGAACCTAATGATGAGACATGGGTGTGGAACTGTACAGCATAATACTAAGTACATGTAGCTATACTATTATCAGCATTGCACACACTGAAATTAAAGCTACGTACATCAGAAGTAGCTAGTGCTCCATAACTGTTGTGACTTTGGCAAACACTATACTAAACACGGGCGTACAGTGAATTCTTCTGCCTGTGGGTATTCCTTTGATACTTAAAAGGTCACAGTGTGTCAACAACACTTGACCACCACACCTACGTGCTCAGTTGGCAAGCCGCATGCAGTTTCATAGATAGAGTGCGTAAGATAGTTATAACTTAAACAGATCGAGAAATGGAGCTAAGCCGCTTAAGAATTCCATCTATCACTTTATTTTCTGCTGTTTTGATTGTCAGCTTGAATGACATTAGAGGACAGAATTTGAATCAGTGCCTTAAAGCAAATAATGAAAACGGTCTGCCAAGTTACCAAGGTACAGAATCAGGACTTAAGTCTGTCATTTTTCCTCTGCAACATCAAGCAATCGTACCAAGCTACAAGTTCCAGTGTTGTGGTACTATCACAGAATGGGCAGTCTCCATAGCCAGTGATGGTGCAGGTAATGATACAATGGATGTTCTCAGTCTGCAAGTATGGAGGCCATCTCCTTCCGTGAATGAGACTGGATGCTATAATCTCATTGGAAATAATAACTTTTCATCAGTTTCTCTGGAAAGTGAAGTGACTTCTGTCACGCCACTGCCCCGCGAGCAAATACACTTCCAGCCTGGAGATGTGCTGGGGTTTTATGTGGAAAACAGCCAACCAGTAGAATATACTAGTGGTGTAATGATGCTGTGCGATCTCAATGAGCGAGGTGACAGAGGCTACGAAACTGAGGAAGTGTGGTATGCCACCAATCTCATATTTTCCAACGCCAAATGCCTCGCAGCCGTTGGTCCTGGTAGACTACTGGACAGCTCTACTAATGTTGCACCCATCATCTCAGTATCATACAGTAAGATTTTGCAGCACCGATTACCCACTGTATAATATTATACGTTACCATGCATGTTTTACAAAATTCACACATTATCAACTTTTCTCTATAATAATACATGCAGCTACTGCAGACCACTGCACTGCTCCACCACCCATCCCTACAACAACTACACAAATACTTGCTACATATCATGGAGGCAGCACAGCAATCCCTACCCAATCTCCCATGGCAAGCAATCTTCTACCCCCACCCATTAGGGGCGCCAACCACCTAATCATCGTAGGAGTCGTACTGGCGGTGCTTGTTATTGTGACTGTCACTCTAGTTGCTGTTATCGCAGTGGGCGTGAAGACAAGAAGAGATCGTCAAGCGAAGGACAGTCTTTCCTTAGTTGGCAGTGGCGCCTACGTAACACCACTACTGGACATGCCAGCCCACCCAACTGAAACTGAGGGAGTGGGTACTTTAACAGTAATTAGTTTATAACCACCACCTGATACATTGTCACTCCATAAATGAACACTTGCACTTAGCACTTTTTGTTGTATTCATGTATCACCATTATAACTGTATGTGTCAACCTACAAGACAACTGCAGATGGCATGGAGTAATTATTGTATACACAGCGTATGAAGCCATGAATACTGTGTGTACGTACAGCGTGTGATGATCTATGAATACACATGCCCTCAAACTTGGCACGCAGCTTACATGACTCATATATTATATTATATGTATACCAAATTAGGTGTACACAGTGTCATGCAGTATTATAGTTATACCGTGCATGGAGTGTCATGTGAGCTCCTTATTAAATAATTAAGGTACATATACGTCAGTGCAACTCTAGCTTAATTAGCTGCACTAGTACTCTAGACATATTCATATTACGATTGCTTTTACAGCACATCCTTGCCAAAGGATATGGTGACTCACCCACCAAATTCAATTTTTGGACAAAGTTGAGTCAAGTATACATAAATGAAATATAGCCTGGCCAGACTCTGGTAGATAATTAATCAAACTTACCAACTCTTGAATTGACTTCACTAGGAACCCACCATCAATTACACAAAAACAACAATACCATCGGCACACATGCATGCTTTAAATTTATACACTACCTCTTTCAGCTTGTTTTGGCCAAGGTATAAGCTCTCCAGCTTTGGCCAGAAGCGCCCACAGTCGCTGAAGTCCAGCTTGGATACCTTGTTTCCGGTCATTTTAATCTCCCGAACCCCTCGAGACTTCCACGCATAAGGAGGAGGGAGAGACAGCAGTCCATTCTCACTCGTATCCACCGTCTGAATACTAAAGTATAATAATTATTCACGGTTCACCCATACTGTCCGCTATATTTCCACTATGGACTCACACAGAGTAAAAGTGCTGAAATATTGTATTTTAATACTACTTTAGCTAAAGCCTAGTTACCATGGATGCACTCTGGATGTTGAACACCGTGTCAGGGTCACATATATAATGCCATATATATAAACTATGATCGCTGGAATGGTAGCCATGGAATATTATTATAATATTATTATGGCTTACACTGGGGCTGAAGTGATGAAATTGTTGAGCTCTGCTTCGTGTTCTCCAAGACGATTGTTGGCCACCTTCAGTACCTGTAGCTCCACAAGGTCCTGCCCCACATCTCCAGCAATACACTCTATACAATCATAATATGCATATATATTATATATACATGTACACAGTAATGATCAATAGCCATGCTTAGTAATATCAACCATATAGGGGAACGCAAGCATGAGCTATTAATATATCCTTGGTACTATAATATTATTATTATGACACGTCACAAAGAATACAGACACAAGCACATATTATATGTAACCATATAACCTCATATTCTTTACCTAATTCATTTCTGGAGGCATCGAGGGTCTTCAGTGATAAAAAGCTAGCCAAAAACTGCACTGGCAAATCCTTGATCTGATTTTTGGAGATATTCAGCTCTTCCAAATCCTTGAGGCACACGTTGTGATCGGGGACACCTCTTATCTGGTTGCTACGAAGGTCAAGGTACTTTAGGTGGGGCAGGAGAGGTGTCCGCTCATCTCTTCCGAGCGTCGGAGGAAAGGTTTCTAACTGATTGCTGCTCAAGTTGAGACGAATGAGATTGGGTAGGGGAGAAAAGATGGGTACTCTGGATATCTGAAGAATACAGAGAAAAAAAAAATTCTATTTCAATACAATTTTTAGCATAAAAATTATAGAAGAAAGGACCTTGTTTGCAGATAGGTCTAGACTGATAAGCTTCTGGCTGAGAACAGCCTCCAGAGGAAACATGGTGAAATGATTGCAGCTGAGGTTCAAATGAGTCAACATTTTCAATTCCTGCAACATGCATATAGTATGCATTCTTAGTTCAGCTTATAATACAATACTGTAATTTATGATAAATTTGCTCACCTTCATGAGGATCCGAGGTAAGCTATCAAGCTGATTCTGCTTCAGATCCAGCTTGCACACCTCTGCCATCTGCTGGGCAACAAACTGATGCCCGGGAGATTCGGCAAGATCTACCAACGTCGTCAAAATATTCGACGACAGATCTACCATTCTGACTAGCTTGGGGTTCATGATGGATACTTCACTGGTGACTGATTCTTCGGGAATTGCTTCGTAAGCTCCAAAGTCCACCTCATCTCGAGATTGGCGGTAATTCAGGTGAGAGAGGAAGACATTGTCCACGCTAGCTCTCCGGCTGCTCGTGGCACTAGTTGAAGGAGTCGTAAGCACACTGGAAGAGGAAGAACTTGGAGTGCGTTCAGTGGCTTGTCTTCGCTTTGTTGGCCGCAACTTTTGCAGTTTTTGAGAAACAGCAGAGAGTGAAGCAGCACTGGTGATGATCTTACTACTGCTTTTCTGAGACTTAGGTGTTGTAAATGCATCATCGTCCATGGTGCTGTTTTCGAGTTCGTCGGCACTTTTCGATTCCCGATTGGAATTCTTACTGAAGCTGAACTCACTGGAATCACCAGCACTACTTCCATCAAATTCCATTCTGGGGTACACGATGGCAATTGGTGAACTGGAACGAGGAGTGTAAAATATAGAACTGGGTTTTCGCTCACGACGTTTGCGGCGATGCTTTCGTAAGCGATTAAAGAGCTGAGAAGGACTCATGGGGAACTCCCTTCGCAGTGTTTTGTCTTCTGGGGGAGACTGAGCTGGGGTGGATATGTCGCTTTCTGTTCGGGTCTCCAAATTTTGCTGCTGCTGCTTGTGCCTGTTCAGGTACTCATTAGGGTTGATGAAGGGGAGAACCCTGGCTCCTGTAACCGTCCCCTTCCTCTCTCGGTAGCGTCGCGAGCGTGGCGTGGTGTTCAAAGTGAGAGAGACATTGTTCTCGGCAGTTGCGGTTGAGTTGAGCGATTCGGCACTGTAGGACTGCTGCATGATCTGCTTGTCGGGGTCGTCAGGGCTCAGAGGAACACCAGAATCCGTTTCCCCCACACTAACCCTGCGTCTATGGAGGGAGTGAGAAGGCGTGCCGTGAATGGGGCTGAGAGTTGGCTCAAAGACTGGCAGAGAGAGATGAGCAGTGCCCTGCTTTCTCTCTCTGATCAGTGGGGGTGGAGCTTGGGGCGGGGTTATTGATTCCATCAGAATGTTTGGCTTCTCGTTAGCTTGGTTTTCGGAGTCACTTTCCGGCTTGTTCGGTGGAGTAGTGTTGCCAGAGTTGGACTGCTTCTCGGATGAGACTGTCAAAGGGTGTTTGGACAAAATAGGTGAGCTCTGGCTATTAGGTAGGCCTTGTCTCTGAGGTACTTGCTTTGTCACTTTCGATGGCAGAATCTCCATTTCAGAGTGATGCCGATGCCGTAGCCTCGCCCTTCGTGATGGAGGAGTAACATTTTCATTCCTGATTCCCATTCCACCTCTCAATGGCACAAGTGGTATATTATTATTAGTACCAGAATGTACTCCAGATTCCGGTTCATCCATTCCGGAACTGATTCCTCCCGTATCCCATTCCGCCTTGCCTGTAGCACCACCACCGCTAGCGCCTTCTGTCCCAGCAAACATTGTCATTGGTAGCACATCCACACTTCTTCTTCGCAACATAATCAGCTCCTTCATCTGCCCGAGGCTGCGATTTCTCCGATGGCCACTGAATCGTCTCTTTGGTGGTGAGTAGTACATTCCGAGGGACGGCAAAATCCACGTCGGCTTGATCCGATCCAGTTCTAGGCCGCTCAAATTGACAATTTCGCTGCTCTTCTCCAGAGCTATGTGTGCTAGGAGGAGACCAATGATCTCATCTTGACGCTTCTCTCGGGCGAGATCGAGCGCTTTTTGGATGTTGGCTGCCCCCTTGTTCAGGACAAGCTCCACCATCTCTTTGTTTCCAGACTGTATGGCTAGACAGATCGGCACCTCAGACTCCTCCCCTGCATTGACGTCTGCCCCCAGGTCAATTAGTACATTCACACCCTGAATAGATAATACCACTCATTATTATAATAATTATTATGATATCACATTATATAGTACAAATTTATAAGTACTTCAATCTCTCTTCCTCGCTTCCCACTTTTGATCATTAATATCAGTCCAATGTGCCAATACTATACTATTCTACGTAGCTGTCATTTAGGTTTAGGGTCCCTTACCTCGGTGAGTCCGTCCTTGATGGCTGTGGTCATCATGGCTTGCTTGAAGTCCCAGACAAAGCTCAGAGTGTAGATAATGTCAGTACCAACTTGAAACACAACTGTAAAAATTGATTAAACACACATTCATAATTGATTTTTAGTACAAATTATATACATAATCCAGGTGCATTTTTAATAGCAATGTTGGCTCAGGATATACTGGAGTGTCTAAAGCAACAACAATAGTGGCTTTACTATAACTATAGATATATAGTCATCACTTGACTTGCACTAGCAAAATTAATAGCATCAGCAATACACATTCATTCATACCATTCTCCCTCCTGTATCAACGGATACAATTTTAAAAAGCTTACAATCTCTTTGTTCAATTGCTTCGCTGTTTTCCACGTCATCTCCAAAGGACAGCCTCCTGGCTCCGAACATTGGTATGCTGTCGGTGATGTCTCGAAATGGAGTGATGGCCGCAGAACTTGGAGTGGAGACGGAGAGAGTGAAGTCGGTTTTATCGTCACGATCGCGATAGAGAATGTTGAAAAGAATCAGGTGGATGTCATTTCTGACAAACGCTTCAGCCATTTGGTTTGACATCACACAAAGAGTTTGAGCACAATGAACAGACTGGAAAGAGGAGAGAGAGAGAGAGACAGAGAGAGAGATGGAGAGAGAGAAAGAGAGAGAGGATAAAGATAATTCCCTTCTGTTTCCGCTGACGACCTCTTACCTCCATCTGCAGCCTGATATCGGAGCGCTTGGACAGAGCAGCGATGACCACCTTAGCAATGGCCGTGCACAGCGGCTTGGAGGTGAGGTAGTTGGGACAGGAGAGGAATCGGATCAACATGCAACCCTTGCACTGAATAGCTGCAGTAGCAAAGGAGGAGCAAATAAATGGCAATTTCTGTCAATTGTCATAAAGGAGACAGAGCCACTTACATGTACATGCATGTGTACATGTAGGTCCCTAGCCTTGACAACTAGGGGGTGTGCTAAATGCATTACATCATACGTATATTGGAGTATATTTACATGTACATAACATGTAGCCCCATAAACAAAGGATATGTACATGTATTCTCCATGCAGACTGAATGCGATTGATTCACATACATGGAGAGACAACATGTGTCTTCATGATGGAGACGGTGGCACCAAGAGCATCAGCCTCGTTCAACACGGGCTGCAACAATTCTGAAACAACAGAAAGCAATAATACTGTCACGCACGATGTATGTATATATGTGGTGATGTGCTCACTATTTTGTGTGAGAATGATCAGAATCTCCAGAGCACTTTCGACAAGGATTTCGTGAGTACTGTGACGCTCCACTGCCTCAAGGACGGGCTTGTGGAGGGAACAGTCTATCACTGCCTTCTGGAAGTTTTCTGCAAAGAATTCGACAGTTTTGATAATTTTTTTGTAAGCTTATAGTGACCCATATTATATAAAGCCTAAATTCATATGTATGTACCAGTCATGTGATTATTGCAGGGGCTTACCCATATCAGAGAGGCAGGCAATGACAGAGAAGGCCTCGGCTATGAGGTCAGCATTGTACATGAATCCATCGACGATTGTCTTCAGATCCCCCACCATCCCAATGCTGATCAGGTAGTTCTTGTCATCATCCTTGCACCTATATACATTGAGTGTACAAGTCAGGAATGGTCTAGCTTGATAGACTGGGGTCCGGAATACATAAATTTTTCTGTAAACTGATGGTACACCACTATACATGTCAACTTTCTCCATCTTTATCTCTCTCTCTCTCTCTCTCTCTCTCTCTCTCTCTCTCTCTCTCTCTCTCTCTCGTTGACGTACGGATGCATTAATATCCCTCTCAGTGCACGGCAGCCATACTCCACACACTGTTCGTTCCTTGTCATCTCACTGATGTACTCTCTGAGTGCCTCAAACACTGCCACAGTGACACCTTTATCCACCAACGCCTTCTGCAGGGACTCTATGAACAATAATAGCAAATATTATAACCATAATTTATCATCAAGCGGTGATTTATTTTGAGGGTGGGTGGGGAGCACAGGGGATTTCCCCTCCCTAAGGTTGATCCCCCTCCCTAGAATTTCTAAAGTGCACACAAAGAATAGTACCAACACATCTGATTCCCCCCACCTTCCTTAAGAACCACCAATTGATAATCCTGCTTTAATTGCTGTACAGGAAATTAATGGTTAAATAATAGTTAATAGTTGATTACCATCTGTTTCTACGAGGTAGTAGAGAGCCCATGTGACCGCCTTGAAGAGGGAGGGCCTGGGATCACCTGATCTAGAGATTATCAGCAGAGAAAGAACCGACTCCCATACACGAGTGTGGAGGGGAACCCTGGGCAGGGAGAGAGAGAGAGGGAGAGAGATAGAGACACACACAGAGAGAGAGAGGGAGAGAGAGAGGGAGGGAGGGAGGGAGAGAGAGAGATTGTAAATTCTTTATTGATTCACAGCTACATATTGATACTCAATCACTAACTGTATTTATAAACCCTCAGGTGATAAATCAACAATTGCAGAAGCTACACAACAGCAGGCAAACTACACTTTAAATTCCATTACGAAAAAAGCTGATCGAGGCAAAATTATTATTATTATACCATTCACTATACAAAAGCTGTAGCCTCCTCCCCAGGCCACTCCCACGTTTTCTGCGTGCAACATTGGAAACATGGGAGTGGCCTGGGGACTAGGCTACAAAAGCTGCTCAATAAAAAGAAAACCTTGCGTACTGGTATCTCTCTTTGTCATCTCCTATCATCTCGATGAAGTAAGGTCTTATCTCGAGCAGCCTGGCCAGACAGCGACAGCCCGCCTCCTGCATTGCTAGCTCTTGGCCATGGTTGGTGAACGCATCGTTGAGGAGATAAAGCCACTCCTCCAGCATGGAGTCCTGGACCTGCAAGGAGGTAAAAAAAAAAATCAAAATTATGTTCTCATGTGATTTTAAAAAATTATTCTGAGATACATGTAGGGTGCATGATACTCTTAGAAAAATGAATTGTTCATAAGGTACAACATACTATACTATGAACAGCTGTTTTTGGGCTAAAATTGGTGCAAATAGGGATACGTGTGCCTCATTAATTAATTAATTGCAGCCGCTCCCAGGAAAATTAGGCCTAATGAACCTATTAAGTGAAAAAGACTGGTAGTGGTAGACATGACTGCAGTTGGTAGTACTAGTGTGGGCTGGAGTGACAGTGCAAGGAGAAATGGAATTCATTGAGCATCACATGGCAGCCCTTAATTGGTACAGTGTTTGCTGATTGGTGCAATGTTGCTGATTAGGCGGACAAAATATTATTCCTAGGCTCAGTCTTACTATTAAGTAAGCTATAGTACTCATAACTTATTAGGCATCATGTGGCCTTCATTGCATTGTAATCATGTTTAGCCTAGTCCTATCCCCTGCAGGCTCAAGTTACACAAGAAAGTTATACGGATCAACTTTCCACAATCATTCATGCCAAGCACATACATGTACATGTATCCTCTTAGTACACGTACATGTACATATACATGTAGAAATCGTCGTTAATTTTGATGCAGTAATATTATGTCAGACCAGTGATATGAAAGTACTTTACCTTTGCTTCAAATGCTGGCAGTGCACAGAGGTGCTCCAGTGAGCTCAAAGCACATCTCTGGATGTCCAGTATCCCTGTGTATCGCTTCAGGATAAAGGTCAAGAGTTCAAGCAGCTTGACGTGACCGACGTGCTGGACGAAGGCCACCTGGGTGGAGGAGGAGGTCGTCGAGCTGGCAATGGACACAGCCTCGGAGGACTGGTGGGTGGAGCTTGCTGTTAGAATATCATCAAAGTCTGCATCAGCCTCTGTAGTATTGTATAATTTTAGTAAGTGATCCTTTTATTCACTTTAAGTTTGTCCTCACTCTCTCTCTCTCTCTCTCTTCATCCCATCCCTCCCCCTCTCTCTTCCTCTCAAGCTAGCTTTACATAACACACCAGCTTCAGTGAGTGCATCCAGGAGGCCACACCCAGCAGTGACCACACCCTCATTGTCGGAGTGTTTCTTGAGCTGTTCCACCACCAGCGTGAGAATATCAGTGGCTTCACTCAGCATGCAGGTCCTCATCCCTATCTCGCTACTGCAGCAACAAGAATAATAATAATATAATTATAGCCCTCTATACAGTATCATAGATTGATTTGGTCTGGATAAAAAAATTCATTCCCATTCCTTATTTAGAGGTTGGGAAGCCCATCTCATAGATTATTTTCCCCTCCCTAGAATTTTTGAAGAAATAACATAATCTGACTTGAGGCTACTTAGTTTTATGCAATTTCCCTTAGGGTAACCATCCTCAACCCTCAAGACATAACATTCGTGGCTTCTATTTCTCAGTTGAGTTGGCTGCACTCCACACACACCCTCCTAAACAGCTGACCATGGTAGGCATATATGGCATCGTTTGGTTGAACTTTCATGCTTTAATGAATCATGCATGAACAAACGAAGGAGAGCTAGATGCCATAAAGTGGTGGTAGCCAGCTGACTAGCCATTGGCTTCACTATCATTCACATCTCCTACACATGTTTCCTCTGGATCTACTCCAACCACGCCATCATGTTCAGGAAATTAAAACAGCCTCATACCCAATAGATTGGACGACAACCTTATACTCCACATAACCCATACCACCCCCCCCCCCCCAAACACTATAACTATCATGATGTTTATCCGAGGGGGATATTACTCTAGCCCCTCAACAATAATTTTGACTTATGATAGACTAACTTAGCAATGGCCTGCAGAGTCTGGAATCCGTGGGCAACGACCGTCGGATTGGAGGAGTGGTGTTTGATGGAGTCAGTGATGACCTTGTGGTCTCCTTGAAGAGCCATGCTTGAGACAGCATAGGTATCTGTGGGGAGTAGTGATGTACATGTAAGCATGTGAGAGAGATGGAGGAAGGGAGTAGAGAAACTTCAATGTCTAAAATCTACACTAGTCTCCATACACACAGTACTTAAATTATGTTGTACCTGCTAAATCATCACTATCTACACTTTTTGTTTCCCCCAAATTCCCCTATACTACCAAACAAAACAGATATTAGTGCTATCGATATGTAGTACCACTCTGTGTCACATGCTTACATGTGACTAGGAGTACTCGTGCAGAGATGTACAGTGTACAGATTTGTAAAGTGACAGAGTAACAACTGTACAAGTAGCTTCCTTCGCGACAGGCTTCACAAGACTACTTTCAATATTATTAAGATGTGTACACATGAAAATTATATTATGTTTTCAGCCCACAATAATGATGTGGTTTTTTTTTCATAAACTAGATATACAAGTAATAAGTGTACTATTTATAGTACCAAGGGCTTATTGAGCCGCATAAGCCCTTGATAGTACTCACCAGTTTTGAGCATGTTAGCCAGAGCCAGGAGGCCACTGCTCTGGACGCTGATGTCGTAGTGGTGGGTTCGAAGAGCAGCTAGGACAAAGCTGTAGGCACGACTCTCCTTGAGACCAGCATCATTGAGAGCTGGAGGGAGGGAGGGAGGGAGGGAGGGAGGGAGGAGAGAGAGGGACTGAGACTTTGTAGTGAGATCGCAAAGGGAGAATTGATAGCGACATTGTATCGATTTGGATTCATTTCTGGAGGGAATCCCTGCTAATTATCTCACCAACCTGTTGAAGAGAGTGAAGCCAGGGTATCCACTGCCTTTCCAGCGAGGTAAGGGTCTTCACCATGCTTCTTCATGGCATCCAGAACACAATGGTAGACATTGTGATCCTCCACACTGGAGCGAAGCTCAATCTGCTTATTGCAACTGAGGAGGGCATCACAACCGGCCTGGAGGGAGGGAGGAAGGAGAGGAGGGGATAAAAACTAAAATAGACTTGCAGGTAGGTTGAGGGACTGAAGCAGATCGAGTTGAGGTTACTCAAGCATACATTATTGGCCATAACCACACTGCAGTCTAGAAATTCAATTATGTATAATTATGCTAAATGAGTCTAGCAGCTAAAAAAGGACGAAACCTTATCCACATGCCAGAAAAATTATGGAGCGTTTAACAGCTGAACAGCTGAGGTATGATATTATTATACTATCATATTGTGCACCTGTTGAGCTGAGGAGTGAGAGGGAAGAGCCTCCATCATACGAACAATCACACCAACCACATCTCTCTCAAGGAGTAGCTGAAGAACAATGGAGTCAGCTGAGGGGGAGAAAGGAGGAGATGGAGAGAGAAAAATTACAAGAGAGAGAGAGAGAGAGAGAGAGGCAGGGAGAGGGAGAGAGGTGAAATCTCAAATTGTCTGATGTAATCACCATACATAGTCCTATTTCTACACTAGTACACTACAATGGCTAATTCACAATTTACACAAACAATCGCCATCTATGGACGGCATGTGTATCCATATACAGCATGCAACTGACCATCACAAGATTTCCTCATCTTGATAACCGTATAACAATAAACCACAATTCTTTTTTGTACACGGAGAAAATTGTATAGTGTAGATATAATTGTACCTTCTTTGATGACCTCTGCTAGCTTGAGGCAGGCATGGTAGAGCGTGTCCGGATCGTAGCTACCAACTAGCTCGCTCAAGTATTTAGCAGCTTCTTGGAGCTTGCGTGACTGTGGAGGTATATGTGTGTGTGTGTGTGTGTGTGGGAAGGTAAGGGTGGTGCCTGGGGGTGAGATGCGAGTTGTGTGGGAGGTGTGGTATGTGGCTGTCTATGGCCCATGCAAAATTTTAGTCTGGGTGCCAGCCAGGAGGAAGGGGCTGGCACCCAGATTAAAGTTTATTGACTCTCATTTGCACCTTTCTTTGCAGAGACAATTCAGATCATAGATCAATCTTTAAATGAGCATAGCTCGCTTACACGATTTCTGTGATTTGCAACACATACAATTTCATTCTTTCCGCACTAAATCAGACTACATGTAGCAATTGGCTTACAGTTTTGTAGGTTGTTTCTCGGTAGATCCTCGACGTTGCCTCGTTACCAACAATTGTGATCGGTGATCCAGCACTCACATCGGAACTCTGGCCGTGCGTGGGGAGGCTGTATAGCTCTACTAGTTCTCTATTCCTTGCAGCCATGACATTGAATTCACTATTAAACTCAGACTGAAACTTCGATCCTGGACTCTGAGATCCCAACGGTGGGGGCGTGGCCACGTGAATGATACCTGCCGGGGGCGGGTCTCGATCTCGTATCTCGGGTGCAAAGGTTTGGCTCCGCGAGTTAATTTGAAATTCGCCACCCCTCCCCCAAAAAGTGAGCCTAGGTTCGAGGCTAGCTATGATAGGCTATCCCTATGAGTAAGAGTCCAGTACAAGGATGCGTGCTGTGTAAAAACAAAAGATGAGAAGATGGCTAGCAGCTATGGTGGGGAAATGCTGGCCAAAGGGGTATCGATCTGTGGTTCAGTGAATTCAAGTGCAGTTGTACTGGCCGCTGGCTTTGCTATTTTTTTGCTCAGTAAGGACAGTAAGGCTGTGGCTGCTTTTTATTCCAGAATCTTTTCACGTCAGCGTTCATCTCCGGGAGGTCACACTTCCCTCATTCTCTTGGCTTTCCTGTGGCTACTTCTGTTCCTTAAAAAGTGTTGTACCTATCTATTGAGAAGCCTCTCTCATATACTTTTGTCGTCACAAGCTTTGGAATATATTTTAGTAGCCTCTGGAGATGTAGAAGAGAATCCAGGACCAACATACTTCACCGGTATGTTTTTAATAGTATCAAAAATAATATCACATGCCAGTCACACCCACTAACACAAAGAAATTCTCTATTAATTTTTCTTTATACATGTAGATGAGGATTTAACTGGAATTTGCAACCGTCACCTTGGTAAGCATACACGTAATTCGTATATTTGCCTTCAGCCTAGTCTGGGGAGCTAGCCTCCTTTCTTGCACATGCATGCCACCACAAACTATTAACATTAATTTTTTATAATGGTTGAAGGTGATGTTCCTGTCATTTTGAGTGCGGTGTCGTCAATTGCCAGTCGCTTTTCAACTTTCCTTCGTATTTTGGGTCTTTCTGAGTCACAGCTAAATGAAATTAAGGGAGAATATCCTAAGGATACTCAAGAGTGTCTTCAAAAAGGCATTGTTTGCCTTTTGCAAGGAAATTTCAAGCATGGACCCTTGACCTGGAGGAGGTTGGTGGTGGCTGTAGCTGACGCCGCTGGTGGAAATAATTGCAAACTTGCAAAGGAAATAGCAGCTGAGCATAAAGGTAGCCTCATAATTGCAATCTGAGCTAAAGTTAGATCTATATAACCAAGAGTATATACTCTTGATATAACCTTATAGAGTTTCCTGCATAAATTACATGTACTACATCATTTCTGGGTCCATTCTATGATTAACCACTCATGTATTTCAGAACCCAATAGTTCAGTGGACAACAGAGAGAGGGAGAATTTGGAGCCAACTGCAGCTGTTGCCTCTCCTTGCATTCAACAGAAGAAATACCAACAGTCTGGTTCTTTTGCTGTGATATTTCCCAAGCTGAAGCGGAATCTTGAAAGGAGTTTGAAACCGGATGATTTAAAGGAATTTCTCCGCTACTTTTGCAATCCTGCCTCCCCGGACCACTGTCTTGTTGACAAGCAGCTTTACTGTGATCTTGATTCTACTTCTGAGATCTTGGACTCCCTGCACCCAAAGTACATCAACCCTGCCAACCTGCTCCTCTTGCAAGAGATTGTCGATAATTTTGGCTCTAAGCGGAGCAAGAAGCTTCTTTGTGACTACAGTAGCCAATGGGAGTAGCATTCTGCCCTTATTTTCCACTGACCTCATCACATGCACATTACTACATGAGTGTCCCTGTTCATTTATGTTCATGATCTTTTAATCCACCTCATATCCATATGTACATAACTACACAAGTTTTACTTATGAGTCAAATTCATGATCATCGCTTCAAGTTTGACCCACTATTTTAAATTTGTCCATAATATAATTATGCACATAGTGTCATGATCTTTTAACCCACAATTTTTATACCGGTAACTCCATGAGTGTTTACTTTAATACAATCATGTAGCTACAGAGGGGTAGGAGCAGGGGGGGCAGGGGGGAAATCGCCCCCCCCCACTTTTCTAGGAGGGGGGGCATAGCCCCTCCACATTTTGAGTCTGATACTAATTAGCTAATTTAGGAATTCATAATGGCTTGTATAATTAAAAGTTTTCATCATCAAAATTAATAGCGATTTTTCCTTGTGTGATTTTATAGCTACCATGCATTGTTGAGGTAAATTTCCTTACTGCCTGAACGAGCCTAATTACACAGTTCAAATTTTGGTCCCCAAAATGCCCCTGAGAATTAAAGTATCTGGTAATACCTAAAACCTCAAAATCATGATTTCCTGGGGGAGCATGCCCCCAGACCCCCCTAGAAGAGGAGAGCTACAAGCAGCAGGGACCTTCGGCCCCAACCTATTCTGCGTCGCCCCCCTACTTTTTTACTGCTTCCTACCCCTCTGATGTATGTATGTTTGATGTTTCATTGGACCGTGGTGATTGGACCTTTACCAAGCTGGGAGGGTGGAGGGCATTAATTAGAAACAGTGATACCACGTGGCTTCGCTAGTGTGTATGCATGTGATATGGAGTGTTCCTTACTCGTTTTTGACTCTGGTGAGCGAATTCTACCCAGGAAATCCACCGTGAGTGTACCAGAATGCATACAGAACCATCTGTGTTAATATTATTGTAGCCGAACTTAAGGTTCATATTTGTTGATCAATTTAACTTTTAGGTGAGCGTAGAGCAGTCAGATGGGCGGGAGCTTCTCCTCCACAAGCTTGGCTATTCCCCTACCCAGTACAGCCTCTACCTCATACCAAACTCTGCACTATGGGCCGGACTTACACTGTCAAATCTCACAAAACTATCATCACCACCCAGCCATAGTGCTCACAATTAAAAACATTGCAGAAAACAGCCACTGAGCTGGTCAAGTGTGGTGTGTATGAGCTGACAGCTGCTGATCTGAGGACTCTGGAACCTCACATGTGGCTAAATGATCAAGTGAGTAGAATGCATCAGTTTCTGACCAGATTGGTATTTATGTTACAGAGAATACGTCAGATTTTCATTACAATTAGTGAGATATCATTAATGTTGATTATGCATAATTTCTCTGGACATGATGAACAATTATAATTTTACATATTCACACCTTCCAATTATCCACCTCTCACCCCTCCCCAACACACACACACACACTCGAGCACAGATCATCATGCAACAGCTACATGGAGTTGCTCATGGCAACCTACAGCCGTCGACACAAGATACACATCATGAGCACGTTCTTCTATACCAAGTTGAGTCGGTCTGGCTACCCCGGAGTGGAGAGATGGCTGAGGAGGCTGGACTGGACGAGACTAAAGCTACTGCTGGTACCCGTTCACGTCAGCATGTCCCACTGGGCTCTGGCAGCTATCAATTTCAGAACTAAGGCGAGTCCATGTACAAGTGTAGGTATAACATAGCTGACAGTATATCCATAATTAATTTTTATCTTATGCCGTGTAAGATTCAATGTATATTTGTATCCATTCACCTTGCCATGTTTAGAACACTACCTACTTGGACTCGCTTGGAATCATCATGTCTCAAGGTATGGGTACAAAATAAGTGTATATAACAGTCTTACCTACAATGACATATATCCCTCATCATGTACTCATTCTATATACAGAGGCTGAAGATGTTTATGAAGAGGTGCAACAAGGCTTGAAAGTATCCTCACTTGCATCGCTGGAGGCCACAGTATTCTAAGGTACCCGAGTACAAGGGATACAATGCATGGGTGTGGTCTGTTGTCATAGCAGCACATACCAGCATCCTTGCCTAGGTGCCTCAACTAGAATTAAAACACATGTTCTCAGGTGTGATTAATCCGTGTTAATTTTCACAGGGTATCCCTCATCAGCAGAATGGCAGTGACTGTGGTGTGTTTGTGTGCCAGTTTGCCAGGTGGCTCTGTTCCAGACCAAGGTCAAGGTCTCATTCTGATATTCCATTCTGACAGCGGGACATGCCCAGGTTGAGAAGAACAATGCTAGAAGAGCTAAAGAATGGTACTATCAGACTAGTAACACACCAATCATTAATTTTGAGTTCAAAAATAAAGAAATTATGGCAACAATTACCCTTGTTTCCATGCTCTCCCCCTCCTCCATTATTATTTATGCGAAACTATTGTTCATGGCAAGGGAGGGGGAGAGCAATAAACACTATTAAACTTCACGTATTTAATAGTACAAAAAGAGGGGGGGGGGGCCTGGAAAGAGGCTAGGCAACAGTGTGCTTGCCAACCTTTAGTGTATTTTCCTACCAGTACCTTTCCAAGGAAAGTGGGAAGGTCAGTGTACATAGCTATTTGCACTGCTCCATGTCATCATTGCATTGGGAGAAGCTAGGGGAGATCCCTGGTTCTCTCCCCTAGATTCCAACTCTCTAAAGATGTCCTAATTTGGTGTAACCTGGTTTTTTTTTACCTTTGTGTAAGCAACCTGGCATCTCCTACTTGTTCATGCATGTACATTCAGTGTAGCCTCAGGGGGATCCCCAGGTGATTTCCCTTATATGGGGGGGGGGGGGGGAGGTGGGAGGTACAAGGGGATAGTTGTGTTATTGGTCATGGATTCTAATTAGAGCATGTTTCCATAGGCTGCAATAATAATACACCCACAAAACCCAGGTCAATTGCCCACTGAGTCAGCAACATTGCATAAATATTATTATGCAGGATAATAAATTTAAAATGCACATTCTACTGAAATTGTGACCAACCTCCTCTGGTTGTTACAGTAGTGGTGATTAGTGAAATGAAATAATTTTTGATGGTGTGAAAAGAGTGCATCAATGATAGACATTTAATTAGAGACTAACTTGGTATGTTCATATTATACTTGCACAAGAGATTTATAAAAACGACAACTATCCAGTGAACTGCAAGAGTAAATCAAACAAATAATATAACAACTGCTTGAAGTGCACATACATGTGAGTGACAATGACTATATATTATAACCTCAAACCTTGCCACAAAATATGAAACATGTATGCATGATGCAAATCAGACCTTGGATGGTATTGTGGTTATAATGCTTACCTTCCTTATGGCTTGTGCTGAAGCTTGTTAACAGTACTGGAGAGCATTCAGTTTCTGTATTATTAGTGAAATGCAAGGTGTAGCTAAGCAAAACATGAACAGTTTCTGCCATGTAGTTTGGCAAGTTAGCTATATAGCCAATATTTAAAGCAGAGGAGGAGGGAGGGACTGGCTTATTCAGACATTAAATTTATTGTAATCTTGATACTTTGCCACAAAAATATGAAATATATACCATGCAAGTATAAACATTCAGACCTTGGATGGTACTGTGGTCACGGTTTGGGCTGAAGCTTGTTGACGGTGCTGAAGAACAGTCTGGTTCTGTACAGTATTATTTTGAAAGTGAAATGCAAGGTGTATAGCTTGACTGAAGCAGAAGCACAGTTACTATCATGTGATGTAGTTAGGCAAATTAGCTAGCCAAAGTAGATGGGAGGGAGGGACTGGGTTACTGGACAATGAAAGGCAGGCAAGAGAGAAGTGACATTAGTGGCCAATAAGCCATACATTCCCCTAGTCTCGTGAACCAGACCAGTGCTGGATATCACCATGCAGGAGGCCACTCTGGTACAGCTCTTTAATTTGTGACAGTGGAATGCTATGCACCTACTGATGCATTGATCAAGTTCTGATGAATCTTGACTCCAGGTGCATTCAATCACTATACTCTACCTTGAATCTGATTGGTCATATTTATAATATATTATTCCAACATGGGTCACAAAAACAGGCCAGACCCTCCCTCCTGCATGCTGGTGATACAGTACATCCAGCGCGTGCTGCGGAGGGAGTGGTCTGGTTCATGAGACCATTGCTTACATTATAATTCTGTATGCCTATTATTATAGGCCATCAATGTCATACATTATTAGTTTATCTCTATAGATCTTGTATACCTGGAACTACTTGGATATTGATTTTCAGAGTATAGTTTGCATCATTATCGTTAGTGCTATGTAGTCCTCCAATCGTCAGTGTAGCTGAGCTGTTCAGGAAGAATTTTATTTCGTGCTTGTGCAAAGGGATGTAGTCCTTGGTCGATCTAATAACAGCAGGGTGGAAGGTGTTTGATATTTCAGATATCTCTGGGGTAGTATTTCTGCATACTATGCTCTGTAGAGAATTTGCAGTGACTGTGATGGTATCATTTTCACTAAGTTGAACAGTGCCATTAATGGTGAAATGGGTACAAATGATATCTGTAGATAAATTATTATAATAGTGTGCATTTGAGACATTCATCAAAACAGGCATCTCAAGAAAATTAATATTGTTTAACTCAGTGCACAAAGTAGCATTCATATGATCAATGTTATTCTCACCTGGCTGGTCTTGACAGTAGACTTGAGGATGAAAGACAATCATCAGGATGGAACTTGCGGTCAATAAGTTAGTGTTCATTATGGAAGTGGCACTTAATGTTATGATACTAGTCGGGGTTCACATATCCATAGAATATTTGCATGCGTGATAGATCAGTGGCTTTTGAGCTGAGCTGAGTATTCTCAGGGTAACTCCCAGGGATTGTCCATGCTTTATTATTATATGGGCATGAATATGCATGAACTTGGGCAAGTGAAAACGGAAACGGAAAAGCTGAAATTGGTAGTGGTCGTCAGAAATATGAACGGTATCGAGCATGCATAGAGCTGATACCTGGCCATGCATAAGAAAATTAATGAAGGTTGGTGTTTAATTAGTTCCCTGCAGCTAGCTAGTGTGAAGACCTTGTAAAACATCCAAGTGTCATCATAGATAATAGTATCTATGGTGACATTAATGTATTATCGGTGATCATCATTGCCTGAGGGCCATGATAATATTAATTATTATAGCACCATGCAATTAATTTTTAGCAAAAACGGTTTAGTTATTAAAATAATAATGTTACTACTAGCCTCGTCCCCAGGGGCCTGGGGACAAGGCCGGCTATGTTATTACTGGATTCCTATAATTATTAATAATATTATTGATATCAGTGTCGCTGATTCAGTAAGAGTTACACTGATCCCGGATATCCAGTTGTGATTGTAGAGTACAGACTGTACAGCTACTTTGTGAGCCTTCAGACTCATCAACAGTTACTGTACCAAGCCAGATTAGTGCTATTGGCAAGTGTGATTCTTTATTAATACTTGGTAGTTTATTGCTTAGTACGGTAATAAAATGGCCGATTTTGAGCCACTTTTGACCTTGAACATAAGTGCATGTGCTGGCTCATTACCAGCCAAGCCCATTACAAGTATTAAAGGGCCATGATCACCTTTCAGCCCTGAGTACTGATATTTATGTAGTTTGTCACTCTGGACCTCCTTCACCGACTTCAAAATTGCTGCCGCTGTGTGTTTACTAGATGCATGATTGCACAAGATTACCACATGGTTAATTACCATGTACTTCTTTAGCCTTATCTTTGTCATAATTATTATTGTGCATAGGGCCCCAGGGGCCTCCCTCCTCTTGAGTTGAATTTTGTGCTTAATAGTTTTGCTCTTGCTCTTGCTTTTTGTTATAACATCTCATTGCAACGACCATTACCAAGTTGAGAGGGCATTAATTAGAAACAATGACACCACGTGGTGTATGCGATGGAGAACAAGCGTTCCTTACTCGTTTTTGACTCTGGTGAGCAAATTCTACCCAGAAAATCCACTGTGAGTGTACTAGAATACACACAGAACCATCTGTATAAATTGCAAGCCCCTCAAAGTGCCTAAATTATGAAGCAACTGTATAATGCTCGTATAACTATTTTAGACTTTAATATTTGGTAAACTTTTAGGTGAGTGTGGAGCAGTCAGATGGGCGGGAGCTTCTCCTCCACAAGCTTGGCTATTCCCCTACCAAGTACAGCCTCTACGTCATACCAAACTCTGCACTATGGGCTGGGCTTACACCGTCAAATATTACAAAATTGTCATCACCATCCAGCCATAGTGCTCACAAAAACATAGGCACGCTCCTGTTTGACCATGGAAGGCATTTCAGTCTAGTTCTGGCAACGAAAAGTGGCGAGGAAAGAGATAACGATATAATTAGTGAGAGTGAGGAGTATTCTACCCCCAAAAACCAGTGTGATGCTCTTCTTCACGACATTGGTGAATCTGGATACTCAACCAATCACTCTAGTCCTAGTATCGCCGCTACTCAGCCAGCTAGCGATGTCATCAATACATCATCCCCACAGAGCAAGCCCGCCGAGCCTGAGTGTGCTAAACTGAACGAGAGTTGCTCCACTATCATTGTCAGTGACTCTGAAGACGAGGAGAATCCTCTATCACTTAAACCCCCCGCCCTACCTGGACTACATATACACAGGTTACAGCCACCGGCCAGCATAAATGACAATACATCTAGCATTCAACCAATCACCAGTCGGTATTTTTTGCCACCAACACCACTATCAACACATTTGAAACATTCATCTCCTGTCATCATCAGCGACTCTAATAGCAGCAGGTCAGGAACTTACTTTAGAGGTTAATGGGGAGTATAGGAATTTCCCACCCCTGAGATTGATTTCCCTCCCTAGAATTTCCAAAGTGTACATAAGGATAGTACTCTCAAATATTGAAATAAATTGATCCCTTCCCCCCACAGGGGCGGCACAGAAGTTATAAAAGTGATACGGCACAAGTTTATGGCTTGTGTAATAATTATTGCAAGTACTAATACAAAATTGTTTAATATATAGCTATAAATACACAATAGACACATACAAAATAATTATACTTTAGTGTTACTTCTGTTATAGCTTTCCCAAACACTGCGTTTTATAGCGCTATGCAGCGAGCTATAATAATGCGCATGCTCAATAGCTGGGTTGCCACACCTACTCAACAAAGTGGGTGGGGTAGAGCTTATCACAGAGGCAAAAGTGGTCCGGCGTTGCGCAGAGCTCCTGGAAGTGCTCCGGCGTTTGCCGCACCAGCTGGACCGTCTATGCCGCCCTTGCCCCACCCTTCCTGATTGAAGAACCCCCAGTTGATGATCCTTTATTAATCCCTGCAGGTGTAGTCAGCAGCGAAAGCAGAGACCTACTTCTTCAAGGGATGATGTCATTATCATTTCTAGCTCAGATGAAGCAGAATTGCATGGAGAACAACAGAGCAACAGACAGCAGATAGATCTACTATCTGGGCGTTCACCTCAGTCTAGCGATGAAGGGATTGTCCTGGACAGTCGATGGGAGGGGCCTCGCTGTTCTAGCACAAGAGCAGAGGAGGGGAATCAGAGTGCATTGACAGCATGTTCTTCATCAATTGATGGCAGTTGCAGTTTGTTGTTAAGTGGGGCTAGGGAGGAAGGGCAGATGCTGAGTCAGCAGAAAACAGCCACCAAGCTGGTCAAGTGTGGTGGGTATGAGCTGACAGCTGCTGACCTGAGGACTCTTGAACCTCACATGTGGCTGAACGATCAAGTGAGTAGAATACATTCAGTTTATGACTAGATTGGTACTTGTGTTACAGAGAATACGGTCATTACAATTAGTGAGATATCGTTAATGTTGATTATGCAAAATTTCTCTAGATATGGTGAACAATTGTAATTTTACATATTCATACCATCCCATTATCCACCTCTCACACCCCCCCCCCCCCCCCCCACACACACACACACTCGAGCACAGATCATCAACAGCTACATGGAGTTGCTCACAGCAACCTACAGCCGTCGACACAAGATACACATCATGAGCACGTTCTTCTACACCAAGCTGAGTCGGTCCGGCTACCCTGGAGTGGAGAGATGGCTGAGGAGGCTGGACTGGAGGAGACTAAAGCTACTGCTGGTCCCTATTCACGTCAACATGTCCCACTGGGCCCTGGCAGCTGTCAACTTCAGAACTAAGGTGTGTGTACTGGTGTAGATGTAATATGGCTGGGTAGTAGCTTTATTTTTTCAATAATCGTACAGTATGTCCATGATAAGTGTATATTGCTTTGGGTATTAACTTATTATTCATTCCCTTTGTCATAATACATCAGAACATTACCTACTGGGACTCGCTTGGAATCAGAAACACTTCATGTCTCAAGGTGTGTATATACACAGGATATGAATTAATATAAAATAGCCTTACTTATTCTGCCCACCCCCCTCAAACAAATCCTCTCATTCTATAGAGGCTGAAGATGTTCATGAAGAGATGTACCAAGGCTCGAAAGTATCCTCACTTGCATCGCTGGAGGCTGCACTATGCTAAGGTACCATTGGGAGTGGGAGTGCAAGGGACACATGGGTGGTTGTGGTCTGTTGTCATAGCAACATGTACCAGCATCCTTGCCTCGACTATAATTAAAGCACAATGTCATAATATTATTTTCTCAGGTGTGATTAATTTGTGTTAATTTTCACAGGGTATCCCTCATCAGCAGAATGGCAGTGACTGTGGTGTGTTTGTGTGTCAGTTTGCCAGGTGGCTCTGTTCCAGACCAAGGTCAAGGTCTCATTCTGATATTCCATTCCAACAACGGGACATGCCCAGGTTGAGAAGGACAATGCTAGAACAACTGAAGAATGGTACAATGTGACGTATATCAGACTAGTAATACACCAATCACTATCATTTGAGTTTGAAATGAATTATGGCAGCAGTATGCTTGCCAATAGTGCCTTTCCAAGGCAAGTGGGAAGATCAGTGTACATTTTTCTAGTTGTTGGCAGGGGGAGCTCCCTGGTACTCTCCCCTAGTCCCAACTCCCTGAAGATGTCATAGTTTTGGTGTTTTGTAAACAAGTTTTCTTTTCTGATTTGTTCAATGTACATCAGTATAGTGACCTCAGGGGAGAAGGCCCAAGGGATTTCCCTTTAGGGGGTGGGGGAGAATTTTCCCCTGTCAACAATGGGGTAATGATGGGATGAAAATGCATTGTGTTTATTAGGGCACAAATGATTGATGAACAAAATAAAATTTTTGTTTCACTCATGAAGGAGAGGAAGAGGGAGAGAGGGAGGGAGGGAGAGATGGAGAGAGAGAGAGATATAGACAGACTAACTAACTTGTGGTGTTCATATTCTTACATCAGCGATTTGTAATAATATTATGGTAATCAAGACAAGAGTCCAGTAATCTGCAAGAGCAAATCAAATTACAACTGCTTGAATCATTAATGTCTGCTCACAAGTAACAAAAACTTATTGTAACCTCAAAACCTTGCCACAAAAATATGAAATATGCACCGTGCAAGTCTAAATATTTAGACCTTGGATGGTACTGTGGTTGCATTGCTTACCTTTCTTATGGCTTGGGCTGAAGCTAGTCGATAGTGCTAAAGAACATTCTGGTTCTGTAGTGAAATGCAAGGTGTGTAAACCAAACCAGTCTAGTAGCATAGAACATGCGCAGTGTGATCAAATTAGCTAGCCAAAGAAGAGAGGGAGGGAGGGACTGGCTTACTGGACTAATACGACAATGGAAAGGCAGGTGAGAGAGAAGTGACGTTAGTGGGAAGGAGAAGAAAATCTCGGGATCCAGCCAATAATACCAGATATCCCCCCCCCCTTGCTTATTATTATAATTCTGTACACCTATTATAATAGGCTATTGTGTACCTGAAACTACTTCGATGTTGACTTTCAGAGTGTAGTTTGCAACATTATGATCATTAGTGCTACTTATTCCTCTGATCATCAGCATAGCTGATTTGTTCAGGAAGAACTTTTTTTCGTGCTTGTACGGAGGGATGTAGTAGACCTCGGGCGATCTAACAACAGCATTTGGAGGGTAGAAGTTGTATGCTATATCGAAAATCTCGGGAGTATTATTCTTGCAAACTATGCTCTGTAGAGAGTTTGCAACGATCGTGATGGTGTCATCTTCTCTAAGTTGATTATCGCCATCAATGGTGAAATGTTCGCAAGTGAAATCTAGAGATGCAAAATTGTCAAAACAGGCATCACAAGCAGTATGATTGGTACATACTTAACTTGCATAAACTCATGCTTTATAGCATTCATATTATTATTATGATCAGTGTTATTCTCACCTGGCTGATCTTGACAGTAGACTTGAGGATGAAAGATAATCACCACGATGGAACTTGCGGTCAATAAGTTGGTGTTCATCCTATATTATGGAAGTGGTTCTTAATGAGCTAATGACACTGCATATCCACAGAATGCTTGCATGCATAATTATGAGTGTTTGTTAAGTGGCCACAGAGACGCGTCAGGGAAACCCCAGGGACTGTCCCTGCTGTCTGCAAGTCACAGTTCCAGTCAATTGCTGATGCAAGAGCTATGTTGTATAAGGTCAACAGAACGTGCTACATCATGGTTGATAAATATAAAGACTTAGTATAAAATTTTCCAGTAGATCACTAGTTTACAGTTTGGTACAACACACAGAACAAGTGAATGGATTGTGAACAATTATTAATTTCTAACAATAAATAAATATTACTAGTTAACTATACTCTAAGATCTTCTTGTGATAAAAGAGAAGGTACCTGAAGAAAGAAGGTGGGGGAGGGAGGGAGAAACACAGCAAAGTTAGCTAAAATTAATGCATATCAGAAATTTTTCAGAAGTAGCTTACGCTTCACTAGCAAGCACCTCCTCCAGTGTTGCCTTGGTGATCCACGCATCATCACATTTGAACCACTGCACAAAATAACAAAGAACGTCATAATAATTATATAGTACAACCCCTTTAGTTACCACAGAATGAGCAATAGCCTAAAACATTTTTTACCCCTCAAGGATTTAGGCTATATGCATAATTATTATTATGGTAGCATTATTAAAAATTATTTAACCTGGTCCTGCTGCTGCCTGACATAGCAAGTGTAGTGGCCGTTGAACAGGGAGCCACTGTGATTGACTACTGCAAATAGTGAGTACCTACACAGGAAAAAAATCATACTGTATTATGTCATGTGATCATCACGTGACTGTCACATGACCCACCGGTTATCGCTTGACGACGAATTTCTAGCCATGAATGGTGTCATGTCCAGCTCAGGGGAGAACTGGATGAAGTTGGAGATCTTCCTTGACCTCAGTGAGTGCTCGAACCTCTTCAAGTGGAAACAGACCACGATGGGAAGCTTCTTCACCGTCAGTCTCTTTGTCGATTCCTGCAAATAAGGAGGGATAGAATTAAGTAGGGATTCCCTTAGTCTATCTAAGCTAGATTCTTTTTCGCCTGACAACCTTCACCAACTCCCCACGCTTAAAGCACCGAGCAAAAGTGGCAATAATTATACTCCCTGCAAGTATTTTATTCTTTGGTGTGGGAAGAGAAAGAAGTCAAAAGCTAAGTACTACAGGTCATGTCCTCCTATTACATGTATAATTTTGTGGGGAGAAGACGGCATAGGTAAGGTATTGTTTGAAAGTTAGGGTTTATGTCGACCGACCTGGTAGCTGTGGCACTTGCTGCACTTGATCTTGTGCTCAATACCAAGATTCTCTGGACGAGTGAACCTGAAGATCACAATAATACGAGCATACATCAATATTCTGCATCATGATGATTGATGAGCACTATAATAATGCAGTTTTGTTTGTGCACCTTTCCAGACAGTCGTCAAGTGTAGAGGGTACCGGTATGCTGGAGAGAAGGGTCTCCCCAGAGTTGGTGGAGGCAGGGGACCCATTGTCCATCTGAGTATCTCCAGAGGATAGGCCTATTCCAGGATTAGATTATTTCATAATTTCATTCCAAGTTCATATTCACGCACACACACACTTACCATTGGTTTCGAAAGGTGTGCTAGTCCTGTTGATGATACTGCTGGGGGCCAAGTCTAGAGAAATGTCTCGAAACGGATCCACTGTTGTTGACACAGCCCTGGGCGAGGGAAAGAACACATTCACAATAAAATCATGTGATCCTAATTAATATACAATTACCCAGCTAATGAGGAAAACATTCAAATCTGTCACAAAATTTGCTAATAAGTGGTAATTACAGATAAATAAGAATCCTGCACCTAGTAGTCTAGCAAGCTAGACTTTTTCGTCTGACGACCTTTACCTAATCTATCCGTGTATGGATAAGAATAGGTGAAGGTCGTTGGACAAAAAATAAACTATTGTGGTAGTATAATGGGCCCGCTGTACAAATCTACACATAGATAGCTAATTAAAAACACGTGCCACTGCGACTCACTTGCAGTTCTGGCAAGTGACGTCAGACTGAAGCCTCCCTCCGAACGTCTGGTCCACGATGCAGCTGCAGTGTCCCGGGTTGAGGACAGTGGGCGTCTGGCCGCCTGAGTGATGGTGGAGAACATCAAGAGCGGAGATGAAGAACTCGTGAGCGTCTTGCTGCTCGTAGCCGGCCAGGTGCCGGGCGTGGGTCCAGACGAGGTGAAGGAGTTTGAACGGAATGTGAGGAGTGATCTGACCGGAATAGAACTGAATGTGGTGTGGTGTGGTGGTGTATGCATGGGAATGTGCACATGTGTATGGATGGAATCAGGAATTGGGAATGAAATCATTATTAGAAAAATGTATCGTAATATTATACCAAGAGTGATGCCAAGTTGAATAACATTGTATATTATTGTACAAATGCATCTATGTGTACATATAATATAGTATTGTATTAGTAAAAAAAGATGTCATTATGATTGAGCATGACTGTGCAAATATCTTATCAGGGATGTCAATAGTACTAAGCATGATTGTGCTGTAACACCACAACAATGAGAAGCATGACATGACATGGGGAAGTTTTGTAATTTAATCTGCAAATTGACTAAGTAATGGGGGGAGTGCTCTAATGGCTAATTAGCAAACCACATAATAAGCCACAGCCATCTCTCTCTCTCCCTGGCTGCTCTCCTCCCCCCCCCCCCCCCCCCCCCATCCCTCTTTCCTTCTCCCTCCCTGTCTCTCACCTGTTGAAAGAGGTTTCCCATCTCACAGACCACGCACTGTTGCTGCATGCTCTCTGAGTAGCACCTGTGACAATCGGATAAGAAGTAGTCCCTGAGAACTGGAGTGTGGACCAGAGCCTGCACGATGCAGCTCATGAAACAAGTGTTGCCAAGGTTATAGAGACCACGAAGACCTGGGGGAAGGAGGGAGAGGGAGAGAGAGGGAGAGAGAGAGAGAGAGAGAGCAGATGTGAGTCACAGTCAATAATTGAAAATTACTGGCTAAAAGTGCCTAACAACCAAATTGCCTCTGTTTCCCTATAAAAGGACAAATTAGCATAAGTTGTGAAATTCCTCCCAATTATTACCCATTAAAAACTTGGCACTGTCAAACACCAAAGCATACACACTCTTAGTCAGTCAGCCCTTATTCTCAGAGCTAGCTCTTAGCTCCCTAAAAAGGTCACCCAGGATGTCCTAAAAGCTGCTAACCTCGTCCTTAGGCTCCCCCCAGTTTATGTATCGTCAAAGCCTAGGAATGGGCCTACACTGTATCCTTCATTTTGGCCTAGACTGAGCATATAGCCATTTTCATTAAAATTTTACAACCAGCTTTTGAGACCAATGCTATGGTAAATGGCTATAAGATTTCATAAGCTTCGGGGATTCCCATGATATCAAACTCACCGATGGTAGAACCTGGTTCCACTCTCTTTCTCTTTGGGTTCTTCTTGAGCAGGTCGATCTCGTCGTTGGTTGGCTCCCATGCCACGTAGGCCACCGGCTGTCGACTGATGTGGTAGTTCTTGTGTGCCAGCTGCTGGTCGATGGATCGGCTGATCTCGTCCAGGGTCGCGTCGTAGATGTAGTCACGACACTTGAAGCAGTACAGGGTGCCATAGTTCAGCTCCACGGCTACATACATGTGAGAGAAAAATATTATATATAGTCTGACCAGTGACAACAATTACTTGCTTGTGGATAATATAAAATACAGCTATGAGAAAGCCATTGGTATTGGCTGGCACTATTGTGATTTTCCTGTTGTATGTTTACGTACAGTAGAGGTATGTGCTCAATCCATACTAACACACAAAAAAAAACACACACACGTCAAAGGCTAGTCCTTGTGGGTCTATAAGTCCTTGATGATAAAACTTGTTGGTCCTCAGAGTGAATTATTAAGACAAGGACAGTGTCCCGGGGGGGGGGGGGGGGGGGGGGGGACAAGCATATACACACTTGTCTACACATGAGCACAAAATTTATACATCTACATGTATACATCATAGGTACACATGTTATGATGTTTTCGAGTTTTGTGTCTCACATACCAAAGATGTGTCCAGTTGTTTTGACGTGCACCTGCATGTGGTTCTCCGCGTCCAGGCAACCAAAGTAGACACAGAGCAGGCAAGTGTGGAGCCGGGGAGTGTAGCAGTGACACACATTACAGACACACGTCTTGGCCTAGTGGAAATCAAAGTAAGGGGAGTTTATACCAGGATTTTGTGAGTGCCACAAGTTAATATAAGCTGCTATACCGATAGGGACATTATTTGGAGGGAGGGAAGGTGGGGGCTCAGGGATTGTACGCCCACCCCCGGCCTGAGGTTGACTCCCCCTCCCTAGACTTTCTCAAAAGTGTACATTATACATAAAGAATGGTACGAAAGTGATAGAATGTGTCTAGTTTCCCCACTGTCCAAAACAACCAGCGATAGACGGATCCTATAATATGTATTAATCCCTGCCAGCATCGACACGTATACACATACACATGTACAATAATATTATTTGAATACACTCAAAAGTGCTGAATAGCTGGGGAATGGGACCTGTATTCAATGACGAGGAAAGGATGACAATGTCAGACACAGTTTATCAGACGACTTACGGGACCTTATTCATGTACGTACATGCTGTTGATTTGTACTATCGAGTAATTACCTGTTTGTGCCCTCAAGATCTAGGTACCTCTAGGTACCTATACTCATATTGCATCGCTTGTACATGTACGTGCGTACATACACAGACGAATATCATGATACAAATAATCTATATAGTCACAGTCACACAGATATTACTTTTGATACAAACTATGACCACACCTTCTCGCGAGCTGCACAGAGCTAGAGGTCACCAACCAACCAACCCGGATGTGCGGTTAGTATTGGCTACGCTACACACAATTACTACTTCAAACGGGCCAAGGATCTAAGGAATGCGCTCCCCCTCAGCCCACAAAACCACCGTACCGTGGGGCTAGGCTCGACTTCAAAAATTCAAACACAACCCGACCATTTTCCCCGCTATCTCCCTCCCTCCCTAGCAAATTTTAATCCTTCCAAAGAAACAATAAAAAATATGGCCGTGTTCTCTTCGTCTTTATGACGCTTTTGTATCTTACTTTTAATTTCCTGGCCTCGGCTGACGGCTTGACGAGGTACTTGTAGATGATTTTGAACGACTGAAGGCCTTGCGACTGCCTGTACTCGTGGAAATGAGCGCAGCCTTTGGCTAGCTCTGACATCGTGATTCGTAGTGCTACTACTGTCTGTCGTGGCCGGCCGGCGATCAATCAGCTGCTAATAGCCATGGATCCACGATAAACATTCACTAAACACTTCACTGTGTATACGTGTGTATCCGGCCTATCCTGTTTTCATGTTATGTTGGATATACTCCGGATACGCCTTCGATTATAAGTAGCGGGGTTTTCCCCGGGGCCCGAGAGGGGGGTTGGTAAAGATCGTCAGCATACTGGCTACGTAGCTGCAAATGCACTTCGACCCTTTGTAAAATTAATGATCACTGATGTATTATACATGAACACAAACATTAATGTGTGCAGCAGAGCAGCAATGCATGAGTAGGTGGGGCATTCAGCTTTAATTGGATTGAATGTGTTCAGTCTGTGATGATGATTGGCAGTCTCGGTCATCTATTGCAAACCTCTGTGATTCCTAATGGTGCAGAAATGAAATAATTGAATACAATAACAAACACCAATCATGTTCATGCAAGTGGCAAGGGTGCATAAACTAGAGTATAGCTATATATAGGAGCCAGGATAATGCCCCCCCCCCCAAATTTTCGCAAACATTACATCAATCTGAAGTACAGAATCAGCGATCAAGATTCACATCAAGTTGCTCCAATATTTAATATGCAATACGCAATACCTTTGATAATGGCTGCATAAGCCTTAGCAGCCGGAGAGTCTGGCACTTCACTAAGGAACGATTTTCCCTCGTCACAGCACTTGGCTATCCGAGGGTCGAGGGGTAACCGGCCTAAAAATGGGACCCCCATGTCCGAGGCCATCTTCTCCGCTCCCCCAGTTGTAGGGGGGAATATTTGAGATTCCGTCTGTGGATGGAAAATGAAACACAGTGGAATGATATGCATACGTATACAAACAGTCATTCCTAGAAATTTGCCAAACAACTTGGCTACAAGCAACCTACTACAACATACAAGAGCACCAGTTATCAATCTTACGCACACATACAATGGCATGCACACACATGCAAATAATTACCGTGTTTATGCAAATAAAACGCAAGATCTAATTAGCGCAAGAAAATTCACATTCTAGGATTTTAGGTAGAGTGTGACGACCTTTAGGCCACTCCAAATTAATTCATTGTTTCTCATCCCCCCTGAGCCAAAAAACTGATGCGGGCGGGCGGCTGGAAATGGTCGTTTATTCACAAGTTTGATGGGAAATGGTCGTCAAACCATAAGTAAGTTTAGCGGTCCAAAAAATAGAGGCGGTATACTTTTGTATTGTGCTGGTGCTGTTGGAAATACATGCGGGCGGAAATCAAGGGGGGATGAGAAACAACTAATTAATTTGGAGTGGCCTTACCAGAAAATTGTGTGAAAGTTGAAATTAGAATTATTTTTTTAGCTTGCGTTGTATTTTTTCTACCGTACCGGCACCGGTACTGAAAATTTAGCGCTTCGAGTACCGGCATAATAGCCCGCCAAAAAACTTAGAAATTTTTCGAAAGTGGAGCATAAACAAAATGATAATATTATTTTGCACACACACCTTGCACTTGGGGCACACGAATCCGCTCATATTCTCCACCACACCAATCACGGGTAGATTCACTTTCCGACAAAAATTGATCTCCTTCCTGACGTCCATCAGCGATACCTCCTGGGGTGTGGTGATTATCACGGCACCGTCAACCTTTGTACTGCTGAGGTACTGCACTGTCGAGAGGTGCTCGTCCGACGTTCCAGGGGGCGTGTCCACCACCAGGTAGTCAATGTCACCCCAATCCACGTCTCGAAGGAACTGTTTTATTAAACCTATAAACGAGGAATTTCTTGCGTGATATATACAGCTGCACCACCGTATAATATGGCTACCTGTTTTAAATTACTGTAGTTAATCGAATACAATGCATGATCCAATTTAATGCAAGAAATTAGCATTTATACATGAGTGATTGACACAGATAAACGTGCGTTTTTCAAAAAAATTTTCATGCATTGTAATACAAAATTAATTTTCTCACCATTCTTTTTTGGTCCCCTCCAAATGACTGCGTCGTCTGGGCTGGAGAGAAGGAAGCCAACTGACATCACACCCAGGTTCTCCTCAACAAACTGAAACAAATCATACAATACTGAATTTTTTTAATCTACAGCTGGAGTAGATTTTTTCTGACTTACCACCAGCGACCACCCTGATCCACTCTGATGCACCTGCTCCCCCTCCAGCCCCATCACCTTGGGAATGGATGGACCACAGATATCAACATCTAGTACAGCTACCTGAAATATGGAAAATAATAAGGAAGAAGTTTTCAAGTTTGTATCGATGATATGTACATGTACACCATCCCCCTCTCTCTGAGCATACCTGTGTATTTTCATCAGAAGCGAGGCCATGAGCAAGATGAGCAGTAAAGGTACTCTTCCCCACGCCACCCTTGCCAGAGAGAACAAGGATCTTGTGCTTCACATTTGCCATCTTTACTTTCACCTCTTCTATAGCTACACGTATTATGATGACAAAGTATTATGTAATGAATTTCGACGATTCCATAAAAATTTACTAAAAATAATTACAGGCCAATTATTATTGATTTGCTTATTTCTGACCTGGATCAGGGGCCCGTGGCAGTCCAGATGCACATATACCCTGATTGGGACAGCCTTGACAGGCCGATACCTTACCAGCATCTTCACTCTGAGTGCCAGGGCAATCTTCAAGGAGAGAGAAAATTACATGTATCATGAGAATTTAAAATTCTGTGTGATTGTTTAACATACTTTCAGGGGCGTCCTGTGGAACATCAGTCATGTTTAGATCCTGCTAAAAACGTCTGAGCTGCCAAATGAGACCTTGCCATGTGTAGCGAGGTCTGCACATGCATATGCACGCAAGCCACGCCTACATCATTAGGAGGCGCTAGCCTAGGCCAGAGGAGGTTCGACAGGGTCAAAAGGTCAGCAATAACCCTCCGTTAACGAGCATTCTTGTACTTTGACCCCGAATTTAGACAGTCCTGATTTATCATGGAGACAGGCGCTGCTTTCTCCAAGGCGGATGACAGACATTTTAGAAGTAATCGGCGGCTTTTCTATGCCATCATTCTCACTACAGCAGCTTGCCTTGCTGTTCAAGGTCGCAAAGGTCAGCCATATGGTAGCCTAGAAAATCGTTCACGAAGGGTACAGGGCTCGAACCAGTATTAGACACGACGAAAAACATGATAGAGACACTTTCGTAGCAAGATAGCTGGGGTACAACGAAGAAATTAGTACTCCCATGCAAACATATGGGAGCACGTGATTAGCTAATTGTGACCTTTTGACCCTGTCGAACCTCCTCTGAGCCTAGGCGGGGCTCAGATCAGAGGAGGTTGGCCACGCATCATGATACGTCATGTGCACGTGACAAAATTAGCATTCCTGCATAAATTAGCGACTTAGTACTATACTTGTTTCGATCGCAGATTTATTCAAAGACAACTTTCTTAGCCCGATTTCAAATTCTGAGAGGGAGAACTGACCAACGAAGCCTTAATCAACCTGAAATGCTGACTTTTGATTCATTATGAACGACAACAAAGCCTCGGATCTCGCTTATTTGGCAGGGGTTGAACGGGGTTGAAAGGTTCATTTATCAAGGCTCACCGAGTTCTTTCCCAACGGCATCCTTCGCGAAGTGCAGGAGTGCGTGATTAATACCTGCCATATGTTTCTATACATTTTATATTGGTGCACGTGACACATTGGTGACATTTGATGACGCATGGCCAACCTCCTCTGGGCGGGGCTCGTTGGGATATGAATGGGCGCGGTCTCGGCACGTGACATTAAATGAGAATTTCTGTTCCAATATTTCTATTCCCATTTCCCAGGCGCCACACATACACATACGGTAGTAGTCCAGCTCGAGCCGGCCGGCCAGCAAGGATTTTGTCGAGGAGCTCGAGCTCGAGCGGCGTGAGGAGTGGGCCCCTTTTTTGCAGCGAGCGAAGTTCAAAGGCTTTCTGGAACGACAACAAACTGGCCTTACGGGAGCGCCTATGGAGAGCTCAGCAGGCCAGCCAGACGTCGAGCGGTTGCCGGCCGCCTTCGACGAACAAACCGTACTAGCAAAAGCCGGTTCTGTGTTGTCAGAAACCGCCCAGTTGAGCAGCAGCACCCCTGCTCCAGGGTAAGCCATTGCTTTTTGGCGAGCCAGTGTTGTATATGTGGTGTGCTATTTTGTAAGCCTTTCTAAGCTGCGCAGAAGGAGAGAAACATAGTTAGCTTAGTGATAGTGAACTAAAACTGGGCGCCATTTTATTTAATATTGACTGACTCACTCCAATTTCTAAATTTAGGAGTGCCTTTCTTTCACCATCTGCTCCACCCAATGGTTCTTCAACTAATGAAGCCACTGCTATCCTCCAAGCTGCCTCCACCTCCAACAAGAGTCTGGAAGAAATTCTGACCCAAGGAGGGAGTACAACAGGCCAGGCTCACGTTCACCAGGTGTTGACAGAGACAACAGCCATTGGCTTGGAACAGGTTCTTGCCATTGGGGGAGATGTGCGGAAGACTGGCGGTGAAGATATAAATGTGGAGGGAGAGCCACCAGCTAAGAGGCTTAAGCTCGACTCTGCCAGTAGCAGTGAAGAGACTCACAAGGATGGAAGTGAGTCACTGTATGTGTGTGAAGAGGGGAGGGGTGTACGCGTGTTCTGTGTGTGTGTGTGTGCGTGCATGTGTGTGTGAAGCCTTTGTAAAGCCCTATAGAGCAAAATGGAGTTTTTCTACCCTCTTCTTTCATTACACTTTTTTCCTTATGACTTTTTAACAGGTGAGCTCACTTCAAACAAGCCTCCCGATCTGTTACATGTTCCCGAAGACCAGTCACAAATAGTCGGCATGGTATCCGCTGATGAAGGGAGCTTACTCTCTCAGCGTACCCTCTCCCAGAGCTCATCACTGAGTGACCCCACCACCCCAGACGCCTCCACCCTCAGCCCGGACATACAAACGACCCTTGCCCAGCTTAACACGTCCAATCTGGACATCGCCACGCGACGGAACATCCTCCTGGGACGAACCAAGAACAAGTACGTCTGCGACGTGTGCGGACGGGAGTGCCCTAGCAAGCACAAGCTGAAGCGTCACCTTTCTACGCACTCGGAGGAGAGGCCTTTTAGTTGCAAAATTTGCGGAAAGAGTTTCAAGTGGACAGAGTACCTTCAGAAGCACATGAGACAGCAGCACCATGGAGGCGCTGAAGGTTAGCAAGAATTTAACCACCATACTGTGATAAATATTTAATCGTTTGGTACATTCATGCTGTGTATACCTTATGACTAGTATACATGTATTATTATTATAGTAGTTTAGCATAGAGATGGCCTAACGTGCGTGATATTTTCACTACATGGCTAGTGCATGTACCACTTGGCAACGTCTAAGCTTGTAAGTATGCTTAAATTGTAACAATTATTTGAAGTTGTGTGCATCCGTGGCAGAGAGTAGTTAAGAAATGGCCACTGTGTGTGTGTGTGTGTGTGTGTGTGTTAATGTGTAATGCTCTGTTTTGCTCAACATCAAGGAGTTTATGTAAGTACTTGTCTACATCTAATGCTGCACTTTGCCCCAAGTGCGGAGGTATAATAGCTGACTCAGCAATTTTGTGTAGCTACAGGAATAAATCAATCGAATTTGTTATGTTGGTTTGTGTATGAACTATATATGTGTATAACAGTATAGCTGCTCACTGTATCCAGCATGGTACATCATCATACAGTCTGGAATGGTAATTCCATTGTGCATGTATGTTGTCCTATTCCTAGGCATACATTCCAGTAATATTATATAGAGACAGTATACAGCTAAGTAGTTAGTGCAGTTCAGTGTACAGTGCAGCAGCCCCATTTCAATCCACCCCAGACATATTATTAATTATTATCAATTTTATTTTTATTCTGCTACCACGAGAGCTTCTGTAGGTGCCCTTGGTATTACGTTACTATGGTAACAACATCTAATGTCACTAAGACCATTCTCCAGTAGAGCATTCCTAGTCAAGTCATGTTTAAAAATTAACAAAACAGATCCATCCTAGTCCATCAATCAGTGTACAGCCGCCAGTATGGTGGAGCACTGGTATATATACCATAGTAACGCAAGTATTATATGTAGTAGCTAATCAATTGTCTCACATGTTGTGTTGTGGGCATTTGAAGAGCACATGCACAGGACACTGCACCTGTACTGTACTGTACTTGTCTCTGTGTTTGCTCATTGACAGCTCATTATCAATAGTTTGATTGTATTAGCTGGATTCTGAACACCTAGAAGTGTGTTTCAACACAAGCTGATAAAACAGATTAGCACTACTTACACTGGCACTGGCATTGGTGCACAGTAGGGGGATACATTGTAGCTAGAGGTCAAGGATAAAACCCTGGGATTTCCCCATGTAAAATGTGGGTGGTGTAGATAGAAATTAATGGGAAGCCTAAGGACAGGGCTCTCGATAACGTTTTCACTTGTACTGTCAGAATGCCAGTATAAATCTAACTTTGTCCAGACATTTACAAAATTTATCCTGTCGACTCATGCTTTCCTGCTGATGATGGACAAAGGATTACCAACATTTACGGTGCTCTCCATGTTTTACCTACAATAGTGCTCAAAATCTAAGCAAGAGTCTAAGAAATATCCATGCAGACAAATTCAGAACTCGCTAGCAGCTAAAGCATTTTTAAGTGCATAAGATTACCCAAGTCTGCCAATGGTTGGGTGGCTTGGGTGGTGCTACATCACCACTAAACAGGTTTACTCTACAAACTGTGACCACACCAACAGCCCATGGCCCACCCAGTACATTGCCTGTGTAAGCTGCCACCACTAGCTTACTACTGTTTGTACTGCCACTATGTCTGGACAAAGTAATTTTTGAACTGTCAAATTGAATATTTAAGCGGAAATTGTCCGGTTGTCGAACGTTAATTCGAGCCCTGTAAGGATGACACAATCTATCTCCTCTCTCCCCCCTTTCTCTCCCCCCCCCCTCCCCCCCTCTCTCCCTCTCCCTCTCCCTCTCTCTCTCTCTCTCTCTCTCTCTCTCTCTCTCTCTCTCTCTCTCTCTCTCTCTCTCTCTCTCTCTCTCTCTCTCATCTTCAGGTGGTTCGCCTTCTCAAGCTAGCACAGCTGGTACGCCTTCTACCAAGTCTCCTATTCTCTCCTCCCCAAGCTCTTCTCTTCGTCAGATAACCACTTCTACGACAGCCTCATCCATCAAACCCCTACCCTCCCCTGCCATTAAATCTCTGCCTAGCATCACAGCCACTATAAAAGCTTCACTAACCGCGACTCTCTTGAAATCTGACTTAGGCACGTCTCAGAAATCGACAGTTGATTCCGGTATTACAGTGAACATGGATGATGTGTTGAATACACCTGCGTCTATAAAGCAGTCCGATTCCGGTACTCCGAAACCGACGAAGCAGAATGCGAGTGTTGGGGTGAACATGGACGAAGAAGAGGGCCTAACTGAAGGAGGTGGAGCGGCCATGAATGCTTCTCATCTCACTCCGCTGGGTATGAATCAGACAGTCTCTGTCGGCGACACTCAGTTGATTGTGCCAACTACGACTCGACTGGGGGGAGAAGATTCGATCGGGGGTGGGCAAATTGATCAGTTAGGAACTATTGGCGTCAGTGGTGGGCAAGTTGACGTTACTGGAGGAGGAGGAGGGGGAGTGGGAGGAGGAGAAGGAGGGATTGGTATGCAGCAGATGCAGGTTGCTCGTGGAGGTGCTTCTGCCAATCCCCCTCACCATAGTATAGCCATGGACAGCAGTGGGATGTGCTATGCCACTGCCTCGATGTCTCAACCACTGACTACTTTTGTCAATGGACAGCAGCAGCAGCAGCAACAGCAACAGCAACAGATGATACCTGGAGCTGGGGCCATGATACAAGGTAGGCATAGTAATAATCACATAATAGTATTATAAATAGACACACCTACATGTATCCTGTCCTGGTCCTCTTGTGAACACCCACATATACATCCACCCCCATGCTCATAGCACGCTTCCACTTATGCCATCTGCTATCTGCATCTAGAATATATCTATAGTATAAAGTGCACATAGTGCATGCAGCAATTGCCTTATATTGACTTCCCTCGCTGTAATGTACTTATAAAGTATGTCAATGTCCAGTTCCTTCAGCGAAGACCCATCAAAGCTGTACATTGCTACGTACTCTCCATAGGTTACTCCACATGGGGTCTTTCTCCTGAGCCCTGTGTTTACCAACTCCTGTGTGTGGTGCTTTTGGCTTGCGTGTGTACATTGACCTCTCTCTGACATTACCTCATAATACTGCTGTTCTATTTCTAATGGATAGATTCAGAGCAACAGAATGCAGAGACTTACATATTATTTAGAGGTTGTGGAGCATATGCATTTTCCCACCACTCAGTTTGATTCTTAGATATTCTATAGAGGGCATAGAGGCTAGTACTAAAGTACTGAAACATATCTGATTCTCTCTCCTGAAAAAGCGATACTCAGTAATATATCCTTGATAGTTGTAGCTGATATCAAGCATATTGTGCTCTCTCTAGGCTGATCTTTGTTGTGTGGAACAAAGAGCCTATTGTTGTTTAGTTTGGTAGTGAGGGAGTTTGCCATGTGGTCAGGCCTGCACACATGACACAGCCAATGTCCCCATATCCACCCATATCCATGGAGTGTTAAGATAACAATTCCCATGGGTGTTCAGATATGAAATCATGCAAGCTTAGACTTGGGTGCACACGAGAGGGGTGGTTTGTGTTTGCTGAAGTCAGTGGTATCTGCTTGTCGGCACACGTCATATACATCATGACTTGTACAATAAAACGACCCGTCCTAGTGAGAACAGAGAGAGAGCTGTACATGTACAAATTATGCCAGTATAAATAATTTGTCAATGAAATCAATTATCCAAAAACTGCAAAATTTTTTTTTTTATTGCTAGGCTATAGCGACGGAAGTATGCAGGCATCGCCACATATCGCTCAACAGCAGGGGAATCCCCTTCAGCAACAGCAGTACACGCAGGAAATGCTCCAGCAATCGCTAACTGTAACTTCACCGATTGGGGAGTTGAACAATTCCAATTCCATTCCAGTTTCTGGTCACTATTCCATTCCAGGTGACCAGCCACAACAGCAACAGGTACAGACAATGCAAGTATATACGGACCAACAGATGACCACTTCCCATTCCATGTCGGAACTCGTGCCCAATTCCATGTCGGTGGATGGTCTCCATTCCATGACATCCCCAGATCTCGTCCAAGGTTCACAGCAACTGACATCCATGCCTGTCGTACAACAGCAATCCAATACGGACACAGTTATGATGCAAGATATGTCGCACATGACCCAGTATACCAACTATTCGATGCAAGATCCAATGAATGCTTCCACAATGTACGCAACGGACTCTGGTACTACTCAAATTCAGCAAACTACAGTTGTCCCTCCTCCACAGTCGCTCAATACCCAGTATCCCCAACAGGTCGCCTCTATGGGCTTAGCAGGGGGGCTTGGCGATAGCAATATTATCAGCCAATCTGTGGCTCAGGATTCGAACGTGTACGCTTCAAGTGTGGCATCCTACGATATGGGTATACAATCGCAGGAGGTGGGAGGCATGGTCAACTATAGCACTTCTCAGCAGAACATGATGGTGCAGACTCAGAGCGATATGATGGGAGGGTTCGGCGTTATGCACGCAAACGGATTACTACAGACAACACAGCAGGACATGACCGCTGGGGTGGGCGTGATGGATGCAGCCATGTATGGAGGAGGTGCTGCTGCTGGTAATACTGGTGGTAATAATAGCGGGGGCATGGGAGGAGTGGGGGGAGGAGGTGGAGGGGGAGTGCAAGGAACGATGATGTCGGACTCTCAACAACAACAGTTGCAGCAACAAGCTGATAACTACATATCCCAGCAGCTCAAGAAACACATGCTGCAGTCGGCAGCTCAACAGGCGCAGCAGCAGATGCAGTCCACCGCACATGACGGTAGTCATGTGACTCAGATACAGGATCACATGACCACCCAACAGCAACAGCAAGAGAGTTTGCAGCAACAGTTCCAGACATCGGGAAGTAGTAGTGGGGGAGGTGGAGATGCTCAGGCAGTAGAGGGAGCCAAAACTGCCACTACCGAAACGGCTACAAGTCGTCCTAAAGTAATCATTGTTCACGAAGAAGATCCTACAGTGGAAAGGTTTCCTGTTGTACACAAGTCCAAAAAGTTGACGATTGAGACTGGAGTTCAGTGCGAGCTCGGACCAGAGACCATCAAGTCTCTCATCGAAGAAGAGAAAGCTTTAGAGAGCAGCAAGGACGATAACACCAACTTGCAAGAAGAAGAAGAGGAAGACGATGGTTGTCCCTCGGATGTAGAAGAAGGCCCGCACGATAAGACCGTCCAGAAGTACCCCTGTGAGCTAGACAACTGTGAAAAGGCCTATATACATCGTAAGGATCTCATACGCCACATGAAGATACGTCATGGACGCTCTCCCGTCAAGCTCGAACCGGTGACGGTCGAGGCACGAGAGAAGCCTTTTGCTTGCACAGTGGGGCACTGTGGACGATCGTACTATCACTTGAAGGATCTGAGGAGGCATCAGCGAGTGTGCCACAAGGCGAATCTCGAAACTCGTCAAAAATCAGTGTTGAAGGGCAATGTTGAGGTGGACGAAGATTGTAAGACGCAGTTGAGGTATCCGTGTGATTTTCCCAACTGTTTGCGGTCGTATGTGCATAAAAAGGATCTTGTTAGGCACAAGAGGCTTTATCATAAGGATACGGCCATGAAACCAACAATCCCGATTCCTGTTCGGTACACGGAATCGGAATTGAAACGGATCAAGCAAGAAGTGAAAATGGAGATCGACAAATCGATAGAGAAGATACGACTTGACAGCACTGGCTCTACAGTGAGCAACACCACTGCTAGTGGAGGGGAAGACCCTCCCAATTCAGCCCTTCTAGCCGAACCGGAAGCAGAACTCAGCTCCATCACTCCTCCGAACTCGGAGCAATCTGCCGTGAATATCTCTCTCCCCGTTCCCACCTCTACTGGCTCCGGTGGTAACAACGGAACTCAGTTGGTTCTCTACATTGATCCCTCAACGACGTCAACATCTTCGACGACTACCGCACCGCAGCAAACCTCGACTGCCCTATTCACTGGTAGCTCTCCGTGCATTCTACCTACCTCTGATGCTCTCGCCATGCAGAACCTTAGCAAGGCCATCCTTAGCTCCATGGCAGCCAGTCTGCCACAGGGCCAGACTCAACAACTCGATTTGACGACTGCGTCCCTGGCTAGGATGGCTAGTGGCGAGCAAGTGGACCCTGCTCTGATCTCGAGCGAAGTGGCTTCCATCCTCGGAGTGCTGGAACAGACCCACTTGAGGCAACAACAACTAATACAACAACAGCAGCAACAGCAACAACAAATGAACGATAGTACTAGTGAACAGCAGCAAGCTTTAGCGAATCTCCTGCCCGACGTGCTCAATGTGGCCCCGTTCACATCAGAAGTTCCTACCACTACTGCTACTCCTACTGCTACAGCTGTGAACGAGTCAGCCCCTGGTAATTCCGAGGCAGATAGCGTTATTGAATCACTGAAATCCGAAATTAGCCTGAGTGGTGCCGGCGGCAGTGGTGAAATTGCTAAATCGGCAACGACGAACGTATCGGCTGATCTTCATCAACTATTCACAGCTCATAATTCCAGCGAGGAGCCCGCTAGCGAGATGTCTATTGCCGCTAGTGAAATGACAGCTGCTTCTGTTAGTTAATTAGAAATTAATGGCAATTATGGTAGGGGCACGAGTGTCACCAACTCCTTTATGTATGACCAGAATCACTCCACTTATACAACAATATGTTAACACTAGCTCTGTCTCACTATCAATTTCTTTTTATGGGCTGAGAAATTATTAGTAATTTTTATGGACTACCCAGAGCGTACAGATAGGTGTAAGGATTGGTATCGTATATATAATAATATTATGTTTGTTTGTTTGTGAGCTTGTGAAATTATTATTGCGTATTTATTATAATTATGGTAATTAGCATACGTCACTGTTTGTATTTTTTGTCATTTATCTTTGTCTCTTGTATTGCATGTCTTTACATTCTCCGACATCTTGGAGCGCTTCATTGTGTACTGCTGCCACAATACAGTGTGTCGTGAAAATAATGGTCTTTTTTGTAAATTGTACTCTTAATACAATAATATAGCAGCATTGTATGTATATTGAATGTGGTTATGGATATTTATAATTTTATTATTGTCATATAAAGGGTCTTGAATGTCATGCAATAGCTATAGATCATAAAGTAATCTTAAGGTCATAGCGCTCAAATTAACTATGTTGATTGATAATAATATTATTATTGTACATATTGTATCTGGACTACCTGGGAACTCCCTGGTATACTTTCACGATCATGCGCATGCATTAGAGCCTATAGACTGATAAAACAAACTTTTCATAACAATGCATAATTAACGATTTTGAACATAATAACATAATATTATTATAGGAGTGTATTCAGTGCTCTGATCCCTTCATTAGGTTGTAGTAGACATAGTTTTCATTGGAAATGGGTCTCTTTCTGTTTCGATACCATCTAACCACCAGGTAGAACACCAAGAACATGATCACACCAATGACCAGGAAGATGAGGTGATACCAGAAGTTGCAGCTCTCAGGAGGGCCAACTTCTTTGAGAGAGAAGAATGTTAGAATGGCCGTAGCTACTGTGCTGGAAAATCCCACGAGAAAGAAGAAGAATCCAAGCATGAGTCCGCGCATGTGGTGAGGGCTCTGGGCATAGCAAAATTCCAAAGCTGCAGGATTTCAATCGGAATTATTGTTACTCCCTCCCTCCCTCCCTCCCTCCCTCTCTCTCTCTCTCCCTCTCTCTCTCCCTCTCTCTCCCTCTCTCTCTCTCTCTCTCTCTCTCTCTCTCTCTCTCTCATTCCAGTCTCACTTACATGAAATATTGATGAATACTTCAGCCACCGATATCAGTATATGTGGCACTATAATGGTCCACGAGCGTACTGGCAGTTTGATGTAGTCTGGATCATTGTCAAAATCTGCGATGAAAATACACTCACGAGTAGAATTCTCATAGTGTCCGCTGTGATGGAGCATAGACTCTCCTACCTCAATGATTGCCAGCATGCTTATATACGAGAAAATAGCCAGCAAGTATCCTATGACTATCTTTTGCAGTATGCTGGGCCGGTACTCACGTAGAAACGGGATGAGGCCTAGGTTCAGAATTGGTACAGTGATCAAGATAACTACAACGTTTAGAATCCAAACAAAGTTGGTTTCAAATTGGCACTCTTTTAAGAATGCTGTGCTGAATGTGAAGAAGGTTCCTCCATGTGTTCCTTGTACTTCGATTCCAATGACATTCACCATCTAGTGGATATGCGTGTGTGTGTGTGTGTGTGTGTGTGTGTGAATTATGACATGTTCATGCACCGTGTTACCGTGTATGCATGTGTGTGTGCATAATAGTTGTCACAGACAATAATAATATTATAATTAGCTAACTGTAGACAATAATAATTAAATTTGGCAGATTTATCACAGCATACACTCACTCCTCTATAGATAATCAGTGCTCCCGTCATGGACAGTATCACCATCAAAATCCTCCCAACTGTCTTAGCATTTTCCACCTCCTCACTCTCAAACTGTCCACCATGAACTGTCTTCGTTAGATCCATTCTCGTTGGAGCTGGGAGGTTTGAAAAGCTAAAGGCACTCCTGATTTGGGGGCGCTTGGCTTTGGTGGCAGCCAGGAAGATCTTGATAATTTTCCACAGCGGGTCTCTCCTTTCGGGATCGATAAAGAACCATCTGTTCAGAACTGCATTTAGAATCAGTGCTATACTCATACTAGTAGTGGCGACAAGGCCGAATACAATTCCATGCCACTGGGTGTCAAAGTTAGTACAGGTGAACGAGAGGTAGAGAAAAAAAGAACCGAGGTTTCTCAACCAGTAGTACCAGTAGAAGAATGAACTGATCTGCTCTGATGGTCCATAGACGATTTGATCGGCCGCAAAGGGGATAGATGTTGCTTGGAATCCCGCCGAGCCAATATTGATGATGATCATCCACACTGGGAGAAGGTAGCGGTTCCAGCTCAGACTATTGTCCAATGAAAAGAGCAGTGTTATCAGGCCGTAGCTGAACCACAGGAACCACATACTGAAGTGAAGCATGTTGTACCTTCCAACTCGAGCGTCGGCAATCCACCCAAATATGGGAAAGAGAAGCTGAGCCAACATGTCCATGAAGATGCTGAATAGCAGGGACTGGACGGCCGGTGAAATGTGGGGGTAGGCCGTACTCAGAAAAGGCTGTAGGATATTCCCAACTGCTGCATAATAGGCCAGCCTCTCAAAGAAGCACAGGAAGAGCGCCAAATAGACAGATTTCTCTGATAGAACCCGATTCCGAGAATTGCGACAGAATTTGGGACACGATTGGCAGAAAATGTACTTCAGTCGATATCTTCTCAATTCTCTGGCAATCTGTGCCTCATATTCTTCTGTCGTAGTGTACTTGGATCCACGCTGTGACATTGATGCACCATTGTAACTTAGTAAGGGGTCACTATCATCGAGATAATCAGCAAGCTCAGACTCACTTTGATCATTGGTGGTATTATTAATAACAACGATAGACTTGTGCCTATCGCTCAGGTCTGGAGGCTGTCCTTGTCTGTAGCTTGTCCAATCTATTGGCAATATAAACACAGCACATATTAGTAATAAGTATACAAGCTAAAATCGACCTTTTAGCTGACACCAAAGGGTATAAGAGTATAGCTAGTATCATTGTCAACAGTACACTGATTCTTGTCAGCTGCTTATTAAACCTACCCTTTTGGCCGCAGCTGGTTGATTCCGGTGTGCTCATGGTCGTCATGGAGGCGTTGCTCTTGGTAGTGTGCACTTCATGTGATGAATCTGTAGCTACTGAGCTAGCTACACAGTCAAGTCAGTCACAGCTGCAGTCTCAAACTCAGCCAAAATGAATGCTATAATATTATACTGATGACCTGATGCTCAATAGGTCTCTGTGACCATGTGACGTGGCACTCTAGGCCAGGTGTGGATATTTTACCCTTTTTAGTGGTCTACGCCACAAATGAGATCATATAATTACTGTCCACGACAATGTTCATTGCATAATTCTACTGTAACCTGCTCTCAATAGCTGAATCAGCTGATAAGGACGATAACATTGTTACCTGCACGCTTGATTTAATTAGCTCAAACAATGACAAGCTATGGCACTATAATATATAGATGCTATTGTGAATAATATTATAAGAGCATACTGACTAGCCCGATGGTCACAGCAATCACAATATTCTGGTATGATCAAAATAATGTTGCATATATAGGGGAAATTAATGAACACTTTAGAATTTCAAGAGAGAGAGAGAGAGAGAGAGAGAGAGAGAGAGAGAGAGAGAGAGAGAGAGAGAGAGAGAGAGAGAGAGAGAGAGAGAGAGACAAAGACAAAAAAGTATTAGCTATGATTTTGCTCCGTAGACATTTGCATACATCAGTATACGTTGGACCTCTGCTTCATCCGTAGCTGGTCGCTGCCTGTTCTTATAGCACCAGGCCACTAGCGCATACACTGCAAGTCCCACAACTCCAACTGAGAGAAGTACGACACAGAACAGGGACCAGGTAGTGATGAAAGCATGTTTGACATGAATGGGGTAGACAAAGTATATGGTGGATCCGATAGCACTGAAGACTCCGTAGATCAGGTAGAACATTCCTGTTTGTAGACCCTTCATATTATTGGGAGACTGAGCGTAGATGAACTCTAAACCTGGAATAATTTTCAATGACAGGAGATACCATTTGCCCTACAAATTGCTTACATAATATGAATGGGTAATCCCATTACACTGTTACACACGTATCAATTCAAGGTAGCCATATACCTCAAACTGCAAGCCACAAAAACTGCAACCCACATTCTTTTGTGGCTTGCACATATATATAGCTAGTAGCTCATGCAAACTACCAGGGCTGTAGCCATATCTGTAGTGCTACCTGGTCTTTTTCAATGGGTACGAGGCTACTGCGGACCATCCCCAGCTTTTCAATAATAATATTATTATTCAGGATAGAGAAAAGTATTGAAAAGCTGGGGATGAGGCTATTGGACTACATAGCGGTTGCCTATAATAAGAAGACTCACTTGATACAAATACAACTGTCTCTCCAATGGATAACAGTATCATGGGAAGAACCATCAGGTAGAAGAACTGCTGATGAGTCAGATGATCCTGCCGCCACTGAATGAGGCCAGCAACTCCAAACGAGAGCACGTGGAGAAGATATCCTATTCCAATCTTCAGCCGTATGTTGATCGTTGGTTGTAGGGGTATCAGGAGATGGTTAATGATCGGGAGGATGACTGAAATGATCCCCGTATTGATAATCCACATGACATTGTTTGCAAAGTAGTGATGCACGTGTTTATGGGATAGAGCAATTGTTCCATTTATTGCAGCTGTGCTCAGCGTTGAGGACATGTATGCAAATCCCTACAGCATAATAATAATACGTACGTACACACATAATATTAGAGGATTCTTGTACTTCAGGTGTGGGGCAGCCACTATTGAAGAGTGCTGTTCTGAGCTAGCTATATACTAGGTTAAGTATTCAGCCTATCCTCTTACGCCCTCAGTGGCACGGTTCCACACCCGACACATATCTAGCTACCCCACAGACTACCAGTCATAATCAAAAATTTAACTTACAGCACCATAAGTGATGAAGTAGCCAAACAGCGACAGAATGAGAAGCAGCATTCGATAGAAAGTCTTCACCTCCTCCACCTCTTCACCGCTGAAATCTCCATCATTTTCAGCCTTGGCTAGATCGATCCTTGGCGTCTTTGCTCCTCCATACCTGAATGCCCTTTTCCTCTTTGGAAATTGGCGCTTGACTCGAGCAGCAAAGCACAGCACTCTGGTCACCGAATATAGGGCATTGCTATGTTGCTTATCCCTTTGGAAGTGATTTCTGAAGTAGAACAGAACAAGGAGAGCTGCTGTGACTGCCAATAAAGCCGAAAAGTTTTGTACTACGTAATCAATATCCATGTTCCAAGTGTAGGCTTTAGAGTCTTTACTGTCATCCGAATGTGGAATGAAGGTAGCTATATCAAACACTACGAACAGTATGCATGTGGCAGCGAGTCCAGCAATGTTTCTCACTATGTAGTAGTAATAAAAGTAGGAGCTGATTTCATCCGATGAAGTGCCTGGACTGAGCTGATCGACGCCAAACAGTATAACCGTACCCTCTACGCTCCCGGAACCTGCACTAAACAGCACCACAAATACAACAGCCACAATATACTTAAACACCTCTCCAGCAAGACCATGAGGGATTGAGTGCAAGACACTAAATGCTAGTGTGCTAATGGCAAAACCTATCCACAGTAGCCAGAGTCCGATATGGATCACATTATATCTTCCGATGTACGAGTCGGCAATCACACCAGCTACTGGGTAGAACACACGACCAGCACTCGAGTAGAGCAGAGAGAGCATAAAGCTTTCTAAGTCAATGAGACAGCCCTGGCACTTATGTTTGAATTTCAGAAGCTGCTTCACTCCTGTCAGTGCACCAATAAATGAAAATGCTTCAAGAAAGCAGATGATGAAGACGAGCAGCACACCCCTCCCCTTTGGAAAACGACCGCGCATCAGTCGAAGACAACTAGCCATTCGATTCTTCACCACCATTGATACAAGTGAGGCACGATCTTCTGAGACAGTGTCGCTTTCTCCTTCATCGCCTGAATTCTGTTCATTGCCTGCCACCATGGAAGATACTCTTACACATTTGGAGTAATTTCTGGGTCTCTGTCGACGACCGCTTTGCAACAAGGAGAAGTGCTCCCTGTTTTCACCGACCATAACACCCGGAGCATCATTGCTGGGAGGAGAGTTCGCCCGCAGATCATGATCCTTGCTACCGTTTGTGGAAGAGCGCCTCTGATTTTTGCTAGCCATGCACCCAGCTTGTGCTCAGCTCATTAAGTAGGGGCGTAGGCAAGTGCGCATGCGCAATTTTCATGATTATCTCTACAGTGAGCTATAATATACATCAGTGTGTGGGCTCAAATACGGAGCACTACAATAGATTACTCCATACATACAAATTATACTACAAATATATTATATAATATCCCTTTTCTCATAGCAGCTGCATGGTCGCAGTAATTATTAATACTATTATTGAAAGAATGTAGATCTATGCAAAATAATCTAGTATGATGTATTATGCGGTGGAATCAATGATAACATCTTCATACATTAGTCTACGCTGAGTATCGTGTTCAGATCCGTCCACTGTAGGCCTCTGACGGTTTTTGTAGCGACAGGCTGTTACGATATACACTGCCAATCCTACAATCCCAATCACAACGAGTATTAGGCACAGTTTTGGTGCCAAATTTCCGTCGTGGTCATGGAGGTTGATTCCAAAGTATAACGTAGACCCAATACCACTGAAGATTCCGTAGATCAGGTAGAACATTCCAGTTTGTAGACCCTTCATATTGTTGGGAGACTGAGCGTAGATGAACTCCAAACCTGTAAAAGGATTTCATCTGTGATGTATAGTTAATCATCACACATCACCTTTACGTAGACCTCAGACTATATATAATATTTTGACTCATTCTTTGTGCTTCATTAATAGTAGCTATATATTACCTACCTGAAACAAACACAATTGCCTCTGCCGCCGACAAAAGTACAGTAGGCAGAAGCATCCAGTAGAAGAATTGCGAGTCAGTGAGTAGACCTTCTGTGGTTTTGCTCCACTGGATGAATCCAGCAACTCCAAATGACAAAACGTGCACAGCAAAGCCAACTCCAAGCTTGAATCTCATGTTGATTGTTGGCCAGAAGGGTATTATGATGTGATTGATGAGTGGTAGGATGACTAAAGTGGACCCTGTGTTAATTATCAATATGACATTGTTCGTTAAGTAGACCTGATGGTGGCCGTTGATCTTTGTGGCTGCTGTGCCTAACTGAGTATTGAAGTAGGCAAAACCCTGTGCAGTGGAAAGATTAATCAAGTTAAAAACACACATGCAAATACAGGATTGCAGTGTCAGTCATATAGCTAGTCTCATGTCCAGCCCCCTTCTGAATCAATGCAAAACGTAAGAACAGCCCCTTTCAGGTTCAGAGAGGCCTACCCACAAATTAATATTACACCAATTAGCTACGTGGATATTTTTTTTATACTTACCGCACCATACGTAACAAAGTACCCAAAGAGTGATAAAAGTAAGAACAGCATTCTGTAGCAGGTTTTAACATTCTCCACCTCCTCGCTGCTGAAGATACCATCATACTCTCTCTTAGCGAGTTCAATCCGCGGCTTTCTCCCCTCTCCATATCTGAAAGCTCTGTTGTATATTGGAATTTGACGCTTGACAGTTGCAGCAAAGGTCAGTACATTGCAGATGAGTTTAAGGGCGTTGGAGTGTTGCCTGTCGTGGTAGAATTGATTCTTCATGCAAAAGAGAATAAGTAATGCAATACTGATCGCTACGAGAGCAAGAACGGACTGAACTGTGTACTGAATGTCAGTATTGATCAATGTCACGGTTGTACAATTGCTTAAATCTGATTTTGGAAAGAAATCGATTAAATCAAAGTCGATGAAAAATATCAGGGTAGAGGACATCGCAGCAACATTTCTTGCCATGTAATAGTAATAGAAATACGAACTCAGTTCATCAGAAGAGGCTCCCTGCGAGAGCTGGTCGACTCCGAAAGGAATGAGAGTAGCTTCTACACTTCCAGAGCCAGCACCAAATAGAAGAAATGTAATCGCAACCACAGTGTATCTAGACGACATGGATGTAAGCAAGAAAGTAAACGACAATGAATTAACAGCAAAACCTATCCACAATAGCCACAGTCCAATGTGGATGACATTGTGTCGTCCGAGGTAGGAATCAGCAATGATGCCGCCGACTGGATAGAACACCCTACCGGCACTTAAATAAAGAAGAGATAACATAAACCTGCTCAAATCGTGGCCAGAGCTGTTGTCATTATTGCAGTTAGACAGGTCGGGGAGAAGATGTTTAATTCCATTTAGGGCACCAAAGAAGGCAAATGTTTCGAGAAAGTACAATAAAAAGACAAGAAACACTCCCTTTCCTCTTGGATGACGGTTAAAAATGAGACGGTAATAATTGGTCATTCGATGTCTCATTGGTAACGACACACTCAGACTGTTTGAAGCGGCATAATCATTGTTGCCATCTTGGCTTGAAGTAGGTGCCAATCCTGCTGTCAGTGAATTCACCCTAATCGATTGACTTGCTTGACGTCGACCACTTGAGAGAAGAGAGAGGTGCTCCCTATTATCACCCACGATCGGAGCACTGGCCGCATCTGTGTCCAGTGGTGCCTGGATGCTTCCAACAGTGGATCGACTGGAGGAATAATGTTCCCGGCGGTCAGCCATCACATCAAAACTTGATCAAAATTTGCTTTAGAGTGTTGTCTGCTAGAAATAATAGGGGTAAGGTGGTGGCATACCAAGTGGCTGCTTTCTGTCACTTGTGGTTCGCTAATTAGACTAACAATAATTGGTGGTAATTATCGGCTACTTACTGACTGAAGCCTGCCACTATGAAACTAGGCTAGCAACTGCAATAGGTAGCTAGCTCTGAGCTTTGGTACTTTCAGACAGCGTTCGCGCCGTATCCACTTAGATATGGAATTCATTGATCACATGCACGGTATGTATGTATGGTATCCGCCTCCTTTGCAGCAAACTAAACCTGCCACGCCCACTCAAGAATCGCATGTGCAGAGCGTTACCTCAGCAGCCTACTAGCTATATCGAATAATAAATATGGCAGCCCTAAATTTTGAACTTTCCTTCATAAAAATTCTGCAAATTTTAGGATTCGATCTCCTTGTAATTGGAGGAGCAACACTGGCAGCTATGCTGGCAGTGCTCGGACTGGAGTTGTTGCAGCAGCATGGCTGTACCAGGAGGAGAATGCTTCTCCTTATGTGAACTTCCAGACGTTAAGGTATCATTTACAGTCGAGAAGAAAGAGAAAGGCCACAGTGAATGTGCAAGGAACAATAGTACAAGAAGAAACCAAATGCATGAGATCTAGTAACAGTGAAGTGGAGGGAGTTGCAAAACGTGTCGTTAACAATGGATATTGGCAGAGAGGAGACTTACGTACGAACATGTCAGTATCATTTCTTCTACGTGACTCTACGACTCCGGGAAACACTATATATACGTGTGCTAGAAGTACATGGAGCAAAGGGATTAGATTCAGTCATGCAGCTAGTCTCAAATGAACGTGGCTACCGTGAAACAATTCTTACCTTTGGCACTCGTGTCTGGATTCGTGGATGTGCCAGGATTGAGGGAGGCACAATATTGATAAACCTAACAAAAATCTGCGAAGAGATTCTCTGATCAAATTATCATAAAGAATACTGTGATGACATCATGTATGCTTAGCGCTTATAAGCATACATGATGTCATCACAGTATTTTTTAGTTGACAACTATAGCTATGTGACCTGCTTTGAGAAAAGGGACCACTCGGGATATTTCATAAAAATTGAGTTTTTGGCATGGATTGATAGCTCTATGTGTGCTGAATCTAATGGTGCAAGTTTCATGAAAAAATATTGATCACAAGCCAAGTTATGACCATTTTTATGCACTCGGGTAGGTATATTCGTTTTTCGGAAAATGCGCATTTTTAATTGAAAATGAAAAAATATCCCAAGTGGTCCCTTTTCTCATAGCGGGTCACATATTATACAGTATAATGGTTAGCATTAAGTTACTATCTATTGATTGAATATATAGAATCCTATAAATCAATGTACAGTCATAATACTAGCAATGCCCATGCACAACATTAATTGAGTGATTCTATATGCTCAATCTGATTACCTCCAAGCAGGTGTACATGTACATAGCATAAATGCATCACGCAACAATAATAATTATTACAAAATTATACACACAGTCTGTCTAACTACTATACAATTGGGATCCGGAGTTCCCAATTCTGTCAGGAAAGTTTAAAGTGCTAACGTTTCCGTACATCCCCCGCCTCACAGCATCATCTTCAATGTCATCTCTGTCAGTCGGTCTGATGCGATTCTTGTAGAGGCAAGCCACAACCATGTACAGGAGTACTGATGCTACTCCAATGCACGTGGCAATGGTACTGGGTATGATTCCACTTCTTGTTTTGTGCTCTTGATTGGCGACAAAGTTACCGTAGAATGTGATGCCAGCTGCGTTGAATATCCCATACCAAAGGTAGAAAAGCCCAGTCAGTAGGCCTTTCATGCTGTTTGGAGATTGTGCATATATAAACTCTAGACCTGCAGTTATAATAACAATGGCAACAGCAAAATTAGGCTGGTTTAGTTTTGCTAGCAAAGTTAACCTATCAATAAAACCACAATAATATAGGCTAGCTACTAATGGCATACCTGCAGTGAAGATGTGCATTGAACCAATCGACAAGAAGATCACAGGAATGACTACCCAGAATAGTTTTACCGGCTGATGGCAGCTGAAGCCAGCATCACTGCAGCTGAAGTCATTCCTTGTAACGACTAGCTGAATGACCAGTGCTGTGATTGGAGAAAGAGCACTGAAAACCACACCTGCACCAATTTTGAGCTTCATTCGAAATCCTGGAAACAGTGGTATGATTACGTGATTCATTATGAGAACAGAGACCAGGAAAACTGAGTGAAAAAGTAATGTAAAGAGTTCCGATGACAACAGCTCGGATTTGAGAATAGGGATAGAAGTCGACCTAGAAGCTGCAGATAGCTCCTCTTGTAGAATATTCCATGACTACAATCAAAGATAAGAAAATAATTATTATACATGTGAGATAACTAATAATTATGATACTGCCATTCTCAAGCTCCTCCCAGTACTAAATAAAATTAATAATAATTAATGTAATAATATTGTTATTGCATTGAACTACCATTCCAAATGTCAAGAAAGTTCCACTCAGAGAGAAGATGACCAAACAGATCCGAAGAAATGTCTTAACATCCTCCACCTCCTCGCTCGTGAAGATTCCGTCATACTTCCTCTTGGCCAACTCAATTCTTGACTTCCTCTCTTCTCCATATCTGAAAGCTCTCCTGTACTTTGGGGGCTGTCGCTTCACTGTGGCGGCATAGAAGAGCACATTGATGATCAGTCTAAGAGGATTGCTGTAGTCTTTGTCCTTGAAATAGCGCTGGGAAGTACAGAAGTGCAAAATCAAGGCAACGGTGATCGAAAGCACGGCAAAGAGAGGATGGATAGTGTGTAGGGTGTACTGCGTGTAGAGATCTTCACTCCATGCATTAAAGTCTGGGTATAACTTAATATCAGTAGAGAAGAGCAGGAGAAAGAGTGTAAGCCCAATCAATAAGCCAGCATCTCTGGAGCAGGAATAATAGTAAAAGTATGAGCTCATTTCGGATGAGGAAGCACCTTGCTGGATTTGATCAGCACCGAAAGGGATTATGTTCGCTTCAACAGTTGCAGACGAAATGATCAGAAATACGACAGCAAGGATTGGCAAGACATACTGTTCAACAGTGTGATTGTAGTTCTCACTACCATAGTGATACACCAGGCTCTCGTTGACTGTGATGATCACGAACCCTAACCACATGATCCAAAGGCCGACCTTGATTGTCTTGTACCGACCCAGCCACGTATCAGCAATGAGTCCTGCAATGGGGTAGAAGATTCGTCCGGCACACCACTGGAAGAAAAGGAACAAGTACGTCAGATGCCTTCTCTCAGAATGATTGATAACTCTTTCCTTAAGACCATCGAATGCCCCAAAAATAGCAAAGCTCTCGAGTGCATTGATAAGCAAAACTATGAATACAGCTCGTCCTTTTGGAAATCGATCACAGAACATCTTCTTACAGCTAACACCACGGCATACATTTGAGTACGTTAGGCATACTTTACCACAATCTCCAGCACTGATACTCTCATCTTCATCAAGCATCAGGTCAGTAGAATCTTGAGGATCAGAATTATTGATAGAGAGAGACCCACTGCTGCAAACTGATAAAGAGTTGTTGTTCTGGAGAATTGAAAGTCGTTCATTTGTGATGGGGCGATCCATTTGGCTGTGTCGATGGACACTCAGTCGCCCAGAGGTGCTCTTTGAAGACAATGATTCTAATGTCTCTGTCATTCTCTTTCTTTCACACTGTAGCTATTGTTATAAGATTCCATGACCTTTGTATATTATTATGCTTGCACTTTTGTATCATAGAATCCCTGTGAAAGCAATGGTCCATGTTTGGAGCTAGCATTATTTAGTCTTAAATACTCTACTTGCCCTATCAGTGAGTTTTCCATGTACATGTATGGGATCACAGCATGGTGTACGGATAATGGCACACATGCGACATGTGCTATAATTGTTACAAAAATAATATTTAATATTTGTACAGTTATTATACATGTCAGTGGTGTAAGAAGATAATATTTTGGAGTAGGGGGCTGAGAATTGGTAATTGAGCAGCTATACCAAATCTAGGAGGGTCTCCTAGGAAAAGTTTAATTTTCACATCAATTCTGGTGCATTCTGAGCACATAGGTTGACAGCTATAATATAGATAGCTATTATGAATTTTTGAGACTTATTAAATTTTGTACCATTTTGTTGCAATGGGCTGAAGTTCAACTGTGACACTCCAATTAAAGGCCTGCTCATATCCAAAACACTTGTCAATGAACATGATTGTATAATTTTGCTTTACTGATTTGATTATAGCTATATAATTAAAAATAAAATTTATTTGAAAATAGAATACTTAAATAGTGTGTTTAGTTCTTGTCTTCTTGATCTGTCTATACTGTTCAATAGCTCTTTCTCGTTCAATCTCAATGTCTCTCTGTCTTTTCAGTCCTCCAACCTTGCCAGTAGCCACACCCACTTTAAGCTTACTCTTTCTCTCGCTGGATTCTAATGTATTCATGAGCAGCAGAGAATGGGCTTTGTTCTTTCTCATCTCCTTCACAGAGCCACGTGGCCTTGCCGCTAGTCGAGGCGGCTCTTGAACAGTCTCTCCAAAGTAAACCTTATCTGAAACAACAGAGTAGCCACGGTGATTTTATAATACACATAGCTACACTATGTCACAACAATAAGCCCTTACATTACAGGTGAAAGATCCATGCATACCTTAGCATTGTGGATTATTGTATACATTAATTTTTTATGTACAATATTATAATTATTATACCTTTGAGGTCGTCAAATTCCACTACTTGTGCTGTTTCATCCAACTCTTCCTCTTCTTTCAGTCCCTTTAGTCTCCTCCGTCTCTTCTCGTAGTACCTGATACAAGAAGACGAGAAATAATATCAATGTTAGGTTCATTTAAATGAAGTGTAGTGTTTCACTTGGGGGGCCGGGGGCATTAGCTTTGTCTCCACGATACGTCACTATTTCTATCCCATCCCCCTCGAAAACTTTTAAATGCATCCTCAAAAGTGCTGTCATCAATATATTACGAAGAGACGACTACTGCACATGTATAGGAACACACCTTTTTCTTCGATTGCTTTGCTTCCTACTTCTCCTGAATGCCTCCATGATCCTAGCATTGCTCTCAACATCGATTCTCTCCAGGTAAGCTTTGAGACTCTCTCCCTTCTGCCTCTTAAACATTGGCTGCTCTCGTCGTTCCACACCCTTTGTGACGCTGCCACCATTGCCACCATTCACTTTCTCTATCTGTCCCTTCCTTCTCCTCCTTCGAGTGAGCTCTGATTCTTGACTACCGGGTGTCGCATGTTCGGTCTGTGAGTTGATCTGTTTCAGTCTTTTTGGTTTGCTGGTTTGAGTGATTTGTTGGCCACTCTTCAGTAGTCGGCTGAGTGTCTTGGGCATGGGCTGGTCATCAGGAGCTTCAGGAGGAAGGTCGTTGTTCCTAAGGAAAAAAAAGCAATTTAGGTTATGATATCAAGTTTCTGAGTAGCCCGAGCTATTCAGTATCAATCTACAGAAGATCTATTCGTTTTTAGAAGCTTAAATTTCACAAAAAACATGATTTTTAGTAGCCTCGTCTCGAAGTTAACGTTGGGAGGGACCTTGGGACGAGGCTAGGACTTTCAGCAGATTACAGAGTGAACCCACCTCGGATCAATTCTCCTGGGTCCTTTATAGAAGGGATCACAGGCCTTGATCCTTTTGTGCTTGCTCACTCTTCCCATAATTTTCTAGCTAGCCACGTGGGTACGATGTATAAATTTCTAGAAGATGCGCACTTGATTTGACCACGCCCACACCTTCCACTTTCAAGAGCATGCGAGGGGAATGAGACATTGGATATGCTGTAGGAATCTCTGTTTGAAACCACAGAAAGGAGTTCAGTTACCAATTTGGAGAGCTAGTGTCACCACAGATAGACTGCAGTATCGTGATCTCCCCTGCTACAGTTCTCACGGTGAACTTTTGCTACCTACTCAGCTGAAAAGAAGTCCCGGATTTGATCTAGTTCACTCATTTACACACTCTACTTCCATTTCCTTCTCAAAATACTCTAAAGCAAAGTCAAAAATTGTCCCCTGCGTACGTAGAATCGTCAGTGCAGCAGTGCGGGTGCCTCACTGTTTTTCGGGACCACGTTCCTATTCCACAAACTCCACTAGCGTGTGCCCTCCTCCCACCCCATCTACTCAAGGCCAGTGTCTTCCCTCGTCCGAGTCCGATTCCCATTCTGACCATATTCAGATCCCGGAACCACCGACCAACTGCTGCATGAGTGGCTGTGCTAACTGTGTGTGGATAACCTATGCACAGGAGTTGGCTCAGCTGTACAAGGACAGTGGAAGGGCGGTGGATAGTGTTATGAACGCTATCGACGATCCCAGTCTTAAGATGTTCCTGAATCTCGAGCTAAAAGAAAAACTGAATAGTGAAGACTAATCAAAAGATCTCATAATATACGTGTAGTCAGATCTAACCATAGTACCATATTTTAGCTGTGTGCAGTTTCATCAGTGGATTAGTTATCGGTATGGAGGCAGTAGAAAAAGTTCACAAAAAGAAAAGGAAAAGGGAAGAATTGGACAAAAGTGAAGAAAGCGGCACATCTGAATCCAAGAGTGACAGTGATATCAAGCATAGAAGCAAAAGAGTTCATCAGTCGAGCTCAGATGGTGATATCGACATCGCGTTGAGTGTAGACCATCATGAGGAGATGTTGGATACTGTCTCTGGCCACATACAAGAACTGAAAATCAAAGAAAAGGATATGGATGGAGAAGATCCTAGGATTAATAAAGCTGGAGCCAAGTCTAAGAAATCAAAGAAAAAACGGACAGACTCATCAAAACTGGGCAGAAATGGAGGAGAAAGGACAAGCTTACTAGGTGATGATGCCCAAATGGAAAGCACAACTGATATTTCATTGTCTGTAGTGAGTCAGGAGTCAGCCTTAGAGTACCTTCGACTGTGGAAGGAGGAGAGAGAAAGATGGTCCTTCAAAAAGAAGACCCAGTACTGGCTGCTTCAGAACATGTATGACAGAACTAAGGTAGGCTACAGTACCACACTCTTGCCCCATTTGCAAATTTGGCACTGTATTCAGCATGAGACTGTCCTTGATAATTAATTGCAGGTGCCAAAATCTGGATTTAAGATTATGCTTCGTTACCTGTCCGGCCTCCAAGGTCGACAGAGAGAGCTCTCCGTGCAAAAGGCTCAGAAGATAGTCGACCAATATGGAGAAGAAGGTCAGAGTTTAGCATAGACCAAATCCCTCCCACCCCCAAACCTAACCCCTCCACATGCACGTCCCTCAGCTAAATAAAAGATATTCCATGATTATTTTACTCGGATGCAGGTTTGTCTTCTTCCAGACGGCACTATAAGAGGGCTGTTGCTATCATGAGGGTGCTCGGATGAAGATATTATTATTATAATACTATCCACGAGTTTAATTTATTTTGTGCACATACACAAACAACATGACCAAAGTAAATCAAATGCGTCACATTTTACAAGAGCCCCACCACACACTAACTTAGTCTCACAATGGCCACCCTCATTAGCAGTTATTAATTTTGCAGATGTGTTGATAAAATTATATAGACATTTTTTATGAATTAATTATACTATATACAACGAAAAATATTTTTCAGACGATCAATTTTCTTATAATTATACATGTAGTCTGTGTCCTAACCTGGACGGCACAAAAGATGCGTTCTGCTACAAGTTCAGAAGACTCATGATTGGTCAGAATTGTTGTGCCGTGTGCACAAACAAGGTTGCCAGGACCTAATACGCTTACTTGTGAAGAATAAAAATAGTCCCAATCATCCCTCCCCCCCCCCCCCCCCCCGGGCCGAGTCGCCGCATGCTTCCAGGGATGGGGGGTATTCAAGGGAGATCCTGGGCGGCCCCTAAGTTTGTATCACCAATGATTTATAATAATATATATAGTGTGTGTTGCATTGTGTGCCGGTATCAAGTTGATATTGGTGGTGTGATTTTAGCTCTATATTAATAGCTAGTGTTTATTTTACAATTTAAAATACCTTACAATACCTTACAACATTACCCTCTAGTTGTAACAAATACTATGATCCGATTGGTCACTCAGAGGCCCAAGGCTGTAGCATCCCGAGCAAAACAAAGTGAAATAGCTAGTGGACCGCCAACTGATCAATCAGATTCCTGACCTATATTACCCTACAATACCTACATTACCCTGTAGTTGTAACAAATATTGTGATCTGATTGGCCACTCAGAGACCCGAGGCTGTAGCATCCCGAGCAAAACAAAGTGAAATAGTGGACCGCCAACTGATCAATCAGATTCATTACCCTACAATAATATCTTACAATACCTACATTACCCTATAGTTGTAACAAATACTGTGATCCGATTGGTCACTCAGAGGCCCGAGGCTGTAGCATCCCGAGCAAAGTGAAGTGAAATAGTGGACCTCCAACTGACCAATCAGATACCTTACAATACCTTACAATACCTACAATACCCTATAGTTGTAACAAATACTGTGATTCGATTGGTCACTCAGAGGCCCGAGGCTGTAGCATCCCAAGCAAAGCGAAGTGAAATAGTGGACCTCCAACTGACCAATCAGATTCCTGACCTACATTACCCTACAATACCTTACAATACCTTACAATACCTACAATACCTACATTACCCTCTAGTTGTAACAAATCTGTGATCCGATTGGCCACTCAGAGGCCCGAGGCTGTAGCATCCCGAGCAAAACAAAGTGAAATAGTAGACCGCCAACTGATCAATCAGATCAGTTCCTGACCTACATTACCCTACAATACCTTAAAATACCTTACAATACCTACATTACCCTCTAGTTGTAACAAATACTGTGATCCGATTGGTCACTCAGAGGCCTGAGGCTGTAGCATCCTTAGCAAAGCAAAGCAAAGTGAAATAGTAGAGGGCAATACTGTGAATAATTCATGAAAAATTCATCAAATTGTGAAAAAAAATAGTCCCAATCATCCCTCCCCTCGGGCCGAGTCGCCGCAGCTTCGGTGATCCGTTTTGGAGTGACACTGCGGACATTACTGCAGGCATGCTTCCAGGGATGGGGGGGTATTCAAGGGAGGAACCTGGGCGACCCCTAAGCCATATATGCCCAGGACCATGTGCAGTTTTCAGCTGCAGGTGCCAGAGGGGGTACCCCTGACACCGTCTAGCCCCGATAGTCCTCCCGGAAAATGCTATTTATTGAGCTGGGACAGTGTGGGTAGCAAAACTCGTTGGAATGTATGACGTTTTAAGAGCTATGAATATCATTAATTCTATACCGCGGCGCGCGCCAAAGTGTATCTCAGCAACGGAAAGAGCTATGGAGCTGGAACAAAAACCAAAATGTAGCTCTTGAGCAGATGAAAGCAGCTACTATGGTCCTGAACACGTTAGACTATGCCATAGTATACATACCAAGCTTCTTCAAAGACAACCTTACATTATGATTGTCACAGATCGACCAAAAAAACGTATTTCGGTAACGGTAGTTATGAAGCTGGAACAAAGACCAAAATGTAGCTCATAATCTAACGAAACATATTTTTCAGACAATCAGTGTCCTTGATACCTGGAGGGCATTACTGTGAACTCATGCACATTATCCCATCATTGTTACATCAAACATACTTGTATATTATTATATTATACACATGGGATAAAAATTTAATGACTAATATTTGTAGAACGTGTGATTTACAATGCTCAAAATGTCATCCGTGATCAACAGGATCATACTCGTTATCGTCCAAACGATTACAAAAATCAGAAAGAAAATATAGCTAAATGGAGACCTGTGCTTGTTCTTGTACTCCATCTTTAACTTTTTTGTGATGATGTATTTCCCGGCAAATGCCAAACTGGCGGGAATCATGTACTGCAGCCAGACTCCGGGGAATCCCCCTGTGATGCTCATCAGCACCTCGATACTTGTAGTGCCAAACGCGATAGCCAGTGGAGGTAGTATCGCCACAGTGGGAAACAGGAGCAACTCGAGTAAAAATGGAAACGGTTTGTCTCCTGGTACCCACGGTTTGACGATGACTCGTGCGAGTGCTTTGAGATTCTCTCTCAGCGTGATGGAACTGATGGGGAAATTCGTCGTCAGTGTAAATATCGGATATAGGACGATGTAATACCCAAACACGGAAAGGACACGATCGCCGACAGGATCACTGAACTCAAACAGCTTGAAGAAGTTGATCGTGTATATATCGAACAGCTCATCAGTTGCAAATCGAAAGACAGCCGTATACGAGAGGAGAAGGTAGAACACCAAGATGAATGAGAAGTTCCCTAGGATCATCCACGTGATTCCTCGCTTGGTTGTCATGGGAGTGATCATCCCTGGAAGACAGTGCTGGGTCATGAAGGCATAGACACTCACACCGAAGAGGACGGGAAAGCCTGGGAGCCTAGCGAGGGGAGGGAGGGGATCTGCTGACTTCCCCATGGCTAGAGAAGCAATGGCTATGCTGATCATTAGTCCAAAGGCTGAGAGTGTGTGTGAGGGTGAGAGAGTGAGAGGAGGAAATGATAGAGAGAGAGAGAGAGAGAGAGAGAGAGAGAGAGAGAGAGAGAGAGAGAGAGAGAGAGAGAGAGAGAGAGAGAGAGAGAGAGAGAGAGAGAGAGAGAGAGAGAGAGAGAGAGAGAGAGAGAGAGAGAGAGAGAGAGAGAGATAGAGAGGGAGAGAGAAGATATACTTCAAATACTGCGCGATTCAGTCACCAACAACTCACCAATATTCCTCATGATAGTAGTTGTCAGCTGGAGGTATTTGGAGCTTGTAAAGTTGAAGTAGGTCCACGGACAAATCAACAGGGCAGTTATGGACTACAGGAAAAAGAGCAACCAAAAATTAATATCAAAGTAACAATACATGTACAAAATTAATAATATACGAACCAGAAATATGTAGTACATGTGTCTCTGGGTGATGCCGTCTAGGCAGTAGTGGTGGGAGACGAACTGGCCGGGAAACTTGGTTACCGTGGGGGCCTCCGTGAAATTGCCGGGGGCAGGGGTCACATTTGCAAAATCCATCACACCAGCTATTTCGAGTGCACCATCCGTTCTGTTGTCATCATCAGGAGGTTTAGTGCTGTTGAAAAGTGCATTGTTATGAGTAAACCAAAAGTTCACTATTTTGATGGTTTTCTAAAGTAAAAATATTGGCTAGTTTCGGAAATGTGGAATAATAATAATAATTGTTCATTTTTCACTGGCTATACTGCAATAGATGCAATGGGCTACCTATGGATATTCTAGAGAGTGTGATCTATAGTGTATATTTTAGTGCATACTTTTTTTACTTCCTTATTAATTGTTCCGTAATAGATTATACATTTCACTAGAATCCATTATCTACAAATTTCATACTCAGGCACCATGACATTGTACAATCATGGCATTGCTATGTCCTGATATACAGTGCATGTATAAATCATTACGGGCACATACAGCTACTAGGTGCTGCCCATTACTTACCATGAAAATTCAGTAGGTTTATCTTCTACCACTTACCATGTCACTGTGACGAGCGACTTGGAGATGATCACCAGGTCAATGGCCAGGGTCCCGTATAGATACAGGCAAATGATGATGTAATAGAAGACAATACCAACTGCATAATACAAAGAAATGCACACTACTATTATTTTTATGCAAAATTATTATGTTAGGTGACCTGCTGAGAAAAGGGACCATTTGGGGAAGATACACAGTATGAAATTAGTCATAATGATGTCTTAATTGCTATACAGTAGTACAGTAGTAGTGAGTATAGATACAAACATAGAGCGGATTAACTCGTTACAGTATAATTATAATATATATTACTCCATACATATGTACTACAAGTTACATATTAACATACTCTACGAACAAAAAGTCCCAAATGGTTCCTTGTCTCATAACCCACACATAATACTATACGTGTAATGGTGCGCATCAATAATAATGGATCACTGATTACTTACAAGGTTTGTAGAACATGTTGGCAATTGCTCCCTGCACAAAGGATGTAAAAATAAGGGTTTAAGCGTATTATTAATGCAAACAGAAATCACCATAATAGGCATAAATTGACAACGTCAAAATGAAATTACTATAACCTGGGGTGTAACTGCACATGGCATAGATCTCTTGGTTGGTAGTATAATATTATTTACCATTTCAAACTTCTCTGTAATCTCATAGTCCTCAGGGAGAATATCACTACCATCAATCTCAGCCTCTTTACCAATAGAATCTACACAAGTCATAATTAAATTAGCGTAGCATGACTGACTGTGTATATTAGCGATAATAATTATAATATTAGCAATGACAGAATGGCTGCACGGTCTTGACTTACCCTTCTCCTGGTCTGCTGGGACTAGAGGTATCTGCTCCTCCTTGTGAGACTGAATAATCTCTTTCTCCGTTTCCGAGCCACTTTCGTAGTCTACCTTTGAAGGCTGCAGGAAAAAAAAACAACAACCATAAGGATAGTGACAGTGAAGGAAGTCACAGGTGGGCCTGACATAATTATGCACACATACACACAATACATGTCATATTATACTGTCATGACTATATAGCATGATATGAAAGATCTATAAGCTGAATAGTGGTTCTTCAGGAGGAGGAAATCAGAATCTGATGTGTTTCTATACTTTTAGCACTATTCTCTGTACACAATAAGGAAGGGATAATGAATCTCAGAGGTAAGAAACTCCTGTACCTCCACCCCGTATTATATCAGCGTAATTTTTCATTACGCAATACTGAAATACTGGTTGGAAGACCCCAGGGCAAGCGGAAGCATGGGCTACGCAAATGTGTGTATGCCAACATCTTCTATGAATGGCCAATTTCCATACTGAATGCACCATGCATGGGTACATATTGGGAGGTAGGTACACGGCTTATTGCAGGATGCAGGATGTCGTGCGTGGTGAAACGTTTGGCAGGTGTAGTGTGTATGCACATCAGGTGTCACGATTAGATTTTTAATGTACAACAGAGGCCAAGTATGGCGACACAATTGTACGCCAAGTTGTGTGTCTGGCTACGTGCTGCGCTAGCTTCCAATGACAGTTAAACAAGAGTACATGATGCCTACTCGGACCTAGGGAGACTCAGCCGGAGCTAGTGTCCCACTAGTAGTATAGTGCCACGGCAGTAGATAATAATATAGATCTCTGAGTGGTGATGAGTCACCTCTCAAAGTTTTCTAGGACGCAGAACTAGATCTACAATGCTTTTAGGATGCACAAACTTGATCACTGTCACGTAGCACCTTGTTTTTGGTTTTTGTGGTACCTTGCACAGGACTGCACATACACAAGTGGGACACTACTCCCTATTGCAAAAAAGTTATTATTATTATAGTCGTGCAATAAACACAAGTCTGTTGTTAGATAAACTGAGGAAATCGACACGGTCCCTTTTCAAAACAAATGATCCACAGAGAAATCCATGGTTGACAAATCCACCATTTCCTAACACTGCACTCCCCCATATCAAAAGATCAGGTCTACTTGACACTGTAGAGCTATTTATAAACTCCAGTTACAGTAAAGCTTTTTTTTTATCTCATTGGCTAGCTATATTCTAAAGGCACACAAAATGTAACGTGTGGATTCTGCCATTGTTTACTACTATTGCTTTCAATCCGTTGTTCAGGCATTGAAATACGTGTAGCTACTCCTTAAATAGGAACCTACAATATTATAGTATGAGATCTGGAGGGGAAGCAGAGCTTGCATTTGAATCTGATGCTATATAGCTGGGACTCTTCCTATACAAATCATGGTTGACTATCATGCACAGTAGCAGTAGCATCAAAACTAAGAAATGTACAGTATATATACCACGCTAACATTTAACTTCAAACATACCCGGTTCTAATTTTTAATACCAACTTTTAATAAAATTAATATGCTCTAGATGTACCTCCAGGTCCTTTTGAAGACTTGGTGATTCTGACTTGTGAACCAGTGGTTCTTTCTCCGACTTCATCCTCATTCTATGACGTACGAAAGCATTGGCGCTGGCCATTGCTTCGATCATGAAGGTGGCAGTGACAAAGCTCATGAAGGCGAGGAAGATCAGCAGCAGAGTTCCCAGGAGGAGGCCGGCCAGACTGAATGCCTTGGGGAGAGCCAGTGGACCAGCACCAAGGATCAGATTGAACATGTAGATCAGCGCAAACTAGATTTATTATCATGAGTGTGTGCAGGAGTGTATCAGGGTATAATTAAGAGTCTATGGTATAGCTACCTCATTAATTTACTAGCAATCCCACCGGGAAGGTTTCCCCCACTATAATCGTTTGTGCCAGATGGATCGGCTGTGGCGAAAATATCATACGGCCGTGGTCCTATAGCTATTAATAAATTATATAGAATCTCAATCAGTGACTCAATTAACATAATCATACAGTTGTCCCTGGCTGATATTATTAAATAGCCTCGCGGAGCCAGATCCACACGCGCGTAAGGATCTGGCATCATGTACTCTGCCACGATACCTCTCAGCCTGGTATGCATGGAATACCTACCGCTGGTGGATAGCTGTCCCCCGTGCTTTTCGTACTGCAGCCTTTCCACGGCCATCTCCAGCTCCACGCCATTTAACTCGATGTCAGTGCTCCTCCGAGTGGCCGCTAGCTGGCGATCGACGCGTCTTCGAGCTCAGCTCCCGACGCAACACCTTCTCGGAATGCCCAAGATGCATGTGCACTAGGGAGGATGCAAAATTAAACCACCCTTAATAGGATCGCGTACCGTCAAAGCATAGTGGTATGTTGACAATCAATTTTATAAAGCTGCTGACCGCACTGGCCTGCGCATGCGCACCGCGGAATAGTATATATAGTGTACCCGTAGAATAAACGACCATTACCGAATCAAGTGCTTCATAATACATGTACCGTGGCTGCACAGCACACCCAGTGACAATAACTTAGACAGAATTATGATAAAAATTCAAACAGATAATAATAATTATTTACCTGTTAAATTATTATGCATCTAGTCTAAAAATGTGTGATTAACAATTTTCATGATGTCATCAGCAATGATCAATGCTACACTGACGCCAGTCCATGCAAGAACTATTACCAGGAACCAAACATAACTGAACGGAGACTTGTACTTGTTCTTGTACTCCAACTTCAACTTTCTGATGATGATGTATTTCCCGGCAAACGCCAAAGTGGCGGGAATCACGTACTGCACTCCAATGCCAGGAAAAGAACCTGTGACACTCACCAAAACCTCGACGTTTGTGGTGGCAAATGCGATACCCAGGGGAGGCAAAACTGCCAGGAATGGAAATAGGATGTGGTCAATCACCCAAGGAAATGGCTTTTCACCGAGCCACGGCTTGACGACGATTCGCGCAAGAGCCTTGAGATTTTCTCGAAGGGTGATCGAGATGATTGGAAAGTTGGTACTCAGGGTAAAGACGGGGAACAGGGCAAGGTAGTAGCCTAGGACGGACAGTACTCTATCACCAATAGGCTTGAAAGCCTCGTACGATTGAAAGAAATTCAACGTGTAGACATCGTTGAGGTCGTCGTACGTGAATAGGAACGACCCAGTGAAGGCCAGTAGGAGGTAGAAGGCCAGGATGAACGAGAAATCGACGAGAATGATCCAGAACACACCACGTTTCGTCCTCATTGGTGTGATCATTCCCGGGAGAGAGTGCTGGCACATGAACGAGTAGATGCTGACGCCAAAGAGGACAGGGAAGCCAGCGATGCTTGCAGCATGAGGGAGGGGGTCAGCTCGGGAACCCTGGATTAGCTTCGCTATGGCTATGCTGATCATCAGGGCAAATGCTGAAGGGGAGGGTGGAGGAAGGAGGGAGGGAGGAATTGGAATTGTCAATATTGTAGATCTAGCATTGCATTTTTTTCATACCAATATTCCTCATGATAGTGGTGGCTAGTTGGAGGTACTTTGACCGTGTCAAGTTGAAGAATGTCCACGGGCAGAGAAGTAGAGCAACGATAGCCTGACATTGTGAAACCAAAATTAATATAGTGCATTGCATAATAATAACAATTATTATACATAATTCCCTTCTAGTGCATTGTATAATAATAAAAATTATTATACATATAATAATTATTATCATTGTACATAATTCCCTTCTACTGAGTGAACAAAAACACTGGAAATAATTATTATTCTAATACATCATGTGCAATCAATACTGCACTCACCAAGAAGAGATAGTAGGCGTTTTGCTTGTTCACATCTCTGAAGCAAGTGGCATCAGACACAAACTTTGCAGGATTGACAAAACCAACGCTGTCATTAAGTTCATTTGGACTGCAAATGGAGAAAAAAAAAATAATAGCTTGGACTGATACAGGTACATGTACTGTACATGACTCTGTAGGTTGTCTGATGTATAGCATATTATTTATTCCATCTCACCAAAATTAATGTCACCTGACTATCTCTATCAAAACACATGCTGTGGCTTTATACCTCAAACCCTAACCCTTCCCTCATAGCCACTAACAATGTGTGTATATGTGCTAGACAGATGAGAAGCTGGGAACGTGCCTTCATGAAGATGAGATCACTAACTCTCTGTTGTAAAAATCGTTACAAATTCAAGTTTCTCATATGACCCTGTGAGGATACTTGAGATAATATCAGAACCAACCACCTTGTTTCTTGACTGGATTGCCAGAAACCAGGAATTTTAATATGTGGTCTATTGCATAACTTGGGACATATATACATGTAGGAGCTGGGGGGCCAGAAAACTACCAGGTGCTGTTGTTTGTACTTGTACTTACCAGACGACGGTGACTATGGATTTTGGTATGGCAACGAGGTAGATGGCCAGGTCGCCATAGAGATAGAGGCAGATCACAATGTAGTAGATCACGATACCAACTGCAGCAGATAAGATACACACAGTAGGAGGAATGGGTTTACCAGTGTCACAACACTTGTACTATAGCAAGGATTAACACGTTCCAGTACTCAGTATAATATACTAATATTTTAGGGATGGGAAGGCTATCTCAGAGGTGGGAATCCATGTGCTTAATCCCTGAGTACTTAACTTTAATGTGTTTGCAACAATATATATTATGGTATGCCCATGTACATACATGTACACACGTGCGTGGAATGTAGTATACATTGGGTGAACATCACTAAATCTCGTAACTACGTTGAACTGAGCTTACCTGGATGATAGAATATGTTGGCCATTTCTCCCTGCAAATAAATAATAGGGGGACGCATAAACTTATGAGTGTGTGTGTGTGCGTGAGAGAGAGAGAGAGAGAGAGAGAGGTGCTCACCATTTCATACTTCTTTGATATCTCGTAGTCATCTGAAAGGATTGTACGATCATCATCATCCATGAGTTCAGAGTCTGACAGAGAAATTACAACAAGTATCTATCTATCACTCTCCTTCTCTCTCTCTCCCTCTCTCCCCTCCTCCTGTCCTTATCAAAATTATCTCTTCTACAGTAGTTGTAGCTAGCCAGAGATACTGATTATCAACATTCTCTCTTTATCACACCATGGACCTACTGGCTAGTGGGAAGACTAAGCAAGAGCACTGAGAAAACCCTTCACGTAAAGAATTCAGCTAGCTGAGACAATTTGCCATTGCACTCTGAGAAGTAGATATTTATATGGAGACACAATATTACCCAAACTAATATCCTACTAGATATTACACAATTACAGCTTATTTAGTATATTGACTAGAGTAAATCCAAACAATAACCGCATTGTTAATTGAAGCTATCCACATTACAATACGCACACACACATACCATTGTACATTATTATACATAGGTATGGTAATAATATACCTTCGTCGATTGCGTTTGCCACCAGCGGTGTCTTTTCATCCTTTCTGTCCACCTCTGAATCTGTGCCTGTGGTAGGCTACATGGATCAAAGGCCAAATTCTCAATTGACAGTAGAGGCCTTACATGTATGTACATTGTGAATCTTGTTAGCAGACAACACAGTAATTGATGCTCAATCAATGGAGGAACTGTGAATTCTTCACTATAGAAACCCAATCAATTTGTATGGAACTGTCCAACTTATGCCTTAGCCCCCCACCCCAAATCCTATTCCTAATGTTAAAAAATCATCATGATCGATAGCAAGCTAAGATAAATCTAGCATCAGGAGTAGATCTAATGACTTGAATACATGGAAGATATACTTACCTCAAGATATGTTTGTACATTTGGTGCTCCCTGTACGTGCATAATTATTTTCTTTCTGAATTTATACTTCATGTATGCGTTGGCAATGGCCATAGCCTCGACCATGTACGTGGCTGTAACATAGCTGACGAAGGCGAGAATGAAGAGCAGCAGGGCACCGAGAACAAGACCGGCCTGGCTGAACGCTTTGGGAAGGGAGAGAGCACCAACACCAATCACAAGATTGAAGATGTAGACAAAGGCAAACTAGAAATTGAGAGAGAAAGAGAGAGAGAAAAAGAACGTGTGCAATGAGGTGTGTTCAAGTATGCAAGGTGGTCTTAACTAGTGTGGCGTGTCCATGATATTCAAATGCATACTCTCCTTTTATTTCCTCTAATAAGTACACACAGCTAGCCTAACTACCTATAAACATAGGTAAGGTGAAATTCACGCGAAATTCATAGCTCTAGTCGTAACCAAAGGTCACTTTTGGCAAAGGCCTACAACTCTGATATTCAATCAGGTGGGGCTTCATAAGGTTTTACAGACTCACCACGGGAGAGTAGGTATCCGAAGGCTCATCCGAGCCAGCCATGGCTCACAGGAACAAAGTCACAGCTAGCTCGCTCGATATCAAGGATCCAGGAACTGTCATGAGTCAATCGCTTCTGGTATGACATGATCCGGCCCTTGCCCCGCCCCTCGACAAACCACACCCATTTCTGGTTGCCTATGGTGACTATCTTCAGACATAGAGGAACAATGGAGGATCCGGAATCACAGAATAGCACAGGTACGTTACCGCCTAACTCCTTGCGTTAGTCTTGCACTTTTAGATGTGTTGGAAACTTTCTCTTTCTTTCCATCCCAATCTTGCAAAATTTAATGATGAATAACACAAATTATTCTAAATAACGCCCATCACAGCCTCAGCTCCGAAGGCACTGCCTCCTCAGGTCTCTCCAGTGGACTACCTAGAGAGGCACGTGCTCCCAATCTTAGTCTCAGGCTTGGAAGATACGCTCAGAGTCGCCAAGAAGACTGAGGTACAGCTGGCTCCAAGAGTACCGAATAGATTTGTCCCCCCCCTGAAAAAAACTTGATTTTGTACACAATTTATTGATTCACAGATAGGGTTGGGGGTGAGGAAAGGTATGCAGACTATAGTGTACATGTAGATAGATATTTTTCCATCCACAGAGGAGAAAACGGTTCAATTCTTTGGACTACCTGGCAGGATACTTGTACAGGTAAGTGGCATGTGTGTATGTGATTTATTTGCTACTCTGTCCACTGATTAACATAATTCTATCGTCAAACTGTAGACACAATCCCAACCACAGTGGAAGAGACGACATCAGCTTTGAGGAGATCCCTTTCGTTAAAGAAGAATGGGCGAAAAAGTTAGCAGACACAAAATTATTAACTACACAAACACATAACAATCATTTCCTTTATAATTTGCAGTCCTCGGCCTCCCCTTCCCCTCTCTGCAACACTCACGGAGGACGAGGCTGCCAGGATTATTCAGTCTTTCTACCGGGGATACGTAACCAGGAAAGAGTCAGGAGCAGCACTTTTCAGGTACAGTATTCATAGATCTATACTGGCAAGAATAGTATTATTGTGTGAGTACTATTGTTGTGTCCACAGAACATGGCAGAAGTGCGTGTGGAAAGAGAGGAAAGCTGCACAGAAGATTCAAAAGTTTTGGAGGAAGACTTCTGTAGCCAAAGGACCATTAGCCTTAACTGAAGAGCCACTTCATCAATACAGAGTATAGCATCATCATAATTATCGATTTTTCAGCATCAAATGTATTGTTTGAGCATAACATTGTTACTCAACCACCAAGTACAGTTGGTAGACCACAGGTTGAGTGTATCCTCGTGACCTTTGTCCCCAGACCCTCCCAGCTTTTCAGTGTTACATGGCAGAAAGTGATACAAGTGAGTCTGGTAAAATGAGAATGTGAACAAGTTGAAACACAAAACGATAGATATGTAGATCTAGGGAGACAGTTAAGCGGAAAATGTATTAAATTGAATGTTGATAAGAGGAAGGGGTCTTGCCTGTGGTGGCTTCAAGAGAGAGTTAGCTTGGGGTCGTTGGATGTCATCATGGTGTGAACCCTCTTGGACTGGACTGGGCCAAACCTCCTGGTGGAGGACACAACACCCACACCTCTCCGGATCTGAAAATTAACAAAATTTGTAAGGTCAGTCCCATCCACCTTCAACAGATATACTCCATAATGGTATTCTCCGCATGCCATAAAGGCCTTTCAACAATCTTAAAAAGAATTTATTATTTTCTTACCAATATATCCTGAAGCAATAATTCTGCCGATTTTTTGTCTGAACAAGATTCATATGCCTGTAACAATAATGGACAATAATCATAAGATAGCAACAAAAACTGAAATACTGGGGGAAAAAAAAGAAAAGATTCTTACGCTAAGCAGATGTGCAGGTGAGGGCCAGCTAGCGACAACAGCAGCCGCCATGCTCTCTGATAGGTTGTTGAACTGCATCAACTGGTGCTTCCAGATCAGAGACACTCGATTATCAGCCTCCCTCAGAGCCTGAAGTAGACAAAATTTAATAACAGAAACCACACTCCCTAAGGCTGTGCATAACTTTTCATTCACTGACCTTCCTTGAGGCACCTTGACCTGACTCCACATGGAAGGAAAAGGGATTTTCTTTCCTTTGAAAGGGAAAGAAACAACTTATAATAATTATTATAGAAGGTAGCTAGCAATTCAATAAACCTAGTAGCCTCAAGCCCATTCCCATGTTGCATGCTGTATGTAACATGGGAATGGGGCTGGGGACGAGGCTATAAAATAATATTATACCTTCAAGAATAATAACAGATTACCGACACGACTGAATACAATAGTATCATACCTAAAGTGTGCCTCACTGAGAGCTTTGGTCATGACGATCACATGCTCAGCCAGTTGCTGCTTATTAACAAAAATCCTTGCCACACAGTCCGTGGCGAGGTGAAGAGAAGCCAGTGCTTCCATGCAGTCAACCCAGCTCACATCAGAAAACATTCGCCCTCCCGTGGATGTGGTCGAAGTTTGGGAATTGTTGCGAACTGCACTGCGAAAGTTTCTGTTGAAATGAGTCTTGTTCCCCCTGAGGAGTGTTGTATGTGTGTAGATGATGGTGGAGAAAAAAAAGACAAGTGTAGTTGTGTATAATAGGGGAGGGAGAGAGAGAGGTTACCTTAAAAATGCATCCATTCCCTCCACAGCCAGACTAACCCTCTTTCCCGGATTGTTCTCCTGGCGCTCTTCAACAAACTGCTGCAAAGTGCAGCTGCCTTCTTGTAGGGGGAGCCCCTGCTCCACCTACCACAATAATATAATTATATGCAATCATTCAACATTGGTGTACACCAGTATGTTAAATATGGTCTTTTCAAACCTGCTTAGCGCAGTGTACTAGTCCAACAAGTCCCTGGGCCTCAAGGGTCACCAGTAGTTCATTCTCTTCCACCTCAACTGAGTTCTCTATGATCTACAGAGGAAATTCATTAACAACAGAAATTACTTTTGCAAGAGAACTCAGAAGTGGTACTAGTTTTACCCTGGCATTTTCATCCACTGTTCTCTCTGATATCGTCCTCTTCCACAGTACAGTGCCGGGGTAAAGGTCATCCGAGCCGACCTGGTAGCCCACGTCCAGGGCACTCAGCTCCGTTGTCAATTCTGTCATAAATTCAGCACTTTCCACCAAGGCCTTCTCGAGAACAACGGTCATCTTCTTGACTCGGTCCCCGGGAGCCCTGCTCTCTTTGCTCGTGTCAGAAGCGGCTTTTCGGAGCGCCTGTTTCATCTCGTTCTGCTGTTTCTTTTCGGCCTGTTTTCTCTCCTTCTCCAGCCTCCTAGCCTCATTCAATTTCAACTTCTCCTGAAATTTTGTGGAGGGAGGGGCCAGGTAAGAGTAAACGTCTAGGATCAAGTGGCAAAGACGGCCCCACAAAAAATTTTCCACCATAGAAGATAACGGTGACCTAAAACCCTGTCACAATAGCACGTGAAAATTTGGGGGCCGTTTATGCCACTTGACCCATTATCTATTGCATAATATGTTTGCCTTGCATAGTATTGAGATGTGGGAGGGGCATGGAATAAACCACACCCACACCTTCCCTATCAATATTGGGCTATTCCAATATAAAGATACACCCCCACGGAAGACTAAATTTTGATTTACCCCCTCAGGAAGCCTAATTATTGACTTTAACCATCAAGAACCAATTAAAAAGAGGGCTTGACCCCTCCAAGACTCATTAAAATGCAACAAGATGCAGTATCATTTGCATGATAACCCCCCCAGGATTCATTACTGTCTTCATGGTAACCATCTAGATTTCATTAAAATTGGGTATTTACCCATTAAGATTTCATTAAAAACTTATTTTTACCCATCAAAAACTCATTAAAATGACAAATTTAGACCCCTTAGATGTAATTATGGCTCTTCCGTGGGGGTGTATGGCTATTAAATGGAAAAGCCCATTATGGTAATTATGTAAACTTGAAAACTATACATAAAATATTTTACCAATGCTTCTTTCTTCTTTCTCTCAGCTCGTTCCTGCTGTGCTTGCTCTTTCTTGCTCAAAGAAGCAGCAGCAGTAGCAGTAGTGTGCAGTTTAGGTTTCTTCACTACGGCAGATGTCGATGGCAGAAGCACGACATCATCGTCGTTATCATGTGACTTGGCAGGGCTCTGGCGAGGTCTCTTCGATTTCTGGCCGTACTTGGTGGTCCTGACTGGCGAGTGATGGACTGCTACTGCTGGCTGGTAGTGTCCTTTGCTTCTCTGGGACACAGATCCTGAAAATTTAATATTCATGCGTAGTGATCTCACTGATTTTCAGTATCGCACACAAAATGGTAGTCAGATCTATCCTTGTTGGTTGCTAATACCTCTTCCCAAGGAGATGGCTGGCAGATCATCTTCCGATTCCGAGCTGCTGTTACTCATGCCGCCCTTTTCGCATCGATAACGACCATTACCAAGGTTGAAGTTTGTGTCGGGATCATTGCGCATGCGTCTATACCAACAGGAGGTAAGGCCACTCCAAATGAGAACGTAGTTTCCCGTCCACCGCCCGCCTCTCTCTGATGCTACCGCTTCATTTGACCATTATGTCCATTATTTATGGTTGTAGCTAGCTAGAAGCAGTACTGCTTCATGAATTTGAAGCTAGCAACCAACGGTGATGTGTGTACTTACCTTACTTTCATGATAATAATGCCCCTTCTTGTCAAGGTGCTGCTATCAGCGCGCGCTAGCTAGCTAGCGGTAGCGCTGGCTAGGCCTATAGGGCTAGCATGCTCTCCTTGTATGCACGTGCACAGTTGTGGGATCAAGAATTTTAATTATATTCATTGTGCTCATAATGATATTCATAATAATGGTTAATGGTAATGGGCGCCCGCCCGCATGTAAAATGCAGGAAGCCAGGACGGGAAACTATATTCCCATTTGGAGTGGCCTAAACCAACAATACTTTTTTCTTCCTCAATCTCATTCACAATGGTCAAAATTACAAACATCAGTTCACAGTTATAATGATCACTGATTCATGTCCATCTAATCGGCAGCTGCGGCCTTCTCTTTCTCCCTCTCAAAGTCCTTCTTCTGCTTGCCCTGTATAAGCAGACACATCCCGTAAATACACAAGACTTGGGTTTTATTGCTCAGCTCTTACCATGAAGTGCAGCTTCTCCTTTGGTGTCTGGAAGCGGCCGTGGCCAAACTTGGATGTAGTGTCAACAAACTTGAGCTTGATCTCTTCCAGGTTCTTTCTCGTCACATTCACCACCAAGCTCTGCAGACGATAAAACAAAATTAATAAAAGTAACGGTCAACGTTCACCTTGTCTTGAGTGGGACAAGTATTGTGCGGAGATAACCGACAAACTTCAAAGGGTACATATTATTATAATACTGCCACTAACCTTTCGGAGAGTTACGACCCTCTTCTTAGGTCCCATCACACAGCCCTTGAGCATCAAGAAGTCATTGTCGACCACACCATAGTGAGGGAAGCCACCCTGCAGAAAAGCAACAGTAGAGTAAAGTGTAGATCAACCCCCAGAATCACACGCTTGCTACAAGATATACTGGCCAGTAAAAAAAAAATTCACTCTTTCTATAAACTTAATATTACAGGAATATAGGGATCCCAGAATCACACGCTTGCTACAAGATACAATGGCCAGTAAAAAAATTCACTCTTTCTATAAACTCTATATTACAGGAATATAGGGATATGGTATATACAGGTACTAGAAACAAGTACCAGAACAAGCTGATGGAGTCAATTATCACAGCTAGCTACATACCATAGGAGTGATTCGCTTGGGATCTGGGTCAAAGTCAGTCGAGGCATTGTTGGGCTCACTTCTCTCTCCGATGCGGTAGATTTTCTTGTTGATCTCGGTGCGGTGATGGTAGCCCTTCTGACCAGCGCGGGCCACAGAGAACTGGACTCGACTGGGATGCCACGCCCCGATACAGGCAACCTTACGCAGACCCTTGTGCGTCTTACGGGGAAGCTTCTTTGTGTGCCAACGAGAAGTAACCCCTAAAAAGAAAAAAAAAAGGAGGGGGGGGAGGATATTGAAATTTTAAATAAATCTGCAGCAAGTTCTACTCCATAAACATATCCCTTATCTCGTACCTTTGAATCCCTTTCCCTTGGTGACTCCGATCACATCAATGACTTCATTGCTATCAAACACCTGCTTGACATTGACTGGCTTCTCAAGGTGCTGTTTAGCCCACTCCACCTTGTCTTCCACAGTGCCTCCATTCACCTGGATCTCCATGATGTGAGCACGCTTCTGGTGAAGACTCTTGACCATGCTAAGCTGTGGGGGAGAGAAAAAGAGATGAAGAAAGATCAATATTTTGAAGAAGTACCAAACAAACGAGTTCAATGCTCCTGCTCACCTGAGTATGGCAGATGACTCGGATGATTTTGCAGTACTTCTTCATCTTGTTGAAGTCCTCCTCAAGACTGATCTTTCCACCATCATCCTTCCAGCGCTGGGAGGCCTTGGTGAATGCCTTCTTCTTAGAGCGATACCTTCAGTGAAATGGGGGGTTAGGGAAAGAAGGAGGGAGGGAGAAAGAGAGGAAGGGGAAAAGAAATGCCTGAAACTCATCAGCACACATGGCATGAGCGGAGTTTCAGAACTGCCACGAATTGCAGAAAGTGAGACAGAATTGACCACACCTCTCTTCATGTACACACTCATGTGCGTGCATACATGTACCTACACACACACGTATCAAGTACGATGCACATGTGTACACACATACGTACCAGTTCTTGTAGAACCTCCTCCTGCACTCCTCACCCAGATGCTGGGCAAAGACGGTCTTGAGCGCACGCAGACCTCGTGGCGTCTCAACATAGCCGACCGCACCCACCACCATCAGGGGTGGAGTCTCAATGATCGTCACGGCCTCCACCACTTCCTGCTTGTGACTCTCTGTAGAGAACAAAATTAGGCAGCAATATTAATTAACAATAGACACCAGCTATTTGAAAAAAAAATTGCATTTTTACAACAGCTCCATTGAACTAGTGATAACTAGTATAGTGTCCACTAGACAGCTCGTAGCACAAAAAATCCCCCTTTTTTCAACAGTGTACAAGACAAAACAACAAAATACTGTTGTGATTTACATTAGAACTCACTAGAGCCAGGTCTGTTCATCTCCCTCAAAATGTGTGTCATACCAGCCTTGTAGCCCATGAACGCGGTCAGATGACACGGCTTGGTTGGATCGTCTTTCGGGAATGTCTTGACCTTTCCGCGGTGTCTCTTGCATCGCTTGCGCGGCAGGAACCCAAGGGATCCATGGCGAGGAGCGGAGAATTTTCTGTGCGACTGTAAAAAGAGAAATCCACATAAATCACGACGACAAAAGACAAATTAGTTTACAAATAAACTATTTTGCAAACGTAAAGGCTACGAATTTGTGAAGTAAACGAGGATGCATGAAGATACAGACAACACGCAAACTCACCATCTCCACCACTTCGCGGAACACGCCAGAGAGAAAGAAGCACGTGGAATTTGCCGTTTTGAATTGAGCATGCGCAGAAGGCGGGGCTTCGTAACCTTTGACCTTCCAAACTCATTTCTGCTGGTCTCTTAGCTAGCTAGGTCCAGTGTGGCTGGAATATCGTCATAAATTGGTAAGCATGTAACTCTTATTTTATCTCTCTAAAAAAGTATCAGAGCTCTCGAATCGTCAGCTTTTAGTGTGTTTTAGGCGTGTTGTTCTAATTAAAGCGCATCACTATTTATCTTCTCTCCTCCCAGGCTGCGTCATGTCCTCCTCAAATTGGCCCAGAGAGTATGAAAGAGTTACTCCCATCGAAGAGGTTGATCAGAGTGACTATGTAGCACTTAGCAAGGCTAGAAGCCAGTGGGTTAGAGACAGGTAAATAAACTTTAATACTACCCCCTACAACTTATTGAAAATTTCTAACGATTGAAATTTTTATCTTTTGTAGAGCGGTAAGTCTGGAGGAGCTGAAGATTTTGCGTCGTAGAGTGATGGAGTGCCAGAGAAGAGAGGAGGTGAACCACCCCCAGCGCTGCAGGGACGACGCCATAGCTTACTTCGAAGCTTTCAAAAAATACAAATCACAGGGTAGGTCATTGTGCAATATTATGATACTAAACTTTATCATGGATTGTGAATTTCTCTACAGGTTGGAAAGGAATTAATCAGTGAACTTGTGTAGTATTGTGAACAGTATTTGTGATTGTGAATGTGTGCAGTGCTGTATTATTGTACTGTGTTTAGCTCATCTTGTTCATGTTCATACCATTCTCATTACTTATTAAAGACTGACCAGGTGATATTTTTATCGCTTTGGCCTCGTACCCAGACCCTTTGGGTATATACGAGGCTAATACTGCTGAAGAGTCGTTATCATGTGTAGCGATCCTTTCCTGTTCCCCATTCCAAATGTAACGACCCTTTCCTATTCCAGTCTACGTGTGACGACCCTTTCCAGTTGATCATAAAGTCATGGCTTGCAGGAGGGCACTTGTGACTGGTGGTGGAGGTTATGTGGGCAGCTCCCTATGCAGTAAGCTGGCAGAGAGAGGATACACTGTGACAGCATTTGATCTTCGCTACCCAGAGGAAGATCAGTCTGATGATATACACAGAATCAAGGTTTTCATCATTCATAATCATGTCACGAGCACAAAATTAGCATGCCTGATGATGATTTAGATAGACCAATAATTATTTCTTCTTCCTTCCATGCTTATTAATGTTAACCCTTTCTGCATGTTCTCCTCAGGGTGATATCCGTGAGAAAGAATTATTAATATCAGCCGTGAAACAGCACAGACCAGATGTTGTATTTCATCTTGCCTCCTATGGCATGTCGGGAAGGGAAATGGTGAGCAACCATGATAGTTTTATTATGACACCACTTCTGCACTAGCAATCAGTGATTCTTTTCTTAGCTGAACCGTCAGATGATTGAAGAAGTTAACATCCGAGGGACACAGAATATCATTGATGGTAAGAGTCATGGAACTAACTAATAGTGATTGGTCATGCATTAATCGCCCTACTTTTCAATGAAATAATAATTCACCGTAATTTTCAGCTTGTGTTGAGTGTGGAGTGAGTCGCTTGGTGTACACAAGCACCTACAACGTTGTGTTTGCTGGACAAGAGATCAAAAATGGAGACCACCTTGAAATCTTACCAGACCACAAAGTAAGTCGAGTAAAATCTAATAATTATTACATGTATGCACATGATATGACCAGACTCTGTATGTATGACTGGGCATGCCCTGTTCTGTTTTTCAGCATGTAGATCACTACTCGAGGACTAAAGCCATTGCCGAGCAGCTGGTGATGGGGGCAGGTGGAATGGAGATCAAAGGTCAAGGGGTGGGGCTGAAGGTGTGCTCATTGAGGTGTGCTGGTATCTATGGAGAAGGAGAGAGAAGGCACCTCCCGAGAATAGTGGTACCTTTCAGCGATGATTAAGATAAAACTACTGTTAGAGCGCAGCCATAAAATAAGTTGGTAGTCTAGTCCTACACGACATACGTGTGTATGTGTGTGTGTGTGGATCTATTTATGGCCTGTGTTGTTATATCTCTTGCACACACTTCCATCTTGCTTGGCAGGGCTACATAGAGAGTGGTCTATTTAAGTTCACGTATGGTGCTAATGAGAGCCTTGTGGATTTCCTTCATGGGGACAACTTCTGCCAGGCCCACGTCAAGGCAGCCGAAGCCATGGAGGACCCTGCCTCTCCTGTTGTTAGTGTGCTATAGTCCTTCATACGTATTTCTGCTAACTCATGCTTCAATTACAGTGGTAGTTGACTATGATGTAACTTTTTTGTTTACTGTCATATATAATTTCACAGATTGGGCAGGAGTACTACATATCTGATGGAAAACCAGTCAACAATTTTGAATTTTTTCGCCCATTGGTAGATGCATAAAAATATTTACAACCTTCTCTGAAAAATTATTACTTTCTCTCTGTATATGTACATGTATGTAGGTGGAAGGATTAGGGTACAAATTTCCAGTGATAAGACTACCCCTCTCTTTGATCTATTTTATCGGTAAATCGCTTTCTTTACTTTTTTTGTGCATGCTCTTCATTGCTTACTTCTCTAATATGCAGCATACCTTACTGAGCTTATACACGGAGTTATTGGTCGCTATATCTACAATTTTCAACCTCTACTGACTCGTGCTGAGGTAAGAGAACAATATGTGATTTAATCACATTTTTCAAGCCTAAAATTGATCCCGAATGCAAATTAATTGTAGGTGTACAAGACAGGGGTGACACACTACTTCAGCATTGAGAGAGCGAGGAGAGATTTTGGGTATGAGCCAGAGCCCAAGACGCTGGAGGGTGTGGTCAAGTGGTTTAGGGAGAGAGGGCATGGCCGTTTGTCTAAAGGGAATGGTGATAAAGCCGGAAAGTCGTCTAAACTGTGGACGCTGTTTGTCAATGTATTATTGGCTGTGGTGATTTTTGCCCTGATTATGAGCTTTATTCCAATTGTGAACTAAGTCAATCAAGAAGAGTATGGTTATAGGTGAAAATTAATGTACGTTTCTTCATACAGGTATATTATTATGTATTGTTTTATTCTTTTATCATCAAAGGGAATAATTATTAATAAAAAAATCTGTATGATGATATTATAATGATCATACATGACTGACAATCACAACACTAGGGATATTATAAAGTCTAAAATACATGTTGATAACAGAGTCACCTTTCATCAAGGATAGTATACAAGAGACAAAAGTGAGATACGCCATAGGAGTAGGATGGACTAGTGTTTGTTATAATAATTGAGGAAGAGACAAGGTCGAGTTAAGGTGCAACAAAATTTGAAACGAGAAAAGTCAGTTTTAAAAAGTGTGCATTAGAGAGAGAGAGAGAGAGAGAGAGATGAAAGCATTATTATGCCGCCTGATAAACCCCCCGATCAAAGAATCTCATCCTCGTCAGACTCCACCAGAAGCGTCCTCCTCTCTGAGCTGCTAGAAAACCCCTTGGTACCCGATACCATCTTCTGAACGAGATTTGGTGAGTGCCTCTTCACACCAGTGTTGTCTTCGTCAGAATTTGACAAAGAGAGAGTTGATCGACTGTTGCTGGTCCCCTCTGGTGTCCCGTGGTCTATCTCATCTTCACTCAGGTCACCCTGTTGGGCGTACTTCTGATAGACTCGCGAGAAATTGTGTATAGCGTCGTCCACGACATCATGAGGGTTCAGCGTGTCCCTGAAGTGGCTGGTGATCTTCTTCATGGGGACGCCCCTGCCCTGATCGTCTTTACGAAGGTCCATGTAGGGTTTGTAGGGAAAGGCGAATCGGAGGAGGACGGCAGCGAATAGCATCTCGACGGTGATGAGGAAGTTTTGATAGGCTGCGGCCTGCACGGAGGCACCCTTGATGGGGTCTCTCAGCACATTGAACCACTGCAGGACAGTCAGTAGCAGACCTAAAGGTATGGTGAGTAGAGAGAGTTATGTGTGCAGAGTCATTATAACCAGCATAGTATATATTATGTACTACTGTATCGCTGATAATACCATACCCAATAATAGATTTCCTGTACACATGGTACAAAGTGTAGTATTGTGTGGGATCACAGCTGGCTCAGATATGATTACTTAAAAATACATTAATTTTCATACTCAAATGACTCTAGCCCCCACACACGTCATAATAAAATTACTGCACTCTGGATGTAAGGTACAACTCCTTGCCACAATACACACTACAGTGGAACCCCTCTATTCTGGACACCCTCGGGACAGCTTCAAGTGCCCTGATTAAAGGAGGTATCCTCATTTCAGGGGTAGTTTTGTACATGTCTCTATGTAGCTGGGACCATGCATGGTGTCCTGATTAAAGGTGTCCTCATTTCAGGGGTGTCCTGGGCTCCACTGTATACAGACACACATACACCTAATGTATGCCCACCTTGCCAGAAGGAGAGGAATATGATAGACTTGATAGAGAGAAACTTGAGCACGGGGTGATACTTGGAGAGCAGTTCTCTCGTGGATGAGTAGAAGAGGATCAAGCCATAAAGGGCAACAGTGATGGAGAGGTTGTAGGCAAGGGTGCAGTAGAAATAGCCATACCTAGGACTGTACGCGCGTGTGTGCATGTGTTTGAGAGTGAAACTTGAAGAATACGATTATATGTGTGTACGTGTGTGTGTGTGTGTATGAGGTGAATGATACCCCTACAATTACGAGTAAAGTCAGTCAAACTGACTACAGTATCATGTTATGAAGCATACACTTGAAGGAAGCATATGACTGGTTTACAATCAAGTCGTATCACTACTTCTCCTTTCAACAATAACATGTATGCACACAACTGCATACAACGCTCACACCATGGATCTGACTGATAAAACATTTCTAGTAGGTGTTGTGTATGTGTGTACCTTAGGTCTCCCTCGTGGTAGGCGCCGGTGGCTTCCAGTATGATGGTAGCTGCGGCCACAATGGGCTTGACAATGCAGAACTGAAGGGTTGCCTGGGCATAGACAAAATAACATAATCATTAAAAGATCAAGAACACATAGAAGGAACACAATACAAACATATTATTATTATACAGACTGCTATTGAAGTTATAAGCCAAAGTGCCAAAATAATATTAATTATAAGGATCTATATGGGATCAAAGTTGATGCCTCCCTTTGCCAGAGCCTGAGTATAATAGGAAGGTATGGTCATGGACTATTGAATCAATGTTTGAAGTATAATAGCCAGTTCTCCTCCTCCTCCTCAGTCAGTCAGTATGTGTATGTGGGTAAAATTAATTAATACTAGAGCTCACCTGTTTACAGAATCTCAGAATTCGTATGGAGTAGGATAATCTCGGTAGACAGCAAGTGCCGTCCCATACACTCCGCCTAGCATGTGCATGTTAACATAATAATATATCACTAAAAGTTGACAATTTAAAGGTCACCATAGCTACACGTACGAATGTGTAATTCTAGAACTTCAGTAACACCGTATTTTGCATGTTTAGGTGTGTCTTAGAGTAGTGAATGATGCACAAGTACACACCTAAGGCAGGAATAGGGTGTGACAATGTACAAATCAACACCAGGCATCAACCCAGTATTCACTTATTAGAGCATCTGTTTAAGCCATGGCCAATACCCCGGTAACTATCATACACTATGATAGTTGTAGCCAATCACATACATTGTCATCAATCGTACATCGGCAGCATACCAACATCCCGTCTGGTACCAGTGTTTTCCCCAGTATACTTTTGTTAATTATGTGTACAAATTTTTCAGGCCTTCCCTTCAGCGAGCAACTCCTGATGACCATAGGTGGACGTGGAGCTTAAAAGCTTTGATGTGGCTCTCAACTCCTCCCCAAACCACACCCTCCCACTTCACTACATAAAATTTCAGTACACTATTGCCAGCAATCCCCCAACCCCAGCCCCAAGCCTGGGTAACCATATCATTACACAGAGCCTGCCTAGCCTTGGTAACTACAAGAAAATTATAATAATATCATGACTGCGGTAGTTGATTCAGACTCACTGTATCGGTTTTCCATTTATCTGAGCTAAGATGGCTGTCTCTCCACCAAGGTAGGCAAGACACAGACGAAGGAAGTTGTAGATGACAAAAGCCTCATAGCAGCTCCGGACGGCATCGAAATAGACGGAATACTCTGGAAGGATGAGACCTAACCACGAACAGAGACCATAGATTGGGATGATGAAGAAGATACGAACTATCCATAGTTGCTGTTCTGGTACTGCGTAGTAGCGTAGATGCTGAAAGATCTGAGTATTTAATAAGACAAGGAGGGAGAGAAGGGATGAGAGAGAGAGAGAGAGAGAGAGAGAGAGAGAGAGAGAGAGAGAGAGAGAGAGAGAGAGAGAGAGAGAGAGAGAGAGAGAGAGAGAGAGAGTCAAACTCAATTCCATGTACACTGAACATGCTATATATAATGTTAAGTATACTCACAAAGAAACATGCCAGGAATAGTGCCGACCAAACAAATACGCCAGAGATGGCGTAGGCATAGGGAGTGAAGATGAAACTGTGGCTCTCTACCATGGAGACGTTTGTACTGCTCTCATTCACGAAATCAGCTGTCACTTTGGCGCCAAATTCAATATCCGTAGCTAGGGTAGCGTTCTCGACACCGAGGTATACTTTTTCCATAACATTAGATACAGCCAGTAGCTTCGAAAACAATGTAAACACAAGTCGCAAAAGTGTCGCTACAATTGTATACTCGTTGAACTTTTTTTGTGTAGCAAACCTTACGTCATGGTGTTCACGTGAATATCACGTGATCGATCGCGCACGCTAAATAATTATACGCATGCGCACAAACTACAATCATGTGACCTCAGCACTATTTTTGCTGCATATTGCATCAGAATTTAATACAGCCTGATCAGCAATGGCGCTTAAGTATGTAGTCCTTCATTTGCTTGTTGCAGTATCCTGCAGCATCTTTCAGGAGGGGGAGGGGCTGGACAACCTCCAAGCTGAAGTAAGCAAAATTTATTATGAAGTTAGCAATCACTAAAATTAATTATTCAACTTCTCTGCAACTCTTGCAGGGTATAGTCAACAGACGGAACAAAGTATCCTTTCCATCGGAGTTGAGTGACCCTGGATCCCTGGACATCCCTTCCGCTGTAGACTGGCGAGATAAGGGATTTGTTCCACTAGTTATCAATGAAGGCATATGTGGAAATTCCGTCTTTTTTGCAGTCCTAGATTCCATCGATGCAGTCTATGCCATCAAATTTGGCCTCCTCATAATGGGCAGCCGTGAGGAAGGCAAGGATTGCTGCTTGAAAGATAATGATTGCACCAGCAGTGTGTATGATTTATCGCTATATCAGTGTGTCGTGTGCCTCGGAGGACTGGCAAAAGATGGCGAGTATATCTCCCCTAACCATACCTGCATAAGTGATAAGTACTCAGCAGCTGTGAAGATCAGCGGTGCAAGATACGTAATACCAAGTGGTGATGAGCAAGCTCTTGCAGTGGCCGTAGCTAGGCAACCCATTGTTGTGGGAGTGGATGCAAGTCATCAGTCATTTGAAAACTATAAATCAGGGATCTACTATGAGCCAAAGTGTTCTTCCCAGAAGCGGGATCATGCCATGCTAGTGGTCGGTTATGGTTCCCAGGGTGGAGAAGACTTCTGGATTGTCAAGAACAGCTGGGGTAAGACATTCATGATCTATTTATTACTGTGTCATGATATGCGATTGGTATTGTCTTTTTTTCCTTTCTCAGGAGAGTCTTGGGGGATGAATGGCTACATACTCATGGCCAGGAATAGGAATAACAACTGTGGCATTGCCACTCAAGCCATGTACCCATACTATTGAACTGCTCAGCCTCTATAGTATATATATAGGGTACATATCCCAGTAACTGTTATGAAACACTAAACTTGTGACTACTTTTATACAATTGTTTTAGGAATAGTTTAAGTGGTATATTTTTTAAGGACTGCCTATATGGCCTCTAATATTACATGGGTTATAAATATTAACTTCACTACTAAAATTAATAATGTAAAACTGTTTTGCTATCAGTATAATAGTACTGAACATGTTATGGGACGCCTGTCCCTATTATGAGATACGTACCACCTTCCCACTGGTAAAGGCAATTATCATGAGATGTTTTAAGATGATATCTTACCCAAGTTGGCATTCTTAAGGTGAGATTTGAGTGTTAACCTCAAAAAATAAGTAGTTTGATGTACATGTAATAAAATTTAATAATAAGCAAATTTATAAAGCTGATACACCAAAAACCGAAAATTATTTCACTACATTATTAAGCAACACAATACGTACATATATCTACCCTACATGATTTCCTGAGCTCGTAATAATATGCGCTGCGCAAACTATGCACGCAAATATGCATGGCGCATGCGCATAAGTAAACGTAATCGGATCATATCATGTGATCGAGAGTGAGCGCCTACATAAAACACCGTGTTCTCAGCAATACTGCATATTATTGCATCAGTCGAAAATAGACCCATCTACTATGGTACTAAAGTGTGCAATCGTTCTTTTGCTGCTTGCTGTGGCCTGCAGCTCCTCTCAGGAAAGGGAGGGGCTGGATTACCTGCAGGATGAGGAATTTCAATCCTGGATTTCTCAATACTCCAGGGATAGTGAGAACCTGGCTGAGATATACCCCACTTGGAGGAGAAATGCAGACTTTGTGAAGCATCAGAATACACTTGGACTCTCCTATACCCTCTCTGTTAATAAATTTGCCCACCTGGTAAGGCTAGGATCATGTATACGTACCATACATTTATACTACGGGTACGTAACTTTTAACTTCCACGAATCTCCCTTTATTCCTTAGAATTTTATTGTGTACTACATACATTATTTACATTACATAAAGATTTAATATATTTTGTGTTGGTTAACTCTCTGCAATGCTAATCCTTTTACAGGACATTCTAGATCTAGTTAAGGGACAAAACAAAGTAGCCTCACAACTCCAGGAATGGAATGATCCAGGACCCCATGACATTCCCTCGTCTGTAGACTGGCGCGACAAGGGAGTACTTCCGCCAGTTGTTGACCAAGGCCAGTGCGATAGCTCCAACTTATTTTCAGTCCTTGATTCTATTGATGCATTCTGGGCCATTGAAAATGGCCACCTTGTGTTGGCCAGTCGTGAAGAGTGTATAGATTGCTGTTTAAAGAGTGGTTGCGGTGGTGGTACACTAGATGGTTTATCCCTTTTTGAGTGCATTGTACGTCTTGGAGGGCTGGCGAAAGAGGGCGAGTATGTCTCCCCTAATCACACCTGCCTAAGTGACAAGTATCCACCAGTAGTGAAGATTAGCGGTGCAAAATCTGTAGCACCTAGTGGTGATGAGCAAGCTCTAGCAGTGGCCGTAGCTAGGCAGCCTATTGCAGTGGCAGTGGATGCAAGTCATCAGTCGTTTCAGCTCTATGACTCAGGGGTCTACTATGAACCAAAGTGTTCTTCTGAGAAGCTGGATCATACCATGCTAGTGGTCGGTTATGGTTCCCAGGGAGGAGAGGACTTCTGGATTGTCAAGAACAGCTGGGGTAAGAACATAATAATATTATATAAATATTATGTGATTCAGAGGTTGCTCTGAATGATGATCAACTAATCTTTTAGGATGTTTATAAGAGCCTAAGTTATTCTGCTTTACAATGATTACAGGCATACTAATTTTATCAGTGTTAGTAAGGGAGAAATAATAATTATTATTATCATCAAAATTTAATTTTGTATTGTTGTGTGATGTGTCTGTTTTTTTTTTCCTTTCTCAGGAGAGTCTTGGGGGATGAAAGGCTACATACTCATGGCCAGGAACAGGAAGAACAACTGTGGCATTGCCACTCAAGCCGTGTACCCATACTGAATGACTCTCCACACACATAATAACTTGAACACTAATATAATTATATTATTAACACTGGTTTACTCTATAGCTAATTTTGACCATGCATAGTAATTATATTAATGACAATGATGTTATGTAATTACTGAGCTGCATGCATTAATTTTTGTGGTAGATTTGAAAATTAAGAAATAAACTGATTAATCTTGTAATCGTACTGCTATATAATATAGCAATTCTCTTTTATAAAATTTAATAAGCGCATACAATGTAAACGCCGTAATATTATTGTACGTTCATGTACATAATTAAATTTTAACCATAATTTTGTGATAACAGTGTACGTATAGCTAAACTTAATGTAGCTTGGCTTTCATTGCTATCCACTTCTTGATTAGCCTCGAGCGTCCCCATGCAGGCTCCTTATTGATAAGTTTATCACTGCCCAATTTCACTATAATACAGAATCTAATCGAGTTGTAAATTATATACCCCCAGTTTTTTTAGGGTCTGGATGCCTATATATACAGCATTCTTTCCATTTTTTTTAATTATTCCATATATCTCACTTGTCATCGTTGAGTATGTGATAATGGTCATGTCACATGATGGTGTTGATGGGCCTAACCTGTTTGTACTGGGGACCACATTATTAAGATAATTATAAACATCGATCATGAGATCCACAGGGACTATCTTTCAGCCAGTATGGCGTGATTCCACTGCATAAACATAATTGTATTTTGGAGCCTCCCATTCAATTCAAACACATGACTATACAATGGTGCTTATCTTTTTCACCAGAATTGTCACCCACTAGTACAGTACTGATGGCCATTAAAGTTCAAAGTGCATGAAACATGGGGGATTCCAGGTATACACAATGTCATGTGATTCCTGCAACCAGAAATTCAATTTAAACAGTCACATGGTATCCACAATCATAATATTATCATAAATTTGTATGCTAACTTTGCTGAAATAATAACATATTATTGTCTTTAAATGAAGTTTGCTGATTTGGACAATAAATTATTAAAAGATGCAGCATTATGCTCACTAAGGATGAGCAAACAAAAATTGCTATAACTTTAATGTTGTCATGACTAACTAAATACAAACCACAATAGCACCCTTTATGACTATAAAATAATATAATATGCTGACCCCAATAATAATTATGCATAAATCTATTTTAAGTCTAGTCCTATACTTCCTCGTCCTCAGGCACCTCCCCCCAAGCTTCTTCTGCTAACATATAAAACTTATTAGCCAGTTTTCCCTTCATGGCGTTCATTGCCGCCTCAGCAGCTTCCGTGTATAAGTCCCCTGACCTCTGGGGGTCCTTCTCGAGGCCAGGCCCCCCGCTACGGTACATCTCCGCCATCCGTGAGAGAACAGAGTGATCCGGGTCGGCAGGAGCAACCTCTGAGCCGAAGACGCTGTCTCCGTCGTTGTCGTTGCAAGAGTCCGTAGCGCTGCACTCGAGTGCTCTTTGATACCACCTGACAGCTTCAGAGTAGTCCTGTGTCCTGCAGGTAGTCAGGGAAGAAATTTTAAAATTATAGTTCTCAACTCAAATTCATGGCACTTGCTTCTACTGTGGGCTTAAATTGTTGCCCTTAATTGAATTTCAAATAATATAATAGTTGTGAATCTGGTCACCTAGCTTTAAGACTTGATGATACCTTTGTTTTGCTGGGAATGATGGGTCATCTTCAGGAGCCTTGCCCAAACCAAATCCTGAGTCAAAGGCTTTGGCTACTTCCAACATAGCTAGCTTCATACCTCTCTCTGCAGCTTGCACCAAGTAGTCCATACCAAGACACTCATTGGCAGGGCTTGACTGGAAGGAGAGAGAGAGAGAGAGATAAGAGAGGTCTTTCTCACACGTACACACCCGCACCCATACACAACTTACCTCCATGCTGATCTCCTTGAAGTCATCGTGAGGTTGCTGCAGGTGGATGTGGGCCAGGGTGTAGAGTGCATCAGTGACCCCTCCTCTGGCCGCCTTCTTCAGGTGGTAGAGAGCTGACTCCATGTCCGGTGCTAGGTCTTCGGAGAAGCGGCCAGCTTCATGGTACTTGCCCATCTCCCAATGAATCTATACAATGTCATATAATAATATTGGACCAATTACCATAAGAATCTTGCAGACCTTATACATGTAATTATGGGAAAATCAGTAAAATGTGCATTGTAATTATTCAGCTCAAATTGCAATTTAAGAAGCTTTGCTCTCCATTGTAGGTCCCTGTACTATGGGTACACATCTTCTCACCATTCCCAGTATCCTGAGTGCATCTTTCTCCTCCCTCCCCACGTCCTCCTTCCCCTCCTCACGGAGCCGAGTCCTCTCCTTCTCCACGCTGGCCGAGTGGTACGAGGAGTCGTCCCCTGAATCATACACTCTCAACAATCCCCCTCCCCCTCTTCTGTCGATAACATTACTTTTACTCCCATTATTTCTACTATCACTGTCGCAATTTCTTCTACTGCCATCACCACTGCTGCTGGCTTCGGTGACAATCAAGCTCAAAGGTGACGGGTGCCCCTTAATTCTTTTACTCCTTGACTTCTTGTCCTCATCGTCCCTAGTTGCAGACAACGGTACCTCCGAATCATTTGAATCTTCGACATCAGCCTCTTCTCCCCCGGATTCTTCATCATTTCCAGAGCTAGCATCCGACGCTGTTTCTTTTTTGTTCTCATTCTCATTCTTTGATGCAGCATCGGAACCGTTAGTCTGTTCTTCTACGATCACCGGTATCTTCATCATGATGCTCCCATTACCCCCGGGAGTAGGCGAAGAAGGTGTGTCCGTGTCGATGCTATCAAACGGCAAGGGACTATCCAGAGGTAGCGGACTGTCGAACGGTAAAGGGCTGTCCAGGTCTAGAGGGCTTTCAGGAATGGCGTGGAGATCGAGATTCACATTTACATGTATATTGGTCGGCTTTTTGTCTTTAAAGTTTTTGAGCGATTCCGGTGTGATGGATCTCCGCAGTCGACTGAAAGCCTCACCAACCGTCTCCTTATTGGAAGAGCTAGCTTTGGTGACGCCAGACGAAGCGGCACCGGATATCGATAACTTTGCAGTCTTGATGGCTAGTAAGTTGTTCCAACTGCCGCCATTGCTCTGCTGTTCTTCTTCTCTGTCACTGCTCCCTCGAGAGCTGGCAAGGTCAGAGACCTTGGTGGTGGAGGAGGAGAAGTTCCATCGCCTTGAACGAAGATTCCCTAACTCTTTCTCACTCAAATCAAACTGTGACAGACCTGAAGATTAACAAGTGCTGGCAATTTTAGGGATTTAGGGACGTGTATGATTGACTAGCTTCAAAATGATTATACTTTTGCTGTGCGAGTGCTTATTCCCTCCCTCCCTCCCTCCCTCCCCCCCCCCCCCCCCCCCCCACACTCATACTCAAACACACTGTAACCCACCAATGGCTTCACAGAGAGGGCCGCACACGTGGGAAGAGAAGAAGAGAGCCATTCCTCTGGTGCCAAGGTTGGCCTCCCCATACTCCTTCTGGTCCACCGTGTGCATCTGGGGATCAGTGTAAAGGTCACCCACACCTGCAAGTGCATACATACACAAGTAGTGGGAGAAAGAAAAGGACTGTATTGTGCATTAATTTTTGGCAATCAATGAACACGTGTACGTACGTGCAGAAAACAGAATACATTGTAAGAGCCCACAATCTTATGATGTCAGAATCTCCTTACCACTTAAACTCATTAGCCTTACTCTAACAAATTTGAAGAGAATGAGATGCCAATGGTAAGCAAATACATGTAAGTATGCACATGTGTGTATGTATGCTATATAGGAGGACAGTTTCAGACATTGCAAATTTCCTGGGAGCCCCCCCCCCCCCCGTTAAAATAATAATTTCCCCTCTCTTTTCTGCGAAAATTTCCTGCACAGTAGGTACCTTGAATATCAACGACAATCAGTTGATGGTTAGATTTCTCGAATGTGAAGTGGCTAAAGGTCTGCGGAGTGAGTCGGTTGATGTCTGAGACAAAGCCAGAGTTGGAATTATACTTGATGTAGCCACCCTCGATGAAGTGTTCCACGGCGTACAGTGGACTACCCTCCCTCTCCTGAAGCTCAATGATGTATGTCTGAAAGAAATCCACCTGCGAAAGTGTAGTTAGGTTTACATCTAGGGAGACTTGCACTATGTCTATAAAGCTATCTTCCCCAGAATATTTTAGGCTTTTAAAGTGCTTAGAGCTTAGTATCTTCAAGGGTCTACAGACCCATATAAGCCAATAGTGTATCTTAAAATATACGTGGTAAAAGTTCTGGTGACTCCTCCAAAATTTACACTTTCTCTCTATGATAGCTCTAAGAAACACCACACACTGTCATACACCCACACATACCTTCTTAGGTACAGTGAGTTGGTTGTACTTCTCTCCCCATAGCTTGGAGTCCATCTGCAGCTTAACGTCTTCAAAGTAGACATCCCTGGGTGCCTCCTTCATGTAACACTTGGCAACATAGTTGGAGGCATTGTTCCAGTCTGGGTGCTGAACAAACTTGGAGAGCTTTTTCCTACGAGTGGAGATGGGAGGGAGAGAGAGGAAGAGAGGGAGTAAGTTCCTACAATATTATACTTTAGTTCTGAAATTGTAGACGTACATTATGTATAGATCTATTTGTACACATGCAAAACACATGCACAGCATACAGTGTACATGCACAAGCACGTCATGGCCGACTTACATTCTGTAGCATTCTCTCATGGCTCCGTGGGCAAATGGCTGCAGCAGTAAGGAACATTCAGTGACACTTCCTTCACACATAAATACACATGTTATCACACATAAATACACACGTTATGTAGAGAAAAACCATCATATCGTTACAGTAGGAATTCAGTATATAAACTGTTTATACACGCAAAGCTACATGCACCTTAATTTCTCAAGGCAATCGTAAACATGAACACCACAGGGATCTTTCAGCTAATTAGGCCCTAAAAGCAGGGGCCCCTCCTCCACTTGGATTCTTGTACATGTATGTATGTATATATAAAATTTGGCACACACAGATACATAGCTACCCTGCCAGTGGGTAACTACATATACATGTAACTGTCACCAGGTTTCAACCAGGATATGAATAGGCTATCTTGGCTTCATTAGTCATGCAGTTCCCATAAGAAGAGTCTGGAAGGCTCACTCCAGCCATATTCACATGGTACAATTGAGGTACAATTGACAATGAAACTCCTTATGAAATACACTATGGAATTATGGGGTGAAATCTTATTATACAATGCCACAACATTGTACTTACAAATTTGTAAACTTCTTGATAACGCATTCAGTAGCTCTCTCTCAGAAGGTTACACACAATTTACATGCAATGGCCCCTAATGCCCTGTACTGGGCTCTTTTTTCGCTGTGTACTCAAAGCCTGCCAACTTTTCACTATTATATATACACATCTGTAAAAAGCTTGGAGGGCTGGGTACAAGGCTATAAAGTATTAAAAGTATTTAATAGTAATTTTTTAACCTCTGATTGCATCTTCACTGTGATCCTGTCCGTCTTCCACTTTCCGCTGCGAGGGTTGTACATGTGCCTCGTGGCCACCTCCTCCTTGATCTTGCCGAACCCAAGCCCCACCCACGGATCAGGCAGCTCCTTAGTCTTCAGAGCTGCAAATTTCCACTGCTTCTTGACCGAGCGGCCGCCAAATTTCTTACTGCCAAATGTGTACGAGGCGACATGCTTGAGAGGGGCGTGGCCTGGTGACTTGTACGTAGGCGATTCTTGGTCGGGGATGTCCCCCTCAGAGTGGGCTCTAATTGGATGATTAGTGTGGGCGGTGGCGGCAGGTGCCTCAGACATCGTTAATAATTAGAGGGACGGGTCGGGAGGGAGGGAGGGAGGGAGGGAGGAGGGTGGGATACGAGGTAAGACTGAAAATCGTTTAAAAAGTATAATATTAATATTATTATTATGTGAGTATTGCTGAAATTTGAGTCATTGATCACTGTATTAAACCACGGCAAAAAAAACCACTGTGGAAAGATGATACATAACAATGAAACCCAGGCTGATTACTAAAACTAACTATATACCATTAGTATTAAAACTCTGAGTCTAGTCAGATTTCTATAACGAATATTTGCAAATAATTTGCAAAAATTGACACTACCCTGACACCACTGTGTAGAATTTATTTTTCCTACTCTATACTGATACATTAAATGAAGTAGACATTCACATACCTCTACAAGAATGACCTGACAGTGTCCGAGCATCGATAGAGGAGCCAGGGTCCAACGAGCTACCCACTCAAACTGAACTGGGTGACCTTCGTGAACTTTCGTTGATGGTTCGAGCGAGCGAGAAGGTGTGGTTACCTTTTAGCGGGAATTTCAAAACCAAACTTTGAATTTTCATTCGTGTAAATAGAGCGAAGAGATGGAGAGGAAGAGAGAGTGGTGTTTGAGAGGAGAGAGGGTTCTGCTGGTCCCCTACTCATCCCACCACGTTGAAAAGTGAGAAATAGCGTTATGGAAGAGATATAGGCAGATACATGTGTATGGACGTTCCACAAAAGTTGTCGGATAATTTCTCATTTGCTCCACCGGTTCTCGTCCCGGCTACTGGCCTGGATATCCACTTCAAAAACTTTTGGTCCTATTGAAAAATACCATTACCCGATGCTGGTATTATTTAATACTATTACCGGTATGATATTAATATTAAATGTTGTAGGTATCACAAGTGGATGCAAGATCCAGTGCTTCGATCTCAGACGGCCTCTGAGCCTCTCACTCTGGAACAGGAGCACGAGATGCAGCAGGCATGGATCAGGGACACTGATAGTGAGACTGTTATAATAATACCAATGCTATGCATCTACCAGATGTATATATAATCTAATTATACAAATGTATGTATGACATTTTCAGAGTGCACTTTTATTATCTTAAGCAGAGAAGCTTATGATAAAGGAACATCATCAGAACTAGGTAGTATCTGCTCAATGTATATAAATATGGATACGTCCAATCCCATGGCAGAATCTCATATGGACTGTAATTTTGTATTCATAGAGTGTATGGTTGGAGATGTGAATATGTTCTTATCAAAGGATGAAGATGGACCCATCAGCCACTGCTGTGCAGAGATAGAAATCATGATTGCAGGTAGAGAGAGAGAGAGAGAGGGGGGGGGGGGGGGCGGGGGAGGGGGGAGGAGAGAGATCTAGAGGGAGGGTTTCTTCTCTTGTACCATTACATTGTACGAGAAATCATGCCCATCCATGTGCGTAAGTAAAAAAAATTTGTCTATTTGCAAATTGCAGCGCATCCCACTGAACCACAATTGCTTGTAATTATTCGAATAATGAATATCTGAACGTATTATATTATTAAGCCCAAAGTTATGTAGTTTGTTAACTATCAAATAATTGAGGAAATAATGTGTATGACAGTTAATTACTAATCAGAGCGGATACAAGGTAATTATGCATAATTGGACTTTAAATTCTTAATGGCAAATTACGTGAATTGATGCTGATACTAATTAATGCTCTTGTTGTTTACTTGAAAAGTAGGATAACTGGGAGTCCATATAAGGCATTACTGTTTGTATAATAAATCAACAGCTCCACTGTCTATGTATACATGTATAAGAATTGTGAACATGTACTAAGTATAAAGCCTACTTATATGCACTGTTGCAAAGAGCACTCAAAAAGCAGGTTATAGATTGGACACCACACCCTGCCAAGCCGTGGAGGCCAGGACCTCTAGACTAAGGATTTTATAGCAAGACATACGTAGTTAAAAACACATAATATACCAGGTATATCCAATCTGTACAATGCATGGTCACAATAATACAATGTGTATCTATTACAACATGTACGTAGAGAATACATGCATTTAAATGGGTGTGCCCATGCTATCAGCATTATAGTACTAACAGATGGTTCCAGCTAGCTTTAAGAGTCGGCTTAATTCTACAACTCCTTATGTTCTATTTGAATAGTCTTTATGGACAGAAATGTGATCCTTTTAATGATAGGGAGTGATGTTTTTTTCTAAAGCTCACTAGCTGGCTAGGTCCTAAGTGTAACAAGCTTCTGAGCAATTTACCGAACAAGTATCAACTAAATAGGGCAACACGCAGCGTGCAAATTTTGGTCGCTCGTCGTAAATTGACATAGGTATATGGGATGCTTCACTGACGCAGCTAGCTATTGTAGTTTGTGATTTAGAGTGCGGTTATGCATAGATAGTAATTATTATTATTACTATCGTTGGTAATGTCGTGCACCCATGGACCTTCACAGTGCGGAGTTCCTGTAATTAAATGGCTCATGTAGCGTGTGATATTTGAGAGTTTCTACGTACACGGCACTCCATATGATAATAAAATTAATGTGGCATGAATGCATAAAGTGTAATGATGTACTTATTAGGGTATATATAATATCAATACCTGCAAGTATTCTCTGCATGTGTTTCTGGAATTCTGTTTCTCTAAATTGTGATTGATTTGCGGAAAAGTGGTTGTGTATGAGCATGTAATTGCATCCATGGGCCCTACACATTTCTGGTCTGGTACAGTATTATTGTATGGTTTCGAAGAATGACTCATAGCCCATCTATGTATGAGAAGCAACAAAAACACAAGCTCTTAAATAACCGGTCAGGTGAAGCGCTAGCCTCGTCCCCTGGGGACGAGGCTAGTGAAGCGCATGCTCTTCCCTATATAAATATTGTGTATCACATTTCACAGTATCAGCTTCTTACTATAATATGATAATCAAGGCTTGAATAGGAGTAAATCTTAAGAAGAGGTTTTCTCATTTAAAATGTGTACCATCTCATGCACACACACACACACACAGTATATCCCCAACACATGTACCTAATAATTATTACCCAATACACACACTGTCACTGACTCCATGCAAACAGAGCCGGCATATCGAGGTCAGGGTCTTGGCTTGGAAGCTACCAAGTTGATGATGGGATATGGTATGCTTTTTTCTTGCCATGCAAATATTCATAACTACACTACTCATTTTTTTATGAAGGTACTGCTGAGTTTGGTATTGGGAAGTTCCAAGCCAAGATTGGTACTGATAACCATGCCAGTCTGAAGCTCTTTCAAGATAAGCTAGCTTTCACACAGGTAAACACCCTGCATGCTCTAACTCCTTCACTTTACGATTGATGATTGATGTACTGTGCAAGATACCATTGTGTGTATAGACTAATAGCTTGCTGTGGTATTATTATAATATTATCATAGTACGCATGAGTAGCCATGCACAAAGCATGTGGTTGGCATGACATTGTACTAACTCTTTGTGCGTATGTTTAGTCCTGCTTTTGAATCTCATGACTTCATTGATTCAGGTCTCCCATAGCGAGGTATTCAAAGAGGTGACGCTAGAACTCAGGGTAACGTCACAGCTTGCCAAGTACTATAGCGAATATTTAGGCACTCATTCACAGTGGCTTCCTTATGAGCCAAAAATTAATTATGATGGTGTTTAATTAAAATATCTAGTAGCATTAATATTAATGCAAGTCTCAAGAACTGCACAGGGATCTATGATAATATAAGCATACATGGGTGGAGTTAACATTAGCCATGCCATATTTGTTGGTTGTACCCCTATTATGCATATCATATACTTGGTGCAGTACAAAGGTATGTAATGTCCTATCAGGAGTACATTACAAACTTAACAAGGAGACTTGTTTAAGTGCAACTATACATTTGCTTCCTAGAATAGGGAGTCAAGTATGTATTATTGTGGTTTTATGACCTCATTTTGATCGAGTTAAGGTTGGGTACTATTACAACATTGTTCCAAGAACGTTAGTTACTACATGGTATATAGTGTCTACCATGATCCACAGTAAATGTTTCTAAGAATCTTGTATGTTACGGTTTAAGGGGGACATGGTGTATAGATTCTACCATGATCCACGGTAAATGTTCCATGATCATGGCAAATGTTTCTAAGAATCTTGTATGTTATGGTTAAGTGTAGTGTTTCAAACATCGACATGTCAGATGCACTAGAGTAGATCATCGAAATCCGGACGGTTTTTATAAAGCAACCCATAACTTTTGGACATAACAGTGATTTTAAATGATAGAGTACTCAGTAGATAGAGCTACCAGTCAGCTAACGAATGACGCAAACCGTATGTCCCAATCTTTGTTGCAACGCGTGCAAATTGTGCTCAAAGATACAGTCAGGTTAGAAATTTATGAACCGGACCTCCGCTTCAAATCTCGGACATGCTTGCATATTCTATCTTGCAAAATCGGTCAACGCTGCTACAGGTACATGCGCTAGCAACTAACTCCGGTCCACCATTTCGATCGTGTTTAGCCACGCCCACTAGTGGGACTCCACCCAAACATTTTCGATGAATCGGACGCAAATAGAGGATGACTACTGGCTAGCTCCACTTGTAAGCTAAAGAAAGTTGTAGGAAGCATGAAATCATTTAGTATGTGGCCTACCATGACTATGATTCCGACCAAACTCATCTAAAACCGCATGTCCGGGATTCGACGATATCCGATGATCGGTAAATTACTCTACATTGAGTATATTAAGTGCTTAATATAGTATGCTATTTAGTTAATATTATGGGAACTTAGTGTGCACACAGCGCTGCTTTAATTTGCAGTGCTCATGTGAACTCGTTGCTATCATCATTATCATAATAATATATTATTGTATTAGAGAGATGGTAAAATTTCATATTATGTTAATTGTAGTCTTGTTTACTGAGTCATGCTGTCTGACTTTGTGTATTCAATACTCAGTAATCTGTAGCTGCATATATTATTATGTCATGCATGAGTAATAGGGTGCATGCATGTGTGTGCATATCAAATTATATTCGGAATCCATGGCAATGTCTACGCATGATCCAACTGGCATGATAAGTATGGAGTGGAATATTATTACTCATCAGACTGAAAAACATTGTAAGGGTTGGATGATATTTTCTGCCTAGTATTACACATGTACAGTTTGCTGATGCTTTACGTGTACTATAATGCATGTACATGCACACACAATAATTAAAATGTGTACATACAAAAAGACCCTCAAGGTAAATGTCATACAATGGTTGAACCACTGGCAATAAAATTCCTAAGTTTTCCACCTTTGAAAATATTAATCAATTTGAGCAAATACAAATTTGACAGACAATTAGTGAGCACACATATGCTAATATTAATGATGATAGCACTAAAGCTATGACAAAGAAATATTCAGCTGTTTTCATCTGCACTCATGAATGAAAGCAAGGAAATTGCCGAAATTCGTCGTTTGAATTCTTGAGTAAATTTGGCATCCTCGTCTAGTTCCATTTTGACCTTAATGACCTGTCCAACTGGCGTCAGAAACAGCATCAGACAGCTCATCAGGATGGTTATGCTCAGTATCATGCAAAGGATGACAAAGCTGATGTGAATATTGCTCCCACGAAGCAGAAAATAAATCGGGAAGAACACTCCTCCCATCATAGTCAGACTGTAGATAAGGATATTTATCTTCTTTGTGTGCTGAAAGTCTCGACGGCGAATTTTTCTGTTCAGAATCGAGAATGCGACCAGGAGCAGTGCTATGGTACCCTTATAGGTGCCCACCAAGCCAATCCATAAGCTAAAGTGCCTACAATTGCACGTCGAGCGAATTAGAAGTGATGGAATTTTGTCGATTAGTATTCTGGACTCGACATACTCTTCGTACATAAATGGATCGGTGATATCCCATATGATGCATAGGACCATATCAGCAAGGAGGAGCAGAACTACAAAGATGACTAGAGCACGATCCAAGACGAGGTACCCTGGGCTCTTGTTTCGAAAGTGCTTAAAGAGACGGTACACCCTCCAGACTTTGGCCAACACAGTTCCAAAGATCAGTGTGTAACCAAGAATCAAGCTCCATCGAAAACTGTTACATAGTACGGAATAGACTATCTCGCTCCAGTTGAATGTCTGTTGCACTGAGTAGATGATGATGGAAATTCCGAACAAATAGCATCCACCAAAAATCAGGTGTGATATGTTCGGACTTGTAGCCTTAATGCTTCTGTATCTGTACCACACCGTGTTGGCGATGTGTAACGTTCCAGTGAAGCCAAGCAGTATTGATGCAATAAGGATGACTAAAATACCCAATGCTTTATGGATGAAGACATGCTTATTGTCGAACGTATCACCAATGAACACTTCTGATTCATTTGGCAGATCGTGCACAGTCAGTGAACCGTTGAAGAAGGCCACTTCAACTTCTTCAATGTCCCAATTTGTCTCGTTTAATTTCAGTTGGATTACCCTAATATCAGTGACAGTTGAGCGACTCTCATCGCGAAATAGTATCGGTCCTGAAGCTCCGTCAAAGGTTACTTTGAAGAGCTCTTCTCTGATTAGTTTTGTTACGTTTGGTTGGCCGTATTGGTACGTAGTCAGATCAACTCTTTCTGCTGTTTTGTTTAACGCAAGAGCTAGAGCCCATACAGCATCATAGTTAGTGTTGGCATAGTTCAGATCACTATCGTTAGTGCATCTGTTCAATTCCTCCATGTAGCTCTCGTAGTATTCACTAAAATTCTGCCCTGTGGGTGAAATAACATCGGGACCATCCCGCTCTATCTTGTATTGGACCAGGAGTATTCCATTGATAGCTTGAGCCATTTCCTTTTCGCTACAGTTATACTCTTCTTCGTTGTAGTTAAAGCGAGTGCTCTGCTTTAACTGTGACACTGTTCTGTCGTGAAACACCCACTGATAAGTGGGGAAAATCATTCCTTCATGGTAGGCCAAACACATCATATCCCTTGCAGTGTTAGTTGCTGCAAATGACAAAATGATCCTTCCTCTGTCCATCTGCTTGATGTCTGAGAGGGGGAAGAATTTTTCCATCTTTCCGTCGAGCACAGGTGAGTTGTAAACGATACGACTGGCATTCATCTCTTCTTCACTGAACTTTCTGAATGTGTCTAAAAAGTACTGCCTTTGCTCATCATAGAGTATGGACACAGCATTCCAGCCATTGTGGTCCATTAGAGCCCTGTACACTTTCACGTAAGCAATCGAGGAGCTGATAGTTGCAAAGGTGTTCTTGTATTTTGCATTTTCCAAATTGGGACTTGTTGCGCTTGGGGTGATGGAAATCAGGCTATACTGAGGTCGTGATACTTGCTCAGCGACCGCTATAGCAGCAGAAGTACACCCAGGCCCCACAATGCCGACAATTGGCCTGTCACTGGCGCGCACGATGTTGACAAGCGCTTTCACCACTTCGTAGCCGTCGCTACACGCGGTGTCACTTTTTAGTAGAATCAGCTCGTAGTCTCGAAGGATAACGCTGCTGTTGTTGATTTGATCCAGCGCCAGCTGCGCAGCCGGAGCTACGCGGTGCCCTGCTTCCCAACTAGGATTGGAGGGGCCAGGAAATGGCGCCATCAGAACGAGATAGAGTTTATGTCGATCACCCTCAACTGCAGGCGGCTCGAATATCTCTGCGAAGTTTGCGTTAGAAGTACTGAAATTTAAACCATCTCTGCAGGCCGCACTGCTCGGCGAGGCGGGCGTTCCTTGGTCAAAGGCTGCCGATGTAACTGTGCTATTTGCTGAACCAAAGGCATTGTAACCGGTGATGGCGAGCACGAGAAATAGTCGAACCAACACCCGAATTGTTTTCTGCTGCTGCTGGGCCATTGGAGATGAATAGACTGAGACACTTGCAATCTGCTAGTGCCCTGTGCACTGGCTACAAATTAACCTCGATTGGATATCGACACGCGCACGCGCGATGACCGCGAAACCGCTGCCGCTCTGATCTGCGCTGCACTGCGCACGCGCGTGATTCCATCCACGCATGCGCATTGGCTTCATAGCCGTTGAATGCAGAGCTTGTTATCGCCTTCTATTGACTTTTTTGAGCATCCCTGCAATGCCAGGTGCTAAGTGTCACCATGGATATCGACGCCTGCACGGGGCTTATACCGATTATAAATTGCTTTTTGTACCACACTCTTGTATTGATCGTACTATAGTTAGGTGCTTCAGTGATAGTATTGTATGGCATCTTTCCTTCAGTTGATATTGGATTTTCATTATCAGTAGTGCATACTGTACCTCAAGATGTCAAGGAAAAATCGGTGGAGAATAGTAGCTACTATGTTGGAAATTGACAGGCCTCAATTTGTCTCTGTGATAATAGCCGCGACCATTTTGTTGAGCAGCAGTGTGAGTGATGGAACTGCCCCTAATGGAACTGAAAATAGGACTCTTACATTCAACAATAGTGATGACAAAGTGCCTCTCTATGTCATAGTTATGGCCCCCTATCCCAGCCCTCCCCCCTTCAATCCCAGCTGGGAGGGGGGTCCAGCTGTGGTCCCCGCTGCTCTCGTGGCCAAAGACTACATCAACAACAGGGAGGACATCCTTAAGGGCTACACCCTTGACTTCCTCGTGCTTAACTCTGGCTGTAATATCGTCCTGAATGCTAGGCACCATCTCACTCAGAGCGTGTTCTATTCTGGTAAAAACGTTGTTGGGATCATTGGACCAGGATGCTCAGAGGCTGCTCTCGCTGTTGCTCCACTTGTCATTGACGATCGAATAAGTCTACTTCAGATTGCTCCAACTGCCACCTCTCCGCTTTTGACAAACCGCACTCTTTATCCAAACACATTCCGTCCTATTGTGTCCGCTCTGGGATATGTTGACACCTACCGTGAAATCTTAAGGCGACACAACTATAGACATGTTGGAGCTGTGTATGAGGCCGAGAGAGCGTTTCAAGTGGCCGTCTATACTCGATTTGAATCAGATATTCAAGATGTTGGCATTACCGTGAGCTCGATTGGCCTCTTCAATACGAGCATACCTATCAACGAATTTCTCTTCAAAGTCAGAGTGATTTTTGTCTTTTCAAGCACAGGTTTTGCACGCATTGTTCTCTGCTTGGCATCTAAATTTGGCCTAGTCTACCCAGAGTACCAACTCATTTTCAACAACAGACGTCCCAGCAATTTCATGACTGATGTCAATTTCCGTCTGGATGATACAGTATACAGCTGTACGCGAGAGGAGATGGAGAGAGCAACAGTTGGCGTGGTGTTTAATGTCTTCAGGTTAACTCGCCAAGATAAAGATTACATCACTGATGTTGGCGTGAGCTACAATCAGTACTTGCAAGAGTACAACGAAGCACTGAATCTCCACCTTGAATCGCTTGGACTAACGAGGGCAATCAGTACTGTACATCATAGCAATTATTTTGATGCGACATGGGCTCTAGCATTGAGTCTAAACAATTCCCTGCCCCATCTTCATGAGCGAGAGTTGTCACTGGAAAACTACACCTACCTAATGCCAGAAATCACTCAAATTTTGAGAGAAGAGCTACTGAAGATAAGTTTCGAAGGGATGAGAGGAAGAGTACAATTCAGCAAAACAACTCTTGATGGTGCAAATGTCACAGTGATTGATATTTATCAAGTATTGAAATTTGATGGCAGTTTGAATTACGGTGCTGTAGGCTTTTATGATCCTACACTGGATACCGCCCTTGTTCTCTATCCAAACGCATCGTTGCTACAACCAGATTTCAATCTCAAATACATCATGCCCCACATATCTCTCGGAGTTATTGTCATGGTAATGATAGGGGCTCTCTTTGTGGTCCTAATTGCCTGCCAAATTGCCAACGTTGTGTGGGCGAACTATCGGACGGTCAAAGCAACGAGCCCAAACCTAAACCACCTCTTGTTCTCCAGCTGCTACCTCTCGCTTGTTGGAGCTGCCATATACACGAATGCATTCGTCTTCCTTGGTGTTTCCGATTATAGTAATATTGTCATCCCCCTGCATTGCAGTGCCCTGCAATGGTCTGGGACGATGACATACTCGCTCCTATTTGGAACTCTCTGTGCGAAGAGGTGGAGAGTGTATCGGATTTTTAGCACCTTTGCATCGTCAATCAAGAGACTCGATGACAACATACTCATCTCGATTGCCCTCATTCCGTTGCTCATTGACGTAGTTGTGAACGTTTTGTGGAATACCATTGATCCATGGTATTTCAGTGTTAACCATGGCACTGGTTTAGAAGTCCTAGCGAGTTGCACTACAAATAATGAAGTTGTTTGGGCTGTATGCATTGCAGTTCCAAAGGGGATTCTAACCATGATTGTCCTCTACCTTGCCATCGCCACAAGAAGAGTGCACAAGAGGGAATTCAAGCAGACGAAATCGATCAACATTCTAATTTTTAGTATCCTGGTGTTAATTGGAATCTCTCTACCACTCTTCATCATTTTGCAGTTTATCATGCTACCCTGGGCCATCTCTGTCAGCTATGTGAGCTTCTGTCTGTTAGTTCTAGGTCCAGTTGTGCTGTCCATAGTTCTTCTTCTCCTCCCTCCTCTCATTCCTCCACTCAAGGACAAGATACTAGGATTTCTTTGATCATCTCAATAATATTAATAGTTATTTGGGATCAGTCTAAAAAATTTTCATTTTCCGCATGCTTGAAATTATAAGTTCAATCGTATGTAACAAATCAAGTGATGTGGTTGCCTGCTTGTATGATGTAATAATACTTATATGATCCTTTTGCACGCCCACCTACAATTGAACTTTCCATGACAATCGCTGACCTCCTACAAATTCACCACAATAATATCATGATCATTCAGCATAGAATTGAACATTTTTACTCTTTTTGGTGATAATTGGAATTAGAAAACACAGGATGGTCTGAGTGGGTGACTTGAGGAAGTACCATAATGCTATGCGGATGTGGTCATCTGCCACAACTCTTTCATGTAGAACAGTGAATCCGACACATGCAGTATACGGCAGTCAGCAGCTGGCCGACTAGACATGCATGTACACTCATCACGCATAAATGTTAATGATGATCATTATTGGCCTTCTTGACATTGTAGACAATGTAAATGTCTTTAGGTTTACCCAAACAGTACCATCCCATGCCAGTAGACGCCTCACATGCAGCATCAAGGTCGTGTATGCATGAGTGTATTGGTGATAATTAAAATATTAACCAGTAATCACATGAATCAAGATGCACGTGCATGTTAATTATTATGTATGGGGGAGGTTGCCTTTAGGGGACGATGGGATTGATAATTTGAAGGTGTTGATGCCAGTGTGCAGACGAAACCATTAGCTAGCTAGCTATGGCTGTATACATGTATGCACATCTTGTTGGAGACAAAAATCTTGAGTTAGATTGTCGAATCCAATACCGTAACTCAATATATAGTCCTTATTAATTCTATGATTCAGAGTGGTTAGGAGTAACTTTTTTCATCACAGTGTGCCTACTATAATATTATGCACATCTTGTTGGAGACAAAAATCTTGAGTTAGATTGTCGAATCCGATACCGTAACTCAATATATAGTCCTTATTAATTCTATGATTCAGAGTGGTTAGGAGTAACTTTTTTCATCACAGTGTGCCTACTATAATATTATGCACATCTTGTTGGAGACAAAAATCTTGAGTTAGATTGTCGAATCCAATACCATAACTCAATAGTCCTTATTAATTCTATGATTCAGAGTGGTTAGGAGTATCTTTTTTTATCACAGTGTGCCTACTATAATATTATTATCAGTTAGTACTCTATGATTGCTGGCGGTCCTTGCATTGCCCACTGAAATATTCTGCCAATTGCATAGGGCTTCCCCGTAGTCTTGGAATGCATGCACGGGCACATCTTGTTGTGGTTATGTAATAAATATTATTATGGTTATGCATCATAACTCATGGCTGCTAATCAATAAATGGTGTTGTCACAAAGCATATACCGGGTATCGCGTTTCATGGAAGTTTATATACGACTACCGCTATTGGGTAATACTCGGAAGCACAGCAAGGCTCGTCGATACCGCATTGAATTCTGTGCAATCGAATAGTTATATCAGTGCACGCCGCACCCACCAGTAGATGGACAGTATGATTATCATTCCCTCGTGTCTTGGAAATTAAAGTTGCATGCGCGCGCTCAGAGACATAATATAAAGGGAGGCGTATAGAGTCTACCATAATTTCTTAGTTAGCAAGCTGTTTAGTAGATCTATGCCTGTGACCATGATCGTTGCGCCGCTTGGATTTAGACATTCTACTGGATTGCTGTTGACACTGACCGTCGGCATTTTGCCAGCCCTCACGGAGTCGCTCATCTCGTCTCAGTGTATGAGTGATCGCGATGTCTCGAGCTCGACAGCTAACTGCAGCACCTCAGCAGCAGACTGCAATATTAATGACACCGATACGAGTGAGAAGATCCCCCTCTATTTTCTAGTGATGGCTCCTTATCCGGACTGTCCCCCCTTCCGCCCAAGCTGGGAGGGAGGACCAGCTGTTGTGCCTGCAGCTATTGTGGCCAAGGACCTCATAAACCAAAGAGAGGACATTCTAAGGGACTATAAGATTGAACTCGTGATCAGTGACTCTGGATGCAACATATCGACAAAAGCTGTGAACAGTCTCATCCATGGCTTGTTCTACTCTGATAGGAATGTTGTGGGAATAATTGGACCTGGTTGTTCAGAGGCAGCTCTTGCTCTTGCTCCACTTGTCTCTGATAGTAAAACGAGTCTGATCCAGATTGCTCCCACTGCAACTTCACCTAGCTTGACAGATACTTCTCTCTATCCAAATACGTTCCGACCAATCGTATCTGCTCTGGGGTTTGTCAATTTCCAGCTACGTTTGATTAAGCAAGAGAACTACTTTCACATTGGTGCTCTCTATGAAGTTGGCAGGGCCTTTCAATCGACTGTGTATGGTCATTTTGCAAGAAGAGTTGTGGAAAAAGGAGTGAAGCTGACATCCTTTGGTCTCCTGGATGGCCATTTTCCCTTGAAAGAGTTTCGTTCCAGGATCAGGGTAATTTTTGTATTTGCCAGCACGGACTTTGCACGCCGTATTCTCTGTGCTGCCTTTGTTGAAGGCTTGCTCTATCCTGACTACCAGTTCATATTCAGCAATAGAAGACCCGATAATTTTAACGCCAATGTCTCATTTATCTCGGATGATTTTAGATACAACTGCAATGAAACGGAGATGATGCAAGCAACAAGGGGCATGGTGTTTACAAATTTTAGACTGACGAGGCAGGACAGAGATAATATGATGACCGATGCTGGCATAAGCTACAACCAATACCGTGAAAGATATGAAAAGGAACAAGAATACCATCATCAGCAACTTGATCTGGAAAAGTTGATTACCACCCCACATCATAGCAACTATTTCGACGCAACGTGGGCTCTAGCTTTGAGCCTCAATAACTCCCTCCCCCGCCTACAAGAAAAGGGTCTCTCACTTTCAAACTGCACATACCAAATGCCAGAAACAACCGAAATAGTGAGGGAAGAGATTCTGAAATTAAGGTTTGAGGGCATGAGAGGTAGAGTGCAGTTCAGTAGAGAGACACATGATGGTGATGAAGTCACTATTATTGACATCTATCAAGTCAGCGAGGGGAATAATTATGGACTTATTGGATACTTGGATCCCTTAAGTTCACCAGACATTCAACTTTTAAAGAATGCTTCACTAATACCTGGTCACTTTGACCGAAGGCCTCACATTTCGTTTGGCATTATCATCACGGTAGTTGTCTCAATTCTCTTTGTTGCTCTACTCTCTTGTCAGATTGCCAACGTTGTATGGGGAAGTCATAAAAACATAAAAGCAACGAGTCCCAATTTAAATCATCTGATTTTCTCTGGCTGCTACCTATCCCTTGTTGCAGCCATTGTCTACACAAACGTCTTTGTTTTCATAGACGTCACGGTGACAGCGGAAAGCAATGTCCTGGTTCCAGTCCATTGCAGTGCACTTCAATGGAGCTGCACTATGATGTACTCGCTAGTTTTTGGCACGCTCTGTGCAAAACGTTGGAGAATACATCGCATTTTCAGTAGCTTTCGTGCCACACCTGTAAAGTATGTCAGCGACAACATTCTCATCCCTATTGCTCTATTTCCATTAGTTATTGACTTCATCATAAATATTCTTTGGAACTCTATTGACCCTTGGCAGTTCAATATTGAACGAAGTATTCATTTGTCCACCTGCCAAACCCAAAACGAAATTGTCTGGACAATCTGTGTAGCTGTTCCCAAGGTTGTTCTCACTATTATTGTCCTACACCTCACCATAGCAACGAGAAGAGTACACAAGAAGGAATTCAAGCAGACAAAGTCCATAAACATCCTCATCTACAGCCTCGTAATACTCACTGGTTTCTTTCTTCCAATCTTTTTCATCTTACAGACTGCAACGGGTAAAACATTATCAAAGTGGCTCACCACCATCAGCTATCTAATCTTCTGCATGTTTGACATTGGATTTGTGGTGCTGTGTATTATTTTAGTTCTACTCCCACCTCTCATTCCGTCCATCAGAGTGAAACTGCTAAGGAGACAAAAACTTGGAATGCAGAATTCAATAAGACCTACAATACCCAGTAACATTACAGACAAGAACGTATGTACTCCTTAACCTTTGGCTTATTTCTATGGTATCTGTGTTATGTTCGTTTGATGTTGTCACCAAAGTGCCGTATGTGGTTTGTACCGACTTCCCTCCCAGCCTCAAATGGCATTCATCATTACATATTATGATAAGCCGAGGAAACCACAAAGTAGTGTCATTTCTGTTGGTGTGTGGATATCCTAAGAATCATGAGATTGGGCGATAAAAACACGAAATCATGTTCATGTTAAATTAGTAAGGAAGCTAAAGTAAACTTTTCGAGATGGTGGTATGAATTTTATATCCTTCCTGGATGAGTTTATGTAGTACAAACATATGTAAACTCATTAATTTCTTGGAATGGATGATTGTATAATAACTAAATTTGGTGCAAATCCTGGAACTTATAGATGCTACAATGTTAATGATTTTATTATGACATTGTGATCATGAGTTACATGTACATATACATCCCAAATTTGGTGTAGCTCAACCCACCCTTATTCAGGGTGCACATGACTGCTCCTCTTGGAAATTGCTTAGCACTGTGGCTTACAAATTACACAACAGTCTATGGATCATTAGCTAAATCTACTAAGTCGGTATTCATGCTATTGCAGTTTCAGAAAATTATGGAGGAGTGGGGAATGATTGAGTAGCTATGCCAGCACTGTAGGTAGCTGGATACGATTTATTAATAGGGCATTAGCAGCCTGATGCCGTGGTATCTCCTCAGCAGCATCGTACATCAATTGAAGGAGGAGTGGCTGACCCTAAATTCACAATTATTGATCGCACAGTAGTTATGGGTATTTAATAAGTGAAGCAGTAGTGGCTCCTCAATTGATACAATAACATCCCTCTCATTCACTGTATACTGGTAAAGGGTCACTATGTGTGTAAGTAGCATGCGCACTTCAGTTATGCAATGTTACGTAATTGTGTCGGCCGATCGGGAAAGGTCGTCAAGGAGTAACGACGAAAATGGTACGGGGTCGATCTATCCGCATGCGCATTGGCTTACTATAGCTGCACGTGCACAGAAGTACCGTATTTCTTCTAAAAATTCGGCCCTTCTAATTATTCGGCACCCTTTACCGAATGATTGAATAATTATAGTCTCTAATTTTTCGGCAAAGGTCGTCATGCGTATATGCTATAAACGGGAATGGAATGCGCACGCAGACAGAATGTCGAATATTAACCTCTAAAAATTCGGCGAAGCTAAAGCAATATTATTATTTTCATGCCGAATTTTTAGAAGAAATACGGTAATTAAAATTTTAATGCCGGTTATAATTAGCTATAGAATTTACAGTGTTCCCCCCCCCCCCCCCCCCCCCCCCCATATCACATGAAATTGCATCAAAGATATCGATGCTAGTTCTAATTGAAGTAAAGTAATAATAATTAGTGGCTACATTTTTGCCCTGTGCTATTTCAAGTTCTCCAATGATCACATGTACAGTAGCTGCCAGTTTATAATGACATCTTATCTTGTGATAATTAAGTATTGGTAGTATTAAAGTGCAAATAGTGACAGCTCATTAAGCTTGCAAGTTTGACATAGTTATGTGTAGTGGAGACAGGACCTATAACTAACTTAATTGTGCTGATAACTGTCCTGGGAGAAGCGGTATGTACAACTGAGACAACCCACACTATAGTAGGTTACCACTCGTGTTTGATATATGATATACAGGTACTATAATATTATATCCCAGTACAACTTTGACTAAAACTCAGGTCATAATATAGAACCATGATCACTGTGCTTCCTAGACGTTCTACTAGACCACTACTGATACTGATAATCATTCTGCCGATCCTCGTGGAGGCACTTAGCTCATCTCATGTTGAGTGTCTGAGTGATCGCGATTTCTCTGGCTTGATCTCGACTGCTAACTGCAGCACTTCAGCAGACTGCAATATTAATGACACCGACACGAGTGAGAAGATTCCCCTCTATTTTCTTGTGATGGCTCCCTATCCGGACTGTCCCCCCTTCCGCCCAAGCTGGGAGGGAGGACCAGCTGTTGTGCCTGCAGCTATTGTGGCCAAGGACCTCATAAACCAAAATGATGACATTCTAAGAGATTATAAGATTGAATTCATAGTGAGTGACTCTGGATGCAACATATCAACAAAAGCTGTAAACAGTCTCATCCATGGCTTGTTCTACTCTGATAGGAATGTTGTGGGAATAATTGGACCTGGTTGTTCAGAGGCAGCTCTTGCTCTTGCTCCACTTGTCTCTGATGATAAAATGAGTCTGATCCAGATTGCTCCCACTGCAACTTCACCTAGCTTTACAGACACTTCTCTCTATCCAAATACGTTCCGACCAATCGTATCTGCTCTGGGATTTGTCAATTTTCAGCTAAGTTTGATTGAGCAAAACAACTACTTTCACATTGGTGCTCTTTATGAAGTTGGCAGGGCCTTTCAATCGACTGTGTATGGTCATTTTGCAAGAAGAGTTGCAGAAAAAGGAGTGAGGCTGAAATCTTTCGGTCTTCTTAATGGATATTTTCCCGTGAAAGAATTTCGTTCCAGGGTCAGGATAATTTTTGTGTTTGCCAGCACGGACTTTGCACGCCAGGTTCTCTGTGCTGCCTTTGTCGAAGGCTTGCTCTATCCTGACTACCAGTTCATATTCAGCAATAGAAGACCAAGTGACTTCTTTAATACCAATGTCTCATTTGTCAATGATCGCATTAGACATAATTGCAATGAAATGGAGATGATGCAGGCAACAAGGGGCATGGTGTTTACGAATTTTAGATTGATGAGGCAGGACATAGATAACACGATAACCGATGCTGGCATAAGCTACAACCAATACCGTGAAAAATATGAAAAGGAACAAAAATGCCATCTTCAGTCAATTGATCTGAAAGAGTCTATTACCACCCCACATCATAGTAACTATTTTGACGCAACATGGGCCCTTGCTTTGAGCCTCAATAACTCCCTCCCCCGTCTACAAGAAATGGGTCTCTCACTTTCAAACTACACGTACCAAATGCCAGAAACAACTGAAATAGTGAGAGAAGAGATTCTGAAGTTAAGGTTTGAGGGCATGAGAGGTAGAGTGCAGTTCAGTAGAGAGACACATGATGGTGCTGAAGTCACTATTATTGACATCTATCAAGTCAGTGAGGGCAATAGCAACGGAATTATTGGGTTCTTGGATCCCTGGAATTCACCAGATATTGAACTCTTAAAAAACGCTTCACTAATACCTGGTCACTTTGATCGAAGGCCTCACATCTCGTTTGGCATTATCATCACGGTAGTTGTCTCAATTCTCTTTGTTGCTCTACTCTCTTGTCAGATTGCCAATGTTGTATGGAGGAACCATAAACATGTAAAAGCAACGAGTCCTAAACTAAATCACTTGATGTTCTTAGGCTGCTACTTATCCCTCGTTGCAGCCATTTTCTACACAAGTATCGTTGTTTTCATAGACGTCACGGTGACACCAGAAAGCAATGTCCTGGTTCCAGTCCATTGCAGTGCACTGCAGTGGAGCTGCACTATGATGTACTCGCTAGTTTTTGGCACGCTCTGTGCAAAACGTTGGAGAATACACCGCATTTTCAGTAGATTTCGTTCCACACCTGTGAAGTATGTCGGTGATAACATTCTCATACCCATTGCTCTAGTTCCACTAGTTATTGATATAGTTATGAACACTCTATGGAACTCTATTGATTTCTGGCAGTTCAATATTGAGCAAAGTGTAATTTGTGAAACAAGAAACGAACTTATCTGGGTAATCTGTGTAGCTGTTCCCAAGGTTGTTCTCACTATTATTGTCCTATACCTCACCATAGCAACGAGAAGAGTACACAAGAAGGAGTTCAAACAGACAAAGTCCATAACCATCCTTATCTACAGCCTCATAATATTGACTGGTTTCTTTCTTCCAATCTTTTTCATCTTACGGACTGCAACTGGTAATACGTTATCAAAGTGGCTCACCACCATCAGCTATCTGATCTTCTGTATGTTTAACACTGGGTTTGTGGTGCTGTGTATTACTTTAGTTCTACTCCCTCCGCTCATTCCGTCCATCAGAGCAAAACTGCTAAGGAGACAAAAACCTGAAAAACGCTCGCCTGAAACACAGCAGCTGCATTATTTGGCGAAGCCTTTATTATCCATGGAGACAACCATGACCATATGCGCTCTCTGACATTATTCTCACTCTATCGTGCAAACTTATGAGAATAATGAAGATACTAGTAACCTCGTACCCTCCCCCTCAAGCCTGGATACGAGGCTAAGATAATAGCAGGAGAACATAAGAATAACATAAAAATTAGATTAGCTAATAATTTATGTAGCCTTATTTTGCAGTATAATAATTACATTGTTTATGTTACGTTTGTTGGGTGTTTGATGTTATCATCAAAGGTCAAAGTGTGGTTAATGTAGCTATATAGGCTTCCTTCCTCTTTCCTGGAATCAAGACCATCTATTATGTAATTCTCAGTTTTTTGGGTGGATTAATTTTATATTGTGTCTCTATGCATGCACCCTGCATGGGGTCCACGCTATTCCTAGAATTCATGTATGGGGGTGTACTTGGTATTTGTGCATGCATTGTCTAACATAAGTGGGAAGGTCCCCGCTAGTTAATGGCGGCCCTAGCTAGTCTCCCTCTTCAGCACTGTGTAAACATTATAGAATAGCTAGGAATGAATGAAGATGGGGGAGAGGGGGAGGAGGGAGGATGGCCAATGACGTTTGTTGCTGTCCTTCAAGTATTTCTAACTACTGCATGGTTGGCTAACATCAGAGCCTGCACTCACAGCTATTGAGTTTGATTCTTGAAGTTGAAGAAGATCCAATTAATCTATTTAACTTTCAGTTTGCAATTTAGTAAGCTATGTTGAAAATTTGGGGGGTTCAGATTTTTTTGTCATGGTACTCACTGAATCCAAAGATATGGTTTGCTTGGGTGGTACTCTAAATCAGGAATTGACCTATAATAATATAATTTTAGCAAGGTGCATCACCTGATTTAATAGTGGCATGTACGTGGGCGGGGCAATAGATGCGTTAATGAATGTGGGAGGGGCTAGTTCCTGTTGACAATTACAATATGATTTCAGCAATAATGATTATTAATAGCGGCTGTTCTAGCCAAAAAAAGTCCCGTGATATCAAATGGAGTGCAGTCACGATCACAGAGCCTACTACTGCTGAAGCCCGGTGCCGCTAGATGTGCGTGCTATGCTCTGTGGCAGATTTAGAAATAGAATGACTGCGCGGAGATGTCCTCCTCCACTGTTGACTGCTACAGTACTAATAGCTTGGCTACAGCTGTGCTCACTGGTGTGTCACTGTGCAAATGGCGGCAGCGGCAGCGGCAGCGAGGTCTGCTCAGGATCCCGACCCGGGCTGCAGTTTCGCGACGACCATACACAGTGTTCCTATTCTACTCCGATCGCGAGCGAGGAGGACAACAGGACAGCGCTCTACTTTCTCGTGGTGGCCCCTTACCCCGATTCCTTCCCCTTCAGTCCTAGCTGGAAAGGAGGACCAGCTGTCGTGCCTGCGGCCATTGTAGCCAAGGACCTCATAAATAATAGGAGTGACATGCTCGCGGAGTATAGGATTGAATTCATCATCGATGATTCTGGCTGCAACCAGACTTCAAAGGCGGCGAATAGCCTTATTAGACGTTTGTTCCACTGTGGTATGAATGTTGTAGGGATAATAGGACCTGGATGTTCAGAAGCAGCTCTCTCTATTGCTCCACTTGTCACTGATGATCGAATCAGTTTGATTCAGATCGCTCCATCCGTAACATCCCCTGATTTGACTAATACCACACGCTATCCGAACACCTTTCGTCCCATTGTTTCCGCCCTAGGAGTCGTTGATACGTACATAGAAATAATAAGACAAAAGAACTACAGGCGTGTTGGTGCTCTCTATGAAGCAAACAGACCGTTCCAAACAACTGTGTATACCCGATTTCGGGAGAAAGCCCTAGCTCTCGAAGAAGGCGTACAGTTGACAGCTTTCGGTGTTCTCGGTAATGGCCACTTTCCACTCCTTGAATTTCGCAAAAAAGTGAGGGTGATCTTTGTGTTTGCAAGTTCTGGCATTGCACGTCAGCTTCTCTGTTTGGCTTTCCAAAATGAGATGTTCTATCCTGACTACCAGTTCATATTCAGCAACAGAAAACCCGATAACTTTCTAAGAAATGTCGATGTGAGCTTAGATGGTGATAAATACAATTGTAGCCCGAGTGACATGGCAAGGAGTATAGTCGGGATGATTTTTAATGATTTCAGATTGACAAGAACAGACCAAAATAATAGCAACACTGACCCAAGAGTGAGCTACACCGAGTTCAATGCGAGTTACATGGAAGTCCGCAGCTGTCATGTTAAATCACTTGGATTAAGTCAGTCGAATATTGTCAAAACTGAGCATCACAGTGGCTACTTTGACGCTACCTGGGCCCTCGCTCTTAGTCTCAACAATTCCCTGCCCCGTCTTGAAAACAGAGGTCTGTCACTTTCTAATTACATGTACCAAATGCCAGAAATCACTAGAGTAATCAAAGAAGAATTACTAAACTTAAGCTTTGAAGGGATGAGAGGGAGAGTCGAGTTCAGTAGAGAGACCCATGATGGTGCTAACGTCACACTCATAGACATGTATCAAGTCTTTAACAATAATGATGTTGGTCTTGTCGGGTTCTACACCCCAAATCGCTCTGTTGAACAACCACTTACTCTATACAATATCAATACATTGATACCAGCCGAATTTGATAAAAAGTACATAATGCCACACGTATCACTAGGTGTCATTACTACATTATCTGTTGCGATACTCTTAGCGGCCTTATTCGCTTGTCATGTGGCTAATGTCATTTGGGCGAAGCACAAATCAGTTAAGGCTACCAGTCCCAACTTGAATCACCTCATTTTCTCTGGATGCTACCTGTCACTTATCGGAGCCATCGTCTACACCAATGCTTTTATTTTCATCGACATCTCTAAGAACAGCAATGTACTCATCCCGGTTCACTGTAGCGCACTGCAGTGGACCAGCACAATGACATTCTCGCTGGTTATCGGTACACTTGGTGTAAAGACGTGGAGAATTCACCGAATCTTCAACCAATTCAATGCTGTCCCTATGAAGCGACTTAGCGATAGGATGCTCATCCCCGTAGCTCTTATCCCTCTAGTTATCGACATAATTTTGAACATTTTGTGGAACTCAATCAATCCGTGGTACTTGTGCATCAAGGAAGGTTCAGATTTATCGTTGGAAGCTACCTGCAGAACTGACAACCAAATAGCGTGGACTATATCTGTAGTGGTTCCCAAGGGCGTGCTAACACTTATTGTCCTCTATCTCTCCATAGCAACGAGACGAGTCCACAGAATGGAGTTCAGGCACACGAAATCAATTAACATCCTTATCTACAGCCTCCTGATACTAACAGGCTTTTTATTGCCACTCTTCTTCATTCTACAGTCAACGTTAGCACTCTGGTCCGTCTCTCTCCGTTATTTAATCTTCTGTTTATTCGATTTAGCTTACGTCGTGCTGTGCATTTTGCTTGTTCTTCTCCCCCCTCTCGTTCCGCCCATCAAGCAGAAGTTCAAAAGATGGCAAATAAAATCCCCACGCAATCATTGGAATGTAATCAATCGGCTTCCTCTAATTAATAAATTTTAAACTCTATGTTACAGTATCATTGTGTGTGTGTGTTGCAACTTTTATCACCACAGTTAGTCTTTGATGTGTTTATATTTCATGTTTTTACATCTTCTGCCAAGTTTGTAGCTACTCACAAAGACCAACATAAAGATTCACTGATAACCTAACAGTCACAACTTTTTACTTTGTTCTTTTGATGCCAGCTAGGTTGTTTGGCAATGTTAGGGAACACAAACAGCTTAAAATTTTTAATTATAATAATAATATATTCCTGGAATCTGAGAGACTGAAGTTTTAATCAAGCTTGAAAAATGCACTGACTGGTGCATGGCCAACTTGATCATGCAGGTTGTATGCCAGGCCCTGCATGTCTGTATGCTATAGACCGGTATTCTATCATTTCCAAGAATGGTATCTTGTTTGCATACATGCTCACTTTCAACCTCATGATCAAGTCACTGAGTAACAATGTCATGTTTTCCATGCATGTTGCATGCATGCAGTAGGTTGCATGTACGTAGTACGTATATAGGTATAATAATTGTTATACTAACTTTCAAGCTTGCTGCACTAGTGCTCTAGTAGTACTACTTATGGATGTTTCTATTTCAATTTTTGCCATCATCTACTATAATATTATTAATAATAGTACTATGCATGTGCAGGGTTTATTGAATTCCTGTTTACATGCGTGCAGTGCACTTGGGGAATAACTTTATCTCCCTGGAGTATTAAATGTATTATACAGTCATGTACAAATACACTATGAATTGCCTCGCATGTATGATCATCTACAATACACTATGTATTGAGATCATGCAATTGTTTGATGGTGTTTGTACTTTAATATTCCCTTACCTACGATAGCGGTAGGCATGGAGGTTATGTATAGTACTATGTCGCCGACTAATGATCCATTCAACTGTACACGAGCAATAATATTTTTCACCCTTTCCTCCGCACGTACATGTACTCACGATGCATCCAATTATGCATTAGAGCTACTATACAGTCATGATTTAGTTAAGTGCTGTGAAGTTATGCATATGGGGAAGTATTCTGTAATTAATGCACTTTCCTTAATCATTGGACTACATGATAGTCAAATGCAATCCGACCAGGATCTTGTAACCATTAATTTGTCGGCATCATCTATGTCACCATCCAGCCAGCGGCCGGCTCATGATCGCCAGCGCCCCTCCAGCAACCAGTAATAACAACATTGATTTTATAGCAACTTTGGTTGCTAGGCAACTGTAACAGCCATGCATGCACCAAGAACCCTTGTATCATCGATGTCTGTGATCGATGAAGCCGTATTGTGGGCTTGCATGGGATGTATACTGTAACCTTATGCTATACCTTTGATGTGGAATTCTGGTCTCAGAGATAAACTATAATTACTATCATGTATGTGCATTATAATAATAATATTATTATATATATATTATATTATTATAATAATAATATTATTATTATTATTATGGCTTAGTGTGTATTTGCATGCCATGATCTAACAGCCACGTGCAAATGACTTACATTCTATGGTCAAGTAGCCAAATAAAATTAATGATGTAATGTTGTGGTATAATTATATAAGCCACAATAATGTCCTGTGCTCTGCAAATAAGCTAAACTATTAGTAACTTCCTGGCAAACGAATGAGGGACAGTATCATTATTGTTATGCTACCTGATTAATTTGTAAATAATATTATTAGTCATGCCCCCATATACTCCGCAGCTACATGACCTTAATTTTTAACTCATAGATCGAATTTCCAAAAATTAATAATAATATTGCTGGCATGGGCTAGACAAACTTTCAAATAGCAGAAAATAAACAGAACATATAGTTTCCCGTCCCCTACCTGCTGCAATACATTTTTCCAAGTATACTGCTTCTGTAGGAAGTGGCCAAAATAATTGCCTGCCTGAATGGTTAAAGGGAATTTCTAGAGACGGGGAAAGAACTATATTATAAGTCACGGCTAAAAGTTTAATCAATTGCATACTTTATAATTTTCTGCATGAATTAACTCAATTATTTGTACAAAGAGTATGGTGTTTGTACTATGACATTCCCTTACCTACAACAGCGGTAGGCATGGAGGTTATGTATAGTACTATGTCGCCGACTAATGATCCATTCAACTGTACACGAGCAATAATATTTTCCACCCTTTCCTCTGCACGTACATCCATGTACTCATGATGCATGCAATTATGTGGGAACAATCCATTAGAGACTACTATACAGTCATGATTTAGTTAAGTGCTGTGAATTATGGGGAAGTATTCTGTAATTAATACACTTTCCTTAATCATTGGACTATGTATACACATGATAGTCAAATGCAATCCAACCAGGATCTTGTAACCATTAATTTGTCGGCATCTCTATGTCACCATCCAGCCGGCAGCCGGCTCATGATCGCCAGCACCCCTCCAGCAACCAGTAATAATAACATTAATTTTATAGCAACCTTGGTTGCTAGGCAACTGTAACAGCCATGCATGCACCAAGAACCCTTGTATCATCGATGTCTGTGCATTGATGAAGCCGTATTGTGGGATATGTACTGTAACCTTATGCTATACCTTTGATGTGGAATTCTGGTCTCGGAGATAAACACAATTATCTAGCTACCATTATAATAATTATTATTATGCAAGTGGCCCAGTGTGTCATGTAAGTCATTTGCATGTGGCTGTGAGATCATGGCATGTATGGTCAAGTAGCCAAATAAATGATGTAATGTTGTGGAGTAATTATATAAGCCACAATATTAAATGTCCTGTGCTCTGCAAATGAGCTAAACTATTAGTAACTTCCTGGCAAACAAGTGAGGGACAGTATCATTATTGTTATGCTACCTGATTAATTTGTAAATAATATTAATAGTCATGTCCCCATATACTCCGCAGCTACATGACCTTAATTTTTAACTCATAGATTGAATTTCCTTATCAATAATAATATAATATGTAATTGTTACTGGGCTAGACAAATTTTCAAAATAGCAGAAAATAAACAGAACATAATATTATATATAGTTTCCCATGCCCTGCCTGCTGCAATGCATTTTTCCAAGTATACTGCATCTGAAGTTAGTATAGGAAGTGGCCAAAATAATTGCCTGCTGAATGGTTAAAGGGAATTTCTAGAGACCGGGAAAGTCATGGCTAAAATTTTAATCAATTGCACACTTTATAATTTTCTGCATGAATTAACTCACAAAGAGTGTTTTGTCTACATGGTTGAAATCTGTATGCTCAGCCAAATCATATTAACTGTGCATCAGTGCTTTGATATTATGATTCATTCCCATTCCACCTTTGAACCAGGATGGTTGTTATGGGAATGGGACCTGGGAGCATTGACTGGGGAATTGGACCTTTCAGTCCAGGCCGAGTTAACGTGATCAGCTATTAGACCTCATTATCTCGATAACATGGGACCGCATTCTTAGCATGTCATGATCACTACGTCAACTACTTAAACAGGAAATACTCCATTATTAATAATCAAATAAATGTACGTACAAGGCTTATAATAGTGTCGGTATCCAGTCAATGAATGTTCCCAATTTGCTTGAGGTTGTACACAACATGCTCTGTGCATACGACGTAACGTAGTGATATAATCATGGAGCTTTGGTAAGGTGTCCCTACCTGCTGCATATAGTATTAAATTTTGATACAAACAGCCTTAAATAGAGAGTTAAGTTATTGTGGTCTATAGAGATATGCATGACCATAATACACCACGTATGCAGTAACACTTTACAATATGTACATAATTACTCTAGCCTTGTCTTTAGCCCCTAGCTGAGCTCTCTCTCAGCTTATTGATCTGGCGATACTATGAATACCACTTAACGATGGGCCAGCTTCTATAGCTAATGTTTAATGAACTCTTTAATTGTGTACTGAAAGCAATATTCATTTGTGCAGTGACACACGGTACGTGCATCCCATGTGCCAGTACGTGTACACATTATTATACACTTAAGTTGCAGGTGTTTCAAATAATAATATTATAGTACCACAAGCTGCCATGCGGGATGTGATGTGGTGTGACTGGTTGCTGAAGTGTGCGCATGGCCACGTGCATTAATTACACACATGTGACCTCGCAACAAATGCCCATTGATAAATTCCAAGAAGGAAGCCATAGATAAGGTCATAGCATTGTTGTTGTAATACAGCGGTACTGCCTATATAATATATTATAGTGATTGAGTTGACTAAATCATGCGTAGGTCTGTAATGGTCTATATACTAAGCGAACATCCTGTTGCATAGCTAAAACCTGAATGGTCTATAAACAGTAACTGTCTGTTACCGTGTGTTCCTTTAATGCCTCATTAATTTTGCTACGTTGCTTGCCTGGTCTGGTGGTTGAGATTGAGGTCTATAGCATGGTGAATTAGCAGATCTGGGTCGACCGACGTCTGTCTAGCTAGCTCATCAGCTACTAAGGAGCTAGTAAGGAGAGAAAGAATAATGGTCTGGGTGGCCAGACTATGAAGTCAAAAGGAGGGAGAGAATACCTTGATCATTATGTAACCATACAAGTAATCCTGGCCTCTATGTATCTTTTCCAGATCGATATAATAATATTGTATTATTATACAATGTCACACTGGAGGAAAATAAATGATGGAACGATGTCCCATGACATTGTTATAATATGATTATTAATATCTTTGGTATTGAAAACACGTCAAAAATGCTAGAAAGGAGGCATGGACCCACAATTGTCATGGCAGCTGTTCAGTTCAATGAGTGGGATTCCTTACAAAGTCGTGTGTAGGTGTGCATGTATGTATGCACCTACCACACCTTATCAGGCTTGGGCATCCATACCAATACTATATATTGTGGTATTAACACACACACACACACACACACACACACACACACACACACACACACACACACACACACACACACACACACACACACACACACACACACACACACACACACACACACACACACACAGTATACTACTGTATATATAAAATACCATTTTTTGTGCTTGGCATCAATGAATAACTTACGGGAGTACAAACAAGGTCACAACACGAATAATTGACAGGATGTGGTGTCTGAAGTTACAGGAAGTTAATTAAAACCATCTAGAATTACTCCATGCTAGATTGGATCTATCTTGGTTTTTGCTGAGGGGTTGGTCTTGATACCAAAGGATGCCGTGTTACTGTTACATGTCGTTTTTTAATCTTCTCCTTGATGACTGGGCGCAGGGGAGGGAGAAACACAAATACGATGCACAGTACTACTAGCGCTAAGTCAAACAAACAGAAACTGAAGTAAGCGAGCGGGACAGCCCAGGGTGATATTGATGTTTGTAAAATGAAAAACAGTGGCAAGAAGATGCCTGATAGTATGAGGAGACAGAAGATTAGTACGTTGATGGATTTGGTCTGCTTGAACTCTTGTCTGTGAACTCTTCTCGTTGCTATGGCGAGGTAAAGAACGACCAGGGTTAAAATGCACTTGGGAGCGGCGATGCAAGGGTACCAGATATTTCCATGGTGAGTATTACACGTGATTTCGGCAAACAAATCTTGACCTCTCTCAATGTGCAAATACCACGGATCGATGAGATTCCATAGAACATTGATAATCACATCAATAGCCAGAGGAGATAAAGCTATAAAAATTAGTACCCTGTCGGTGAGGAGTTTCATCGGCGATGTAGTGAATGAATGAAAGATGTGGTATATCCGCCACGTTTTAACGGCAAGTGTTCCGAACACTAGCGAGAATGTCATAGTACACGTCCACTGCAGGGCGCTACAGTGAACAGGGATAAGTACATTGCTGCTACCGGAGATATTCGGTTCAATAAAGACAAATGCATTTGTGTACATGACGGCTCCTACAAGAGACAGGTAGCAGCCGGAGAAAATGAGATGGTTTAAGTTGGGACTGTCGGCTTTCACTGTTTTGTAGTTACCCCAGACAATATTGGCAATGTGGCAAATAATTAAAACCACGCCAAGTATCACAACTGCTATCATAACTATGACACCAAGTGCAGTACTGGGGTGTAGGTAGTCGAGCTCAAATTCCACTGGTAGCAAGGATGCATTCGGGAGAAGGGTCAGACCGTTCATGTCGTAATAACCGACTATGCCAGTGTCAGCATCAGTAGAGAAGGTTTGATACATGTTGAAGAACGTTACATTAGTACCATCGTGCGTAGTGTTGCTGAATTCCACTCTCCCTCTCATCCCCTCAAAACTCAAGTTCAGCAGCTCTTCTCGCACAATCTGAGTAATGGCTGGCATTTCGTACATGTAGTCTGAAAGTGAGAGGCCCATCGTTTCTATACGGGATAAGGAATTGTTAAGACTGAGAGCCAGTGCCCAAGTTGAGTCAAAGTAACCACTGTGATGATTTGTTTCAACACGTTTTGATAGTCCCAGAGACTCTTCATGGCAGCTACGGAGAGCATTGTATCTTTTGGAGAAATCATTATAGCTTATTCTTGCGTCAGTTTTATTATTGTCCTTATCCTCTCTTGACAGTCTAAAATCGTTAAAAATCATGCCAACTGTTGCGTTCTCCATTTCTTTCTGGGTGCAATTTGTTTCTACATGGTCCAATTCAAATGAGACATTTGTCAAGAAATTGACACGCTTTCTATTGGCGAAAATGAACTGGTATTCATCATAGAGCATATGTTCATGGTAGGCTGTACAGAGAAGGATTTGGGCAAACTTAAGGCTAGCAAACACAAAAATTACTCGGACTTTTTGATGAAATTCGTGGAGAGGAAAGTGAGTATTGAACAGGCCAAAGGAAACAGGTGTAATATTCTTTGATATAGCAGCCTCTTCGAATTTGGAGTAGACAGCCGTGTGGAATGATCGTAAAGCCTCATAAAGAACACCGACCTTTTTGTATTTCATGTGCTCTATCAAATCCATGTAGAAATACACAAATCCCAGTGCTGAAACAATAGGACGAAATGTGTTTGGGAAAGTGGTTGTATTAGTCAATCTAGGGGACGTGGCCGAAGGCGCAATCTGGATCAAACTTGCTCGATTGTCCGTGATAATATTAGCAATGGCTATGGTAGCTTCAGAACAGGCTGGTCCAATAATTCCGACAATGTTTTTATTGGAATGAAACAGCGCTTCAAGAAAATTATTCACTGCTTTTGACGAAAGGTTGCATCCTGAATCGTACACGACGAGCTCAATCCTATGGTCCTTTAGAATGTCATCCCTTTGATTGATCAGGTCCCTAGCTACGTAAGCTGCAGGAACCACTGACGGACCGAACTCCAAGCTGGGCTTGAAGGGAGAGCAGTCGGGATAAGGAGCCATAACAAGAACGTAGATTGGTGGTTTGTTGCTGTTTATAGTAGCATTGAAACACTGTGACTCACACTGCGGCACGGTGGCCGCGTGACTGACACCACCGTGATCTTGATCGTCAGCATCTCTAGATTGGAGTATGCACAGTGGTCCGTTGACTGGAGGAGGGCACTCATGCGAGCCACCCTGAGGTTCAGCCAGACTGAAGGTGACTAGTGGTAAAATGAAGAGACATACTGAAACGAGAGACATTGTTGGCAATCAAAGGATCTGCGGCCAGATCTCATACTACAAGCTTGTAGTGAAGATTGAAATGTCAGCAATTGGTTATTTGTGTAGCTCGCTGATTCATTTACACAATAGGCAGGATATTCAAAGACTTGATGTTCAGCGCCAGGGTCATTAATTCGGGGATCCCCCGCTATCAATCGCCCAGCCACTCCCAACGAATTAATTCCGTATTGCGCATGCGCATAAGCGGGGTGCCAGTTCGCCCAACTATATACGTCACATTCTAGCACGATCAACAAATTAATCCTATTCATGATTTGTGCAGCTAGTTGTAGGTCATGCTCCATTGAGTATTAACTAAGCTTGATCGCTGACGATGACGCGCCGTGACTCGCGGAACGAACTGTCACTCCAGTCGCACAGCCATGATTCCATGATATCATCCAGTAGACTAGCTACCGTCGCTTGATTGTATAAAAATCAGTCTGCAAACATCTCGAGGCTGCATAATTTTTTTATTAGAGTCTCATTGATATACTATAGTCAATAATGCCACCCAGTCTCTCAAGCAAATGCTATGGCACAGTCATGTTTAATGTGCCGCAAAGAGTCCTGTTGGTGATTTTGATTCATACTGCAGTCTGCTCACTTGATATCAATGATAATATTATCGATACTGGTGGCAGCTGTACCCTAAACCAGTGGCAGTCAGATTATTTGACGTTAAATTTTACTGACAGTGGAGTTGAGAAGATCCCCCTCTATTTTCTCGTGATGGCCCCCTATCCAGACTGTCCCCCCTTCCGCCCAAGCTGGGAGGGAGGACCAGCTGTTGTGCCTGCAGCTATTGTGGCCAAAGACCTCATAAACCAAAGAGATGACATTCTAAGGGACTATAAGATTGAACTCGTGATCAGTGACTCTGGATGCAACATAAAAATGAAAGCTGTGAATGGCCTAGTTGAGAAGGTGCTCCACTCTGGGAGGAATATCGTTGGAATTATCGGTCCCGGATGTTCAGAAGCGACGCGTGTCACGGCTCCACTTGTCACTGATGATCAACTCAGTTTGATCCAAATAGCTCCATCTGCAACATCCCCCGATTTGACTAACACCACACTCTATCCGAATACATTTCGTCCCATCGTTTCTGCCCTTGGATTTATTGATACCTACGTTGAATTCATAAGATTGAGACGATACCAACACGTTGGTGCAATTTATGAAGCCAGACGTCCATTCCAAACCACTGTATACACTCACTTTCGAGATAGAGTGTCGAAAGAAGGGATTAAATTGACATCAGTTGGTCTCTTTGGTGGTCACGATCACTTTCCATTTGATGACTTCCTCCTCAACGTCAGGGTCATCTTTGTGTTTGGAAGCTCCGGCTTTGCACGTCAGATTCTCTGTTCGGCTTATCATGAGAACATATCTCATCCCAACTACCAGTTTATATTCAGTAATAGGAAGCCTATTAACTTCATAAGGAACGTGAGCGCAAATGACGTGATGTGTAATCAACAACAAATGAAAGAGATTATGAAGGGAATGATTTTTAATGACTTTAGATTGAGAAGACGGGATAGAATCGAAAACAATACACATCCTGGTATTAGCTTTGACGAGTTTCTTAATAGTTACACTCAAGTTCGTGATCGCCATCTTAAAATGCTCAAACTAACAAACTATTCTTTCCAAACTGGGCATCACAGTGGCTACTTTGACGCTACCTGGGCCCTCGCTCTTAGTCTCAACAATTCCCTACCCCGTCTTGAGAAGAGAGGTCTATCACTTTCTAATTACACATACCAAATGCCAGAAATCACTAGAGTAATCAAAGAAGAATTGCTAAGCTTAAGCTTTGAAGGGATGAGAGGGAGAGTCGAGTTCAGTAGAGAGACTCATGATTGTGTCAATTCAACAATTATTGACGTATATCAAGTCATGAATTTGAATACTAGTGCACCAGACCTAGTTGGAGAGTACAATCCCTTACTTCAAGGCAGCCCCCTCAGATTCTTTCGTGATGTGCTACTAAAACAGGCTGACTTTGACTTAGAGTATGTGGTGCCCTGCTATTCCATAGGTGTTTTTGTTGTGATCGCTGCTGTACTCCTATTCGTGATGCTAATAATCTGTCACGTTGCCTTTATCATTTGGAGGCAGTATAAGACCATTAAAGCGTCTAGTCCCAGACTGGCTCACATCATTTTCATTGGCTGCTATTTGGCTATTGTTGGAACCATTTTATACACAAATACATATGTCTTCATTAGCACAAAGAACACCAAGGTATCACTGACGGCCCACTGTGTTGCATTGCACTGGGTTATTGCGTTAATAAACCCCTTAGTGTTTGGAACACTTTGTGTCAAAACTTGGAGAGTATACTGCATCTTTTACAAGTACAATTCATGGCTAACAGAGTACCTGAATGATAAGATACTCCTAATGGTTGTGCTACTATTTTTTGCTCTTACGGTAGCGTTGAATACTCTCTGGAACACCATAAATTCATGGAATTTTGAGGACATACAAGGTCCCAATTTACAGGCTGTGGCCGTGTGCAAAACCGAAAACCAGCTCACATGGACTATTGTGATCACTGCTCTGCAGGGAATATTGATTGTATTTGTTGTTTACCTTGCCATAGCAACAAGGGGTGTACACAAAGAAGAGTTTAAGGAGACCAAATCGATTAACAGTTTACTATTTTGTCTCGTACTTCTAAACGGAGTGTGTCTGCCTCTCTCTTTCATTCTAAGGCAAGGGACTGTTGACTATTGGCGTATCGTATTCAGCTACCTGTGCTTCTCTCTGTGGCTCTTAGGCTCAGCACTATTGTGTGTTGTCTTTCTTATTCTTCCTCCTCTCATTCCACTCATCAAGGACAAGATTCGGTTGTATTATAGAAAGACCACCTTACCCACACCAGTATAGAATGTAGGTAACCATATTTTTTATAATATTCATCTAGTGTGCAATGAATTAACATTCATGTGGTCTATGATTCAATTCTTTCCGACCACTCAGTGTACACTACTATTCCCTTTTTGGATTCCAAGTGAGTAGTTAGTTGCATCAGTTACTATATAATATGAATCATAGCACTATTATAGACCAAAACTAAGATTTCCTTATGTCGTGCTTACTAACACATAACATTATTTCATAATAATATAGCTTCACATGTCTGGCTGAGAATTTTTGATAAGTAGAAAATATTCACGACCATAATATATCCTGGCACAAAATTCCTTCATGTAGCTACGAAATCTGTATTTTTGTCTAGTGCTATATAGAGCTGAGCTGCTCTGCTCTGGTATGATGTAGATAAGGGTAACCATTTACTCCTACACATACTCTGCTACATGATCTGTGTCCTTAGGTACACCCCTTCCCTTCATAAGCACGTATAGATTGTAATATGCTGATTGCTTGATTAATAAGCCCACCCATCATCAGCTAATGCAATCGTACGTGACACATTTAGCACTCAGCATGCACTAGTTACAAATAATTATGACTTACAGACTGTAGCTACATGACATTGTAATATTATACTACAGGTACAATTTTATTTGTTGGCCGACCATTGCCTAGCAATCCAAGTCTTTATAGGCAAATTGCCTGCTTTATTATATCAGAGGGGCGTGGGCGCATGATCATAGTAGGGTAGATCAATGATGAGATCTAGACTCTGAGGGGTCATGGGCCAACAAAAGAGTTATGAGACCTTATAATTGGGATGCATTCAATCATGGTCAAAATTAATGCACCCCAATTAAGGTCTTACCGTAATACTAGCTGCGTGCAACAATTTTGCTCACTTGAACCAGATCTGCTATGAGAAAATGGCCATGGACTATCAAATTTGGGACTTTTTTGGTTGTAGTCTAATAATATAGCTAAGTCTTGTTGTATGCATGGAGTATTGTATTGTATGAGTGATCCATTCTGTATTTATAGTACAATGATTATGTGACCTGCATGCTATGAGAAAAGGGACCATTCATGTTATGAAACAAGATCAGTTTTTATCATGATAATGTCCAACTTGCTTTCTACAAACACAGTAGCAAGTGTACTTGTATCAATCAGCGTATTGACACCAACAAAGAGTGGATACACCTATATACAGAATATACATTATACTCTATGCATACTAGTATGACAAACACGATGGTCCCTTTTCTCACAGTTGGTCACATATATACACTGACTGATGCAAAATACTTATTAGAAAGCAAATTGGATATTATCATGATGAAAGTTGTCATACTAACATCTTTCCCAATTTTGCTAGTCCTTTTTCTCATACTTCACTGAACGTTTATTATTAAATGAAACTGTTTGTGGTTGATGCATCGAAACTACCGTATAATATGACTGATGACCTAGTCCTGTGCATGTGTACTTTTACTTATGATAATATTATTATTATAGAATAAACAAATTTTCTTCTCGTTTTATGTCACGGCTCTTGCATGCCCACTGCATAGATATGTCAGAATCCCTTTGAGAGCATGCAACGATTGATTCAGCACTGGCATCCTACAAATGCAATATTGCTACACTTCCTCTCCTACAACCTTTTTGTGAGCTTCTGTGAGTTCATGTTCGTGTAGCTAGCTAAATCGTAAACATTAATTTGAGTCCATAGAAGCTGAAAGCTAATACAGCTATGGCACTAGCTCTAATGTTTATGATACTGATAATGATTTAATATAGCGTTGCCAAAATAATTGATTATGGTGACGCCATGAAGCCAAATTGAAATTCACCACTATTGTCATAATAATTATTATGACTATTATGTCAATGGGCTATAGAATAATTATAATCATGAAATGCCGGAAAGAGCAGAGAGAGCATCACATCATAGATCAAGAGTACTGCCATACACCATCAAACCGAGATTAGGTTTTGCCCTTACAGCCTTTAAATTTTTGTGGGTTTTTGCGTCGCCCCAAGGCCCATTCCCAGCCAATCTGGGAATGGGCCAAAAACATACGCAGGTAGGCGTGTCCGATCCGCTGGCATCGCGTGGTACGTACGCGCGCATGCGTTAGTTCGCCCACTGACCACGTTTACAATGCGCATGCGCAATAAACTTGCTTTTCTTGGAACTTGTAGATGTGAACATCCTGTACATGCATTTAGAAGGGTGCTGTTAATGATAATTGGCAGAGTTTCACACACAGCTAGACTACACAGACAGACTTTCAAATAGCACTCAGGGGATGATGCAGCTAGATCCATTGCAGGGAATGTTCAGAGAACTGAGTCTCAGCCTCGTGATTCTACTTCTCTGGCAAATTTTCTTATCTACTGTTGGAGAATCACAGGCAGCTACTGAAAATGAAGCCACTCTTAACATTCTAGCACTCGGGCCTTACCCCAACAGGAGGATTAGTCCAAGTTGGGCTGGTGGTCCTGCTCTCATTCCGGCTGCACGGTTGGCTGCAGATTTGATCAACAACCACAGCTCCCTCCTCTCAGGTTATCACTTGAACATCGTACCAGTAGACAGTGGATGTAACCACATAGGTACACTCTACGTGGATTTGTTTGAGAAGCTCTTCAAAGATGCCTACCGTGGCATTGCTGGAATTGTGGGTCCTGGGTGCTCAGAAGCAACCCTGGACTTGGCGCCCCTTCTCGTTAAAAGTGAGCTCAATTTGATGCAAATCTCGATTGCTACCACTCCTGAAGTCAATGAAACTGACAAGTTTGATAATACATTTCGAACCGTTAGTTCAGCTTTAAAGTTTGTTGACACCTTCAGAAGTCTTCTGGATCGGACAAAATGGAGGCGCTTTGCTGTGCTTTATGATCAAAGCCGAAGATACCACACGAAGCTTTACACAGAATTCAAACAATATTTCGAGCCACATAACATGTATTCTTCAGGAGTCAAGGATTTTCTTTTAGATGGAGTATTTGACACTTTGCAAAACAGTCGAATAAGAGTTATATTTGTTTTTGCCGGTCATAAAGAAGCCAGAAACATACTTTGTGTTGCTTATAGTAAGAGAAAGATATTCCCCACACATCAGTGGATATTCACAGAGAGAGTTACGAGTGATTTTAACGAAAGTATTTCAGTCAATCATATAAAACTTAATTGTACCCGAGAAGAAATGATGATAGCATTGAATGGTGTAATCCTTAGCGAATTTCAATTTGAGAGAGGAAATTATAGTCATGATACTGAAACTAATCGTAAGATATCAAATATTTCCATTGATGATTATCGGAAGAAATACAGTAAATACTATCAGCAACACTTAGGAGAACGGGACTTAGATGAGTCAAATGTGTCAGTTGGAGCTGAACAGTATGCCTTGCCCTACTTTGATGCAGTGTGGGCTCTTGCGTTAAGTTTAAACAGCTCCTTGGAAGAACTGCGCAAAGAAAATTTGACACTCTTTCAGTATTGCTACAATGGATCCAGTGTGTGCGCTAGTAAGAGAATTGGAGATACTGTTCGAACGCACATAGAGGCACTCAAGTTTGAAGGTATGAGTGGTAGGATTGAGTTTGATAATCAGACCAGGAGTATTGCACCGTCAGGTGGTATAAAGGTGACTCAGTTCCATGGTACACCTGTTTTAGTTTGCTTTCACGAAAATCCGTCAATATCATGTAATAAGAGTTTCAACGACACAATGACTGTAATAATAAATGATCAGTTTATCCCCACCATAAGAAAGCCCCCCTTTGGCCTTGGTGTATTCATTCTGATTGTGGCTTTTATCACGCTCATAGCCGTGGCACTGCTACAGCTCCTTTTCCTCTACCACTCTGACAAAAAAAGCATCAAAGCCTCGAGCCCCACCCTAAACAATTTGATCTTCTCGGGCAACTACATCAGTCTAGTAGGTGTCCTGTCCTACACGTCTAAGGAGACTTTTGTCGAATCCGTGCATCAGAAACCCGTGCACTACGGTGTACTCTGTAGTACCGTCATGTGGTGCGACGTCTTTGCAATTACTCTCGTCTTTGGCACGCTGTGTGTGAAGACTTGGCGCATATATCGCATATTTGGATTCTTTCGTCAAGGTCGAGTCCGCTATGCGTCTGATGGAATCCTCATTTCATTTGTTGTCCTACTCCTACTAATTGACCTCATCTACTTATTGGCTTGGAATCTGATCAGTCCTTGGCAGATCAGCGATGACATTTCTACAAGCAGTGAACATCTAATAAATCTGTACACTTGTACATGTGATAAACTTGTCTATTGGCTAGTGCCCCTGATTGCGTACAAAGGAGTGCTTGCAGTGACTGTGGTTTATTTATCAATTCTGATAAGACGGATCAAGCGGAAAGAGTTTGATTTTTCCAAGTATATGATTGCCCTGATATATACACTGCTGCTTTTGTATGCTATTCTCATTCCGGTTCATATCTTGTTCATCACAATGTCGCCACTCTTAAGCTTTTTAGCTCAGAACATTCTCGCTCTTGCAACTGTGTATGCTTCATGTGTATTTCTATTTTTCCCCCCACTTCGCTTGGTATGGAATAAACGGTCTATGACACTTACACGAAAATCTAGGCTTTAATTCTAATCCTTTATGCATGATTGATAATTCCTCTGCATGCATGACAATAATTATTATATTAATCTGTACTAATTTGTATTCTTTGTAATGTTCTTAATTTGTGTCTCATTTGCTTATATTTTGTAACCTTGTATATTGGTCTATACTACACTTCATGCAGCAGTTCCCATAGTTTAAAATGATATTGTCCTTTGAAAAATTTAATCATCAATTAATTTTGCTGTACAATGTGACATGATGGAAATAGTTATAGCAGCCAAGACCCATGTTAAGTCATTATAGCCTCATTATCATGCAGACCATGCCCACTCTCACAGTTATTCAAATGCTGCACATGCACAATGTCATGCATATGGAAAGGCATGGGAATAGTCATGCAACCGTGATTGAATATTTTTAAAGCCTGGGAACGAGGCTACACATGTACATGTACAATTTAAGAGCTATAGTACCTTGTCCATATAATTATACTACATGATGTCATTACTCCGTTACCTGGTACAGTGGTAGCTATCAAATACCTGGCTTCTTTCTCAGTCTGACTGTTAAGTTAATACAGTTTAATATGTCTTGGCATGCTTTCAATTTGTCAATGTTCTGAGCAATTAAATTTGTGTTTTCTGATCACATCCAGCCTTGTCATTATGCACTTTCGGAGCCACTTTTAATTTGTCAGTGAAATTAGAATGGCGCCATGTACATGACATTGTAGCCACAAGCATGCTTGCATCAATATCAACTTCTCCTATTGAAACTTACGGTTTTGACGACCATTTCCATGACCGCGCGCGCCGCCTTCGCACTGTACGTACGTACGTACATGTACGTCCGATCCTATCCGCACGTGCGCACCAAATGGTGGGTGGGGCTTGGTCGATCGCTAACATAATTTGCTTGGCAAGTTCACGGACTTTTCCCCTGCAAAAAGCAGAAAACGCCCTCAAACAAAGTAGGTAGCGGCCAGGCCCTCATCCTCCACCGCCGTACGTCTACTGAACTTGAATAGTGCTCTCGTCTTGTCATGTCTACGTCCGATTCTCCGAACAAGAGAGCAATCCTAGCGCTCAAGGGCGAAGAGGGCAACGATGTCTGCGCCGACTGCGGACGAAAAGGTGAGAATTTCTCATAATTAATTTTATATATTTGTTTGCAAGAAGGAACCACACAACAGTGTCGTGGCTAAGCGTACGTGATTGCGCGTAGAATTGTCAGCTATATCAGCAGTATAGTGGCAATCAAGAGTATTTATTAACCGTGGTAGTTGTCTATCGTGATAATTTATATAATTTTGGTGAAGCCAATATTAAACTTTGCCCCAAGGCCATATCATGGATGGTATTAAAAATAAACTGTGGCCGTGTCTTAATATTAAATATGACAGTTCATTAATTTTGGTACCTATATATAATGCTAGTGGTACTGTCAGAAGTGGCTGTAGCCCTGTCGTCTAGCTAGCTACATGTCGACTTGTACAACCAATTGCTTCTACCATGTACCAGGGACCAATTTGTAGCCAGCACCAGCTAAATGTGTATAGCGTGCCCCTGAGCTGGAGGTGGACGGATGGAGGTGGGGCAGTTATCTGGTGCTATGCCATGCGTGCTAGTATCAACACAGATCAGTGTGAATGGAAGGGAAGGGAAGGGTCTAGCTGTGGGCCGGTGCTCTAGTACAGTTCGGTTGAGACATTAGTGAACCTCCATCTATATTAGGCTAAAGCCCCAACTATCTATCATGTACTTATGAGATACTATCCAGTTAGTCTCGTGTGCCAGCCCCTCCTACTCAAATGGAGAGAAAGTGCTTGCTCACTCACGGATGCAAAAAAAGGTGGCTATAATATTATAGGCACGAGACTAATTATCGATTCTCTAGTGGTATGGCTCAAATTTAATTAATTGTTGACTGGGCAGAGATATCCGATACATGTACCAGTATTTGCAAATTATAACAATGATCCCCTACCCCCCCCCCCTCCTCCCTTCCCCCTGGTCTCCCTGTTTCATTATCGAATTCCAGCTTTAGGTATCGTGTATTCTAGCATATTATCACTACTATAACAAGATTATCTCTCCTTTTCATTCAGTGGCCAGCTTAATTATATTTTTTTGGATGATTATAAAAAGTGAGTATTGTGCCTGATCGAAAAATAGTATATTTTTTTGTAGAAAAGGAAAAGAAGAGACTAATCGAAAAATAACCTGGTAACAGCTGCTTGCAGTCAGGGCTGCGCTGGCTGGCTATTATTTGAGCTGAGCCCCCTTGAATGGAGCGGAGCTGATCAGTTTACTAACAGAGCAGCTCTGAACTTAATAGCTTAACCCTTATCAGATATTACACCTTCGGTTCATGCAGTCCCCGGGCTTCTTATGCATAGAGGCTTATGGCCCTCGATCGGTGGGGTAGATCACGTGGAGACCTGCACCTCAACGTGCAGATACCGTTAGCCACCCCTTCTATAGAGGATTAGGTAGTAAATTATAGTTTGCTATCCAGCCAGAAAGTAGGCATTTCGAGCATGCATCATGGATGATTAGATTCCAATCAAGATCTGATATTGCATACAGGTTATTTGAGAGTATGAAATGTTTTGGGATGTGTTACTATACGTATGCCTCTGAGAATTTGATTGTCCCCTTTTGTGAATTTTTAACATTCCTTTTATTAAAAAAGCAAGCATACAATAGTTTCAGCCAGCCCCCCCCCCCCCCCACCCCCCAAAAAAAGAAGCAAAATTATTAGAATTTACTACTAGAAATGACACATAGTTTTGACTTGAAGCTCTCAATGACTGACTCTCATCCCTTTCACCCACCCCCTCCCCTTCCCACTAACTTAATGAAGTATAAGGTACTCGCCAACATCAGCCAGTAGGCTTTACTCCCTTGTGTGGTTTTAGTGCAAATTTGTGGCATTCTTGAATTCAGTGTCGTTGCCCTTGGATACTAACAGTAGCCATGGCTACTTCACTATCTGTACTGCACTGAAGCGGGTGTTTTGTCTCGTGTTTCATGACTTCAATACTTGCGTTGTACGATATCAGCATTATAGTGTACTATGTACATGTATTGTCTGGCACAATAGGAGAACATAACAATATTATATTATCCGGAGTATTGTGAAGAAAGATGCGAATGTCTAGTGCCAAAATTATAGGAGATTGGGTGGGAGGGTGCATAGTGAACAAAATCATTCCCTGTACCCCCATCCTGAACTATATTATTGTGTGCTTGAATATAAGCTTTACGTACATGTACATGTACATACAATCATTTTGAACGCTCATTGTTGAAGTGAAGACAAAGACACTTCCATGTTAGGATACACAGGGCAGTTATGGCAGTTCACCGGCAGCTGCTTGTACCCCATAAGGCAGTAACTGAGACAGTGAGTAGGTGGCCTTTGAAGAAAGAAAGAATGAAAGACAGACAGTCACACACATGCACACACATGTACGTACCTGTACACTTGTGTGAGCTCTGTGTTGGTGATAGTAGCTCCCATATTGGTGTTAGCTTCATGGTTACTTGGTGCTCGAAGACTTTGTACATCTGACCTGCATTGTAATTATGTATACTATGCCCTTATAGTGTTGGTCATGCATAAATTTTCACATGGGGGAGAGAGAGAGGGAATGGGATGGAGGGGAGGGAGGGAGCATTATCTCTTTTCTTAAATTTTTTTTCATTTTTGTGGACAGTAATTGCATGATGCATTCTAAATCAGTGGCACGTGATGCTGAAATGGTTTACAGATCTACGGTAGTTGTTGAACTGTTTACCATTAGAACTAAACTAAACAGCTTACACTGAAACCAGAGGAAACCAGTTAGAAGAGAGATGAAGAGGAATAGACTGGAGGGAGAGAGAGAGAGAGGAAGAGAGGGGGAGGGGGGGAGACCTTTGTTATACTTCAGTATCCTCGATGTCCCAAGGGTGTGTCCAGAATCTCCATTGCTTCTTACGTGTGCGGTGATTTCTAGGAACTCCAAAGCGGCAACTTGTAATAATTCTCAGTCAGGGTGTCAGTGTCCAGAAGCCTCCTCCTGGAGATTCCTACTGCACGGCCCGATTTCATTTTCACTGTATACAATTTAATAAGAGATGTGCCTTAACTTTTATCTACTGAATTTTGCCGGAAATAGACGACCCGGGGCGAATGTGAAGGTACAACTAGGTTATAGTTGTAGCAAAGCATATTATTAAATGTATTAGTTACATGCACATGTGCATGTGCATGTACGTGTACATGCTGCCGTATACTGTAGCTTTACATAGGTGCAACATGCATCATTTGATCAAAGCATGTTTCCCGATTCAAATTTTGAATTGTACATGTACAGTGTTCCTTACGGATCCTGTGTACATGCATGTACATGTCACTACATGTTTTAACCATGTGAATTTCCTATACTGCATCAGATTTCAGTCATTTGACCCCTCTTCCCCTTTCCTCTGGCTTACTCATGATAATAATTATTGTGCATAATAATAATATTGTTAGACTTGCACGTAACCTATACTCGTAGCCATACTCGCAATTAATGCATACTTAGTCTAGCTGGCGACATAAACCCTAATATTGCTCTCTCTCTCTCTCTCTCTCTCTCTCTCTCTCTCTCTCTCTCTCTCTCTCTCTCTCTCTCTCTCTCTCTCTCTCTCTCTCTCTCTCTCTCTCTCTTTCTCTGTGTCACATAACCATTGTTTACATCGTAAGTATCATTATGTAATTTTATGTCAGAGAATTGCAGGGGTTTCCTCAGCTACGCACTAGCCGTTCTGCTACTTTGGCTACATGTACTCTAGTCCTTGGATTGAGTAGCCAATTAAAACCCATCGTTTCCTTGATAATCTGCTTTCAATATCAGCAGTGATCAGCAATAATAATAATATATAGCATTAATTTCGAGAAATGTCAGCATGATTTCGTAGGTTTGAGGAACCCCTGGTATTGTCACTGTGTGTGTGTGTGTGCGTATGTGCCTTGTTCTTGAACAGGGCTACGACATGAAAGAAGCCGAAATACTCACTTAGTGAGTATTCTTCTCTGTTCACTGACCACGTATACTCGTGATTGTGATCATTCAGCTTCTGAGCTTTGTTCGCATTATATTATGGTGTATATATATAATATTTCTACTAACAGTAGATCGAAGCTAGCTCTATGTGTATTGTACGTGTAAAAAAATGGTGTGTTCTCCCCAAGAATATATAGTACTTTGAAGGTATGATTGGAGGGCATGGTGGGGGCGTGGCCTGTGATCAGATTTTGCCCTCTTCTATGAGCGTATATGTGTGTGTGTGAGTGTGTGTGTGTGTATGTGTGTGTGTGTGTGTGTGAGTGTGTGTTAGTGACAGTTGTCCTGCCCTATGTGTGTACACAGATGCCCATAAAGAATCTTGTGCGTAGTGCTAGTATAGCTTATTGGATAACTGCTGGCAAATTTGAGATCATTGATTCTCATGCATGAAGCTAGGTTATCAGTGTATAGGGGTTGGTGGCAGTTGCCATGCTGCAGAGGAGAGGGCTGAGAGAAGAGGAGAGAGAGAGGGAGAGAGAGGGAGAGGGGGGGAGAGGGGGAGAGAGAGAGGGAGAGGGAGGGAGGGGGGAGAGAGAGGGAGGGAGAGGGAGGGAGGGGGGAGAGAGAGAGGGAGGGAGAGGGAGGGAGAGGGGGGGAGAGAGAGAGAGAGAGGGAGGGAGAGACAGAGAGAGAGAGAGTGTGTGTCATTTTCCCCGTCAACTAACTATTGGTGCATACGTTCTCCTCCTCCTTGAAAATCTTTATTTGTATTCGTAGAAGATGCCGTTGTTATCCTTGCGCGAGCGATAATTGCTCATAATAATATTATGTGTCTGTTCAGTGCCTGTCATAACACCAGCTGAACCTACACTACAGAAATACCACATGCGTAACAACCAATGCTAGGTCAGAATTAGATCCTAATTTTTGTTACTAAGGAGATAATTGCTTGCAATTAAATTTATGTACGTGTACACCCTCCTCTACTTGTAGTGTAAATAATCTGTCAACAAATAATTTAAATTTGCAGTGGTCAGCAAAACTATGGCTATGTGATGACATTTTTTTGTTTACCTGTGGTTTGCCGTGTTTCAGTGTGTGTACGTGAACATCCATCGTTTGCATTCATTGTAGGCTTGAAAATTTCTACAAAATAGCCAGGATTGTTGTAGTTCCTTAGCTTAAAAAGATTTTATGCTAAAATGTTTGGTTTTCAAAGAGCTCTAGCTAAAATTGACCATAATATTGTGCTATTCCCTTATATGGAAGAACCTTGTAGCTGTGTATAGATGATTTCAGCTAGTAGGTGCTAAGAGCTATTGCACCACTACCCAACCATTCCAGTGAATACATACATGTACTTGTATCTGCATATATTAAGCATCACTTTGAAATACTGTAATATTCCACCCTTTTTGGGCATTTCGACAATTGCGTGGGTGCCGCCTACTTGTATGAAGGTTCCTCCTTCATCCATGCATGCATGCAGTGCCCATATATGGAATTAACACAAGAGCTTGTGTATATTCTACCTATAATAAATTAAATATGGTAATATACATTCCTGTATAGTGTGCTATGTGTGGCATGAAAATGACTACTGGTATCGGAATACGATATTCATGTTTCTGCACCTCCTACTAAACCATCTCAAATATGCATCCGATTGAAGTCGTCAAGTTTATTCACAATACATGTGAGAGCAGTTGAACTTCTGGCATCCTTTGTCACTATGTGAAGCAAGAGCATAACTGCCTTTCCCTCTGGGACTGGATTGTCCCTCAAGGGTGGGTGTGTACGTGTTCATGCTCTGGAGCTAGACATGTTATTTACATGTACATGTGGTGTTTGTATGTGCAGGTGTGTGTGTTAGAAAGTGAGTTTGTGTGTTAAATTTAGGCAGGTCACTAGAGCAAAATCGAAGAGCGTTGCTGTGGTTAAAACATCAAAGGGTGTTTCAAGTGCAAAATGGCTTTTTAAGAGTGGCTGGCGCTGCTCCACTTGACCGCTTTTTAGTGGCTTGAATATCGATCCATGGTGTTTGTTGACAAGTGCATAATATGTGTGTACATGTACATGTACGTGTGTATGTAATTGAATCGTAGACTCATGATCAATTAGGTGATGTTCAAAATTTCTTGGCACCCGTATGGTTCACAATAAACACTTGCTTGAAGCATTACGTACTACATGTACGTACATGCATGTACAATATTATAATATATTCACAGTTCCCAAGTTATATGTGCACACCGTATATTATACGCTGTAGATCCTGACTGGGCAGACATCAACTTTGGTGTGTTTATCTGCATTGAGTGCAGTGGAATCCACCGCAGCCTGGGGGCGCATCTCACCAAGGTCAAGTCGGTCAACCTCGACGAGTGGTCAGAGGACAATGTCAAGGTAAATAGATAAGTAATAATTACGATGAAGTTAGGTTTGTGTACTTACTTTACTGGCTTTGTGGCCATTAATTTAAGTGAGATTGGTTATTATTAACTAATATCTCTCTCTCTTCCTTCTCTCTCTCTCTCTCTCTCTCTCTCTCCTTCTCCCCCCCCCCCCCTTCTCTTAGCAAATGCAGCGGGTTGGGAACCTGAAGTCCAAGGAGACATGGGAGGCAGCTGTGCCTCGCTGCTGCAAGCCTCCAACACCAAAGGATGCACTGTAAGTGTGCCAAAAATCCCCTCCCCCCAACTTCCCCAATTTTCCCCTCGATCCCCCTCCCTCCTTGGTCTCATTTTCCTCTGCTCAAGGTTGTCCCTTCTCTCGTCTATCAATTCCCTTGTACATGTACCATATGTGCTTATTTAGCCTCGTCCCCTGCATGGCCTTCCGATTCCATGGGAGCCTGGGGATGAGGCTAATACTTGTTCATACACACGATCACACTCGCACACTCATTCACAATGTTTAATGTTCTCCTCTCTGGGCTGCAGTGTTTGTCGGGAGCAGTGGATCCGAGCCAAGTACGAGAGAAAGGAGTTCATCAGGGAGGCCACCGACCAGAAGGAGAGACAGTATGTCCTAGGTAAGCCTACAGTACATGTACATGTAAGCTAGTAGAGGTGCACCATCTGTCTATATGTATACGCGGATGGCCGGGATTTTTGTAACTGTAGGTCGAAGTACATGTAGTCGAAAAATAATCATGAAGCATATGAATGTTCAGTTGTTCAATGTATGCAAGTGGCTGGTCCTGGAGTGAGTGTGTGTATACCCAAGGTCTGATGATGTGCATGGTTTCCTTCGAAAAGTATGCACTTGTGTGGGTGGCTGCGTTGCTTTCTAGTTTGAAGAAACAAGAGAGGAATTTAGTGATTGGTCCACTTGGTTTAGATTTTGACATAAGGATTGCCCATAACTGTGTCCCAATGAAAACGCTTCAAGTCAAAATTGAAACTCGTATGTTGCACACTCACAGACAGTGTAGTTATATGATATGGCCTTATTAATTGAGGTGCACTAGATGCATGGTCGATAGCACCCCTCCCCCCTTAAGGTTGGGGGATTTGTTAATTTTGTCCATGGCCCCCGGCCTTTTCATCATCAGGCTACCCTAGTATATGATCATCTACACTCATCCTATTTGCTAAAAACTTTTTGTTTTGCTAGGTGATTCAAATATACACATTGTTAATTTTATCTATGGCCCCCGGCCTTTTCATCATCAGGCTACCCTAGTATATGATCATCTACACTCATCCTATTTGCTAAAAACTTTTTGTTTGCTAGGCGATTCAAAGATACACATATACATGTACCCCACCTCCTCACACACACACACACACACACACACACACACACTCTGCGTATGTAGGGTTGAAGAAAGGTTTCCTGTACAAAAAGAAGAAGGTAGACAATGTCTATCAGAGCAGATTTTTTGTCCTGGACGCAACTTCACTCACCTACTTCAAAAAGATAACGGTAAGTACGCGTACATAATATTATAATACAAGACGAGAAGTCAAATTAATAAATGGAGCGTGAGTGATGACCCTTTACCAATCACCCCGTAACGTGCCTGAATGCATGGATGTCTTGTCTAACGTACACCACTCGGTTGTACTATAGCTAGCCGTCCACCTGCTACATGTCTGCTTATGTTACGATACATAGTATGTGTGACTAGACAACATTTGTGATTCATCTTACAATATGTAATAGTTATATCACGGGCGCGAGGGATGTATGGCATTTATTGCACCGAAGCACGAGGGCGCGAAGCGGCCCGAGGGCTGAGTGCAATAAATGCCATACATCCCGAGTGCACGTGATATAACTATTTTATATCCCGTGGGCATTAGCTACCATGGATACTGAAAAGAAGAAGAAAGAACAACTCATCTTGGTCGTATCAGACTACTAAGCCGCTCTCTGAGTCAGCTTTCGAACGTCGATCGTTCCTTAGAGCGCCTCGTGACGGAGGGGTGTGGTCAAATCGACACTAAACTCGATCGCGTGACAAGCACCATCGAGTTCAGAATCTGATATTCGTCGCTCAAGCTGTTGCCTAGCACAGAAGCGAATACCTATTGCCATGCCAAAGCTTCTACGTGATAATCTTACCTTGGTATGTCTCCAGCTCTCTCAGTCTGTGTAGACTTGCGATCGATCGACCGACCGATCGACGATATGACTCCGCCCATCGCTTCGAACCGCTTTATGCTTTCTCCTGCCATTCTTCCCGCTACACGCTCCATTGATATAGCTTTACAGAGCCCCACAGAATCGCTGAAGAAGCGGCTAGTTCTTTGATCCTCGGCAATACTTTTGCCTGAAGCGCGTTTGACAGTGCAATATGGGTTTGCGGTTAGTGCAATATCGTTGCGGTTAGTGCAATATGAGTTTGCGGTTAGTGCAATATGGCATATATTTTACTTAGCAACAACATAGTAACGGGATATAAACAGTGCATGTAACTTTACCCACTTGATCAATTATAGTATATTTACCCCGCGCGCATGCGCAAGGGGTAAAGCAATCGGTTTGTCCGTCTGTTGTTGTCGTCGTCGTCGTCGTTGTCGTCGGCACGAAAATCGCCAGATCTCGTGTTCTAGGCATCTGTGCGTGCTGTAAGCACAACCAATCGGTAGATATCGGTGAAAAACTGGTTTGTAAGCGCTTCGAATTGCTCAAAAAGGCTTAGTAGTGCTATAAATCGTGCATTTTCTGTTCAGCATGCCTGTGGTTTATCGACCACACCCACTCTTTTAATATGCTGATGCGACTGCGCATGCTCAAGTTCAGTGTTGGAAAGGGTCATCAAGTCATGAAACAGCTATGCCTCAGAGTGTTGCAATACTACGCTACATGAGCTACAGAGCGCGCGGGGTATGTGCTCTATAGAGCTCTAGTCACTCATGCGTACATACACACACACGTGCACACATTACAGGACTCGTCCCCAACGGAGACCATTCCTCTCTCCGACTTGAACGTGACGATGAACGGTCAGACTGGTCACCCCAACGGTATGCAGATCACCGCGGTCATCCGTGGAAAGACAAGAAACTATTACGTCTATGCAGAGACAGGAAAGGTACATTTACATGTACATATACATTCAAACATGGTCACACTACAGGGAACTATACACCCCTAGCCTACTGCCTATTACCGTATATATAGCAGGAAATGTTTGAGGAGTTGACGATGGATAGGCAATCTTTTACCTTTTTGCAGGTTTAATTTTCACTGTTAATTTTTAATTATTATCATACTTATTTCGTGGGTCTAATTTTCGTAGCTAAAGATATTATAATATTATAGTAGAAAACTGGACCCTCAAAAATTCCCGCTATTATACTGCTAGTATCTAAAAGCTCATCTGTATAGATAAAATAATTTCAAGTTGCTGTATTGAAATCTGGAGATTTTTGTTGTACTTATATGACAAGTTTTCACAGGAGCAACCCTGTATCATGTTAACACTAATAGCATGCATTCTCGTAGGATCAACAATGAAAATATTTTTGAGCCCAATATTACCAGATTTGTAAGTTTCTAGCTCCCTAGCTCCCTCCTAGTCTAGTTAAAAAAAGGAAATATTAAGCTTGGTTGCTCGGCTCTATGGTTAAATGAGTGTTTCCCTTCCTATTACTGTTCTTGTACTTTGTTATAATTTGAAGCTGTTACATGGGAAAGAGGAAATTTGGGGAAAATTTTATCCAGTCCATGTCCATTGTGTTTAGCTAGCTCTAGCCAGCCAGCTTGTATGTGTTCTGTGTTCTCCAGCTACTAACCAACCATCAATAGAAATCTATTTGGGAAATGTGCACTCAAAATTGCATCAGTGGTACTCCGTCACCCCCCCCCCCCCCCCCAATCCATTAAAAAAGCTTCTCAAATTGCACTTCTCTAGTCATACTTCTGACATTTTGATTGGTTCAAAAAGAACACCTACATGTACATGTACTAGGCTATGTGAAGAATTGTTGTTTATATAATATAACTAAGTATCTTGTAACTGCTGATCTAGCATGACATTGTTTATTTATGAGAGAGAGAGAGAGAGAGATAGAGACTGGAAATTTTTGTTTGCAGGAAGGTTTTGTTGTGTAGCTGCTGGAATGCTTGTGTAATTATACTAATAATAGGCAGTTTAAAAAAATTGCAATTTAACACGTGCAAGGCTTCAAATCGCACTGAAATACTTTCAGATGCCAAAAATGGTATGCTTGTATAATTTAGTGCATAGTGGCCAGGGAAAGTTTTAGGGGGGGTCCAATTTTCACAGATGATTGGTGTTCTCCCCAACATACCTACGCAAGGCATGTCGGCCCATGCAACAAGCCTTCAGTACAGAGTTTCCTTTGATATGGGAATAGGGATAATCCATGTACTTTGTTGTGGTTATGCACAGGCTCCACCCAAACTATGCCTGGTTCATACTGGTGTAGATCGCATGTGTCAGCATGAATAATATTAATATTATTGAACCCCCAAAAATGTTTCCGAATAATCAATAATGTCATTGTGAGTAATCCTTGATTCTCTCTCTCTCTCTCTCTTTCTCTCCTTTTTTATCGTAGGATGTAATCAGTTGGTTTTATGCCATTCGTGCTGCCAGACTAAAACTACTACAGAAATCTCACCCAGATAAAACTCTTGAACAGGTACGTGTGGTATGTAGCGGTTTTATGTGTGTACAGATACAATATAATTATGTGTCGTGTAGATTAATTGTGATACTAAGTATTATTCTAATACTGTACTTTGAGCCATCACAATAATGATAGTTTTAATTATTGCTCTCAGCTGTTGCCTATGGCTTCAAGAGATTTCATAAAGGCAGGTTTCTTACACAAAACACCACCAAATAAATTGGTAAGGAATTGGTGCGAAAAATCAATCAATCAACGTATGATCGCACAGTGTCGCCTAGCTGGTTAATTTATGAGGATTTTGAATTTCTCTGTTAATGCAGCAAAAATTTCAGAAGAGATATTTCGTTCTTGATATGCAAAGATTGATGTACTACGAGAAACCAACAGTGAGTTCTCTCCCCCCCCCCCCCCCAGCACTGGACCAAAATTGAGATTTCCTACGTGTTCTGTTTTCCAAAATGTGATATTTCCTCATATTTCCTACACATAACTAGCCGAGTATAGGGCAACATTTCATGCAAATGAGCGAAATATGTAGAAAATATTGCCCTATCCTACAGATTTCCTGGATGTAGTAAATTCAAATTTTGTATAGTGAGATCTCCTTCTTTGATCATTTCTCTGTCTCCCTCTCTCCCTATAATATTATAGGATGCATTTCCCCTGGGTGAGATCATAGTTGGCTCGAGCTCTGAAGGCTTCTCCGTCGACGAAAACGCTCCGGACGAACTCGGAGGGGGAGAGAATGCCTTTGTCTTCAACACTTCGACGCGGACCTACCCTCTCCTCGCAGAGACAATCGAAGACAAACAGGACTGGATATCGGCACTTAGAGCTGCCATAGAGCACTCTGCAACTCTCACTAACGGCTACAGCCTAGCAGCGACCTACTCTACAGATTAGCAGAAAGTAGTTGTATAATATTATAAAAAAAATTATTACTTGCACGTGTTCAAATCTATTGTGTTTTACTATGTAATGCAGTTTCAAAAGAGCGTTGCCATAATATATACCATAAAAGATTTTTTTTTTCTTTGTAGAATGTATTCTTACTCCATCAGTGGTATAATAATAATTATTATTTATGAAATAATTATATTGCTTCATTTTTGCGTCACTGCTAAAACCCGCACTCAAACACGCTCGGGCGCGTGATCTCGTGTTACTGAGCATGCGCACATAGCCATACGGATCGACATCGCCCGCGCGATAAAATTAAAGTGACAGCTATCGTCACGTACAGTAGACTTTAGCTAACAGAATCGATGATGGCAACAGTAGTCCCACAGAGAAATGATCGCGTCGGCAGCAGGCCGAGTTCCAGCGACAACGACGAAGATATTACCCGAAAATGGATTCGTCAGCTAAAAGAAAAAGAAGGCAACAACGTCTGTGCTGATTGCGGGGCAGAAGGTCAGATAGATATCGATATGCCATGATTGTACTGTACCTCAACTGTAACGAGAAATGCATGCCCATTATTAACCTGTAATTATTAACTGGGACGTTGGTTCAGTATGATTGATTAAGAAGCTAATTGCACTACTGACAGTGACAGCTTTTATATGCATGGCTACTATAATCAAATTGCCAAACAAAGCTACTACTTGTCTGTGAATACTCTTTGTCACATGTTATGGCTAAAAGCTGAAAGTTTAATTTACTAAGATATCGATTTATTACACTGCTCCATGCATGTAGACCCTGATTGGGCTTCAGTGAACTTTGGTGTGTTTCTGTGTATCAACTGTGCTGGCATCCATCGTGGCATGAGCATCTCCAAAGTGAGGTCAGTTCGACTTGATTCCTGGTCACCTGATATGATCAAGGTGGGTCATCAACCAGTAATAATTATTATGATGTAAACAATATTATCGGCAAGGCAAAGTTCTCAGTAATATTTATTATAAGATAGCACTAATATGGCAATCCATACCGCAATAACAGCATAGCTATGAAGATCGAAGGTTGGATAACTATCTACAGAATCTGATGTATAATAGTAGGTATATGTCCGCTGCTTTACTATCGGGGTATGCAATAATAAGAAAAGGTAATTGGATATTGCCCGGGATCGATCAGGCTAACGCATGCAAGCAATGCAAGCAGTCATTGTGTACAATTTCTCATTTACATGCAGTCAATGCAAGAGATTGGGAACGTAAAGGCTAAGGAGAAGTATGAAGCCAAAGTGCCTGCCTGCTGGGTCCCTCCAAAACCCCACAGTAAAAGGTACGATCGATCGATGTAGCCAGGCCAAATAATTAGCCTTGGTATGTTGTACTAATGGATTAAAATTTAATGTTCTTCCATAGTATACATAGCTATTCTCATAATATTTCTACAGGTAAACAATATACTGTTTCCCATTAATTTTATCCATTGATACTGAAAGCTACTACTAGCTATACTATAGAAATTATTGTATTCTATCAATCTGAATAACCTGTAGCAATCCATCACAGTTGTCACTGTACACATCCATGTACAGTTAAGTGATAGTATCTTGGTACCCAGTTGATTTAGTCTAAGTGTGAATCGCTTTTTTGGAGTGTAACTGTTGTTTTTTTATATGACTGGCTAGTAGCAACCACAATTATGATACCATAGAGAGGGTGACACCTAAGTAAAACAGCTTTCATTCACAGTAACTTGGTAGCGATATCTCACATAAATTTGACATCTTTTGACGCCGATAAAAAATTCAGTATTGTTACGTACTGTTGTTCATTCCTTACTTTTGCACTGGGCTAGGGTAAGCATCTTAATGTACATTGTCTGGGATTCTTCTGCAGTTAGAGCTGCAAACTGTTATGTAGAGCTATGCACCTGACCTGCATGAATTTGGCTTCCAAATTACCTCAAATTAGTACCGCAAAGGCGTAAGCAGCTTCGAAGTAGCCTCCTAAGCTACAATTGTTAACCAGTATGTGCCCAGAGGAATGTGCATCGTGGCTGCGATAATGAATTAAGCACATGCATGCATTGAGGGTATTGGCTATTGTTTGCAATCACGGTAACCAATTGTCGTCACACTGTGTATCCACATTATACCCTCCCACTTGGTCACATGCAGTGTTTGCCTGGAGCAGTGGATCAGAGCCAAGTATGAGAGAAAAGAATTTGCTTCTGAATCCGATATGTCCAAGACGCCATACACATCAGGTGCATACATGTGCATGTGTTAGCTAGATCTTTCATTGCGTAGCAACCAAGTATTTGCCATGATCAGTCACCTTGATTAGGCCTAATTTTGATATACTCCTCTGCATAATATTATTATATATGCATGTGTGTTATGTGTGTGTGTGTGTGTGTGTGTGTGTATGTACTCTTTATCAATCAATTTGGGGATAGTGACTGATATCTATATTATTATTAAATCATGGCTCAGATTCCACAATTCCAAACATAACAATAATATTTATCCTCAGGCATAAGACAGGGTTTTCTTTTCAAGAGAAAGAGGCAGTCTGATGATTACAACAGCCGTTGGTTCGTTCTCTCAGGCGACTATCTCTCCTACTTCAAATCATATCAGGTTACTCATTAGTAACAGACTAAGACTAAGACTAAGACAGTGTTGGTAGTGAATTTAACGGTAGTAGCTACATTAAAAACATCAGGACGTTTTGGTCTGTATGATATATAATGTTATAAGAAGGTCTGTGGATCGAAACATCTTCATGTTTTCGATATACTACACTGAGTTCAATACAAGCGAAGTATTTCATAGTATGATATGTAGTAATGAGCCTCTGCAACATAGAAAATTAATTAGTGCCATTATCCAGGCTGCACATAATAATATACGTGCATGATATCATGTTTTTAAGACGTATTTATATACCTGATATACAGTATATTATACAATGTCATACATGTGCACAGTAGAAAGCTTCAATGATATAGATGTCAGGAAATAAAATATAAAGTGTCTCTTTCTCAATATCAATTTTTCCCTCCCCATATCACCCTTTGTCTCTCCGACCATAATAGGATCGGAATCCCAAGGAGTCCATTCCACTGACTCACCTTAACGCCACCCTTGAGGTGCCTGGAATGGAGAATAAGTCAAATGCCATGCTCATCGCCTATCACAACCGAAAAGCAAGGAAGACAAGAAATATCTTTGTCTATGCCAATGATGGCAAGGTAAAATAAATTAGTCAATTGAAGTACCTATGATATTATGTAGATATCTCGAGAGGTATATATCATAGCCACTATATATACAGCATGCACACCATGTATGCTAATTAATAATTAATTTTATTCCATTGTTAAAATTACTAATGGTTGCCGATTGTACAGGAAATAATGGACTGGTACTGTGCCATCCGTGCTGCTAAGATCAAGTTAGTAAAGGAGACATTCCCAGAGAGATCAGACAAACTGGTGAGCATGCAGTTCAAATCTAAAAATTAATTTGAAAATTGAACCATTAATTAAGTTCAATTCATCAATCACAGATTCAACAGAAAGCAACCAGAGATTTTGTTCAGTATGGCTACCTCTGCAAAACTCCACCAGATCTATCAGTAAGTCACTGATCTCTCCTAGCTGCTCTAGACTTTTTAGTATAACAAATTTTAATAATTAATTTTTACAGCGATGGCAAAAAAGATTTTTTGTACTGGACCATAACTCGTTGAGATACTACCTTAACCCATTGGTAAGCTGATGTTTGGGTAATTTAGCTACTTGGAAATCCATTACTTAGCGTCGTCCCCAGGGCTTCTGAGGCTATCTGTTGCTGTATTGGAAATGTTCTTTTTCTACAAACATAGGATCCTTTTGCCCTTGGTGAAGTGATTCTCCTCAGTCGCTCTGAAGGATTCTACGTGGACGAAGTTCTCCCTCCAAAATTCAAAGATACCATGTTTGCGTTCATGCTACACACCCCCAAGAGGGGGAATGGAGGGTTCCCCCTCTATGCTGAAAATGAGGAGTCTAAAAGGGCGTGGATGGAGGCCATGCAGAGAGTCATCGAGTCCTCCGTGGAGCCAGCTGATCAGTCTGTGGCAACGTCAACCTATGAAGAGGACGAGGACATTTATGCCACCATCCAATAATAATAAATACCATAATTATTGAACTGTGTGTGCAAAAATTCATGTATAATATATGACATACTGATGATAACTGATGATAATATAATAATACCGTTTTTAGCTCGCTCCCCGTGCGCATGCGCATACGCTACAGATAATGGCCGGTGGGCGGGGTTTTGAGCTTTGTCGCGGGCCGCCCGCGCGCAGTAGTTTTGCTGTTTGTCAGTCAAATGTCTGATGATGTGGTACAGAGCTTCGCCAGCCCAGAGGGCGAAGCAAAAGCGAGAATTAAGTAAGCAATAAAAAGCAGGCAGGCTCGGAGTATGGTGTTATCTAATAGTGAAGGGCTCCCAAGGATGGTGGGCATTATTTAGAGATATTTATCGTTTCTCCATAGGCACCCGATTGCTGCGTTCTTCCACGTCTTCTTCCGTGCCGCTGCGCTGATTGTCTATATTCTCATCACCAGTTTTATGAGTGATCATTTCATTGAACTATTCTTGACGATAATTCTGTTGCTGGCATTTGATTTTTGGACAGTAAAGAACGTGACGGGTCGGCTTATGGTTGGACTCAGGTGGTGGAACAAGGTGGAGGAAGATGGAACTAGCACGTGGCAGTTTGAATCAAAGAAGGTGTGGAGAAGTGATCATGCACATTGGGAGCTACTTATAGAAGTATAGGAAGATACATCAATAAGGGAGGGGGGTCGATCTCTATACGGATAAGTTATAGGCAAGGGCAAGTGTGATGTGGGTGTGTACATAATGCATAAATTATGTCACAATACATAGGGTGCACATGCCCCCAGAGCCCCCATGGTTGCTACGCCTATGATTTAAAACTTACTCTTTAGGACGGCAAAAAGTGTAAAATATTGCACTACTGCATGACATTGTATATTACTGAGTGTTGGCAGTGATCTCTACAACACTTCATAGAAAAGTCCAATGATTTTAATTTGTGCTGGGAGAGAGAGAGAGAGAGAGCCTGGGGAATAGTATAGCTGTTGATCTAGCAAAGTGCACAAAGTAGCATTTATTTTTAACTTGAAGATTGTTGTTTAATATCTTGGTTACAGAAGACGGATATATCAGGGCCTGAGTCGATCATCTTCTGGGGAGGACTGTTTGCCTGTCCGCTGCTGTGGATATTTTGCTTCTTCACTGCAATTATCAAACTCCACTGGGAGTGGGCGGTAAGCTGAGTGACATTAATCTTAATTTTTTTTATTATCCTATTCGTTATTTATGCAAATTAAAGGCAGAATATCAAACTGCTAAATTATTCAGTTACCCACCAAAATCAAAAATTCGGCTGTGCAGTATGTCTGATGTTGAAATGTTAAATCAAAGGATTTTTTTTTATAGATCCTCGTACTATTTTCTCTATCAGTTAATTAGTGTGGCCATAATATTATTATATACTTCACTACTTTTATTTATTGTCTAGATCATTCCAGTTGTTGGTATAGCTCTGACTGGAGCCAATGTTATTGGTTATGTCAAGTGTCGGAGAGATGCCGGGGTCAAGCTGTCACAGATGGCCGGGCAATTCATTGGAAAACAGATCATGAAGGAGGTGACTGTCACCGTGTGTGTGTGTGTGTGTGTGTGTGTGTGTGTGTGTGTGTGTTCTGCACATGCACTCTTTATACCGTATAGCCGGAAAATTTGGCGGTTTGGCGGTCTATATTATTACAACCGCCAAAATTTCCTACTCGCATAATTATAATATTATACGTATGGCAATCCCATACCGAACCGCCATATTTAATTCCCGCCAATATTTCCGGCTATACGGTAGATATCAATTTTATATTTTAGTACGTACATTTTCCAAGTTGATATAATTATCCTAATGGAATGTGTACGTAGATTTGCTATACCATCAGGACAAAGATGGTGCTACTATCGTGTTATGTGCATATAAATTATTATTATTATTGAATCTCTCTCCCGTTCTCTTTTGCAGACCGTGAGGCAGACCCTTGCTAGTCAGCTGGTTGGAGGGACATGAGAGGAAATAAGCATAGCTAGCTATAAACATTATTATGCCATAACTGCCATGTGATGTACATGTACAATGTACGTACAAACATTATGTTGTCATTCACCTGACCTTTGCCATCAGTACCTGTTCTTTTTACGCATATATATTATTTATGAAGCTCATTGTGTCACACAGCGTCATGCAGACGTCATAAGAGCTATTACTATAATATTCTGTACATGTATTTGTAATCGTAGCAATGGAATGTGTATGCATATGTACACAATAATCACGTACGTATGTACATGTAACGTAGTTGTAAATTTATGCGTGATTTTTCGTCATAACGCGTCACAAATACAATTGACGTGATTTTGAGTGATCGCTATCTACACAAGTCCAAAGGAACGTTGACCCTCGAGATCACAGCGGACAGACGTCGATCGAGAGTGAATAGCGGTTCTGGGAGAGTCGTTTTAAGATGGCGAGCCAAGCTAGCGTACAGGAGTGTGAGGCCTACATAGAACAGCACGGGATCCAGGCCATTCTGAAGGAGTGTATCGCAAAGATATGCCAAGAACGACCGGCCAAACCCTACAAATGGCTCAGGGAGTATTTTGTGTCCCTCGCTAACGTGAGTTCGATAAGTCTTATGTTGGTAGAAAACACGATACCTGCACCAATCCTCTAACCATAATCCTATTAAATCCTACCCTAGGTGTTGTACATGTGTAGGCCTATCCCACATGTTTAATAATACATGACCCAGAAATTATCGAAGAAAATCCCAACTTTTATACCTCCTTCCCCCATCACACACACACACACACACACACACACACACACACTCTCTCACATACCTCATCCATTCAGGATCGTGCTGACAGTGAAGGTCAGGGTGATGCTGATATTCTCCCCGTACCCGTTCAGAAGTCTCGGAGCAGAAGGGGTGCCGTCAGCGGCAGCGTCATGACAGAGGAGCAGGCCACCAGCTACGTCAAGAAGGTACACATGTCAAGTGTGAGACCGCCATTCCAGTAGTTTACTAGTGGACTCTGGATCGAGGCTCGTTCCTGTGCTTCTATCAATGTCCAACTTCGAATCCAGGCTCTCTTCAGGGGAAGAGGAGGAGGGGAGAGGGGGTCGAGGCTAGGAAGAACTTTATCTAGAATTTCTCTTTCGGGATAGGGTCTGTGTCCGAGGCTGGGCTCTCTCTCTCTCTTTTTTTTTTTGGGGGGGGGGGGGGGGGGGGGGGGGGGGGGTGAGGCATGTTGACATATCATCTTTTAAAACAGGAAAGTGTCTTCATTGTTCGAATTTGAGAGTCAAACTGATCTTTATACAAACCGTGGGCACAGATGGTATACAATAATATTATTCTGAGCATCTCGTTAATTGCCCAATTGAGTTTCCATGTGGCAGTCTTAAAAATCAATTTTTGCTCGTGACCTTCTTGACCTTTTACGTTTGTGGTTGAATGTCGTATCCATAGTGTATTCACGTGGCACAATATCAAACCTGACGGTTGTTTAGGGAGTAGGGTAATCCATCGAGTAATCTGTAATGTATCTCTCTAGTAGCAGGGCTTGCATGTACATAATTATAATTGTTTGAAGTTCAATATATTATGTACATACATGTACATGTACATGTACATGTATCCATCAAAGTGAATGGCTAAATAGTTTTTTTGCTAAGTCATGCTCTTGTTTTATTACCCTTTGTTTTCAATGTTGCATGCAGCCTTAAAAAAACTGACAGCGGCCTATGGTATGAGGCTATACATGTACCTTTTTGTGTCTGTCAGCAATATTTTTGCTGACTCATGGTATGATCATTATTGGGTTGGTAGTGCTAGCATTACACATACATGTAAGTACGTATGTTCATGGTAGAGCATAGGTCACGTGACGCAACGCGACCTTAGCTTAGAGAGGGAGATCGGCTTACTTGTACTTATCACTGTTCGTATCCCCAGCAAATTAATTCAAGGAATGACAAGAGGGGCGTGGTTTTTTAGGTGGGGTCTAGCGCCTGTAGCCATATCAAAGCTTTGGGTTTCTCCCCATTCCCGCATCAAAGGAAACTACATGTACCGATATGTATTGTACTGAAGGTTTATTAGGCCAGTATTCCTTGTGCGTACAGGGGAGAATTCTATGGTTGTGCTGGTTTGATGTGAGTCTATAGAGTCTTTCCCTGCTACACGTGGCAATTTGTTCTATTACTCATTTGTGAGCGAGCACATGGAGGGCTAGGGGCCGGGGAGGAATGGCCTGGTTTGATATACTGCAACAGGAGTAATGTTGTTTGGTTGGTAATTGTATAATTACTTGTACGTATAGGGGTTCCAGAATGAACTGTGCTGCCAACCAGTATGGGGTTTTGAGGATGGAGACAGAGAGAGGGGGTAGGGAGAGAGAAAGAGAGAGAGAGAGATTGACGTCTTTGTGAACTTTCTACGATGTACGTGTACATGTAGGTCATACCTAAAGATTACAAGACAATGGCCGCCCTCCAGAAAGCTATTAAAAAGAACATTCTTTTCTCCCACTTGGATGAAGATGAGCGAAAGTAAGAAATCGATTAATAGCAACTTGAAACATTTGTGAAGCCCTGACATGATACTGACTTGTAATGTACAAATTTAAGATTGGTACTCTCTTTCCTTTGTATAGTGACATCTTTGATGCCATGTTCACTTCAAAGGCCAATGCTGGCGATGTTATCATCCAGCAAGGTAACGGTCGGACGCGGCTCATTGACCTTTTGATTGGTCATAATAATAATTATCACTGTTATGTGTGTGTGTGTGTATGTGTCGTGCTTGTGTGTAGGATCATACATGTACATGTAGAAGTGTGTTCTCGTTGTATGGGCGTGGTCAGAGTGGGGATTCCCACAAAATTACCTTTCTCTACCGTATTCATTACAGGTGATGAAGGAGATAATTTCTATGTGATAGACTCTGGAGAAGTCGATGTAAGATTCTTTATACTTACTTATTGCATACCAAGGGTGAATGTGAAGGCCTCCGTTTATATTCTAAACTATCATGTATATACCGAAAACCAGAAAATTTGGCGGTTTGGTGGTCTATTACAACCGCCAAATTAAAATCAGCCAAAATTTCCTACTCGCATAATATAATATACGTATGGTGATCCCGTACCAAACCGCCAAATTTAAATCCACTAATAATATTATTCTTGCTATTTAGTTATTTTGGGCTCAACCACCAAATTTTAATTCCTGCCAATATTTCCGGCTATACGGTATTATAGCTACATGTCCGTCATCTTGTTATGTACAGATCTACGTCAATAGTGACTTCATGGGATCCATCAGTGAGAGCGGTAGCTTCGGTGAGCTGGCGTTGATCTACGGGACCCCCAGAGCCGCCACCATCAAGGCCAAGACCGACGTCAAGCTATGGGCCATCGACCGAGACTCCTACAGACGCATACTCATGGGCAGCACCATCAGGAAGAGAAAGCTCTACGAGTCATTCCTCGAGAAAGTCTCCATCCTGGGTAAGTGGTATTGGGAGTCGGTGGTTGTGAGGGGAGCTTCTTTGTGATGGATCAGTATAACATAGCCACTGTTTACCTTTGAGAAACGAGGAATTGACTAATTTTCTCTCCATTTCTCTCTCTTTCTCCCCTTCCTCCCCCGTCTCTCTCTCTCTCTCTCTCTCTCTCTCTCTCTCCCTCTCCATAGAATCTCTTGATAAGTGGGAGCGGTTGACTGTGGCGGATGCTCTGGAGCCGTGCACCTTTCAGGATGGGGACCATGTTGTCACTCAGGGAGAGTCAGGGGAGGACTTCTTCATCATCGTCGAGGTATACATATAACCTACTGTGTGTTTGAAGGCTCAAAGTATATGTATGTCTTGTACATGTACATGTAGTGTGTATATGATGGCACATTATAATCCTCCCTCTTTCCCTTCCTCACTGACTAACCCCCTGAGCTAAGGACACCTTGCTATAAGCAGCACCAAAAATCTTTGATACCCTGTGCAGGGTCATAAACTGATATTAAAAAAGGCCTTTCAATTAACTGTCAGTTTTAGATGGGTTCCACTGCACCATATTAATCATGTTCTTCCTCCTTGCCTCTCCCCTCTTCTCCCAGGGTCGTGCCGTTGTCCTCCAGCGAAAGACTGAGGATGGAGAGTACGTGGAAGTGGGTCAACTCGGCCCATCCGACTACTTTGGTGAGTTCAGCAAAAAAAAAAAGAAAAAAAAAGCGAGTTAAACAATGCCTTCTTAAGAATACTTATTGCCCATATTATTATTATGCATGACTTACGGTGATGCTAATGTGTGTCAATATTATGTGGGGGAGGGTGTAATGGCATGGAATAGGATTACCAGTCTCTGATGCTTAGTGGCTTGATGTGCTATACATTGCACATGTAAACACAAGGCAATATTGCTGCCATAGAGAGGAGTATGATAATAATATTATATACATGTACATGTACGTAGTGCATGTGCACTTGAGTGGAATGCCTTGGGATTCTAGTTGGCACACACGGAGCGAGTTGATCTAATATTTGCTGGTATGAAATTACTAGCTATCCTTTGAAGTGTGTTTGGCTGGCTGCTGACTTGTGTGGCTTTGTTAACCTCTGAGGTGGTTACCTTGGTAGCCATCTTTTTTTTTTTTTTTTTGTTTCGTAGGGCACCAATCTATTGTTTGCTCTCCCCTCTTATGATCAATCATTATTTTTACTCTCTCTCTCCCTCCCCCCTCCCCCCTCCCCCCACCGCCTCTCTCTCACTCTCCCTCTCCTTTCCTCTCTTTCCTTCCCCTCCCTCTCCCTCCTTCTCCAGGTGAGATTGCCCTTCTCCTAAAGAGACCTCGTGCGGCTACAGTGAAGGCCAAAGGAGTGTTGAAGTGTGTCAAACTTGACCGTGCTCGCTTCGAGCGAGTGCTAGGCCCCTGTCAAGACATTCTCAAGCGTAACATCAGCCAGTACAACAGCTTTGTCCAGCTTGTGGTGTAATTAAAAGAGGAAGTCCCCAGCATTATTATTATTATTATTAATATTGCACAACATGCTATTACTACAGTGCCCCCAACCAAGCATAAAATTTCATTATACATTCAGACTATAGTAATAATTATTCTGGCCCTTCTTTTGTATGTTTAGTCAAGGACAACAATTTCTTACATCAATGGGTTTACTACTCTTGCACTCCATGTAACTAGTATAGTAGTGTAGTGTTATAATTACTATTGTAGACACTATTATCACAAGTTTTCTGGTTTTTCTTTATGTCTATAATTATTATATAGCTATGTAGCTGTTGTGCTAACTATATATAGCTACACAGCAGAAGAACTTTTTCATTTCTTAAGCCTTGGACTCATTTTTTTTAGTTATTGCTTTATAATTATTAACTGTACTAACTATAATAACCCTGCATTCATATTATCATAATACCATGCATACTATTGATTATGTAGACCAAATTGAATCTTGTAACATGCACAAATTTAAAATAATAAGATTATATGCAGTGTAGTACATGTGTACATCCATGCCTGCCTGCATGGAGCTTGCATTAATTTTGATGAATGGGAGTATATGATTAATATTGATCAAGGATGTTGGTGTGTGGCACAAGTCATCACAATTCCTAATATATTATAGTAACTTAATTTTATAGTTTCATAATATTATTATTATAATTTTATAATAATATAATTCACCATAATTACCTAATAACCGCAAGAAATTAAAGTAAATTGCTACTGAGGACATAATTATTATACTATATATAGCATCAGACTCTATGGATCACATGACATAATAATTATTATAGCCAATCTCTTCATGCAATTTGATAATAACAATAACTCTCTATTATAATAATATCGATCATTCGAGTGGTTCAGGCTGCACAGTGATGGTCATCCACCTCGATCCCCTGACAATCTCCATCACCAACTTCTTGCCTGTCTGTACCTTCTCGATCACATCGCTGTTGGAGTGGATCTCTTTTCCATTGATCCTCACAATCACGTCCCCTTTCTTCAGACCTGCCTCTGAGGCCGCTCCGCCGGGCCAAACTTGAGCCAAGAATACGCCGTGAGTTACCTCGGCAGGAATCGGGATCTGGTGACGAATTTGTTGCAGGAATCGTGGCGTGATCGAGAACAGTGAGACCCCAATGCCGTATCTCGACTGTGCTCCCCAAAGCGTTGGCTTCTTATGGACCGTTTTGGTTGCATTCTCTACGAACTTCCTGGCGAAATCGCTAGGAATGGCGAAGGAGATACCGGGTCCGGCAGTCATAGTGTTAACACCGATTACTTCTCCGTCTAGGTTCACCAGCGGTCCTCCCGAATTACCCACCGTGATTGGAGCATCAGTTTGGACGTACTCCATGTCAGGCTTATGGTGCTGCAGACCTAGCTCCTTGCTCGGTCTATGCACGCTGCTCACTATGCCAGCTGTGATCGTATTTGAGAGAGAAAGAGGACTACCTAAAGCGACTACCCACTCTCCAGGCCTTAGCTCAGAAGATGTGCCAAATTTTAACGCTGGAAGCTTCTCGTTTGATGGCAAGTTGACCTTAATCAAAGCTAAGTCAGCCACCTGATCCATATCTGTGACCTGTCCCTTTAGTTTTCTTCCCGATTTTAATTCCACTTGGACGGTTTTCGCATTCCCAACGACGTGAGCGTTAGTGAGTACATACGTGCCATCGTCAACTATAAACCCAGATCCCGACGAAACTGCCATGGACTCGCCGAAAATCGTGGCAACCTGTTGGTGGCGCTCGATGAAGACAACGCTAGGTGCAGCTATTTCGACAGCCTCTGCGAGAAAATTATAGCGTTTGGAAGGATGATCGATACCTCCACCATCTTGGAGACATTGAGCTTTCAGCTGTGCTGGAAAGAGAACCGACTTGTGCCGGCTAAGAATCGGTAATCTTGTCTTTTGACCACACAAAGCATAATGGTCGCCACGTACGCCATCTGCACCACCATTCCAACGTGACCTTATTAACGCACCCAATAAAAACACACCACAACCCACCCCTACAAATGCACCAGCTAGTTTTGACAGAAAACCACTCTGAGTAGGAGTAGAATCTTGTGCATGTGAGCTCCCGTGATATTCCTCGTAGTCTGCTTGACTGGGTATCCAATTTACCGATGAGTGTTCCTCATGTAACCTGTGCTGGAATGAGTTTTTAGTCTGCAGTCCTTGGGCCGTAAAGTTGTGATCACCACATGTATCTGGGAGGTGGACTCCTGGGGCGCTGTTGAGTCTGAAAGTTGAAATGGCTCTTAGAAGGGTAGAAGCTTTAAAGCCAGGTTTCATCCACAGACCCGTGTGGGGAATTCCTTTCATAGTGTATCTCAGTAGCTTGCCCGGTAGCTTAATCATACTGTCGCCGGCGCCTTCAAGATATCCATGTGATCATCCTTGGACAATAATATGCGCAACGTTCTTTCAATTATCGGGTTCACCCCGCCCACGTCACCATAAATTAAAATCTGGGGGGAATCGAGATTGTACGCCCTTTTCGAGAGAGCAATGGCGTCAACTACCAGCGAAAGGCTACACAGGATCTCTGGAGAAGCCATCAACAGGCTCAGAAATGACCACGAACAGTTTCTAGAGGCCTACGAAAGTGAGTTGAGCGCGGGAGGCGGGAAAATAAAGGCGTATAGTTCTGCCTTCTGGCGTTGGTAGTCACGGCGAATTAGAGGCGGTTCAGTCGGTCGAGTGATTTTGCAGTAAAATTGAGCGAGTGGAGCCTATCTAGCCGGTGGCAGTGTTGTGTAAGGAAAAGTGTAGAGCTATGGTAGGAGACTGAAGCGAAATCCAGTGAAATTTATACAATTTGTGACACCCATGATATGATTCGTGATTGACCCATCAAGGCTATTATTAAACAGCATGAGGAAGGTGCTACCATCTGTCAGATTACTGCAATGTTATTCAAACAGCTTGCCAGTTTTAACATGGGGGGACTAGTGACACATAAAGATGGCTCATTTTTAGAGTGGGTATGCTTCCCAGTTAATAATATGGGATGTGTGTGTATGAGTGTGCACTTTTAATATGCATGCATGTGTCTGATCTCAGTGCTGATAAAAGTCATTTGTATGTGTACAGAAATAATTGCCATACTAAAATACATCTGATTCTGAATCTCCTGTAAATGGGTTGAAGGAAGTGTGCTGTAGTATAGTATGTATAGCTACTCATGTAAGGTATTAATTTTGATACTTACAAAAATCGAGTTGTTAGCTATCTAGGAACTCCTCTCTCTCTCTAGATCTCTGAGTCTCTCAAGCCACTGTATGACCTACCTATCAGCTTACATAATATTATAGCCTGGCACTACTTTCAATAGTGGCCCTACGAATCCTGCACTGTACAAAGCGAATACCTAAAAAAAATGAGTTGTTATCTAGGAAACTCCTCTCTCTCTCTCTCTCTCTGAGTCTCTCAAGCCACTGTAGGACCTAGCTATCAGCTTAGTTCTCAAAAGCTATATAGGCACTAATTTCAATAGTGGCCCCACAAATCCTGCACTGTGATTCACATAGTAGCTACACATGTAGGTGATGCCAAGCTTAGGTACTCCGGGTCCCTGCGGATAAGTAAAAAGATTCGTGCATGCATACAGATATACACCTACGTGATATTATTGTAATTTGGACACATTCATCTCTCCTGTAGAGCCTACCCAGATCTATCGATTCCTCAAAGCCAGACACTCTCTCAAGGTGAGCAGTACTGGATGATATTGGATATTTTTATGTAGGTGCACATTGATTAGCTAATGTGATCGTGTGATTCTTCTAACTTTTCAGCCTCTGTTTCTGCACCGGAATCTCTCTTATATGCGTCGACGTGGCTCCAGCAAAAGAAAGAAAAGGTGCGGCTTATCCACTGATCAGCTACAACAAGCTGGATCTCCCCCTTCTCCTGTTGCGTGCATCACACTCGCTCATACACACTCACATGATCACGTACACAACACTCATTCGTATGCACGGTTTGACGCTGCGCATGCGCACGTATGCATGAAATACAGTGGTTTTTTAAATCATACTAGCTATGTATATAAATGCGTGCATGCCACTTGGTAATTTTCATCTAAGATGTATTAATAATCAAGCGACATTGACGTAGGAAAGAAATATGACTTCAATACATGTGCATACATAATAATAGCAGTTATAGATGGTCAATAATGCGGCTGAGAGTCAGTGTGCCACTGTAGTTTACATGTATGTTGAGGGGGGATCAGAATAATGATTGCAGTGATTATGGAGACATAAGAGGAGTGCTGATGTAGTCTTCTTTCTGCATTTTGTTATCATGGGTTGTAAGTTTTGTAGTGCTATGTATCTACTGTTGTTTTTCTGTATGCTGGATAATTCCCGGTGCTATTTATTTTGCATTTTCATGGGATCAAATCTCATTTCAATGCAAGCCCACCAGTTTTTACTGTAATGCGAGAGTGACTTGTTTTGGCCCTCGTGCGGACTTGCTTATAATCGTAGCTTATTTTATCATCTAAGATCCCTATCATAATCACTTTAGTGAATTTTTGACCAAAATTTTAAATGTTGTTCATTTCTTTGTGACCCTATGGCATTCTCTGTGTGAGTAAGTGGCGTCTAGTCTGCCATGGACATTGCAAGCTTTTCAGTATTGCAGATTCCCCCCAATTTTATTTTGATTTGTATACCAAATGTTGCCTTTCTGGTGCGCTATTTGTTATGCTTTCATCTTTACCCTCAACTGCACAATCATACATGTAAATATGGGCACAGTCATGTGCGCACTCTCACAGTCATGCTCATTCCTCCACCTACATGTACTGCAGACTCAAAAAGCTTCGAGTTGATGACTTGTTGAAGCATACGAGAGACCAGAAACCAGACCTAGCTACTGAGATTAAGAGGTAGGAAGGGAAATATGCTAGCTGGTTGTAGATGCATAAACTGTCTTGTCTCTTGATGTTGTGTTTCTTCATTCTGCAGTGATAATTACCTCCAGATTAACTTTTCCTGCCTTGAAAAGGGTATAGATTTCAATGAGTTGTTAGGTGAGTACCCCAGTACTCTCTCTGTCTCTCCTCTCTCTTTCTCTCCCCCACCTCTCTCTCTCTTCACTCTTAACGCTTTCTGTTTCTCTCCTCCCTCTCTCTCTCTTTCCCTTCCTCTCTCCCCCCCCTCTCTCTTCCTCTCCTTCCTCGTGGCTATGCATACTTTCACCTACGATATGCGTGTTCAACTACAAACAGAGGCTGCCTCTTCTGACTCCACAAAGTCCCAAACCAATGACAAGAAGAGCTCTGATGAAACTGAAGGGGGAGCAGGAAAACATGAAAACCACCAGCTTGAGGTGGAGGTGATGCTCTACAGGTTCAAGCAACCTGTTGCAGAGGTAGCTAAACTGTTATTTTGTCAACTGGAAATTTTTTTGTTATTTTTGATAAGATAAAAGAAGCTCTACTATGCAGTTTGAATATGGGTGCATACAATTTTACACTAATTAATGAAAAACATTGCCTCAAAGTACAGTGATGAAAAATAGAGTCCCAGAAAATAGCATATTATTTTCCTATAGCCTCCTATAATACTATAGGGGACAAACAGTGTAACACAGGGCACCTTCAGTGGGGGTACACTGTTTGTTCCCTATAGTAACTATTGGGAACAAACAGCGTAGGGGTACACTGAATGGCCCCTATACATGTAGTATAGAGGCAATGTTCTTCATCAGTGTAATTTTATCTTAACCCTATTCATACGGGGTCACCGGCATTGAGTAATATTAAACAGTACTGCTCCCATTGTTGTCTTCTTATGGATGGTATGAACACTTCCTGCAGTGTGCGTTTGTTTTTTTTTATTATCTTAATCATAATATTCTCTCCCCCACTTATAGACACTGATGGAGGCGCCGAAGGTTTCTCCCTACAGCCACTCCAGCCTTGGCAAGTTTGTGCTCGAGTACCAACACGATAGCAACAGCTCTTCATTATCATCAGTCACCTCAGCCAGCAAGCTTAGCTGCAAGAAATCAAACAGCACCATCAATAGTGTTAGCACTAGTAGTGGTCACGATCTTACTCTCTCAATCCCCGAGAGTGAATTGACGTGGAAGGGAGGAAGTAGGAGCACAGGAACGCAGATGCTCGTTTTTCGAGCTAGTCAGCATGTGGCAGGTGCCAGTAGGAATTCTCTCAGGAAGAGGGCTCGTCTGCCGTCTTCGTCGAAAAAGCCCGGTCGAAAGACCGTAGCTCTAGAGTTGAATCGAATCAATCCGGCCAAATTTCAATCGCAAACAGCAACGGCTCCCTCCTCCTCCTCCTCCTCCTCTTTGACGGCAGTCCATGATCAGTGGGTGACGGATTCGAGCAACAAGGGTGGCAGGCCATCATCAGGGGCTGTAGTAGAAACACAATCTAACAGGAGAAAAAGCTCTTCTTCATCTGTGGAGAACTCTGGTAGTACTGCAAGGATAGTGCATGTTAATGGACACAGTAGTTCAGCTATAGCCACTAGTGAAGCCTCTGCTAAGTCATCAGGCGATATGAACTGGTCTGACTGCAACCATAGCCAAGAGGAGGCCGATTCATTCATGAAATCAAGTTCTGAAGGTAAAAACTCTGGAGCAGCCAGAACTAAGGGAGTGTTCAAGAAGACAGAGACGCGAGAAATTGGTGTGATGACTGATCTTTGTGGCATCGATTCCATGTTCGATCTCTCATCCGTAAGCTCCTCCAACAGTTTGCCGACCAATCGAAAGGCATCGTCGAATCTTCGCCTCTCTCTCCAACCTTGTCCGTCTTTGAAGAAGGGGTGCACCGATCGTTGTACTTCTCCGGGATTCCCCTCCAAGTCCCAGCCTTTCAGGAATGGTGGGATGGTGAATGGCTTCACCTTCAATGGCTACGCCAATCCAGATGTCCTGCTGCTGCGTGCTGGGCCTGGCGTCTATCAACAAAAGCGGAAGAAAAAGGCTGCTCTATCACTCTTGCAGAATCACCACACAGAGAAGAAACAGAATGCCAGTGAGTGTTTGCTGGATTTGGAAAGAAACGGTGGTGGAGATGAGCAGGAGGCTGTGATGACACACACGGATCCTGAAACGGGTGAAATTAGGCCTCATGGCGAGTTTCAAGCCGTCGCTAGGTCCGGGGGTGGCGGAGGAGAGTTACCATTCAAGGTTTCTATCCCTCGTATGGTTTTGAATTCATCTCCAAATGACGATGATGGCTATAATAACGATGGAGGTGTGGTTGAGCCTACTGCTGATTCAGCAGGAGGTGGAGCAGCTGTAATGATAGGAGGAGAGGGCTCGGAAGGAGAGGTGGTGGGGTCTATGCTGAAGGTGCTGACATCTTCTAACGATGCTAATAAGAAGGGTTCTACCCAAAGCAGCTCAGTCCATCCGCTGCAAAAGAGCCCGTCTGCATACAAACGTCGATCAGAGGTCCAGCTTCTTTTGGACGGAGATAAGCCTCCCAGTGAAAGGCTCAGCGCCATTGAAGTGCCCATCTTTACAGCCGAAGACGTATCCAGTCGAAACTCCCGCAACACGGGAAGAGGCAGCGGTAGTGGGGCAGGCTGGCTGGACAGCAGCACGCGGAAAATCACTCCAGTCGATCGTTATGACTATGCTTCTGTCTCTTTAATTGAAAAAGTCACAGGTATAGTACACAGTAGCAGTAGTTCGGGTGGAGGGAGAGGAGCAGGAGGCGGAGCTTCTTCTGGTGTCAGCAACTCCACAGCTAGTAGCCGAAAGAGAAATATCAGCGATTTGGACGGTGGTGGCCCGGCTGCTACGACGCTCTCTTCTGGAAAAGGTGGGGGTTCTGGCTCTGCACCACCTCCGACTAAACAGGCCAAAATAGTCAGAGCCAACAGCTCCAGCATTGTTAATGTGGAAGAAAATTCCAGACCTGATGCAGTGGATCCCTCTTCAGAGAACGGTGCAGCTCTCCTTTCCCCCACAGCAGGTTCCACGGTGACGCAAGACACACCAACTGCTGACATCAGCAAAACGGCAATCGCTAGCTATGGTAGCAACAGCAGTCTAGAGTCTGTCAGTGATTCCCTGGGAGTGGCTAAAGCAGGCAATAGCAGTGATGGTGGCCTAATCGATAAGAACTCTCTCTTTCATCCCGATGATGTCTTTGCTTCTGAGCTTGTGGTATTTGACTCTCGTGGTGACTGTCTCCTCCAGGAGGGAGAGTACTCCATACTCATGCAGCGGTGCTCCAAGAAGGAGTCCACCACTGGGGACGTGCCTGAAGTTTTGACCTTTCCTCCTCTCACCTGGAGCTCTGTCTTTGCCAGTGGGGGCACCAACTCCAAGGTGAGCAGTGTCAGATGAAAACTTGTTTATTTTCCCCTAAACTACATGCACACGTAATTTGGTCTATTCGCATCTTTGATTCATAATATTGTTGTTATAATATACTTGTATCCTATAGAAATCTGAAAATTCCCAGTTTCAAAACATCATGCTTCGTTTTTCTCTTTGCTGGACGCACGGACCTCCTAAGCACAGGCTCTGTAGCGAATTTGACACAGCACTAGACCTACAGAAGATCAGAAATGGTAACTATCATTGGATCTTGATAGCTGTATATTACTAAGTGTTCTGGGCAAGCACCCATGGGTGCTTAAATACATGTGTATGATGAACTGTTTTGGCCTGCATACGGGATATACCATAGATTGGGATATTTTTGCCGATAAACTATTTTTGCTTGTCAAATTTTCGTGTAGTCTATAATTTTCATCGCATACACGAGCGTACCTAATACATAATAGTTAGACACTGTTTAGGAGGTTTCTACGTGATTTAGAAGACCAAAGGGCTCTATGTAGAATCCCGAGCGAAGTGAGGGTTCTACTGAGCCCTGAGGTCTTCTAAATCACGTAGAAACAGATCATCTCTTGATCGACATAACAGTATTTGTTACAACTAGGATCTAAATCTGTAACACTGTTATCTGATTGGTCAGGAGCAGGTATCTACTTCTCATATAAACCTGTAAAAAGCTCATATAAACCTGTAAATTTTTCATATAAACCTGTAAAAATTGTTGCCTATGGTTAGGATTGTTGCTAGGCAGCAGTTTATATTATATCAAGCCTATGGGCATTGTTGCTAGGATCCAAAGTTGTTAGACACTGTTTAGTCGGTTTCTACGTGATTTAGAAGACCTCAGGGCTCAGTAGAACCCTCGCTTCGCTCGGGATTCTACACAGAGCCCTTCTGTCTTCTAAATCACGTAGAAACCTCCTAAACAGTGTCTAACTATTATTTATCAACTTTTTGTCAATTACTGTGCAGCCTACTTCCCTCCACGATCTCCCACACCTCCCCCCCTCTCTCTTCCCCCGTCCCTCCCTCTCCCCCATCCTCCCCCCTCCACTGTCACCGATCAAGAGGTGACCTCGTCCAGCAGCTCCTCTTCTGAAATGGAAAGGATGTCCGACACTTCTCCCGTTCCCCCTCCCACCGCTCAGCATGGCAGCAAGCAACCTACCACTGCTGCCTTCATGGGTGATTTTGAAGAAGAGACAGCCACAATGGAGCAGGATGAGGAAGAAGAGCCTCCATTTGCAGAGACGATGGATCTCACTTCTTCGTATATCCTACATTCTCCTCCCCCTCCTCCTCTACATGCTCCACCCCTTGCCCCTCCCCCTCCCGCTGGAACCGGGGGTACAGGTACATGCCTCCTTCCTCCTTCTCGGCCGGACTCCTCCTCCTCTTCCATCTCGAATCGGGACAAGCTGGTGTTCAACTTTCTCTACAACAACAGCACCCTGCAGCAGACGGAGTCGCAGGGAGAGATGCGCTGCCCTTGGTGCTTCCTTTGCTGTGAGAGGCTCTACTCGCTCCTCAAACATATGTCACTCAACCACCCAAGATTCCACTACACTTACACAGTATGTCTGTTGACTTAATAAACTGGGTCTTTTTTTTTTTACTTATGGCCTGGTAAAGACAAAGATGTAACTGGAGATAGGAGAGGGAGAGAAATGATTATTGAGGAATCTGGAATTTTCAGAATAGGCACTTCTTTCCCCCGGCCCCTCTCCTGTTTAGCAGTATGTGTCTATTTAGGCATTAACTTTTAAGCCAAACCCTCTCAATTGAGCTAGAAATGGCCTTGAGTATATAGGGAGAGATGAGCTACTAGAAAGCATTTTTGCGTTACAGTAATTTTGCAACTGTACCCATATAGATATCATCCATTCGCAGCTTTTAAATATCGTTGATTCTAAAGTTAAAGATTTTGTTATAATCTGCGATGCAAAGCTTATGAGTTGCCTATTGCACTGATTTACATTCCCAGCCGAGTGAGTCTGGGCCCAGTGTGGTGGACGTCCACGTCAACAAGATGTACGACGCTGGGTCGTCGATACTGGAGAGGGACCCGGGAGAGAGAAGGGACATCCTGCAGAGAAGGAGGGGTCCAAACAAGAGAATCCCATGCACTGCTGTGCTCGTGGAAAGGTGAGAAATTCTAGTACACTATAATTATTATCCGTAGTGACTCCCCAGAATGCCAAGCCAGAACAACGAACAAACCACACAATTTCAACTTTGGTAGCATTCGCAGTATCATTTTCTCCACTTGGCAACTCAACAGTCGTCATCAAATTGAACCCTTGAGCCTGAGAGAGGGGGTCATGCTGGAGTAGTAGAACGACTGTTAGTACTGACGAGGAGAGAGAGAGGGAGTAGTCTCTAAGCTGAGGTCCTGTAAAGGCACCAACAAGAGATGATAAAACGTGACACGACATACTAAATTCTGCTTTCTCTCTCCTCTATATATAAAATTAATAATTATAGCCTGCTTGAACAGTTGCAGCTGCCTTTGTATACCAGGCCCAGCCTTTGGCAATGAGCCTCACTTGTAGTCTTGATCTAGCATACAGTTCACTAACCAGCTGAATGTCTGTCAACAATGAAACGGTACTTTTTTATTACCATACTTGCACTTTCCATTGTCTCGGTTACACAGTGCAGGTACACTACCTATGTATTGTATATCATGCACCCTTACATTGCACGTACATGATCATGCAGTGCTACACATACAACAACAACATAGTACTATAAATGTAGTTACGTATTTGTTTGTACATTGTGGTGGACAGCTGGTGCCTTCCTCCCTCCCTCCCTCCCTCCCCACTTCCCCCCTCCCCTTCCCTCTCCTTCCTTCTTTCCTCCCATAAGGCAATGGTTGTCGTGGTCTCTCTCTGGTGGTTTGTGGTTGTCCCTTTACTCCAACAGTGCCTGTACACTTCCTCCCATCAAAAGCTGTACACAAGCACATAAGCGCCTCACCACACAACACAGGGATAGCCAAAATATCCTCTTGAAATTTTGTGGTTTACCACATAATTATTATACCTCTGGCATGCACATGTACATGTACATGTACACGATGTACACGTACATGTACAGTGTGGTATTATTTGGGCTTTTGTGTACATTTAGAGTGGTAGCTACCATAAACGAGGGCCCCTGCCAAAAATTTTTTTAGTCAATTTATTTTTACCTCTCCTTATAAAAAAATTTACTGGATGAAACTCTGGCAAATGCAGGCATGCAGAGGTTGATGAAGATCTATCTGAATTTCTCAATGATGGCTCGTGGAAGAGAGGCTACATTGCCAACAGGTTAGCTACAGTTTCAGATACACATATAGGTTCAGGTGAACAATTAAGCCACTCTTCAAATTCATAATCCTGTCAAGATAATAGTAATAACTTAAATAGTCATGTATATTATGCTTACTACCCTATTTGTACTCTGAATTGTGTGGTTAATTATGCTAGTAATGCTATATTATATAAGTGTGTTACTTTTTCCTTGGCAGGATCTACCATCATTCCCGCTCTTCTCTGCCGATGTTGCCTGAGGAGATAGAGAATGAAAGTGAGGAAGATGAACACTCTCTAGAATGGCAGATCACAAGCAGTCAGAAGGTATAGCACCTTCTACAGACATGTACAATCACAGAATGACCAGTTCGAGAACAATTAAATTTTGACATAATATCGTAATAAGTCTCTGTTCTCAGAATGATAATACAGTCTCTATATTTCATTTTTGTTAGTTGTAATAGCCTTATAACTAGACTCTGGAATTCTATCGTTTTACAGATGATTGATGAGTTTACGGATGTGAACAAAGGAGAGAAGGAGCTGATGAAACTCTGGAATACCTTCTCCATGCAAAACAAGTAAGTATGAACCTATGTCGTGTGTACTGTAGCTACAGAAACTGTGTACACCTGAGCACACGCTTACTGAGATTTTGTTGGCGATAAAGCTCGTGAAAGTAAAATTATTTCATCCCATTGCCTGCTCAAATCCAGCAAAGGGCAGAGCCATAGTATTATTATAATGTAATACCACTTAGATGCCTATAGCTTTGAGAACTAGGGGTCCATAGTCCTCATAAACTAATCTTAATATAGATGCTTTTTCATGAGTGAATAACTCATGCCTTGGCTTCGGCTTCCTGATTCAAGCCTTGTACTGACTTTGAAGAGATTCTGCAGAAGTATAACAGCTAGCCTTTCTCACTGTACTTTCATTGAATATCCAGACACCTTGAATATTAACGTTCTTAATCGTGCATTGGTTATTCTTCGTGCAGGTTGATTGCGGCCAAGCAGATTCCTAATGCTTGTCAGTTGTTTGCTCAAAAGATGAAGGAAGAGCTGATCGAGAAAGGAATAGTGCAGAATTTTATGACACACCTGATTGCCCTCTGTGACATAGGACTCATTAACCCCACCGTGCTAAAGGAGAGCATGGCCGCTGTCTACACCACTTCTACGACTAGCTAGCTAGCTTTATGAAACACCTCTCTAGTTATCTATTCACTTCACCATCCTATAATTATTATTATGCTTCACTATTTCAATTATTAGGGTCTTAATAATAATAATTATTATTATTGCTTTGTGTCCTACGTATATTATTATTATGCACACTTTCGTTTTAACAACAGTTACTGTATTATTCTTATTACACTGCCCTATTGTTTCTCATGTACATGTACACAGCTAGCACATAACATGACATGTATGACACTGATCTTGACCTTATCATTGATTCTCCACATCCGAGCTTACTTATTCATGTTCTGCACACAGTGTATGTCTTCAAAGTCTTGTCCAGAATTTTCTTTCTGTGTACGACCTGATTTAATTTACTATATATACATGTGTCCGTACATTCTCTCTTTCAAACCTTGTGCATAAATTTTTTTTATTAGTACATATAATAATAACAATAATATTATTATTATGGAGCTGCCAAAAGTGACTTTGCATGTATACTACAACTTTTGTGAGTGCAGTATGTCAATAATTATTATCCAGGAGGGTTGTAGAGGAAGTGTCTGTAGAAAGGGTTGTAGTGGAGTCGGCACTCTGCACAGGGGAACTCCTTCGTCAGCAGTGGCTCATACCTGCACGCAAGAATTGAATAGACAACCACAATTAAATAATCAGAACGACAGGTTCTACACATGTACACCAGAATCATATTATTAATGTTATAGCCTTCCTCCCCACCAACCTCCCTCAGGGGGTTGGTATAGCTCAACTGGTAAAGCATCACACCGGAGATGTGAGTGTGTGGGTTCGATCCCCACTCAAGTCCTGCATGAGCTTTTTTTTCCATGAAAAAAATCTTGGGACTTGCATACGTATAATGTTCTGCTTATGAGAATCCGATACGAGCACATACATACATGCACCTATTAAATACTTACCAAAAATTTACAGCCAGGTTTCTCCTCTCTACTTGATCTGGAAACGACTGGACCTCGTGCCACCAGAAGGCTGGCATGAAAAGAACGTCTCCCGGCCTGAGAGCGCAGTGGACCCTTCGAGCTCTAGCAAAGTTTGGAAACCTCTCCAAGTCTGGTTGCTGGATGTCCACTGGTGACATTACCATGGAGGTGCTCTCGAGGAGGGTCTTCCGGTGGAATTTCCCAGTGGAGGGGGAGAAGCTGAGAATGGCTTCCGGAATGTGAGCTTCGTAGAGGTCCTCATTGTGATGAGGGGGAAACAGAGTGAGGTGCTTTTCTCCTGAGATCTGCACAAGAGTACTATACAATCTTGAATCATTAAATTTTGGGGATCCTAGCTGATATACACACAGATGTATACATGGTTGTAAAATTGAATTCAGAGATATAATACAGTTAGCCTTGAAGTCACACTCTCTTTAGAAACTGACCTGACATAGAAAGTTGTCGTAGGGGTCAAAGTGCAGTTTGCCCAGTGTGTTTCCATCACTTAGCCACATGTTCAGGTGCCTTCGCTCAAGCAAGCCCTTCAAAAACGGTAACTCAAAAATGTCCCTTTCAAGTTGGGGCATATAGTAAGGAATCGACGAATACTCAAGATAAGCTGAATACATAGAGTCATTCCGTGCTGATATGAAATCTAGAAAATCGGAGAACTTCATCTCTGCTGTTGCTGGTCGAACTACAACCAAGTCTGGGAACGGCAGCTGCTCTTTAACCGATTCTGGGATCCAGTCGTCACGGTAACCTGCCCAATCTTTAGCGCTCTCAACTCCTTCAAAATTTCCATCTTCTGTGAGTTTGATGTGGATCTTTTTCTCACCATAGAGGGTCCTGAGATAGTTGGGTGTCCATTTTGTCAAGGCAGGCCAATCTTTAACGGCATTTTCTATCACAACCGGTCTCGAGCGAAAGAAGTACTCTTGAAAAAAATTGGCCGTTTGTGGCATCTTGATTCTTTTACAGTCCTCAGACATCTCCTTTGGAGTGTACAGATGCTTCATGATGTGGTTGTGGAATAGTCCAGCAGCAGTGAGTGTTCCTTTGGGAGTGCGAAAAGCACCACATTTCTCGTTTAAGAACTGTACAAGCATTTCCACAATTAGTTGGCCGCTGTATGGCTCTGCTTGAAATCTGGTTTTTGGAGGCATCGTGAGACAAGTTCTATCCCTTGGCTCTCTCTGATAAAAAGCGAGTTTTGGCCCAGGTCGGTCCATTTGTGCCTTCATTTGATCAACCTGTTGCAAGTAAGCAGATTTCCACGCAATCTCGTCTACAAATGAAGCGTTTGTAAATTTACTAGTTGTACTTGCTCCAGAGTCGGCGGTAAAATTTTCTTCTACATTTTGGGGCACCAATAGCCCAATAAATACATTAGGATCGTCTTTAAATATGACAGCGAGTTCTGTGAGAAGTGTTTGTATGCTATCCGCGCTATAATATGGTGGGATGGCTAGTAGTGCACAGCTGTGCTCCAAGACACCGCCAAGGTTAGCAAGAGAAATCTGATGAAGCCATGGATGTTGCGGTTCGTTGTGATCAAGGACATGATCAGTGACGCTTGATGACTCTGAGTTGGTAGGTGGTGACTCCAAACTTACTCCATACTGCTGACCTAGACATATTATTAATAGATAGAAGAACAGTGACAGTAGCATATGCATTTGGATGCTGCATGCAAGTGCCAATGTCACGCACGTCAGCTAGCTGGCCTGGATCGGCTAGTGAGTACTTTTGTGGCTTCCTTTTCCTTATAACGCACACCCGGAAACAAGGAGGAAATTCCGGTGAAGTAAACACTTGGCATTTAATGTTTGACGGAATATTGTGAAAGAAAGGAGGCGACCTTCTTTTCGGTGAGTAAGAAACTGGCTTGTTTCGTACGCGCCATAGAAATTATCATACAGTGTGTCGTGATCGCGCGCGCGGGCCTCGAACCCGGGCTCTCTGTCGGGGGGAGGGGAAGGAGAGAGAGAGCCTGAGCAGTCGGCCTAGAAATCATACTGGTATATTAGAACGGATAGACTAGTCATAGAGTAGCTTGTATGATGAAATTTTAATTTATGCAGGGAGAACACCAGTCTTGAGAAGGCAACATATGTAGCCATGTCAAATCAAGACCAGGCAGTGGACACTAATGACGATGCAGCTGTGGGGGAGCCAAGTCAATCACTCTGCGAGTGGACGTGGAATGACAAAGAATGCGTCAAGGGGGTCAAAGTGGACGACAAGCGATGCTTGACCTTTCACTCCAACAAGAGCGTCCGATGTGTGGCCGTACGTGGGGTCAAAGTCCTAGCACCGAACATGGAACATTACTTTGAGGTTGAGATAAACGGGCCGTTCTTTGGGCAGGCCCGGGTAGTGGGCATCGGCACGGGGAAGACCGCACTTCAGAGCAACAATTTGGACTTTTATCCACTAATTGGAAAGGACTTATTCAGCTGGGGAGTGAACTATGATGGGGATAAAATTCATGGTGGCAAGAAAGAGAAATACGCTAGAGTGAAGCCGGAGGAATGCTCCGCTATCCAGATTGGTGTGCACTTTGATTCCTACCATGGACATCTCTCGTTCGATTTCAACGGAGAAAGTCACGGAATAGCTTTTGATAAAGTGATCACTGGAATAAACTATTACCCAATGGTGTGTGCCAGTGCATATAACACAAAAATGGAATTGACCCAATGTTGCTCCTCAGTGATGCCACTAAAGGCACTCTGCCGAGGGGTGATAAGGAGTCATGTGACTAACGAAAGAGACTTTGAAAAACTGGTACTGCCTACCAGTCTTAAATCCTATCTCGTCTATAATAAGCGACCCAAGACTGACGAATCACATCACAGTAGTCGCAAGAAGGGTAGTGGTTCCAGAAGAAATCACAAAGTTGTTCGAGAGAGCAGCATATAAACTAGTTAGTAATCAATAATATTTAAATTAACAATCATGATGGTAATCCCCCCAACACCCTATAATCAGTTATTACCACATATTATCCCATGACTATTTTTATCATTCCTGTATCTTGTGGTACACTGTCATGTTGTAATGATGTTTCATGTGGGTGCATATTTGAATGTATTTCAATTTCAATGATAGTTAGAACACCTGTTGAGCATATTTTGCCATGAAGCCATACATAGTACAATATTATTATTAATATTGTAGTAGACTGGGAATTACCTGTGGATTATTAATGAAGTAAGGCAGACATGATTATGATTTATGCACTCCTTATTAGATGATTAGTAGACTTAATGTTAACCATGTGTGCTACCACTGAAGATCTTGCTCAATCTGCTGACAAAGTGTTTCCGATAAATCCACCTTATCTCTGCTCCAGAATCCACTGGGCAACTCCAGACTGGTCTGTTTTGACGAGCTGTGTAGCAACAGCCTACCATTCCGTAGAATATCGTCAATGCTGCACAGTACCCAGTTTAATGGTCCAGAAACACTCACAGTATTAGAAGCACTGTCTGGATGACTACGTGTACCGTCATTTGTGATTACGGTGGTATGATGATTACTCATGTTGGCCACTGACGCACAAAAATTATTATTTTGTAGCATTCCATCGTTTTCCTGGATGCAGCTGGTACTGGTATGCAAGACAGCACTGTCGTTAGTGGGGTGTGCTAACGATTTCCTCTTGTCCTTTTCAATCAGGTAGCTGTTTACTGTAGCAAGAGATAAAAAAAAAAAATGTGTACTATCAGCATTATGATGGCAAGATAAATCTATATTATTTATATGCATTGTGTGTGTTCCATGACACCCATCCGGTATAACTGCACCTATTGTTCTCATAGCCCAATCATGCTAGTATACAATAATACAGAGGTGTATCCATGTGTACCGTGGGTATTACGTAATACATATAGACCTAGGATAATAGTATGATTCACACTTGACAAGTCACAGTTGACTTTCCAGGAAATGTGTATTTATCACAAATTCACAATGTGTGCATCATTGCTTTTTTAATCTGTAACAATCATGCATGGAAAGTACAATATTATTTGTTGGTAGTTGCTTAGCAACCAAAGTTTTTATAGGCAATTTGCCGGCTATGGGAAGGGGTTGGGTCATCATAAAGTAGGCCAATGATGAACAGAGGTCAACTACTAACAAAATAGTTATCTGCCAGTAATTGGGTGCATTCGACCATGCATCTCATGCACCCCAATTACTGGCAGATAACTATTATGTGTGTATGTACATATGTGCATGTGTGTGTATGAGAGTGTGTGGTGGAGTAGGGAAGGGGGGGAGGGAGGGAGGGGGGAGGGAGGGGGGGGGTTCAGTGAGTGAGTGTACCTTGTTTCAAGCTATACTTCTCACAGAAATGCAGAAGAGGAAGGCCACAATAGAGAACCTGTATAATAACAATATTTTTGTGGCAAAATTAAACAGGGTGATCACCACAAAAAACACCAAGAAGTATAATAATATTATACATGTAGTTGCTGCAAATATCCTGAACAGTGCACTAGCCTGACACCCACTGACAGGATGGGGTTTTGTAGTCAACTGTTAAGGAGAGGAAGTTGAATGCACCCAGGATGTTAGGATGTTACCCCAGCCAAAATCACAATCATGAATGATATCAACCTACAAACGCACATCCTGTGGTGGTGGACAGTAAAGTAGGAATCTTTGTAAAACAGGGGCCATACATTATACATGAAGTATATAAACAAAAGGATAGCACCACGCCCTAGGAGACGGGCTAGCTGGCGAGAAGTGAGACAATTAATAGTATTTCCCCATGCTGCTACAGTTGGAGCAATCTGGTATCGAGGCTATAGTCTACCACTGGTTGCTTCAAAGTCTTAGACACACAACAGTAACTACCTACACTATCTCAGATTTCAATCTTAATTCCAATACCTATAAGAACTACGTAGTTATTCAAATTTGTACCAATTCCTATGGAAGATAACTCACAGAAGTGTACGCAGACTTTCTGGTAGGTTTCTTTTGGGCGTGGCCTAGCTTGGCCCAACAGGACCTATACCATTGTTGCGGGTGTTGGTGCTGCGCACTGAGGTGGTCCCTTATCGAGCCATCCTCAAGCAGAGAGGCCTTAAACTCACAACCCTGCAGGGAAATGATGCAATAATTGATAATAATTGGTGATTATCATAATAATATTCACTATTAATAATATTGCAAGTGGGGTGAATGAATAATACTGACTACTTTTAGAATTCATGACTGCAGCAAATTGAATTTCGGCTTGCAGTAATTTGTTTGTTTACTCAGGCTGAATGGGAGGAGGAATGTTGGGTACAACACAGTGCCAGCTATGAAGCTTCCCTTGAGGGGGCGAGATATGGATATGGGGGGGGGGGGGGGGGGGGGGGGGACATATCAAGAGGCTCCCACCTATCCGGGACCCCCCCCCCCAACACACACATATTAACATGGTTATTACAGGCTATAATATGTTAATTGGTATAGTCAATAGTGTTTTATGTTACAAGCAAAATTGTATTTGATTCCTCCTAGTATCCTCCTTTTCATGTGCTACAATGACCCATCCAATGAGGTCTCCCCTATGCATTACTGTAAATTAATAATACATCAATGATGCTTGACTTACCATTATCAGGCAGGAGATGCAGTCAACTCCAGGTTTGATGAAGCCCTGTTTGATGAGATCTGGCAGAGGAACGGGCTGGGAGAGGTCAGTCGAAGTTAGGGGAGCCTTGGCTGCTGCAACACCACCACCACCACTATCGGATATTAACTGTTTATTCATTGAGTGTACTTGTACATTGCTGCTTTTGTTGGTCATGGATTGAGAGTTTGAAGGGAGGACAGTTTGAGGTTGCCGCATAGTATGAGATAGTCTGGATTGGGATGCTGAGACAATTGGTACATCAGCCAATTGATTACGTGTGCTGGAACTGGCAGTTTGGGAGGGATTGGAAGCACTGACAACTACTGTAGGTGGGATTTGTAGACAAGTCTCTCCTCTCTCTCCTGTGACTGGCTGCTGTAAGTGACGAACAAGATTTGGCAAGGCTGCTGCAAGAGTTGAGGGATTTGGTACCATGACCTTCCCTTTCATCACCTGGATTCCTCCTCCACTTAAAGAGCTCTTAGTCTCTACTCTATCCGCTCTATTAATATCTGTGCTGGGCGCTTGAGAAGGATTACTGCATCCAGTAGAAACGGATTGTGAGGCCTCTTCAAGCCTTATCAGCATCGAATTTATCTCCTTTTGTTTCTTGAAACACTCTAGGAGCTGTTTCTGTCTCGTGGCTAGTTGAAGCAGCTGAACCTTGAGAGGCTGGCTTCCCTGACTCAACTCCTCCTGGGAAAGACACTGAGAGAGAAGACTACTGTGAGCAGCTGCCAGTCTCTTCCTCTCTGTTTGGTTGCTGAGGTTGGCTACCTTGAGGTTTTCTTCGAGGATGGTAGCTTTCTTCTTTGCTTTGCTGACCGCTGCTGAGGATGGTTTATCTGCAAGAGTTTGTAAGATACACAAGTAATGTAATACAAGGGCGTTTCTTATCTGACAACACTACGCTAATCAGATATCAAAAATTGCTAAAGTGAAGTCGCCAACTCACTCAAAGTGCTGAGATAAGATATGAGATATTCCTGATCTTGTATAACATTGGATAGACTCTGTGTATCTTCATGGCATTGGATGGGATTCCTAGTTTCTGGTTTATTCATTGTTGCCTTGCATTTCATGTCTACCGAATAAATCACAATGATTCATATGAAAGAATTGGCTTGGAAGACAATACAAAATTCTTTTACCTGCTTGTAGGGGGATCTCTTGAGACATTTCTTCATCACAGGTGCTGCCCTCTCCACTGCTATTTGGAACAATCTCCATATCATGGTCACTGAAAGTAGAAACAATGGCTTAAGAATTTGTAATCGAGCTAAAACCGCGAGCGTTAATACTGCGCATGCGCACGGGTGGAGCTGACGGCGCGCGCGCGTGCAACCACTGTCATTCGTACGTGCACACACAATGGGCACTTGCTGCTGTAAACGCCGTGCGGACTCAGAGCGCACTCCCATCGTGCAGCCGAGCGTTGAAGAGGCCTCAGGAAGACTCGAGAAACAGAAGAAGACGCTTGAAGAGGACATAGAAAAGCTGAGACAAGATCTGGAGGAGACAAGGTGACCCCTGGCTGCATGAACAATACTGAAAGGGGCGTGGCAGCTATGAATGTGCTCTGCACAATGAACAATCTGGAGCATTATTAAAATAGCTATAATATAGACAACTGCATCTCGTCCCAGGCCTCTCCTATCAATTTCAGCCTGTACATGTCAAATATTGACATAGCTCATGCTTGCATGAAACTGTTGCATATGATGTGTGGTAGCTATTATATAGTTAGCTAGCTACAGTTAACTAGTCTAGCTATTAAAATTGGGAATAATGACATAATCTGTCACTGTCCAGGGATGAGAAACAGAAGAAATCTCTACAGAAGAGGATCATTAGCAGACAGAACTCACTCCAAGGTGTGGAAAGAAGACTGAGCCAGTTAGACAAAGCTAAGAGCGGGGAAAGACGAAGAACCAGAAGTTCCGGATCTGTAAAAGCTCCACAGCAATAAATCCATGAGATTTCTGGACAAATACAACTGGACAGGTCAGCTGCCTCGCTGCTAGTAGTCTACACACTTCTACAATTTTTTTTCTCATAGGGAGGATCTAGCAAGACTAATTCAGCACTTTATAATGCAAATATAATCAATGTACACGTAATATTATTATATTTTGGTGTGAATAAGCATAATTATGGTAAATGTATGACAATCTTTGTAGCCTATCCGGACTCCATTGGAATCTTAATTTCATGTACAACTGTATCCAAGAGCACAAATTTTTGTGTTATAGAGCTCATCCACGAAATGAGTGTAGCCTCGTAAAAGTGAGCTCACTGGATTGCGTGCCATCAACATCCTAATTTGGCCTCGATTTCCTGCCGCATGAGGTCTAAATTTAATATTAATTTTGAAAAAGTACCCGCAAGCTTTTCAAAATTAACCACCATAACTTTTTAGCATATGCACCGAAGAGGATGTGGTGGGACTGCTTCACAGACACACAATAAGGTGCTCTGAGGACTTTAATTCCACAGGTGGTTCACCTATAGTGCTAGCATGTTGACAAACTGTCACATAAGGCCATATAAATTACAAAGGACCACATTATAATATTATATATTGCATCATACATGATTGCATGGACTGCAGGGGGGGAGTGAATTTGCTAGCAATTAGCTGAGATGTGAGGTCATCCCACTACAAAGAAAAGAATCTCCATAAATGCAAATAAATTATGGATAAAGAGCGGAAATCCCTTTAGAAATTCCCTCAAAACCCCCTCCTACCTTTATCTATTTAAAGACTAAGTAGCTATCAGTAAACATTCCATAGATTTTAGTTGAGCAGTAGAGTGTAGCGTATAGACTCGGAAATAAAGCATGGGTTTGTGCTTCGGCAAGCAAGAAAGTGAGGAGAGTAGCAGTAGTAGTAGTAAGCACTCTCCTAAAAGATACTCAAAGGTTGAACAAGTTGAACAACCAAGCCTAGAAGATGCTATTAACAGACTAGATAAGTCCAAGGTGTCAAATGAAAACGAGCTAGAAGAACTTCAACAACAGCTAAAGGGAACCAAGTAAGCTTAGCCTAGGTGCACAAATATTGGTATACATTTGTGCATAGATCTCCTTCGTTAATTAACACAAAAACCGAAATAATTCTGTCATTGCAGAGATGAAAAGCAGAAAGAAACATTAAGAAGAAGTATCCGAAGGAAGGAAAGGTGTATCAACAATTTAGGCAATCAGTTGGATCAACTTTATGATGCTTTGGGGAAAGAGAATCAAGTTGATATAGAAAATTCAATTCAACTCTCACAAAAGTATCGGCACATGTCAGATGATGCCATCAGACAGGTATGACGTAGAGTAATTCAGCAAAAAGTTGTAAATTTTACACATTTCTTATTAATTATTTTATATCTAGAATGACACCTTTCGGAAGAGAGTCGCTGACACTGCATTCTAAGTGTCTCATCTTCAATATTCATGAATGCACACTCACCCCAACACACACAAACCTTGCACTGTGCCATACTTAAAAATTGTTTGTGAGTTTTTGTCTTATTTTTGTGTTTATGTGAAGGATTAATTATCGTTAAAATGAGCACCCTGTTACTTGTACATGCTTATGCAATTGTGTGAGATGAGAATGTAAATTGTCATAAGGTTGAGGAAGTGGTTTGAGTGGTGGTGGATCGGTGGGGAGGGAGGGAGGGAGGGGCATCAGAGCTGCTTTTGGAGTCTTAATTTCACATTATGTGTGTGTATGCATATAAATATTATTGAGGGAATTGAATATTATCGTTCATATTGCGCATGTATTTTTGTGCGTTTAATTTTCACACAAGCCAGGCTATCCGAAAATATTTTTTTAACAACGAAATATTCGTGATTTATAGTAATATTGTAATCCTCTCAATGAGTTCTTTCTAAAGAACACCTTTTCAAAACAAGTGGGATAAATTTTAATTTTCAGAATTTTTCCTGTACCCCCCATAAAAGAAAACTCAATCATTATGTCATATCATAGTACTTGGAAAAATAGACACTTTGGTGCAAATTTCACGTCCGTAGGGGGTGTAGAAGCTGAGATATTGATGTCCTAGAACACCAAAAAAAATCGTAAAAAGTCCATTTCTAGGACATCAATATCTCAGCTTCTACACCCCCTACGGACGTGAAACTTGCACCAAAGTGTCTATTTTTCCAAGTACTACAATATGACATTGAGTTTTCATTTATGGGGGGGGGGGGGGGGGGGGGGTACAGGAAAAAAATCTGAAAATTAAAATTGTTTTGAAAAGGTGTTCTTTAGAAAGAACTCAGTATATTTTTCCCTTGCATATCAGATTCTATGGTGTTGGAGAAAAAAAACGTCTGCAAATTTTCTGACAGGGAGACTCCCTTAAAGAAATGTAGCCTCGTGAAAGTGGGCTCACTGGATTGTGTGTTCATCAATACTCCCCAGATTGGCCTCAATTTCCTGCTGTATGACGTCTAAAACTTAATATTTGAAAAAGTACCTGCAAGCTTTTCAAAATTAATCAGGAGAAAGTCCCACCATAATTGTATAGCACAATGTCATGCACCCAACAGGTGGTTCACCTAGCGCTAGCATGTTGACAAACTGTCATATAAGGTCATATAAATTATATAGGACAACATTATATTACATCCTACATGAATGCATGGACTGCCAAGGGGGGGGGGGGGGGGTGTGAATGTGCTGTGCTGGCAATTAGCTGGGAAGTGAGGTCATCCCAAATAGATCTGTGGAAATCCCCTCGGAAATTCCCTTTAGAAAAAACCCCCTCAAAAATCCCCCTCATGCCTTTATCTATTTAAAGACTAAGTGGCGTTTAGTAAACATACCACAGATTTTAGTTGAGCAATAGAGTGTAGCGTAGACTTGGAAATAAAGCATGGGTTTGTGCTTCGGCAAGCAAGAAAGTGAAAAAAGTAGTAGTAGTGGTAAGCACTCTCCTAAAAGATCATCAAAGGTTGAACAAGTTGAACAACAACCAAGCCTACAAGAAGCTATTGACAGACTAGATAAGTCCAAGGAGTCAAAAGAGAATGAACTAGAAGAATTAAAACAACAGCTAAAGGGAACCAAGTAAGCTTAGCCTATAGCCTAGGTGCACAAGTATTAGAAGAAAATTGATGGCCTTTCCCTATACATACATTTGTGCATTAATACTAAGTCAAAATAATCTGTCATTGCAGAGATGAAAAGCAGAAAGAAGCATTAAAAAGGAGTATCTGAAGGAAGAAAAACTGGATAAATAATTTAGACAATCGGTTGGATCAGCTCTACGATGCTTTGGATAAAGAGAATCATGTTGATGTGGAAAACTCAATTCAACTCTCACAAAAGTATCGGCACATGTCAGATGGTGCCATCAGACAGGTATGACGTAGAGTAATTCAGCAAAAAGTTGTAAATTTAACACATTTCAATTTATATCTAGAATGACACCTTTCGGAGGAGAGTCGCTGATACTGGAGTCTAAGTATCTCATCTTCAATATTCACGAATGCACACTCACCCCAACATACATAAACCTTGCACTATGCTACTTAAAAGTTGTTTGCAAGTTTTTATCTTATTTTTGTGTTTATGTGAAGGATTAATTATCGTTAAAATGAGCACCCTGTTATTTGTACATGCTTATACAATTGTGTGAGATGAGAATGTAAATTGCATAAGGTTGAGGAAGTGGTTTGAGTGGTGGTGGATCGGTGGGGAGGGAAGGAGGGAGGGGCATCAGAGCTGCTTTTGGAGTCTTAATATATCATATTATAATATTATATTATGTGTATGTATATAAATATTACTGAGGGAAGAAATGGAAACAAGAATGAGTTTAGAGTCCTACATCTATAGAATACTGTGCTCATGCAAATAAAACACAAGATCTAATTAGTGCAAGACAATTTGCGTTCTAGGCCTTTTGTAATGTACCTTAATGGAGCGTGTGATGATCTTTACCAGTAAATCGCATAAAAGTTGAAATTGTAATTGTATTTAAGCGAATTTGTGCTACAGGGCTCATCCTCGATATAACAGATATACTATGTGAGCGGATTTAATCACTTTGTGCAAAACGCAATTTTTTTGCACTTTTCAAGCTGTCACCACACAGAAACTACGACAGCTTTAGGTTTCTAGCTTGTAAGATCAGGCCTTCTACTTAACAAATCCAATGTTAGAGAAGTCTTTCTAAACTCCTGTCCAAAGCAAAAAAACTAATACAAATGAGAAGTGCACTAATGTCCAGAGCTAGAGTTTTGCACATGCGTGCGCTTGGCTAGCGATCTTTTACTGATGGATCGGTAGCGATGACATTGCCACCAATCCACCCCTCTCGTTGTTTGTTAGTACTTGTGTTTGTGTCATTTTGTGCTTGAAGAAGCCCAAAGGGTGAAGCGTTGTGCACGCCATCTATTGTACTGAGGGCTAAAGAAGCTACATGAATGCAATTCAAGTGGTTTATAGGGATGGGAAATCCCCCAAAAATTCCCCTTGACCCTTGTGTATTTAAAGAGTGGCTTTCTGCATGCATGTATGTATCGTTAGTTGAGAAGTACATGTATAGTGCAGACTGAGAGATAGGAATGGGTTGTTGCTGTGGTAGCCAAAACAGTAGTAATAGTAAAAGTAACAGTAATAGTGGTAGTGGTAAATATGGCTCTCTTAGAAATGGCGGCTCAACGGTTGAAGAAAACCTACAAGAAGCTATCAACAGACTAGAGAAGTCCAAGGAGTCACAAGAGCATGAACTAGAAGAATTAAAACAAAAACTAAAAGGAACCAAGTAAGCTACTAGTGCAAACCTGAGTAATATGGATAAGCTATGCATGGCCTTTTACTATTCCGTAGAATCCCGTAATTATGCCACCCCCTGCACTTTTAGCTCAAGTTTCTGCATAGGCAGTTTTGTCACTAGTATAAGCCCCCCGCCCCCGACAGCATATTGGAGTCCAAAGCTAGAAAAAAAACAGAACCAACAGCTACAATAAACACTGCATTAGCTACAACTGCAATTTTGAACATCGGAAAAGTGGAAGAGGATGCATAGTAGTTGTTTACAGTGTGCACCTGGCATGGTGACTATCACTATCTAATGGAGTCATGACCATGTGGTTGACCACTATACTCCAACGTTTGTGGCCGCACCAAAGAATATATAGGAAGTCAGTAATCTATCCCCAACACGTACACTAGGACCCTAGCCTCGTCCCCAGGCCCCCTCTCGATCTCCCAGCTTTTAATGTTTGCGTGCAACATTAAAAGCTGGGAGATCGAGAGGGGGCCTGGGGACGAGGCTACTAGGACCCTGCTACTGATCATGCACCAACTACGTAGCTAGGCTTAGATTTTGGGGCCTTAATTGGTTCTCCATACCAGTAGAAGGTACTGATTCCATTCCAAGGTTTCTAAGGGAGCTATATGGAAGGATTGTAAATCTCCAGAATCGCTACTTTGTGTCACATTATGCCATACATCATTGTTTCTCGAGTTTTGGCCATCAAACTGTAACAGCCAGAGAAAGTGCAGCTCATAGATTGCGCGCCCACATGGCACTAGTCTGTCGATAATGATCATCAAATGGAAATGTCACAGTCCAATGGGCCCACGGATAAAGGCCAGTTCACAATATGACACAAGGTTGACATATGACATGATGTTAATTTCGCAAAACACAAACATTTTTATAGTATTTTAGTAATTTTTTTACGATCTGAATGTAAGGAATATAAGGATAGGATCCACAAGCATCGACGCAATAGTGACACAATGCAATGCATTGTGTAGCATCGTATTGTGAACTGGGCTTGAGCCCCCCTATGGTAGTAAAAAAAATTATGTATAAATCTCCTTACCAATGATTAATCAACACAAAAGTTGATATGGCAATGATATTCTGCCATTGCAGAGATGAAAAGCGGAAAAAAAAATTAAGAAGAAGTATCCGAGAAAAGGAAATGTGTATCAACAATTTAGGCAATCAGTTGGATCAGCTTCACGATGCTTTGGAGAAAGAGAATCGAACAGCTGTGAAAAGCTCGAAACGAGTCTCACAGAATTATCAGCACATGTCTAATAGTGCCATCCGACAGGTATGATGTACAGAGTAATCACTGAATGCATGCACTTAGCAAAAAAATTCTATCATTTCTCATGTATATTTAGAACAACGCCGTTTGGAGGGGAGTTGCTAATACTGCATTCTAAGTGTCTCATCTTCAACAACCACGTTCACTCCAACATACATAAACATCATACTGTAACCTTTTTGCTTAATACGCGCCCTACTTACAAGTTATGTGTTTTTGTCTTATTTATGTTTATGTACAATCACCAAAGGAGTATTGTTAAATGAGCATGCACTCTATTTTCATGCATATACAATTATGTGAGATCAGAATGAAACTATAATAACATTGAGGAAATAATTTGGGCAGGGGCTAATGAGGGGTGGGGATAGGGTGGCTAGCCACTCTTTATTGTTAGTTCAAGTCTCACTGATAGGATAAGTAGCTCGCCATGTGCAGTTGGCCATACACAGACTAGAGGGGCTAGCTGTCAAGATGACTCCAGTACAGTAATCCAGGACTCCTAGAATCATCGTTAGCTATGCTGTACCACATGACCCACCATAACTTAGGCATACCGTATAGCCGGAAAATTTAGCGGGAAATTAAATTTGGCAGTTTGGCGGTCTATATTACAACCGCCAAATTAAAATCCGCCAAAATTTCCTACTCATATATATATACGTTTGGCGATCCCGTACCGAACCGCCAAATTTAAATCAACTAATATTCTTGCAATAGCGATTTGGGGCTCAACCGCCAAATTTAATTCCCGCCAATATTTCCGGCTATACGGTATTATTATGAGATTTCTATAGCTCAGTGTTTACACCCAACAGCAGCGCATAAATTTGAATCGGCCAAAATTCACTAAAACAACAAATCATTGGCATAAAGATACAAACCAAGAGCCATGGCAGTGGTGTCACCCAGAGGATCCAATTCATACACCAGTACACCCTTCCTTTGCATGCGTATAATATTATAGTTTTGTTGTTTACCCTAGCCTATGCACTTTTACGACACTGCCAGCACAGCCAGCGACAAGTATGTCAGTACATCACATAGACTGTCTATATTGGATAGTACCTGATACAATATTAATACTACTGAAAATTAATCATTATACTCTCTTAGTCTGCACCTGTGCATGCAGTCACCTTGCACATAGTTTAAAAAACTACCTAGAAACGCTATACTGGCAAGAATCATAGTAATTATATCATTGTAGCTATACAGTTTGTGCAATCACTAAAATAACCAGTGCCTTAGATAAACGGTATAGACTGGCTGAGAAATAGTATCACAAACAACTCCGTAGGTCTAGCTATAGGAATTAGAACTTTACTGATACGGCTAAGCTGCTTGTGTGAGCTATGGGTTCGTGTCTCTGTTGTAAGCAGAGTAGTGAACGACAGTATGTCTGTGAGGGATCTACGCATCAAGTATCTCAACCTGCCATGACACTGTCTAGTCTACAAACAACCATAGATGGAGTTGAGCATACAAAAGAATCGCTAGAAAATGAAATAGAGAAGTACGAGCAACAACTGAGTGAAACCAGGTAAGCCGATGCAAGCCTGTAATCTTAATTTTAACGTAACGTATTAATAATGATATTGCATTTGTTTGTTGATACAATATGTAAACCTAAAAAAATATCTGGGTTACAGTAATGAAAGAAAGAAGCAATCATTGCAAAGACAGATTGAACATAGAAAAAACAGCGTTAAAATGCTAAATAGACAGCTCACTCAGCTCGACAGCTCTTGGGCACAAATGAATCAAGCTGATATGCAAAATGCTGCTGAAGTTATACAGATGTGTCAGCCAATGGTAGAAGATTCAATCAGACAGGTATATAAGTAGCAGCAAAATTGTTAAAGTTTTATTTACGTATACTTTCAATTCCATAGGTGGGCACATTTCCAAGTGAAAATGCTACCACAGAAGTATAAATATTAATATTCTTTACTTGCAACGGCAACGTGCACAACTGGACAGGTCAGCTGCCTCACTGCTAGTAACCTACACACTTCTACAGTAGTTTTTTTTCCCACATGCAGGCTAGGGAGGACCTAGCAAAACTAATTCAGCACTTTATAATGCAAAATAATCAATGTACATGTACATATAATATAAATATGTAAATAAGTGTATGTCAAAACTTATGACTGTACAATCTTTCTTGCCTATCCCATTGGAATCTTAACTTCATGCACAACTGTATTCGAGAGTGTTAGAGAGAACTAACAACTTGAAGGAGTGTAGCCCCATGAAAGTGGGCTCATTAAATTGTGTGTTCATTGGTACCCCCCCAGATTAGTCTCGACTTCCTGCTGCGTAACGTCTAAAACTTAATGTTTGAGAAAGTGCCTGCAAGCTTTTCAAAATTAATCAGGGATGTCCCAACGTAATTGTATAGCACATGCACCAAAAAGGGTGTGGTGAGACTGGTTCACCGACACACCATTAGGTGCTCTGAGGACTTAATCCCATAGATTCAGCATATTGACACACTGTCACATATAAGACCATACAAATTATAATATAGGACCACATTATATATATTGCATCGTACATGATTGGATGGATTGGGCCAAGGGGGGGTGGAGGATGTGAATTTGCTAGCAATTAGCTGAGATGTGAGGTCATCCCACTACAAAGAAAAGAATCTCCAAGAATCCATAAATACAAATAAAATTATGGATAAAGAGCAGAAATCCCCTTTAGTAAAAAATCCCCCCTCCTTTGCATGTGTACATGTTTTGTTGTTTACCCTAGCCTATGTACTTTCACTACACTGCCGGCACAGCCAGCGACAAGTATATCAGTATAATATTACTACACGGACTGTCTACATAGAATAGTAATGTTATAATACTACCAGCAGTCTGAAATTATTTCTCTTAGGCTGCACCTGTGCAGTTACCTTCGATCACTTGCACGCAGTTTAAAAAACTACCTAGAAATACCACTGGCAAGAACCATAAAATTTATCATTGTAGCTACAGTTTATGTAGTCACTAAAATAACCAGTGCCTCAGGTAAACGGTATAGACTGGCTGAGAAATAGTATCACAAACAACTCCGTAGGTCTAGCTATAGGAATTAGAGCTTTACTGATAAGGCAAAACAAAACTGTTTGCATTAAGTTGTGAGCTATGGGTTCGTGTCTTTGTTGTAGGCAGAGAAGTAAACGACAGTATGTCTGTGAGGGATCTACGCATCAAGTATCTCAACAAGCTGTGACACTGTCTAGTCTACAAACAGCCATGGATAAAGTTGAGCATACAAAAGAATCGCTAGAAAATGAAATAGAGAAGTATGAGCAACAGCTAAGTGAAACCAGGTAAGCCGATGTGAGCCTATATATTTTAATGTAACCTATTAGTTACGTGCATAATGATATTGCATGTAAACCCTATGAATTAAAAAAATATCTGGATTACAGTAATGAAAGAAAGAAGCAGTCATTGCAAAGACAGATTGAACATAGAAAAAACAGTGTTGAAAAGCTAAATAGACAGCTCACTCAGCTCGACAGCTCTTGGGCACAACACAATCAAGCTGATATGCAAAATGCTGCTGAAGTTATACAGATGTGTCAGCCCATGGTAGAAGATTCAATCAGACAGGTATATACGTAGCAGCAAAATCGTTTAAAGTTTTATTTACGTGTACTTTTGATTCCGCAGGTGGGCACATTTCAAAGTGAAATTGCCACCACAGAAGTATAAAATAATATTCTTTACTTCTTGATTGACTCAAATTTGTACTATTGGCGAACTAATGTATTTGATAAAGTACATGGCATCCAATAACTATTGTTATCCACACAGTTTGAATAAAATACTAGTGGTACAGTACTAAACAGAGTGCCCCTGTAATTTATCACTAGTGGCAATTGCAAGGGGAATCCCGATTAAGGTCAAAGGTGATTCATCTATCGCTGTCCCTAGGCCCTCCTCGGATATTAATGCTCACACATCTCTTACCTATTCTTTTCATGTCCTTTTGATGCATCATATCCACCGAGCAGAGAAGGGGAAACGGGACCAGTATCTTCTCCATCGCTATCTCTGCTGCTACTCTGTGTCAGATGAGCAGCAGCCTCATGACTCTGAGCATGCGCAGTCGTAGCAATCGGCGCTGAGAGCTGGCTCGAGTCCAATGGCGGAAATCGTGGAACGTCTGGAGCGTTCGGTGTGTCCTCTTCACCTGCAACAGTCGCATCACTGTCATCCGATGTGGCGGCATCAACTTCCATAGCGTGCGCAGCTGCAGAAAAGGTTAAAGGTCGAGAAGTGGGAGAGTCTAGTGGGCGTGGTCACAGCGCTCACCTTGCTGACTCAGCAGATTCTTAGGTATCAGGGTGTGTCCAAGATGGGTGCTTTCTTTGCCAAGTTCAGAAGACAGCCAGCCGATTCTGGTGACGCTCCTAGAGGCCCTAGTCGAGTCACGGATCAGGACAAAGCAGTTTTTGTACGTAGATATTTGATAAACCATGATCTTAGTTTAGACATAAATTATCTATGGTTTACAAGATTCATTGAGTTTGGCCGCTGCTTATTGGTATGGCCCTGTTCTTGATGTGCAGGAACTGAAGAAACAAAGAGATAAATTGCAGCAGTATCAAAAGAAGGTATTTAATAAAGCATAGTAGCTAGCTAGATTGGCTGAGTTGTGAGCGTGACTTTTTGTCATGATTTCTTGTATCAAGTCCATGTACATGTAAGTGTGTGTTTACTACAATGCATGTGATCGTGAGTGTAGCAGCTGGCTTCATAGCTTGTTTCACTGCAGATCAACATCCAGCTGGGCAAGGAGAGAGAGGTAGCGAAGCGGCTGTTAAAGGATGGGAAGAAAGAGTAAGAAAACAATCATGATTATCGTAGGTATCACATTATTGTTTAATATCTTGATCCCAATAATAAGATATTCCTTGACATCAGTCTGTACAAAATTATAATGTAGCAAGTAATATGCCATAATCATGTATTGAGACAATTATTTATTGCTGGATTTAATTTAGCCTCGTTCCCAGATTTGGGCCTTGGAACTAGGCTAGATTTAATTGAAAGGTCCCTTTAATTTTGGTGCTTCTTAATAATATTATCTTAATATCTTCTCAGGAAAGCCAAGCTCCTACTGAAGAAGAAGAGATACCTTGAATCACTGCTGGACAAGACCGACCAGCAGATGGAGAATCTTCAACAAATGGTGGAGAACATTGAGTTTGCCCAGATTGAGATGAAGGTCGTGGAGGGACTGAAGACTGGCAACCAGTGCCTGGAGGAGATGCACAAGATCATGTCCATCGAGGACGTGGAAAAGATCATGGCAGAGACAGAGGACGCCATCGAGTACCAGAGGGTAAGACAATCTCTCTCTATTTTTCTCTCCTCTCTCTCTCTCTCTCTTCATTTGTATGTGAAGCTACAATCCGTTAATTTTATCAATCCTACTCAATGTTTCTTACTTCTCTTTTACTTTCACTTTTCCATGACATTATAAATTTTGATGAGCTGCTATAGTACACAGTATACATGCTATGGTGTTAATCCACAGGAAATCGATGAGCTCCTTGGTCAGAATTTGACCCAGGAAGATGAGGATGCAATCGCTGAAGAGCTGGAGAGCATTCTGCTGGTAAGAAGTACATATTGTACAATCTTATGATAGAACAGGGATCAATCGTAATATTATAGTATGGGGTACAGTAATATTATGTTATGATTGTGAGTGTCATTATAAACTTAGTGGTGGGCATATACATACACAATGTCAAGGAGGTATTAGTCAAAATCATGAGAGCTCCATGTGCATAATATGTAGGAACTGAAATCTTGATAATAATATAGCATAATCAGGTTTGGTGAGTTCCGCTAGCTGTACAGTACTGTAGTTATCGGTACTTAGAGCATCCAGCCTTCTCTCTCTCTCTTAACCCCTGGCCGATCGAATGGTCACTTCATTCCCTGACTGAATTGTATAAATTGATTGCAGGGAGAGTTACCAGAGGTGGGAGCTAAGCCGCTAGGCACAGGGGAAGAAGATATCACAGCTCAGCTACCCGATGTACCAACTGCTGAGCCAACTGGTAAGTCAATAAAAAAAATTAATAATAATCATGACTTTGTACACACCATCCATCATCATTGTCTTCCCCCAACACAAAATTTAATGTCCTACAGCTGCAACTGAAGCCCCTGCCAAGCAGAAGACATTGGTAGCAGCATAACGAGACTTTGCTTGTCGTGTGTGTAAATATTAAATCTATACACAAGCATATAAAAAAAGACATTGTTGCTAAGTTTCTCAGCTAGTGTCCTGTGCTTTGAGGAAGTACCAGGGTACAATGTATGTCTATACACAAGCATTTTTGGTCTTCAGACACTTATAAAACCCTCAGGCTTCGCCTTCGGGATTTTATATCAGTGTCTTCAGTATTCTAAATCCTGTAGATCCCTTGGCTTCAGTGTCTAACTTATATATTGTTGCTAAGTTTCTGTCCCATGCTTTATGAGCTACGTATGTTCTGATTTTTGTTCCAGCTCCAGCCTGTACTTCCACCTCAAGCTGAGTTTGGTCCCCTACATCACAATATCATGTACGTGGCAAAAAAAAAAGAGGATGGTCTGGTTTCTTAAGCGCTTAAGCTACTTCACTTTGGAGACTGACCTAGATCTTTTACCCTAGCTACACTTCCAGTAGCTGGATCACCACAAAAACACATTGCATTACCCAGTGAATTAATAAGTATCATATGAATACAATCAGAGACTCGGAACAAAATTAGAATTACAACGAAAATAAAGCGTACATAGAAATGCTGTGTGATACTTGAGCCTTGCATGGACATTCCCAGGTACATGAACTATATATTACAGCTCCATGTACATGTACTGTACATGTAGCTACTCAAGGAGCAATTGTTTCTGCTGGTTTTTCGATGACTGCCACGCCCGCGTAGCTCCGCCCCTGAGTCAGGCGACCTTTGGCGTACTTCCACGTCTCGTAGAAAGGATCAAACACCTCGATCGAGGACAAGTTCATGATGCCATCGTCTCCTCCGACGATGTAGAGAAGGTTGTGAACGACGGTGGCTGCAGCATTGCGTCGAGGGGTAGCCATGTCTGGCACTGCCTTCCATTTACCACTGCTGGGGTCGTATCTGCACGGGAAGAATGTGTGTATACCATACTTAATCTACTGGAATGTATGGTCCAATTTAACGCAAGAAATAAGCATTTTACAAATTCTCATAACATTAATTTTATGCATGAGCAATTGACGACCTTTACCAGAAAAACGCTATGTACCTTGCCTTAAGGATACTTTGTTTGTGGGTACGAAATTAGCGATATGCCCAATTTTCGCTAAAAATTTGTACCCGCGAATATTAATTTTTTCAACAATTTCGAATAAATAGAATGTTAATTTTGAAAAATCGCTAAAATGAGTACCCACTAAATGCACTATTTCCGAAATCAGCTAAAATTTGTACCCACATATAATCGGCATGTATTACTATTGTCAACATCAGTAAAAAAACCCACAATATCTCACCTTTCCACACTCTTCCTGATATCTGGTCCATCATGTCCGCCAATGGCATAGAGGAAGTTCTCGAGGACAGCGACAGCTGCGCCGCTTCTCCGCTGGTTCATGGGCTCCACCAGCACCCACTCATCGGCTACAGGGTCATAGCGCTCCACAGAGTTGAGGCACTGACGAGCTACACCATCGTAGCCACCAACGGCGTAGAGAAAACCGTTGAGGATGGCCACGCCCACACTGGAGCGACGTGTGCTCATGGAGGCTATGTTACTCCACTGGTTGGTGTCTGTATGTGAAGGAGAGGAGGGGGAGGGAGGGAGGGAGGGAGAGAGAGAGAGAGAGAGAGAGAGAGGGAGAGAGAGAGAGAGAGAGAGAGGAGGGGGAGAGAGATGGTTGGCTTCATAGCTACTACTGGAATTCATGCTATGCTCAACAATCCATGTAAATAATTTCCCGTAGGACATGGACCCTTACAAAAATGCAGAATATACATTCATAAATGCAGACAAAACAATTTAACGTCTCTATAGGTACATGTAGAAAGGTACATGTAGAAAGCTACAACTCCATGATTAATGTACATGTGTACTCCAAATTCAAAACACACACACACACAACCCACCTGGATTGTATTTCTCGACGGTGTCCAGGCCGGTGGTACCATCGAATCCTCCCACTGCGTAGAGCTCTCCGTTAAAGACGGCCACACCCAGAGTGCTGCGCCGAGACAGCATGTTCTCAACTGCAACCCACTTACCCTGCTCAAGGTCTAGGTACTCCACTGTCCTGTGGGGTGAGAGAGAGAGAGAGAGAGAGAGAGAGAGAGAGAGAGAGAGAGAGAGAGAGAGAGAGAGAGAGCGAGGGGAAAGGAGGGAGAGATGCATCAGTTGCCACATGCTTATAATATATTCCCTTCAATCATGGTGTACAATTGTTTACGCTTCAGAGCTCTGTGTGATAACTTATGTGCCAAGGCTCTATTCACTGACTAAGGTCCAACATACCGCTCATTGTACTTTGACATGTGAGCAAACAATGGCTGCATTTCTGCTATTAGCACCAATTCACACCCTCCACCATAAACAGAGGATGAGTGGCTTCAAGTGGCTGTTATGAAGTACACACCTCAGAAACAATAAGGTGGCAATTTGCAACAACCTTAAATCACTCTAATAGAAACACCAGGCCCTACATTAACTGCCTGTCTATATTATATTCGTCCCAGGCTCTCCTGATCTTTCACTATCACATGCAGAAAACTGGGGATGAAGCTAGGTATTCACACAGTTACCAGCATAGATAACTGGGGCTGGGACAAAGCTAGCATTATGCCTCACAGCTTTTCGAAAAATGCAATATGAAGATGACAAGATAAAAGATGAAAATTAATAGATCCAATAAAAACTCGTATAATAGTCTTATGAGCTCACCTTACTCTAGATGTTCCATCAAACCCTCCCACCGCATACACTGATCCATTGAGCACCGTCACCCCACACCGACATCTTCGTGATATCAGCTCAGGCCCCGCCTTGCACACGTGGTTCTTTGTATCGTACACTTCGATGCTCCTGATAGCCTTGGGCGCCTGGCCACCGACTACCAGAATTGACTGCGCCCCTCCGATGCGAATTCGAGAAATGTTCTCCCTCCCTGGCTGTTGGGCGCGCTCAGAAGGCGACAAAAGACGATACTTGAGGGCGTTGATGATGAAATCTTTACAGGCCGGGTGCGACTGGAGTATCTCTTCCTCCACGACGTGTTTCACGATGTAGTCCTTGGTCAAGAGTTCGTATCGAACGTGCTCTATCAGACGAGGAAGGTACTCCAAGCGACTCTCTCGATCGTGCTTGATCCACTGAATGACCGCCTCGAAAACGTCCTCTTCCGTCAAAACGCCAAGATCGTTACTCGAGATGAGGTCGATCACTGTTGAAGCAGAGAGGTGTATGAATTCCTCAGACATTCTCACCTCTGGGAAGTGCTTCTGGGCGTAGCGCTGTGATTCGAGCAATAGATCGTGGCACGAGTGAAGGTCCGCGAAAGCCATGAAGCCTAGGCAGTTCGATGGGTGGAGTTGTTGCTTGAGAAAGTTGCAGCAGGCGTCGCGGACTTCGGTGAGTTGGAGGAGATTGGCAGCCGGAAGGAGAGATTGGACATTGTCCTCACACACCTCGACAGTGCCCGTGTAGATGAACGAGATGAGCAGTTCCACCGCTGATGAGTTGACTTCTTTGAGAGTCACTGCTTCTTGCCGGCTTTCAGAGAGCTCTCCTAGTTAGGGGAGGATGGAATGGATATAAAAAAAATTCTCTGTATTCTAGCACTTGCTACCAAGTCTGCAGTATGACTATAACTCAAGTAACCAACATCCCCGATACTTTCTACATGTGCACATTCTTTCTTCTCTCCATCTTACATAATATACATACTATTATATAATATGACCCATCCACCCACATGACATGTATCAAAGCACTAGAATTCAAAGGGTGTTGTACTACGATACGCTTTGATGTGGCTCTTTGGATGCCACAAGCATCTGCCTGTCTCTGTGTGCATGGAATACTATACCCCTATATGGATGAAGCCAGTTCGTTCTCTCTCTCTCTCTCTTTCTCTCAGGCTCTCCCTCCCTCCCCCCCCCCCCTTCTCAATCTCTTTCTCTCTCTCAGGCTCTTCCTCCCTCCCTCTCTCTCCCTACAGTTACACTATTTACAGTCCCTAGTACCTGTAAACATTCCCCTAAAATAGGGGCTGACAGCGGCTAGAACCACTCTGTGGGCCGTGTGTTCGTTTGCGTCCACCTTGATGGTCACGTCACAGAGCTGGTTTCTCCGACGGAGTTCGTCAAACACCTCGAAAGCTTGCGACGTGATGATCTTGGAGGTGTACTGTAGCCGGCTACTGGTGCTGCTCGTTTCGCCAAAAGTCATGTCCGCCTCCACGCCCATGATTTGACTCCTTCGGGCGTCCGAGTTGGCTCTCCCTCCTCCTCCGGCGCTGTAGCGAGACGGCGGACCACTGGGAAGGCCTGTGTTCTCTTCGGGCGCCTCTCCTTGAACGATTTGCGATGATAAAGATCTCGAAGCCATTTTTGCCCCAGTTCACCGAGTTCGAGGTGTTGTTGGGTAAGGGTCGTCAAATGGAATGCCTAACCGAGTCTCGTGCGCCGCCTACGGTGCATTTCTATTCCGATCCGGCCTGGTAACTACATAATAATATTATGTAAGAGGAATTCACCCAAAAGAGTTGCAAATGCATACCTGCAACTGTTGAATACCACTGCTGGTACCACCCTTGCTCGATTGAGAAGCCTACCAGTTGTTGTGCATCCTAGGGTACAAGGTATCACAAGAAAACTATGCTACCTTAATGCAATCGACATTGTCGGCCTGCATATAAAGGCTGCATGTCAATGTTGCTTTTATACACAATTAGCTACTTGTATTGCTGTATGTACATGTATGTTAAAATTATCGGCATGGCTGCATATGCATGATCACAAACTGTCGATTGCATTAAGATTAGCATAGTTTTCTCACCATAAGTACATATTATGACACATTATCAATTGACTCCCTGTTTGTTGCTTAGAGCTAGTTTATATTACAAACATTAGTTTTATATCTAAACACCATTACATTTTTATAGTCTTTGGACCAGACAAGTAACATGTCTGGTATGTGCTCCTGATTGATTGATAGGGTAACGGTTGCCATGACATCATCGATCTATCATAGCTATCAATTGCATTCCAAGAAAGGGGAAGCTTAGTGTTGTCTACATTCTAAGGTATGAACGCTGTACTGCAGTTACCGGAATATGCATAACAAAAGCCTTTGCAAAATTAGTGAAGCATCATTATCTAACGAGATGATATGAGTGTCAGATCGGCAAGTGTGGTATAATTATTAAGTCTAGACAGCTCTGTCACCATTAAATTTTAAGCCACAACTAGCTATCTCCATTATTGGAAGAAGTAATACTATGGTGTTGCTATTGCAGTTGGTCCTCACTGCATTGTCAGTCTTTGCCTGTGCAAAGGCCCAGAGCTACGGAGAGCTCAGACTGGTAGTACAGAGAGGAAATGGCAGTTCACCAGCAGCACAAGTAGCAGCAGCTGCAGGAGGCCTACTGGAGATATTCCTGAACGGAGAATGGGGTACGATATGCGACTCTGGATTTGATCTTATCGACGCAAACGTTGCCTGCAGGCAGATGGGTTATAAAGCTGCAGTCAGTTATGCAACGGCTTTTCATTCTCCGTTCAGCATTGGAAATCAGAATCAATCGGTGTGGCTGAGTGATATTGAGTGCAGAGATCCAAATGGCCTTCACCTTCTGTCCTGTGCCCATGGAGAAATTGGGATGCATAAATCTTCTACCAATTATTGTGATCACTACTTTGATGTAGCTGTGATATGTGATGAGAGACCTCTGCATTCAACTAGTCCAGAACTGCTGGGAGATGGAAGTTTGCGATTGACTGGTGGACTTCACAGATCGCAAGGATTTGCCGAGATAGCTTGCAGTGGGGAATGGAGAACAGTTACGGTGTGTGGCAGTGATCTCGAAGAGGCACACGGTGCACAAGGAACTGCAACTTTTAGCCAGAAAGAAGCTAATGCAATTTGCTGGCAGCTTGGATTCACTGAAGCAAGCAGCTACAAGATACGAGAAATGCCCTCTATACTCGGAGACAATAGCAGTCTGGACGATCAGCAAAATGAGACTCACACTAAGTGGTATAACCTAATACCTTGCACCGAAGATCACCAATTGTGTACATTCACATGCAGCAATGCTAGAACTGAAGTTGCTTGTTCAACAAATCCCCAAGATTTAATCTCTAATTCCACCTATGGCATTTGGGTTGAGTGTAACCACACCATTACCTATGGAAGCATACGACTCGCAGGCCACGATGAAACAAACATAGAATCATCCGGGGGCCGTCTCGAGATATTTCTTGAAGGCCAGTGGGGAACGGTCTGTGCGGCTACGTTTGGATCTAGGGAAGCAGACATAGCTTGCCAACAGCTCGGCTACTATCGAGCTCTTTGGTACAACCGCAGCAGTGTAGTATCGGTCAAGGAAGAAAAAGAAGAGCTGTATGCAATGCCTATAGTGCTGATAGGTGTCAATTGCACGACCGAAGATGACAGAATCGGCTACTGCTCACGACATCCACTACCCAAAGGAATGACATGCACGCATAACGATGACATCATCCTGGCCTGCACAAATGATCCCATAGTAACGACAGGGGCTGAAGTATCAATTAATAGCTGGCCACTACCGATTTCAAAGAGATTTCTGATTGAGATTTGCATAGGAGCAGGACTAGGCCTCGTTCTCTGCTGTTGCTGTTTAGTCGTGTGGTGCACTTATTGTTGCTGTCAATGCTCTCAGCGATGCCGACAACAAAAACGCTCAAAACGAAAGCTAAGTCAGCTGCTGCTTCCAGACAACATCCAGGAACTGGGCATCACAAGCCCAGATGACTCAGAAACTAAACAGGCCGAGCAAGATATTATAGTGCTAGCAGCCCAAGTTCAGGATCAATTAAAGCCATCAATCATACCCTGTGTCAGTCCAAAGGTCCCTGTTAAAGATCAAGGAAGCCCATCTGATGCGCAAAATGCTTCGAATTCTTCATCAGAGGATGTTGAATCTTCAGCAAGTAATAATGAAGGGGAGCTCGCAAACATGATGAATGCAAGCACCACTAGTGGGCTTCGCATGGAACCGGAACGAGGAATGGAAATGGGACTAGAGCTAGAAAATGAAGGAGGGAGAGACAAAGAAGGACAGTGGGTGGGGTTGTCCATGGAGCCCATACCAGAGGAGAGAGATGGTGAGGCTGAAGGAGGCACTGGTTCTAGCTGTGAGCAGGCAATGGAGTCAGCAGGCCAACAACAGCCCCACTACACTGGTGCTAGAGCTGGTGATCAAGTAGAGGAGACCGAACAAGAAAAGACTGATAATGAAGGCCTGGGAATGGGAATGGATTGTAACGTCACCACCGCCATCTTGCAAGGCTCAGATGCGACAACCGATCATGATCAACTAGAGACTGAGATATGACATAATGATAAAAGAGATTGTTGAATGAGATTAGACTTCATGATACAAGCATATTATGGTAACTTACAGTATACTGTTATATCCATTTTTGTTACATGTAATTGTACATGTACATAATTCTACACAACCCTTACTCATTATTATTATGTACCTATATATATAATTATAGTTACATCATCATGTTTTATAATGATTGTACAGTGATATTGAGTATTATCCTGAATTTCAAATTATTAATGATTAAAACGTACATTGGTTAGTTGCTAGGAGGTACTGGACGACGCTACAGTGAACCATATTTGAGTGGGTGAAGATATGTGGGTACATGAAACATGACTCCTTTTTTGAATTGACCCTAAGACTGTTCAGTCTATCGTATCCATGGCAGTACCTTTAATTAGTGCTCGTCATGGTCTTGTTTGGTTGCTGTGGAGAAATTGAGCACATGCATGTACATGTAATGCTGAGCACCTATTAGACATACAACGTACATGTACATGTAACTTGCTAATAATATTTTTTTTGGCTGGTATGGGAAAAGGGAGGGGGAGGGTATTGTCCTGTTTAATCAGAAGCAGAAATTTTGACGCACTGAAGTTTTGGTATGTGGTTACATTTTCTGGAGCACCCGGAATACACTAATGAGTAACCAACTGTCGGTCATTAAATTCAACCCAATTGGGAAAAGAGGCCATTAGCCAGATCTACCATGTTTAGAATGCAAGCTAAATAACTACGATTTTGAATTTCACAAGATTTTCTGGTAAAGGTCGTTATACGCTCCATTAAGATACACTATGAGAATCCTACAATGCGAATTTTCTTGTGCTAATTAGATCATTAGCATAAACATGGTAGTTACATATACCCTCTTTCTCCCAGTCTCTCTTATATAGTTCACTACTACAGCTGTGTATATAAGCTACTTACTCACATGTGCTTGTTGCTGTTGTTGAAGATGTTCTGATGATGTTTTCTGGCTTTTCAGTCCAGAGCTTGTGATTGGTGCGAGCAAGGAACCTTTTCAGAGCACCACACGTCATACACCTGACAACAACGTGTCTTTCACGGTGAGCTGAATGGTAAAAATTGCAAGCATCCAGTGCAAATCATCATTCATAAGGCAGTTAATCTCATCAGAGACTATCAATTACTGCCATGGTCCTTCAGGAGAGGGGGGGGGGGGAATCAGATAATTGTTAAGAAATTCCAGGGAAATCAGCCTCAGGCCAGGATCTGTGTGCTCCCCACCCACTAAATCGTCCACAGCCTCTTTTTTAGGGTTCGTATGATCAACTGCATGGCTAGCTATAATTGTTTGTGCTATTTGAGCCAAGATCCAGTTTCATTGCTACTTTGTTCTGACTAAGATAGCAACGAAATTCTAACTGAAAGAATCGCAATACTGAATACCACTCATGAATACTTATGCAGTTCTTGGAATCCACCAGTCAAGACTACCTAACAACATTGTTATAACAACCGTGGCACAGTGGTATGGCAAGCGTCAGAACAGCCGGCATTTTAATAATAAGATGGTGCACCATCACCAAGTTTGTCACTAATCACTACTGCCTCTGTGCCACATGAAACAGACAGCCATTAATTGCTCACATCATTATGCTGCAATGTTTATCCGAACGGCGCTAGCAGAAACAATAACAAAATGTGTCGATGAATGTGAATTTTATTGCCCAGCCAATTAAACTCCTGGGAGGTTTCTATAGCAAGCTATGTTATACATAAAGCATAGGTAGTAGTGGTTTACCTGAAATACACGAGATAGTTACTATAGTAAACCACGAGGGCGAAGCCCGAGTGGTTTGCATAGTAACTGTCGAGTGTATTTCAGTGGTAAGCCACTACTACCTATGCTTTATGTGGCTTGTATCATGTTCTAACTGCCAGCCATGTTCTAACTACCATGTTCTAACTTCCAATCATGTTCTAACTACTACTACCTGTGGTCTGGGTTAGATAAACTACAAGCGGTGCCTTTGATCTGTATGGCTTCCATGATACAAATAATTATGCCCTCTGCTATTTTAATTGCATTGTGAAGTGCATCTGATTATGCTTACCAGTGGCTGCACTGGTTTCTAAGAACTGTTGTTACAAATTAGGGCATGCAATTATGGAGGAATTTTCATAATCATGATTAGGTATAGGGCATGATTGATTTAGGAACTGAACCACTGAATAGTTGCTGTGCTGCATGCCATCTACCATACAACTTGATACAAGGCTCTGTATTTATACTGTGATGGTGGCATATAGCCTCGTCCCCAGGCCCTCTCATGTTTTGCATGCAACATTAAAAGCTGGGAGACTAAATCGAGAGAGGCCTAGGGACGAGGCTAGTTGTATAAGCAGATATAAGACAAAGGGTGACGTACATCTTATCCTGTGAGTACAAGTGATTCCGGGTACTAGGAGTGTGTCACATGACTTGCATATGGTCCTCTTGATGCTCGGATCTCTGCAAAGAGAGCCATAATAATCAATATATTTATTATTGTCACTGATTGTTCGAGTATAATGTTATGTACTTACAATAGGCTTACAGTTTGAGAACTAATCTCTTGCTAATGGTTTTCATGGTGTGGATGTAGAACCTTGCTAGCTGGGGCTGTGCTGGAGTGGTGCACAGTGCTGTGGAAGCAGCCTGTACATGTAGTGAAAGATAGTAAGAAAAAGGCGACCATTACCAACCGAACGATCTGACGACCATTACCTAAAGACAATAGTTTTACGGCTCATGCTGCCTGGACGTACCTGATAGAGATAGTTCATCCTTTGAAAGGCCTCCTTATGTGCGATCCCTGCCTGCTTACCACCCTTCTTCTGTTTCTTTCCCATACTCAGCTTCTCTGGTGTGTGTTATTTAGAACATCATTCTCAACCGAGTCTGGATCCGGTTCCGTGTCCAGATCGTCGGGTCAGAGTCCAAATCGGGAATGAGACCGAACGAGCACGTTGTGTTTGCTCTCTAAATGGAGCACACCAAATGGATGTGACCACGAGTTCATAACCTTCCAGCTTGCATTCCTGGCTGATGCAAGACCATGGAGCTAATCTGTGGTAAGTAATATATGGGATCCTTTGTTTAACAGCTGGATAACTACTTTTCCATGATGATTTCAGCTTCCTGTAGAAGACTGCTGCATAGAAATGGCGTCCACTACTCCCATCATCAAATGCAGCGAGCCCCCACTGTAGCAAAACTTCTCCAGATGTTGAGTAGATGGCCTGCCAAGCAGTTATTCTGTGCGTCAGCATCACTAAATAAGCTCAACCAGCCAAAGCTAAAGGAAGAAAACGAACTCTCGTCGTCTGATTTGACACACCCACAACCACGCCAACCTGGTGTGTTGCCCCCCGACCACACACATGCTAAAGAAGATAGCAAGCTGGGATCCCATAGCCATGCAGTAGCTGCTGGTTCTAATGCAGTTGATGGTACACTTCATGAATATGAAGACGGTCAGGCATGGACGGAGGAGAGGTCAAAGGTGGTGGTAGGGGAGCCGGGGAGGGAGGAGCAAAGAGAAGAGGGAGACGAGGAATGGTCTCACACGGATCTTAGCTGGAGAAAGTTGCCGTCTATCTATCTCAAGCTCTCTAAATCGAGACTTACAGGTACAAGTATAACTCGTAATACGTGTACATGCACACCTTTTCCTAAAATAGGATGTTCAAAGATTTGATTTATACAGCACTTGCACATTAGTTACGTACTCATATCAGAATATTATACCTTATTCAGATCTACAGACTGTGTATACATTCAGCTCTGTTAACTGGCATGTCCACTGCCTATAGAATGTATGTCTACTTAGAGTCACTATTCCCCTCTTTTCAGCTCTAGTTGTTCTCACCTCTCTTGGTGGCTACACCATGGCTCCCGGTGCTGTTGACCCAGCCACCCTCCTCTGGGCTGTGACCGGTACGGCTCTCTGTTCAGCGTCGGCCAATAGCTTCAACCAGTGGATGGAGGTTGCCTATGACTCGCTCATGACACGAACCAAGAATAGGGTACTGGTCAGAAAGCTAATCAGGTGAGTGTGCACTCTTAGTACTGCTTCTAAATTGTTGCATGGACTCTCTTAGAATTCTGCTATGCTGGCTCTTACATTTACTCTCACTCATTCACTCTCTTTCCTTCCCTTCCATTCTCTCTCTGTCTTACTCTCTTTCTCCCCCCCCCCCTCCTCTCTCTCTCTCCATCTATATACACACAGTCCCCACCATGCCTTGACGTTTGGCATCACTACAGGCATCGCCGGTGCTGCTGTTCTCTGGCAGCTGGTCAACCCCGTGACAGCTGCTCTTGGTGTAGCTAATGTCCTCCTCTATGCTGGCATCTACACACCTCTCAAGCGAGTTACCATCGTCAATACATGGGTCGGTTCTATTGTTGGAGCAATTCCTCCTCTAATGGGCTGGTCAGCTTGCACAGGAGGTAGCCTAGAGCCCGGAGCCTTTGTGCTAGCGGGAATCCTCTTTGCTTGGCAGTTTTCTCACTTCAACGCTCTGAGCTGGAGCCTCCGATCGGACTACAATCGTGCCGGCTACCAGATGATGGCTGTCACGAACCCTGATCTCTGTAGGAGGGTGGCCCTTCGTTACAGCTTGCTAACGATCCCCATTTGCACAGCTGCCCCCGTATTCGACGTCACGACGTGGTGGTTTGCCGTCGACTCCCTGCCCGTAAACTGCTGGCTCAGTGTTTTGGCGTGGCGTTTCTATAGAGACTCGGATTTCAAGTCGTCCCGGAAGCTGTTTCATTTCACACTCTTTCACCTGCCTCTGCTCATGGGACTGATGCTGCTCAACAAAAAGACTTGGTCACACCCCAAGAAAGAAGAATCAGATAGATAGCAGCACAAGTGTTGTAGTGTTTATTATAGGCATTAATTTTTGTCCTTATTCCACTCTGTTCCTTGTTCATCATAGGCATTTTGTCCCTGTTCCATTCCATTTCTGTCTCTAGTCCAAAATTTCATTACTAGTTGATATACAATTGTATGTATGTTCACTTCATAGTGCATTATTATGTTATTTACCACCAGAAGTTAGGCACTATAAAAATAATAACTTGGCACTTTCCATGTTTTTTTGTAAAAGCACTTCCTTAACCCCTTTGTTTACCACAGTTGAAATCAGTGCACGATATATACAAGAGTATTAAATTTTAGAGACGAAGATATTAGTACACATGACATTTGTACAATATAAAACAACATACAATTGAGGTGGACCGGAGGTGTAAATATTCAGACAATAGATTAATTATAGGACAGGGGTATAATTATAATTATTTTGTGATAATAATTTTTCTTACAATAGTGTATAATCATGCTATCAGTAGAAGTCCTCAGGGTCGTGTGTAGCTGTGCTGGCCTTGGCCGTGTTCTGCTGGCTGCGGTACATGTCAGCCACCTGCTGTCCGGTGGTCGCCTCCTCCGGCTTCTTGTCCTCTCGGATGCGAAGGAAACGAGGGAACCGAAGGGAAATCCCCTTCTCTGGATCAACCTATATCCACGATAAGAGCACAAGTACTGTCATAATTACCGTAATTCCTTCGGTATCTCTAGTCAGCAATTATTCGATACCTATACTGGAATGAATTATGTGGCTTACAATTCCAGCAGCTGCAGTGTAGACTGGAGAGATTGATAAATCAGCTGCCTTCACTTCCCAAACCTACCAGAAAATTAATGATTATTATACGGATCAAAATTGACAATGTACCTCGTAAGTAAAGGGGAAGGCAAACTCACCTGCACAGCGTCAAACCAGTGATCTGGAGTGACACCATTCTCATTGAAGCGATAGTAGGATTTGGGTTTTTCAATGACGTGATCCTTCAGAAACTTAGTGTGTTGCTCCAGCTCGTCATCTTTGAAGCCTGTGCCAATCTGAAGGAGAGGAGGAAGGGACAAGAGAGAGAGAGAGAGAGAGATCAAGAATGTCCAAGAGATGTGAGTAGTTTCAAAGCAGTAGCTCAGAAAATTTAAACTGACCTTACAGATGATCTGAAATTCCTCACTGTCCTCGTCATAGCAAGCCAGCAGAAATCCTCCATACCTGCCCGTTCTCTTCCCAGTGCCATGGAAACCACCGACTACCACCAGGTCCAGCGTATCACCAACTCCCTCTAGGTAGTCCTTCTTCAGCTGAGGAGCAAGTTCATGCATGATTGTGTGAGTGGTGATAGTCAGCGTGTGCTCATGTGGGTGGCTGTTTCAGTGTGAGAGGCACAAAATTATGGTTTGGTGTGTGTTCATGAGCTGATATGGTAGGAGCCAAGGATAGCAAATTTAATTTTAAACACGACATGCGCAACATAGCTATAGGGCCTATAGACCCCAGTCTATAAGCCCTTGATGGCATGTACATGTATACTCACATACTTGACGTTTTAGTTTCATTCAAGCAAGACAATCTGTGGTTACCTTAGGGCTACGATTATTTGCGGGTACAAATTTTAGTGGATTTCAGAAATAGCGCATTTAGCGGGTACTCATTTTAGCGACTTTTTCAAAATTAATATTCTATATCGAAAAATTAATGTTGAAAAAATTAATATTCGTGGGTACAATTTTTAGCGAAAATTAGGCAAATTGCTAATTTCGCTAAATTTAGTACCCGCAAACAAAAGTGTCCTTAAGGTAATACATACATGTACATCAGCAAACAAAAGTGACACAGCGACAAAAGGAGAAGCAAAAAAATTAACGTAACCACCTATGCTAAAATTAATAAGCAGTGAATTGGCCGGAGCTAATGCTTCCTTGCTCTTGACTGAGAGATTCCTCCTCTGATCTGTCATAGTACTCCTCGGCGTAGCGATAAATGTGGTCCGGTTCATCTCTCTGTCTATACTGGTACCTCCTCGCAATGATAGTGTATAATATAAGCCCAGCAATCCCCACGGCGACGTTCAGGATATAGTAGAGAAAACCACAACTTGGAAAAGAGCTACCGGGACTCCACTTAGTGAAGGGAAGAAACGTAAGGAGAGCTCCAAAAAGGTTGAAGAAGCCCTTGACGGCAAAGAAGGTGCCAATCAGTAGTCCCTTCATGGCGTGGGGACTCTGACAGCAGATGAACTCAAAGGAGCCACTTAAGATCAACGCATACGCAATGGCGTTGAGAAAATTTGGAAACAGAACAAGGTTGACTACTAATCTCGATTGGTATACACCAAGGGAGTGACCATGTAGAAAGCAATGCTCAGGTTTATGGCCAAACATATCAATTAACAAGTGGCAAGCAATTGACAATGTGAGGATAATTCCACCCAGTCCCATTCGTTTGAGGGCCCCGGGGATACACCTATAGAAGATGGGTCTCACTAGGAGGAGATAGAGGGGGAGCAGGATAACGATAAAGACTGGGACCAAGGCTCCAGCTCGTGATATAACCATGATGTAATAGTCATTTTCCTGATTTGTGTCGGAGCAAATGCCATTGTACTGCAAGGAGAAGGTGGCACGATAGAGCGCAGTGGCTGCAGTGTCTAGGGAAAATATTGGGCCAAAACTAACCAGTACAAGTAAGATCCCAAGCAATGTCTTGACGTCTTCAACTTGTTCGGTAGTAAAGGGCCCACCGTATTTCTGCTTGCCAAGGTCGAGCCTGGAAGGAAGCTCATCTTCACAGTAAGTGAAAGCACTGCGTCGTATTGGGTTCTTATGCTTAGCTGCAAATTTGAGCACACCGTAGATTAGCTTATACGGATTTCTCGCTGCTGCAGTATCATTGAAAAACCACTCTTCTCGGTTGGAATCACTTGCCGAGAGAGACGCACCAAGCAATAGGACAAGCAATACTACCACAATTGCACCGCCTCCATGTACCAGTTGAAATCCTAACTCTCCACAGAGATTCCCGACGAAAATGAATGGTACTTTGGCCAACGCTTTTCCTCCAAACCTTGTCCATATGTACCAGATGATGTAGAATATGGACTGCTCGGAAGGTGCGTCTTGAAGCTGATCAATTCCAAACTGGACCACATTGGCTTTGAACGAAACCAAGCCAAACATAACCGGGATAGAAAACACTAGCAGTGTATAAAACAGATCGTGCAGTCTGGAATCGCCTCCCAAAGCAAAAAGGTACATCACTGCTAAAATACCACAGGCCATCAGAGTGACTTCGCTACAGAACATAAGCCAAAGGCTTCTTGTGACCGCCTTATATCTCCCGTACCTTGTGTCAGCGAGATACCCAGCCAGAGGGTAGAAGAGTAGAATGAAGGCATTGACCGCATAGTTGGTGCTTGAGACTTTGATTCCGGGACCGAATATGGCAGAAAGAAGGTAGGAGTCGGGATTAATGCTCAGGAGACTTTCAAACGCAAATCCCACGATAAAGTTCCAAAATAAGATGAGGCAAACGGCTCTCGACTGCAAACGATATTTTTGCAAAGTTCTGTAAATGTAACAGCGCAACGGTGCACAAAATTTAATATCTCGTTCTTCAGGTACCTGTACCTGTGTGTCCCGATGTTGACGCTTGTTTTTGCGGCGAGGGTTACTAGAGATACCATTATCATCGTCATTGTTTCTGATCAGCACTTGAAGCTGTGAGTCACTTACGGTAGCCATTATTAATCTGTATACTTTGGCCTTAAAGCAACTGCTACATGTACTTATAGCACGGCTTCAAAAAGATACCATTCCCCCCCAAAAAAGGATGCTAAAATATTGTGAAGTGGTTTATGAAAACAGTATATCCCTCAAAGACAAATTGACTATTGAATGCATATGCATCACATTGCACATGTTGACAAACCTTCAGCCAGTTATGGGAGCGTCTTGCGATTTCGTAAGTTGCATCTTTGTCCAGTGTTTTCACCATCAACCCTTCACAGTTACCTATACGAAGCATCAGTATAATAAAACAATACAATAATAGCATAATATTATTATAAAGCATATTCTGAGGAACAAGACTAGGATAGCCATGAAACAGAAACTAAGTACGGTCCGGGTGGTACAAAGTTCACCCATCACCACATCAGAGCCTCCATGCACATGTGTGTACGCTAACTAGAGATCAATGTACTCTTTCATAATAATGGACAGTATCATGGCATGTTACCGTGTAGCCGGAAATATTGGCGGGAATTAAATTTGGCGGTTGAGGCCAAAATCGCTATTGCAAGAATATTGGCGGATTTAAATTTGGCGGTTCAGTATGGGATCGCCATACGTATATATGCGAGTAGGAAATTTGGTGGATTTTAATTTGGCGGTTGTAATATAGACCGCCAAACTGCCAAATTTATATAATTCCCAGCCAAATTTTCCGGCTATATGGCATTATAGAGTACCACTATGCATGATTCACTGATTGTATACAGACCTTTGATGGATTCCTCCATGAACTCCTGAATCTCATCCACACTACTTGTGTCCATGGACTCAGCAAACATAAACTCCTAACCACAATAATGTATCATGAAATATGAGCTTTAGCTTAATATGCACACTTAATGTTAGACCTACCCCGTCAATATGATTGAAGGATGATTTGAGAAGCTCTCTTCTGGTCTGGAACGGTTCCCTCACTAAGGACTGCATCAAAGGTACATGTAACTGCTATCTATTAATGGTTATTACATACTATATAGCTTAAATATTTCATCGGACAAAAAGTTTTCCAAGCCTAGCTATACATACATTTGTATACGTAGCTAGCTACACAATGGTAAATTTTGCCAATGTGGTAAAGGTCGCCATATCTTTTATGCAATCATTAACACACGACAAAGGATAAAAGTTTTGCCAATGAGAGGTGGTGGTGAAATTGGCAAAATTATTGTCCTGATGAAAAATTCTGGCTACATATAATAGTATACCTTTCCATTGAGGTAGAGGAGGTCAAAGGCGAACACACACACTTGTACTTTGATGTCAGAAATGTCGGCATCCTAAAAATTATTAAGGGAATCCGTAATTAGAGTCACCCCTCCATTAGTTATTAATAATTGATTAACCTTTCTCTTTCTCGTGCTCAGAACCTGGAATGGGAGTATCTGTCGCTTTTCAATGTCCCAGGCAACAGCTTCTGCGTCTATCACACACGACTGTACCGAGTCCTTTAACACCTGCAGTAGTGCATACATGAGAAGATATACATAAATGAGATTTATTTATGTCCGTGCACGAGTCACAAGTATTAACACAAAGTGTACTTCATACCAAAAATTAATCACAAAATCTTCACAATCAAAATCTTGCTTAATTTTGAGCTAATTACAATAATATTTTGTGTTCCTTATAATGTGTTATAGAACAAAGATAAGTACATTAGTAACAAAGTTTTACATGACAAGGGTTATCCTACATTCCATTTCAACAAAGAACAGTTAATCTGTTGTCCATGAATGGATACAAATGTTCCAGGCATTGCAACATACAGCAAAAGCATGCCCGCTATGGAGACAGTGCAATTTGAACATTTGCTACACATGTACACATATACCAATACTGTAGTATAATATACACCCAGGATAAGCTTGCAGCTACACCAAAACACTTGTTTTCCATACAACATGCTCATTCACTCCGAAATCCCATGATATGTCGGCCATATAGAGAACCAAAAATATATGACATGTGACTAGTTACATATCTCATTTAAAGATTGCTGGTTGGCAACTGTAAGTCTCTTACTCAAGGAAAGATGATGTCTGAATTACAAAGCGTGCAACAAGGTAAGGATAGTTTTAGTTAATAACCAACTAAGTGGCCTTGCTATGTCTAAAAAGCAACATATGCAACATAATGTGTCATGCACAATGGCAAAAAAGATTTCTTTAGAGATATTCCTCCATGAAGCTGCTAGGGTTTTTGTATAGGTTATTCCATAACTGGAAGTTTCTTAATTTTATCTAGCTATAAGGAGGTTTGAAGAAACTGAGAGAGATGATGTCTATGGTCAGATGAGTTCAGAGCCAGAGAGCAACAGTGGCGATGGTGGTCACGGACAAGCAACACACAATCAAATCGAACTACAAGACCTCGAGGAAAATAAACCAGAAAAGCATCGTCCTACTTCCTACCTGAAGCGAGCCTTGGTCCAAGAGAGAGACGATGATGGTAGCCTCTATAACTTCAGGGGATTCATGTTCTTCTGCTTTGGAGCACCAGGAGTATCCCCACACTGGTACAGTAAGTTCTGTACACTACCTTAATTGTTACTATGCAAAACATAATTTGTGCTATTAAAGTACATATGGGTGTAAGAAGAAAATTCATTTAGTTGTTGGGAAAAAATGGTAGACTTTTGTTGTACTTTTCACTTCAACAGGCTGCCTTTTGTTCTTCTACCATGTGCTACTGTTCACTGTGGGTATAGGCACTATCATTCTCGGAGGCATATCACTAGGTAAGACATTATAAAGACTTCTACCTTGCACTACTAGCAAAAATTTACCATTTATACATTCATTCATTCTCAATTCTAAATCTGTAGCTCTACGAGAGGAAATGTCCCATACAAAGCAGTTCCTATTCGCTGACATCCTATCCATTCTTGCTGGAACTCTCTACCTCTTGGCTGCCTTCTACGGAGGCTGTATCTGGACGTGGAGAACGACATTCCTCCCATCACGCTGCACTCGGAGCGTCTTACCTCTCAGCATCATCGCCTGGCTGCTATCAATCTCTCACGTTGCGTTAGTTGCAGCTTTCGTATCGGTCATGATCAACTACGGTCAAGATATCATCAGTGGCGATTTGAAGTTCAGTCTGAATTTGCTGTCACTGTGGACGCTGGGTGGTCTTGTTGTGTGGGCCTGCTGCTTCTTAGTCGGGATGATACCCACCATCATGCTGTTCAGGAGGAAGTACCGGCCTCGAGACTGACTGATGGAGTGACTGAGTGCATGACGATCGAACTTGCTCACATCAACAAACTCACCTTTTTCTTTTACTGATCAATAGATTATACTAAGCCGTTTCAATACCATGCATTGCACCGTCATTACTATAGTATTTTTTTGGCGTTTCAGATGCATTCGAGATTGGGTTATAAAGAAAGTATTCAATAGTGAAAATGAGTTAAAGGGCATTGATTATAGAGTATATATTTACAACCGTACAAAAGTACTAGTGACCTCATCCCCAGGCCCATTCCCAGCTTTTCAATGTTGTAATGATGAGGCCAACGGAAACAATATGTATAATGTCTCAATTACCTTGGGCATTCTAGCGATGATGTCTGGGTACTTAGACGTGTTATTCTCGGAGTTTCTGCTGTAAACCCTTGTCTCTCCTCCCTCCAGAACGTGGATCTGGGCCCTCTCTCCATCGTACTTCCACTCGCAGGTGAACTTTGCACTCTCAAACCTCTTGAGAACCTCCTGGACTCCCTTCGTGGGGTGGGCCAGCATCGGTTTTAGGGGAATCCCCGGCGTCAGGGCACAGTGCTCTGAGAGTTTTTCCACCCCATGAGAGATCAGGGCCGGAATCAGTACACCATAGTTTGGCATCTCACTGCACATACATTATGTAATACAGTATGAGGATATACATGTACACATACATATACATGTACATAATAATTCCTATATGTAGCAAAATTGAAGTGCGAATTATAAAGAATGCACATGTAGAACTTGGTGCACTCCCTCTTACCAGTAGCTTGTCTTGACCTTGAGTGCAGCATCATCTAGCTGCTTCTGAAACTCAGAGCCACTCTTACTGGCATCCACCACAGCAGGGGGCCACTCTACCAACAACAGCAAATATCAAATCATAATACTCGTTTCCTCGGATGAAGGTGACAATACATGTACATGTATAATAATATTATTATGCGTTTGTACCTTGATCTGGTGGGCTGTAGACAGCTGCGTGTCCAATGGCAACGAGAACAGACTGCTCAGCCAGTCCAATCCGAAGCTTCCCTCCCAGGGATCTACATGTACATGTATAAACTCATACATGTGAGCAGATTATCAAAATTTTGATATGGAAATTTTTCAGTAAATTACATGATTGGGTGTCAGTCATGATCACTATAGTTACAATTTACTTATTACACTTGTCTGGGTATTATTTTAACACAGACCGTAACTAGCTAGTATAGTTGACATTGAAAAAGGGCAATTAAATCAGGGTCATCCTCACCTGATGAGGTACCTAGCCTCAGAGTGTTTGCAGGCAACGAACAATCCCTTGATGCTGTCCACTTTCTTAGTCATGGACTGCATGGGCACAAAATAATTTAATTACCGTATTTATGCTAATAAAACGCATGATCTAATTAGCGCAAGAAAATTCGCGTTCTAGGATTTTTCATAGTTAATATGAATCTTAATATGTTATCTTAATGGAGCGTGTGATGATCTTTACCAGAAAATCACACGAAATTTAAAATCGTTTTTAGATTGCGTTCTATTAGCATAAACATGGTACATTTGCCATGGACTACATGGTGACAGACTAAGTATCATTATTGGCTCACAGCACTCCCAGACATGGAGGCAATGTCTTTCAGCTTTGAGTAGACTCCAGGTACTGTCAGTCGAGGGGGAGCAAACATCATACGCTGTGTACTGCGACTGGTCTGAGGGAACGGAGTGCATAATAGTATGATATGAATGTGTGTGGTGTACATGTATCATAATACCGTAAATCGTGAATATTTCGTTGTTAAAATATTTTCTGATAGCCTGGCTTGTGCGAAAATTAAACGCACGAGGCGCAATATTAATGATAACGCGGTACAGGGTCGTTTTGTTTGTCCGAAAATTATTTAATTTATCGCATGAAATATTTTAGACACGAAATATTCGCGATCTACGGTACTAATAATAATAGTGAAGTTGCAAAGTAGTGCCTCACCTCGGCGACTATTCCCAGGTCTCCCTTGGCCACTGCCTCTGTCTTGATCTGCTGGACACTCCTCCCAGTGGCTCCAGCTATGGCCTTCATCAGTATTGACTCTCCTATGCCAAGCTCTAGACCCTCATAGGCTGGGGCCAGCTGAAAGATGATTGGAGAGATATATGAATTTAATTGGATAATTGCATCAACGCAAAGATATTGGCCAATTTGGTACGGGATCGTCATACATATGTACACGCATTATATTATATATATTATATGAGACTTGGGATTTGGTTTAAATTTTCATATACTGACAAATTTCAATTTCCCTAGATCTATACATATAGCTAACCTTGTTGAGGCAAAGGTAGACACACGGAAGCACTTCATTCGGGGATAGGAGTATCACAGATCGAAAGAGGTTAGTCAAAGTAGAGATAATCTTCAATCTTTTGGATTCCTCTTCGATCTTTTCAAATGTCCTGGCCACAGCCAAATAGGGGACCCTGTACACAGGGAAGGGTGTTAGATAAGAGAGAGAGAGAGAGAGAGAGAGAGAGAGAGAGAGAGAGGGAAAGGGAGGGAGGGAGGGAGAAGAGAGGGAGAGAGAGGAGAGAGACTGACTTTTGTCCTCTCTTCCAGCAGGCATCATCCACTGGGTGAAAATTTGCCTTTGAAGGGTCAAAGTCCACATCACCACCTCCTTCTTTCTTTTTCTTATCACCCAACTTACTGTCACTGTCACTTCCTGACGGTTTGCTATATACACATACAGCACAAAAGATACAAAACCACATCAAAGACTATCTATGACAACCACAGCAGAGTGGCGCAGTGGGAGCGTGCTGGGCCCATAACCCAGAGGTCGATGGATCGAAACCATCCTCTGCTAGTATACTTTTTTTCTTTGATCTTACCATTTCTCTAGATCCACTTTGGTGCACTTCTCTTTCTCAGATTTTTCTTTTGGTGCTATAAAATTGACAACAAATGTAATAAATTCGGCATATAACTTTACATGGAAATTTTGTATATTTTGGTAAGGGTATTGAATAACTAACAGTGCTACAGTACACGAGTGCATACAATACACTGCTATACATACCAAAGAAAGGGTGAATTTTTTGTTTTGTTTTCTTGTTGTCTTTTTTGTCCCTCTTCTTCTCCCCTGATGATGCTTTAGTAGGAGGAGGGGTAACAGCTGCTGTCTCCTCTGTCTTAGAGCTGCCATCATCATCTCTGTTAGCTGAGTCTGCTTCCATGCTGGTGACCACAGCTGCTTCTACAGCTTGTGCTGATGTAGCTTCAGGGTCAGCTTCATTCTCTTTCTCACTTTGAGGTGACTCATTCTCGGTCTTTGAAGGAGGAGAAGAGTGTGTATGTGTACCACCTTGAGTGGTATTGGTGTCTCCATTGTCATTGAGGGAACCGCTGGATTCTTTTACAGTCTTGGGAGATGAAGAGCTACTCATGTGCCCGTTCGATTTTCTGACTGGTGACTTCTTAACAGCTCTTGGTCCAACCTTTCCAGTGTGTTTACGAGCTGGGTACGTAATACAAAAAAATTCAACCAGTGCACAAACCAGCTTACATGTATGTACATGTACATGTATTATACCTGTAGCTCTTTTAGGTGGAGTTTTTAACAGAGCTTGGTCCACTCCTTCTGGTGGGTGTGGCTTTGCGGTAGGGGCTGCTGTTGATGTTTTCTCTGAGGAGTGCCCATTAACCTTTCTCTCACCAGATCCTTCAGCCTTTAGTACATGTACATGTATTACGAATATGCGTGTGCATGTGTACACCCATAAAATTATGTGCTAAGGTACTAGCATGTCATTGTATGGTCACAATAGATAACAGAATATCATTCTAAACCTTGCTTTCATGCTCTACATGTAACTATGGTACCTCTTCTGATGTGACAATTTTCTTCTCGTCGGAGTCGCAAGTGCTCGTATCCATTTTCTCACTTTCACCATCATCATCACCATCATCTCCTCCCTTCCTCACACCCCCACCATCCTCACCCCTCACACCATCACCATCCTCACCCCTCACACCATCTCCACCTCCCACCACCTTCTCCTCCTCCTCTTCATCACTGTCGATGATCACTCGACGTCGTTTCGATTTTGATTTGAAAACTGGCGATTCAGCAGCGCTTGTGATAGGCCCCTTGGTAGTGGTGGAGTTCTCTGGACTGTCATCAGCTGTGTCTCTTGTGTCATCTGTATCAGAGATTGGCCTCTTCTTACCGGCTAGGGAGCTCGAGCTGCTGCTGTTGGGTTTGGCTCCCTTTCCCTTCGTAGAGGAAGGGCTGAAGAATGCTCTAGTTACAGGAGAGAAGAGATGGTGCTGATCTCTCTAGATCTTCTACAACTCTTTCTCACACCTACACTGGCTCCGCCCCTTAATCATTACCCAGACATTGGATAAGCTGAAGGACAACAGATCAGATCTATCTATAGCTATATTTATATAAGATACTGTTGCCGACAATGCTGGTTCTATTTAATATCGAGTCTATGACTTACAGGATACCCCTTTGTGCCATGCCAGTGTGTTCCAAATAGATCCCGCCAACTTCCCACCAATAACCGGTAGGGTCAAAGGTTGCGCATGCGTAGTACGTTCAATGTATGATGTTTGACCTCTTTTGGAGCCTGGGGACGAGGTTAGTATTTTTTTCTCCCCACAATAATGTTTAGCTTATGATCCGTACAAACATTATCATTTATGACTTGAATCTTATTGTATTTTTGCAGTAAATACAGAGTTCCAGTTCTATAATTTTCGTTAAAGTATTTATTTTTTCACAGTTAGTTCTGTTATTTCATTTGCTGTAGCTTACACTGGAGCCTCTGGTTTGCTCACCGGGCATTCGATAGGAGCTGATGCAGGACATTCTGTTTGTTCAAAGATCCCTCCACACTGTCCACCTTGTCCAGATCTAGCCAGCTTGGCGTCGTAGCCTCCACCTGCATCTCCCATAGCCCCCAGATTTACCTCACCATTGGCCATGTTAGCTGATACAGCAAAATTACTCTTGCCCGACCTTCTCCGCCTGTTAATAAGTACATCAAAAGTGCTCAGTTAGTGAATATTAAATCTTGACTACATAATATAATGAAGTTCATAATTTTACTGACCAGCAGATGAACACGGTGATACTCACTGCAGCAATGGTTCCCACTACCAGGATCACCACCCCCACGACAATACCAATCACTCTGGAGCATGTATGCAGTATCTCCGATGATGATTGTTCATTGATATCTGTAATATTATGTTCAATGGGGCTACTCCCAAGAGCTATAATATAATAATAATATAATAATTATAATACTGTAGTTAGCTCTGGAGCACTAGCGCTAGCACTGCTATAGTAGCAGCATAATATAGTGCTAGTCTGAGTAGTAACAATCAGTGTTTCTATGCATGGGCTCACTTGTTAAAAGTTGACTGGTTGTAGCTATACTTGGCCATGCAGTGGTCAGAGGTGGTATCCAGTCCACTATAAAATTTAATTATAAGCTTGTAAAAACTAGCAGTTGATGACGATGCAAACCACTCACCTATGTTCACATACACAGTCACAATGTCACCAGCAGCATTGGGCACCTCACAGCGAAAACGACCTCTCTCTGATGGATTACCAAAACGATGCAAGCGTACTGCCCCACTAGTCCTATCTCTGGAGAAAAAATTTCTAGTGGGATCAATAGCAGACTCCTGCATTAAGCTCCCAACTTGAGTCCCATTAGGGCGGTACCAGTGTCCCTGAGCTACACCATCTGATGCACTTGAAGCTCTACAACAATCACTTCTGTCAGTGTTGCAATATAGACTGCTAGGGCGTGTACCAATAGCACTGGCTAGGACATAGCCATCGCTGGGGATAGTCTCTCCGTTGAGCGAGAGGGTCACTCCTGGTAGTACAAAGCACAGCTAATTAAGGTTAGTCAGCCACTCTCATAGATAAACCACTCACCTCCATGGCCAGGCTGTCCACTGACAAATGAAATACTAGTAGTCACAAACAGCAGTGCAGTAAGCAAGAGTGAAGTTTGCAAGCATTGATTCTTGACTATAGCCATAGCTTCTTTAAGAGTGCTTTCTGATTTTTTTTGGTGCATATATATCGACCAATTATTTATAATAGATGCATAACTACGATCATTCCATGGCGTGGATGCGCAGAATGAATGTGTGGACTAACGTGACATAAGCAAAGGGTTGCTGCACCCTATTAAATTTGTCCCCAACCAAGATAAACAATACTGTTTAGCTAATATCTGTGTAAATAGTATCAATCTGAAACCACACATGACATTATAAGAACTGCAGTAGTGCAATGGCAGTAATAATAATATTATTATTGTCATGCTTGCAGATATTGTAAACATTGAAGTGTTGTCTCAGTTCCACTATCAGTGGTTTTAATATCAGTTCTAGCACACACTGGAGTCTCTGATCTGGTTTACTCACTGGGAAATTCATAGGGAGCTGGACATTCTGGTCTTTTTATCACCTAACTTACTGTCACTGTCACTTCCTGACAGTTTGCTGCAAACACATACAGCACAAAAAGATACAAAACCACATCAAAGATGATCACTGATAACATCAGCAGAGTGGCGCAGTGTGCTGGGCCCATAACCCAGAGGTCGATGGATCGAAACCATCCTCTGCTAATATTTTTTTTCTTTGAACTAATTACCATTAAATTTTCTCTTGATCCACTTTAAATTGGTGCACTTCTCTTTTTCAGACTTTTGTCTTGGTGCTATAAAATCGACAACAAACGAAATAAGTTCGTTAAGGTAGGGTTCGTTAATAAGTTGGAGGACAGCAGATCAGATCAGTAGCGACTATATTATTATAAGATACTGTTGCCGACAACGCTGGCTCTAGTATCGAATTAAAGGTACAATTAACAAAAGTCTGTGCCACTTACATGTACAGGATAGCTACCCCTTTGTGTCATGCCAATATGTTCCAAATAGATCCTGCCGACTTCCAGTAGGGCTATAGGTTGCGCATGCGTAGATAGCAGAATGATGCACAACATATTTGCACACGTGATCGCAGTCAGAGTGCACTTGAATATAGCTATAAACGTGACATAAACAACTGGTGTACTAGGTATTTAGACTTTGTCCCTAGCCAAGATAAACAAATAATGTTTAGCTAGCTAATACTGTTATCTGTAGCTACAAACATTGTCATTAAATTTTATGATCTGAATCTAGCTACAATACTAAAATTAATGCGGAAGTATATACAATGTCATGCTACAGCATCTGATGCTGTATAATTTCTGTAACATTAAAGTGCTGTTTTTCCAGTTTTAGCGATTTCATCTGCTGTAGCATATAGCTACACTGGAGCCTCTGGTTTACTGACAGGGAATTCATATGGGAGAGCTGCTCCAAGATATTCTGTTGGTTCATAGGTCCTTCCACTTTGTCCTGACCTAGCTAGCTTGTTGGGATCTTCATACTCTCCACTTACATCTCCCAAAGCCCCCAGCTTCACCTGACCATAGGCCATATTTGCTGACACAGCAAAATTGCTCTTGCTCGACTTTCTCCGCCTGTTAAATATATCAAAAGTGCTCACAGAATAATACTTGCCAATAGTGACTGTAGTGAAGTTCAGTTCATACCAATCTCAATTGCAAGATCATAATAATATTTATACATCACTGACCAGCAGATGAACACTGTAATAGCAGTCACTGCAGCAATGATTCCCACTACTAGGATCACCACCCCCACAGCAATACCAACCTCACTGGAGCTTCTGCACGATGTCTCCGATGACGACTGATCTATGCAATTCATCCAGAAAATCAATACAGGTTTGGGATATTAGCTAGCTAGCTATTATGTCGCTAGTTCACCTGCAGTTGTCACAGTTGCAGTGATAAGTGCACTGGGCAACTGAGTTGACTCAGAGCGGATAGATACAGATCCCACTTGACTTGAATTTAGCCCTATGCTGGTGACAAACGAAGGAAGAAGAAGATTTTGCCCATTGCCAAAGAAGATCCTGTATCCAATAATAGCAGGGGCAGCATCTGATGGAGGACTCCAGCTGATCTCCACTGGGGCAGAGGAACCAGACTGAGTAGCTACAACATCCATAGGGGGAGCAGAAGCTGAAGAAAAAGATTATTAGGTTAATAATAATTACATACAGAACAGATTTAGTATACCTTGCACAATAAAGTTAGCAGAATTTAACACTTGGTCGCTGGTCCCTCTTATTGTGCATGTGTATGTTCCTGGTGCCCTACCACTGACCATAAGGACGCTGCTGTACGTAAGAGAAGGTGGAGGCATCAATCACTACTAGAGGATCAGTATTGTCCAACAAGAAATCATCTTTCATCCAAACCACACCACTGGCTTGTCCACCAATGGAGTTACAGGTGAGAGAGAAGCTGATATTCATAGAATCTTTATCGGATATGAACTCAAAGTTAATTTGAACCATTACACCTGCACAAATGTCACTCATACTTTAATATAAATGGCAATAAATGGTCATGACTTACGAAGATGTACAGTGATTTCAATAGTATTATTGCTGAGCACTTCAGATCCAGTGAGGTAGGTTGCAGTCGATTGTTGTCTGATAGTAGCTATACAGGTGTAGCTTCCCGAGTCACTCCTCCCAAATGAGTTGAGCTGGTTGGTGTAGGTGAAGGTTGTGCCTCTCGTTGTGTTAGACAGACTGAGTATGGTTCCATTTGGGTGGATCAGCTGTGCGGACACCATCAGCAGTGGGAGATCAGACTCCAGTATTGTTGAGTTTAACTCCACAGTACAGGTCACAGTGACAGTGGATGTAGCATCTACTGGAGTACTTGTGACAAGCACAGAGGCTGTGGAGGGGACTGCAGGAGAAAGAGATTATGATTATCACGTACTTTATCACTCTGCTTACTCTAGAAGTATACTAACCTATTAGTCTGATGTCTTTAGTATGACTGAGCATTATCCCATCCACGGTGATCTGGCAGGTGTACCGACCAGCATCAGACAGACGGAGAGAAGAGAAGAAGACAGTTGATCCCGTTTCAGAGAGCACAGTGTCATCTCTCCTCCATTGGTATGCACTGACAGGACCGCTAGCTCCAGTGACTTCACAGGTGAGAGAGTAGCTCTGTCCTAGAGCTGGAGTGGCTACACTACCTGTGATAAGTACACTGATGCTGGTAGCTGAATGTCGGAGGTGAAGGGTGGGGGTGGAGAGAGATCGTAAAAATCACAAAAAATTTAACAACTCACTGATTGTGGTACAGATTCTCTGTGTAACATCTAGGGCATCAGGTACCACACAACAGAACAGCCCAGTTGGTATGAAGACATTAGTATTGAGGCGGTTCAGGTTGACTGCTCCATCATCTCCCCTGGTTCTATAAAATGATGTAGCCCTGCCTGGAATTGGAACAGCTGTCCCATTAGGAAAGAGCCACTCTCCAAATCTGTTTGGTACAGTTGCACAACATGGCCTTCTATCAGTGATGCACTGGAGTCCAGTGTTGGATGTAGTGTCCCCAATCTCATTGGTGGAAATGATACTGTTATTAGAATAGACTGCTCCCCTCAGAAGGAGGTGGACACCTGTATGGGCATTTGAAAGAATAGTCTAAGAAAGAGGGTTGAAGAGATGTCTGCGTGTGTGCATGTGTGTGTCTGGTATATGACACTATTATAATATTAATATTATTGTGTGAGTGATCTAGATATTAACTATATAGCCTCACCGGTGGTAACTCTGAGTGTTTCAGATTGTGAACTGCTGCTAGAAAGGAATGGATTTGAAGGTGATGGACTAATAGCAGCCATGCAGGTATAGACTCCAGAGTCTCTCCTCCCAAATGAGCTGATTGTCACTGCAGTAGTGTAGGTGGCTCCGGACACTGATGGAGTAGTGGTAGTCAGTGGACTCCCAGCTGGATCTCTCAATTGAATATTCATAGCCACTGGGACATCTATTGCTGGGTCCAAGTCAGCCATGCAGGTCAAAGTAACAGTGGATCCAATTGGACGAACCATGAGTGGGTTAGTTTGATTCGTTGAGATCCTGATTACTGTTGGCCCAGGCACTAAGTTGGAATAGCTATTAATAATTGAAGATAATGGCTCTAAAGATAACGTCAACCTACAAGTCAGTCGAATACCCACAAAGTTGGATGAAGCAGTGCTAATGGGATCACTGGTGACAGTGGCTTGACAGGTATAGCTTCCAGCGTCAGAGAAGGTGAGAGGAGAGAAGGAGAGAGTAGCATCTGATACCGCTGTACCATTCTTTAACCACTGGTAGGTCACCATAGCATCAGTGAGGCCCTCAGCTAAAGTGACTGTACAGGTGAGGGAGAACATTGATCCTACCATTGGAGTAGCTGCACTTGACACAACACTGACAGAGTCTGGATAAGGATATGTAATTTTCACACTAAGTTATACCCTTAGCAATTTACCATAATTATTATCTAGTGTATAATTATTGATTAACCAACTCACAGATTATGGCACAGATTCTTTGCGTAACATTTAGGGCATCAGGTACCACACAGCAGAATAGCCCAGTTGGCATGAAGACATTAGTATTGAGGCGGTTCAGGTTGATTGCTCCATCATCTCCCCTGGTTCTGTAAAATGAAGTAGCTCTGCCTTGAGTTGGAACAGCTGTCCCATCAGGAAAGAGCCACTCTCCAAATCTGTTTGGTACAGTTGCACAACATGGCCTTCTATCAGTGATGCACTGGAGTCCAGTGTTGGATGTAGTCTCCCCAATCTCATTGGTGGAAATGATACTGTTGTTAGAATAGACTGCCCCCCTCAGAAGGAGGTGGACACCTGTGTGTGTGTATGTGAATAGAAGGAGGGTTGAATGTGACGTGTGTGTGTAATTAAATGTGTGAGTGTGATAAATTACTCACCTGTGGGCTGTCCACTGACCACTGTAGTTGCAAACAGCAGCACAGTAAGCAAGAGTGAAAGTTGTGAGCATCGATTATCAACCATAGCTATAGCTTCTTCAAGGGTGTATATTTTCTGATTTTTGTTGGGTGCGGACCAATCTATATAATGCTAATATGGCCACTATGATGGTTCCACAGCTTGGATACGCAGAATGAATATGTGCACTAGGTATAAACGTGATATAAACACAGGGTTGCTGCTTCCCATTTGTCACCAGCCAAGATATTGTTTAGCTAATGTCTATGAGAACATTGTCAACCTGAATCTGAAACCACATGATACAATAATTTTAAATAAATATATAGGAAATGAAGTAATGATTTTCTGTTGTAGCATACACTGGAGCCTTTACTAGAGACTCTAATTTTTTTTTTTTGTATTTGTATATAATAATTTTGCATGATGATATGCATAAAATAGCAAAAGCTAATACGAGTATGTACCCACTAGCTATATTACAAGATTAATAGTAAGGTAAAAATAAGAACTTTTGCTACATACACAATACAGAACAAAAGATACAAAACCACATCAAAGATGATCACTGATAACATCAGCAGAGTGGCGCAGTGGGAGCGTGCTGGGCCCATAACCCAGAGGTCGATGGATCGAAACCATCCTCTGCTAATATTTTTTTCTTTGTACTTACCATTAAATTTTCTCTTGATCCACTTTGGTGCACTTCTCTTTCCCAGACTTTTGTCTTGGTGCTATAAAATCGACAACAAACGAAATAAATTCGTTAAGGTAGGGTTCGTTAATAAGTTGGAGGACAGCAGATCAGATCAGTAGTGGCTATATTATTATAAGATACTGTTGCCGACAACACTGGCTCTAGTATTGAATTGAAGGTACAATTAACTAAAGTCTGTGCCACTTACATGTACAGGATACCCCTTTGTGTCATGTCAATATGTTCCAAATAGATCCTGCCGACTTCCAGTAGGGCTATAGGGTGCGCATGTGTAGATAGCAGAATGATGCACAACATGTTTGGTTTCATGGCACACGTGATCGCAGTCAGAGTGCACTTGAATATATTATAAACGTGACATGAATAACTAGTGTAGGTTGCTAGCTATTTAGACTTTGTCCCTAGCCAAGATAAACAATTGCAAATAATGTTTAACTAGCTAATACCAGTATCTGTACAAACATTGTCATTATGACCTGAATCTACAATACTTTGTATAATGCGGAAGTATCTACAATACCATATGCTATAGCATCTGATGCTGTTAATTTTTGTAACTTTAAAGTGCTGTTTTCCCAGTTTTAGTGATTTCATCTGCTGTAGCATACACTGGAGCGGCCTCTGGTTTACTGACAGGGAATTCATACGGGAGAGCTGCTCCAGGATATTCTGTTGGTTCATAGGTCCTTCCACCTCCCCCAGACCTAGCTAGCTTGTCAGGATCCTCGTACTCTCCACTTGCATCTCCCAAAGCCCCCAGCTTCACCTGACCATAGGCCATATTTGCTGACACAGCAAACTTGCTTTTGCTCGACTTTCTCCGCCTGTTAAATATATCGAAAGTGCTCACAGTTAATGCCAGAATAATATTTGCCAATAGTGACTATAGTGAAGTTCAGTTCATACCAATTTTAATGCAAGTTCATAATAATAATATTATAGTTTACACATCACTGACCAGCAGATGCACACTGTGATAGCAGTCACAGCAGCAATGGTTCCCACTACCAGGATCACCACCCCCACAGCAATACCAACCTCACTGGAGCTTCTGCATAATGTCTCCGGTGATGATTGATCTATGCAATTCATCCAGAAAATCAATACAGGTTTGGGATATTAGCTAGCTATTACATGTATGTCGCTAGTTCACCTGCAGTTGTCACAGTTGCAGTGATAAGTGCACTGGGCAACTGAGTTGACTCAGAGCGGATAGATACAGATCCCACTTGACTTGAATTTAGCCCTATGCTGGTGACAAACGAAGGAAGAAGAAGATTTTTCCCATTGCCAAGGAAGATCCTGTATCCAATAATAGCAGGGACTGCTTCCGATGGAGAACTCCAACTGACCTCCACTGGGGCGGAGGAACCAGACTGAGTGGCTACAACATTCACAGGAGGACCAGAAGCTGAAGAAAAATTTATTGGGTTAACAATAATTACATACAGAACAGATTTAGTATACCTTGCACGATATAGTTAGCGGAATTTAAAATTTGGTCGCTGGTCCCTCTTATTGTGCAGGTGTATGTTCCTGGTGCCCTACCACTGACCATAAGGACGCTGGTGTAAGAGTGGGTGGAGGCATCAGTCTCAACTAGAGGATCGGTGTTATCCAGTAAGAAACTATCTCTTGTCCAAACCACACTACTAGCTTGTCCACCAGTCGAGTTACAAGTGAGGGAGAAGCTGATATTCACAGATTCTTTATCGGATATGAACTGAAAGTTAACTTGAACCATTACACCTGCATGGACGTCACTCATAAATTTATAAAATTAAAGGCAATGCATGAATAGTCATGACTTACGAACAGTGATTTCAATAGTATTACTGCTGCGTATTTCAGATCCAGTGAGGTAGGTTGCAGTCGACTGTGGCATGATAGTAGCTGTACAGGTGTAGTTTCCAGAGTCACTCCTCCCAAATGAATTGAGCTGGGTGGTGTAGGTGAAGGTTGTACCACTCACACTGACAGTGTTAGACAGACTGAGTATAGTTCCATTTGGGTGGGCCAGCTGTGCGGACACCATCAGCAGTGAGAGATCAAACTCCATTATTGCTGAGTTTAACTCCACAGTACATGACACAGTAATGGTGGATGTGGCATCTACTGGGCTAGAGGGGGTACTTGTCATAGACACAGAGGCAATGGAGGGGACTGCAGGAGGAAGAGAAGCTGAAGATTATCACTTTATGGATCTACTAACCTGTTAGTCTGATATCTTCAGTATGGCTGAGCATCATCCCATCCACAGCGACCTGGCAGGTGTACTGGCCAGCATCAGACAGACGGAGAGAAGAGAAGAAGAGAGTTGATCCTGTTTCAGAGAGCACAGTGTCATCTCTCCTCCATTGGTATTCACTGACAGGACCACTGGTTCCACTGACTTCACAGGTGAGGGAGTAGCTCTGTCCTGGAGCTGGAGTGGCTACACTACCAGTGATACGTACAGTGAAGCTGGGAGCTGAATATTAAATTAAGCGGAGGGAAATGGGATTATACCATTATCACTCAAATTTAATCAACTCACAGATTGTGGCACAGACTCTCTGCATAACATCTAGGGCATCAGGTACCACACAACAGAACAACCCAGTTGGCATGAAGACATTAGTATTGAGGCGGTTCAAGTTGACTGTTCCATCATCTCCCCTGTTTCTGTAAAACGATGTAGCTCCGCCAGGAATTGGAACAATTGTCCAATTAGGAAAGCGCCACTCTCCAAATCTGTTTAGTCGAGTTGCACAACATGGCCTTCTGTCAGTGATGCACTGGAGTCCAATGTTGGATGTAGAGTTAATCTCCCCAATATCAGTGATGAAAATAACACTGTTGTTAGCATAGACTGTCCCCCTCAGAAGGAGGTAGACACCTGTATGTGTATGGGTGTTTGAAAGAATATTCTAAGAAACAGGGTTGAAGTGATATCTGCACGTGTGCATGTGTGTGTGTGTCTGGTATGTGATACTATTATAATATTATTATGTGAGTGAGTCTAGATTTAAATTAACTGACAGTAAAAACTATAGCCTCACCGGTGGTAACTCTGAGTGTTTCAGATTGTGAACTGATGGAAAGGAATGATGGACTAACAACAGCTGAGCAGTTATAGACTCCAGAGTCACTCCTCCCAAATGAGCTGATTATGGCTGCAGTGGTATAGGTAGATCCAGACACTGATGGAGTAGTGGTAGACAGTGGACTCCCAGCTGGATCACTCAACTGAATATTCACAGTCACTGGGACATCTATTGCTGGGTCCAAGTCAGCAGTGCAGGTCAGAGTAACAGTGGACCCAATTGGACGAATCATTAGTGGGTTAGTTTGATTCGTCGAGATCCTGATCACTGTTGGCCTAGGCACTAAATGAGAAATAATAATATTGTAGTTGCTATTAATTGAAGATAATGGCTCTAAAGATCACATCAACCTACAAGTCAGTCGAACACTCTCAGAGTTGGATGAGGCAGTGGTAATGGGGTCACTGAGTAGACTAGAGGTGATAGTGGCCTGACAGGTGTAGCTTCCAGCATCAGAGAAGGTGAGAGGAGAGAAGGAGAGAGTAGCCATTGTCTGATCTGATACCACTGCACCATTCTTAAGCCACTGGTAGGTCATCATAGCATCAGTGAGCCTCTCAACTAAAGTGATAATACAGGTGAGGGAGTACATTGATCCTACCATCGGAGTAGCTACACTTGACAAAACACTGACAGAGTCTGGATAAGGAGATGTAATATATATAATTAAAGTAAAGCAATTTACCATAATTATTATCTAAAAATTGATTAATCAACTCACAGATTGTGGCACAAATTCTCTGCATAACATTTAGGGCATCAGGTACCATACAACAGAACAGCCCAGTTGGCATGAAGACATTAGTATTGAGGCGGTTCAGGTTGACTCTTCCATCATCTCCCCTATTTCTGTAAAATGATGTAGTCCCATAATAATATAGATTTGGAACAGCTGTCCCATTAGGAAAGAGCCACTCTCCAACTCTGTTGTTCGGTACAGTACAACATGGCATTCTATCAGTGATGCACTGGAGTCCAGTGTTGGATGTGGAGTTAGTCTCCCCAATATCGGTGATGGAAATGATACTGTTGCCAATATAGACTTCCCCCCTGAGAAGGAGGTAGACACCTGTATGTGTGTATACGTATGTGCGTTAAACAGTTTGAAAGAATAGAGAGGGTTGCATGGGAGTGATGTGTGCGTGTGTGTGGATGTGAGTGTGTCCCTTTAATTATATGTGAGAGAGTTAGCTCTACAATCAAATCAACTGACAATTATTGTAGCCTCACCAGTGGTAACTCGGATTATTACAGATTGCGAACCGCTGCTGGACAGGAATGAATTTGAAGATGATGGAGTAACAGAAGCTGAGCAGTTATAGACTCCAGAGTCATTCCTCCCAAATGAGCTGATTGTGGCTGCAGTGGTGTAGGTGGCTCCAGAGACTGATGGAGTAGTGGTAGCCAGTGGACTCCCAGCTGGATCTCTCAGCTGAAAATTCACAGTCACTGGGACATCTATTGCTGGGTCCAAGTCAGCTGTACAGGTCAGAGTAACAGTGGATCCAACTGGACGAACCATTAGTGGGTTAGTTTGATTCGTCGAGATCCTGATCACTGTTGGCCTAGGCACTAAATGCGAAATATTGTAGTTGCTATTAATTGAAGATAATGGCTCTAAAGATATCGTCAACCTACAAGTCAGTCGAACACTCTCAGAGTTGGATGAGGCAGTGGTAATGGGATCACTGAGTAGACTAGAGGTGATAGTGGCCTGACATGTGTAGTTTCCAGCATCAGAGAAGGTGAGAGGAGAGAAGGAGAAAGTAGCCATTGTCTGGCCTGATACTACTGTACTATTCTTAAGCCACTGGTAGGACACCATAGCATCAAGGAACCTCTCATGATCAACTAAAGTGACTGTACAGGTGAGGGAGTACAGTGATCCTACCATTGGAGTAGCTACACTGGATGCAACACTGACAGAGTCTGGATAAGAAGGTGTAATTTACACACTAAGTTACACCCGAAAGTAAAATGAGTGTATTGTAAAAATGAATTAAGCAACTCACAGATTATGGCACAGACTCTCTGCGTAACATTTAGGGCATCAGGTACCACACAACAGAACAACCCAATTGGCATGAAGACACTAGTATTGAGGCGGTTCAGGTTGACTGCTCCATCAGCTCCCCTGTTTCTGTAAAATGATGTAGCTCCACCTTGAGGTGGAACAGCTGTCCCATCAGGAAAGAGCCACTCTCCAAATCTGTTTGGTTGAGTTGCACAACATGGCCTTCTGTCAGTGATGCACTGGAGTCCAGTGTTGGATGTAGAGTTAGTCTCCCCAATCTCAGTGATGGAAATAACACTGTTGTTATCATAGACTGTCCCCCTCAGAAGGAGGTAGACACCTGTATGTGTGTATGTGAACAGAAAGAGGGTTGGGAGTAACGTCTGTGTGTGTGAGTGTGTGTGTGTGTGTGTGTTTGAGTGTGATAAACTACTCACCTGTGGACTGTCCGCTGATAAATGAAATGCTGGTAGTTACAAACAGCAGCGCAATAAACAAAAGTGAAAGTTGTGGGCATCGATTCTCAACTATAGCCATAGCTTCTTCAAGCTATAGGGTACTTTCTGATTTTTGTTGTATGCAGACCAATCTATATTACTATTAACTTAGTATGATCACTATAATGATGGTATGGATGCACAGAATGAACAAGTGCATTTAGCTACGTGATTGCTGCATCCCATTTGTCCCCAACCAAGATATACAATATTATTATTATTATTATTATTTAGCTAATACCTTTGTAAACACTTTCAACCTGAAACTACTTGATATTGTATAAACAATGAAACTCCTTGATATTGTATAAACAATGCCATAATAATATTATTATTATTATAGGAATTATAGTGGTGCCATGGCAGTGTATTATTATTATCATGTATGCAGACACTGTAAACATTGAAGTGTTGTCTTTCCACTGTCAGTACAGTATTGCGCATGCGCGATACATGTGCCAACAGCAGAAAGTAAAATAATGTTGTGGGCGTGGCTGTGGATCTCGATAAGTAAGTGGTCAGCTGCGCCGGTAGTGCAAGCGCAAGATGGCCACTAACGGCAGGAAACCATCCTCTGCTAATATTTTTTTTCTTTGTATTTACCATTAAATTTTCTCTTGATCCACTTTGGTGCACTTCTCTTTCTCAGATTTTTGTCTTGGTGCTATAAAATCGACAACAAACGAAATAAGTTCGTTAAGGTAGGGTTTGTTAATAAGTTGGAGGACAGCAGATCAGATCAGTAGCGACTATATTATTCAAGATAGATACTGTTGCTGATAATGCTGGGTCTAGTATTGAATTAAAGGTACACTTAACAAAAGTCGATCTGTGCCACTTAGCTACAGGATACCCCTTAATGCCATGCCAATATTATATTCCAAATAGCTAGATCCCGCCAACTTCCATTAGGGTTATAGGTTGTGCATGCGTAAATAGCAGAATGGTGCACAACATAATATTTAGTTTCATGGCACACATGATCACAGTCATAGTGCATGCACTTGAATATATAAACGTGACACAATATTAAAACAACTGGTGTAGGTAGCTATTTAGACTTTGTCCCTATAGCCAAGATAAACAAATAATGTTTAGCAAATACCAGTGTCTGTACAAACTATGACCGGAATCTACAATACTAACTGTATAATACGGAAGTATCTACAATGTCATGCTACAGCATCTGATGCTGTATAATTTCTGTAACATTAAAGTGCTGTTTTTCCAGTCTTAGTGATTTCATCTGCTGTAGCATACACTGGAGCCTCTGGTTTACTAACAGGGAATTTATACGGAGGAGCTGCTCCAGGATATTCGATTGGTTCATAGTTCCCTCCACCTCCTCCTCCCCCACATTGTCCAGAGAGTCTAGCCAACTTGTCGGGATCCTCGTACACACTTCCCATAGCCTCCAGCTTCACCTGATCATAGGCCCTGTTTGCTGACACAGCAAAATCACTCTTGCCTGACTTTCTCTGCCTGTTAAGTACATGTACATCAAAAATATTAATGAATACTATAGGTTTTGCCAACAACGACTATAGCGAAGTTCATGTTTACAGTACTACTATTATAGTTACATCACTGACCAGCAGATGAACACTGCGATGGCAGTCACTGCAGCAATGATTCCCACTACCAGGATCACCCCCACAGCAATACCAACCTCACTGTAACACGTGCAAGGTGTTTCTGATGATGATTGTTCATTGATATCTATGCAATTCATCCAGAAAATCAATAATCTTTGTGTATATATATAAGCTACGTAGTTCACCTGCAGTTGTCACAGTTGCAGTGATCAGTGCACTGGGTAGCTGAGTTGACTCAGAGCGGATAGATATAGACCTAACTTGACTTGAATTTAGCCCTATGCTGGTGATATATGAAGGAAGAAGATGATTTTGCCCATTGCCAAGGAAGATCCTATATCCAATAATAGCAGGGGCAGCATCCGATGGAGGACTCCACCTGACCTCCACTGGGGCAGAGGAGTTGGATTGAGCAGCTACAACATCCATAGGGGGAGCAGAAGCTGAAGAAAAATAATTAGCTAGGTTAGATGCATACACAACGGATTTATTATACCTTGCACAACAAAGTTAGTGGAATTTAGAACTTGGTCGCTGGTCCCTCTTATTGTGCATGTGTATGTTCCGGGTGCTCTACTACTGACCATAAGGATACTGCTGTAAGAGAGAGTGGAAGCATCAGTCACTACCAGAGGATCGGTGTTGTCCAACAAGAAACCATCTCTTGTCCAAACCACACCACTAGCTTGTCCACCGGTGGAGTTACAAGTGAGGGAGAAGCTGATATTCACAGAATCTTTATCGGATATGAACTGAAAGTTAACTTGAACCATTACACCTGCATGGGCGTCACTCATAAACTTATAAATGGCAATGAATAGTCATAACTTACGAATAATGATTTCAATAGTATTACTGCTGCGTATTTCAGATCCAGTGAGGTAGGTTGCAGTTGATTGTGGTCCGATAGTAGCTGTACAGGTGTAGTTTCCAGAGTCACTCCTCCCAAATGAGTTGAGCTGGGTGGTGTAGGTGAAGGTTGTACCACTCACAGCGTTAGACAGGCTGAGTATAGATCCATTTGGGTGGGTCAGCTGTGCAGACACCATCAGTAGTGGGAGATCAGACTCCAGTATTGCTGAGTTTAACTCCACAGTACAGGTCACAGTGACAGTTGATGTAGCATCTACTGGGCTAGATGGAGTACTTGTGACAGACACATATGCTGTGGAGGGGACTGCGGGAGGATCCGGAAGAAAAGCTGAAGATTATCACTTTATAGATCTACTAACCTATTAATCTGATGTCTTTAGTACGACTGAGCATCATCTCATCCACAGTGACCTGACAGGTGTACTGGCCAGCATCAGATAGATGGAGAGAAGAGAAGGAGAGAGTTGGTCCTGTTTGAGAGAGCACAGTGCCATCTCTCCTCCATTGGTATTCACTGACAGGACCACTGGCTCCACTGACTTCACAGGTAAGGGAGTAGCTCTGTCCTAGAGTTGGAGTGGCTACACTACCAGTGATACGTACAGTGAAGCTGGTAGCTGAATGTCAAAGATGGGAAAAGAAATTATAATTATCACACAAAAATTTGACCAACTCACAGATTGTGGCACAGACTCTCTGTCTAACACCTAGGGCATCAGGTACCTCACAACAGAACAGCCCAGTTGGCATAAAGACATTAGTATTGAGGCGGTTCAGGTTGACTGCTCCATCATCTCCCCTGGTTCTATAAAATGATGTAGCACTGTTTATAGTTGGAACAGCTGTCCCATTAGGAAAGAGCCACTCTCCAAATCTATTTGGTAAAGTTGCACAACATGGCATTCTATCAGTGATGCACTGGAGTCCAGTGTTGGATGTAGAGTTAGTCTCCCCAATATCGGTGATGGAAATGATACTGTTGCCTGTATAGACTGTCCCCTTCAGAAGGAGGTAGACACCTGTATGTGTGTATGTATTAAATAGTTTGAAAAAACAGAAAGAAGGTTGGGAGTGACATGTACATGTGTGTGGATATAAGTGTGTCCCTATAATAATATTACTATTTAATATGTGAGAGAGTTAGCTCTACAGTCAAATCAACTGACAATTATTATTATTATAATATTGTAGCCTCACCAGTGGTAACTCTGAATGTTTCAAGTAGTGAAACAAAAGAATTTGAAGCTGATGGACTAACAGTAACTGTGCAGGTATAGACTCCAGAGTCACTCCTCCCAAATGAGCTGATTGTGGCTGCAGCGGTGTAGTTGGATCCAGATACTGATGGAGCAGTGGTAGCCAGTGGACTCCCAGCTGGATCACTCAACTGAATATTCACAGTCACTGGGACATCTATTGCTGGGTCCAAGACAGCCATGCAGGTCAGAGTAACATTGGATCCAATCGGATGAACCATTAGTGGGTTGGTTTGATCCGTTGAGATCCTGATCACTGTTGGCCTAGGTACTAAAATTAGTTAATGAGTGACATTGGTAAGGAGCTATGAGGACCCCTAGTATTTAAGAAAGACCTACAAATCATGATCAGTTGAAGACTCTCAGTGTTGGATGAGGCAGTGGTAATATGACTTATGAGTAGACTAGAGGTGACAGTGGCCTGACAGGTGTAGCTTCCAGCATCAGAGAAGGTGAGAGGAGAGAAGGAGAGAGTAGCCATTGTCTGATCTGACACCACTGCACCATTCTTTAACCACTGGTAGGTCATCATAGCATCAGTGAGCCTCTCAGCTCCAGTGACAGTACAGGTGAGGGAATACATTGATCCTACCATTGGAGTAGCTACACCGCTGGATACAACATTGACAATGATGGTTGGGTCTGGAGATGAGAAGATGCATGCAAGATATCAACAAATCATTTAAGTTTATACTCACTCTCTACATTGAGGCCCCAGGATGCTGATGCTGTAGCATTAATATCGTCAATTGTAGCTCTGCATGTGTATGTCCCAGTATCAGAGGCTGACAGTAGGTTAAATGTCAGTGTGCTCATGTTACCAGTTGTCACCACTCCAGATGTGATCATGTTGTCATGCATCAGCCAGGTTATCATTGGCTGATCAGCTGACCCAGTCACAGTAACAGTACACTCAAGACTGTAGCTCTCCCCAGCAGTGTTTCTACTGGAAGATGTGACAGCAACATTGATAGTTACAGGAGGCGGTGAAGCAGTTGTTAGTGGAATCTCTGTTGCTGGTGGTGTGCTCCCTGGAGTATAATATACCCAAGTGGTCGGTGGTTCCTCTAGAGTGGTCCCAAAAAGTTAATAATATTGTAGAACTAGCAGTTGATGATGATACAAACCACTCACCGATATAAACAGCTATAGTCTCATTGGCACCATCAACATCGGGTACCTCACAGTAAAAATGACCTCTCTCTGATGGATTACCAAAACGATGTAAGCGTACTGCCCCACTAATCCTATCTCTATAGAAAAAATTTCTAGTGGGATCACTAGCAAGCTCCTGTGAGAAACTCCCAACTTGAGTCCCATCAGGGCGGTACCAGTGACCCTGAGCCACACCATCTACGGCATCTGAACCTCTGCAACAATCACTTCTGTTAGTGTTGCAATAAAGACCACTAACACCAGCACCAATATCACTGGCCCAGACATCGCCTTTATGGTGGATAATCACTCCATTGAGCGATAGGTAAACTCCTGGTAGTATGAAACGCAGTTATTAGTCAGCCACTCTCAGATATTAATTCACTCACCTGTGGGCTGTCCACTGACAATGTCAACTGAAATGCTGGTAATGACAAATAGCAGCATAGTAGACAAGAATGAATGTTGTGAGCATTGATTTTCTACCACAGCCATAGTGTCTTCAAGCGTGCTTTTGATTTTGTTGGGTGTGTAATGGTTCCACGGCACACACAAAGAATGAACACGCACACACTTAAAGTGTCATAAACAACAGGTCGCTGCATCCTTTTGTCCCCAACCAAGATAAACAATACTGTTTAACTATTATATCTGTGTACTCAAAATCATAGCCGTATATATACGACATTATAGGAATACAGTAGTGCTATGTCATGCATGCAGACACTGTAAAAGAATCATACTGAAGTTGTATTTTTCCACAGTTTGTGATATCATCCTGCTGTAGCATACACTGGAGCCTCTAGCTTACTCACTGAGAAATTCCTAGGGAGCTAGTTACCAGCATGGATTGTAATAGCGTGGGGATATAATCCATGTTACCAGTAATCTATGCACAGTATTGCGCATGCGCGCCAACAGCAGGAAGCACAAAATTTGTAGTGGGCGTGGCTATGGCTGTCAATATTAAAGTAGTCAGCTAGCTGGTGGTACGTAGCTACATAGCAAGATGGCCACTAATGGCGGGAGGCGCTCGAGTTGGTGGGCTGACACCATCAAGCGAGAGGAGACCGTCAACAAGGAGCTCACCCTGCAGATCGATAACAGAAGAAGAAGAAGCTCAACGTCAGTAGCAACAAATCTATGATAGCTATGATCATAGGGATACAGATAGATCACTGACCATGGCAACCATGGACCACAGAATTTAATACGTAATGATGATTTATACATGCAGGGTCTATGGTGATCTCAATTCTCTGTTGGTAAATAAGGATCGATTAACCTCACTTTCAGCATCAAGAGTAAGCCCGGTCACCAGCTAGCTGTAGGATTTTTACTGTATGCCATTAAATAACACTGTAGCTATGTGTTTATAGCACTAAAAATAGTTTAGTATGGATCTGCATTGATGCTGCAGGACAATGGCCGTGGTGGAGGTTCTTCCAAGTCTGTAATCAAGACCAAAGAAGTGAGTTAATTTTGGCAGCTCCAACTGGCCTCCACTGTGACACCAGTCGCATTAATTTAATTTAATCAGATTGCAGAAGCCATTGACATAGCCCTGGCCACTGGTTGCCGAGTATTTACCACTGCAGCGGAGAGCATCACTAAAACAGACATTCTTGATTTTCTCAGGAAGGTACAATTGAAGTTTAAAATTTCAATCTTGCAATGCCTTGTAGACTTAAGTCTGTGGATTTCCTTCTCGTAATGTTTACATTTGGGGAAAAACAGCATCCCTACTTAAGCCACTTGGTGATACCATGGATATGCTGTCAATGACAAAGGAACAAGCCACTCCAAGGAGTGTTACCTATTGTGCATATATTATCCGTATATCATATTATGATCAATAATTATTTTAAATTGTACTTGCAGATTTTTCATCTTACCGATGTACAATTAGAAAGAGCACAAACTCAGGCCAGTCAGCAGGTAAATAGCGTCATGGCATGAAGTTCATTCCAGTGATATGTGGGCTGGCTATTGTGTCTGTGTCTGTTTGTTCTTTCATGTTTGCCCTCCACCCTAAGCTTATCAAATTGTGTCTTTCTTGTTTTTCAGCCACCATCCAAGCTGCAGTTAATGTGTAGAGGTAAGTTGCTCAAGTTCAAGATGAGTGTACAATTATTGATAATCTTATCTACTTTTGGCAGTAATAAAAGCAACAGAACTGAAATCAAAAGATGGCAATGGTACATAGTATAGTATAGTATACACGATAGATTGTAGGATTATGTATGACAGTAGCAGACCTATACCTTGTAATAGGTGAGCTCTGAATCTGTTATAGACAAAAGGACAGTTGCCCCTGGTGTTGTTTACTTAGTCATTTGATAATGGATGTCTGAAAATTCATCTGTGGATAGGATATCTTAGTATGAGATCAAACATTTCAACTGAGTGATCTTCAAATGCAACATAACATGACTCAAAACCTTTGTGTACAGTCATCATGTGTTCTTATACAAACATCGTTGCATCTGCTTAGGTCTGCACACTACTGTTTACTAGTATTGTCATTAGAAGCCAGCAAGTGAGAGTGGAATAATTCTTATAGTTGTTGGAGTACACATACACAGCCTGGGCTAGCCAGTACTCTACTATAATATATAGCCAAGCTGATCAGTTATATAGCTGCACTATAGTTTCTTTGAATGGCAGCTGTGAAGATCCACTGTAGCTATAGGCTTTGGCTTGCACCAGGCAAAAAAACCAGGTCAGCTGGGACAGTTAGTGGTTTATGTTTGTAAAATTACCACTTAAAGGTACATGCAAACTCTGCTTTATGTTTTTGGCAGCTGTGGTCTGTTTGAAGTTCACGCTATGAGGCACACCACAATTGCTAAAAGGTCACTGTATATTAATAGAAGACTCTAAGCTTCCTTTCATGGAACTGCTTCTATAGTGCTTTATGATTGCTGGCATCAAGGAACAAATTCCTAATGTGTATGGCTTCATAGATATAGATGCTTACGGTATTTACAGATTAGCTGGTGACATCATAATAGCATTATATATGGAGCTGCATCCTTGTATACTGTGCTTACAAAGCATTGTAGTGTCTTTCAGCAATCTTGTGATGGCTTTTTGCAACCCTGGATCACTGCCTGCATATGCAGCCCTGAAGTACTGCCTAAAGGAACTTTTGTAGTGGTACACTTTCGTGTATGGGGTGATGGTAACTTGCCACCTATGTGTCTAGGTATGCTCATTATTAGCTTACTATAATCAGTACACTGAAAGGTGCCTTTCAGAGAGTGAATACTGCACTCACACTTTAGACAATACATCACCTCATTGTCACTCTTTCGATGAACGAATGCCACAATAATATTATTGAACTTATATCCCTCCTAGAAATACATTTGCTATTGAGCTATACTAACAGGATTGCATAATAATATGTAATGCTTGCATACAGGAACTCATATTCGAAGTCCATATTGTCGCCTGGGGATTGTCAACCAGAGGCATATTGAGACTAGCTCAGAGTTCAAGTTCCTGAGTGAGTGGCAGAAGGCTGGAGCTCTAGCGGACGTGGCTTCAACGTCCACCAAGCCAGCCACTGTGGAGCCAGTCTGGAATGAAGACGTGAAGCTGTAAGTGATTCCTCTTTGTACAATCATAATAATAATATTATAATTTTGATCCACTAGCAAAACAACATTATAATTTATCTTTTGGTCCCATAATCAATCTTTGGATTCCACAGCCATTACAGGGATTCCACCAGAACGGAATCCAAACCGGGTGCTTAATGATATTTGTAGGATTTTAATTAATAAGTTATAGCTTGAAATTTCTCCAATTAGCCCAAAGTCAAACTGGGTGGCCCACCCTGATTCAGGTATGCTGGGGGAAATACTGCATTATTATTTTTTGATTATGTACCAACTAGAATAATTATGTAATTATGTGCTATAGAGAAAGAATGATACTATAGCTATTTAATGTAGAGTGTTGGAGAATATTGAAGAGGACATGATAGTAGTGGAGCTATGGTGAGTAATTACTAAGTAATTACCATACCTATTATTGTTGGGACTTATCAAATGACATCCTCTAAGATGATGATATTATAGTGCTCATGTTACTGTAACATTAATTTTTTAGGGACGATGTACATCAAGAACCGAGAAAGAATCTTAAAACACTCATGTACGCCACTCTGTTACTTAGATATAAAGAATGTTAATAACTCTGCTAGTTAGATATTCAAAGAATTCTAATAAAGATTATTTATCACTGTTTGCTGGGTGTGGGTCTTGCAAGTTTATTTCCCACTAAGTGGAAAATGCAAACTTAGACAAAATTAGTTACACTTTAAGCGTTAATGAAAGTCAACAATGCTGATTAGGTATCGCTATAAATATTGTTTACTGGGTGGGCCTTCTGAAAAAATCCACCACTTAATAATTTATAACTTGACCTAATGTGATAGCAGGTCATATTATGGCTTTCTTTACAGCTCTCACAACAAAGAGGAATTCCTGAGTTGGACATCTCACCCAGTCCACCTCGTTCCCATTGCTGGTGAACAGTCGCAGTTCACTCTCACATCTCGCAGCAAAAAGACGCACAAAGGGTTCATCTCCATGTTCCTCAGCATCCAGGCGGACACCGACAAACAGCTAGAGGTTTGGAATTGTGTGCAGTGTAGGGCAAAATTTCATGTAGACTTTTCTGAAACTGAAGGAAATTTTTCCCTATACTGTACAATTTCCTTTACATTTCCTTCAACGCAGATTGAAGGAAATACAACTTTTTTTCTAGTGGTATTCGGCTATCATTGTGTCTGTGTGCTTTTGTATGTATTCAATAGCCTCATCCAGAATAGCCTGGCATGTGGCTGCACAGCTGGCCTAGGCTACATGTACATGCATGTATTGTGGGTGTACATGCACACGTACCACACAGGATGGCCATGTGTGATCGATCACTCATAGCTATAATACTATAGTGTACAAACATTGTGTAGTATATAAACAACCACAGAAGCACCCTCATGCACCTGCACCTGGTCAAGTGTTGCCCTGTTGTGTGGTAGCATGGAATGACCACAGACCACAAAAAGTCAGTCTGCATGAGGGAATTTTAGCAGCCGTACTTGCATACATTTCTATTATCATATGTATGATAATAGAAATGTATGCAAGTACGGCTTTTGTATCCAAAGTCACTCACATGCTCTTATTTTAGGCTCGTTTTCATGAGCATCAACTGTTGACTCGGGCGCTGATCAATGAAGGTAGCAAGGATGGTGATAGCAATGGCCACTCGTGGAACTGGAATGGGACTCTTGGCAGCGAGGCGGAGAAGCTCCTTGAATACCACGGCTCACTTAATGGGCTGCATAAATTGCAGATGGCTTCTGTGTGAGTATAGAATTCCAATGCATTCTGCAATGGATACACAATAGTGTGTATATAACATGTACACCAATGGTACAAACATTCATACAACATGCATATTATCTGTAATCATACGTACAATATGTAACTGTGTATAATATTATTATCCTTGAAATTGTACAAATTACGTATATACTTTGTATGTGCAATTTGAAAAAAAGTAGCATAGCTATATATATAGCTATATACTTATATTAATTCTATGACATACAGACTCCTATCAGAGTTACTCAAGTACCAGGGGATTTATGGTGTTGAGATTCAAGCCTTCAACAAGCTGATTCTGGAGATCAAGAAATTGGAGCAGATGTATCCATTGGTTCAGCAGGTAATGCCTATGGAAAAGGATCCTCAACATCCCGTGAATTCATCATCGAGTCCCGTACCTCATGCTCTCCATCAAATCGTTCAAATGATATCGCCACCAATGGTGGACAACAGCTATGCATGGGTAAGTAAGCATTTCATTTACCTTTGATCGGTACAATGTCAAGCATTAATTTTGTTAATTATTAAATTATTACCTTTGATTGGTGCATACTATTATTTGGCCATTGCAAGCGATCCAAGTTTAATTGCCGGCTAATGATGGTGTGTGTGTGTGTGTGTGGGGGGGGGGGGGGGGGGGGGGGGGAGCATGAGCCAATAAAAATTTAATAATTATTGTAAGACCTTATCAGAATAGTGTTATAAGTTTACTATTGAGATGGCTCTCTTTCTATTTATCTGTAGGAAAAGCAGTTATTTTCTGATCTGGATAAATTGGAATCTGACCTGATGGACATGCTGAATGATCACATTCGCCTGGTGCAATTTGGCTATGATGGAGATGTGGAAAAGATAAACTTACTGCTAAGGTTAGCCTTGCTGTCTTATGGCACATCAAAGAGACCTTTCTATGCACCAGTTCATTCAAAGAAATGGGGTCTAACTATTGTTTTGACTTATATGAATGGTTGACTGCTCCTGTTACTTAACGGTTACTATTAGTGCAAACTTCATGATGACCATTACCATGCATAAATAGTGTAATTTAATATCTAATTCAGCACCTTGAAGGAGCTATACTCTATTGAAGCATATGACCACCAACTTGAGTCTAAGCGAAGCTTCAGCAGTCAACTGGAGAGCTGTATTGTGCCCTCTGTGAAGAGCTGGTTCTCCTTGCTCAAGACTAGAGTGATGCCTTCATTGGGAGTGAGTCACAATCAAGTTTAAGTAGTGGCATACCCAGTCTATGGCAGAGTGTGGCTCTCACCGAACAACGTAATTAGCTAGAAACCTTCGTTTGATCTTGTAAAAATGCTGAATCTTGGCTCATACAGTTTTGCCCCCCTAAATTCAGCCACTCTGATGTTCATGGACTAGCTACACCACTGCTTATAGTATAATTAAATAGTCTATAGACACAGAGTTTCAGCTAATGAATTTGCCATTGGCTTGTTTCCGTGACTACAGTCTGAACAAAAAGAATTACGGGATCTGTGTTCTCATTGTTTGTTGTGGACTGAAAAGGCACAAGAGCAGCTGCACCCAAAGTTCATGGAGTGAGTACAGTACTCGAGTACTCGCATGTATGCTTGTGCCATGTGATACATGGATGACAGACTCTATATGCACGATTATAGACTTGCTGGTGTGGACTATTTCACTAACTACTTGGTGGCATTAGATGAAATGGTAAGTACAGTGTAACATTTCAGCATGCCAATAAGTTATTTTATAATATTATTAATTGCATAATTGTGTTAGCTGAGTTCCGAGGTGGTTACATTATTGGAAGATCACAAGGGAAAGAGAGTTGAGGCATACACATTTGAGATGTACACAACCTTTCAGCAGTTCGTTGAGCTCTCACAACACATTGAAAAAGAGTAAGTACTCGATATATATTAAGCTACTGTATAGTAAAATCAAGTTATTATATCCATTCCCATGTTTGGCAGAGCTCAAAGTAAACTTTCATTTCTCACCTTCCACAAATGGTTTGAGGAGTTTGTTGCCGGATGGATAAAGCTATCTCGAGAGAAGTGTGAATCTCGCATACAGCAAGCGATTCAGCTGGATGAGATTGTCAAAATCACAAAGGACTTGAAGTTATCGACTTCAGCTGTGGATACCAGGGGATTTCTGCATCAGATGGCTGCTTTTTGGCAGCACTTGGACTGGCCTGTGGCCTCGGAAGCGTATGGATTTGCAGTGTCTATGATCGAGAATATGTGCTGCTGTGCAGAGTTTTATGTTGGAAAGATATTCGGAAGTTTGAACTCGGAGAGCTTGCAAGATGAGCATGGAAGATTCAAGGCATCAGAAAAGGTTTCTTCATCTCCCTCCCTCCCTCTCTCTCTCTCTCTCTCTCTCTCTCTCTCTCTCTCTCTCTCTCTCTCTCTCTCTCTCTCTCTCTCTCTCTCTCTCTCTCTCTCTCTCTCTCTCTCTCTCTCTCTCTCTCTCTCTCTCTCTCTCTCTCTCTCTCTCTCTCTCTCTCTCTCACTCTCTCTCTCTCCTCCCTCTCTCTCTCTTTGATAACATGTTATTCATCCTCCATATATAGCTCTGTCTTGTTATAAACAACATGTACTATATTCGAGAGTTCTTATCTGAACTACCAGTCCACATGGAGTTGGATAATTTCTATGCTAGGCTGGAGAAGGAAGAGAAAATGAGAGAATCAAATTCAAATGGTGGCTCTGAAGTAGCTAACTCCGGAATGAGTTTAACTGTACGAGCTAAAATTCTGATTGGTAATTTTGTCGCTACTGCTGATGAGGTGATATTGAAGAAAGTGAATGATGTTGCTAGAAAGATATGTAACAAAGTAAGTTAAACATGTGCTAATCTATAAGCTACGATTTTAAGTCAAGTGCATATAACATCTTTAAAATTTAGTTAACTCCTGATATTCAAGAATTTGTGAACAAAATTATCAAAAGAAAGCAAGATGAGAGCAAAGATAAGGTACTAATAAAGATATGACACACCATAGCATTTTACTGGTATTCTAACTTAATATTTTTGTAGCTGTTGAATCCACTTCTTGATTACTTGACTCAAAATTTAACTACACTTGGAAACAACCTCCTTCCATCGGTGTTTGAGAGGTACATGATAAGCATGTTTGTAGCTTCCATTATGTTGACCGCACATTAATTCTATATACACTTACAGTTTCACTGCAATTCTATGGGAAGTTTCAGTTGGAGCAGTGGAACAGCTTTCTAAAGTTCCTCGAAAGAAGGACATTCTTGTTCAGCAACGACTCTTAGACACTCTAAACTCTCTAAGGGACTTCTACTACTGTGAAGGAGAAGGTGTCAGTGGCAGGGCACTGGACTGTGATGTTTACTTGGTGAGGCATTATGAGTAATTTCATGCATTAAATTGGGTAGCATAAGAAGGTCCATGAATGATGTATGACCTGAAGACATGACTGGTGGGCCTGATTCCCCGAATGCAATTAATTTTCTAATACTATAGTACATGTAGTTATGATTATAACAGTTTTTTTCTGTACTAGACGTTACGTTCCAAGCTGAATATTCTTCGAATGCCGACCAACCAGTTGATCGTTCACTTCTACTCTGAGCTCATGAAGCACCAGCGGGAGAAGACGGGGAAAGGGGGTGGTCTCGGTGAGATGGTCGTCAGTGTTGGCTACATCAAGGAGGTATCAGCTATCGAAGTGATTGTAGTACAAGCCAGAGACATAGGTAAATCTACAATCTTAAAATTTGCAGAATAGTAGCTATGGCATCCTGAATATGTTAGCTTAGCTGCTATTATTATACACAATTCACAGAGTTATGTCACGAGCCATACGTGAAGCTGAGACTATCGTCTACCTGTAAGTCTGCAGACAAGCACTGGAAGACAAAACCAATCAAGGGTGGAAGCAGGGCTCCTTCTTTCAGTGAAGAATTCCTCCTGTATGTTTAATTCTGAGTATGCCTAATAATATTATTATGCATGCCGTTTTGTCATGTTCTGAATCCTTACTAGGTCTGCAACGGAAGCGGAGATGATGTCTGAAGGCACACAGGTGATCTTCTATCTTCTTGATAAAAAATTAAAGAGCAAATCCCACATTGGAATGTGTGCCATAGCTTGCACTGAGATCCCTCATCTCTACCACACCTCACTGAAGCGATCTCTCTCCGATCCAACGGCTCCGCAAAGAAAGAATTTCAATCTATCGCTGTTTCAGTTCTCCACAGAGACTCTGGCTCTCGCTGAGCTGATGGCACGGGCAGATTCGAAAGACGTAAATGCTGCCAGATTCATGAAGATGAACGAACTCTTGCTGGGAAACATCCCCCATCATGCCGGTACAAAGTTTGGTAGAAGCAGAATCAAGACCGTCGAGTAGTTAATGTTTTTAGAAATCAGATTTATATCAGCTGTTGCCGTTAAAATTTAAGCAGTCTTTTGTCAATTACCATTCATGCAATTGAATGAAGCATCTATTAATTTTTATCATGCAGTTGAATGATTGCCATGCTCATGCAGTGACATGTTTACTGCAAGGATAATCTATGAATTTAAAACTTAATAATGGCTTGCTTGCAACTGTTTGGTTGCATCATACTTGCATGGACAAGAATGCATGATACAAATTTTATGCTACTACCATAGATAATTTAGACTATGTACACGTACACGTAGTCTAAATTATCTATGCTACTACTAAGGCCACTCCAAATAAATTTCCTGTTTCTCGTCCACCGCCCGCATCCTTTTCTGGGATGACACGAAATTTTCCATTATCAGTACTTTTGCATGTATGCAATATCCGCATTTACTTTTGTACACGTAGTATACTTGCCTCAAGTGAGTGATAATTAATTAGTTTAAGTGTTTCCTGTAGGCCTTGCTACTGTGTAAATAATGGAATTTACCGCCCGCCCGCATACTACATTAGTTGTTTCCAGGACGGGAAACAGGAAATTTATTTGGAGTGGCCTAATATTATGACATTGTGTATCAAATAGCATTTCCATGGAGTGCAGAGACTAAATAGCATTTCCATGGAGTACAGAGACTAAATCGGATTAGCAGTGTCTAATTTAGAATCCTATGTGGCTGCAATTAAATCCATATCAAAGTCAAAGTATGCAATGCTTATGGCGAGCCAAAATCACTGTAGCTATGGAGCCCCACCCACTATTACTCACGGTTGCTCAATACCCCATGAATTTATTTAACCTCCCAAATATCAGAAGTTTTAGCTGACTCAGCTGATGTGTGTGTGCGTGTGGCCAGTCCGCAAACTGAAACCACTTTGGGTCAGGTCACTGCAGCGCAGCGCATCTCAACGACGGTGGCATTCAGCTGGGTCAGCCCGAGGGGTTATCCCTAGCTGTTACACAGGAGTCAGAAACCTGTAGACTGCTTCATCTGACTCGGAAACCTAGTGAACTAAATCTACCTTCTGAAACTCACGATGGCTAGTGTGAGCAGCAGTGATGATACGCAAGAGACCATGGAGGCATCGCAAGAAGCACCACCGAGCCTCCCGGCTGAGCGGAGTCCGCGCCAGAGAATTGGGACCATGGATAAGAAGTGGAAAGATCAAATAAAGAAAGACAAGACAATCTACAAGCATCTGTCCGAGTTCGTGGAGAAGAGAAGAAAGTAAGTTTTTCTGAGTATCTTGGAACAAAATAGCCACTGAGGACTGTATAAAATTAACAGTCATGCAGTCATGCTGGTTCTGATTCTGTTGTTCGTTTATGAATTTGTTGCTTAGGATGTACGATGACCTTGACGATCTCCTGGAGAAGAAGGCACGTGTGTGCTCGCTCTCAACGGCAACTCTAAAGGTGAATATTCCACACCGTCAATGACCAATTTCTTTGTTCAATTATAATCAGTACCATTTAGAAGCGGCACTGTAGCTCTATATGTGATGACGTGTGATTGTTCCCCTAATGTCCTGTGTTTACACACCGGATGAGTGGGCGGGGGGGATCCTCACCTGGAAATATCAAATTTGAGACGAGATTAGATCATCCATCCACAAATTTTGATAACCGTAGTATAATTTCCAAGAAGAAGAATGCTTGCACTGTAGCAGACTAGCTTAGCTGGTATAAAAGAGGCTCGGTAGGATCGACATCTATCATTCTGTCCCCCCGCCAACCTCGATCGAAAATACGGCGAATTTCTTTAACGGATCTTCTGATTATCAAGATGAAACTGCTTGCTCATAGTACTCCACCCAGCCCTAGCCCTACGTCTATGGTGGGCGAGATATAATAATGCATGCACAACTCATGCAAATGCTCTGTGTACCCTCTGTCAATCAGTGTGACTTAATTCTTTTCTTTTTTCGTGTTGCAGGAGAAGAAGACATCGGTCGTTACGGAGCCCGATTCACCTCATACGAAACACGAGTTTGTTCGCAAGGCGTTTATAAAACATGATGAGGTAAGTAGCTAATAATTGTATATACTTGTGAGGTTCTTGAAGTCTGTAGACTATGTAAGAATCTCAATTAATTATTAGTAGTTTTGAATTAACCAACCATGTTGTACTCTTGGCTGATACCTTTGATGTCACATCAGGTGCAGCAAGCTATTGAGGTCGCCTTGGAAACCAGCTGCAGGGTTCATGGTTCACAAGAAGGAGTGACAAGAAAAGAGATTCTGGAATTCGTACAGAAGGTATTGATCAATCTCCTAAGTAGGATTGCATAGTAATAATACCGTATAGCAAATATTGGCGGGAATTAAATTTGGCAAATAACCCCAAAATCGTTATTGCAAGTTTAAATTTGGCGGTTTGGTATGGGATCACCATATGTATATATATATGTGAGTAGGAAATTTTGCCGGATTTTAATTTGGCGGTTGTAATATAGACCGCCAAATTTTTTTCCCCACCAAATTCTCCGGCTATACGGGATTATACATTGATATCTAAGGTGGCCATGGGTCATCATACCAGCTAATCAGCCATGACATTTGGTCAGTAGATACGACCTAATTCTTTGGGGGAGGAAAATGTGTTTCTATCACCCATGACGTCATTGTGATAAATCATTGCATATTGTTGTATTCTACAGAAGTTTGATTTAACTTGGAAACAAATTGAGGCAGTTGAAGAAAGGGCTAGCCAACAGGTACTGTACATAATATTATATTATTATAGCTACTGTCTTGTATTCATAGTTGACGTGCATACCATACATATATGCCCAAGTAGGAAAATCATCATACCTCTGGCACTACTGTTTATATAACTGTGACGCATACACATACTCCCAAGTAACCACCTCTATCCATCGCATATAATATTATGTTATTTACAAGGAACACCCCTCCCTAAAATAGCTAACCAACTGATTATCCTTGTGCCTTTCTCTTACTTCCATTTGTAGCCACAGTTACAGCTGATGTGCAAAGGTAAGAGCACTTTAGGTGTACATGTATGTATAGTTGACACTACACGAAACCCGATCTCTATCATACTGATGCAGTTATCAGAGCTACAGATCTCAAGGTCAAATCAGGAAATGGTGAGCTAGAATTGATAATTAATTTGTGCTATAATTAGTTATAGATAGTGTACATGTATTATCTGACCCCTGGGCATGGGTGATCACTTGAGGTCATCATAAAAAAAATCTTAGAGTTGTATTCATTTAGCTTATGCACATGGATGTGTGTGTATGCATCTCTCTCTCATTCTCTCTCTCTCTCTCTCTCTCTCTCTCTCTCTCTCTCTCTCTCTCTCTCTCTCTCTCTCTCTCTCTCTCTGTAGTTCAATTCCCACTGGGCCCTACTGTTATGACTTTTGAGAAGATTATTTCACCCGGCCCCAATTGCTCCAGCATGCCTAGGCATAATAATATTATCAATTGGGTCCTAGCTTTATTTTGGCTGGGAGTGGCAAAAAGAGGGAAAAAGTAATATCAGATAGCGACAATAAGTTGGTAAGGTCTTAGGGTGCAATAGTGGGGTAATAATAATTATTATGCATTTCAACGAATTCCTAGCCCAGCTCCAGGATTCTGGGAACAATGCCAAAACTCGCCTGCTCATTTTGTGCCTCTGCAAAATGCCTAGTCCTTACATGCAGACTAGGGGGGAAGACCACGTTCAACTTAATTAGTGGAAGATCTATATATTATATTATTAATATGTGTACACGTGTGAGCCTGAGTGTCTGTGCGTCAGAATGTCTGTCTGCGTGTGTGCTCGAGAGACGCTTTACTAGAAGTTATTAACTGCGATTACCTTCCTTTCTGTATGCGTTTATAGTAATATTCCCGCTCTAAGCTAGATAGGGTGCTTGAGATATAGTTCACCGAGCATAGATCCCTCGATACTCCCTGGAAATCCTATTTTTTTTGATTGAAACACCCACCAATAGTTAACATAGTGGTAATTTGATGCTTCTTCTTGTGTGAGGGCCGGGTAACTTCATCAAGAGAAGAAGGATTTTAGATCATCACTTAAATGCATTTTAGCTCCTTTTCCTTCCAGGACTGCCCCATCTGTCTTACATAACTTTATTATGGAAAGGAAGTGATCTATGACAAAAATGTGAACGATTTCTGTTAAATCTAGTGGGTGACATCCTAGTCTATCAAGGTGGACCCATCCTGGCGTTTGTACTCTCCACCTGGGGGGGGGGGGGGGGGGGGGGGGGGGGGAGGGACAAGGAAAGATGCTATCGATCCTTCTCTGACTCAGGTGCATACATAGCTAAGCCTTTTTGTATGACACTGTGCGATCAAACTGAAGCTCTGTGTGGGTGGGACTTTTATAGACTAGTCCAAAATCGTGTCTCATATAAATAAACAACATACTTAGTGTTATGATACTATGGCTATACTTTTGAGTGTACGTGTACACACCTACATGTACGTGTAGTTGGTTCACACCTAAAATGTATGCCAGTTTGTAGTTGCCCAAGTGTGATAAAAGAGCTTCAAAGACAATGGATTGCCAACACCGCGAACATCATACATTGTTTTGTCTGTCAATATTGCTTGCACTCAAGCTTATATTACTGTATTACTGTATGTGCCGCATAGGCGTTGTGTACACCTGTAAATAATTGTGATACATGTTATGCACTCATGTAGCCACTCTGAGTGCTCGTTTCATGAAATGGACTAAGCTTCCAAGCTTGCGTCCTTAATTGCACTCTTAAAACCACCAGGTGTACCAATTACTATTGGACAGCCAGCAGTGTGCTGGTGGGTAGCTATCTGCGTCCTTGATTGCACTCTTAAAACGACCAAGTGTACCAATTACTGTTGGACAACCAGCAGTGTGCTGGTGGATAGCTATCTGCTCAGAGTTGTTCGTTGTAGAAAGCTACACAGCATTCCATTCCTATCTACAGTGTATGTACATCTATCCCCACTCCCAGCACAATCCATAGAATCTTGTCTCTAGGCATGGATACTCCCACACACACATTTGTATAATAATAATAATTCCCTGATCAGTCTGCTGTCTTCCTGGACTGAGACAACGGTAGCCAATCAAGTGATATAACAGCAATTAGGCTTGATTTAGTGGGCGTATTGCAGTCACGTTGTCCAGCATAAAAAAGCAGTTCTTGACAGGACATGGGGAATACCCTAATTGGTGTGTGATTGTTTTCATAATCCATCATAATCCTTCTAGGATCTCATCAGCGAAATCCTTACTGTCGCGTCGGAATATTGAACCAGAAGCATTACCAGCCCAGTTCGGATTTCAAATTCTTATCAGAGTGGCAGAAAGTGGGCGAGCTTGACGACGTTAAGGAGACCGCCTTCAAGACAGGCACACTGAAGCCTATCTGGAATGAGGACCTATTGCTGTGAGTCACTCCATTAAATTGATATTGGCTGTCTTGCTGTGTAGTGCTTGTAATATTATAATCTTTCTGGGGACTTTCTGGTTCATTATCTAAGAAAATGATTGTCTACTCATCACTGGCATTATAGTACTACAACTAAGATTGTGTTATGTGCTTTACAGTAACCGTTATTAGTGAGTAATTGTGTATGCAATTATTTATCAAGTAGTGCAAAAATGTTGGGGAATTGCCATTGATGATGAATGTTCATTCGTAATTGTAGGACCGTTGGTAACATTGAAGAGGATGTAGTCGTGATCGAAGTATGGTAAGCAATCATAGAACCACAACATGCATGTATGCATAACATTGCAAGCTAGATACTCAATGAAAATTCCCATCTTAAACTAAAGGGATCATCCACCATCAGAAGGTGCTTCAAAGAAGAGGAAAACCAAAAGCTTCAAAGGACTAGGGTGAGAATGATAATTTCTGATTACATTTTCTCTCCTAGCTGGCTTACAGATGTAGGTGGGATGAAGGGTGTGTGGTGCTCTAGTACAGTTCGGTTGCTTTTATCACCAACATGAATAAACATTAAGGCCCCATCCATATTAGGCTATGCCTGAACTATAGTATATAATTATTATATTATGCTAATAATATGTTAGCTATATGTATAATAATAATTTATTATAATAATGACTGGGATTTGCCGATTCTTAGGGCTCATAGCAAAGAGCATTTCATTGGTTGGATGTTTCACCCTCTCCTCCTCGTGCCCATTGCCGGAGCTGAGTTGAAGTTCACTCTAATGTCTCGCAGCAAGAAGCCACTAAACGGCTTCATCACTCTGTTCTTGAGCATTCAGGGAAACACTGAAGAAAAAGCTCTACAGGTACATGTATGCTCAATTCAGACTCTATTGTTACTGAAATATTCACTATATGGACAAGCATTCGTGTCCATGTGGTAGAAATCACAAGTAATTTTTAAGCATGCACCCATGGATATTTGCCTATACATGTACCTGGGACTCTATGGTAAATATAAGTGTTTACCCTTTCTCTGCTGTATTCAGACGAGGCTCAATGATCATCACGTTCTAACTCGGGCCCTGATTGATGATTATAGTAAGGATGAGGATGGAGAGCGTAATCTAGAGTGGAGCGGAGAGCTTGGCACAGAGTCGGAGAGACTGCTCGAGTATCATGGTGTTCTGAATGGGTTGAACAAGTTGCAAATAGCCAGTGTGTAAGTAACGTGAGCTATAATATTACGTATTCTGGTACTGTTAATATTTATGTTGTTTTATAATTGATGGGAAAACGTATGGTACAGGATTGTAAAAACTTTCAAAATGAAAGATTTTTGTTTCACAATAAGAAAAGTATATTTATCCAGATGTACAATGTCATACTAGTGTATTTACTAATAGATGTTGCATGGCTTGTGATCCAGGTGCACACATCATAGCATTACGATAGTTGTCCTCTCTGTTTGTCTATTTGTCTTGCTACCATGCTACATGTAGCTGCTACACCTTGTTTACATGATTGTAGCAAATTTGTAACTTGGCTTCTTGGCTGCTGACCTGGCATGGCATGGCATGCGCCCACGGTACAGTTGCACACACATTCTTGTGGTTACTCCACTCCATACCTGTAGCTATAATGATAAGCATATAAGTTTGTTGCTAGCTTTCTTATGTAGCAGAGACCTTGATGCACTGAGGATTTGCAACTCTATAATTTTTGCAGGCACTTCTCAGAGCTGTTTAGGTACCACAAGTACGAGACTGACTCGGTAGACTTGAAAGCATTCATTGACGTGATCAAGAGGATGAAGCAGCTGGAAGTGCTGTTTCCAGGACAAGGGGCTAATGATACATCCCTTGATGCTACAAGCATTGGCTCCGATGGTTCCTCCTCCAAACCCTCAGATACATTTGAAGAAATTGATTCAGTTTGGGTAAGTGTAGAATGCACATCAGTCCGAATATAGGGGAATTTGCTTCACAGCATTATAAATGAGCGAGGGGGCCTCATGCATACTAATTAAATGCCGGTATTGGGAGTGAGGGTCTGGACGTGTTATTATAAGCTATGTCAAGTGCATAAATGCCGTATTGATCTTTCTATAGGTGGATAGGCTATTTTCGGATTTGCAATTGCTGGAGGCAGATCTGATGGATACAATGAACGACCATATCCGACTGGTGAATTTTGGATTTGGAGGGGATCCAGAATCAATATACCCACACTTGAGGTAGATCTTGATCTCAACTTAGTGCCTTTCATGATGCTTTTTATCATGTAATTGTATGCTTTTATCATGCAGCCTATTGCTGGAGTTGTACACGTTCAAACCTTTTACTGACCAAATGAAGCCAAAGAAGGAGCTTCGTAGACAGCTTGAGAAATGCATTGAACCCTCTGTGGACAGCTGGTTCAGGATGCTCAAAACAACTGTTATGCCTACTCGTGGGGTATGGAACTAGTTAAGAATAATAATAATTTCAGCATGTGATCATGAAATGATAATTTTGTTACAGACTGAGCCGAAAGAGCTGAGAGATCTGTGTGTGTATTGCCTCACTTGGAGTGAAAGAGTGGTAGAAAAGCTGATTCTTAACGACACATTTACTCAGTACAGCATTGAATACAATAGTTACCAGGGTACTGAACATTGTGTTAGCCACATTTATTTCCGTACAGGGCTGACGTAGACTACTTCTCTTTGTACTTGCTCTCCTTGGATGGGCAGGTGAGATGCCTAATGCCCTAGCTCTCCGACGACATTTTGCATTATATTGTGATTTTTGTTGCCAGTTGAGTAAAGAAGTGAGCGAAGGGCTAAAGAAATATCCCACGCACAACCCAGATACCATCACATTCGAGATTTACACCCATTTTCAAAGATTGGTGGAAATATCAGAAAATGCAGATGAAGAGTAAATGAGTTGCTATTTATACTAAATCCTCGCACAGTGTTTATTCACTCTACATGTTTTTACATGTAGCATTCGGGCCAAGCTCACAATTCTTGGATTTCACAAGTGGTTTCAGGAGTTTGTACCAGGCTGGATTATAGTAGCCACTGATAAGTGTGACTCTCGTATCAGACAGGCTATCGAGATTGATGAGATTATCAAGATTACCGACGAGCTACAAATGTCTGCATCTGCCGTTGATACCAACGGATTTCTTCTCCAAATGGCAACCTTCTGGCAGCACCTTGATTGGCCAGTTGCCTCCGAGGCTTATGGCTATGCTGTCTCTTTAGTTCAAAACATGTGCAGCAGTGTCAACCTCTTTATAGACGAGGTATACAGTGGCTTGAGACCCGAGGACCTGCATGATGAGCAAGGAAGGTTCAAGGTGTCTGAAAAGGTAAGATAAAATCATTTTTCCCAAGGCACTTTTGTTATAGCAGCCTATAATATGTTTGTTGTGGCTGGGATCCCTACTCTACCAGTGATATGATCACATACTCCACACAATTGGTGCATGCATGCATATTCTCCCATGGACTCACCATACATTTTGTGTAACTTTGCTACACATGCCCTAGAAGTTACCGTAGTGTCCCTGGGTAAGCACCCATGGGTGGTTAAACATAACTCACTATTTTGGCCCACATGGGCTTACCCGGGATATAAATTCCATACGTTTGTATAAAAGCTGCTATATTGTCATGACCCTTGAAACGCGGCATATGGGTGCTTACCCGGGAGTGGGCACTTGCCCGGGACACTACACTACTCTACTCTCTCCACTATACCATTCGGAGAAATGCGTAATTAATTTTTTATTATGTATAGCTTTGTCTTGTGCTGAACAACATGTTTCACGTACGAGAGCACCTGAGTGGAATGCCAAAGCACATGGAGTTGGAGAAGCTGTACAACATGCTGCGTGAGGAGGACGAGAAAAAATACTCGCTAGCCGAAGAAGGTGGACCAGATGTCGGAGATATGGACTTTGACCCCATGATGTCCCTCAATGTCAAAGCCAAGAGCCTATTCAAAGAATTGTTCGAAAGTGCCGATGAGGATATTATGAATAAAATCAATGAGCTTGTCAAGAAGATATGTCAAAAAGTAAGAGTATAAAATAATAAGGATAGCTATACATGTACCGATACTTCTTTCACTCCTCTTGTAGATACTGCCAGATATTAAAGAATATATCAATCAAATAATAGTTTCCAATGATAACGATGAACTGGTGAGTGAAAAAGTATATAAACCCCCCTCTCTCTTATCCCTCCACTCTTTCTCTCTCTCATTACCTCTCTCTCTGTCTCCCCATCTATCTGTCTCTTTCTTTCCTCCGCTCTCTCTCACTCTATGTTCTTTGCCATAATACTATATTAATCCTGACTTTAAATTTTCTTAGGTTATTTCTTCACTGTTTGATTACTTGATGGAAAATTTGGTCACTCTTGGAAACAATCTGTTGCCACCTGTATTTCAAAAGTAGTTATACTAATGTAGTCTATATGAATAGCCATATTATTATTATTATTATTATTTTACTCTAGTATCACTGCAACACTGTGGGAGGTTTCAGTAGAGGCAATTGCTGAGGTTGTGAATGACTCACACAAGAGGCATCTCTCTGTGTACACACAACTACGTAGCACTCTCAACTCACTGAAGGACTTCTACTACTGTGATGGAGCAGGAGTCAGTGGCACGGTCTTGAATAGTGAAGCATACTCTGTACGTTATCCCATTCATTCTCAATTTCCAATAGCTTTGATAAGTATGACTTAGTGGCAATATTAACTTAAAGGTCTATGACTCATAAGCCCTCCTAGCATTACTCTTAGCGGCTTTGAACAGCTGTGAAGGCCTTGGGGACAAGCAGTGTATGATTTACGTACTCCAAAGGAATTAGTGCATTAATTTTGCATTGAAATTTCACTTGTATGATGTGTTCATGCCTGCTGCAATTAAAATTAATGTTGCTCTGCAGTCTCTGAAATCCAAGTTAGACATCCTTGGAATGCCAACAGATCAGCTCATTGTCCTCTTCTACTCTGATTTCCTGGATCATCAACAAAAGCAAAGCAAAGCAGAGAAATTTGGCGAACTTCTTGTGAGTGCTGGTTTCATTAAGGCATCATCAGCAATCGAAGTAACTGTGATACATGGTGAAAATATGGGTAAGCTTTCTGCGTAATAATTGTGTGCCACAATGTTATGGTGATCAAGTATTATTATTAATTTTTTTTTCTTTAGAAATGATTAGTGAGCCGTACATCAAACTTAGGCTCTCCTCAGTCTGCCAAGCATCAGACAAACACTGGAAGACAAAATCGGTGAAAGGAATGCAGAAAGCCCCAATCTTTGATGAAGACATTAAACTGTATGTAGCACCCATAGAGTAAATGAAGTAATGATAGTGACTGTTTCACTATTCGCTTAGGTCTGTAACTGAAGCAGAAATGAACTCGGAAGGTTCTTTGGTATTTTTCTACCTTTTAGATAGAAAGTTGAGGAACAGAGTGCCCCACGGAATGTGTGTTCTTGACTGTAAGAAGATCCCACAACTAGCTGCTAAATCCAAGTCGTCCATCATGGAGCCCATTGGTCCCGAAAGGAAGAACTTTAGGCTGCCTTTGTTCCGTTTCACTGAAGAGACACCTTGTCTCAAAGAGCTGGCTATGCGAGCGGATAAGAAGGATTCAGTAGCATCAAACTTTCTGAAAATAAATGAGCTGCTTTTGACTCACCTTCCTCATTTGAATCCTCACCAAAGGGTCAAACTTGGCACGTTAAGGAAAAACTGAGCAACCAATAATTTTCATTATAGCAAGGATATTATGTTGTTGTCAGTTGAGTTTTTGTATTGCATTATTGTAGTTGTACCTTTTGGAGTCAGTGTTGTAGAATGAGTTATCCGCCATGGTTATGATTATTATTATGCTATCATAATGACTAATAATTAATAATTATAATTATTATTATCTATCTCATTTAGCATTGCTGTTATTATTTCCAAAGTCTAAGACATCTGGTGGAGAATCGGGTTATACCAGCCAGGAGAGCATAAGATTTGAAAATTAATGTAATGTGCTTACGTGGGTGTGTTGTGCATCTGCATGTTTACTATGATTTATAGCAAATGGAGATGCCATAATCAGCTGTGAGCATTAATTTAATGTAATTGGCATGTGATATGATACACATGCCAGATCCCTTTTGGTTGATCATGTGCACGTGCCACGATAGCCAGGCCAGGTTCACATGCAGCCATCGATCCTTCATAAAACACTGAAACCCACTTAAGCCAGCCAGCTACAATTAGGCTGCAGTGGGAAGTATATATCGTAACTGACACAGTAGGTAGCAATTATTGTGTGGAGAGAGCTATAGTGATGGCCACCAATAGTCTGCCTCCACTTTATGAAGACCTCCATAGGAGCATGAACACCAGCAAGTATTGGCAGGAGCAGTTTCGGAGGAGAAAAACAATCGACAAGGAAATTTCAGAACATGTTCAGAGAAGAAGAAAGTAAGAGTGAAATGAACCATGATTCATTACTAGCTGCTAGTGGGTGCTTGCATGTTCTAGCTAGTTACTGGTGGCATATTCAAACTATGATGGTTTGTGTGACTGTGTGTTTTAGGCTCTATGATGATCTAAATGATTTTCTGGAGACAAAGGAACGAGTGATCTCTATCACACGGATTATGTCAATGGTAAGACTGTCAAATCATAACTGTAGTATTGATGGCAGGTTTGCATGGATGAGGATATGTTTATTATTCTAGAGAGACAGTCATAATAATATCTTGCTTGCTCAATATGAATATTGCAGAGAAAACGATTCAGTGCTAATGTCACTGATGATGATAAATCAAAATTAGACCTTGCAACTCCTAAACTGTTCATCAGACCAAAGCAGGTACAAATTTATTATTATTTCAACGGCCTCATGCACATTAAATTTTATTGTTATGTCTTACAGGTGGAAGAAGCTATTGAGATTGCCTTGGAAACCAGTTGCAGGGTTCATGGTTCACAAGAAGGAGTGACAAAGAAAGAAATTTTGCAATTTGTGAAGAAGGTTTTCAATCTTACGGAGAAGCAGGTGGATGAGGCTGAAGAAAAATCAAGCCAGCAGGTGATTTGCATTTCTAGCTACCTGAGTCAATTATCTTGGAATTGAATTCCCATTTTTTTTAATCTTTCAGCCGACTAAATTGCAGCTGATATGCAAAGGTTAGTGAATTAGCCATGTTGAGTGATAGCTAATTATGATAAATCTTTCCTCCTGAAGTGATCAAGGCCACTGGTCTGAAACCTAAACCAGGAAATGGTAAGTATGATATTGTGTATTATACACCAGTGGCGTAGGAAGATGTTTTTTAACAGGGGGGCTGAAAGTAAGCAGGTGAAGACTCGCTTTACGCGCACATAGCGCGCGAAAGCTAGGGGGGTCTGGGGGCATGCTCCCCCAGGAAAATTTTGGAGTTTTAGACCTTCTGAGAGCTTTTCTAGTGCATTTTCAAGGACATTCTGGACTCTTAGCTTGTCACATGTGAACACAGATCAGTAGTGACTAATGATCTGTGTTCACATGTGACAATTATTGATATCTACACACCGTGGGGCTAAAATAAATGGATACAGTGAATAGGAAAAAAAATACCATCTCATTGTAGCTTTACAATTCCAGGAGAGGGAGCAGTATAATACAATTTAAGCCTGGATGAGAGTGTACACTGGCGTAAGAACCAGGGGGGCTGTGGGGGCAATTGCCCCCCCAGTCATAAGATTGGGGGGGGGGGGGGGGGCAGAGCCCCTCTGATTTTTAGACGGCTGTACAAGCCAGGGGGTGGGGCTCACCCTCCGAGGTTTGCACTTCTTTTTCATCTGTTGCCACAATCAGGGTTGAGTTATTCATGATTGTGGTCATGACTGTCCTAGCTATACTCTTACCTTCCCACATATCGGGCATGCAATTGTTTACCCACACTAATGCTAGGGGTTGATCGTTAACTAGCCTATAAATGGGAAAGTGGGATACGCTATGGCTATGGGTAGGAGGTGTATCCTGTGTATGCTAGTCTGGCCCTTAGGCAGTCACGTACTTTCAATACAACATGCTATGCATGATGCTGATAATAATAATTATAGAAATTCTGAATCGAACATACGGTGCCATGTGTGAGCACTTCCACACCTGACTAGTAGTCTTCCGGTAGAGGTAACCAAATCATCTCGCTTGAGCATCCGGCTGTCATTATATCATCAGCTGTCCCAGACTGTGTACCAACAACTTCCATCAGTACCTCTAATTAATCCGACTGCCTTCCAAGAATCTACGTGTAGCAGGAATGGTTTCCATGGTTACCTGTGGTATATTTGGTAAGTGTGCAGGCAGTTCTGCAGCGTACTGCGTCACACAAATCCTTATAGCTGCCACATATTCCCTTCTAGTATTACCAGCATTCTAATGGTATAGCATTGCAGCCCGAAACTTTGTATAATTATCTCTTTGGTACATCCTTGGGTACACACACAACAAATATAGTTCTTTTTGTTGGCACAGATTGTTATCGGGATTTCTCAAGTGTGCCAACATCTTAGGCAGCTATTTATGCACTTGAGTGATTATTTTTAGTACGTAGTGTTTGACTGCATGCATGAGCGTATACTGCTACTTGTTTTAACAACTTTCAAGTATTTGGAACCATTGGATAGGTTATTTCCTACTGAGATAAGTAGGGGGTTGATTATTAATTATTATGATTACTGATGCCACGTAAATTTTGGCAGTCTTATTGTTATGGTGTATCTGTGAATTAACAGCTCAGCAGAGAAACCCTTTCTGTCGTATTGGGATTCTGAACCAGAAGCACTATCACCCTGGCTCAGAGTTCAAGACGATGTCAAAGTGGCAGAAAAGCGGAGATGTCACTGAAATTGCAACCACAACGTTCAAGACATCCACATTGGAACCAGTATGGAATGAAGATATTCAACTGTAAATAATTATTACTGATGGTAACATAATAAACTGTATGAATATTTTCCTAATTTTCTGCAGTGCTTTTGTGGGTAATGTAGAAGAAGATGTGGTGGTTGTAGAAGTGTGGTAAGTAGATCATTAGTGGTATTTTCATAAGGGTGTTATCTCATTGCTTCATCAGGGATCAACCTTCAGAGGAAGCTGCCAAAAAGAAGCTTAAGAACAAGCTACTAAAAGGACTAACGTATGTGTAGCTCCCCCCCCCCCTGCATGCCCCCCCCCCCCCCCCCCCCCAATCCCCGCCAGTCAGCGACTCTGCATTCCTGCATTCATATGCATGGAATATATATGATCATTGATATGCTTTAACTTATAATTATACAGGCCTCCCGACAAGGAGGATTTCTTAGGCTGGATGTTTCACCCGCTCATTCTTGTGCCCATTGCTGGGACCGAGCTGAAAGTCACTCTGATGTCTAAGGGCAAGAAACCTCTAAATGGGTTCATCACTCTCTTTCTAAGCATCCAAGCCGACATCGACAATAAATTATTGGAGGTACAATGACGCACTCTAATTTTAAAATAATAATGCACTGTCTGGCCCATGGCTTGGGCTTCTTGGCGTGTTAATAGTATCTTCCCTCGTGTACATGTAGACTCGCCTTGATGAGCATCATCTTCTTACTCGAGCGCTGATAAATGAATTGAGCAGGACTGAGGATGGGGGACGAGATCCAGACTGGAATGGAGAACTTTGTTCATACTCGGAAAAGCTACTCAAGTATCATGGAGCAATGAACAGGCTCAATAAGCTACATATGGCCTGCATGTAAGAAAAATGATACATGCCTCGGAGTATAAGTCACTTTAATATTAAATTTTAGACGTTTTTCTGAGCTATGGAAGTATCACCAGTTCAGTGCTGTTGTCAATATGAAAACATTCACTGGTGTGATCAAGAGAGTAAAGAAGTTTCAGTTTCTCTTCCCACTTACGTTGAGCTCTGGTGCATCTCCTGACGTGGATTCTTTGCTTGATTCTCCTCTGTCTAGTCTCCATTCCAGTCCATCACTCAGCCTCAGTCTGACTCGAAGGTCTCTAGAGCCAGAACTAGATACACGATGGGTTAGTCGTACTAGCTGTTATTAGTCACAACCAATTAATTTTGTTACTTTAATTTCATCTTCAGGTGGACCAGCTATTCTCTGAGTTACAAATGCTGGAATCCGAACTTATGACAACAATGAATGATCACATTCGTCTCGTAAATTTTGAGTTTGACGGGGACTTAGAAAAACTCAACCCATACTTAAGGTATGATTTCAGGATCGCACCATTACTACTGGTATTATGCTGCCTATTATTATCTTCCTCATAGTGCACTACTTGAGCTGTACACATTCAAGGCTTATGTGAATCAGATGAATCCACCAAAGGAACTCGGTAGACTGCTAGAGAAATGCATAGAAATGTCAGTGGACAGCTGGTTCTCTCTGCTCAAGAGAACAGTCATGCCTACTGGTGGGGTAAGACAGTCACTGTGGATGAACAAAATAATATAATAGTTATGGCTATTTCATGTTGATATTATTGATGCAGACTGAGCCAAGAGAATTGAGAGATTTATGCATCTACATTCTTTCATGGAGTGAAAGAGTTCTAAATGAGCTCAATCTGCATCCCACTTTCACACAGTGTGTTTAAGAGAAACTACACCGAGATGCATTAATTGTTTTCCTTTTCTATAGAGCTGGAATTGATTATTTCACACTCTACATAATGTTTTTAGACGAAAAGGTATACGTAGATGACATTAGTTGTAATCATCTAACTAATTCATTTCTGAATTTCTCTCGCACAGCTCAGTGAGGAAGTCCAGAAAGTGCTAAAAGATTACAGAAGGAAGAGACCGGACACAATCACATTTGAAATCTACACAACATTCCAACAGCTAGTTCAATTATCAGAAAATGCACAGAAAGAGTAGGTGTATACATTTACACTTAATCTCCTTAATCTTTCTGATATTAATCATTAACTTTCTTCTAACGCTTCTTTACTTCAACAGCATACACTTGAAGCTCAATATCCTCAACTTCCACAAGTGGTTTCATGGTTTTGTTCCCGGGTGGATCAATGTAGCCACGGAGAAATGTGAATCTCACATCAGACAAGCTATTGAACTCGACGAGATCGTCAAAATCACAGAAGAATTGAAACTCTCCTCATCCGCTGTAGATACAAATGGATTTCTATTACAGATGGCAACCTTTTGGCATCACTTAGATTGGCCTATGGCTTTTGAAGCCTATGCTTATGTGATATCCTTGGTCGAGAAGATATGTAACTGTGCCAACCTCTACATTGGAGAGCTGTTTGCTAGTCTGAGCCCTGAAGACTTGCGTGACGATCAGGGAAGATTCAAAGCTTCTGAAAGAGTAAGCCAGCCATGAAATTGACTCAGTTACCTCTAAGAAATATGTATAATATTATTATTACCATAGTACATGCACGCATGCTGCACATTAATTTGGCTATATCTTTTTTTTACCTTATCACTCATGTAGCTTTGCTTGGTTTTGAATAACATGTTTCATGTTCGGGAGCACCTGACTGAACTGCCAGAGCACATGAAGCTGAAGGAACTCTACAGCTGGCTTCGAGAGGAAGACCTGAAACGATACCTGCTGGTTGAAGATGGAGGTCCAAAAGTGAGTGAAATGGACACAGATCCTCTGATGAGCTTTGATGTGAAAGCTAGAAACCTGCTGACTGAATTGCATTCCAATGCTGATGAAGATATCATGAAGAAAATTAGTGATGTTGTCAAGAAAGTATGTCAAAATGTAAGCAAATCTCTATAGCACTACTGAATGTCTATATGATTAGTTAGTGAATTTTTTTTTCCTCAGATTCTTCCAGATATTCAAACTCTTATCTATGTGATAGTGAACAGTAACCCCACAGATAATGAAGATATGGTATGTCTATTGCCAGTTAAAGTGATAAAATTTAATAGATAGCTATCTGATCTCTCATTAATTTATTATACAATCAACGTCATGTATTTTGTAGATTATAGCACCACTATTTGACTACTTAACTCAAAATCTGATCATTCTTGGAGGAAACCTTCTACCACCAGCCTTTGGGAGGTAAACAGGATACCCCTAGTAATTACTAAAACTTGATTTATGATCTACAATGCCATACGGTATTACCAGCATCACCACAACGCTATGGGAAGTCACTGTTGAAGCAATTGATCAGATCACGGAACTTTCTCGTCAAAAATCTCAACATGTACGCTTAAGGTTGTTCAACACTCTCAAGGCACTGAGGGAGTTTTACTACTGTGATGGAGCTGGAGTCAATGGAACAGCCTTGGACACTCAAGCATACTTTGTAAGTTGATATAGTTTAATCATGATCTGGGTAATCATATCATCTTGCTATCTCTCTCTCACTCTCTCTCTCCCTCTCCACAGTGTCTTGTATCCAAATTAGGCATCCTTGCAATGACAACAGACCAGCTCATTCTTCGTTTCTACTATGATCTGATGACCTGTCAGCAGGAGGAGACGAGGGGGGAGAGGAAGTTCGAACTGGTGGTCAGCGTTGGCTACATTAAAGAAAAATCTACTGTTGAAGTGACAGTAATACATGGCGAAAATATGGGTGGGCTAAATTACTGTTGCTTCTATTAGATAGCTACGCATTGTGTCACGGTAATAAATTATTATACAGAACTGATCCACGAGCCATATATCAAGCTGAGACTCTCTTCAGCCTGCAAGGCATCATACAAACACTGGAAAACAAAGCCAGTGAAGGGAATGCAGAAAGCACCCCTATTCAACGAGGATATTCAACTGTAAGCAACTAATGAAATTATCTAAATTATGTTAACTTTTGCCATCATGTATATTATACATGTAGGCCAGTGCCTGAAGAGGAAATGAATTTTGAAGGATCCCTTGTGCTATTTTATCTACTTGATAAGAGATTAAAGAGCAGAATCCCCTTTGGAGTGTGTGCCATTTCTTGCAAGAAGATTCCCCGTCTCTCTGCCTCATCCAAATCTTCTCTGATTGACCCCACAGCTCCACAGAGAAAGACATTCCGATTACCAATGTTCCGTTTCAACACAGAAACTCCGGCTCTCGCTGAGCTGATGGAAAGAGCTAATAATTTCAGAGACGGAATGGCAGTGAACTTTTTGAAAGTCAACCAGTTGCTTCTCAGTCACATTCCCCACTCACCTAACTATCAACCCCTCAAGGATAAAATTGGTAGCATGATTTATGGAAAACTTGAGCTAATGCTACGGCGAAACAGTACTACAAGCTAATCATTATTATTTTTACAATTATGTCAAATCTATGGTCAGATTCAGATTAATGATGTTGTGTATGTTCAGCCAATCATGCATGTAGTAGAATCTCAGACTAGTGCATGCTAGTGGGTAGTCTGGCCTCTCCATATTACATGAGATTAGGAAAGAGGAGTGTGCTGGGGGGAGGGTCCAGTTTGCTGAAACCACATCCTTGGGCGTGGCCTAGTGAAGTCACAGTACTACAGTCAGCACTGACTCATCAGCGAGGTCATGGAGCTAGTGGAGCGGACTAAGCCGTATCTTCCTCATATAAGGTAAGTTTCTAGCTTGTTATATCGTATTAACAGGGCTCAGAATCACTCAGAATATTTCAAACCGGTGCATGCCAGAATGATGTAGTACTAGAAGGGGGAGGAGTAGATATTATGGCTTCATCACAGTAGTAGATTTCTCTGTATCTTTGTAAAAACGTATTACTTGAAGTCCTGGGGTCCAATTTTGGATTTGAGTTTAAAAAACAATCCTAGCATTTGAAGATCGAAAAATACAGTCTTGAGAGCAACCTTTGCCCACTATATGACCTGTGGACTCTCATATTTAATTAATATGATCTATTGTATTTGTACAGGAATGCGTTGGCCTTACTTGGAGCTGGCTATGTTCTCAAGCGTGTTTTGCAAGAGAGCTATATCCTTGCCAGTGGCATGCGTGCCTACTTCATGGCTCCAAGAGGCCTTGCCAGACTGAACCTGAGGAAGTATGGACAGTGGGCAGGTATTAAAAGATTCACACGGGATTTGATGCCATTAACAACTCTTAATTGCCAACTGCAGTTGTAACTGGAGCTTCAGAAGGAATTGGAAGAGGTTATGCCCTTGAGGTGAGTCTGATCAGTATAGTTTAAAGTTCACCCTGTTTAATGGAGTATTAGATTTTTATACTATTCACATGCATGGCATTGTGCAATGGTACTATTAAATTTGAATAGTGTTTGTGAGAATTCAAACTCTGATTGATTAATATGACAATGTCATAGTGATATATCATTAATTTTGTCGAATATCTAGAGCACATGATGTTAACTGCATGCAACACTCGCACATAATTCACATGTACAGCTGGCAAGGCAAGGTCTAGATGTGGTCATAATGAGCCGCTCACAAGAAAAGCTCCAAGCGGTTGCTGACGAAATAAGTACGTAAATTTATAGTATCACGAGGAGGCTAACTGCCGCTATGATGTGTTAAATTACATACTCCCTCTTTATACTATGTTCAGGGAATCTATACAATCGCAAGGTGTTAATTATTCCAGTGGACTTTACCAATGGTCAACCGGTGTATGAAAATATTGCCAAGCAACTAGCAGGTCTTGACATAGGCATACTTGGTATGTGGTGTAAGGTATTAGTAGTAATATTTTGTATCTACATGTAGCTGTACAGGTAGACAGATGACACTGTACTTGAACCATGCTTGGAGATACTAAGTTTTTTGATAGCTAATTAGTATTCCTGAGTATAGCTTAATAATTTTTGACATTAATTTTTTGTTGTCCTGTCGAATGCAGTTAACAACGTTGGTCTGAGCTACCTTCATCCAGACTACTTCTTAGAGGTACCAGAAATGGTTAGTATTGTGAGAATATATACATCTATTACTGGTTAGTAACTCTTCTTTGTTTTCAGAGACACCGAAATATCATAGAGCTCAACTGTCAAGTTATGGTGCAGGTAATCATTTCAAATTGACCAACAGACTATCATCTATTGTCACGTCAATTATGTTCATGCTTCATAATAGATGACGTATTTGCTGCTACCACGAATGGTGGAAAGGTATGTTAGTAGGGATACGTATGTGTCAAGACTATTCCTGCGGCTCAGCTAGGGCCGTGATGATAGTCTGTGAAGTTACGATTGTGATAAAAGCTCTATGGATATTATCATTCTTTTTTTCCATGGTCTACCTGCAGAGGTGGTGGAGTGATAGTTAATTTATCATCAATATCTGAAGTGATGGTTCTACCTTTTCTGACAACATACTCCGCAACAAAAGTAGACATATCAGTCTGTAGCCGAGTTAATTAAGTTTTTATGTACCCCAACAGAAATTTGTTCAGTACTTCTCGGATGGCATTCATTTTGAGTATGGAAGTAAAGGGATCATAGTCCAGGTATATGATATTATTACAGCAACTGTCTCGATCTCCCAGCTTTTAATGTTGCACGCAAAAAGCTTTTTGCGTGCAACATTAAAAGCTGGGAGATCGAGAGGGGGCCTGGGGACGAGGCTAAGCAACTGTGCGTTTGATGAAATGAGAAACAGTACAGTCATCATCATGTCCCTTGCCAGTATACGCCTGTATACTTATACAGGCGTATAATATACTGTTACCATTATTATTTTGTCTAGTTGCCCCTCTAATTCCATCATGTGATGTATCTAGTATCTGTGTGCTAATGATGACACTGTATGATTGTGCATACACACATGACTAGACTGTAGCAGCTGGTATGGTCACTACTCTGATGAGCAACACTCAAAAGATTGGCTTTTTTTGTCCTGACCCCGTGTCCTATGCCCGAGCTGCCGTGGCAACCATAGGCGTTCAGAGATACACCCACGGCTACTGGACTCACGCCTTGCGGGTATATATGTGAGTGAGTGAGTTAGTCTACCTATCGTATTGGATTACACTCCACACACAATGTCATAGTAGTTTAGAAGGGATTGTTGCTGGTATTACAATAATTAATCTACAGTATAGAGATCAATATTATTTTCCCACATTTCAAGCCTTGCAGTTGGCAATGTTAAAAATTGAAAATGAATCAGTGGCAGTACGTATTATTATAATAATAATGTTATTATTGTTATACATGCTCTATTGAATTGATGATTTGCATAATAATTATCATTATTGTAGTTATCGCTTACCTGCATTATGTTGTTGCTTTCACTTGTGTAGATGTATATTTTTCACCACTTGCCTGGTGACTGGTTCTACCGGTGGTTAGGTACTCGGAGGATGCACTCAAGAAGGAGGAGACTTCTCTACAGGAAGAGCCAGGGCACACTCATCAGTCAGCTCCGAGAAAAACAAGCCACGTAGATGACTTTGTGTACTGTGTGTACTATGGAATTAAGTCCCACTTGTAGGCTCATGTGGATATCATTAGTTTACCACACTACATGTACATAATATGCCACAATAATACTTCATTTTGTACTGTTTGTATGTGCTAGTATCAATATTTTTGCCCCACGATATTGGATTTGCGGTTCACCCTGGCGGAAAATTGAAGAAGACACGTATATAATATTATTTTTCACTGAAGTCACAGTGAAGGGAATGCAGAAAGCACCCCTATTCAATGAGGATATTCAATTATAAGCCACTAAATATCTAATCCGATATTATAAAATTAATAGTTAACTTTTGCCATCACGTATAATACAATGTCATGTAGGCCTGTGGCTGAGGAGGAAATAATCTCTTGTGCTATTTTATCTACTAGAAAAGAGATTAAAGAGCAGGATTCCCTTTGGAGTGTGTGCCATTTCTTGCAAGAAGATTCCCCGTCTCTCTGCCTCATCCAAATCTTCTCTGATTGACCCCACAGCTCCACAGAGGAAGACGTTCCGATTACCAATATTCCGTTTCAACACCGAGACCCCGGCTCTCGCTGAGCTGATGGAAAGGGCTGATAATTTCAGAGACGGAATGGCAGTGAACTTTTTGAAAGTCAACCAGTTGCTTCTCAGTCACATTCCCCGCTCACCTAACTATCAACCCCTCAAGGACAAAATTGGTAGCATGATTTATGGAAAACTTGAGCTAATGCTACGGCGAAACAGTACCAGCTAATCATTATTATCATTTATACAATTATGTCAGATCTATGGTCAGATTCAGATTAATAATGTTGTATATTATGTTCAGCCAATCATGAATGTACGTAGTAGATGAATGAGAGTGGTAGAATATCAGACTAGTTGGTAGTCTTGGCCTCTCCAGATTAGGAGGGGGAGGGTCCAGCTTGCTGAAACCACACCCTTGGGCGTGGCCTAGTGAAGCCACCTTGCACAGTACAGTCAGCATCACTGACTCAGCAGCGAGGTCATGGAGCTAGTAGAGCGGACTAAGCCGTACTTTCCTCATATAAGGTGAGGTTCTATAGCTTGTTAAATCGTGTTAACTAGGCTCAGTATCACTCAGATTCAGACCAATACATGCCAGAGTGCACAAATGATGTAGTACTAGTAGAAGGGGGAGGAGTAGATATGGCTTCATCACAGTAGTAGCTATCTCTGTATCTTTGTAAATACTTTGAGTCCTGGGGTCCAATTTTGGATTTGAGTATCAAAAACAATCCTACATAGCATTCGAAGATTGAAATATACAGTCTTGAGAGCAACCTTTGCCCACTGTGGCCTGTGGACTCTCGTATGGTCTATTGTATTTATACAGGAATGCACTGGCCTTACTTGGAGCTGGCTATATTCTCAAGCGTGTTTTGCAAGAGACCTATATCCTTGCCAGCAGCATGCGTGCCTACTTCATGGCTCCAAGAGGCCTTGCCAGACTGAACCTGAGGAAGTATGGACAGTGGGCAGGTATTAAACAATTCACACGGGATTTGATGCCATTAGGCCAAGCAAAGTTAATTAATAGTTTCTCAGGCCCGCCCGCATCAAATTTTGAGAAAGCGAGACTTTTTTATTTATTTTTCACGTGAGCAGTCACGTGCTAATTAATTTAATTAACAGACAAAAATTGGAATATACAGTAAAGAGTTCATGAAACCAGCTGTTTTCTGGCATCTTGAGACAGTTTGGTTGACATCTCACAACTGAAGTCTCCGTGAAAGTGGTATTTAGCCAGCAGCTAGCTAGCTATTTTCTTCAAAGATGATGACGTCATCTGATGCAGGCTAAATCTTGTCATCTTGTACAAGGTTAGTACGACTGACAAAACTTTTCTCTACTAAATAGAAAGCTATTAAAACTTGATTGTTAGGCTATATATTCTCTCTGGTTGGACTTCAATACTTGTATTTCAGCACTAGCTTGTGTATCAACCACATGCAACCACGTGCAGCACTAGCGAAAATGGGCGTGGTCATTATCGCCACGCCCGTTTTTCATTAAAAAATAAAATAAAAAGCCGCCTCCCGCATGGGTTTTGAAATTTGAAAGCCTGAGAAACTAATAATTAAGTTTGTTTGGCCTTAACAACTCTTAATTACCAACTGCAGTTGTAACTGGAGCTTCAGAAGGAATTGGAAGAGGTTATGCCCTTGAGGTGAGTCTGATCAGTATAGTGTAAAGTTCACCCTGTTTAATGGAGTGTATGTAGTATTAGAGTTTTTGTACTATTCACATGCATGGCATTGTGCAATGGTACTATTAAATTTGAATAGTGTTTATGAGAATTCAAACTCGGATTGATTAATATGATATAGTGATATATCATTAATTTTGTCGAATATCTAGAGCACATGATGTTAACTGCATGCAACAGTCACACATAATTCACATGTACAGCTGGCGAGGCAAGGTCTAGATGTGGTCATAATGAGCCGCTCACAAGAAAAGCTCCAAGTGGTTGCTGACGAAATAAGTACGAAAATTTATTATGGAGATGAGAATGCTAATAGCCATTATATAATGTGATGTGTTAAAATTACATACTCCTTTGTATAATAATATACTATATTCAGGGAATCTATACAATCGCAAGGTGTTAATTATTCCAGTGGACTTTACTGATGGTCAACCGGTGTATGAAAATATTGCCAAGCAACTGGCAGATCTTGACATAGGCATACTTGGTATGTGGTGCATATCCACTATACCAGACTTACATAGAAAACATAATTTTTCTACCATTTCTCCCAATTGGTCCCCTTTTCTCATAGTAGGTCACTATTTAATATTCCTAATAATATTTTGTTATCCTGTCGAATGCAGTTAATAACGTTGGTCTGAGCTACCTTCATCCAGACTACTTCTTAGAGGTACCAGAAATGGTTAGTATTGTGAGAATACATCTACTACTGGTTAGTAACTCTTCTTTGTTTTCAGAGACACCGAAATATCATAGAGCTCAACTGTCAAGTTATGGTGCAGGTAATCCCTTTGACCAATAGACTGTCACTGTCATCTTTTATCATGTCGATTATGTTCATATTTCACATAGATGACATATTTGCTGCTACCACGAATGCTGGAGAAGTATGTTTGTGTTTGTTAAGACTATTCCTGCAGCTCAGCTAGGGTATCTGTTATTCTGTGAAGTTATGATTGTGATAAAGGCTCTCTGAATACAATACTGTTATCTTTTCCATGGTCTACCTGCAGAGGTGGTGGAGTGATAGTGAACTTGTCATCAATATCTGATGTGATGGTTCTACCTTTTCTGACAACGTACTCCGCAACCAAGGTAGACTTACCAGTTATTGCTGGTAGCTACTTTCAAAAGCTATAACTGTACCATTAGGGATTTTGTGGTCAGTATATAGCTGAATTGATTAAGTTTTATGTAACCTACAGAAATTTGTTCAGTACTTCTCGGATGGCATTCATTTTGAGTATGGAAGTAAAGGGATCATAGTGCAGGTATGCCATGGTACCGTAGTTTCTTGTTATTAGGCGCATTTTGCTTCATATTTGCTGTTTTTTGCTGCTATCCTATTCACTTGCTATTAGGCTAGGCGTATTTTGCCTATAAGCGCATATGACCCTTGACCTCGATATCTGCATGCTTCCTTGCTAGCCCTATTAAGTGCAGGTTTTCTTCCTGTGGAGATAATATAAGCGCATGCGCTTAAAGCGGGATAATACGGTATTGGAACGATCATGCATTTGAAGTTGGGACTGGCTGATTGGAATACAGCAGCATCATGTCCCTTGCCAGTAATTTGTACTTACAGGCATAATATAATAATATTATACTGTTACCATTAATATTTGTGTAGTTGCTCCTCTTCTTTAATTTCATCATGTGATGTATCCATCTGTGTGATAATTATGATGATGTATGATCGCTCACACACACACACACACACACACACACACACATGACTAGACTGTAGCAGCTGCCATGGTCACTACTCTGATGAGCAACACTCGAAAAGTTGGCTTCTTTGCTCCTGACCCTGTGTCTTATGCCCGAGCTGCCGTGGCAACCATAGGCGTTCAGAGATACACCCACGGCTACTGGACTCACGCCTTGCAGGTATGTGAGTGAGTGAGTTATAGTCTACCTATCGTATTCCATGGATTACATACCACACACAATGTCACTTAATATACTTATAAAATTATAAGAAATTCACGAATATAGGCAGGGGATTTAGAAGGCATTGTTGCTTGTACCGATTAATTTTTTCCCACATTTCAAGCCTTTCAATTGGCAATGTCAAAACTTGAAAATAAATGAACGGCAGTATGTATTATTACTATAATAATATTGTTATGCATGCTCTATAGCATAATAATATTATTGTTATCATGGTTATTGCTTACTGGTGTTATTGCTTTCACTTGTGTAGATGTATATTTTTCACCACTTGCCTGGTGACTGGTTCTACCGGTGGTCTGGAACATGGTGGATGCACTGGTCTAGGAGGAGACTTCTCTACAGGAAGAGCCAGGGCACACTCATCAGTCAGCTCAGAGAAAAACAAGCCACATAGAGATGACATTGTGTACTGTGGAAGTCCCGCTTGTACCGGGCTCGAGTCATGAATATTATTAGTTTACCGCACTACACGTACGTACATATGCCGCGTCGCAATAATGTTTCGTTAATTTTTGTACTGTTTTGTACAGCTAATTATTGTTATCAATAATTTTGCCCACAATATTGGATTTGCGGTCTACTCAGGCTGAAGATCGTACACGTAGTGTATTTTTCACTGAGACGCGCGCTATAAAGCACGATCGAGAATCAGATGATGGCCAGCCCCAGCTATAGCGTGAGCTTGGACCCTCGCCACCAACTGACGCTGGCTGATAAGGCCGACATCGATGCCCGGAGAAAGGAGACGTTTCAGAGGTATATAAAACTACAATTAATTTATATTGTAGCCATATGGATGAATCTTTGGCACAGTGTAATTCAGTCTCTATAAATGTACGACTTCCTTGCTCATGTTGCTCGCCAGTCTATAAAATTTTTATGCTTTAATATTGATACAGTGTGGAGCTGCCTGAGCTGGATGAATACCTAGGTGCAGAGATCAAGACCTGTTCCGGGGTTGGCACTGAGAGGCTGGAAGCTGATGAGACTCTCCAGAGGATCGAGGGTGATGGAGATGACTCAGACAGTGAAGAAGAACCAGAAGCCGACACTCACGTATGTAGACTCGTAGTAGTGTGTCATTAACCCTGCTTGGATGGGGTATCGAATCAATCATATCTGTTCATAAGGAGCTATATTATAGAGCCTATATGGAGTAAGGGTCCCTAGGCTGTGAGAATCAGCTATATGCATGTAGCCTTGGTATGCTGGACTAGGACGGGCCCGGTGATCTTCAGGGGTACAGTGGCATGTGGCCTTGAACACAGACTGGGAGAAAGAGTCTAGAGCCCGGGCTGGACTGAGGCTAGCTGGCGATGTAGCACCACTAAACATTGTGTTAGTGGATCTATAGTCTATCTAGTGGGCATCTCCCAAGCTTTTCTGCAAGGTATAGCTAGGTAGGTACATATGCATGCATTTTATAAGATGAGGGGGAGGAGGTCTTGCTGACTAGACGATTCCACTCTCATTGGCATGCATGGCTTCTGAATATGGTGCAGCCTCTCAAACTGTGGCCAGGTAGCTGATTTGTGGCTGGGTGTGCTACTTAATGAACTGTAGTCTGGCTAGTAATTCCATTTCATGGTTTCATCATTCAACTAATGAAATTTTTTTCGGCTGTACATGTGTACCCGAGATACCATCCTGTATACACATGATGTACATGTAGGTATCTAGAATTGAAGGTGACAATTGCAGTGAAGAGGAAGAGTCAGTGTTCAGTGAAAAATCAGTAAGATATTGGGTGTATATAGGGGCATGCATTCTTGATGGGCATATTAGGTTACGTACAGATCAATTAACTTAATTGAGCGACTATAGATCCCAAGTGAATAATTTATATACCTAGCAGCAAACTTCAAAGTCATGGTGGTTTGTTACTGTTACAGTAGCTATGTAGTTAAATGCCCTCGCCAATTAAAGATTTGGCAGCTAGATGTAATAATTAATACTACATGCAGTAGCTATAAAATGTATTGCATATTATTATTCATGATTAATTATGTAGGCAGAGGTAGAGAAGGCGTGCTCAGTTGCCTTGGAGACTGTGTTTGAAGCAAAAGATGCCAAACTAGGCACAGACAGTACAGATGAGCTCATGGAATTTGTCATGGAGGTACCACATTATTCTATTATTTGCTTGAATTCTCAGAGTAGCTTTAACTTAAAATATTCGTCTATTTTTCGTAGACTTTCGACAGTCTTCATCAGAGTAAGAGGGAGCAACTAAAGGAGAGTATAAAGTTGAATAGCTCAAAGGTACTTCAATGCATGCGGTGTGACACATTTTCTATAGTGGGAATTTTAATGAACATTAAAATTAATTAAATTTCGATGAAATAGTATACTCATTGTGAAGGTGATCTGATTACTTAGTGCCCCATCTACAAATTGGCAAATTTTTACTATGGTTTTGATTACTAGTGGGTATTGTACATGTGCATCTGATATGACATTGTTTGATTTTTCTCTTTCCCATTTCAGAAATCACAACTAACCCTGATGTGCAAAGGTGAGAACTATATAAACCATGTGCTACACACGGACACCAGCATAATTTAAAGGAGACTATATTATGTCTACACAATAACTATCATATTCATGATGCACATGCCATATTATGCATAGTAAATTAATGTTGAAATGCTGGGCTAAGGCTGTAGCCTCCTCCCCGGGCCGCTCCCGTGTTTTCAACGTTCACTGACATTGAAAACATGGGAGTGGCCTGGGGACGAGGCTACTAAGGCCTATCATACCACTTTCTGCCATAGTGATGTATGAGATTTCAATGCCAGTGATCCATGCCAGTGCTAGCGCTTGGTCTAGGACAGGGGGAACTTACAAATTTCAAACAGAATCCCTATTATTAGAATTATTTCATGCTGAGCCTATAGAAGAAAAGGGAAGCATGGCTACTTCCTCTTCCTTCCCTCACTTTCACTATCCTTAGTTGTACCATGCTGGGGATCAATGAGATGCTAGCTGTAGTGCTCATTTATTGCCATGTTTACACAATTTTAGTATGGATTTGTACCATGCTGGGGATCAATGAGATACTAGCTGCAGCGCTCATTTATTGCCATGTTTACTCAATTTTAGTATGGATTTGTACCATGCTGGGGATCAATGAGATGCTAGCTGCAGCACTCAACAGCTGCCATTTATGGCCATGTTTACACATTTAGTATGGATTTGTACCATGCTGGGGATCAATGAGATACTAGCTGCAGTGCTCATTTATTGCCATGTTTACTCAATTTTAGTATGGATTTGTATATAGTAAGGGATTCAGTAGTAACCCCATATACCCAGGTCAGAGGTGAAGGAATATTACTCATTTTATGCCTCACCCAATACATCACACAATACAGTACAAGGGTATACATAGGTGGGATATAATAATATGAAGTGTTATATTATTATGTTCAGAGAAAGGTGGAGTTGTGTAAACAAATTGCATTCATACATTGATATGATTATGACTGTGTGTGTGTATTATGAGTTTATATGTTTGCATTCACACACACACAACACATGCACTCGCAGTGGTTCGAGGCTCTGGTCTGATTGCCCAAGACCCTAATGGTATATTATAATATCAGAGTTCTGTTCTTATTAATGGCATTACAAGCTTATTCTCGGCCCTAGTACAATCAATACATCATTATAGCAGAGCCTAGTATTGTATAGAATGTTTTTCTATGATATTCCTGCATGGTGCAGCAGAGGCATGAGTAGCCAAAAGCTAATATGAGTGAGCATGTACCTGTATGAAACAATGCTACATGAAGATAATTATAAAACATATACCGGTAACAATAATGCTGATTCTAAGTCTCCACGATAATAATTATGGCGCATCCTTCATAATTCACTCCAGGGAAGAGTGATCCATATTGTCGAGTTGGACTGCTGAGTGAGACGCACCTCAACTCGGAAATTGTCAAGCACAAGGATTTGCTAGACTGGGATGATGCTCGTATGATGGGGCGTGGCCAGCTTCGCTCAACACATGTCGTGCCCGAAACTTTGGAACCGGAATGGAACGAGACAATTGAAATGTTAGTCTATTGATCGTTATCTGCTACTAAATTTAATTATGCAGTCATTCATAGTGATGTAATTGTATAATTCTTGTAGGCCCATTGGTGATGTAAGTGATGAATATTTGGTACTGGAGGTATGGTAAGTCATTTCTATTGAACTTTTTGGTGTCTGGTGTCATGTTTAAAAACTAACAACCATATTATAGGGATGATGATGAGTATACTAGAAGCATCAAGGGAGTTAAAGGATTTGTAACGTAAGTTCTGGTAAACCACTGAGACTCCTTTTTTGGGAGTGATACAAAATCACTCAAACTCCAGCATGCCCAGCATGTGACCATCCAATAGGAATACTGGTACAACATAGGAGAAAAAAAAATAACTGAAGTTTCATGCATAATGGATTTTATGTACAATTTATTGCACTAGGAATACTGGTACAACATAGGAGAAAAAAAAATAACTGAAGTTTCATGCATAATGGATTTTATGTACAATTTAATGCACTAGGTATATGGCTGAGAAGACGACAAAGAAAGGAGATGACTTCATGGGTCGACTGTTCCATCCTCTTCGCTCAATTCCCATGTTCTTGAGCTCTGGCGAGGAGAAGACCTTTGACCTTGTCCCTCACCCAGGGAGGAGCCAACGTATACGTGGCACCATCACACTGCAGCTGAGCATCAAGGTCCAGAAGGAAAGCCTCCCAGTACAGGTAGTCTGACTAGTTCAACATTATACATGTACACTAGATTTGTGAAACACAAAAGTGGGTTGGGACTTATTAAATAAGCTCTTTGGTATCTTAATAAGTTTTCTGTTGAGATGGCTGATGCTAACTTTTCTTTGATTGTGAGATTTAATTAACTGGTCATTTTTTATATCCTTTTTTCCTAACAAACTTAACAGATAGCTGTTAGGTACTATAACGTACTGGCTCGATCCTTGGTGAACTCTTGTACCAAGAGAGACGGGAGGTACCAGAGGAATTGGGACGGGCAGCTACCTCCAAATGCAGAGAAACTACTCAAGTACAATGCTTTGCTGAACAACATCCATGAAGCCCAGATGGCATACACGTACGTCTAGAGTGCTGTTTCACTACATTCTCAACAATAGTTGCATAATAATGGAGAGTATATACGTGGAAGCAGCAACAGCCCACCTGCTGCCTAATAAAATTATGTAGAAACTTTCAAGAGTCCACCTGCTCCATTCCCTAGGTAGATTACAATGCATAGAACAGTGTAGATGGGCATTCCAGTAGGTATATATACTGCTATAGAATAACAATTAATATACCCATCTCAAGCAAACCACAACAGGGAGTGCTTACAAGATGTTCGTGGTGTAGTATTTTGTACTTGGTGTGTAAATATTGCTGCCCTACATAATGTTCCAGGTGGCTTGATCGATTTGTTTATTCCTGCCTCTTTCTTTTTAAGTCTCAAATGGCAGTGTCGTTGAGTGTGAGTATCAATGATGTTTTTGCTTCCACCTGTACTCTCAAAGCCAGGTGGCTCGATTACTTATTTATTTCTCTCTCTTTGTTTATGTATGGCTCTTGATTCTGATCAAAGGCAAAATTGTATAGTTTATTGCTACTCCTCAATTTGTTGCTTGTAGGAAGCTATCATTGTTGCTTTCCTATCACAAGATGTATCGTGTTGAACTGTCAGCATTTTGCAGTGAGATCGAGCGGATCAGAGCTCTGCCTCATCAGCAATCTCCTCCGTATTTCTCCCCCAAACAAGAGTTGGTAAGCCTCATGCATGCATGAGTGCATGTGGACAAAACCACACAAAGTATTGTATTGTTCCACAACTACTTAATAATGTTAACAATATACTATGCATTACTTGGTACTATACGTGGTACTATGCGTGATAATACTGCATGTATGCATCAGACAAGTTGAACTGCACATGACAATCATGTAATCTCATGCTCCGAGTTGGCAGTAGTTCGAGTAAGTAAATATTATTTTTAGCAGCAAACAAACAATACACACACAGAGAGATTGGACAAAAACTGACAGAATCAACTGACTGACTTCACAACTGAACATTGACTGATATCAGGGAAAAACCGGTCAAACTGGTATAATAGAGGAAATAAACTAAACCACAAATGTCACATAAGAATGCATGATTGGTGCCAAGGGTTACAATCATATTATGTGTTGGTATGGATATAAAGCTGTGCAAGTATCATTATTTTATTTGTATGAGCTTGATTTTGAGTCTCGTCAATCTCTCATGTAATCATAATGGCTACCTATACCACTGTGGACACGCATTGTATACACTTAGTACACATTTTAAAACATGTGCCGCATTGTGTGATTTAGGTTTTGCATTTGTTCAATGGATTTGAAAAGCAAACTTCATCCTGTATTGATGCAATAATGAGACACACAGATGCAAAGCGCTGCAAGAGATTCAAACAGAAAATCAAGTATGCAAAACAATAATTATAATAATTTTGCATAATTATATTGATTCTATTAATAGGATTTTCCACCAGCTCTACTCATTTGGACCGTTCATAGAGCGTCTTCCTGCTGGGAGCAGGTCATGTGATGAGCTCTTGGAACGGTGCACACTGATCGTCGTTGCCAAATGGTTTCTTGAGCAGTATGCTGAGCTCTTCATGCAAGTAGGTTCCACTGTCATTGTTAATTCAGCTCACTGTAATAATTAATTAATAATATTATAATGCTGGATATTCAATTTGTGGCATTTTAATAATGTAGAGTGGTAAAGAGAAGAAGCTCGAGGAGAAATCTGGTGGTGGTTTTAACATTCTGACGGAGCAGTGTGCTTATCAGTTGGAAAAAGGATTACGGCTTCTTCATCCATGCTTTTCGGAGTGAGCAAATTATGCATTTATAGCCAAAAATTTTGCTGGACAAAATATTCACCAAACCTTTGCATTGAAGAAATATTTGGTGGAATCAATTTTTACCAATGCAGTAAAAAATTCTTTAATTTAGTAACACAGGATAAGAGATAAAAATTTTGCCAATGAGAACAGATGGTGAAAATTTGCAAAAGTTTCCGAAAATTTCCGGCTACACATTTAATAATTGTGAGAAATAATGCCGGATTGGTGTAACAAGATCTAGCTCGTAGCTATCGATAATTATGACTACCCAATCAAGAAGTTCGCTGAAACATTTAATATGATTATTTGCTGTAGTTATCATTTGTTTGTACCATTAATTTTATTTCTAGAGTTGGTATTGACTTCTTCTCTCACTTCTACGTTGCTTTTGACAAGCTGGTAAGGTGTATAGTTATACATACATGTGCTGATCCAGAAATTTACAAGCCTACGAAGGATATTATTGTTGGGGGGGGGGGGGAATGGATAATTTCCTGTGGTACTATACAAAAGAATTATTATACATGTATAGTTAAGGTGAAAGTGAACCCTTGAATCAGCTCCTGCATAGTATAATTATAGCAAAACTGTGTATCTCAAGCTGAGGTGACTTCATGTCCCAGATTGGTGCGGAAGGAGAGACACGAGTGTGTATGAGAAAGGACGCCTCCCTCTATCCTGTCTACCTGCAGTTCAGAAAAATGGACAAGCTCTCACAAAATGTCGACCAATCCCAGTAAGTCGTTTGCTCTCTCTTTCCCCACTTGTCATTCTCGTGCTTTATTATGTATGATATTTCAAGCATGGAGAAAGGCTTGTGTCTTCTTAAGAGCCTCAGCTGGTTTGAGAGGTGCAATACAGTTCCTCAGTGGATCCAAGTTGCCATCGAAAAATGCAAAACTTGCATAAAAAATTCTGTTGCCGACGATGAGCCTATCCCTGTCACTAGCTGTGTCAAGTTCTCCCGCTCAGCTTTTCATACTGAAGGATTCCTGCGTAAATTAGGAAGTTTTTGGAAGAATCTTGAGTGGCCTGAACCTCTTATGTCGTCTTGCTATGCTGTAATGATAGTGAATGGAATAGCTGAATGCAGTGGGTACTATGTGTCTGAATGTGGAAAGAGGCTGGGCTGTATTGAAGAGCACTTTGATGAGAAAAAAGTCAGCCAGAAGGTATCTGGACTACCACTATGTATACTGCTACTATCTATTTTCTTCCTCTCCCTCCCTCGTCTCTCTTTCTCACTCTCTCTCCCTCCCCTCCCACTCCCCCCAAACAATGCAGCTATGCATATTCCTGAACAATGTGAATCATATTTGCAGTACAGTCTCTGAGTGTTCCGAGTGGTTAAATCTCGACCCCCTTTATGACTGGTTGGACGAAAAGCAGAAGATTGGGGAAAAGTGCAGGAGTGTGGTGGAGAAAATAATCCAAGAAAATCACGAAGCAATGTGCAATTGCATAATTACATCGGAAATAGCGAAGATAGTATGTACTAGTTTACTGCACTTATGCTTGGTATTAATAACATTATTGTACTTACAATCCATAGTTAGTTCCCAATATTCAGCAACTACTACAGGAAATGGTCCAAGGCAAGAAGTCAGCTAATTCTGATGTAAGTGGAAATTGGCTCTGCGGTATGAGCAATAATCACTGGGGCTAACATGCCAGTGAGCTCCATACAATGACAACGGTGTTTTAGTGACCACACACTACTGTACAGTATGATACTGTCTGGTGTGGGCCTTACTGCTTTATTATGTATAAAAGGGCATGGTGCATGCCACGCTCGGTTGTCAGTTATCAACCACTTACTCTATGTGTTTGTTTCACTGTGTAGCAATCAGATACTACAGCTACTGTGTTCTGTGCACCACTGCTGGATTACCTCACCGGTTATCTAACCACCTTCACCAGCTGTTTAGACCCGCCAGTAGCCAGTGGGTGAGTTCACTGATAATAGCATTATTATTAATTTGACCATAACTACCATACGTCTTTGGAGAATGAGTAAGCTTAACTTAAGGTCATTTGGATAACAATGGATCTAACTTCATTGCTTGACTCTATATATTTTTATAATAATATTATTATGCATACTGGCCGATATTATACTTCTGCATACAATATTTTCACACTCTCATGCACTTGATGATTTTGTTGTAGTATCCTGCTATACTTGTGGGAAGCTTCAGTGGATTCAGTGGAGAAGTGTGCTGATGAGATCCCGCGGAGAAAGGGCAGAGACTCCACCCATCTCTACTATAAGCTTTTTATGGCTCTGAGTATGTTGAGGGAATTCTTCTACTGTGGTGGAAGGGGCATTCAAAAGGAACAGCTGGATACCAAGAAATTTGAGGTTTGTTGCTTCTAGTATGGTCAAATGCTGATAGTGATTTAGTATATCATCAGGCTATATAAAGTAGCTAATTTTAATAGCATACCGTAAATCAAGAAATTTGTGTTGCATTAAAGTCATGTGGTTCAGTGTCATTTTGATCAAATTAAAAATTAATGTGATCAAAATCATGCGCATTTCAACCTTGAGATACTTCCCAGAGCAACAGTTACTATTTTTTAGCTAGTCTCTCAATCAATAGCCCCAGAGCAGCTATTCTTTAGCTAGAATCTCTCAATCAGAATCACAAATGGGTAAACAATTTCACTGATATTTTCAGTATTACTGACACTCAGTTTATTAGCCTCCTCTGTTTCTCTCTGCCTGATTCACATAGCTAATAGGCAGAGCTTCCTTCAAGTTTTAAAAATACTTTAGCAAACTTATAATCAGTAGTGCAGGTATAGCTACACACTAGTACTAGCATGCATTGGTGTGTGACCTTGTGGTAAACCACTGGCGCATGCGTGTGGGTAATAATTGCGTTAGTTAAAATAATGTAATTTTATTCATGCGCCTAGGCTATACCACGCATGAATTAGCATGAATAAGATGCATGCATAAATTTCATGATTTACGGTATTGCCTATTATTATTATTTATGTTGGACTCACTGAGTTTTGTGAATGTAGCTAGACTCTAGTGAAGACTATCTCCATCATAATGTCATTGCAGAAGCTCCACTCCAGACTGTACATCCTCAGTAAACCCACGGAAGACTTGGTGTCTCAGTACCTCTCTGACTTGGCTCAGCTCCAGCCCAGAGATGACGATGGAGGAGGAGAAGGAGAAGAGGAGGAGACATTTGGGATGCTCCATTTTTCTGTGGCCTATCTCAAGGATAGATCTACCCTTGAGGTTGATATCATACAAGCAGTGGACTTGCCTGCTTTAGACCGTGATGGTATTTGCATTGCATGACTACTCATAATTGTTTTTATATTAATTTTGGTAAATACTATCATGCATTTTGGTTTATTAGTGCCCTTTTTCATGAAATTTTTCAGCAAAGCCACCTACTAGCTAATTGTACTCCACACATGCATGTCAACAAGGGCAAATTTAAAAGCAATTATTGGTTTTATCTGTCTATCTGTCAACTAAAGGAGATGGGTGGGGTGATCCAAAGTCAATGCATGCATGTGCTTAAAATTATACGATGATATTGTATGATTCATTAATGATTCGTTAATTTCTCCTTCTTGCAGGCTCAAGTGATCCTTATGTGAAAGTGTCGCTAATGCCTTCATGGATATTCCGTAATGCATCCAAAAAAACCAAGGTGTATAAGAACACGACGAAGCCATTGATTGATGAAGAAATGAACCTGTAAGTCATAATTATGACATTATGGGTGTGTATGGGGGAGGGGGGTTGGTGGGGGGTTGGTATATGTCATATTATAATTGAACATAATAGATGCAGTGGCCATGGCATTAGTTAGGGGTTAGGGGCAAAACATTACCCCCTCACTCTTTATGATGGGCTTACCCCCTTCATTCATCACTTTACAGACAAGCTTCGGAGGAGAAGTTAAATAGTGAGAACACTATGCTCTTATTCACGGTTTTTGATTGGGATCTAATGAAAGAGGATGACTTTGCTGGGATGTGCATTGTGCCTTGTAAAGATATACCAAGGCTGCAGGGAACTGATGCTGGACAACAGAGAGCCATGATTTTGGAAGCGGATGCTCCACAGAGAAAAGTTTTCAGATTATCGCTATTTCATCCTCCCGGAAAAGCCGCATCACCCATCCGAGCTGAACTGGAATCCAGAGCTAAACTTAATGACTCAAAAGCAAAGCAAGTCATCGAAGTAGTGCCATTGCCAAATCCAAGATGAAGTACACTATGCAATCATGTTCATCAGTATAGCTATAGCTACAGCGCTGTAAACACTGATTGCCTATATAATTTTATATGATTGACTATATACCTCAATTTCCAGAGTGTGCCACATTGCAGTATTGTTATCATTAATGATGATTACTTAAATTTTGTCAGTGAAAGCAAGCAGCACATCATATTGAATCAACTTTGCCATCATCATTATGTGAACAGACGTACATGGAGTGCATTGGCAGCTCGTCAAGCAACATCTCTATCTCTAGTTTGAAATTATGCATGTGCATGACTTTAAGTTTAATAAGCATCATGCAGTTCAGGGTGCCCCATATATAGATACTTATATAAGTTGTGCGTGTATCATAAGTATGTGGTACGTATGTGTGCATGAATGTGAATTATGTGTCAGGTGATATTCCATATTAGGGGCCTTGTCCAAAGTCCTTGTGGAAAAATTAACGTCATTATGATATTAACATTTTATCCCCTCCCCCCTCTCTTAACGTCATATGTAGCATTTCAGCATAGATTCAATACTGAAACTCTGATTCTGCTCCATTTAGCCTACACAGTCGATATTCACTTGTATTCTACAGTGCTAGCTATGGATTCATTGCATACCTGTGTTTCTTCAACAGTTTCTTGCTTGCCTGTAGCTACGTGCACACGTTCAGCTAGGTAGTGCTTGATACAGTTGTCACAAAAATACAAATTTTGACACTGCTGGAGGTGTGTCTAGACTTGTTCAACCACAAGAATGGGTTGTTATTTCATATAAGAGTCACGAAATATGCAAAGTCAGCATTTACGCACTGTATTGTGTTATAGTATCTTGGTGTCATTGGTGCCTGTGGTGCCTCTGGTGCCCCTGGTGTCGTTGGTGCCTCTGGTGCCTCTGGTGCCCTTAGTGCCTCTGGGACCCCTGGTGCCCCTGGTGTCGTTGGTGCCTCTGGTGCCTCTGGTGCCCCTGGTGCCTCTGGTGCCTCTGGTGCCCTTGGTGCCCCTGGTGCCCGGTGCCCCTGGTGTCTTTGGTGCCTCTGGTGCCCCTGGTGCCCCTAGTGTCGTTGGTGCCTCTGGTGCCGTCAGTGCCTCTGGTGCCTCTGGTGCCCCTGATGTCGTTGGTGTCTCTGGTACCCCTGGTGCCCCTGGTGTCCTTGGTGCCTCTGGTGCCTCTGGTGCCCTTGGTGCCTCTGGGACCCCTGGTGCCCCTGGTGTCGTTGGTGCCTCTGGTGCCTCTGGTGCCCCTGGTGCCTCTGGTGGCTCTGGTGCCCTTGGTGCCCCTGGTGCCCCTGGTGCCCCGGTGCCCCTGGTGTCTTTGGTGCCTCTGGTGCCCCTGGTGCCGTTGGTGCCTCCGGTGCCTCTGGTGGCCTTGGTGCCCCTGGTGCCTTTGGTGCCTCTGGTGCCCTTGGTGCCCCTGGTGCCCCTGGTGCCCCTAGTGTCGTTGGTGCCTCTGGTGCCTCTGGTGTCCCTGGTGCCTCTGGTGCCCTTGGTGCCTCTGGTGCCTCTGATGCCCTTGGTGCCTCTGGTGCCTCTGGTGCCCCTGGTGTCGTTGGTGCCTCTGGTGCCTCTGGTGCCCTTGGTGCCTCTGGTGCCCCTGGAGCCCCTGGTGTAGTTGGTGCCTCTGGTGCCCCTGGTGCCCCTAGTGTCGTTAATGCCTCTGGTGCCTCTGGTGTCCCTGGTGCCTCTGGTGCCCTTGGTGTCTCTGGTGCCTCTGGTGCCCCTGGTGCCTCTGGTGTCCCTGGTGTCGTTGGTGCCTCTGGTGCCTTTGGTGCCTCTGGTGCCCCTGGTGCCTCTGGTGCCTCTGGTGCCCTTGGTGCCCCTGGTGCCCCTGGTGCCCCTAGTGTCGTTGGTGCCTCTGGTGCCTCTGGTGTCCCTGGTGCCTCTGGTGCCCCTAGTGTCGTTGGTGCCTCTGGTGTCCCTGGTGCCTCTGGTGCCCTTGGTGCCTCTGGTGCCTCTGGTGCCCCTGGTGTCGTTGGTGCCTCTGAAGCCTCTGGTGCCCCTGGTGCCTCTGGTGCCTTTGGTGCCCCTGGTGTCGGTGCTCCTTGTGTCGTTGGTGCCCCTGGTGCCTCTGGTGCCCTTGGTGCCTCTGGTGCCTCTGGTACCCCTGGTGTCGTTGGTGCCTCTGGTGCCTCTGGTGCCCCTGGTGCCTCTGGTGCCTCTGGTGCCGTTGGTGCCCCTGGTGCCCCTTGTGCCCCTGGTGTCGGTGCCTCTGGTGCCCCTGGTGCCCCTAGTGTCGTTGGTGCCTCTGGTGCTCTTGGTGCCCTTGGTGCCCCTGGTGCCCCTAGTGTCGTTGGTGCCTCTGGTGTCCTTGGTGCCCCTGGTGCCTCTGGTGCCCCTGGTGTCGTTGGTGCCTCTGGTGCCTCTGGTGTCCTTGGTGCCCCTGGTGCCTCTGGTGCCCCTGGTGTCGTTGGTGCCTCTGGTGCCCCTGGTACCCCTGGTGTCGTTGGTGCCTCTGGTGCCTCTGGTGCCCCTGGTGCCTCTGGTGCCTCTGGTGCCGTTGGTGCCCCTGGTGCCCCTGGTGCCCCTGGTGCCCCTAGTGTCGTTGGTGCCTCTGGTGCTCTTGGTGCCCTTGGTGCCCCTGGTGCCCCTAGTGTCGTTGGTGCCTCTGGTGTCCTTGGTGCCCCTGGTGCCTCTGGTGCCCCTGGTGTCGTTGGTGCCTCTGGTGCCTCTGGTGTCCTTGGTGCCCCTGGTGCCTCTGGTGCCCCTGGTGTCGTTGGTGCCTCTGGTGCCTTTGGTGCCCCTGGTGTCGGTGCTCCTTGTGTCGTTGGTGCCCCTGGTGCCTCTGGTGCCCTTGGTGCCTCTGGTGCCTCTGGTACCCCTGGTGTCGTTGGTACCTCTGGTGCCTCTGGTGCCCCTGGTGCCTCTGGTGCCTCTGGTGCCGTTGGTGCCCCTGGTGCCCCTGGTGCCCCTGGTGTCGGTGCCTCTGGTGCCCCTGGTGCTCCTAGTGTCGTTGGTGCCTCTGGTGCTCTTGGTGCCCTTGGTGCCCCTGGTGCCCCTAGTGTCGTTGGTGCCTCTGGTGTCCTTGGTGCCCCTGGTGCCTCTGGTGCCCCTGGTGTCGTTGGTGCCTCTGGTGCCTCTGGTGTCCTTGGTGCCTCTGGTGCCCCTGGTGTCGTTGGTGCCTCTGGTGCCCCTGGTGTCGTTGGTGCCTCTGGTGCCTCTGGTGCTCTTGGTGCCCCTGGTGTTGTTGGTGCCTCTGGTGTCATTGGTGCCTCTGGTGCCCCTGGTGCCTTTGGTGCCCTTGGTGCCCTTGGTGCCTCTGGTGTCATTGGTGCCTCTGGTGCCCTTGGTGCCCCTGGTGCCATTGGTGCCTCTTGTGTCCTTGGTGCCCATGGTGCCCCTGGTGCCCCTGGTGCCCCTGGAGCCCTTGGTGTCTCTGGTTCCCTAGGTGTTGCTGGTGTCCCTGGTGTCCTTGATGCCTATGGTGCCCTTGGTGACTCTGGTGTCCTTGGTGTTGTTAGTGTCGTTGGTGCTTCTGGTGTCCTTGATGCCTAAGGTGCCCTTGGTGCCTCTGGTATTGTTGGTGTCACCAACAGCACCAACAACACTAAGGCACCAAGGGCACCAGGGGCACCAGAGGCATCAGGGGCACCAAGGGCATCCTAGGCACCAGAGGCACCAAGGGCACCAGAGGCACCAACAACACTAGGGGCACCAAGGGCACCAGAGGCACCAGAAACACAGGAGGTACCAATGTCACCAGGGGCACCAGAGACACCAACGACACCACAGGCATCAAGGGCACCTTAGGCATCAAAGGCACATTAGGCACCAGAGGCACAAACGACACTAGGGGCACCAAGGGCACCAGAGGCACCAGGGGCACCACGGGCACCAAGGTCACCAGGGGCACCAAGGGCACCAAGGGCACCAAGGGCACCAGAGGCACCAACAACACCAGAGTCACCGAGGGCACCAAGGGCACCAGAGGTACCTGAGGCACCAACGACATCAGGGGCACCAGAGGCACCAACGACACCAGAGACACTAGGGACACAGAGTCCACCAGAGGCACCAAGGGCACCAAGGGCACTAGAGGCACCAGACACCAAGGACACCAGGGGCACCAAGGGCACAAGGGCACCAGAGGCACCAACGACACCAGGGGCACCAGGGACACCAGAGGCACCAACGACACCAGGCACCAAGGGCACCAGAGGCATCAGGGGCACCAACGACACCAGGGGCACCAAGGGCACCAGAGGCACCAACGATACCAGGGGCACCAACGACACCAGGGGCACCAAGGGCACCAGAGGCACCAACGACACCAGGGGCACCAGAGGCACCAGAGGCACCAAGGGCACCAGGGGCACCAGAGGCACCAACGACACCAGAGACACTAATGACACCAGGGGCACCAAGGGCACCAAGGGCACCAGAGGCACCTCAGGCACCAATGACACCAGGGGCACCAAGGGCACCAAGGGCACCAGGGGCACCAAAGGCACCAACGACACCAGGGGCACCAGAGGCACCAACGACACCAGGGGCACCAGAGGCACCAGAGGCACCAGAGGCACCAACGACACCAGGGGCACCAAGGGCACCAGAGGCACCAAGGGCACCAAGGGCACCAGGGGCACCAAAGGCACCAACGACACCAGGGGTACCAACAACACCAAGGGCACCAAGGGCACCAGAGGCACCAAGGACACCAGGGGCACCAGAGGCACCAACGACACCAGGGGCACCAAGGGCACCAGAGGCACCAGAGGCACCAACGACACCAGGGGCACCAAGAGCACCAGAGACACCAGCGACACCAGGCACCAAGGGCACCAGAGGCACCAAGGGCACCAGAGGCACCAGGGGCACCAACAACACCAGGGGCACCAAGGGCACCAGAAGCACCAGGGGCACCAACGACACCAGGGGCACCAAGGGCACCAGAGGCACCAACGACACCAAGGGCACCAGAGGCACCAACGACACCAGGGGCACCAACGACACCAGTGGCACCAAGGGCACCAGAGGCACCAATGACACCAGAGGCACCAGAGGCACCAAGGGCACCAGGGGCACCAGAGGCACCAAGGGCACCAAGGGCACCAGGGGCACCAGAGGCACCAACGACACCAGGGGCACCAAGGGCACCAAGGGCACGAGAGGCACCTCAGGTACCAACGACACCAGGGGCACCAAGGGCACCAGGGGCACCAGAGGCACCAGCGACACCAGGGGTACCAAGGGCACCAGGGGCACCAAGAGCACCAAGGCACCAGGGGCACCAAGGACACCAGAGGCACCAGAGGCACCAACGACACCAGGGGCACCAGAGGCACCAGGGGCACCAAGGACACCAGAGGCACCAGAGGCACCAACGACACCAAGGGCACCAAGGGCACCAAGGGCACCAGAAGCACTAGAAGCAGCAACGACACCAGGGGCACCAAGGTCACCAGGGGCACCATAGGCACCAATGACACCAGAGACACCAGAGACACCAACGACACCAGGGGCACCAAGGGCACCAAGGGCACCAGAGGCACCTCAGGCACCAACGACACCAGGGGCACCAAGGGCACCAGAGGCACCAGAGGCACCAACGACACCAGGGGCACCAAGGGCACCAGAGGCACCAGAGGCACCAAGGGCACCAGAGGCACCTCAGGCACCAACGACACCAGGGGCACCAAGGGCACCAGAGGCACCAGAGGCACCAACGACACCAGGGGCACCAAGGGCACCAGAGGCACCAGAGGCACCAACGACACCAGGGGCACCAAGGGCACCAAGGGCACCAGAGGTACCAACGACACCAAGATACCATATCACAATACATATATATACAGTGTGTAAATGCTGACTTTGCATATTTCGTGACTCTTATATGAAATATCAACCCAAGAATGCATAATCACAACTAAAGCTAAAATCTGCTGACAATGCAGTTGAAAACGTCATGGACCAAGACCCCTCGGCCTCCCCCCTAACGTCATAATGACGTTAATTTTTCCACAAGGACTTTGGACAAGCCCCCTTAAGCTATCGATTGCTAGCATGCTACCAGGTGGCCACAGTAATATGATGGCCACAACTAAACACTGCGTGTAGTGATCTAATTGGAGCTTCATGGCCTGCAGTTGTAGCTAGTCTCGCAAGCCAGACCCTCACACTCCGCAGCGTTTAGTTCTTTCAGGATTCCTGAAAGAACTAAAACGCTGTGGAGTGTGAGGGTCTGGCTTGCGAGACTAAGTTGTAGCCTGCATGTGTATGTCTTCATATGTACATATGAAGACATACACATGCAGGCTACATCCTGCAGGAAATGAAAGGAGACTTCCCAAAGTCCCCATACAAAAATTTAGGGCTGCTATATGCGATAGGATTGAGCAATCTTGCTGAGTAAAGTATTTTGTACCAATGTGGCTCAAATCTTCTTAGACTAGCTACTGAACTAGAATGCCAAACAATTGAGGACGTCCTTGAGAACTGTGTGAAGATGATAATTTTTGTCTGGTAGTGAGTTCTCAATTATTGTTAATTACACATTCAGTAGTCCTCAAGGGAGTAGCTAACTACACTCTGAATAGTTTCAATATAAAAGCTATAAGCAACCCCGTAAGTCATGGAGGAAGAGATTTCAAGAATTCTAACTGGTATCAAAGAGAAGAGTCGCAGTGTATGTACAAATCATTTGAAGCACTATGTGTGCAATTTGAAGAATGTGTATGTGGATGAATTAGAACTATCAGAGCTAGTATTAGAAAAAGAGCCTGACACTGAAATGGGCAGTGATGATGGGAAGCAGGTTCGTGTACCTTACAGCAGCATATTTGATCCACAATTGACTAAGGTGAAACCAGTGGCTGCCCGCAAAACAGTCCTAATACAAGGTGAAGCTGCTGTGGGAAAGACTATGCTATGCTTGTCAGTGGTGGAGGAGTGGGCTAGTGGAAAGCGATTTCAAGAATTTCAGCTTATCCTTTTATTGCCTCTCAGTTCCAGGAATGTAGCTTCAGCTAGTACCCTTTCAGGGCTACTCAATGTGCTGTATGCTGATTTCAAACCAGGTACTAGCTCCAAAGTGGCTAGCTACTTGAAGAGGAATGGGCAACACAACATTCTTCTTATAGCTGATGGGTGGGAGGAGCTTCAGGCCTCACAGTGCCAAGCAGGGTCATTCTTACACTCTCTTCTCTTTAGCAGTGACATCATCCCCACTTCATCCACTACAGTTCTTATTACCTCCAGACCAGGCTGCATTGAGACAAATGTTATGCAGTCCGTAATTAATCGGTTAATTACTTTGACCGGATTTGACACAAAGGCAATTGAGTCTATAGTCCAATCAGAATTTGCAGGTGACTCTAAGAGTATCCGCTACCTTACAGCACAGCTGAATGATAATCCCTTAATAGTGAGTGCATGTGGAACTCCTCTAAATCTTGCCACAGTTTGTGATCTTTGTCGAGCTAGTGATGCTGAACCCCTACCAGATACCATGACGAAATTGTATTCAAAGCTGATTTGGACACTTGCTTCAGCTAGCGTAGAAAGTAGTGATTCTCATGAACGTAGCTTGTCTAGCCATCATCATCTTCCTGAGGAGCTGCAGCAGTCATGGTGGCAAATTTGTGAACTAGCTTTCAGCAACATTGAGACAGTTTGCAATGCTTTTTCTTCTACAGCACTTACGTCATCAAACTTAAAGAAAATCTCACACTTTGGTTTAACTAAGCCAATAGCAGGAACTGGATCATCCTCTTTCATTCATCCTCGCTTTGAAGAGTATCCTGCTGCTCAGCATCTTGCAAAGCAGCCAAAAGAAGCACAGCTTAAATTCATACATGAATTTGTAGCCAAAGAGTGCAAAAATAAAATACCAATAACATTCTGGTACTTTTTTGTCAGTAACTATGCGCATCAGGTAGCCAACCTGAATCCTGATGTTGTTGATCAAGTTCTGAAGATTTTATTAGCAGCTTATTGCACTACCAAACAAAAGTACTACATGGACCTTTGCCATTTGTCATATGAAGCAAAGCATGATGTAGTCAATCAGAAGGTAGTTCAAGCTATCAGCACCATGGGTACTGGAGTATTGAGGTTTGGTCAGTCATGTGATGTGTATGACTTCAATTCCATGGTGTATGTGCTTCAAAATGTAACGCAAGAGAATAAAGTGGAGATCAACTTTCAAGACTGCAATCTGAGACCCAAATACATAAATCACCTGGCAAATGTTCTGTGTGAAAAATCTAGCATGGTTCAGATCAAAGGTCTCAATCTGAGCAGCAACAGGCTCAGTAATTCACTAGCGGTTGATTTCTTTAACAAAGCTGCTGCTGCTCTTAAATCCTTAAAGGTCCTTATCCTCCGTAACTGTGATATTGGGACAACCTTGGATATCAAAGCCATACTATCTACATTAACAGAGTCTACTTCTCCAACATTGACTCACTTTGATCTATCATTTAATCGCATATCAATTTCTTTCTTACAAGTTCTGCAACAGCACCTTGAATGTTATGGAACATTTGAAAGTCTACAAAATTTAGGCCTAAAGGGATCACTAAACAGTGATGTGACAACAAGTTTTTTGGCAAATTTCAGTGATTCACTCTCATCTAAATGTAAACGTCTCCGACGACTTGACCTATCGGAAAACAACTTGGGTGAACCTGGAAATCCAGATCTATGCAAAGTGATTTCTCAGCTCCTTAGTCTTGGAAGAGACTTCAACCTATGTCTGAATGATGAATATATGTCTGAGGTTCATGATGAATTTGTATGTGTGATGGAAGAGTCTATAAAAAGGAAAGGAACAATAAATCATACTATTGCTCATGGAGTGATTGTTGGTCCTGGGCGTTCGGGTAAAAACACCTTGATGAGTCGTTTGATGGGAAATGGACCGCCCAAGTTCGATACTGTTTCACCTAGTACTGGAGTACTGGAAAGCATAGTTAAAGTTGAAGTCAAAAAGCTGTGCACAGTTGCCACTGCTGTTAGTAATTTAGAATGGAAAAAGCTGCAGTATGATGAAGAGGCGCTTGAGCTGATCATGACCACAGCAAGGCATCACTCTGCAACAACTACTATATCAAAACCGATTGTAACTAAATACATCATTAAGGAGCAAATAGAAAGCCCTATAATAACTAGTGCTATGTCACCTATTCCTTCCAGTCGTTTTGGTGGCCCTAAACAGAAGATCAAACATAAGATTATAAACCTTTTCAAGAAATTGAAGAGGTTTAAGGTACAAAAATCTGATCAAGATCCTGTGGATAAAATTCATAAGAAGAGTGCAATTGTGTATACACCAGATGTTGAGCCTATGGATATTTTTAAGCAGGCAATGAAGCTGCAAGGTATGGATGCTCTACGAGAGCACCTTGAATCATCATGGTCCCTATACCTCACCAACACAGGGGGACAGATTGAGTTTCAGGAACACCTTCCCCTCCTTGTTTGTGGGCCATCAATCTTTTTTGTTACATTTCCTCTTCATTATGATCTTGATAAGCCATATGATGTCCATTATGAATATCCAGATGGTCGAGTGGAGACCTACAAATCACCAGGAACATTACTGCAGGAACTACTCCAAACACTTGCAACTATCAGTGCTTCTCACTTTACAAGTGGTCAGCAGAGAGATTCTGAGGCAAGAATAATACAACCCAAGGTTTTCTTTGTTGGTACACACAAAGACTGCCTACCGGCGAATAGTACAGAAGAGATCATCCAAGGAAAGGATGAACTGCTTCAAAGCCGCGTGAGACAAACAGATCTTTTTGATGCAATTCAGTTTGCTGAGCATCCTAAACAGTTAATATTTGCTGTCAATAATCTTTCAGATGATGATGATGAATTTCAGAAAATACGATCAGCTGTACAGACAACTGTTGAAAGAGACGAGTTTACAATTGAGTGCCCTTCATCATGGCTTATATTGAGCCTAATTCTCAGAGCAAAACACAAATCTGATCAGGTCTTGACCTTTGACAAGTGTTTTAGCATTGCCCGGGAATGTGGGATATCTGATCGTAAAGAGTTGAATCAAGCACTATCATTTATTCACTCTAGGCTTGGACTTGTACGATATTTTGATGTGAAAGATCTGAATACACTTGTGGTGATTGACCCTCAAGTCCTGTTCGACAAGATCACAGATCTCATAGTCAAGACGTTCACAGTTGAAAATGTTGGCAATAAGAAAAAAGAAGATTTTTGTCAGAGGGGCATCATTCCTGTGACAGTCATGCAAAATATTAGCAATAAAGATAATGGTAACGGCTCTGATTCACAGCTGCCATTTATATGGCTGACAAATCTATTGAATTATCTCAGAATAGCTGCCTTGTTCAAAGACAGAGATGGTGATAAATACTTCTTCCCATCAGCACTTTGCCATGCACCCAAATCTCAATGTAATCCACTACATGCTCATTTATGGCCTTCATTGCTTGTTGGATTCAAGAGTGGCTTCTGCCCTCGTGGAATCCCTGGAGCCCTGATCAAGTACCTCATGACAAACGAAATGAGGTCAAAAAGATGTTGGGATATTATTCCAAATAAGATATTCAAAAATGAAGTTTCCTTTGCTATCCAGGCACATGGAAATATTACTCTGAGAATTCTACCTACTCACTTGGAAATCAGCTATTACTCTGAAGCAGATTCAACAGAAGGAGCATCTGAAGAAGACTCAAAAGAAGAGGAACTAATGAAAAAAACTTGTGAAATGGCATATATGCAAATCAAGATAGCCATGAGCACCGTCACTAGTCAGTGCATGGAGTGCAAATACTTCTTTGGCTTTTACTGCACACGACCTACATGTCAAGCTCATAAGCATCCCGCTGAAATACAATGGGATGGAAAAGATCCATTTAGGGTAAAATGTGAGGTTAAAAACGAACGTGGAAATCTGCCAGATGGCTATGGTATTTGGAATCTTCAAAAGAAGCCGCAAAAACCAAGTAATACACTCTTATAGTATAGCACTTACAATTTTGTTTATTTGAGCTTTCTACATTATTTTAGGAAAAGCAAAACTGGACAAAGTGATTGACGCTGATCATGATGTCCGTGGAGTTCCTAAACACCTTGGTCAAATTGCTGATTCAATGGCTGTCTGGGAAGGTAGGATTTCTGATGAACTCAAACTCACACTAGCTGATGTTGCAAGCATCCACACAAAGTACTCAGGAAATCTTAAGCTACAATCGTAAGATATCGCATGATATTCATTCGTATCTAAATTGTTCCTCTAGACCCTTTTGATTTTCATACTTGGATTTTTTCATTCTAACTTCTGTAATTCTTCAGGAGAGAAGCTTTACATATATGGAAACAAAGGCTTGGTTCCAAAGCTACCTATCAGGAATTGATCAATATCTTTGAACGAGCTGACTTTCAAAATTATGCAGATATTGTGAGAAGCATTATATTATGTGAAAATGAAAGTGAAGTGGATGATTCTAGCGATGATGATGAGCCTATATCCCAACCAGAGACATATCCAAAAGTACAATTAAACCCTACACAAGCACCCAACCTATCAAGACGTGTCTCATCATGCGATGAATACTTACTGATAAATTCATCCACTGCCAACAACCTTCCAAAAGGTGATTGTATTATTATTAATTACAATGCAATTATGCATTAATATTTTTTAAACTAGATCAAGTACATGATAAGAAAGTACTGGAGTCACATGATGTGTCCATTGTACCCATGCTATCATCTAAGCACAAGGTCCCATCAGCACTTTCCCATACACCCAAATCTGATTCTAAAGTACCTCATGCGTATTCATGGCCTTCATTGCTTGTTGGATTCAAGAGTGGCTTCTGCCCTCGTGGAATTCCAGGGGTACTGATCAAGTACCTCATGACAAATGAAATGAGATCAAGAAGATGTTGGAACATTATTCCAAATAAGATATTCAAAAATGAAGTTTCCTTTGCTATCCAGGCGCATGGAAATATTACTCTGAAAATTCTACCGACTCATTTGGAAATCAGCTATTACTCTGAAGCAGATTCAACAGAAGAAGCATCTGAAGAAGACTCAAATGAAGATGAAGTAATGAAAGAAGATGAGCTAATGAAGAAAACCTGTGAAATAGTGTCGATGCAAATCCAGAAGGCCATGAACACGGTCACTAGTCAGTGCATGGAGTGCAACTACTTCTTTGGCTTTTACTGCACACTATTTACATGTCAAGCTCATAGGCATCCAGCTCAAATCGAATGGGATGGGAAAAAACCATTCAAGGTAGTATGTAAGTTTGCAAATAAACGTGGAAATCTACCAAAGGGCTATGAAATTTGGAACCTCCAAAAGAAGCGAAAACCAGGTAATACTATATCTGATGATAGCTATAGTGTATGTAAATGTAGCAACTAAAGCACAGTTCTAGGCTGTATACAGCCTAGAACTGTGCTTTAGTTACTACATTTTTATAGACAAAGTACAATTGGATAAAGTGATTGATGGTGATGGCCATGGAGTTCTCTTGATCAAGCACCTTGGTCAAATTGCTGATTCAATGACAGAGTGGGAAGGTCGGATTTCGGATGAGCTCAAACTCACACCAGCTGATGTTGCAAGCATCCACACAAAGCACCCAAGAAATCTAAAGCTTCAATCGTAAGACCTCCATTCAATGACATCATATTTTCATAAAATAAATAATTTTTCATAAATGTCTTATTCTTCTGTAATTCTTCAGGAGAGATGCTTTATATATATGGAAACAAAGGCTTGGTTCTGAAGCTACCTATCGGCAATTGATAAATGTCTTTGAACGAGCTGGCTTTCAAAATTGTGTAGAAATCGTTAGAAGTATTGTGTGTGAAGAAGAAAGTGAAATAGATGATTCTAGTGATTATGATGAGCCTATACCCCAACCAGAGACATATCCAAAAGTACAATTAAACCCTCCACAAGCACCCAAGCTATCAAGACGTATCTCGTCATGTGATGAATATATACTGATAAATGCAGCCACTCATGCCAACAATCTTCCAAAAGGTGAGTACTGCTGATAATAATATAGTAATATGAATCACAGTGCATGGGCTAACCCATAAAATTAATGTTGACTTAGCTCCCCGAATCTTGAAAATATATATAATATTTAGCATAATATTTAATTTAGGTCAAGTATATGATCAGAAAATACTGGAGTCACACAATGTGTCCATTGTACCTATGCTATCATCTAAGCACAAGGTGGATGAGGTACATTAATGCTATATAATAGTATTCTCATTTGATTATGCCTCAGCCAGATCAGTGAGAGTTTATCCTTCATTTTAGCCAACAGCAAAAACTACTGTCCAACGACACAAAAAAGAATTATCTTTGAATTATCCAATCTATATTGGATTGTATGATTATTCTGCAAAAGTGTTTGAAGACTTAAGCTTTTTGAAAGGTGATTTGATGGACATTATCAATGATAAAGATGATGACTGGTGGTGGGCACGCAAGAAGAATGGTGGAGAAGAGGGCTATGTACCCAGCAACTATGTGACTGATTACAGGAGTGCTTTACATGCTGAAAAGTAAGTTGGGCTTAATTCCTGCATGATGCATGGGGTACATTGCATGATGTAGCTAATAGAAATCTCCTAATATTGTTATCCCCTCTCCCCTCCACCCTTCTCTTGCTCTTTCTCCCTCTCTCTTATAATTAATTTTTATTATACTAGGTGGTTCATTGGTCAAATAATCAAACGTAAAGATGCTGAGGAACAACTTATGCTCAACCCATTAAATCGTTATGGGTCATTTCTTATCCGAGAAAGTGAAAGCAATCCTGGCAGTTATGTACTCTCTGTTCGAGACAGGGATCAAGTTAAGCACTACAAGATTTATCAGTCAGACAATCAAGAATTCTATGTCACTGCACGTCGCATGTTCAATTCCCTTCAAGCTCTTGTAACCCATTATCAACAGCAAGCTGATGGACTTTGTGTCAATCTCAGGAACCCCTGTGCCTTTACTCCTACTGATGTCTCAGGAGAACCTGCTGATGAATGGGAAATAGATAGAAGTGGCATAAGATTAGTTAGGAAGCTAATGTCTGGTGAATATACTGAAGTGTGGGAGGGTACGTGGAATGACAATAGACCAGCTGCAGTTAAGACACTCAAACCAAAGCAAAACATGACTGTAGATGAATTTTTCCAACCAACCAATCTGATGAAGGAATTACGACACCCAAAACTTGTTCAACTTTATGGTGTTTGTTCCAAGAAAGAGCCTGTATTCATAATTACTGAGTTCATGGAATATGGGAACTTGCTAGAGTACTTGCATCATGGAGGGAAATCACTAAAACTTAGTCTGAATCAGTTGATGAACATGGCCTCACAAGTGGCAGAAGGAATGGTCTACCTTGAGAAGAAGAATATCGTTCACAGGGATTTACAAGCCAGTAATGTCCTGGTTGGAGCAGGCCCAATATGCAAACTAGCCATCCTTAAACTAGCTCGAGTAATGCATCAAGATGTCTATGAGGGTCAAGAAGGGGAAAAAATTGCTATCAAATGGGCAGCACCAGAGGCTATCATACATAACAAGTTCAGCATCAAGTCAGATGTTTGGTCATTTGGTATTGTTCTCTATGAAATCATTACTCATGGTAAACCACCCTATCCTGGCATGGCTGATTATGAGATGAAATGGCAAACACAGCGAGGCTACCATATGCCCCAATCAGTAGGATGTCCAGACAAGCTCTATGACATCATGCTCCATTGCTGGCGAGTTGAGCCTGCAAACCGACCCTCGTTTGGGCATCTCCAGAGGCAACTAGCAAATTTTGATAAATTCTATGACTATATATACTCCACCATAGACTAACACAAATGTTTAGCTATATGTATTATATGAAAATAAGATGCAATATGTATAGCAATAAGTATAGTAATTATATTAATGACAATAAAATTGACATAGAAGAATATTAGTAATAATTTTGTTATTATTATAATACAATATTTTAATACAAAAAATAAATGAGGGTAGAGAAACAACTTCATAGGGTAAAGAATTCCATAGTGAGCATGTGTGGGGAATAAAATTATTGAGAATAAGCCTGCATGTATGTGGGCAAAGGGTTGCTGGAGAGTTAGAGGATGAATCGAATGGAGCGACAACTGTGGTGACTTTGCTCTCTACGTGATACAATACCAAAGGGGAAAAAGCACAGATCATGAACTATTTTAAATAAATAACCAAGTTTTAATTGCAATGTCCTACTTTCTAGAGTAGGCAGGTCCACAAGTGACAGAGCTCCTGATAGTTTAGACTCCAGTTGTGCATGGCCACTTTGAAGGCAAACTTTGTCTTGCTGGAGCCCATACAGAACACGTATACTCAAGGTGTGGACTTGCTAATGATACATAAAGTTGGATAAGAGTATCCGCGTGTTAGATATTGAATAAAAAATCTTGTATGTATAAGAGCCCAATTCCTTGCGTGCTTTTATACAGATGGCTGATCGAGATGTGGGGCGACCAACTTGAAGACATATCGCTGCTGAGAAGGACTCCTAGATACTTGAAAGTGTTGACTTTGTCAAGCGGATGGCATTTAAAGTAATTGTGGAGGAGTAATTGAATGCTGCCTTTTCCTGGAGATGATTAGTCTGGGGTAGCTACCAGCCCCTTCGCAAATTTTGTACTTTTGGCTTTAGCTAGCTAATCCAAACGGTGTGCAATTGATTGAGGGAATATTTTAACTGTATAGCCAGATTTTGATCTCTTCAATCACTGACTCTTATCTCTGCCGGCGCCAGCACACTTCAATCAGTGTAGACTGACAGAAGTCATATTAAAGACTAGCGTTATGCCTATAGATATTAAACTCCGTGAAACAACTACATTGGCTTGAGCTATGGCAATTAAAACGACGCCGATTATCCAGTTCTTGGACAGCTACTGCGCATGCGCAAGCGAACGGGGGGGGGGGGGTGGGGTTTCAATCAGAGCCCAGCCTTTAATACTGCCTTGCAACCTGAACCAGCCTTTGGTAGTGAGCTCATGTAAGTTGTATCTAGAAAGTGAAAGTTAAAATCTTAATGATATTCATTTATATACTAATTAATAATTATTACTATAATTTTATCTTCTGAAAAAGATCACCCAAAGACGGTGAGCCTCGAGATATTGAAGTGGATAAAAATTGGAGACCCAGCCTCCCCCTCTGCTCTCTCTCTCTCTCTCTCTCTCTCTCTCTCTCTCTCTCTCTCTCTCTCCAAGATTGTCTCTCATTATTCCCCTCAATGGCATGCTCTCAAATATTATCCTACTGCAGTGGTGCTATAACAGGTGATGAAGCTGCTGAGCTGGACTTTCTGAACCCTGCAAGATCCAGAGTCTTTTCTGTGGCTGACAGTAGACCAGAAGTAAGCCATCAATAATGAACCTAATATCTTCATTTAATACCCCCTCCCCTCCGTATTATTGTAAGTAGTGTATATATAGTTTTTAATTAGTACTTAATATGTTCTTGACCCATTCATTGTTTAACAATGGCATGTTCTTGACCTATTCATTATTTAACAATGGTAAGTCTCAGTCAATGGATATGCCACTCAGATGTGTGCATGCCCTTTGTCCTTTCATGTGGTATTATGGTAAAGGTGTAGTAGCAAGTTGCCTGGGATATACCTGGCACAGGATTCAGAAGTGCTGCCTGCATACTGGCATGCTGGCATCATATGGATGGCTTTTTCTCTTGTAACCATACATGCGTGAATGCAACATTGGAGGTAGTCCTGCAGCACTATAGGTACAGTTCTGCTATTCAACTATGTAAGCCAAGTGAAGCCTATGCTTTCTCAAGTAATGGCTGCCATTATGTATTCAATTTTGCCTTTGCCAATAGACCAGTGTGCACCAGTACTATGCGGGTTAGATATCAATCATTTAACCTAAGTTAAACTATGGAAGGCTTGCATGCGCATGCAAAGGATATTATAATAAGATAGTAGGATAATTAGGTGAAGTGTCGTATTATGTTAGCAAATAAGATAGGATGCTGCCTACGTGGATACGAGTAAGTATATGCAAAAGATGAGGTAATGCGTGGCAGTATGAGCATGCTCAGTCTGACAAGTACCTCGTGCTAGCAAAAGAAAAGTTGCTGCTTTGTACCTCGTGCCAGGGGAACTGCTTGTCTAATCTCTCGCTCAGTGCACTGTCAGACCGACCAAAAATCGAGCCAAATCCACACGATGGCGGAAGACGACCAAGCTCTGGAGGACAAGATCGAAAGGATGGTAGAGAAAGCGATGTCGAAGCACTTGCAACCCGTGCTCGAACAAGCGATCAGCGCTGCCAGATCCAGCGAGACGTCGACTGGCGGAGGTAAGCGAAGTAGTTAGGGGTTGATCTCCCGTTATGGGATGATGAGCAGCTAAGCTAGCAGCTCGACATTGAATTAATAATCAGCCGGCTAATAATTAACCGGGGGCGGGCGCCGCGCGCGGCCTCGGCTACCGGTAGAGGCGCCCCGTGATCGATTACCGGGCGGCAAACGGCAGCTAAAAGGGGGGAGATTTGGTTGAGCTTAGGTTTGGGTTGGGGTCAAGGCCTGGCGCACTCAGGCTTCCAACCGGCCTCGGTGGCCTTCCATCCTGGGCTCGGGCATCCAGGTCTCGGCGGCGGCAACGGTATCGGGTGCCATAATAATGGGCAACTATATTTACCCAGGGCTGGATGACGGACCCCAGCAGCTCGGAGACCTTACCGGAATCGGGGTGGCGGCTCCGGGAAAGACCGCTAGTGATGCCATCGGTGACGATGCGGCCAAGACATTGGCAATGGCGGGCTTAACGGATCTAATTTCTCACAAGAAACCAACGAAGCAAGGATCGGCAAGCACACTCGGGGTGTTCATGGGAGACGGCCTCCCGCCCGTGCCAGCCAAGTTGGCAGATAAGATCGGAAAGGGGGAATTTGTTGAAATGTTCGAACTCCTCCCTGAATTCTGGACAAATCAAGGAGGTGAAATTGATGCCAATAAACAGGGAAAACGATCCCGTAGCAATAAAAAGGTCCAAGACATCAATGTCTGGCTGCAATGCTATGCACTATATGTCGGTGTCAGGGCTTTGAAAGCACCAAACTTGATCCCAGAGTTAATGGCGTACCAGATAAGCATACTCAGAGCCAGCCAGGAGTACGAGGGGACGGCTTGGGCGACGTACGATGCAGCTTACAGGCGCCAGGCAGCCACTACGGGACACACAGAGTGGTCCAAAATCAATCCGTCCCTGTATACACTATGTTTCACGGGGAAAGCCAAGAAAACACCCCGTTGTGACATGTGCTTGAGTGCTGCCCATAAAACGGAGGACTACCCGCTGGCAGGGGATGAGGATCCGAACATGGCGAAGAGAATGAAGGCGGTAGAGTCGGCAGTGGTGGCTTTCTCTTTGTGCAACGGAAACAGTGAAGCTGGCCGGAGCCAGCGGTCAATGGAGATTTGTCGGCTATTCAATGAGAAACGATGTCGCTTCCGTAACTGTAAATATAGACGTGTGTGCTCCGGGTGCAAAGGTTTCCACCTGGCGCTGGATTGCCCAATGGCAATTCCCCCAGGTGCTAGGGCGATGAACGGGAAGCCAGGCCCAGTGCGAAGGGAGAATACCTACACTCAAGCTGGCAAGAACATTGGCCCCTATTGAGGGGCCTGCCCGCAGACTACTTTCTGACGGTGAACATTTAATGTAACATTTAACGAGAATAAGTGTTAAATAGATAGAATAGGTATTTTAATGTAACATTTACGGAGAACAAGTGTTAGATAGACGGAATAGCTATAATAATATCTTTATCATAAGGTGTATTGGAGTGCTGTAGTGTGGACCAATTGTGGATATAGCCATTGAGTATGATGATTATTAAAGTTCAGGGGGTTACTGGGTTCATACTTTAATAATTGCAGACAATGGGTACCCGGGCATTGATGATTTGCAGAATCTGGATCGATGCAGACAAGTGCCACCCCCACAAGTGCCTACACAGCTAAAAGTGGATGTTTCGCCGCTGCGGTGGGAGGTGTGGCAGGAGTGCTTAGCACCCCACTCGGATGAGCAGTTTATTGAGTACATCGTCAGTGGGATCAGAGATGGTTTCCGAATTGGCTTCGATTACAGCTGGTATAAGTGCAGGACGGTCAGGGAGAACATGCGCTCAGCCTTGGAGCATGCAGACGTGGTCAGGGAGTATCTAGCAAAAGAGTGCGCACTCGGCCGTGTTCTGGGCCCATTTGACCCAGGATGCCTGCCAGAGATCCAGGTCAGCCGGTTTGGAGTTATTCCGAAAGGCACAAGCGGTCAGTGGCGGCTCATTCTGGATCTCTCTTCACCAGATGGGCACAGTGTGAACGATGGAATCAACTCTGAAATATGTTCATTGTCGTATGTCACGGTGGATGAGGCAGCTAAGGCGATTTTGCTCAAGGGGAGCGGTGCATTGCTGGCCAAAGTGGATATAAAAAGTGCATACAGGATCGTACCAGTACATCCTGAAGACAGGTCACTTCTAGGAATGCGATGGGAGGGGGCCCTCTACGTGGGTTATGTACCATATAATCCATCACGAAATGTTCTTTTAAATAGAAACATTTTAGTACTAATATACGGTCTCCTTTATAAAAATATACATATAATATATATCCTTCTTGACATTCATGAGTAGGTATCAAGTTCTCTATGTTTCTTCTGCTCCCAGCACGATCTGTAGCTGCTAATGCACCTTTGGCATTCTACCGTTCTCCAGTTCTCCATGTGCTCAGAATTCTCCACTGTTCTCCAGCGCAAACTAAATGTAACCCAACTAGATCATACCGTGAGTATTCCACGCGTTCTCCAGTTCTCCATGTACTCTGAATTCTCCACTGTTCTCCGTCACAAATTTCAAATATAATCCAACTAGATAGTAGTCCGTGTTCTCCTGTTCTCCATGTGCTCAGAATTCTCCACTGTTCTCCAGCGCAATCTATAAATGTAACCCAACTAGATATAGTATTCCACGTTCTCCAGTTCTCCATGTGCTCTGAATTCTCCACTGTTCTCCGTCACAAATTTCAAATGTAACCCAACTAGATAGTAGTCCGTGTTCTCCTGTTCTCCATGTGCTCAGAATTCTCCACTGTTCTCCAGCGCAATCTATAAATGTAACCCAACTAGATATAGTATTCCACGTTCTCCATGTGCTCTGAATTCTCCACTGTTTTCCGTCACAAATTTCAAATGTAACCCAACTAGATAGTAGTCCGTGTTCTCCTGTTCTCCATGTGCTCAGAATTCTCCACTGTTCTCCAGCGCAATCTATAAATGTAACCCAACTAGATATAGTATTCCACGTTCTCCAGTTCTCTATGTGCTCTGAATTCTTCAGTGTTCTCCAGCACAAATTTCAAATGTAACCCAACTAGATATAGTATTCCGCATTCTCCTGTTCTCCATGTGCTCAGAATTCTCCACTGTTCTCCAGTGCAAACTATAAATATAAACCAACTAAGCATTCCACGTTCTCCAGTTCTCCATGTGCTCTGAATTCTCCACTGTTCTCCGTCACATATTTCAAATGTAACCCAACTAGATAGTAGTCCGTGTTCTCCTGTTCTCCATGTGCTCAGAATTCTCCACTGTTCTCCAGCGCAATCTATAAATGTAACCCAACTAGATATAGTATTCCACGTTCTCCAGTTCTCCATGTGCTCTGAATTCTCCACTGTTCTCCGTCACAAATTTCAAATGTAACCCAACTAGATAGTATTCCGTGTTCTCCTGTTCTCCATGTGCTCAGAATTCTCCACTGTTCTCCAGCGCAATCTATAAATGTAACCCAACTAGATATAGTATTCCACGTTCTCCAGTTCTCCATGTGCTCTGAATTCTTCAGTGTTCTCCAGCACAAATTTCAAATGTAACCCAACTAGATAGTATTCCGCATTCTCCTGTTTTCCATGTGCTCAGAATTCTCCACTGTTCTCCAGTGCAAACTATAAATATAAGCCAACTAAGTATTCCACGTTCTCCAGTTTTCCATGTGCTCTGAATTCTCCACTGTTCTCCAGCACAAATTTCAAATGTAACCCAACTAGATAGTATTCCACTTCTCCAGTTTTCCATGTGCTCTGTGTTCTCCACTCAAAATCACTGTTCTCCAGCACAAATTTCACTGAATGTAGATAGTTCTGTATTCCATGTTCTCCTGTATTCCATGTGCTCTGTGTTCTCCACCGTTCCAGCACAAACCGTCTTCAAATGTAACCCAACTAGATAGTATTCCACGTTCTCCTGTTCTTAGACTACCACACTGAGCTGCTTCTGGATCCCTGCATGGATATGCATGGTATATAATATATACAGACAATAATAATATTAGCATTAATAGTGTGGAAGATGGACCGGAAACAGGTGGACGATCGATATTCAGTTGGTTGAGCAAGGTGTGCTACAATATCGGATTAATCCAACAGTTACTATTAATCGTGATGGATGTAGTGGCTAGCTCAGGACCTTGTAAAACCTTATTCTATCGTCAGATGTGACAGGAAAGGGACTGGAATCATCCAATGGCATATATACCAATTTTACAATTGAACGTGAGACATCTCTGTGTCTTGTACATGTGTTCAATTCTGGGATATTTAATTTTATCGTGATCACGATTCATGATAATAGTATCATAACAATAATTATTATAATTATTAAACAGTCATGTCTGCATGCAATTCATGTCATGAGTAAGTCGAGTAAATGCATGATAGATATTATAAGCGTCTGAAACACCAAGTCTCGGTATTAAACTTGGCAGGATGGTATATTATCTATAGGGTGGTATACCGTACTTACTCCCCCAGTATTGAGCCTTCCGACAGGGCCTGGTATCTTGATTCTTTCAGCCATCTCATCAGACAAATTGAATCACATGCAGGTCACACAGGCAGGGTCTTTAAGTTGCTCAATGATCATTCAGAAGTGCGGCAAGAAGGTGGGCATTTAATAGCAATAATAGTGCTGTTCTCCGAGTACTTAGAGAACATAGACACATCTCCATCGCCTCTGGTCTGGCTCAACCTACTACATGTATGGCCGAATGCACGCATGCGCATATGCACGGTCGTCTGTCCTGGAGCTTGTAGACATGGCGAAGTCCAATGAACAAGAATCAGAGATCCCCAGGCAACAACGTTCTACCTCGGCCCGGATCCAGAGGAGAATGACAGTTAAATGTGAGGAGCTCAATAAGTACACTAAATGAGTAGCTACTCCTTTTCCCTCGTTTGGTTTCCTTACCGTATAGGCTGTGTCGCGGATCGCGTATACGCGCACGTGCTAGTACTATAGCTATGCGCGTGCACTGTCATACAGTACTGTAATGGTTCCCCCCCCCCCCCCCCCCCCCGGACTATATCCAAGGACCAAGGGCTGGCGGTTTCAAGAAGTTAGCAGGGTCCCTGACTGAAGAGTCCGAGGCTGTCTCCTGATAGCAGGGTTACATGTGTGACTGTTCGTGTATGTGTAGCTATGTACCGTAATATTATGTATATTAACTGAAGTAGCTATTTTCATTTGGTCACTACAGGCTACAGCAAGTTGTTCCTCACAACCACAATGTTGATACTCTCATTATTGCATACTGCTGAGTGTCTTTCAGTTCCTAAAGTGTGGCAGCGATATTTGCGTATGCTTGTTCAACAGTATAACTCACAGCCATGTCACTTTGTCACACCAACAAATGTACTTGGTAGTTGTTCTGCTATGGAAATTTTCTATCCATTGTTACCATTGCTTCCTGAAGTAATCTTGTGGGAACCAGCTAGTCAGTATCCTTGCGTTTTCCCAAGTGGAATTGCATGTCCATTCAGTGAGTGTAATGAAGTACTTAATATGCATCATTGGAATGTAGGACAAAACGAATGCTCTCAACCTCGTCTTGTACATTCTGCAAGTAAGCCAATTCTGCTAGTGTCAGGTGTATATAGATGTAAGAATGGACATCAAATTTTATCCCATGACCCACGATTGCTTCAACTCTTCAGTTCCCCTCACACATTCCCTTTTATACTCACACATACGTCTGCTTTTGTCTCTGAACTAGTGAGACTGTCTGTGCATGTCTATGATAAGACATGGAATGCATTTTCAGCAAATTGAAACAATGATTAGAGAGCAAAGAGCAGAGAGTCTTAATCATTTACAAACACTTTCGAACTCAAACTGTGATCTAGATATAGATGGACTCTGTGTATCAGTGACAGAGCTATGCAAGTACCTGGAAACGTTCTACATGACCGTTCCATCACATCATATTATCACAGAATTATTTTTGTCCGATTTTTTTAGCAAGGAGCATTACTATAAAAATGAGATTCTAAGTACATACTGTGAATCAGCTCTCAGTATAGATCATACTTTCAAGGTTGCTGCACATGTCGGCTACTACAGGTCAGATGGACAATGGGTTTCGCAGTATGATTCCCTGTTCATAGTACTCAATGAAATAGGTGAAGTTGTGTCGTGGATGTTTACCAAATCCACTGCCTTTGATGAAGTAAGGCCACTATTGAAGGACATTAGCAGAAGAATGATGATATACTCTGGTGGTGTAAAACATTTATACATTGATAATTGTTGTATGTGGAGTGATTGTTTAAAGTCTGTGTTCGGAACTAATGTATGTATTCATTTGGACCTCTTTCATGCTGTCCAAAGAATAACAAGAACACTTTCAAAGCGGCATACAAATTATTATCCTTGCATTAGTGAACTTAAACTTGTATTCTGTGAAATTGGTGATATTGGACTTGAACGTAAGCTATCTACTCCTTCACCACAGATATTGACTGACAATATTGATAAATTTGCTTCTAAGTGGATCGAGTACTGTCACAGATTCTGAGATTGATACTCCTATAATCAAGGAAAAAACTAGAAAGGAAATTCAAAATTTGAAGGTACATATTCAGAAGGGATGTTTATCTGATATTCCACAAGGAATGGGAACAAACAAGAATGAAGCATTACATAGAAGGATTAACCCATATTTTTCTACGTCACGGATGGGAGTACGAACTGCCTATGCACTCCTCATGGTGCTATTTGTAGCACACAATAGTAGTGTACGAAAATTAAAAAATAATGGTAAAACATGTGCCAACACAATTAAAAATCCTTTATCAATGGTATATCACGATCATAGTTATGCAAAACCTTTGAAGGAGCACTTAGGACTCATACCAAAGGACAATGCAGATGCAAGAAATGACATTTGGCAAAATAGGGACTTATCTGACTACAATAGCAGCTGGGAAATGATTGATAATACCAATTTTGATGCCAATGATCAGGGTGCTGAATTAATATCCATGGATGAAGCCAGACATATATTATTACACTCACTTCATCTAGTACAGCTCACAGGAGTATTGCAGAACTTGATTACTGTTCCTACATTCCCGTATCATTTAACACCATTTATGTCAGCCACACCCATCCTTGTTTACTTCCAGTGTTGACAGTGGATCATATACGAAGCACATGAAGCAAGACTACAACATACCATAGATAATTTGGATGGAATACGAGTACCAGTCGAAGGTGATGGTAATTGTTGTTTCTCAGCTGTTGCAATTGCAATCAAAGAGTTACAAGAATCATCATCAGACACTTCAGTCAAGGAGCATTTGGCAACCTTGCCTATCGATATTACTGCTGATTTGCAAGGGCTTGCATATCAACTGCGACTTATAGCTGTTAGTGAATGGCTGGAGCACAAAGATTACTATCAATCATTTTTAACCTCAGAACGGGTTGAAACTTCTGCGATAATGTTTCTGCAACAAGGACATTTTCATGGTGAACTAGGAAATACTATGGTTCTTTCACTGGCTAATGCCCTGAAACTAACAGTAATTATCATTAGTTCAATACCAAATCAGCCAATAATTAGAATAGACCCACGAAACGTGGCAATTGCTGTACCATTGTTCCTATCATTCTGCCAGTATGGTGCAGGACACTATGATGCATTCATAATGAAATCTATAAAGGTTAATGAAACAACTACTATGTGCAGATGTGGTAACAATGATAAGAAGAACAGTAACAAACATCGGTGTACTTCAGTCATAGTCCAGTCACAAAAGTACTCCTCTCGCTGCCCTTGTTTTCGTACAAGCAAGGCATGTGGCAAAAAATGCAAGTGTAAAGGTTGTAGAAACCCTTATGGTATGCATAAGGATACAAAGAAGGTGTTGAAGAGAAAACGGCATGGCAGATCTAGATTCAAAGTGTATGTTAAAAGTGATAGGGAATTTCTGTCTAGCAGACAGGAAATCCTCAGAAAGGGAAAATTTTCACAGCTGGAGTATTTTGTTTTTAGTGAGATATTAAAGCGTATGGATAAAAAAAGGTATCTGCAGCTGGTCCAACAGCGAACGAAATACTTACAGTACTAACTAAAGTACATGACTGTGCATCAGTGCTCAATGTGAGCTTGCCTATTAATATCTTCACACTTGAAGATATTCAACATCTAAAGGAGTCTCATGATAAATCCAGAAAAAGCTTCCAAGTGTTGTACTGTAAAAAATAGATAAATAGTGGCTATACCATGCATTGATGACATAATACAAGTAAAATCAAAACAATATAACAATAATTATACCATGCATTGAAATATCTATTAATCATTATTCCATGTATATCCCTTTATTTTATTCTCTGCTTGTAAACAATATATAATAATAAAAGAAATACAGTACGTTATTATTATAATATTAATATTAGCTACTATAAGTGAAAAATTAAGATAGAACAGTGGAGAATATAGAGCATGTAAAGAATTTGGAGAACTAAAAATATGAACATTACTGGGTGAACATGCATCTGATTCAGCTAGCATTAATAATTAGAAATGCTGATTAGGAAAATATGCAAAGAACAGTACAGTAACTGGAATTAAAGCGTGAATATAGAGCACATGGAGAACTGGATGATATGGAATATACTAGCCAGTTGGGTTACATTACTGGAAAACAGCGAACACAGAACATACGGAGAACATGGAATACTATCTAGTTGGCCCGGCGTTACATTTGAAGTTAGTGCTGGAGAACAAAGAGCACATGAAGAACAGGAAAATGTGGAATATATATACTATCTAGTTGGATTAGATTTGAAGTTTGCAATTGTGCTGGAGAATGGTGGAGAACACAGAGCACATGGAGAACTGGAGCTAGAACGTGGAATACTATCTAATTGGGTTACATTTGAAGTTTGTGCCAGAGAACGGTGGAGAACACAAAGCACATGGAGAACAGGAGAACATGGAATACTATCTAGCTAGCTATAGTCACTGTGGATTACATTAAATTTGAAATTAATGCTGGAGAACAGTGGAGAATACGGAGCAAATAGAGAACTGGAGAACGTGGAATACTAGCTAGTTGGGTTACATTTGAAGTTTGCGCTGGAGAACGGTGGAGAATACAGAGCACATGTAGAACAAGAGAACGCGGAATACTATCTTAGACTAGTTGGATTACATTTGAAATTTGTGCTGGAGAACGGTGGAGAATATAGATCACATAGAGAACAGGAGAATGTCCATGGAATACAATCTAGTTGGGTTACATTGAAGTTTGTGCTGGAGAACGGTGGAGAACACAGAGCACATAGAGAACAGGAGAATTGGATTACATTTGATTCAGAAGCGGTTTGTGCTGGAGAACGGTGGAGAATACAGAACACATAGAGAACAGGAGAACGGTGGAATACAATCTAGTTGGGTTACATTAATTTTGAAGTTTGTGCTGGAGAACGGTGGAGAATACAGAGCACATATATACAGAACAGGAGAACGGTGGAATACAATCTAGTTGGATTACATTAATTTTGAAGTTTGTGCTGGAGAACGGTGGAGAATACAGAGCACATAGAGAACAGGAGAATTGCATAGATTACATTTGAAGCGGTTTGTGCTGGAGAACGGTGGAGAATACAGAACACACAGAGAACAGGAGAACGGTGGAATACAATTATCTAGTTGGGTTACATTAATTTTGAAGTTTATCATCGGCTGGAGAACGGTGGAGAATACAGAGCACATAGAGAACAGGAGAACGTGGAATACTACGTATCTAGTTGGATTACATTTGAAATTTATGCTGGAGAACGGTGGAGCATACAGAGCACACGGAGAACTGGAGAACGTGGAATACTATCTAGTTGGATTACATTTGAAATTTGTGCTGGAGAACGGTGGAGAATACAGAGCACACGGAGAACTGCACAGGAAAAAATGGCGTGTAGTTTGGCTCTAATTTGGTGTGCTAAGACTGCACAAGGTGTGCTGATTTCCAAAAGTAGCATAGCAAATGTGCTAAATGCACACAGCAGTGTGCTAGTTATTAATCATCACATTACAAATAGCACATCAGATTCAGCACACTGGTGTGTAGAATAAAATTGTTTACACGAATGTAATGTGCTACATATGATGAACATAACATGTACTGTGCTGAAATTGCACTCAGTGTGCTAAAACAACACTAAGTGTGCTGAAACATTCCCGAACAGCTGCCACTCAATTTGAAAAAAGCTGCTGAAGTCAAAAGTTAGCTACAATTATTTTCTGTATCAAAATGGAGTAAACACAGCTCTGGAGTTTGTAAGTTAGCTAATGAGAAATGGAAAAGGAAGCTTGAGTTGAGCAGTACTTTCACAAAAAATGGTGAGCTATTAATAGTGAACTCTATAAATTATATTACTACCTGCATGCAACTGCTGCGTGTGCATGCCTTATGTGCTATAGCTAGCATATTGTTTAGTGGCTACAAAAGTAAGAAGGGAGAAATTAAGAGAGAAGGTACAGCCATAATATATATTTTTAAATATCTACTTGCAGGTCATCAAATTTATGATCAAAAAGTCACCAGTCTAAGCCTCAAACCCTGAGAACCATCAAAATAAGGTACTTATTTTAATTAATGACCTAATAAAAAGAACTTAGGTGTGATAGAAGCCATACAGCCATACCAATAAAACTTGATGTATGTCACATATATATGTCTTAGACTATCAGTCTTCAAAAGCAGTAAAAAAGCTAGTAACAGTGCTTGTATAAGGTGTTCTATATACATTCCCTCTTATGCTATGTAATAGTTGTAAAAAGTTTATTTGGCTTCTCTCTCATTACAGCATATGGCATCATGTATGCAGCTACCACTCAAGAAACCAAGATGGAGGTGCTTGTATGAAGCTACTCTACTTTTACAAACTTCAAGTATGTTATAGGCAGCTGTTATGTTTGTAATAGATTGCCAGGTACATGACATTGTGCACGTGTGTTTTATGACATTTTGTTTAATAATTATTGTTTGTATTTTATCGTTATTTTGTGTACTAAATTAAATATGCAACTATTTTTTTGTAATGTCATGTGACTATTTTGAATCAACACATCAATAATAGCACAATTTCATATGCTAGAATAGCACAAATATGCAAACAGCACATGTGTAACTTCAGCACAGTGCAAGTTTCAGCACATGTGCATTGTGTCAAAACTGGAGACATTGACTTAGCACACCTATATGTGTAAAACCAGCACACTTTTTTTTCCTGTGTGGAGAACGTGGAATACTATCTAGTTGGATTACATTTGAAATTTGTGCTTGAGAACGGTGGAGAATACAGAGCACACGGAGAACTGGAGAACGTGGAATACTATCTAGTTGGATTACATTTGAAATTTGTGCTTGAGAACGGTGGAGAATACAGAGCACACGGAGAACTGGAGAACGTGGAATACTATCTAGTTGGATTATATTTGAAATTTGTGCTTGAGAACGGTGGAGAATACAGAGCACATGGAGAATAGGAGAACGTGGAATACTATCTAGTTGGCCGGATTACATTTGAAATTTGTGCTGGAGAACGGTGGAGAATACAGAGCACATAGAGAACAGGAGAACGTGGAATACAATCTAGTTGGGTTACATCTGATCATAAGATTGTGCTGAAGAACGGTGGAAAACGTAGAACACATGGAGAACTGGAGCTGCATGGGGAGCAGAAGGAAATGAAATGAGGATAGTTTATAAATGAGACCGTATATTTAGTAATAGAATATTATTTCTATTTAAAAGAACATTTCGTGATGGATTATATGGTACATAACCCCTCTACGTGGATGCAGCTCTCCCCTTCGGCCTCCGATCAGCGCCCAAGATCTTTTCAGCAATTGCAGATGCTCTAGAGTGGAGGCTGAAGTACGAGGGAGTCGAGACGATCTTCCATTATTTGGATGATTTTTTGATTGTTGCACCGCCAGGGTCCAGAAGGTGTGCAGATAATCTTGACAAGCTGCTGTCACTCTTTAGGAGGTTACAGATCCCAATTGCCCCGGAGAAGTTGGAAGGTCCAACGACTCAACTAGCCTTTCTGGGAATAGAACTGGACACCAGGGCACTAATCCTCCGCTTGCCAGATAGAAAACTGACTGAGCTGAAAGCATTGTTGGCGAGTTGGATGGGAAAAAAATCTTGTCTCAAGAAGGACCTCCAATCGTTGACCGGAAAATTACAGCATGCATCTAAGGTGGTGCGACCGGGCCGAACGTTTATGCGTCGCATGTTTGACCTACTCAAAGGCATCTCCCGCAAGCAACAATTCATTCGGCTTAACACCGCTTTCCGGTCGGATTTGGTATGGTGGTATGTGTTCCTTGAGAAATGGAATGGTACCTCAATGATGCCGACAGAGCTGAAAACACCACACTATCACCTGATCACCGATGCATCGGGAACATTTGGTTGCGGGGCCTACAGTGAGAGCCGGTGGTTACAATATCAGTGGCCTATAGAAACGGAAGCATGGTCAATTGCAGTAAAGGAGCTGATACCAATCGTGATGGCCCTAATACTATGGGGTCAGTATTGGAATGGAAATGTGGTGTTGATCCAGTGCGATAATAGAGCAGTGGTGGATGTGTTGAACTCGGGCTGGGCGAAAGACGGCTTATTAATGCACTTGCTGCGGTGTGTATTTTTCATTTCGGCTCACTTTGAGGTCACGGTTAAAGCTGCTCATATTCCCGGGAGAGAGAATATTGCTGCCGATGCGTTATCTAGGAATAATTTGTCTCTTTTTCGTTCACAGGTGCCGCAAGCAGATCCAGAATCAACTCCGATTCCGGGAGAGCTAGTGGACCTTCTGGTGCATCAACAACCAGATTGGATGTCCACAGCCTGGTCCCGATTGTTCAGAAACTGTTTGCGGCAGGCATAGCACCTTCAACAAGAAAGGTGTACAGTACGGGCGGACGACGGTATGAAGACTTTTGTACATTATCCAAACTGAAACCTTACCCCACCTCAGAGAAAATCCTAGCCCTCTTTGTTGGCCACTTGTATGTGGAGGGACTGGCACCAGGTACAATAAAAAGCTACTTAGCTGCAGTGCGGTGTGACCAAGTTGCTAGGGGCTTTGGCAATCCTAATATTGGGGGAATGCCACAACTGGAATATGTTGTGAGAGGCCTTAAGAGATTGACACCTGTGAGAACAAGAAAACGCTTGCCAATCACGCCAGGAGTCTTGCGCTGTCTGAAAGCGGTATGGAAAAAAGAAAGCAACAGGAGGAATGCCAAGATGCTTTGGGCAGCAGCATGCCTCTGCTTTTTTGGTTTCTTGAGATCGGGAGAGGCGGTGGCCCCGTCAGAAAGGAGTTATGACCCTAAGCACCATTTGTGTTTTGAGGATATTTATATCGATGACCCCAAGTGTCCGACATGGATTCAAGTCATACTCAAAGCGTCTAAGACTGACCCCTTTAGACAGGGAGTGACGTTACACTTGGGGCGCACGGGAGCTGACTTGTGTCCAGTGGTGGCAGTTTTAGAGTATATGGTGGCGAGGGGCAGCAAGGCAGGTCCACTGTTCATGTGGCAGAATGGGAGATATCTGACAAGGGCGAGCTTTGTGAAAGAGGTCAGAGCAGCATTAACAGTGGCTGATTTCAAGGCGGCTGATTTTGCCGGCCATAGTTTCCGCATCGGTGCGGCAACAACGGCATCAACTTGCGGGATTCAGGACTCTCTGATCAAAACACTAGGACGCTGGGAGAGCTCGGCTTACACTTGTTATATACGTACTCCCCCGGAAGTCTTGCAAGGAGTATCTCGGTCATTATTATTATTAATACTTTACAGCATAATAGCTGAAGGACTGCTAGAATTATAGCAGCCTTGATAAAATACTAAGAGATTAGAGCCTTCTAAGATTGGAAAGTTTTTGATCTAGTCCTGGCAGCAATAGGTTCTACAGGATTAGTACATGTAGCAGCTTGAATTGGAGTCCATTCAACTGGTCCTCTGCGGTAGATACTCAGTCCAGGAATTTCATTGCGCGTTTCATATTCCACCTTTCTCGAACATGATACATCCACTTCACTGCCACTTGAACTGCTCTCACTCTCTGAACTTCTACGTAATTTCACTGTCTTTCTTTTCCTCCTAATCACTGGTGTCCACCCTTCTTCACCATCCACTGATTTGTAGCTCACTCCAGGTATGTAGTCACGATTTTCGTACCTAACATCTTGACATTTGGACAGATCTAGACCGTCCTGAGAGTGTGGAGATAGCTCAGTAGTTGTAGACTTGGATGGAGATGGTGATGCTAATGAGGGAGGTTCAGTTGATGGTGGAGAACTTGGTCTACCACGGTGTGCATCAATTGGAGCCGAGCCCTTACTTTTAGCAAGTCTTAGGTAAGCTAGGTCCCTAGGAGCATCACTTCCAGAGATATGTAGGTTGGAGACAGGAGCACGTGGGGAGATATGTACTGGTGTAGACTTAACTTTCACTCTCTTTTTCTTCACCTTTTTCACTTTCTTGGTTGGTTGTGGATTCTTTTCCAGGGCTGGCCAAAAGAAGGCGATGGAAAAACCACCCAGGGAGTTTCTGGCAGTCCATTGAGCCTGGTTTAGCTGTAACCCCAGTTGTTGCAAACGCAAACATACAGAAAATGGGACACCTTGGTCCACTAGGCAAGCATACTTAGGCCTTCTAAGACTGCAACTCGAATTCTAGGTGTCTCCACCATTTTTTTTTACACCTAGGCTTGAAAGATAATCAACACCCAAGGGCTTATCCTATATAGACCCCCAGCAGACTAAAAGCCCTTGTTAACACTAATTATTTCCTACAACATTCAACTATTGTCAGACTATGCAGCCAGCAAAATATTGATGTTTCTATATACTTAATAAGTAAGATGAACTGCCCCTCGAAATATCCACCAAAGCCCCTACCGGGATTTGGTGGTTTGGGGGCTCTGGGCACGGTTTGCCGTACCCTCTGCAACCCCGGTTGCCTCCCATTGTAGTGCCCCCATCCTAATTATCCGTCCTTAGCCCAACTTGGGGGACTATTAAGTGGGAGGAGCTTACCACCATACCCAGAGAGAGAACCCCCCTTCCTCAACTACTAACCTGTTGTCAGAGGGGGTGGGGGGGGGGGGGTTCGATACTCCCCCCAAGTTGGAGTAATAATACCCCCGTCATACTGTACAAGTCCTTATCGTTGAAATATCAATATCAATAACATTCGGCCAATACAACCTAGGTATAAGATCCGTTCCACTAAATGCACCATCAGTAACAAACACTGTCCAAGCAGTGCATTACGAAATGAGGCTCTGAATATTAAAGTTTGGCAGTGTCCCAGCCTCTGCCAGCATGTGGCCTAGTTAACACCACTTAGATAAAGCGTTACTAAGCCTGGTGTAGCTAGAAAGTGTGAAAATATTATTGACTGATACTGTAGCTACTCTTGCTAACTAAGTGTAGAGAAATTCAAATGATAAGTCCTAAAGATAATTGTTTATCTCCTGGTGCCTATGGAGCCTTTGCCATATCAGAGGCGTTCCTCTATCGCACCAAGGTCCCAGAGTGTGAGCTCTATGCCTTGACTCAATTCCAGGAATGGATGAAGAGGCAGAATGGGAATGTGATCGTGAGTGATGGACCGAGTGTTGAGGAGTCAGACAGTAGCTATTACATCAGAAATAGCAAAGATGGTATACCTTGTATTATCATATTCTGCAATCCATAGTTAGTTCCCAATATTCAACAGCTTGTGCAGAAAATGGTCCAAGACAAGAAGTCAGCTAATTCCGTAGATGTACATGTAAGTGGACATAATATTATGCATGTATGTAGCACTATCTAATATATTATTATATCACGTTGATAATTAACTACTTACTCTATTTATTTCACTGTGTAGCAATCAAATGCAACAGCTACCGTGTTCCGTGTACCACTGCTCGATTACCTCACTGATTATCTGACAATTTTTGCCAAAAGTTTGCATCCATCAATAGCAAGTTGGTAAGTTACTAGTACAATGAAGCACTATAGTGCAAAACCCTCGGCGCGCAAGCACTGAGCAGTACTGCATTAGTGCAGATGCTTACATGCATCCTATAGGCCTATGGGCTTCCTATATTATAGCACAATGTCAGAGTAACCACAAGAATGCACATTGCATGCGATTGCGTAATGTCCAGCAGTATCACGTGTGTAATGCTGTGTCAGCATTTTGTAGCATGCAGAGATAGCCAAGAAGCTTCTCTGCCAGTGTAGTATGATCAGTGATGAACCAGTCGTGTTGTTGGATCTATAACTAACCATATATACTTTTCGAGCTGAAAAGAAGCCATCGCTGTCTCGTTTGGCCGTCGAAAGTTCGCCAGGGAGCGAGGAAGGAAGCGGTGCCAAACCAGCAAATGACACCATAATTCTTGAACGAAGCGTTTTCAGGAAAAGCCAAACGGTAAAAACGTTGAAAACACCATAAAGAACCCTATAAAACTTTGTTTGCGACGTAAAAACGAGGTAGGCAGCTGATTTCGTGGTAACAGACAGACAGACACACACACACACACACAGAACGACTACCGTTAAACCCTGCGGCGCATGCGCCGAGGGTTAATAATTAACTAGCGATACACTGAAGTGTAGGGTTCCTCGCTCAGCTCTGTGGCGCCGGGGTCCGTTATGGCAGATACCGAATATTGTTTGTTGGGGTGCAAAGTAGGTAAAGGGTCCGAGACTAGCTAGCTCTATCTTGATCTAGTAGTGGATTTGATCTCTAGACCCTTAACCAGCTTGGGGTAGCGGTGCGCATGCGCAATTAGACCACGTGACCAAACGGGACTTTCCCTTGCCATTGACCATGCGAGTCAAGTCAGTACAGAAACTATTGCAGGCATAGGTTCTACAAATGTTTTGATTGACAGACACCGGCGATAGAGTTAAGACTAAGTCTAAGAGTTAGCTAGTGCATAGCGATCAACTTTTGCCACAGCTGGTCAAAGCAAAGGACCAGGCAGGCTCAAGCCCAGTATGGGCGAAGATTTTAGGCGTCGCGAAAATTTGTTCATCGGGCGACTGGACTTCGGCGATACTACAGCCATGTGGCAGCTGTGAAAGATCCAGAAGATAGAAGACTATGTTTGACGCCTGCTGCCACCGAAAAGAATTCAGCGTCGATGTTCACCAAGAAGAGCGACTATTTAAGGTCGACGCAAAAATTTACTTGGTGAGTCATGGAGTCCGGGACGACCGTGGACTTGTGGCTGCCCTCAATCTTCGTGAAAGTAGGTCACTTTGTTTGACATCCTTGGAGCCGGCGATGGAGCTGGACTCCCTCTAGCAAGCAAGAACGAAGTTTTAGAAGCTCGCAAAGAAACCGTACAAAAACTCGATCGACCCGGGTATAAACCTCGCTTCGCTCGGTAATGACATTTTACAATGACTAGTACGTACACATCTGTGAAGAATGCGTAAGCTACTAGCTATAGCTTAGGTCAGTTGAACAAGAGCTGGTCTAGCTTGATTGCATGTGTGAAAAGAGAGTTATGACTGAATCCATTGATACTTAATTGGACACGCACATGTCATGGACCTGGATAATTGTTTATGGTCTATTCTGTTGTGATCATTACTTTCCTGTCACCAGCCCTAGCTTCATGCTGTTCCTATAAATACTGTGTGTAACTTGTACTTTGTCAGATATACCTCTATGATCTCACAAGAATGATCTTTAACTACGATCTCTTTGCTCTACGTGCACTGACCGCCACGTTACACATGACTCTAGTATGTAGGTACAAGTGCACGTACAGGCAGGTATACTTCTGTACACATCTGATTTATACAGCAATTTCAAGTCACACTCACATGATAGTAACATTATTATTAATTGTTGTAGTATCTTGCTATACTTGTGGGAAGCTTCAGTGGATTCAGTGGAGAAGTGTGCTGATGAGATCCCATGGAGAAAGGGCAGAGACTCCACCCATCTCTACTATAAGCTTTAATTTATGGCTCTGAGTTTACTGAGGGAATTTTTCTACTGTGGTGGAAAGGGAATTCAAAAGGAGCAGCTGGATACCAAGAAATTTGAGGTTTATCACTTTAGTATGATAGTGATTTAAGTATAGGTTACACACCGAGATGTAGGTGGCTATGGGATTTATCATACCGAGGGCCCGCAGGGCACGAGGTATGATAAGTCACCATAGCTACCGTAACCGAGGTGTATAACCGACTTCTACCATGGTAAACTATGCTTAGTAGTATTTAGTACTGTAGCTAGAGTACCTACGCTGCCGTTCGCTTCGCCATTCAGGGCCTTCTGTACCGATGAAGGACTGAGTTTTGTGAATGTAGCTAGACTCTAATGAAGACTATCTCCATCATATTATTGTCATTGCAGAAGCTCCACTCCAGACTGTACATCCTCAGTAAACCCACGGAAGACTTGGTGTCTCAGTATCTCTCTGATTTGGCTCAGCTCCAGCCCAGAGATGACGATGAGCGAGGAGGAGGAGGAGGAGAAGAGGAGACATTTGGGATGCTCCACTTTTCTGTGGCCTATCTCAAGGATAGATCTACCCTTTTTTTTTTTTTTTTTTTTTTTGTCTATAATATTTCTGATGCCAATAAGAGCAACAAGGTTAACATGAATAGCTAGAAGCTAATACAGAGCATGTAACCTTCTAAAACTACAATACATAAATTAATTACTATTAATTATTGTACTCATCAACAGAATATTTAAAATGGGCCAAGGATAATAAAGAGTCATTACTTATAGAAAGATTGTTCCAGAGTGAGATGGAATGGGGGTAAAAAGAGAACTGATATTGAGATGTATGTGCAAGTAGAGTTTGTATCTGGATTGGGTTACTCCTCCGATAGCTATACTGCAAGGATCTGCGAACAACTGGAGCCTTTTCACAATCCACAAGTCTATGAACAATTTTGTAAAGTTGACACATCTTAGCTGCCCTGCGACGATTTGAGAGAGAAGGGACTTGGCAGAGGTCAAGTAAATCTAAATATGTTGCAGACCAGTCTTTGCAACAAACCCTTAATGCAAACCTCTGAGTTTTCTCTAGAAGTTCGATATCTTTCACAAGGTGAGGATCCCATACTTGTGGCGCGTACTCAAGGTGTGGACGAATGAAAGCTTTGTAAAGTCTTAGCAGCAGTTCTGGACTGCAGTAATGGAAGCGTCGGTACATCAGTCCAATTAGCTTTCTGGTTTTGCTGCAAATTCTGGCAATATGTTCACTCCAAGACAAGTCAGATGTCACCAGAATGCCCAAGTATTTTGCAGAGTTAACTTGCTGCAGTGGGGTACCAGCTTTGACAAAAAGAGCAGGGGGAGCGATCGAGCATGTGCGCTTGCGAGATATCAACATGAAGTGACATTTGTCTGCATGTAGCTTCAGGTGTCTTTCTTCCTCCACCCAGGTGGCAATGGCTGAAATGTCCGCTTGCAGTACAGCATAGTCAGTAGGTGAAGTGATGCTGCGGTACAAGGCAATGTCATCAGCATACAGCGAGATTGAGCTGGAGGATGAAATTCGAGTCACTACATCATCAATGTATATAATGAATAGCAAGGGTCCTAGAACCGAGCCTTGGGGAACTCCCGACACAACATTTTTCACAGATGAAAGTTCACCACCGACAGCAACAACCTGAGACCGTTCAGATAAATAACTATGAATCCATTGAAGGATATGTGGACAGAGTGGAAGACTGGACAGTTTATTAATAAGATGCACATGTGGGACACTGTCGAACGCCTTCCGCAGGTCAAAAAAAATGGAACAGATCTCATTGCCATTGTCTAGTTCTTTTAGCCAATCATAAGTAAGTGAGCAAAGAGCCGAGATAGTGGAGCGACGGGGCATAAAACCCCATTGGAATTTGGAGATGGGGCAGTTATCATTTAGCTGCTGAAAAACTAGCGAGTGAACATGTTTTTCAAGAAGTTTGCTTGCTATGGATAAAATGGAGATGGGCCGGTAGTTGTTTGGGAGAGAAGAATCAGAAGACTTGAATATTGGGGTGATCCTAGCACATTTCCAGTCTGAGGGAAATGAACCTGTTGCAATGGAAAGGTTGAAAAGTTTGGTAAGACTGGGTGCAATTGAGACAGCAGTTTGTTTAAGCATAACAGCAGAGATTCCATCAAGGCCAGTCGATTTATTACCATCCAGACTGCACAGAAGGTCAAGAATTTCTTCCTCTGAACAGAGTATCGAAGCAGGGCACGTTTCGGGATCCAAAGGAACAGGGTCGCCGAGTGGAGGGAACGAGTGATTGAAGCACTCATAGAAGAAGGAATTGAGAAGTTCAGCCTTGGCATCATTTGAATTAACTGGGGTACTGCCATCCCAGAGAGCTGGTATTGTGGTATCCTGCTTGTTGATCAACTTGATTGCCTTCCAAAATTCCTTCTGAGAGGAGAATCTGAGATTATAAAAATACTGCTTCTTATTCCGTCGGAGCATGGCAACCACTTTGTTCCGTATACATTTATACTTCTCCCAGTCGCTAGAACTATTGCTCTTTTTGGCAGTATTAAACAACAGGTTTCGTTTTCGCATTGCTTGTATGACAGACTTGTTAAGCCACGGCAGGTTCCTGCGGGCCTTGAGCACTGCTTGTGGAATGCAGGTTTCCATCACTTGTAAAAATTTGGACTGCCAGCTTAACCAGCATGAATTCACATCATTTGATGATAACAAGGCACTCCAATCAATAGCAGCGAGCATTTGATTCGCAAGGTCGAAGTCTGCATAGGCATATCTCCATATCTTCCTCTTACATCTTGTTGGATTTCTCTCAGGCTTAGCAAGGGAGACTGCTAGAGAAAGCCCAAGATGATCAGAATTTGAGAGTGGAGGAAGAGTGTCACAGAACAGCAAATGTTGAGGTTGATGTCATACAAGCAGTGGACTTGCCTGCTTTAGACCGTGATGGTATGTTATATAGCTATTTGCATTGCATGACTACTCGTATATATAATATTATTATCATTTTTGGTAAAATTAAAACTTATACGGTATACTCATGCATTTTGGTATATTAGTGCCCTTTTTCTCATGAAAATTTTTTGGTAAAGCCACCTAATAGCTAATTGTACTCCACACATGCATGCCAACAAGGGTAATTACATCCCGAGTCCCAATTAGAAAAAAACAAATCGGCCGCGCGATGAGGTAATTATGAGTAATTATGAGTAATGATGATGAAAATGCGGTTAAGACTGTTTCAAAATGTTTAGCGCGCATGAAATCTTGTTGGGGCCCAGAATTCGAACCTAGCGTAGAAGACATCGTGGACTATCGATGAGATATGGCGATTTTCTCAGTTCGCTTTCTTTGGCAAGCACGCACTCGGGGGGATTTCCCTATTCAGTCTATATATAGCACATGGCAGGCACTAGGTGGAGGTCACGTCCGGGTCAACCGGCTCGAGCCGCGCGCCCCAATATACGCGTATACTGAGCATGCGCAGTTTGTCGATGTGTCCTAGTTCGAATTATGGCGGCGTACAGTAAGCGCGGTGCAATACTTATGAGGGACTCGGGATGTAGTCTCTAAGTTTTTCATTACATCCCCAGTATAAACTTACTTTTTTGTGGTTATTAGGTAATTATGATGTAACCTATGTCGTCATAGCGCTAAAATTCAGAGCCTTTACAGAACACTTCTGAGACCTGAAAATCCACAGAATCATATATTAACTTACATACATATCCAGCGAATACATTAAAAGCTGAGTGCTACTTTCTCCGACAAGTATTGCCGGCCGAACTTCATGCATGCGTTCTCTTGGCTGATGTAATCCTGTGGATAAATAAAGCTAGCCTTGCGCTATTTATAGCACGCGTCATGCCACGACCGATCTGAAGTTCGGAGGCTGTACTGTGCTGTCGAGTTCATCTCCTTTGATAGAAGCATCAAAACTCGAAGTCGAAAGTTGATCTTAGACTCCATCTCTACGATTGAGGCCCTGGCATCGATGTGTGTATTGACGACCTTTACCACATGCACCATTAGAACTATACAGCCACTGGGGATGTGGTCAAGGGTTCATTTAATAGCAATCTGTCTATCTGTCATCTAAAGGAGATGGGTGGGGTGAACCAAAGCCGATGCTTGCATGGGCTTAAAATTATACGATGACATTGACAATGTGTGATTCATTAATTTGTCCTTCTTGTAGGCTCAAGTGATCCTTATGTGAAAGTATCACTAATGCCTTCGTGGATATTCCGTAATGCAGCCAAAAAAATCTAGGTGTGTAAGAACACAACCAAGCCATTGATTGATGAAGAAATGAACCTGTAAGTCATAATTATTATTATTATTAATACGACATTGTGGGTGTATGTGCGTGGGGGAGGGGAGTTTGGTATGTCATATAATAGATGTGTTGGCAATTTGGGCCATGGCATTAGTTAGGGGTCAGGGGCAAAGCATTATCCCCTCGCTCTTTATGATGGGCTTAACCCCTTCATTCATCACTTTACAGACAAGCTTTGGAGGAGAAGTTAAATACTGAGAACACTATGCTCTTATTCACAGTTTTTGATTGGGATCTAGTGAAAAAGGATGATTTTGCTGGGATGTGCATTGTGCCTTGCAGAGATATACCAAGGCTACAGGGAACTGATGCTGAACAACGGAAAGCCATGATTTTGGAAGCGGATGCTCCACAGAGAAAAGTTTTCAGATTATCACTGTTTCATCCTCCCGGAAAAGCCGAATCACCCATCCGAGCTGAACTGGAATCCAGAGCTAAACTTAGTGACTTAAAAGCAAAGCAAATCATTGAAGCAGTACCAATTAATAATATTATTTGAAGTGAAGTTTATTATCAGAGTCCTTTATTCATCAGCCATAGTGTTATAAAAACTGATCGCCTAGGTCTTTAATTTTTCTTAATTTCATGAGTGTATATACCATGTGCGTCATTAATGATGATTTTGTCCCATCACATCATGTTCTGTCAACATCATGATGCACAGTCAACAATAATATTATTATAGAGAGCATAAAATAAATAAACCTGCATGGAATGTCTGCGGGCACCTGCATGATGTTATCTTGAACAGGGAACTGGTGCTGGACAACAGAGAGCCATAAATTTGGAAATTCACGCCCCACAGAGAAAAGTTTTCAGATTATCACTTTTTCATCCTCCCGGAAAAGCTGCATCATCCATCTGAGCTCAACTAGGATCCAGAGCTAAACTTAGTGACTCAAAAGCAAAGCAAGTCATCGAAGCAGTGCCATTGCCAAATCCAAAATGAAATACACCATGCAATCAGGGTCTTTTATTCATCAGTATAGCTAGCTACAGCGCTGTAAACACTGATTGCCTAGGCCATTTAATTTTATATAATTATTGACTACATCAATTTCCGGAGTGTACCACATTGCAGTGTTGTAATCATTAAGTTTTTGTCAGTGAAAACAAGCAGCACATCACATTTTTTGCCATCATCATGTGGACAGACGTGCATGGAGTGCATTGGCAGTTTGTCAAGCAACATCTCTAGTTTGCAATTGAAGGGCTCAGAAGCAAAGTGGGCTAACCCCGAATTAAATATGGGGAATTGTCTAAATAGCTCAAAATTGGACTAAAAACCATACATTGTACTCCAACAAGTTGCCAAAATTTTCAAAAAATTGAATTTTCTATAGCTCATGAAACATATTTTAAGATTCAGGGGGCTAAGTCAACATTTGTGGGTCAGCCCACTTTGCTTCTGAGCCCTTCATTATTATGCATGTACATGACTTCAAGTTTAATAAGTATCATGCAGTTCAGGGTGCCCCATAGATACTTAAATTGTGCATGTATCATAAGTAATGTGGTATGTGTGCATGAATGTGAATTATGTGTCATGTGATATGTCCATATTAAGCTTGCAGGTCTCTGGGATATGAATATTGATTGCTACCAGAATCTAATGGCCACAGTAGTATGCTATGCATGATAAACATTACGTGTAGTGATCTGATTGGAGCTTCATGGCCTGTATGTGTATGTCAGATATACATAATATGCAGGATATGAAGAATTATATACACATGCAGGCTATATACGCCTGCAATATTAAAAGGGGGAACTTCCCAAATTAAAGTACTCCATACAAAATTTTAGGGCTGCTATATGCCATAGGATTGAGCAATCTTGCTGAGTAAAGTATTTTGTACCAATGTGGCTCAAATCTTCTTAGATTACTGAACTAGAATGCCAAACAATTGAGGACATCTATCTTCATCCTTGAGAACTGTGTGAAGATGATAATTTTTGTCCGGTAGTGAATTCTTAACTATTCATATTACATATTCAGTAGTGCTCAAGAAAGTAGCTACGTAGCTACACTCTTATTAGTTTCAACATAAAGCTATAAGCAACCCTGTAAATCATGGAGGAAGAGATTTCAAGAATTCTGACTGCTATCAAAGAGAAGAGTTGCAGTGTATGTACAAATCATATGAAGCACTATGTGTGCAATTTGAAGAATGTGTATGTGGATGAATTAGAACTATCAGAAAAAGAGCCTGACACTGAAATGGGCAGTGACGGGAAGCAGGTTCGTGTACCTTTCAGCAGCATATTTGATCCACAATTTACTAAGGTGAAACCAGATGCTGCCCACAAAACAGTCCTAATCCAAGGTGAAGCTGCTGTGGGAAAGACTATGCTATGCTTGTCAGTGGTGGAGGAGTGGGCTAGTGGAAAGATGTTTCAGGAATTTCAGCTTATTCTTTTACTTTCTCTTAATTCCAGGAGTGTAGCTTCAGCTAGCTCCCTTTCAGGGCTGCTTAATGTGCTGTATGCTGATTTCAAACCAGGTACTAGCTCCAAAGTGGCTAGCTACTTAAAGAGTAATGGGCAACACAACATTCTACTTATAGCTGATGGGTGGGAGGAACTTCAGGCCTCACAGTGCCAAGCAGGGTCATTCTTATACTCTCTTCTCTTTAGCAGCGACATCATACCCACTTCATCCACCACAGTTCTTATTACCTCCAGACCAGGCTGCATTGAGACAAGTATTATGCAGACTGCAATTGATCGGTTAATTACTCTGACCGGATTTGAAAGAAAAGCAATTAAGTCTATAGTCCAATCAGAATTTGCAGATGATTTTAAGAGTATCCGCTACCTCACAGCACAGCTGAATGATAATCCATTAATAGTCAGTGCATGTGAAACTCCTCTTAATCTTGCCGTAGTTTGCAATCTATGTCAAGCTAGTGATGCTGAACCCCTACCAGACACCATGATGAAATTGTATTCAAAGCTGATTTGGATACTTATTTCAGCTAGCATAGATGGTAATTATCCTCATGAGAGTTGCTTGTCTAGCCATCGTGATCTTCCTGAGGAGCTACATCAGTTATGGTGGGAAGTTTGTGAACTAGCTTTCAGTAACGTTGAGAAAGGTTGCACTACTTTTTCTTTTACAGATCTTATGTCATCAAACTTAAAGAAAATCTCTCACTTTGGTTTAATTAAGCCAACAGCAGAAGCTCGGTCCTTCTCTTTCATTCATCCTTGTTTTGAAGAATTCCTTGCTGCTCTGCATCTTGCAAAGCTGCCGCAAGAAGCACAGATTAAATTCATGCATGAATTTGTAGCCAATGAAGAGTGCAAAAGTAAAACGGCTATTACATTCTGGCACTTTTTTGTCAGTTACTATGCACATGAGGTAGCCAGCTTGAATCCTGATGTTGTTGATCAAGTTTTGAAGATTTTATTAGCAGCTTATTGCACTACCAAACAGAAGTACTACATGGATCTCTGCCATTTGTCATATGAAGCAAAGTATGATGTAGTCAGTCAGAAGGTAATTGAAGCTATCAGCATCGTGGGTACTGGAGTATTACGGTTTGGTCAGTCACATGATGTGTATGACTTCAATTCCATGGTGTATGTGCTTCAAAATGTAACACAAGAGAGTGAAGTGGAGATCAATTTTCAAGATAGCAATCTGAGACCTGAACATGTAAATCACCTAGCAAATGCTCTGTGTGAAAAATCTAGCATTATTCAGATCAAGGGTCTCAATCTGAGCGGCAATACATTCAGTAATTCACTAGCGGTTGATTTCTTTAACAAAGGTGCTGCTGCTCTTAAATCGTTAAAGGTCCTTATCCTCCGTAACTGTGATATTGGAACATCCTTAGATATCAAAGCTATGCTGTCTGCATTAGCACAGTCCACTTCTCCAACACTAACTTACTTTGATCTATCATTTAATAGCATATCAATTTCATTCTTACAAGTTCTGCAACATCACCTTGAATCTTATGACACATTTGAAAGCCTACAAAATTTAGGCCTAAAGGGATCATTACATAATGATGTGACGACATGTTTCTTGGCAAATTTCAGTGAATCAGATGCACTTTCATCGAAATGTAAGCGTCTTCGACGACTTGATCTATCAGAAAACTATTTGGGTGAACCTGGAAATCCAGATTTAAGCAAAGTGGTTACACAACTCCTCAGTCTTGGAAGAGACTTCAACTTGTGTTTAAATGACGAGTACATGTCTGAGGTTCGCGATCAATTTGTATGTGTGATGGAAGAGTCAATAAAAAAGAAAGGAACTATAAATCATACTATTGCTCATGGAGTGATTGTTGGTCCTGGGCGCTCAGGCAAAAATACCTTGATGAGTCGTTTGATGGGAAATGGACCGCCCAAGTCTGATACTGTTTCACCTAGTACTGGAGTATTGGAAAACATAGTTAAAGTTGAAGTCAAGAAGCTAAGTACAGTGGCCGCTGCTGTTAGTAATTTAGAGTGGAAAAAGCTGCAGTATGATGAAGAGGCACTTGAGTTGATTATGACCACAGCAAGGCATCACTCTGCTACAACCACTATATCAAAACCTATTGTACCCAAATACATCATTAAAGAGCAAACTAATGATCTGATATTAACTACTGCTAAGACACCTATTCCTTCCAAACGTCCTAAACATACAAAACATAAGATTGTAAACTTTTTCGAGAAATTCAAGAGATTTAAAATAAGAAAATCCCATCAATATCCTGTGGATAAACTTCATGAAGAAGAAAGAGGTGCAATTGTGTATGCTCCAGATGTTGAGCCTGTGGATATTTTTAAACAGGCAGTGAAGCTACGAGGTATGGATGCTCTACGAGAGCACCTTGAATCATCATGGTCCCTATACCTCACCAACATTGGGGGACAGATTGAGTTTCAGGAACACCTTCCCCTTCTTGTTTGTAGGCCATCAATCTTTTTTGTTATTTTCCCTCTTCATCATGATCTTGATAAACCTTATGATGTATGTTATGAGTATCCAGATGGTCGAGTGGAGACCTATAAATCACCAGGAACATTACTGCAGGAACTACTCCAAACACTTGCAACCATCAGTGCTTCTCTTTTCATAAGTGGTCGGCAGAAAGGTTCTGAGGCAAGAATAAAACCCAAGGTTTTCTTTGTTAGTACACACAAAGACTGTCTACCAGAAAACGGTGCAGAAGAGATCATCCAAAGGAAGGATGAACTGCTTCAAAGTTGTGTAAGACAGACAGCTCTATTTGATCAAGGTTCAATTCAATTTGCTGAGCATCCTAAGCGATTAATATTTGCAGTTAATAATCTTTCAAATGATGATGATGAATTTCAGAAAATATGGTCAGCTGTACAGACAACTGTTGAAAGAGACGAGTTTACAATTGAGTGCCCTTCATCGTGGCTTATATTGAGCCTAATTCTCAGAGCAAAACACAAATCTGATCGGGTCTTGAGCTTTGATAAGTGTTTTAGCATTGCCCGGGAATGTGGGATATCGGATCGTAAAGAGTTGATTCAAGCACTATCATTCATTCACTCAAGGCTTGGACTTGTACGATATTTTGATGTGAAAGACCTGAATTCACTTGTGGTAATAGATCCTCAAGTCCTGTTTGACAAAATCACGGATCTCATTGTCAAAACATTCATAATTGAAAATGTTGATGCTAAGAAGATAGAACATTTTCATCAGAGAGGCATCATTCCTGTGGCTGTCATGCAAAATCTTAGTGATAAGAGTAGCTCTGATTCACAGCTACCATTTGTATGGCTGACAGATCTATTGAACTATCTCAGAATAGCTGCATTCTTTACTGATAAAGATGGTGACAAATATTTTTCCCATCAGCACTTTGTCATGCACCTGATTCTCAGTCCGCTCTGCTTTCTAACTCACATTTATGGCCTTCATTGCTGGTTGGATTCAAGAGTGGCTTCTGCCCTCGCGGAATCCCTGGGGCCCTGATCAAGTATCTCATGACAAATGAAATGAGGTCAAAAAGATGTTGGAATATTATTTCAAATAAGATATTTCGAAATGAAGTTTCCTTTGCTATCCAGGCGCATGGAAATATTACTCTGAGAATTCTACCTACTCACTTGGAAATCAGCTATTACTCTGAAGCAGACTCAACAGAAGGAGCATCTGAAGAAGACGCAAAGGAAGATGAACTAATGAAAGAAGATGAGCTAATGAAGAAAACCTGTGAAATGGTGTCGATGCAAATCCAGAAGGCCATGAGCACGGTCACTAGTCAGTGCATAGAGTGCAGCTACTTCCTTAGTTTTTACTGCACACTATCTACATGTCAATCTCATAGGCATCCAGCTGAGCTAGAATATGACGGCAAAAATCCATTTAAGGTTGTATGCAAGGTTGCAAATAAACGTGGAAATCTACCAAAGGGCCATGAAATTTGGAATCTTCAAAAGAAACAAAAACCAAGTAATACTATGTGAAAATATAGCATAGTACTTAGAGTTTTATTTATTTGAGATTACTACATTTTTATAGGAAACGTAAAATTGGATAAAGTGATTGATGGTGATGGCCATGGAGTTCTCAAGCACCTTGGTCGAATTGCTGATTCAATGACTGAGTGGGAAGGTCAGATTTCTGATGAACTCAAACTCACACCAGCTGATGTTGCAAGCATCCACACAAAGCACCCAAGAAATCTTAAACTACAATCGTAAGACCTCCATTCAATGACATCATATTATTGTTTGCCTAGACCATTTTATGTGCATAATTTTTTGTAAATATCTTATTTCATTCTTCTGTAATCCTTCAGGAGAGAAGCTTTATATATATGGAAACAAAAGCTTGGTTCTGATGCTACATATCAGAGATTGATAAACGTCTTTGAACGAGCTGGCTTTCAAAATTGTGTAGAAATCGTCGGAAGTATTGTGTGTGAAGAAGAAATCCAAAGTGAAATAGATGATTCTAGTGATTATGATGAGCCTATCCCCCAACCAGAGACATATCCAAAAGTACAATTAAGCCCTCCACAAGCACCCAAGCTATCAAGATGTGTCTCGTCATGTGATGAATATATACTGATAAATGCAGCCACTCATGCCAACAATCTTCCAAAAGGTGAGTACTGCTGATAAAGGGCTCAGAATCAAAGTGGGAAAATTAATGTTGACTTAGCTCCCCGAATCTCGAAAATATTTAATATAATATTACAATAGATCAAGTTCATGATCAGAAAATACTGGAGTCACACGATGTGTCCATTGTACCCATGCTATCATCTAAGCACAAGGTGAATGAATATGTTAATGCTATATAATAGTATTCTTATTTGATTATGCCACAACCAGATTGAGAGTTTATCCTTCATTTTAGCCAACAGCAACAACTCCTGTCCAACGATCAAATAAAGAAATGTCTTTGAATTATCCAATCTATATTGGATTGTATGATTATTCTGCAAGAGTGTTTGAAGACTTGGGCTTTTTGAAAGGTGATGTGATGTACATTATCGATAATAAAGATGATGACTGGTGGTGGGCACGCTTGAAGGATGGTGGAGAGGAGGGCTATGTTCCCAGCAACCATGTGACTGATTACAGGAGTGCTTTACATGCTGAAAAGTAAGTTGGATTGCCTATGATGTATAGGTACATTGCATGATGTATGTAGCTAATACAAAATCTCCTAAATGTTGCTATCCCCTCTCCCCTCCACCCTTCTCTTGCTCTTTCTCCCTCTCTGTTATAATTTTATTTTACTAGGTGGTTCATTGGTCAAAATATAATAACCAAACGTGGAGATGCTGAGGAACAACTTATGCTCAACCCATTAAATGGTTATGGGTCATATCTTATCCGAGAAAGTAAAAACAATCTTGGTGGTTATGTGCTCTCTGTTCGAGACAGGGATCAAGTTAAGCACTACAAGATTAAAGAGTCAGACAATCAAGAATTCTTTATCTCTGAACATCGCATGTTCAATTCCCTTCAAGCTCTTGTAACCCATTATCAACAGCAAGCTGATGAACTTTGTGTCAATCTCAGGAATCCCTGTGCCTTTACTCCTACTGATGTCTCAGGAAAACCTGTTGATGCTGATGTCTCAGGAAAACCTGTTGATGCTGATGTCTCAGGAAAACCTGTTGATGAATGGGAAATAGATAGAAGTAGCATAACATTAGTTAGGAAGGTAATGTCTGGTGAATTTACTGAAGTGTGGAAGGGTAGATGGAATAACACAAGACCAGTTGCAGTTAAGACACTCAAACCAAAGCAAAACATGACTGTAGATGAATTTTTTCAACCAGTAAATCTAATGAAGGAATTACGACACCCAAAACTTGTTGAACTTTATGGTGTTTGTTCCAAGAAGGAGCCTGTATTCATAATCACTGAGTTCATGGAATATGGGAACTTGCTAGAATACTTGCATTGTGGAGGTAAATCACTAAACCTTAGTCTGAATCAGTTGATGAACATGGCCTCACAAGTGGCAGGAGGAATGGCCTACCTTGAGAACAGGAATTATATTGTTCACAGGGATTTACAAACCAGTAATGTCCTGGTTGGAGCAGGCCCAATATGCAAACTAGCCATCTGTAAACTAGCTCGAGTAATGCATCAAGATGTCTATGAGGGACAGGAATGGGAAGAAATTGCTATCAAATGGGCAGCACCGGAGGCTGCCTTACATAACAAGTTCAGCATCAAGTCAGATGTTTGGTCATTTGGTATTGTTCTCTGTGAAATCATTACTCACGGTAAACCACCCTATCCTGAAATGACTGATGCTGAGGTGAAGCAGAAAACACAGCAAGGCTACCATATGCCTCAATCATTAGGATGTCAAGGCAAGCTCTATGATATCATGCTCAATTGCTGGCAAGCTGAGCCTGCAAACCGACCCACATTTGAGAGCCTCCAGCAGCAACTAGCAGATTTTGATAATAACTATAACAATATATATGGAAAACTATATATATAACACAAAATTTAATACTGATTATTCTTTTGAAGGTCTCTAATTAATCGTGGATATCATAAGTACCTTCTATATTAATTAATATACACTGTACATTATAGCTCTATATACTGTTGCTTTCTCTATTGCCTACTATTGCTTTCTGTTGACTACTGTTACTTCTTGTTGCTTATTGCTTTCTGTTGCCTAGTATTGCTTGCCATTGCTTTAAAGTGTTGCTTGCTGTTACTTAACTGTTTTCAGTGTTGCTTGTTGACTTGCTGTTGGTACTACTGTTGCATGCTTAGTGTTGCCTACTGTTACTTGTTTAATGATTGTAATGGCCTTATAAAATTGGACTATAGCTAATATTATTCTGTATAGCGGGAAGTTTTGTAGGTGGCCAAGAAGCCCACAGGCTAAATTTTCTAGCAGGTGGCAAAGTTAACACTGCATACAATCACTTAGATAAAGAATTACTAAGCCTGATGTATCTAGAGAGTGTGAAAACTGACTGATACTGTAGCTACTGTTGCCAACTAAGTGAACTTCTGAAGAGAGTTGTTTGTCGATCTCCTGGTGCTTATGGAGCCTTTGTATTCCTCTATCGCACCAAGGTCCCTGAGTGTGAGCTCTATGCCTTGACTCAATTCCAGGAATGGATGAAGAGGCAGAATGGGAATGCGATTATGACTGATGGGCTGAGTGTTGAGGAGTCAGACAGTATTTATACATCAGAATTAAATAGCAAAGACAGTATTTATGCTTGGGCTAACCTTGTATTATCATATTCTACGACCCACAGTTAGTTCCCAATATTCAACAACTTGTGCAGAAAATGGTCCAAGACAAGAAATCAGCTAACTCTGTAGATGTGCAATACATGTAAGTAGAAATCTACATGAGTAATGTGGCTCTGTGGTATGGTATGCCAGTGAGGCACATACAATAATTATAACAGCAGTATTTTTAGTGACCATCACACAATATGTTCAGCTGTACAGTGGTATGGACCTTACTGCTATCTTATGTATAAAGAGCCTGGTCCATGGTATATGCATGTATGTAGCACCATCGAGAGTATTATTATTATTATTATTATGTTTATAATCAACCATGCACTTATTCTATTTATTTCACTGTGTAGCAATCAAATGCTACAGCTACTGTGTTCCGTGTATCACTGCTGAATTACCTCACTGATTATCAGATAATGATTCTGACAACTTTTGCCAAAGGTTTGCATCCATCAATAGCAAGTTGGTAAGTTACTAGTACAATCAGTATAATGACATTTTACAATAACTAGTACGTACACATCTGTGAAGAATGAGTAAGCTACTAGCTATAGCTTAGGTCAGTTGAACAAGAGCTGGTCTAGCTTGATTGCATGTGTGAAAAGAGAGTTATGACTGAATCCATTGATACTTAATTGGACACGCACGTCATGGATCTGGATAATTGTTTATGGTCTTTTGGTTGTGATCATTATTTTCCTGTCACCAGCCCTAGCTTTATGCTGTTCCTATAAATACTGTGTGTAACTTGTACTTTGTCAGGTTTACCTCTATAATCTCACAAGAATGATCTTTAACTAAGATCTCTTTGCTCTACGTGCACTGACCGCCACGTTACACATGACTCTAGTACGTAGATACAAGTGCATGTACAGGCAGGTATACTTCTGTACATCTGATTCATACAGCAATTTCAAGTCACACTCACATGATAGTAACATTATTATTAATTGTTGTAGTATCCTGCTATACTTGTGGGAAGCTTCAGTGGATTCAGTGCAAGGGAGAAGTGTGTTGATGAGATCCCACGGAGAAAAGGCAGAGACTCCACCCATCTCTACTATAAGCTTTTTATGGCACTGAGTTTGCTGAGGGAATTCTTCTACTGTGGTGGAAAGGGCATTCAAAAGGAACAGCTGGATACCAAGAATTTGAGGTTTGTTGCTTCTAGTATGGTTAAATGCTGATAGTGATTTAATGTATCATCAGGCTCTAAAGTAGCTAATTTTAATGGCATAATTGCCTATTATTGTTTATGTTGGACTCGACTGAGTTTTAATTTGTGAATAATATAGCTATTTTAAGACTCTAATGAAGACTATCTCCATCATAATGTCATTGCAGAAGCTCCACTCGAGACTATACATCCTCAGTAAACCCACTGAGGACTTGGTATCTCAGTATCTCTCTGACTTGGCTCAGCGCCAGCCCAGAGATGACGATGGAGGAGGAGAAGAGGAGGAGACATTAAATTTTGGGATGCTCCACTTTTCTGTGGCCTATCTCAAGGACAGATCTACCCTTGAGGTTGATGTCATACAAGCAGCGGATTTGCCTGCTTTAGACCGTGATGGTATGTTAGCTATTTGCATTGCATTATTACTCATAATTTTTTGGTAAATACTTAATACAGTATACTCATGCATTTGGGTTTATTAGTGGCCCCAGTAGCAATTTACTTTTCTGTGGTTATGGCCTCAATTTAATGGAACCTTTCTGAGACTTGAAAATTGGCAAGTATGTAGAATAGATTAAAAACTGATTGCTACTCTCTCTGATAAGCACCGCTGGCCGAAGTTCACGCATTCTCTTAGCTGACGTAATCCTGTGGATAAATCCTTGTGCCATGCCGCGAACAATCTGATGCTTGGAAGCTGTACGGTACTATCGAGTTTATCTGCTCTCCTGTGATTGAAGCATCGAAACCTGTCACTATTGAGATCAAGAGTCACTCCATCTCTGCGACTGAATTGAGGTGCCAGTGCTTGTAGACTGTGCACGCACTATGTTGACGACCATTACCATATAATACACCATAAGAACTATGCAGCTACTGGGGATGTAGTCAAGGTTTCATTTAAAAGCAATTGGTTTTATTTGTCTATCTGTCATTTAAAGGAGATGGGTGGGGTGATTCAAAGCCGATGCATGTATGTGCTTAATATTATGTGATGACATTGTGTGATTCATTAAAATATTATTTGTCCTTGCAGGCTCGAGTGATCCTTATGTGAAAGTGTCGCTAATGCCTTCGTGGATATTCCGCAATGCATCCAAAAAAACCAAGGTGTATAAGAACACAACCAAGCCATTGATTGATGAAGAAATGAACATGTAAATCATAATTATTATTATTATGTGGGTGTGTGTGTGTGGGGGGGGGGGGGGGGTTGGATTGATGTATTGGCAATTTGCAGTGGCCATGGCATTAATTAGGGGTCAGGGGCAAAACATTACCCCCTCACTTTTTATGATAGGCTTAAACCCTTCATTCATCACTTTTGCAGACAAGCTTCGGAGGAGAAATTAAATACTGAGAACACTATGCTCTTATTCACAGTTTTTGATTGGGATCTAGTGAAAGAGGATGATTTTGCTGGCATGTGCATTATGCCTTGCAGAGATATACCAAGGCTACAGGGAACTGATGCTGGACAACAGAGAGCCATGATTTTGGAAGCGGATGCTCCACAAAGAAAAGTTTTCAGATTATCACTTTTTCATCCTCCCGGGAAAGCCGCATCACCCATCCGAGCTGAACTGGAATCCAGAGCTAAGCTTAATGACTCAAAAGCAAAGCAAGTAATTGAAACAATACCATCACCAAATCCAAAGTGAATACTATTTTAGTCATCAGTAAGTTATAGCTATATACCGATCGCCTCTAGATCATGCAATTTTTAAGTTCCTTAATTCCTAAGCGTATCACGTACGTAATGTAATCATTAATGATTTTGTTAATAAAAAGAAGCAGCAGATCATATTGTTTGCCATCATCATGTGAATAGACCAACAATGCATGGGAAGCTCATCAAGTGATATCTCCACTACAAGATCAAGTGCTATTATTTGAGAACAAGTGCTGAGCTATAATAAAGCATTGTAATAATTATAGAGTATAATAGTGGAGATTATAATATAATGATAACAAATCATCACTTTGTAGGATGCTACTGTGCCAATATCTATCATAATTGTGGAAGTCCTGCTTGTAGGCTCATTAGTTTACTGCACTACATGTACATGAGCGCAATAGTACTTCTTTTGTATTATTTGTACAGTTATCAAAAATTTTGCCCACAAATTGCATGGATTTGCAGTCTACCAAGGCTGAAGATTGTACATGACATTGTTACAGTAGTATAATATTTCCACTGAGATGCGCTATAAAGTATGATTGGGAATCTGGAGGTAGAATGGAAGTAGGTAACTACAGTGGAATTAAAGTGGTATTAGGGCAGAAGTATATATTAAAAATGGAAGCAAGTGCGCCATGCCATGGGTATAATGGAATCATGATGAAAGTAAGGTGTCCAAGTGGTACTATATAGCTTCATGTTATTTCATGTAATACTATCTTCTGCATTGCAGAAATAGTATATTATATTATAAAGGAAAAAAAGAAGTATATAACCCTATATAGTAATGACATTGTTATAGACATACGTAATTATTTATATTATTATAACAAATATAAAAAACAATTGAATAAAATTGAAGAATGAAGTAGGGATGGCAGGATCAAAAAGCACACCGTGGCAAACAAGAGACTACACATGTATCTACTATACATCCCTACGCTTGCTTTTCTCGACTATTATGCACCTATATTAATGTCGATGTGTTTGTTAAGTGTGGTATGTGGGAGATATTCAGGTTACGTATACATTGTTCCCTAGTTGTCATCCAGGTTCGAGTTCATCAGTTTTGATTCAATTGCATTATTACTGGTTATTTTTGTACCCGTCAGTGTAGGGATGTATAGTAGGTACGATTTATACCTCTTGTTTGTGTACTTCTTGATCCTGCCATCCCTACTTCATTCTTCAATTTTATTCAATTGTTTTTTATACTTGTTTCTGCTCTTTTTTTTTTTATTGTAGATCTACCTAGTGTAATTTATCAATGCCATCCTATCACAACTTCTGTCCAGTGTAATTAAGTGGAAAGTTTAATGGTGCCAGACCCTTACGCGGTGGGAGAGGGTCTGGTGACTTGCTATACACGGAGTTGTTCTGCTGGAATGCAATAATTGGCCGTTTAATTTAGGTGACGTCACGCCTATCATTTCAAAGGGCGCGCGATGTTTAATGACAATGCGCGATATTGTGGAGGCGCGTGACTGTGGTAACGCAGTGAAGCTGCAATCTGATTGATGCCGCTCTGTACAGGGCGCCGGCGAGACTAGCTTAATGGAGGGTGTCAAAAATCGTAGCAACGCCCCTCATTAACATGCGTTCACATGCCCGGTATATTATTCGTATTACCGGCATTACTAATTTTAGGCGATCCCAACAGTATCCAACAGGAGATCCAGCATTTAGGGAAGACCTTCCAAGCCAACTCCTATCCTGAGAGAGTTCTAGATCCGATATTGAACCGGAAACCTACGAACACACCACAGCCTCCCCAGCCCACAACAGAAGAGAGCACCACTGAGACGAAGATCCTGTGTCTACCATACGTCAGAGGCGTGACAGAGAAGATAGAACGAGTATGCAGGAGCATCAAGACAGTCAACCTGAAGTTGGTCACCAAGCCTCACCGGACCATTAGACAGACACTGGTTAATGTGAAGAACAGAGTACCAGAGGAGAAAAGGACTGGAGTGGTCTACGAGGTTCCCTGTCGTGACTGTGACCATGTCTATATAGGTGAGACGGGTAGAACCCTCAAGAAGCGATTGGCGGAACACAAACAAGCAGTGAGGAGATTTGATGGGAAAAATGGCATCGCTGTCCATGTCCACCAACATGACCACCACATAGACTGGGAGAGTGCTAGAGTTGTTGGAAACGAGATGTTCTACTGGAGGAGAAGAGTGCTGGAAGCCATCAGGATCAACTCTCACCCCAGCACCATGAACCTAGACTGTGGCCTGAATCTAAGCAACCTATGGCGTCCGTTCCTAACCACACCCACTTGACGCAGTCTTACCATAGACTACCATAACACGGAGTGCGCGTACACGTTCTATAGCTCACGTGAGCAGTTTCCTATCCCGTTTACGTAGTCTATAATATCTATGGTCTTACCTATCACGTCACATCCCGCGCATGCGCACACATTTATACCTGTACGTTCAACCTTTCTCTCACTTTTGCATTAGCTGACGAAGGCTCTCGAGCCGAAACGTCCTAATAAGTTTCTATTTCATGCTATGTTCCATGCTCTACTAACTTATTGAGTCTAATTTTAGGCGGTCCATGAGACTCCGCTTAGGGAGAAAACCGAGTTATAAGTTTTATTGTTGGCAGCAGTTAGCTCAATACCCGGCATGGTCTCGTGCCCAGCCCCCTTTCACGCATGCGGAGAGAAGGGGTCTGGCCAAACGTGTATAGGGCCCGTGTCGCCCGTGCAACGTACAGTGCGCGCCAATCAGATGCACGGATCAAGTCACATGACTGCGCGGGCATGAACGGAATGCACATTAATGATTGTGCGCGTGCGCGTGCGCTTTCGTACGCAATAGTACCCAGATCAGAGACTATACATTATCTTTCATGGAAACGCGCGCGCCACCCTATTACAAAGTACACATTTCCGTTTCTGCAATCATTGTTACGGGTAAAAAATATCGCGAGCGGTAAGAAGCTACAAAGGCTGCTTGGAAACACCAACGGTGGTCGACCTGACAACGGAGTCAGCGTCTGTGAGGGCTGCTGTTGTTTCATGTCCTGCCAACACTTTGTGCTGGAAGTTAGCTCAGAAAGTGAAGCCCTCACAGGATTCTACACAGTGCGAGTAGTAAGCCCCAATCTTGCTTTACTGGGTGCATAGTATTCTTTTGAGCTGGAAGGTACTCTAGGAACACAAAGTTTAAAAATTTACTTGACAAGATGGACACCTTTTGTGCTGGATAATCTCATGAACTAAAATAGACATGAGCGGTGACTGCAGTATCAGAAAGATTTTTTAAAGATCACTAGTCTATCTTTTGGATGGTATTAGTAGCGATATCAGACCTCCAAGGGCCTCTAGTAAATCGAAAATATCTCGGCTCTGGCTAGGAGTACACTCATAGAAAAAATTGCGCTAGGTAGCTCACTGAATGAGCTATCTACTGATACCTTAACTGTGCAAATTGGTTCAGCGGAACCGCCGCTAGCTGCGTTTTTGTTTGTATTAAGTTTCTATGGGGAAAGTTTAGGTGGGCGTGGCTACGTAACGGTTTTACGTACGGACGCGTTACAAGCGCCGTTGGATAGAGCTCGTGGAGAGCTATCTTCTGATACTCGAACATTGATATTCCACTTAAAAATAATCCGCGGAAAAATCGGTGAAATTTAGAGGTCTGAAATCGCTAGTATTAGGTAGTGAACGGCGTAGGTAGCCTCTAGTGACGGTTTGCTTATCATCCACGCGATTTTGGTCACGTAGCAATTTTTGCACTAACCACTGCTGATTAAATATTGCGTTTGGCGCGTTATTAGAAGGGTCACGCCCATTTGCGGTATGGTTTCTATCGTACTACTGTAGACTAGCCTCGTCCCCAGGCCCCTGCGTTGGGAGGGGCCTGGGGACGAGGCTAATTGTAGACCTACTTGGAAAACCCTGCAGTGGATTGGCTTTGCTAACTTTCGTAGTTTCGGTTGGACACCCTATCTATGATCGATCCAGCGGAGCACTAGCGCTGCACGCACTAGCGAATGGCTCGCCTATGCCTTACCGCTCCTCGAGCCTTGCACCTTCATATCCATGATCGATCCAGCGCACCGCGTACCGCTGCACGCGCTAGTAGCTTGCTCGTGGCAAGGCGCTGTCACATGACTTCATCATGGCAATACATTCCGAGCATGCGCATTATATTACAAAATGGCGTTACCAGACGTTAATGCGCCGTACACACCCACTATTACGTAACTGTCGAGATAACGCCAAATTAGCGTGCCACTGCACTGTGCGCTACAAAATAGAGTGGATTTATATGAGAAGTAAGGTGAGAGGTCCAGACAGTCTTGAGTTAGCCCTGGAAATGAGAAAGAAGAAAGAAAGAATGAGAAATGGCCATTTTTTGGAACATCTGGTTCTGGCATGTACATGATGAATGATCTTGGTCTTGTTAGATAGATAATTTGCTGGAGATTCTGATTTTCATACTTAGAAATTTCACAAAACTACTTATTTTGAGATATTTGGGTATTTGTAATGTATTACATATATGGCATATCCGGGCCATCCCTACTTATAGAGTCTACCGACTCTATGATATTATTATGGCATATCCGGGCCATCCCTACTTAGTCTACCAACCGAGTCTATATATATGATAATTATGGGAAGCAAGCCTTTCTAACCTGTAGAGAATGATGTGTACATGTTTGATACAGTCTCAGAAGACAATGAGTTCCAGGCAGAAATTGCACTAAGTCTGGGTTTAGATGGAATAAGTGCACGAGCATATGCATGATCTTGGAATTCAAGAATGGAACTAGTATGGAGTGCATGTAACCATAGATTATATAGGGGAGGGGAATATATTATAGCTAATCTATGAATATTTACAATCCGGGAAATGTGGTTGAAGGAAGTGGCCCTTACAACCGCAATAGAGGAAGTCACTGACCCTAACGGGCCACCGTACTTACAATTGCAAGCCATCATAATAATCACTAGGAAGATGAAATCATCAGATGATGTGTTTCCCAAATCCGGTCACGTATTCGTAGATAGTACGTGTACTAGTTTGTGTGCCCTGGTGTGCCGTATATAGCTACAAGCTTCAATTATTCTCAGTGCTTCCGAGTCAGAATTTCATTTGACACTAGCCTTTCCCGCGATTCGAGTTATCCCGATCGACAGGCGTTGGCTCAGACGCTGGTGCAGTGCGAACGACGTGTGAGTTTGTAGCTATATGCATGTCTTAAACTTTGTTTGTTAATATCTGCTAGTTTTAATTAGTCTCGCAAGCCAGACCCTCACACTCCGCAGCGTTTAGTTCTTTCAGGATAAACACGCGATGGTCCCCCCATCTGTGCTAGCCTCGTCTCCAGACCTTCTCTGGTGATGAGGGTACGTCCACATGTACCTGCCACAAGCGGTCCGCCTGGACATTGAAGGTCCCCCCTCTCAAAATTTGTGCATGCATGGATAGCTATTGCAGCAGCATCTGTTCCTGCCAAAAGCAGTCCCCCTGGACATTGATTGTCCCACTCTCAATATCATATCTTAGTCAAAAGCTAGGTGATTCCTGCTTTTCCTGCGATGATATGTCTTCTGCTGCAAATCTCCGTCTCACTCTGAGCCACACTCTTCAATCTCGAGGGGTGAGGCCATAGGTGGCTGCAGGCCCGGGCATACCAGGGCTAAGCCTGGGTAGAGATTGGGACATGCTAATTAAAATATAGCCAAAAAAGTCAAAATCAGCATTTAAAATGTAGGTTATTGTATTAATGACTTGCCATGCCCGGGTTCCTTTTGTGCTCTACAGCCGCCAGTGGGTGAGGCGCGCGAGACTAGGTACTACCGTAAGGTAGTCTCCTGCTGCAATGACCATTGCCCACTTAAGCAAAGATAACGCTGCAGTATGATACCTCAAGCTTCGCCTTTCATCACGCTCAACCTAAGTTAGCTTTTTGGGCGGGCTTTGTATTGTGAAGGGACTGGTACCCCAGACTAAGTGCAAGGGGGGGGGGGGGGGTATCTGTGACTATGGGGGACCAATTTAGTGGAAACGGATGGTCTGGGGGACCACTTGAGTTGGGGGACCATTCAGTATTTCGTGACAAGCCCATTACTTGGTAACTGTTTAGCTACTTGTGTTGGTCAGTTGGGCGTTCAGACTGATCTGTGGGTCAGTGACAATAATCCAAGCTATATACCTACAGTGATCCTACCTACACTGATCATGGATGATGAAATTTCAAGTTATTTGGTCGGTATCAAAGAAAAGTATCGCAATGTAAGCTTTTACCACACAAAACAGTATCCATGTCACTTGAAGACCGTTAATGTACATGGATTGGAATTGTTGGAGTCGGTGTTAGAAAAGGAATCAGGCAACTCAGGAGGGGCCAGGCAGGCTCGTATACCGTATAATCGCCTATTTGACCGTGAAATAACATTAAAACCAAATAGTACGGCTCCTCGAAAAGTGATACTAATCCAAGGTGAAGCTGCTGTGGGAAAAACGATGTTATGTATGTCAATTGTGGAGGAATGGGCTAGTGGAAAGCTATTTCAGGAATTTCAACTTGTGCTTTTACTGCCTCTCAGTTCCAGGAATGTAACTTCAGCTAGTTCCCTTTCAGGGCTGCTCAATGTGCTGTATGCTGATTTAAAAGGTGATCATACTTGCTCTGTAGTGGCTAAGTACTTAATGGAAAAAAAGAATCATTACAATATTCTACTTATTGCTGATGGGTGGGAAGAGCTTCAAGACTCCCAGTGCCAAGCAGGGTCATTCATACACTCTCTTCTTTTTAGCAGTGACATTATACCTACTTCATCCACTACCGTTCTTATTACCTCCAGACCAGGCTGCCGCAAAGTTCAAATTATGCATGATCGTTTAATTACCTTGACTGGATTCGACAGAAGAGCCATTGAATCTGTAGTCCAGTCCGAGTTTGCCGGTGACTTAAGGAGAATCCACTACCTCATAGCACAGCTGAAAGATAACCCATTAGTTGCAAATGTGTGTAGTATTCCTCTCAATCTTGCTATAGTATGTCACACTGGCGATGCTGAACCCCTACCAGATACCATGACAAAGTTGTATTCAAAGTTGATTTGGACACTTGCTTCAGCTAGCATAACACATCCTCACGAAAATTGCTTGCAATTTTCTAGCCATCATGATCTTCCTGAGGAGCTACAGCAGTCATGGTGGCAAGTATGTGAACTAGCTTTCAGGAACATTGAGAAGGGTCACAATATGTTTCCTCTGTCACGTGCAGCATTTACTTCATCAAAATTAAATGAAATCTCATGTTTTGGTTTAACTAAGCCAATAGCAGAAACTGAAGACACTCTATCCTTCTCTTTCATTCATCCTTGCTTTGAAGAGCATCTTGCTGCTCTACATCTTGCAAAGCAGCCAAAAAAAGCACAGCTTAAATTCATGCGTGAATTGGTAGCCAATGAAGAGTGCAAAAGTAAAATGGCTATTACATTCTGGCACTTTTTCATCAGTAACTGTGCACATCATGTAGTCAACTTGGATCCTGATGTTGTTGATCAAATTTTGAAGATTTTACTATCACCTTATTGCACTACCAAACAGAAGTACTACATGGATCTCTGCCATTTGTCGTATGAAGCAAAGCATGATGTAGTCAATCAGAAGGTAGTCGAAGCTATCAGCATCATGGGTACTGGAGTATTATGGTTTGGTCAGTCACGTGATATATATGACTTTAATTCCATGATGTATGTACTTCAAAATATAACACAAGAGAGTAAAGTGGAGATCAACTTTCAAGACTGCAATCTAAGACCCGAACACATAAATCACCTAGCAAATATTCTGTGTGAAAAATCTAGCATTGTTCAGATCAAAGGTCTTAATCTGAGTGGTAACAGGCTCAGTAATTCACTAGCAGTTGATTTCTTTAACATAGCTGCTGCTGCTCTTAAATCCTTAAAGGTCCTTATCCTCCGTAACTGTGACATTGGGACAACCTTGGATATCAAAGCCATACTATCTGCATTAACAGAGTCCACTTCTCCAACACTGACTCACTTTGATCTATCATTTAATCGGATATCAATTCTCTTCTTACAAGTTTTGCAACAGCACCTTGAATCTTATGCCACATTTGAAAGCCTACAAAATTTTGGCCTGAAGGGATCGTTAAACGATGAAGTAACTATAAGTTTTTTGGCAAATTTCACCGATGTACTCTCATCTAAATGTAAACTTCTCCGACGACTTGACCTCACTGAAAATAATTTGGGTGAACCTGGAAATTCAGATTTAAGCAAAGTGATTTCACAACTCCTTGGTCTTGGAAGAAACTTTAACTTGTGTTTAAATGATGAGTACATGTCTGAGGTTCACGATGAATTTGTATGTGTTATGGAAGAGTCAATAAAAAAGAAAGGAAGAATAAATCATACTATTGCTCATGGAGTGATTGTTGGTCCTGGACGTTCAGGAAAAAACACCTTGATGAGTCGTTTGATGGGAAATGGACCGCCCAAGTCCGATATCGTTTCACCAAGTACTGGAGTATTAGAAAACATAGTTAAAGTTGAAGTGAAAAAGCTGTGCACAGTTGCAACTGCTGTTAGTAATTTAGAGTGGAAAAAGCTGCAGTATGATGAAGAGGCACTTGAGTTGATCATGACCACAGCAAAGCATCACTCTGCTACAACCACTATATCAAAACCGATTGTAACGAAATACATCATTAAGGAACAAACAGAAATTACTAGTGCTAAGTCACCTATTCCTTCCAAATTCCTTGGTGATTCTGAACATAGTACGACAAAAGATAAGATTGTAAAAGTACAAAAACCTGATCAGGATCCTATGGGATATAAAATTCAAGAAAAAGAAAAGAGTGCAATTGTGTATACACCAGATGTTGAACCTGTGGATATCTTTAAACAGGCAGTTAAGGTACGAGGCATGGATGCTCTAAGAGAGCACCTTGAATCATCATGGTCCCTATACCTCACCAATACAGGGGGACAGATTGAATTTCAGGAGCACCTTCCCCTCCTTGTTTGTGGGCCATCAATCTTTTTTGTTACATTCCCTCTTCATCATGATCTTAATAAGCATTATGATGTCTGTTACGAGTATCCAGATGGTCGAGTGGAGAAGTACAAGTCACCAGGAACATTACTGCAGGAACTACTCCAAACACTTGCAACCATCAGTGCTTCTCACTTCACAAGTGGTCAGCAAAGAGACTCTGAGGCAAGAATGAAACCCAAGGTTTTCTTTATCGGTACACACAAAGACTGCCTACCAGCAAATACTGCAGAAGAGTTCATCCAAAGGAATGATGAACTGCTTCAGAGCCATGTGAGACAAACAGATCTATTTGATCAAGATGCAATTCAGTTTGCTAAGCATCCTAAACGGTTGATATTTGCAGTCAATAATCTTTCACAAGATGATGACGAATTTCAGAAAATACGATCAGCTGTACAGACAACTGTTGAAAGAGACGAGTTTACAATTGAGTGCCCTTCATCATGGCTTATATTGAGCCTAATTCTCAGAGCAAAACACAAATCTGATCGGGTCTTGACCTTTGATAAGTGTTTTAGCATTGCCCGGGAATGCGGAATATCTGATCGTAAAGAGTTGAATCAAGCACTATCATTCATTCACTCAAGGCTTGGACTTGTACGATATTTTGATGTAAAAGACTTGAATACACTTGTGGTGATTGATCCTCAAGTCCTGTTTGACAAGATCACGGACCTCATAGTCAAGACGTTTACAGTTGAAAATGTTGGCGTTAAGAAAAAGGAAGATTTTTGTCAGAGGGGTATCATTCCTGTGATAGTCATGCAAAATGTTAGTGATAAGGATGAAAAAGGCTCTGATTCACAACTACCGTTTATATGGCTAACTAATTTATTGAACTATCTCAGAATAGCTGCCTTATTCAAAGATAGAAATGGTGATAAATATTTCTTCCCATCAGCACTTTGCCATGCACCTAAATTTGATTCTAAATCACCTCATGCATATGCCTTCATTACTGATTGGATTCAAGAGTGGCTTCTGCCCTCGCGGAATTCCAGGGGCCCTGATCAAGTACCTCATGACAAATGAAATGAGGTCAAAACGATGTTGGAATATTATTCCAGACATGATATTCAAAAATGAAGTTTCCTTTGCTATCCAAGCACATGGAAATATTACTCTGAGAATTCTACCTACTCACTTGGAAATCAGCTATTACTCTGAAGCAGATTCAACAGAAGGAGTATCTGAAGAAGACGATGAGCTAATGAAGAAAACCTGTGAAATGGCATATATGCAAATCAAGAAGGCCATGAGCACTGTCACTAGTCAATGCATGGAGTGCAGCTACTTTTTTGGCTTTTACTGTACACTATCTACATGTCAAGTTCATAAGCATCCAGCTGAAGTAGAATGGGATGGAAAAAATCCATTTAAGGTGGTATGTAAGGCTGCAAACAGACGACGTCGTGGAAATCTACCAAAGGGTTGCGAAATTTGGAACCTCCAAAAGAAGCGAAAACCAGGTAATACAGTCTGCTTATACAGCATACATGATTGTAGAAGCTTGTTTCATTTTTTATAGGAAAAGCACAATTGGATAAAGTGATTGATGCTGATGGCCATGGAGTTCTTAAGCACCTTGGTCAAATTGCTGATTCAATGACTGAGTGGGAAGGTCGGATTTCTGATGAACTCAAACTCACATCAGCTGATGTTGCAAGCATCCATACGAAGTACCCAAGAAAATTAAAACTGCAATCGTAAGATATTCATGCAATGATATTGTTCATCTGGTCCATTTTGCATAATGAGTTTCATAAATGGCTTTTATTCTTCACAGGAGAGAAGCTTTGTATGTATGGAAACGAAAGCTTGGTTCTGATGCTACCTACCAGAGATTGATGAATGTCTTTGAACGAGCTGGCTTTCAAAATTGTGCAGAAATCGTCCGAAGCCTTGTGTGTGAAGATGAAAGTGAAGAAGATGATTCTAGTGATTATGATGAGCCCATACCCCAACCAGAGACATATCCAAATGTACAACCAACACCTCGACCATCACTCAATCTCTCAAGATGTGTTTCATCATGTGATGAATACTCACTGGTCAATCCAGCTGCTGCCAACAATCTTCCAAAAGGTGAGTATTGCTGATAATAATACAATAATGTCATTATAATAAAATAAAAAAAAAACTAGGTCAAGTACACGATCATAAAGTACTAGAGTCACACAATGTGTCCATTGTACCCATGCTATCGTCTAAGCACAAGGTGAGTGTAGTTACTGTATACTATTTATACTTATATTATTTCAGAACAATTATCCTAGCCAACAGCTGCAACTCCTGTACCACGACCCAAAACAGAAAAATCTCCAAATTTTCCAACCTATATTGGATTGTATGACTATTCTGCAAGAGTAGCTGAAGACTTGCACTTTATGAAAGGTGATTTGATGTACATTATCGATGATAAAGATGATGACTGGTGGTGGGCACGCAAGAAGGATGGTGGACAAGAGGGCTTTGTCCCCAGCAACTATGTGACTGAGCACGGGAGTGATTTACATGTTGAAAAGTAAGTTGGGCTGCCTGCATCTGCCTGAGTGGGTATATTTTGCTTGATTTATCCCTCTTTCCTCTCCACCCTCTCTCTCCCTTATAGGTGGTTCGCTAGTCAAATAACCAAGCATACTGATGCTGAGAAACAACTCATGCTCCCATTAAATAGTTACGGATCATATCTTGTTCGAAAAAGTGAAAATACTACTAGTGGTTATGCACTTTCTGTTCGAGACAGGGATAACGTTAAGCACTACAAAATTAGTAAGTTGGATAATGGAGAATTCTTTATCATTGCACGCTCCAGATTCAAGACTCTTCAAGACCTTGTAATTCATTATCAACAGCAAGCTGATGGACTTTTTGTCAATCTCAAGAAGCCCTGTGTCACTGTTTATACTGATGAATGGCAAGCTGATAGAAGTGGTATAAGATTAATTAGGAAACTAATTTCTGGAAAATCTACTGAAATGTGGGAGGGTATATGGAATAACACTACACCAGTTGCAGTTAAGACACTCAAACCAAATCAAACCATGACTACTGATGAATTTTTGCAATCAGCAAATCTAATGAAGAAATTACAACACCCAAAACTTGTTCAACTCTATGCTCTTTGTTCAAAGGAAGAACCAGTATACATAATCACTGAGCTCATGGAGCATGGGAGCTTGCTGGATTACTTGTGTGACGAGGGGAAGTCACTAGGACTTCCCCAGCTATTTCGCATGGCCGTACAAGTGGCAGCAGGAATGGCCTACCTTGAGGAACAGAATGTCATTCACAGAGATTTAGCAGCAAGGAATATCCAGGTTGGAAAGGGTGTATTATGCAAGGTAGGTAACTTGGAATTGGCTCGAGTAATGGATAAAGATATCTATGAGGGTCAAGAGGAGGAACAAATTGCTATCAAATGGGCAGCACCAGAGGCTGTCTTACACTACAGGTTCAGCACCAAGTCAGATGTTTGGTCATTTGGGATTGTTCTTTATGAAATCATCACTTATGGTAAACCACCCTATCCTGGCATGACCGATGCTGAGGTGAAACAGCAAATACAACAAGGCTACTGTATGTTCCAACCTATGGGATGTCCAGACAAGCTCTATGACATCATACTCAACTGCTGGCATATGGAGCCTGCTAACCGACCCACATTTGAAACCCTCCAGCGGCAACTAGCATTGCTGACTGTGAAGGAACAATGGATATTACCAAAACATTAAATGAACAATACTGAACTATACCTATGCTGTAACATTAATTGTTATGACTATTGTTGATTTCGGTTGATTTCTGTTGGCAGTTCTTTTGCTCCATCACAGATATTCTCTCAATACATTCAGTGCCATAAAAACTTTATAGTAGAGGTGGGTGGAGTCTTTGCCCTCTCTCCGTGCATCGACACACTTCTCCACTAGATTATTCACTGAATTGACTTCCCATAACTTCTATATAAATATAGCGGGATGCTTACTACTCTCCTCTCTTGCAAAGAGGCTGATACGAGTGAACTATAAATATTCATAGTTAGTTAATGTCTTGCCCAGAGGCTATATAGCTAGTGACAATACACTCTGTATAATCATGGATGGTATGAATATAGACTGATAATATTGCAGCTCTGGAAGTGTTGAAAGTGAATTAGCTAGGTGGCAACTGGTCTGGGGCGTTAACATTTCCTTTTACATATGCAAAATAATTACACTCTGTTACACTAATTTCCCATGTATCATGATCTTACTGTGTTAATTCTTCAATAGCTTACTGCTGATTCTGCTGAACAGCTTTGGTTTAATCAGTCTCCATGGAGTCTTCATGACAAAGAAGGCATAGGCTGGCAGCCCCAAAACACTTAAACAAACAATTCAAATAATATATTATGGTGTGCATGCATCTCCTTGTGCTATCAATGCCAATTTACTTCATATCAAGCTTAACATCTATTTGCTATTTGCGTAACCCCCTGCATCTAACATCAATTTTGGTGTCAAATTCTTGCAGTTAAGGTTACTGTATTGATGACGAAGTTTCTCTGTGCTCTATACAGTCACCAATGATTGGGTGCCTTAATAAACACATCATGTAGCTAGCTTTATCATAAGTCAGGAGAGGACTATCAGATGAGGTGAAATAATTATTAATGATCTCAAGCATGTATCATTGACTCAAAAGTACCTTGCTCTGTATTAAGCAGTCATGAATGATGTCAGTCTCGTGTCTGCATGTAGCAACAATTTTATGTTGACAGCACCTGGCTGCAGCAACACACAGTTCTGTAGAGATCATTATCTACTTACTGATTTGTTGATGAAAATTTCACCTTAGTGCCTTGAATTGATCTTTCACCTTTAGTAAACGCTTGATAAGAAACATGTTAATAAGTACTGATCCCATGCACACTACAATCAGTAGGAGACCCAGTCCAGCCCCAAGTCCAGCAGACAAGAAATTTGAGGTTCATCATTTCTAGTGTGTTCAAATTTAGAATTGGGAGTTAGTAATTACCGTATTTCCTCGAAATCTCGCCGCGGCGAGATTTTATTTCAAGGCTCCGTTTGGTGCGGCGACAATTCGAGGGCGGCTAGATTTCGAGGGCGGCGTCTACAGAGATCGATACGCACGCACGTACACAGCTTCAATAATAATGTATGCACGTAAAATATCCGTGCGCATACGGAAATTGCTGTCGATCCCTTACAGTCGATTTCCCTCGCGTTTGAACATGCGTGCGCGTGCGCGTATGCGTAGCGTGATCGCGTGCGCGCGTTAATGTACGTTCGCGAGTTCTACCCTTATGCGCATGCTCCATTTCAAATCTTTGGTACGCAATGTCTGCAGAACCAGGCCGCAAAGCACCGTACTCCATTGATCTGCGTCATCGCATGATCTGGCAGATAATCGGAATGAGTCTTCCATATCGAAAAGTGGCACAAAATTTAAATGTAGCAGTTGGCACTGTGCACAATGTACTTCGCCGTTTCCAAGCAACTGGCGAGTTGGAGCCAACTAAACCTGACAGAAGCAATACCAGAAAGCTGTCAAACAATCAAGAATTGCTACTTGTTGGTTTATTCCTTGACAACCCAGGTCTATATCTAGGAGAAGTATGCCGTGAAGTAGCAGATATTACTGGCACACAAATTTCTCCCTCTACTGTATGCCGCATACTTCGTAGGCATGGGTTTTCACGAAAAAAGATCCAGCAAGTAGCTCTACAGAGATCTGCAATTGCCAGAGCCAAGTTTATGGCTGACATGCAATTTTTTCACATAGATCAAATGGTATGGTTAGACGAGACGGGTTGTGATAGGCGAGATCAAATTCGCAAGTATGGATACAGCCTGAGAGGTGAGCGTCCTGTATACCATCGCCTGTTACATAGAGGTAACAGAATATCCGCAATCACTGCCATGTCTACCGATGGCATTGTAGCACTAGAGCTATTCCAAGGGACTCTGAATGGTGATCGTTATCTTAATTTCCTACGAGGAACACTTATACCTGAAATGCAACCTTTTGACGGATCCTCTCCCCAATCTGTGTTGGTTCTGGACAATTGCAGTGTTCATCATGTCAGTGGTGCTACTGACTTACTTAGAGAAGCAGGAATCCTGGTTGTATTCCTTCCGCCGTACAGCCCTGACCTAAACCCAGCAGAGGAGCTATTTAGTGCAGTGAAGTACTACTTGAAGGAACATGATGAGATTTTACAGGCAATGCGAGATCCCACCCCCTTAATTAAATCTGCATTTGACAACATTTCTCCAGAGCAGTGCAAAGGATGGATCAATCACAGTGGAATTTATTGAAATAATCACAACTGAAATCGGACATAATAATTATTAGAGATGGATAATAGTCGATGAATTATTATTAGTGTGTGCACATGTCCTGGCCTTTTGTAATAATAGTATTATTCGTGTTCACTCGATATTAATTCTTTACAGGTTTTTAATGTCAGTAAGGATACTCTCCCTTAGCTCCTTGTACTCTGTATCATCGATGATACCATCTGTGTGAAGTTTTTTCCACTTCTCAAGCTGGTCTATCAGCTGTGTGCGCATGGATACCTTGGTGCTTGGTGATGAACTGGATACCACGCGGCGCATCTTAGTGGTTACTTGGTTGTCAGCTTCAGTGGTTGGTCTCTTGCGGCCACGCCAGAAGGGTTTGTCTGGAGGTTCATCGAGAGATGAATGCTTCCCCATATTGATTAGGTATGCCCACATTCGAAGCTGCTCTTCACCATACATACGGTTCTCCTTATGTTTTTCTCTCAGCTGCTCATAGAGCTGATCAACTTCTGAAGACTTGGGACCATGATCAGTGCTGCTGCTACTACTTGCAGTACTTGCAGTACTACCCTTGCTTTGTGGGTTGGTAGTGACGTGAGTGTAGGCCCAAAATTGAATACATTTCTTTCCTTGCAATTTTTCGTACATTTCTTGTAAATCAGTGTCGGTATACAGCCAAATTTTCTTTCCTTTTAAACCATGTCCGGGGATAATATAACCAATTTCAACATGTTGAAAGTCGGGCTTTGAGATATCCGTAGAAGATGAAGGAATGTTTACTCGATTGTCGAGAAATTTCCTAAGAGCTTGCATACTCTCATACTCATGGTAAACACCCACACGTACATTCGTATAAATACTCATCTTATCCGGATTCACAATCTTAAGAGAGTAGTCAAATTTAGTGTTTGAAGTAGCAGATGCTTGAAGGGTCTATATTAATACAGAAGTGGAGCAAGTTTTCCATATAACGCTCACCTTAATACAAAATAACGTACACTCATAGACATGCATGCACATGCACACATACACACACACTCGACTCACACTATAATCTATAGATATTAAACGCACACACACCCTACATGGGAGAATGATGATCATACCTGGCCTTGGGAAGAACGAGCTGCTGACTCATCACCGGTCACACTATTACTGACACATCCTTGCCTGAATCACTACCAGTTCCCTTGCCCAAAGCGATGTGACTCGCTCCTGCATATGAATTGTACGCTGTCCAGCACTCCATGTCAGGAGGTATGGCTGAGAAATACAGTCGTGGCAACAGCGAACAATGTCAATCTTTCAAACTAGGCCAATGAGCGCCAAAAGCCCAAGCCTTAAGGCGCGTAATACGCACGCATGCGCGTACACGCACCACGGACGCGCGAAACGCACGTTCAAACGCGAGGGAAATCGACTGTACCATGCGGCGAGATTTCGAGGGCGGCGTTTATTGGGACGAGTTAGCAGATAGATGCGGCGACATTTCGAGGGCGGCGGGATTTCGAGGTGCGGCGAGATTTCGAGGAAATACGGTACATTAATGCCTCCGAAGTTTCTGTACCAAGAGATGCTTACAGTAGACACACAATAATTATAATATTATATAGCCGATATTGGGCTTTTCCATTAATAAAGGATACACCCCCACGGAAGACCAATAATTACTTCCTGACGGTATAAGCTATAAAATTTTAATTACTTTCTTGATGGATATTTAGCCACTTTATATTAATTCTTGATGGTCAGCTAATGCAATTTTAATGATTCCAAACGGTGTTGTTAATAGTTGGAGGTGTAATTAATTGACAGGGTATCACTAGAAAATGTTTTTCTTTACATGATCTACATGTGACATTGTGTAGTTAATTGTGCTATCATGTGATGCACAGTGGAGTAGGAACCAATTGTACATTGGGGGAGGGGCCCAAGGTACTTGGTCATGCCCGATGCAGGGACGTAAATTAGTCATAGCGGCTAGTTTCTAAAAGCCTACCTTTTTTAACACATGTTACTGACATTAATCAGTATGCTAAAAATTAGACATTCGAGACCTTATCCTACTAATAAGCTATGACTTTCTGGTCTTCTATCCTTGCTAAGTATAATTAGCTATCCACCCTTTTATTGGAGGGGCCAGGGCCCTCCCCCTTCTACAGGATTGGGGGGGGCCATTGGCCCCCACGGCGGCCCCCACGGCCCCCCCCCCCCCCCCCCCCCCCCGCTTCCTACTCCACTGATGCATATATGGCAATTTAACACACATTCAGAAGGGGGCCCGGGTTGGGGGGGGGTGAAGGAGAGAACTATAGAGAGACTCCTAGAAGTTATAGGAAACCAGTTAGCTCACTTTAATTAACATGACAGTGGATTCAACAATCCCATGGCCACACCCCTAGCTCATTACTACTATGTTTATTTCCCTCTTGTAAGTCTATTATTCCTTGTCATGTTTTCAGGCCATGCATGGGCCACTTAACAACTTATCCTAGGGTAGCCTCGTCCCCAGGCTCCCTGATGCATGTAACATTGAATAGCTGGGAATATAGGGCCTGGGAATGAGGTATATATATCCTAGGGGAAATATACTACAATATCTATGTCTTAAGGGGCTATCAAAGAATTATTATGGGCACGTAATGAGGGGAATAAGCCTACATAAAGGACTAAAGTGGGAAGCTCGAAGTGTAATTATGGGTATATGTGATTGGGGTATGTAGGAGGGTTGAGATGAAGTGATTAGTTTATGTAGAGATGAAATGGGTAACATGATGGGGGTATGCAGTGATCAGTACTGTGCACATGGGTTTGTAATTATCCCACGCGCATGCGCAAGGGGGTAAAGTAATCGGTTGTGTCGTTGTTGTGAGCACAAAAATCGCCATATCTCGAGATATAGGTGTCTAAGCGACACGTAAGCACAATCGAATTTGGCGAAAAACTGGCTTCAATGTGCGTCAAATCGAGGAATACGGTCCACGAGCGTTACAAATAGTGTCTTTAGTTGGCCACCATAGCCACGCCTATCGACAGTGCCCACATGCACAATGCTTGATGCATGATGCATGTGTGCTTTCTGCTCATGCGCATAACTAGCGTATGACTGGTAAAGATCATCGATGTTCTACTGACTGAAATCTGAAGCCCAATGGAACCAAATGTAAGATATTGCTATACTATTAATTTTAATATTATAGCCATGCATCGAAAGTAAATCTATAAATTGCACAATGTGCGCGCGGGGTATGTGCTCTACAGAGCTCTAGTTTGGGGAATGAGATGGATTTTTGTATGAGAGGGATGTGAGAGATGAAATGATCAGGACATTTGATTAGGGTATAATATTGTGTAAGAGAAGTGAAGTAATAGGGCAGTATACTACTGTAGCATGTAGCCTCGTCCCGAGGCTCCTCCCTAACTTTTGAGGCTAACACACATGCAGTGAGATGGGCATTTTGTATGAGAGATGAGTGGGGATATTATATTATGAGAGATGAAGTAATTAGGACATATGTGATTAGGGTATATAATATGTATGGGAAATGAAGTAATAGCTAGGGCAGTACACACACACTGAGATGGGTATGTGTATGAGAGGTGTGAGTGGTTGCATGGGATATGTGCTTAAGACATGAAATGATTAGGATGTGTGTGTGTGTGCATACCAGTGCTTGTGACTGGGATATGTGCATGATATTGTGAAGTGATTAAGGTATGTATATGAGAGATAAAGTGACAGGGATATTGAGAGGTGATGTGATTAGGGTATGCATGATTAGGGCATGAGAAATGAAGGAATATAAGGCAGTACATGATAGTATATGACACACATGCAGTGAGATGGGTATGTGCATGAGAAATGTGAGTGGTTGCATGGGGTATGTGTTTATTAAGACATGAAATGATTAGGATATGTGTATGTGTATGTGCGTACCAGTGTTTGTGATTGGGGTACATTGTGAAGTGAATGAGAGATAAAGTGACTTGGATCAATTGGAATATGTGAGAGGTGATATGATTAGGGTATGTGTAGTTAGGGTATGAGAAATGAAGTAATAGGGCAGTATATGACACACAGTGAGATGGGTATGTGTATGAGAGATGTGAGTGGTTGCATGGGGTATGTGTTAAAGACATGAAATGATTAGGATATGTGTATATGTGTATATGTCACGAGATGTGCATACCAGTGCTTGTGTGTGTATGACATTGTGAAGTGATTAAGGTATGTATATGAGAGATAATTGTATTATGTGAGAGGTGATGTGATTAGGGTATGCATGATTAGGGTACGCGTGGTAAGGGTACGCATGATTAGGGTATGCATGCGTAGGTGGCTATACCATGCTCAGAAGTCTAGTGAGCCTAGTACTGAAAATCAGCAGACACCCACAAGCATGTCTAGTGGGGTAACCACTACTACTGCCACCAGGGTGGTGATGGTGGTTTCACACCTAGATGTGTCACCACATAGTGCTGTAACTTGCCTGGGCATGTTTCAGATCTCTGCACAACACACCACAAAAACACTCTAGCTCTGCTCCTCAGATTTCATCTGCACACACCCATGCTTGCTCTCAGAACTCTTGCTTGAAATTTGATTCCCACCATAATCTTGCTCATCCATACAAGAGACAATTTATAGCCCTATGGTCCTCTATACACGTGTGCCCAACTGTCATTGATGACTTATATTCCACTAGTTTGAATACGAGAATAGCATGCTAAGTTAGCCAAGAGCGCATATTAAGAACTATGCGCTCTTGGTTATGTATAATGTTGTAGAGAGCTACTTTCAGGGGCATGCATGAACCTATAGCTAGTACATGCATGTAGGTGTATACTATAACATGTAACAGGTATAAATGAATGTACCATGCGTATACCTTTTATGCTTAGTGTGGTACTAGGTTGTTTCTACAAACATTATTGCAAACCATTTGTAGCAGCATGGTGGGCCAGTCTGAGCTTCAGGACATACTACTGGGAAGATGTATACACATGCTTGAGCTATTAGTAACTGGAAAAGGTAGGGGCCGGTGTATATACTACTTTCTTAATGAGAGCTCAGCTAGGGATCTAAGCAGGTTGTGTCCCTTGTCCAATCATAGGCGGCGGAAGGAAGTTCTATTTGGGGGGGCAGATAACCATGCATTGCGCGCGAACCGCGCGCGAAATTTTTGGACCACGCCCACTTAATTGAAGTTTAAAGGTCACTCGTGGATTGTGATGGTGCTATTGCTGTCTAGAAGAAAGAAACGATGGAAAATTGGCACAATGATCGACTTTTGAGGCTATTCTAGGCAGCTTTGACAATATCTTGGTGTATCTATCATGAAAAGAGATAAGTCTGGCTGATTTGTGACCTCATTAGGCCCTGGATTTTGGGGGGGCAATGCCCCCCCTTCTCTGAAAGTGGGGGGGCAACTGCCCCCCCTGCCCCCCCGGTTCCGCCGCCTATGCCAATTAATACACAGTGCTGTCATACAAACTAAGGTAAAATAGTGGTATGGGGAAAATTTCCTCAATAGTACCAAAAATGTTTAGCAATGACAATGATCTTTGAGTATCAATGTACCACACCAAGTCTGATCTGTTGTTGATATTAAAACAGTGGTGAAAGAAAACGGCTGTGACAGGGGGGGCACAGTGGGTGTATCACACGTCTACTATAATAGGGATCTATTAAAGGACTGTCATACAAGGGGGGGGGGGCACGTGCCCCTGGTGTCCCCCTGGTTCCGCCGCCTATGTAAAATAATTTCCCTATAGGTTTGTGCTGTGGTTGGCAACCTTTTTCCAACCACAATCATGCACAGAATATTACTAGGACCACTGGCATTGTTAAAAATAGTTTCCATAGCAAATTAGCAAAGGTCTATTGTGCAATGTTGGGCATCGGTTGTTCATGTGAAATGATTAATATCCAATTAAAGCCATGCAAGGGTTAGCCTCGTGCACCAGGCCTACCCTCCATACTACACATTGTCACGCTATACGAAAAATAGTAGTGTGCATAGTATTATTGAGAGTATAGGCCTGGTACACGAGGCTTGCAAGGACCATGGTTTTCAATATGAGCCGGGACGAGTGATTCCATGCTACAATGTCTTGGAGGGCATAATAGTTAATGTCATGCAAGCTGGAGTGTAATAAACAATTATCTACCAATAGAAGTTCCTCTAAATCAGTGAAGTGTAATCAATCCAGGGATAAAGATACTAGTACTGGGAACTCAGATCTTATTAATAGTGTCTGATGGATAGCTAAAATAACCTCTTTGTAATAGGACAATGTTTATTTTTATGGGAGTGAGTAGCTTGGAACAGCGCAGTATGTACGTAGATAACACTATTGAGGAGAGAGAAAGGGAGCTGTATTTGATACTGAATTTGTCTTCTGGGGATGGTAGCTATGTCATATTAATACTGGTAATTGTGTCATAAGTACACCAAATTACACTCATAGGGGGTGTATGATTACTAGGCATTGGTGAATTGTGCTCAAAATCTGTCCTATTATGCTATGCTGGCAATGCTAGTAAAACCCTTCATGCTCACCACAATGCCTTAATTATAATTAGCAAAGGTACCGCTGCACTGAACAACAAAGGTTGCTGACATGCAGTCAAATATAGAAGGCAATTAGCATAATATAAGTAATATTATGTATTATTATGCTCCAGTACCTTGGGCTCCAATAAGGATTCATGCAGCACACGAGATGAGGAAGGAATGGTTGAAGGGAAATCTAAATATATTATAGAATCTATTATGCTAGCATATGCCCAAAATTAGCCTCGTCCCCAGGCCTCCACCCATTCTGCGTGCAACATTGAAGCTGGGTGGAGGCTTGGGGACGAGGCTATAGCTCAAAATTATGCCAGCATAATTCGCCAATCATGCGGCCTAATGGTTACAAAATCAAATAGCTAGCCCAATAATTATACAGGCCAGCTCAGATGCCTTTAATACCCGTATTACTTTGATGTGGTCACAAACCACACCCTCCTATTATTTTTTCCTTAGGTGAACTCTGAGCCCATCAATGCACAGTTAGCTAAAATCCTTACGATGAGGACACCACTTGCAAGGGACGGAAGACCATTAATGACTTCTTGATGGTCTCAATACTCTAGTTAATTAATTCTTGATGATTCATCGGCCTATAATTAGATCTAGGGGGTCATATGCCAATTTCACTCTTCCGTGGGGGTGTATCCTTTATTAATGGAAAAGCCCATTGCTAATTCTGAGTGTACTTGTAGCTATTAAGGTACCATTTAATTGCGTGGGCGTGAGCGTCAGGAATGGCTAATTCAATTAGCGAATCGTGAAGGGGCGTGGCCGAAGAGGCCATACGAGTGCTTTTGGTCGAAGGTGGGCGTGTCCAGAATCGGCCAGGGATGATTATGCGCGTGTAATTAGCGACCGGAAGTGGCCCCTGAAGAAAAGGCCGGTAATTGCCCACATCAAAGCAAGATCAAAGCATTCTTTCTTAACTATTAACCGCAACGACAAAAAAAAAAAAAAAAAAAGCTTGTTAGGCCTAATTAAGCATGTGGGCGTGTTCCTGGCACTGTGTGGAGTGTGTGCGTGTGCGTTAATGCAGGTTTTATTGCTTCCGATCGGGCGTGGCTTCACGGGCCAGTGCTTGGACATCGGCGCCTGGGACTTGGCTTCGGCGATAGGTGGGCGTGTCCCGGAAGCGGTGGTGACCTTTGAACCCCGCGAGGAGGCTTTGGGGGCGTGGCAGGAGGTCAAAGGTGAGGCCATGTCTGTTAATGAGGCACTGTACGGCGGTGCGATCGAGGGGCCTGTACGGCTGGACGGAAGCTGACGATGGTTTGAAGCGGATGTGGTTGCGATGACGTGTTGTTACTCCGCCCACACAGGAAATGAGGTGAGCTCTTGCGTGGGCGGTGTGGCAGAACGGCCTCCAAGTGTTTGTGTGTGTTTTGGCCTTGAGGAAGCTGTGCGTTTTAATTGGGATTGATTGTGGGCTTCCGGTGGACATCCGGTGGTTAGTAGGCACTTGATTGAGAATGGTGGTCCTTGGGGAACAGGGTGGGGCTGTTTTGGGCGTGGCCTGGCCCCTCCCTTCCGGCTCGGCCTCCGGTCCATGGAGGATATTAAATGAACACTTCCGGCTCTAGCAGCCACACCCCTGAGACCTGTGCAATTAAAAGGGCGTGGTTACACAACATGCACCTCACTAATGACTTTGATGTGGTTTAGGTGTCATATCCCCCACCTCACGCCCACGCAATTTAATGGTACCTTAAGCTTTTTACTATGCCATATACTGTGTACAGTAGATAAGTTTTAAGGTACCATTAAATTGCGTGGGCGTGAGGTGGGGATATGACACCTAAACCACATCAAAGTCATTAGTGAGGTGCATGTTGTGTAACCACGCCCTTTTAATTGCACAGGTCTCAGGGGTGTGGCTGCTAGAGCCGGAAGTGTTCATTTAATATCCTCCATGGACCGGAGGCCGAGCCGGAAGGGAGGGGCCAGGCCACGCCCAAAACAGCCCCACCCTGTTCCCCAAGGACCACCATTCTCAATCAAGTGCCTACTAACCACCGGATGTCCACCGGAAGCCCACAATCAATCCCAATTAAAACGCACAGCTTCCTCAAGGCCAAAACACACACAAACACTTGGAGGCCGTTCTGCCACACCGCCCACGCAAGAGCTCACCTCATTTCCTGTGTGGGCGGAGTAACAACACGTCATCGCAACCACATCCGCTTCAAACCATCGTCAGCTTCCGTCCAGCCGTACAGGCCCCTCGATCGCACCGCCGTACAGTGCCTCATTAACAGACATGGCCTCACCTTTGACCTCCTGCCACGCCCCCAAAGCCTCCTCGCGGGGTTCAAAGGTCACCACCGCTTCCGGGACACGCCCACCCATCGCCGAGGCCAAGTCCCAGGCGCCGATGTCCAAGCACTGGCCCGTGAAGCCACGCCCAATCGGAAGCAATAAAACCTGCATTAACGCACACACACACACACTCCACACAGTGCCAGGAACACGCCCACATGCTTAATTAGGCCTAATAAGCTTTTTTTTTTTTTTTTTTGTCGTTGCGGTTAATAGTTAAGAAAGAATGCTTTGATCTTGCTTTGATGTGGGCAATTACCGGCCTTTTCTTCAGGGGCCACTTCCGGTCGCTAATTACACGCGCATAATCATCCCTGGCCGATTCTGGACACGCCCACCTTCGACCAAAAGCACTCGTATGGCCTCTTCGGCCACGCCCCTTCACGATTCGCTAATTGAATTAGCCATTCCTGACGCTCACGCCCACGCAATTAAATGGTACCTTAAAATTAATTACATGATCTTTTTTATTGGAAGCTAGTACATTATAGCTACCTGCTTGTGCCATGCATTTTTGAATCAATCATCCATGTAAAGGTCTTTTGTGTAAATTATTATACTCCCGTGTGAGTATCTTCATCATTAAACCGTAGTAATTATTGAAGTTTGCATGACATCATACTTAGTCTTTCTATAAATTAAGCCCTCTGAATTAGCCTTTTTGGGACGCTTCACTTTTTCTGTGGGCTGGTAGCTATCTTGGTCCTGCAGTTCTTTATGTAAAGCAAGTAGCACATCATCCAAAAAAAATCACTCTTAGAATGTGCCTTAAATCATGGTCAGTGGACTATAAGGAAATTGTCACTTAGCAGTAGACGATTTAATGCAAGTTTGCGTCACCTCACTAAGATAGTAAAGAAACAAACATTTTCCGGAAGCTCCAATTACTATATGGCAGAATCCATGCATACAATACCAGAATTTATACTCTCATGGTCCCCAGAGCAAACTGTACTTCATATAAATCTTTTGTTACCAAAAACACTGGCATTGCGGAATAGCTCAATCCCTCCGTAGCTGCTACTATAATTGTTGGAACAATCATTTATTGTAGTTAAAGTAATTATTATCATCCCCTATTCTTAATCTATGTGGAGCACCCTGAACTGCATGTCATGCACGTGCATACCGTAATGTCTGATAATACTGAGACGATATCTGAGTAGCTACATGTATACCCTAACCAGCTCAGCCCTCAATGATCTCTGTAGTTGCCAGCAGTTTAGCATTTTGTCATAGGGCTTTCCCTATGGGCATGACATCGACGGTAGACGGGATAATTGTTACGTCTCGTACGTTTTTGTTAGCGGAAAGATCTGATGCTAAAAACTGTATTATTGTCATGACACGATAACATATATATGATAGCACAAAGCAGGTAAAGGGCGGGCCGCTGGCGGCCAGCGCAAAACAAGAACAATGAACCGGGCAAAAGGTCCGGCCAACTAACACGCATGCGTACAGAAATTAATACATGCATACACTATAGAAATTGTCCACGTTCAAGTTCGATAATATACAACATCCCTCCCTCACCAGGTTTGGGAGTCGAACCGTTCTGGAGCTCGGCGTTGTCGAGTTGGGTATCGCCGGCTCTCGGTGGAGGGATCAGGTGCACTTGGCTCCTCGGGTGGAGTGGGTTCTGTGGGCTCCTCTGGTGTTTCAGTCTCTGGGTTATCGATAACGTCAGGTTCTCGAGGCTCAGGTGTATCTGGAATATCCACATCTATCTCGCTATCATCAGAGACAGTCTCGGACCTTTGATGGTCCTTTATGTGGTCCACGTGTCGCTTCCAGAGTCTGCCTCCCGAGACATCAACAAGGTAAGTCAACGGTCCTATCTTTTGAGCAATCACTCCAGGAACCCAGTCTGGACCAGATCCACCAAAATTTCTCGCCATCACCGGGGCACCAATGTCAAAGTTTCTCAGTCTTGTGGATCCCTCTATCTCTCTCGACTGGCTTTGTCGGACAGTTCTACCAAGATTTGGTCTCAACAGATCAAGGCGAGTGTGTAAACTCCTCCCCATCAGCAACTCACACGGTGGCACTCCTGTTGTGGAATGTGGGGTTGTGCGATAGGTCAATAAGAAATTATCCAACTGGTGTGCTAATGTCAGTCCACCACTTCGTCCTGTTTTCATCGCTTCCTTGAAGGTACGGACGAACCTTTCAGCTTTGCCGTTCGTGGCGGGGTGATAAGGAGAGGATTTCGTGTGTTTGATTCCGTTTGCCTTGACAAATTCGACAAATTCGGTTGACGTAAACTGCGGACCATTGTCCGACACTAACTGTTCGGGAATGCCATGCGTGGCAAACATGTGACGTAATGCGGTGATAGTCTTAGCGGTCGTTGTTTGCGACATTTCGACTACTTCAGCCCATTTGGAATGAGCGTCCACTGCGATCAGAAAGTTCTTGTTGAGAAAGGGGCCCGCAAAATCGATATGAACCCTCTCCCACGGGCGACTTGGCCATGTCCAGGGGTGTAGGGGTGCTTTTACTGGAGCTTGTTTCACAGCAGCACATGCTGAGCAAGACTTCGCTACTTGCTCTAGATCTCGGTCAATACCCCTCCACCACACGTAACTTCGGGCTACTGCCTTCATTTTAGCAATCCCAAGGTGCTCTTTGTGTAGCTCTGCCATAACTTTCGCTTTCAAGGAGTGGGGTATAATGACTCGGCCACCCCACAATAGGCAGCCTTCCTCGACTGTAAGCTCGGCCATCTTCGAATGATAAATCTTGAGGGTGTCGGGAATTTGCTCCGGCCATCCCTTCTGCGTGTAAATCTTCACTTTGCTGAGGATCGGATCTCGCTGTGTTGCATTTCGAACGGCTTGGCTTGTCACCGGTAGACTCTCTATCTGGCGAATATGATACATGCGGGTCTCAGATGGTTGTACGGGGGTTGTTGTGGGCAAGGGCAGTCTCGAAAGGGCATCGGCGTTGCCGTGCGCGTCTGTAGAGCGGAATTCAATGTGGTACTTGTATGCCGAGAGGAGTATCGCCCATCTCTGTAGTCTTGCAGCTGCGACTGCAGGGACTCCCTTCTTTGGTCCCAGTATGCTAACGAGGGGCTTGTGGTCTGTCACAAGTGTGAAATCTCGACCGTACAAGTACGTGTGAAACTTTCGAACTCCGTAGACCAATGCCAATGCTTCTTTGTCTATTTGCGAATAGTTTCTTTCACTCTTGGTGAGGGCACGTGAGGCAAAGGCAATTGGCTTCTCCTCTCCACTTGGCAGGACGTGTGAAATAACTGCTCCTAACCCATACTGCGAAGCGTCAGCAGCGAGGCGAAGAGGCAATGTTGGGTTGTAGTGCGTCAGGAGGTTGGACGTTGTCAACAACTGCTTGGCTGTGTTAACTGCTTGTGTACATTCGGCAGACCAGCTCCACTTTCTATTCTTTTGTAGCAGATCGTTCAAAGGCTGGATTATGGTTGCAAGGTTTGGCAAAAATTTCCGGTAGTAGTTCAAAAGGCCTAAAAATGACCTTAGCTGCTGAACGTTCTGTGGCATAGGGGCCCTCTCGATCGCGGCAATCTTCTCCTGCGTAGCTTGTATGCCTTTTGCGTCCACTCTGTGCCCCAGATACTCGACAGCGTCCTTCAAAAATGAGCACTTGCTTCGCTTCATGCGGATACCATACTTCTGAAGTCTGCGCAATACTTCGTCAAGGTTTCGAAGGTGCACATCCGTGGTAGCCCCCGTCACCAGAATGTCATCAATATAGCACATTGTGCCCGGGACACCCTGCAATATGGTGTCCATCACTCTCTGAAACAAGGCGGGGGCTGATGCTATGCCGAAGGGTAGGCGCTTAAACCGGTATAGACCTCGGTGCGTGTTGACAGTACAGTACTCCTGCGAGTCAGAGTGTAGTTCAAGCTGTAGATAAGCTTGTTTCAAATCCAGCTTGGTGAAACGTTTTCCACCAGCCAGGGTTGCTAGCAAATCGTCGACCTTCGGTAGTGGGTACTGATCCACTGCAAGCGCCTGATTCACTGTGACCTTAAAATCGCCACACAAGCGTACTCGACCATCAGGCTTAGGCACTGCGACAATCGGGGTCGCCCACTCGCTGTGCGTCACTTTTTCGATAATTCCTTCTCTCTCTAAACGATCCAGCTCATCCTCGATGGCGGTACGGAGAGCAAATGGCACTGTGCGTGCCTTGAAAAACTTGGGTTTCGCTGCGGGATCAACATTCAATTCAGCACAAAAGGTCTTAATTGTACCCAGCTCCTCGCTGAAAAGTTCAGCGTACTTGTCGAGGAGGTATTCTAGGCTTCCTTCTTCATGCTTGCTTAAGGCGTGGACTTCTTTCCAGTCCAGCCGAAGGTGTTTCAACCAGTCTCTCCCCAAGAGACTTGGACCTTGTCCCGCTACTATGGTCAACACTAGCTCTTGGGACTGGCCATTATGTTGCACCCGTACCACACTCTCTCCCTTAACAGGCAATCTCTCCCCTGAATATGTCTTAAGGAGGACGTTAGATTCTCTCAGTTCCACCCCTGGCAATAACTCTTTGAACTGGGTCTCTGACATGATTGTCATGGCTGCCCCTGTATCTAACTCCATATAAACAGGCTTATCATTAATTTCCATAGGTACCTTAATTGGGGGTGTGGTTCCTCCTCCTACTGTGTACAACGGGAGTTGCTCGTCATCCTCCGGTTCGGAGTTGGCTTCAGCGGTGACATACTTTGTTTGTGGTCGGTGCTCCTTGCTGTATCGCTTTGTACGACGAGGCGGATGTGCCTTTGCTGATTTCTTCGGTGATCGACATGCTGCCGCAATGTGTCCACGCTTGCCACAGTTGTGACAGTCAACGTCTTTGAAACGACACTCTTTCTGGTCGTGATTTGTTTTGCCACATCGATAGCACACTTTCGTTGATACTTTGTTCACTGCAGGCTCCGTGGTTTTTTAGCGATTTTGCACTTTTCTCAGCTGCCTCCATGCGTAATGACAGTTTCTGTGCCTCTGCAAGTGAGAGGTCAGCCACAGTGAGCAACTTCTTTTGAATCGATTCACTCCGTAGACCACACACAAGGCGGTCTCTCAGGGCCTCTTTGAGGTAAGCCCCAAACTCACAGTGCGTTGACAGCCTGCGAAGCTCAGCCAGGTATTCAGAAATAGACTCACCTCCGGCTTGAGCACGGCGATGAAAATGAAATCTCTCCGCTATGACGATATGTTTGGGCTCGTAATGGGCTTTCAGAACCTCCACCAGGTCTTTGTACAACTTCTCCTGGGGACGGGTGGGTGACACGAGATTTCGAAGGAGAGAATAGGTCTTGCTACCAATTAGACTCAGAAACACTGCCACTTTCTTCTCGTCAGCAACGTCGTTTGCTGCGAAAAATAACTCGACTCGTGAAAAGAACGATAAATCTCTAGCTCTCTTGCAATTCGGACAAGTTACTGGCACTAGCACGCAGGATTACTTTAGATTTCACAGTTCACAGCAATTCATCATATTTTCAGAGAACAAGCATGGAGCATGTCTATCACGTGATACAAATCAATGAATACAATTAATAATAAGCAACAATAAATGACGATCAGTTCCAATACACTCCCCCCGTTGACCAGCAATGGTCAACTCAGGACACAAAAACTCAATAGTAAATAATAATTGCTAGTTCACAAATTAAATTTTAAGTAAGCAAAGTTCCTTCGTTAAGAGCATAATATAGTTATTAATTACCAGTTAACGGCCTTACAGATATTTAATCGTCCTTTTCAAGTTCAGCGATCCACTCCCTCCTTACTGTATCAGCCTTCTTGGCGGCTGCTCTTTTCGGACGGATCTGCTCAGTGAGAGTTGCAATATCACCATCAGGTGAAGATTCATTGGATTCAGGATCAAGGGTGGTTTTGGCACAACTCGTTTCAGTTGATTCACACTGAATCTCGAGTGGGTACAGTAGCTGTATAGGCCTTTTCAATATTGAATGTTGTCGATCACGGGAGGCCACTTTGACTATAGCTGCTCTCGTTTGACCGTCTCGTCCCCTCATGATTTCTTGGACCAGTCCTAATTCCACAAGCCACGTGGCAGGTGTTCATCCTTGACAATTACCATCTCTCCAACCGAAATCCGAGAGTTGTCGTCACCTGGGAGTCTCTTCGAAGTGTGAGCATGAATTTCTCTCAAGCTGCTTAAATACTCGGTTCGCCACCGTTTCCAAAAGTGGTTGAGAACTCGATTTAGGTATTTGACTCTATTACTAACTTGGTTAGTATCGAGGGTGAAGTCATCATCGTCCAGATCACATCCCCCATCCAAGTTGTCGGGCAGATTCAGAATTCGACGGCCAATAATCAAGTGAGATGGGGTGATGGGTTCTTCCATATCATCACTAGAGATGTAGGACAAAGGACGAGAGTTGAGCACAGCTTCGATTTCGGCTAGGGCTGTAGTAAGCTCATCAAGAGAAAAGTGAGCTCTTCCGATTAACTTTTTTAGACAGCGTTTTGTGGATCGCACCATTCGCTCAAAGGCACCTCCCCACCAGGGAGCTCGCTCTACATTGAATTGCCAGGTGACTCCAAGTCCTGTAAGATGCTCTTGTACAACTCCATCCTTGAAAACAGTGTCCAGGTACTTTGATGCTGCTTTAAACGTCTTTCCATTATCGGAAATAAAACGTCTTGGTAGGCCTCTTCTCGCAATGAATCTCTTGAGGCATCTGAGGAATGCAAGAGTGGATTGATCAGGAACAGTATCCAAATGAACGGCTCTGGTAACATAACAGGTGAATAGTGCCATCCAGACCTTGCTTGATTGGGTAGGAGGGGATGCACGAACCATGAAAGGGCCCGCAAAATCAACTCCAGTGTAGCTGAAAGCTGGAGCCTCTGTCACACGGCACTCTGGGAGCGGTGGTGGTAGTGGTGTCTTGAAAGGACGTCCTTCGAACTTCCGGCAGGTCACACATTTGTGAATTATCGTCTTAGTGAAGCTCCTTCCCTTTGGTATCCAGTATCTAGATCTTGTCTCTGCAAGGGTTTCTTTTACTCCATTATGGAAAACACGCTCATGTGCTTGCTTGACGATGAGACCGGTCAAAGGATGACTTCTCGGAAGTAAAATTGGATACTTAGCTGCATACGGAATTTCTGTGTTAGCCAGCCTTCCACCACAACGCCACACTCCTCGTTCGTCCTTGAAAAGGTTGAATTGCTTGGTCTGATTCTTGAGGTCAGATAATTCCTTTTGTGCACTCTTCACCCAGAGAAGTTCTGCTTCCACAGCTTCATCCACAGAATTCAGTGAAGGATCAGTGTTTCTTCTCGTCAAGTTCTTGAAATTTCGGATGGCTCTGAGTACTTTCGCTGTTACTCCAATCAATCTTGAGAGGGTGCTGAACTTGGTGGGATCTATGAGAGATTCCACACTTGAATCAGTCTCCGTGGATACGAGGCTATGCGACTGGGTAGTCTTCAGCTCCACGGTACATTCCGTCGGCATACACTGCTGAACTTCACTCTGCATGTTGGGCATGTTGGGCACAAAGCTCGCCTGTAGCCATTCAGGTCCACGTCTCCAAAGTTGGCTCACGGACAATTCAAGCGAGGTCAAACCCCTAGAAGGCAGATCAGCAGGGTTTGAGGATCCGGGACAATGACTCCAACAGTCAGGGTGGACTCTACGCCGAATTTCACGGACTCTGTTGTTAACAAAGGGTTTCCACTCCTTGTTGGTCCCACGAATCCAAAACAGGGCTACTAGAGAGTCGGTGTAGCACCTCACCGCAACTTTGGGCAGAGTGGTAGCGAGACATTCCACTACGGTGGTGATGAGTTTGGAAAGTAGGAAGGCTGAGAGTAACTCCAGTCTGGGTATAGTCTGGGCTTGGAGGGGAGCAACCCTGGTTTTGGAAACCAGAAACTTCACTTCTGTGTTGACGTCCGATTCGACCACCAAATAAACCACAGCAGCATACGCTTGGGTTGAAGCGTCGCAAAATCCGCAGAGAGTGTATGAGGCTCGGGAGCCTTCAACTCGATATCTGTAGCTCCTTGGTATGGCTATGGGGCCAGCTTCCTTCAGATCAGCTAGTAGAGATGTCCACTCCTTCAATAACTCTTCTGGTAGGTCACAGTCCCAGTCAACCTTGGACTGGCAAAGCTTCTGAAACAGCACTTTGTACTTGACAGTTATGGGTGCTAGAAATCCAAGAGGGTCATAGAACCTTCCAATCAAACTCACTAAGTTCCTTTTGGTTGGTTGTAGAGTGTTGGCTACGAGCGACAAATCTGAAAGGTCAAATACGAGTGTGTCATTATGAGGGTTCCAAGTGACACCGAGCACCTTCACTTCTTGCTTAGCTGGGGTGAGGTCTGTTACCTGTCCTGAACCCAGCTGCTCTTCTGCAGACTCAATCCTCGCCCGCAAGGCTTGGCTGTTGGACAAAAACTTCCTGAGGTTGAATCCTCCTTGTCGGAAAATCTCCTTGGCTTGAGTGTACAACTCGAAGGCTTCCTGATCCGAATCAGCACCAGATATTATGTCGTCAACATACGTGGACTGAAGGAGGCGTTTAACTGTATCTTCGTTCGAGTCGAGGAATCGCTCCAGGTGGTACTTCACAGTTGCGTTGAGTAAGAATGGGCTAGATGATACACCAAAAACTACTCTGGTGAATCTGTATGCACGCAAGTCAGGATTGCTCTTGTTGACATCATCCACCCATATAAATCGAAGAACATCACGATCCTTCTCATCCACAGAAATCATAAGGAAGGCCTTCTCCACATCGGCAATAAGACCAACTTTGTAACATCTGAATCGAATGAGAAGGTCAAGAATCAGCTGATGGAATTTGGGACCCTTGTACAGACACTCGTTCAATGAGGGCCCAGATGCTTTCGAAGAAGCATCATAGACGATACGCAACTTCGTAGTCGACTTGTCATGGCGGACTACACCGTGATGAGGGAGGTAGTGCACTTGATTGGCAGTTTTCTCGTCCATGGAAACAGGCTCGATAATCCCCCTGGCAAGCTGCTCTTGGATTGTACGGTCATACTCCGTCAAAATTTCTGGATCATGTTTCAAACGTTGGAGCAGCCCCTTCAATCTTTTCACACTGAGAATGTAGTTATCAGCCAGGGGTTCATGGAACTCCTTCCACGGAAGTGATACCTTATAGCGACCATCTTGGAAAGTGACATTGCTTGAAAATTCATCGTATAGTGTTTTCTCCTCTTCATGTATTCCTAGCGACTCAAGTTCCCAGAATGACCTGAGTTGCTCTGCTAGTTGTGTAGATTCGGTCGGCTGGCCATCGACTTGAAGCAGGTGAGTGGTTGTGATATGGGTGGAGGAGCACAGCATGGAGCCAGCAGACAAGGCTGGACCCGATAAAACCCAGCCCAATTTTGTATGAATGGCAGTGGGCCCATTCTCACTACGACTGATGCTCCCCGTAACTAAATCCCAGTAATGGTCACAACCTATAAGGATATCCACCGGGAGGCGTGAACTACCATCATCGGAATCAGCTAAGTCCAGGCCCATTAGATGGTTGTTGGCCTCAACACTCGCTGTAATAGGCTGGTAAAATAGAGGCTCACAGATGGTAGGAACAACATGCAATGACAGGGAGACTGTAGAGTACCCCTTCAAGCAAATACCAATAGACACAATTGGACATACTTTAGTTTGTTCCTGGATTGCTCCAAATGTGGCGATCGACAACGTCTGTTCACCCTTTGGCCGCAGTTGAAGTAGTGTCATCGCCCGTTCCGTCAGGTAAGATCGCTGACTCCCACTGTCGAATAACAGGCGGACTTCGATTGCAAGTTCTGGCTTCAGTGGATTGTGGACAACTGTGCGGGCAGTTTGCAGCAGTACAGCCTTTCTTGCTGTCGAGCAGAGTGTGCTCGTCGTCGAGCTCGGAGTGTACGCAGGTGCTTCTGGGTTGAGTTCAGTGGGGGTCGCCAAGCTGGGGGTCTCTACCGACTGACATCTTCGCTCACATATTGAAGTGTGGTGCTTCCCCTTGCAATGCTTACATTTGCTAGTAGAATGACAGTTTCGAGAAAGATGATTCTTTCGTAGGCAATTGAAGCATCGGCCACTATTTCGTAGAATTTTCTTGCGATCATTCACGTCAGGCACAGAGCTACACTCACTTGAGGCATGAGAATTTTGACAATATGCGCAAACTGGGGACCCTGGCACGCTGGCAATGAAGGCAGATGTTGAGGAGCGACTTTGACCATGGATACGACGTGGAGGTTGTGAATTCGAGCCGGCAGCCCTCTCTCGTGCAGTCAGTTCTTGTTCAAATGTTTTCAGAAGACTGTCCATATCCAAGTCATCAGCTGAAATCTTGCGGCTCACAATCAGGCGAAGGTCGGGTGGAAGTTTATTCAGAAGTACCGATGAAAGCATGGCTCCGTATGATTCAGGTTCTACACCCAGCGCCTTCAGACTTCGGATGTTAGCTTCAGATTGGTCGTAGAGTCGCCGAAGATCCCGTAGGTGAGTGTCGCATGTAACGGCATTGATGCTCAACAAGGACTCCATATGCTTAGAGATGATCAACTGTTTGTTGCCAAACCTCTTTCTCAGGATTTCCACAGCTTCTCCATAATTCGCTGCTGATAAGGCTAGCCCTGCTATGGCATCATAAGCTGTACCCTCCAGGAGTGACCTCAAGTAATTGAACTTGTCGATCTCGGACAGACGATCGTTGGAGAGGATAGCCGAGTTGAATGAATCCCAGAATGCAGGCCATCGGATTAGGTTGCCTCGGAAATGCGGGAGGCTGATCTTGGGCAGCTTGACTCTCTCGGTGGTGGAGACGATGGATGACGTTGTTACTGTAGCTGTTGCCCCCGAGGCAGTTACTACAGGGGCTGGGGGTTCAGTTGATGATGCGGTGGAGTCAGTAGGTGACGCTGTATCTCCGGTGGTCGGCACCAAGGCAGTTACCACAGGGGTCGGGGGTTCGGTTGACGGTGGAGTCACTGTTCTCCCTGCAGTGGGAGCGGGTGGAGTTCCAAGAGCCTTCTTCAGCTTAGCCATAACTCCGTAGACTTTCTCCTTGTATTCGTCTGCACGCTGTATCTCCTCTTCTAGTTCATCATCCGGCACGAGATCGGCTAACTCGCTGTCCAGAACCTTCAAAGTCTCGATTTTCTCAACAAGCATCCGGTTTATCAGGGACAGCTGATCAGTATCGACGTCTGATTCTTCCAACGCAGTGGTAGCTTGGTTGACAAAGCGACTTGTAGAGGCTCTATGTCCAGAGCGCGTCCTTTTCTTCCTAGCGAGCAGTGCAGCAGCGGCTTCGTCCGTCATATCGCCCTCGTGTAGTGGGCTTTAATTAGAATCAATATAGAAAATGAATTCGAACTCACAGGTAGCTGGATCCAATCCGGCTCGAAGGACCATGAAAAGAACGATAAATCTCTAGCTCTCTTGCAATTCGGACAAGTTACTGGCACTAGCACGCAGGATTACTTTAGATTTCACAGTTCACAGCAATTCATCATATTTTCAGAGAACAAGCGTGGAGCATGTCTATCACGTGATACAAATCAATGAATACAATTAATAATAAGCAACAATAAATGACGATCAGTTCCAATAACTCGTTCCGTGTACGAGGAGAAAAGTTCGTTCTCCGGAGAGTACTCCTGAATGCGTCCCAGCATCGGGGCTGTGGCAGTGGCCATCTTCGTCGCCAATGTTACGTCTCGTACGTTTTTGTTAGCGGAAAGATCTGATGCTAAAAACTGTATTATTGTCATGACACGATAACATATATATGATAGCACAAAGCAGGTAAAGGGTAGTCTCGCGCGCCAGCCCCTCCTACCCAAAGAGGGAGAAAGGGTCTGGTCAAAAGGGTCGCACTAGCGCGTTCAGCAGGAATGCAATAATTGGCAATTCCGGTGTGCGTTAATTAGAAACAAACCACCACTTCCATGCTATACGCGATGTGCACGGGCCCCGGGCATGGCGCGCATACCGCGCGTGCGCTTGGCAAGTGATATCATGATATGCTGTTCAGTTCTTAAAGAAAGCACGTGGCTATGGCAAGCGCTTGTCCTTGTTTGGCTTGTGGGCTAACCACAGCAAAAGGAGATAGAAGAACCCTTGAGGGCTCATCAGCTGACCGTATTGTACCTATATGGAAGGAATTTGGCTCAGGAGCAAGGGATCACTATCAGTGAACAACAGCTATCTAATGTACTTACACCAAATACAGAAAATGGAACTGGATTTATGCACAGAAAATGTTTTTATAGCTTTGGAAGGTATCTAGATCACAAAGTTGCTCTATTGGAAAACATAAAAAATGCCCTTGGACCAATAATACCAGCAGCTCCGCCTTCCCAGCCAGATGAGCCTGATAATCTCCAGTGTCATGTTGGCCAGAAACGATCCAAAGATAGTGAAATGCTTGGGAATAGACGAATGCGAGTAATTGAGGGTCAAATGCATAGCGCTGTAAAACGATTAAACTTCACTCCAAACACACAAGGCTCACCTGCTGTTGCTGTGAGTGCATCAGTCACTAATTTTTAATAATTATTATACCTATTATATATTATATCATCATCATACAGGTAACAATTGGGTATAAACAACCAAAGTCTCTTGCTTTGACTCCATCAAGAAAAAAATTTGGAAAAATCCTGGCTCGTGGCAGTAAAGCATCTTTGATACGTGAATGTCTAAATGATGAAACAATGAGGAAGTTGGTGATCTCTCAGATGGGCAATGTTTTGCGTAATGAAATTCGTGTTTTGTGTTCCAATAAATTTGGATCAATAATGAGGAGTAAGTCTGAAGATGTGAAGAACTATTCTAGTGACAAAGTAGTAGAAGAGATGAAATCTGGTGCTCCGGCACTTCTGCAGCTATTGACGATTTGTACTCAGACCACACGACGAAAAAGGGATCTTGCAAGGAAATCAAATAGCAGTAAACTTCCCATGAAGAAACGGCAAAATTCCATTATTGCAACTTGTGCTGCAGTGCTGTGTAAGTTTCGTTGCCCTTCAATGGCGTTATTACAAAAAGTGATATCCATAATTCTCTATGCTGGAAACTCTTCTAAGATGGTAAGCTATACTAACTTAGCATGCATGCGTGCATTAAACTGATTCAAAGCTTTGTTTGTGAATTAATGACTATTGTAGGTGTTCAAGAGACTCCAAAAGCTTTGCTTGTGTACATCACATCAAACAGCACTGAATACTCTTGATAGTCTGGGTGCAAACTATGATGCAAAGCTGAAGCACTGGCAAGCAGAGATGGTAGAAAAAATATGTCCGAGTTCCCACATTCAGGTTAGTAACACATTGGTAAAGTACTTATACGTATGAATTTACATTATTATCCTTAGAGTATCAATGAGAAGCTGACGTCCCTTGACAAGGATATGCCAATGGACTTGGATGACACGGCTAGTTTGGATCATCAGTCCTTTGATTCAACTTTCAACAGTGTACCATTTACCTCAACTCCTTTGAAGGAAGGCAGGCACACAAGCCTTGCTGAAATTTCTGATACATCTGTGGTGGCACCATCTTTCTCATCCTTGGAAGAATCATCAGCTACTTCTTTGGAACCACAAATTTCATCTCTCAGTGACAACTCTCCAGAAATCAACAAAACTCCACCAACCATTCAAAGCCCCATTAGTTGCTATGGCATGAAGTTGGTTGGAGATAACTTGAACGTGACTGTCACCCCACGTGACATGCGTTCAGACCGCCAAAAGTGCCAGCTAGATTACTTCCAGATGTATGCCGTGAAAGACCGTATCGATTTTTCTGAGTTTTCAGAGGAGCCACCTTCAGTTAGTCCACATCCTCCATTACATGAGCTGCTTCCTACAGGTGAAGATGACAAGGTCATGCTATCTAATTTTGGCATCCTAATTACTCGAATGTTGGTAAAACATATCCCATTTTTCTCTGCTGTATTTTCTGATGTGGTGGTGGAACATATACCACATATGTACTCAAAGGAAATGTCAACAAAGTCAGAAATTGTGAGTTTCGTACATGCATTAAAATCACTGGATTAATTATTATTATGACATTGTATTCTATAGATTCCATTGGGTGTGCTGCCCAAGTGTGAAAATAAATATGATGACATGATTTCCATCATGGAACATGCACACCAGTATGTACCAGCTACAACAAAAGATGTCGATATTGAATTTCCCACACTAAATGAAAAATTATCAATCAACGTAACTGAGTACCACAGACTTCTGTTTGGGGGTGATCAGCTTACAGCAAAAAGAGGGAGAGGAAGCCAACGCATCAGATGCAATTCTATCACTCCTTCAGAACAGATAAGTGGACTTGTTCCGACATCTGACGATTGGCACACTAAAGTTGTCTTCCTCACGGTAATTGACATAAATTATAGACAGCTGCATATTACCAAAGCTGTGGCATATTATAATAATTTCCATTTGCACAAAGGGGATAATATAATACCATTATATATAATATTATTAATGTACTATTTAGACTATGCAGTAATAATAATATCTTGGGTATTGTGCAGGTTATCTGGAAGAGATTTTACAAAAGCAGCTCAGCAGCTGACCATGGAACCTTGATGCAATTGAGAAACTTAATCAAGCGTCGTGACGTGGGAAATAAACCAAAGAATTGCTTTGATGCTTGTCATAATTTCTTTATGCTTGTTTTGACTGCTCATATAATATCAGCAACCATGCATTTTCTTGGAATGGATAATATTGATGACGATCCAAATCCAATTATAATCCCACCTGAAGTTCAACAATTAAGTAAGGAAGACAAAAAAAAGGTACTTGATGATTTGACCAGCCTCATCATTAACTCCTACATCGATATTAAGACTATCAGCTGTGAATCATCAGATGATCTTAGCAGCAGCACTCGATGTACTGAAGCAGCTGCAGATGAGGACAAAGGTTCAATTAGTACCTCTCAGATTTTAAATAGTGATTCTGAAGATGAAGATGTTGACAAGTGTTCAGACTCCCCAACTCAATCAACCGGCACTGATGATGTTCAAAGATATGCCAAAGAACTTATGTCACTTGGTCTAATCTACTGTGAACTATGTGATGGTATAAGTCAGGGAACTGGACCAAGAATCTTTCGTTGCTTCAAGTATATGCTACCACTATTTAAGGCATCAGATAGAGTGAATTACTCCAGTGAAATATTCTGCATACTTGCACAATACAGGTTTCTTTTTTCGGAGCGCTTATCACACCAATTGCAGTGGTCTAGGTTTGTAAACACACAGGGAAAACCAGGCAAGAACATCCCATGTGATTTACATATGGAACATATGAATCGCATAATAAAAAACGCAGTCAGAGGACTTGGAGCCAACAAGAGTGAAAATGCTATCATTCGTACAGGGAAATGTGTTGACAGTATAGCCGAGTTGTTGATAAAGTTTGATGAAGATCAAGGAGTTAAATCTACTTCTAATTATCACTCAACAGCTTCTGAAGCTCAAGATTTGAAATTGCTCTTAAATGAGCTGGGTACACATGTCAACCCCTTCATGCAGATCCCTAACAGACACCATAACAACATTAAGGTACCAAAGACTACTCTATTGCAGCAGGTGGATCCAGAAAAGTTTTCTTCTTGGCTTGATCAGAAATGGTGTGCTCTTCTTGCTGGACTTTTATAATAAATTTCATTATGATTGTATATTTTTTTCACATTTATCACATGCACAAATTAAGGAACATATGTCACAACAGTTACAACCAACATTGATACTTGAACGTTTGTACATATCAAAATCACCAAAAAGTTTGTCTCTTCGGCAGGAGGTAGACTCTTCTGCATACTGGACCATAGTCTTGTCCACAAACCTTTTTAAGCTTTTAGCATAGTAGAGTGTTGCTACAGTAGGCAACCCATCTCGCCCTCCACGACCTACTTCCTGAACATACATTTCAATATCACTAGGTGGTCCACAATGGTAGACTCGATGAACGTCGGGAGGATTTACCCCCATACCAAAAGCAACAGTTGCAATAAGGATGCGTAGATTGGAAGGTGTCGTGAATAGTACACTGATTCTCTCTTTGATCGTAGCATGAGTGCCACTAGTAAACATATCGACTAATCTAAACTGGGGTAAATCGGGGTATCCAACTGGTTCTGTAAACATTCTAGCCAAGTGCATTCGGAATAAGAGGTATAGCCTGGCACATACTTCTTGTTGCTGGCAGTATACAAGTGTTCTGTCCATATTTCCTCTTTTAGACTCTAGCTCCTTGATCAGTGGCAAAAATGTAGTTTCTAATGATTCGTATGCTTCGACTCTGAATATCAAATTAGTTTTGTCAGGTGAAACTGTGATTACATAAGGGTCGAACATTCCAAGAATGGTACACACAGATTTGCGAAGTGATTTAGTTGCAGTAGCAGTTAGTGCCATTACATTTACATGCTTTGGAAGTAGACTCCTTACTTCTCCCAGATGTCTGAATTCTTGACGAAAGTCATCACCCCTATAATATTTGAGATATGAAATGAAATAAACGTTTAGTGGATAGAAACAAGTTTTTATGTATGTACCATTTCTTCACTGTGTGTGCCTCGTCGACGATAAATCCTATCATCATTTCTTGATAAATTTCACTAATTAGCATTTCTCTCCATTTTCTGCAGCATAGTAATTTCTCAGGACTGATGTACACAAGCTGAAATTGACCCTGTAAGACTTTTTCTTCTTCATCATGCTTCATGGGACCAGTAATGTAGATTGAGGACACTCCACGCTTTGTAAATTCTCTTGTCTGATCTCTCATGATGCTAATCAAAGGTGAGATTACTACCGCTATAGGTCCCCGGACAGATTTATCATCCATCTTTCCTAGGCTTTTGAGCCTACTGAATAAACCAGGCAGACAACCATAGCAAATCGATTTTCCATAGCCAGTAGGCAGGGATACGAACACATCTCGGCCATCAGCGAATGCTGAAATAGCTTCTTTTTGTTCAGGTTTCAGTTCATATATTCCCAGAGCTTCTGCCGCTTCATTTAGACACGTTTGTAAGTCAGCATGAGTCGCCATCATCACTGTCATACCGCGTTCGCGCGTTGTACGGCCATACGTTCATCATCACATTCCGATCATGTCATGTGACTACGTTTCTGCAACCTGATTGGGCCGCAATATACGTACCTCCAGGACAAGGAAGTGCGACCCTTTTGACCAGACCCTTTCTCGCGCGTGCATGAAGGGGGCTGGGCACGAGACTAGGTAAAGGGCGGGCCGCTGGCGGCCAGCGCAAAACAAGAACAATGAACCGGGCAAAAGGTCCGGCCAACTAACACGCATGCGTACAGAAATTAATACATGCATACACTATAGAAATTGTCCACGTTCAAGTTCGATAATATACAACAATAATATTATAGCAATGCTATTATCACGGAATCCTGGCTGTAGCTGCTTGAGAATTTCCAGCATTATCACTCAAATTAGATACTTGAGTTGTACGTGTACGTAGTATAATATAATATGTATGCATGAATATGAATTATGTATCAGGATTGTCAGGTGATACTATGCCTATATTAAGCTTGCTTACAGAATAATATGACATGCAAGTCTCTCGGGTATATGAATATTGATTGCATACCAGATGGCCACAACTATATATACAATGTCATGATAAATATTACGTGTAGTGATCTGATTGGAGCTTCATACACACACACGCAGGCTACACCTGCAGGCTATGAATATTAAAAGGGACTTCCGAAAGTTCCCATACAAAATTCTAGGGCTCAGTGCTGCTTGAATATTGAGCTGTCTTGCAAGTAAAGTGTTTGTACTTTGGCAGTACCAATGTGACTGCTCAAATCATCTTCTACTACTTATAACTAGCATGCCAAACAATTGAGGACATCTATCTTCATCCTTGAGACCTGTGTAAAGACAATAGTAGCAAATTTGCGTCTGGTAGTGAGTTCTCTATTATTCGTATCATAATTTAGTTACTAATTAGTACATATTCAGTAGTACTCAAAAGAGTACCTACACTCTGAACATAAATTTAAAGCTATAAGCAATCCTGTAAGTATAAGTCATGGAGGAAGAGATTTCAAGTATTCTAACTGCTATTAAAGAAAAGAGTTGCAGCATACGTACTAGCCATATGAAGCACTATGTATGCAATTTGAAGAAAGTGTATATGGATGAATTAGAGCTATCAGAGCTAGTGTTTGAAAAAGAGCCTGACACTAAATTGGGCAGTGATGACGGGAAGCAGGTTCGCATACCTTACAGTAGCTTATTTGATCCAAAATTTACTAAGGTGAAATCAAATGCTGTGCATAAAACGATCCTTATACAAGGTGAAGCTGCTGTGGGGAAAACTATGCTATGCTTATCAGTAGTGGAGGAATGGGCTAGTGGAAAGAGGTTTCAGGAATTTCAGCTTGTACTTTTGCTGCCCCTTTATTCCAGGAGTGTAGCTTCAGCTAGTTCCCTTTCTGGGTTGCTTAATGTGCTGTATGCTGATTTCAAAGCAGGTACTAGCTCCAAAGTGGCTAGCTACTTGAAGAGTAATGGGCAACATAACATTCTTCTTATTGCTGACGGGTGGGAACAGCTTCAGGACTCAGAGTGCAAAGCAGGATCATTTTTACACTCTCTTCTATTTAGTAGTGACATCATACCCACTTCATCCACTACAGTTCTTATTACCTCCAGACCAGGCTGCGTTGAGACAAGTGTTATGCAGTCCACAATTTATCGGTTAATTACTTTGACAGGATTTGACAGAAAAGCAATTGAGTCTATAGTCCAGTCAGAATTTGCAGGTGATTTTAAGAGTATCAGCTACCTGACGGCACAGCTGAATGATAATCCATTAATAGCTAGTGCATGTGGAACTCCTCTTAACGTTGCCATAGTTTGCAATCTATGTCGAGCTAGTGGTGCTGAACCCCTACCAGATACCATGACAAAATTGTATTCAAAGCTAATTTGGACACTTGCTTCAGCTAGCGTAGAAAGTAGTGATTCTTATGAACGTAGCTTGTCTAGCCACCATGATCTTCCCGAGGAGCTGCAGCAGTCATGGTGGCAAGTTTGTGAGCTAGCTTTCAGGAATGTTGAGAAGGGTCACAGCACTTTTTCTTTATCAGATTCTACGGCACATACTTCATCAAAACTTTCACACTTTGGCCTAACTAAGCCAATAGCAGAAACCGGAGACACTCTATCGCCCCCTTTCATTCATCCTAACTTTGAAGAGTATCTTGCTGCTCTGCATCTTGCAAAGCAGGCACAAGAAGTACAGAATAAATTCATGCGTGAATTTGTGGCCAATGAATGCAAAAGTAAAATGGCTATAACATTCTGGCACTTTTTCGTCAGTAACTATGCACATCAGGTAGCCAACTTGAATCCTGATGTTGTTGATCAAGTTTTGAAGATTTTATTAGCAGCCTATTGCATTACCAAACAAGAGTACTACATGGATCTCTACCATTTGTCGTATGAAGCAAAGCATGATGTAGTCAATCAGAAGGTAGTTGAAGCTATCAGCATCATGGGTACTGGAGTATTGAGGTTTGGTCATCCACGTGATGCATACGATTTCAATTCCATGGTTTATGTGCTTCAAAATGTAACACAAGAGAGTGAAGTGGAGATCAACTTTCAGGACTGTAATCTGAGACCTGAACATATAAATCACCTAGCAAATGCTTTGTATGAAAAATCTAGCATTGTTCAAATCAAGGGGCTTAATTTGAGTGGAAACAGGCTCAGTAATTCACTAGTGGTTGATTTCTTTAGCAAAGCTGCTTCTGCTCTTAAATCCTTAAAGGTCCTTATCCTCCGTAACTGTGACATAGGGACAACCTTGGATATCAAAGCCATGTTGTCTGCATTAACACAGTCCACTTCTCCAACACTGACTCACTTTGATCTATCATTTAATCACATATCAATTTCCTTCTTACAAGTTCTGCAACAGCATCTTGAATCTTATGGCACATTCAAAAGCCTACAAAAGTTAGGCCTAAAGGGATCGCTAAACGATGATGTGACGACAAATTTTTTGGCAAATTTCAGTGATGCACTCGCATCGAAATGTAAATGTCTTAGACGACTTGACCTATCTGAAAACGATTTGGGTGAACCTGGAAATCCAGATTTAAGCAAAGTGATTTCACAACTCCTTAGTCTTGGAAGAGATTTTAACTTGTGTTTAAATGATGAGTACATGTCGGAAGTTCACGATGAATTTGTATGTGTCATGGAAGAGTCAATAAAAAAGCGAGGAACTATAAATCATACTATGGCTCATGGAGTGATTGTTGGTCCTGGACGCTCAGGTAAAAACACCTTGATGAGTCGTTTGATGGGAAATGGACCGCCCAAGTCCAATACTGTTTCACCTAGTACTGGAGTGTTGGAAAACATCGTTAAAGTTGAAGTGAAAAAGCTGTGCACAGTTGCCACCGCTGCTAATAATTTAGAGTGGAAAGAGCTGCAACATGATGAAGAGGCACTTGAATTGATCATGACCACAGTAAAGCATCACTCTACTACAACCACTATATCAAAATCGATTGTAACCAATTGCATCATTATGGAGCAACCAGAAAGTCCTATATTAACTAGTACTAAGTCATCTATTCCTTCCGAACGCCTTGGTGGTCCTAAACGGATAAAGTATAAGATTGTAAATTTTTTCAAGAAATTTAAGAAATATAATGTACGAAAATCCAATCAAGATCCTGACGGTGTGGGTAAAGTTCAAGATAAAGAAAAGAGTGCAATTGTATACACACCAGATGTTGAGCCTGTGGATATTTTTAAACAGGCAGTGAAGCTACGAGGCATGGATGCTCTACGAGAGCACCTTGAATCATCATGGTCCCTATACCTCACCAACACAGGGGGACAGATTGAATTTCAGGAATACCTTCCCCTCCTTGTTTGTGGGCCATCAATCTTTTTTGTTATATTCCCTTTACATCATGATCTTGATAAGCCTTATGATGTTCATTATGAGTATCTAGATGGTCGAGTGGAGACCTACAAATCACCAGGCACATTACTGCAAGAACTACTTCAAACACTTGCTACCATCAGCGCTTCTCACTTCACAAGTGGTCGGCAAAAAGATTCTGAGGCAAGGGAAAAACCCAAAGTTTTCTTTGTTGGTACACACAAAGATTGCCTCCCAGAAAATGGTGCAGAAAAGATCATCCAGAGGAAGGATGAACTGCTTCAAAGTTGTGTAAGACAAACAGCTCTTTTTGATCAAGATGCAATTCAGTTTGCTGAGCATCCTAAACAGTTAATATTTGCAGTCAATAATCTTTCGGATGATGATGACGAGTTTCAGAAAATACGATCAGCTGTACAGACAACTGTTGAAAGAGATGAGTTTACGATTGAGTGCCCTTCATCATGGCTTATATTAAGCCTAATTCTCAGAGCAAAACACAAATCTGATCAGGTCTTGACCTTTGATAAGTGTTTTAGCATTGCCCGGGGATGCGGGATATCTGATCGTAAAGAGTTGACTCAAGCACTGTCATTCATTCACTCAAGGCTTGGACTTGTACGATATTTTGATGTGAAAGATCTGAATATGCTTGTGGTGATTGACCCTCAAGTTCTGTTTGACAAGATTACGGACCTCACAGTCAAGACGTTTACAGTTGAAAATGTTGGTGTCAAGAAAAATGAAGATTTTTGTCAGAGGGGCATCATTCCTGTGACAGTCATGCAAAATATTAGTGAGAAAGACGAAAATGGTTCAGATTCACAGCTGCCATTTAAATGGCTGACAAATCTCTTGAATTATCTCAGAATAGCTGCCTTATTCAAAGATAGAGATGGTGACAAATACTTCTTCCCATCAGCACTTTGCCATGCACCCAAATCTGATTCTAAATCACCTCATGCATATTTATGGCCTTCATTGCTTGTTGGATTCAAGAGTGGCTTTTGCCCTCGTGGAATTCCAGGGGCACTGATCAAGTACCTCATGACAAATGAAATGAGGTCAAAAAGATGTTGGAATATTATTCCAAATAAAGTATTCAAAAATGAAGTTTCCTTTGCTATCCAGGCACATGGAAATATTACGCTGAGAATTCTACCTACGCACTTGGAAATCAGCTATTACTCTGAAGCAAATTCAACAGAAGAAGCATCTGAAGAAGACTCAAAAGAAGAGGAACTAATGAAAGAAGATGAGCTAATGAAGAAAACCTGTGAAATGGTATCTATACAAATCAAGAAGGCCATGAGTACTGTTACTAGTCAGTGCATGGATCGCAATTATTTTTTTGGCTTTTACTGTCCATTACTCACCTGTCAAGCTCATAAACATCCAGGTGAAATTGAATGGGATGGCAAAAATCCATTTAAGGTGATATGTAAGGTAACAAATCAACGTGGAAATCTACCAAAGGGCTGCGAAATTTGGAACCTTCAAAAGAAACGAAAACCAAGTAATAATATCTGATAATACAGCATAGTACTTAGATTTTGTTTATTATTGTGCTTACTACATTTTTATAGGAAAAGCACAATTGGATAAAGTGATTGATGCTGATAGCCGTGGAGTTCTTAAGCACCTAGGTCAAATTGCTGATTCAATGACTGAGTGGGAAGGTCGGATTTCTGATGAACTCAAACTCACACCAGCTGATGTTGCAAGCATCCACACAAAGCACCCAAGGAATCTGAAGCTACAATCGTAAGACATTCATTCTGCATGATGCTATCTACTTAACCAAATCCATGCAAGTTACAATCATATTATATAATCAACTAGAGCTCTGTAGAGCACATATAATTATTATATACCCCGCACACTTTGTAGCCACTGTGGCAACATTAATACTCCTCTGCAGAGCTGTTTTGTGACTTGATGACCCTTTCCAACAATGAGCTTGAGCATGCACAGTTGCATCAGCACGTGTTAGTAGAGTGGGTGTGGTCGATAAACCACAACCGTGCTGAACAAAAAATTCACAATTTAAGCCTTTTTGAAGCGCATACAAACCAGGATATCTACTAATTGGTTTATATGCACGCATAGATGTCTAGAATGTAAGATCTGGCGATTTTCGTGCCGACACTGATGACAGACGGACAAACCGAATTACCCCTTGCACATGTGTGTGGGGTAATAATGTTGACGCAAACTTTACCCTTTGTACATGCGCACAGGGTAATGATGTTTATTCAGAATATCATAGAGTCGGTAGACTCTATAAGTAGGGATGGCCCGGACATGCCATAATATATGTAATACATTACAAATATCCAAATATCTCAAAATAGATATTTTCATACTTAGAAATTTCACAAAATTAAATTTTGTGAAATTTCTAAGTATGAAAATCAGAATCTCCACCAAATTGTGCATCTAACAAGACCAAGATCATTCATCAAGACAATTGTACACGTCAGAACCAGATGTTCAAAAAATAGGCCATTTGTCAATCTTTCTTTCTTCTTTCTTTCTTTCTTTCTTTTCATTACCAGGGCTAACTCAAGACTGCCTTGACCTCTCATCTTAGTTTGAGTATAAATCCAGTTCCTTTTGTAGCGCGCAGGTCCACGGCACGCTATTTTTGCGTTATCTCGATAGTTACATAATGGTGGGTGTGTACAGCACGTTATCGAATGGGTGTGTCTGATTTGCCATTTTATGATATAATACGCATGCTCAGAATATATTGCCATGGTGAAGTCATGTGACAGCGCCTGGCCCTAGGCGCCTAGCTCAGATTCACGATCAATGGACACCATTGGTGCTAAACCCTCGGCGCTGTGAGATTTTGACTAGTCTACATGTTGCAAATTTGCAAGCTAAGCCTGCAGCACTGTTGCTGTTAGCAGTAGTAATTATGACCACAAGAATGCATTACTGATTGCATGATATTACGTAATAGTACCACGTGCATGCCAGATCAGCAGATCTAGTACAAAGTAAAGCCAAGAAGCGTAGTTGATAGCCTACTGTGAATAGTAATAAGTCAGTCGAGTTACAAGAACTATCGCTTGAGCTACACACTAATCTTCTTGAAATGAAGCGGTTACTGTCTCAGGCTTTCATCGAGCGAGAGCTCGACAAGAAGCGAGGAAGGCCGTGGTGGTCAGAAAATGTCGCCAAAACTTTTGAACAAAGCATTTTCGACGAAATCCACACAATGCATATATTGTACCTACGACGAAAAGCCTAATGGCACCTTGTTTTCAACGTATAAAACAGGTATGTAGTAGCTAGCGCGGTAACAGACACACACACTCACCAAGAGTAAATAATAAGGAGGGGAAGAGAGTGTCGAACGCACTATATACCCCGTGTAAGGCCCCAATTCGTTGAATAGTAGTTTCTCATCAACCGCCCGCATCAATTTTTCAAGTTAGAATTTATCACCATTATTTCATTAGTGCATTCCAATGACGTAATAAACGGCGTGGACAATCACGTGACCGACCGTGTGCAGCAGTTAGCTACAATGTTGTTGAAGAGCTACCGGTACCGGGGTGCTATGGCTCTGGTAAGCATCTGTGTACTGCCTAACCATGCTACTTTCATGACTGACACTCTTGATGCCACTTTTTTGACTAGTATACTGTTTGTGTGTGCCAATAGCAATGTTTGCCCAGGCAGCACCATGCATTTTATGTACATGTGCCTTTCAAGTGTTGCATAAGTTGTGGTCAACATTAATTAAATAATGGTAATACCCGCCCGCCCGCATGGTATGTTGGGAAACTACCTGATGAGAAACTAATAATCAAGGAATTGGGGCCTAATATGTTTTCGGCAAGTAACGTGACTTGCAGCCGTGCGCACGTGACTAGCCCAAGGGGCTGAACACTTGATTTTTCTTAGAACTACGAAGAATAGAGGCGGTTTTCATGAGTTTTATACTAGATTCTTCATAAACGCTTGTTTTATATTCAGAGCTGCTCGTGTTTTCGGTCGAAATCGCGCTCGCGTTAGCTTGCACTCGAGGCCACGCCCACAATGTACCATTTTAATCGAGCGCTCTGATTGGTCAATTTTTGAATTCCTGGCGCGTGACTTTCCGAAAACATCTTGTACGGAGTATATAGCACGTTCGATACTCTCTTCCCCTCCTTATTATTTACTCTTGCACTCACTCACTCACTTACACACAGAACGACTACCGTAACCCTCGCGCATGCGCCGAGGGTTAATGATTACTAGCTCGTACATTGCTAGCCTCGTACCCAGGCCCTTTGAGTACGAGGCTAGTACATTGCTAGCGCGTGCAACGGCGCACTGGGCCAATCATGGATATGAAGGTTCAAGGCTCAAGGAGCGGTAAGGCGCTAGGCATAGCCGAGCTACTCACTAGCGCTTGTAGCGCTAGTGCTACGCTGGATTGATCATAGATGTCATACCATCATACGAAGGTGCAAGTCTCGAGCAGCGATATTAACTATAAACCATAAACCAATCCCTTTAAATTGTGTCTAACATAAGAATTGGGAATTTTTGGCCATTTTTGCATGCTGAAGTCATATTATAAAAGGTGGCTTCAACTTTCCACTGCAGATGTAGATAGTCCATCCATTGGCCTAACTGGGTATCAAATCAAATGTAGAGACATGCAAGTTTAACCACAAAACACTGAAAAACTATACAGTGGTAAAAATCTACTCTCTTGCTATGGAGCACTATACAGCGCCTGGAATCAACTAACATTCCTATCCTCAAAAATTGATCTAGAGCTCTCAAACCGAAGGGCCTCCCAGTAAATCGATGGTGCTGAGTTCAAAAATTAATATCAAGAAAAATCACTGAAAATCTTCACAAAAGCTTCTATCTGTGACCTAAAGATCAACCGTGTCCTACCTCCTCTACAGACACAGATGCCTGTAAGTGCACGTGTATACACACACACAGTAATACAAACACATGCACACACACAAAAACACAAATACATGCACACACGATTAAAACCTAATGCTCAACTATAAATAGGCAGTCACATAAATCAAATGGCACTGTAACACAGAAGGCTCCAGAGAAAAGGAATTCACCGTGGATACACAGGCTCAGTTACAGAAATATCCTTCCCAATAATAGAAGGCTCAGACATGACAGAATGCTCAGCATCCCAGCTACATATATCACAATGCTCAGTGGCTCAGTTATGCAAATGTAAGTCATGGAACAGAATGCTCATTGGACAGAGGGATATTAGTGGATGGCAAGACACGGAATGCCCTGTAAGTAGGCTTAGTAAGTGCAGAAAGTTCACCTGAAACAGAATGCTCAGTGGACATAGTAGATTTAGTGTATGCAGAAGGCTCAGGAGAAACAGAATGCTCAGTGGACATAGGTCTCAGGCTTAGTGAACATTCATTCACACTGCATGCAAGTGCGCGCATGCGCATGCACGCACGCACGCACACACACACACACACACACACACACACACACACACACACAGATGAACTCAAACCTCCTTGTTCAATGTGCAAAGGTGTGGCCACCAAGAGAGCACAATACCGTAGGTCGGGTTTTAATTGCGAGTATCTATTAATTGCAAATTGCGAGTTTTTCTACGTTTCTCAATTAATAGATTTGCAAACATAAACGTATACTATAGTACGGTACGGGGTCATCCATCGCAATTATTGGATTCGCAATTTGGCCTGACTTGACTAAAACGTAATTATTAAACTAGGCAATTAAACCCGTCCTACGGTAATGCCTACACAACATATACTCACACTTGACCAATGGATCATACAAAACAATCAATTACTGTATCACTATGAAGTCACACATCATCAGTAACATGGGAGCTATATACATAGCTATAGTTGGGCACAGCACAACATTCAGGTTGGAATTTCAAAGCTGCACACTAGTCTCGTCCCCAGACCCTCCGTGCGTGAGAAGAGAGAGGGATCGAGAGTCTGGAACATAACCCTGGACGGAAGTATCCCAAAGGCAGAAATTCCGCGACAGGTATATTGATTGGCCACAATATAGGGTATGAACCTACTGCATCATACATCATAATATACATAAACAGGATCCGGGATTGGAAACTGCTCACGTGAGCAATGGAACGTACGTACGTGTACTCGCACTCCATATTATATTTATTCTGAGAGAAGCGAGGTCTCTACTCGGACTCAGACCTAAAATGTATGGCTTCATCCATATTCCTCACGTTCTTGTAAAATGCCGTTCTTGCTCGCCATATCTAGTTGCTTTCCATCGCCAACTCACAGATTGCCAAACATGGATTTCTATCTTCAAAAGAACACAGAGTGGCTACAAGTCAGCAGATTTGCCGGATTTTACCTATCTTGTTCAAAAGTTCGCGTCGACTTTATATCTTCACCCATCTTCCCGATCACCTCTTGCTGCTTCTTTGTGCTCCTGATACACGTCAAACATGGATTTCTATTCTCTGAAAACTTGATACCACCAACACTCTACCAGTTTTGGAGAACTGCACTCCCTCGATGGCTCTAATGTGCGACCCACAAAAATGGTCGCCCGTTGTTGAATCGTAGTTGCTGATACTTTCACTAATAGTCATAGATAGTAAACTACCTTGTCTACAATATAAACTGATTCCTAGCTTTGGATCTTCTACAAGTGCCGTTTAGTAAGCACTTTTGTTGCACCTACATGTATGTGTCGCAAGATTTGTTTACAGGGAATTCCCCGCAAGCACATGGTTGCCATGCGCGTGCTCACTGCCTCCCTGAGCTGAGCGAGGAAGCCCCTGCACGTAATGTACCGCTAGTATTATAGTTTGCATCCTCGGAAATCCCCGTTCAGGGTTCTCCCTAGAAATTTTGAGAGGTGGTAAAATTGTTATCAGCCTTTAGATGTATATGCAGTACTACAGCTAACAAATCCACTACTATAGTCACCGCAGGCTGTGGTGAGGGTATAATAACCATTTGTAGTGCATCACAGCTAGGGCTAGGTGAGTGGTGGTAATATTGAGCATAGATATTATAGACTACGTACGTAGTACGTTTACGTAGTCTATGATATCTGAGTTAGCAACTGGTCGACCCTTTACTAGAACTGACCAGTGTGGGGAAAACCCTGCCCGTTCGGCGTTGCTATGACAATTTGACCAAAAAAGGGCAGAAAATGACACTTATCGACATATTATAATAAGGCCAAGCAAACTTGATTCCTAGTTTCCCATCAGCGCCCGCATGCTCATGCAGCCTAGCAAAAGATTGCATGATATAATCTATGGTCTGGGTAGCTGCACACAGCTTGCTCTGATGACAATATTATGTTTATGCAAGCAAATACAAGTAATTAGGCTAGTTCTGGCACCCCTTTTCAACTCACACTAGTCTCTTTCTCTTCATAATCACAACACTTGTACTTGGAGCTTTACTTGTTGAAATCTGATCTGAAAATTAAAACACGTGCGTGTGCACGTGCATATCGCATGCACGCAGCTCAGCGCGGCGCTAGCGCTATAGCGGGCGCGCGCGAGCGCAGAACCGGCCGGAAGATATTACGCGCGCTGAATACGTACATTGTTGCCCGGCAACCACCAGTAAGCTCTTAAGCAGAATGCGCACGCGCAGAACGCACGATTACGTAAAGGGTAGCGCGCGTTAACCATACCAAAGAGGGGGCGCGGTCTTGACGACCCTTACCTTGATTGAGAAGCTTATAGAACACTTTTGGACAGCGAAATTGCGCTAGACCATCTCAGGAGGTGATGCCGATTCTATTCATACCACTAACATTAGAATTTGTGACAACACAAATTTTCATGTAGGTAACCCCTTAAGGTACCATTAAATTGCGTGGGCGTGAGGTGGGGGATATGACACCTAAACCACATCAAAGTCATTAGTGAGGTGCATGTTGTGTAACCACGCCCTTTTAATTGCACAGGTCTCAGGGGTGTGGCTGCTAGAGCCGGAAGTGTTCATTTAATATCCTCCATGGACCGGAAGCCGAGCCGGAAGGGAGGGGCCAGGCCACGCCCAAAACAGCCCCACCCTGTTCCCCAAGGACCACCATTCTCAATCAAGTGCCTACTAACCACCGGATGTCCACCGGAAGCCCACAATCAATCCCAATTAAAACACACAGCTTCCTCAAGGCCAAAACACACACAAACACTTGGAGGCCGTTCTGCCACACCGCCCACGCAAGAGCTCACCTCATTTCCTGTGTGGGCGGAGTAACAACACGTCATCGCAACCACATCCGCTTCAAACCATCGTCAGCTTCCGTCCAGCCGTACAGGCCCCTCGATCGCACCGCCGTACAGTGCCTCATTAACAGACATGGCCTCACCTTTGACCTCCTGCCACGCCCCCAAAGCCTCCTGGACGGATTCAAAGGTCACCACCGCATCCGGGACACGCCCACCTATCGCCGCAGCCAAGTCCCCGGCCCCGATGTCCAAGCACTGGCCTGTGAAGCCACGCCCAATCGGAAGCAATAAAACCAGCATTAACGCACACGCACACACTCCACACAGTGCCAGGAACACGCCCACATGCTTAATTAGGCCTAATTGGCTTTTTTTTTTTTTTTTTTTTTTTCAAGGCGACCTGAACACTAAGCAGAAAAAAAAATTGTCCAAAAACCATCATAATATAATCAAGCTGGATGCATTGTGGAACCATACAATGCAAGCAGGCAGCCTAAATTTCAATTTTGTCAGAAGTTGGTAAAGGTCGTCACGTTTATGTGCGCGCGTGGCCCCGCCCCTCACGTAGCGCGTGGGCGGAAACATTGCAAACGCATGGCTTCCCTATACAAACATATGGGAAAACTTTAAAGGGCCGTAACTTTAATTCTAAGGTGTGAATCAAAATTCTTTCAGGTCAAATCTCTAGTTTCGACCCATTCTGCGTGCCCATGTAAAAATTATCCCGCCAAGTGCTCTCAAACCCCCCATGAATTAGATTATTTAATTATTTAAATCTTTTTTTTTTTCTACTTAGTGTTTAATTTCAAGGAGACCAGAACACTAAGCAGAAAAAAAAAGTCCAAAACCACCACATAGTTGAGCTGGATGCTTAGTAGAGCCATACAATGCAAGCAGGCACCCTATACTCCAATTTTGACCAAAGTAGGTAAAGGTCGTCACGTTTGTGTGCGCGTGCCTAACGGGGATTCCCCGTTTTTCACGTAGCGCGTGGGCGGAAAACATTGCAAACGCATGGCTTCCCTGTACAAACATATGGGAAAACTTCAAAGAGCCATAACTTTAATTCTAAGGTGTGAATCAAAAATCTGTCCGGTCAAATCTCTAGTTTCGACCCATTCTGCGTGCCCATGTAAAAATTATGTCCCCAAGTACTCCCAAACCCCCCATGAATTAGATTATTTAATTATTTAATTATTTAAATCTTTTCTTTTCAAGGGGACCACACACTAAGCAGAAAAAAAATGGTCCGAAAACCACCACACAGTCGAGCTGGATGCATAGTAGAGCCATACAATGCAAGCAGGCATCCAAATAGCAATGTATACAATATTTGGTAAAGGGTCGTCAACGTACCCCGCGCGCCCATAATTTTTTTTATGGGCAAACATTGCAAGTGCATGGCTTCCTATACAAACATATGGGAACACTCTAGGGGGTGTATCTTTAATCTAAAGGCGTGAATCAAAAATCCAAAAAGATTAAACTTCTTGTTTCGATCCATTCTGCGTGCCCATATCAAAAGTATGGCCTGAAATGCTTCCTAGTGCTCTAATCTTTTTTTGGTTCTTAGATCTTTTTTTTTCCTACTTAGTGTGTAATAAGTCGTTGCGGTTAATAGTTAAGCAAGAATGCTTTGATCTTGCTTTGATGTGGGCAATTACCGGCCTTTTCTTCAGGGGCCACTTCCGGTCGCTAATTACACGCGCATAATCATCCCTGGCCGATTCTGGACACGCCCACCTTCGACCCAAAGCACTCGTATGGCTTCTTCGGCCACGCCCCTTCACGATTCGCTAATTGAATTAGCCATTCCTGACGCTCACGCCCACGCAATTAAATGGTACCTTAAATGAGAAAGAGGAATATATATGCTGACCCAGTGTACACCAGCTCCGTACATTCTTCACAACATCCAATACATTAGCTAACGTGAGAGGTGGAGCTAGAGAGGAGAAAGACATAGAATCTCATAATTGTTGACCTACTAGATATGATAGATACGTAGCACAAAATTCGAAGAGCATCACGGTTGACCAACTAATAAATTTTAGCGCAGAAAGGTCATGCATATGATCGAGATGATTAAAACGAATATACTACATACTGGTACTAGAAAATTTACTTGTATTCAGTGACCGTCACCGTATGAGAAATGCAGTAAGAAATACCTTCAATTTGTCTGTCCGCTGCCTGTGCCTCCATTTTTTAATCGTACCACGCCCACGAAATTAGGTCAGATAGCGACGAGTACATTCTGCGCATGCCCACCAGTATACAAGTGCACCAAATAATAGGGACACACGTGAGTGCAGGAATTTCCTCGCTCAGCGCACAAGCCAATAATTGGTTAGGATGCGGTGAGGGTCGTTGCACCATGAGGCTCAAGTTTAGGGTGGGGCAAGTTTGCCTCAATACGAGTCAGACCATAGATAATTTAGACTACGTACACGTAGTCTAAATTATCTATGGTCAGACGGTGCTAAAATCCTTGCGTTCTGTAGATCTATTTGACCGTCTCTGGCGAGGCGCTAGTTAAGACTAGGAGTCTGAAAGTTTAGTATTGGATAGGTACCGGCTTTAGACATCTTCTATGTTTGTGAAAGAGCTGACAAAGGGACTACATGATATGTGCAAATAAGTCCACGGACGCAACATTACGCCCACACAGTAAGTCCAATTTTTAGCTAGGCTGTCAGTTTGGCATGTTCAAAGAGTGGGCCGATTGTAGTTGAGCTGGATGCATAGTAGAGCCATACAATGCAAGCCGGCAGCCTATACATCAATTTTGATCAAAGTGGGTAATGGTCGTCACGTTAATGTGCGCGCGTGGCCCCGCCCCTCACGTAGCGCGTGGGCGGAAAACATTGCAAACGCATGGCTTCCTATACAAACATATGGGAAAACTTCAAAGGGCCATAACTTTAATTGTAAGGTGTGAATCAAAAATCTGTCCGGTCAAATCTCTAGTTTTGACCCATTCTGCATGCTCATGTAAAAATTATCCCCCCAAGTGCTCCCAATCCCCCCATGAATTAGATTATTTATTTAAATTTGCTTTTTTTTTCTACTTAGTGTTTAACTTAGTGTTTAATTTCTACTTAGTGTTTAACTTAGTGTTTAATTTGTCGTTGCGGTTAATAGTTAAGCAAGAATGCTTTGATCTTGCTTTGATGTGGGCAATTATCGGCCTTTTCTTCAGGGGCCACTTCCGGTCGCTAATTACACGCGCATAATCATCCCTGGCCGATTCTGGACACGCCCACCTTCGACCAAAAGCACTCGTATGGCCTCTTCGGCCACGCCCCTTCACGATTCGCTAATTGAATTAGCCATTCCTGACGCTCACGCCCACGTAATTAAATGGTACCTTAAACGTATAGATCATAAAAAATATGCCGAGTCAGGGGCGTAGCCAGGATTTATAGAAAAGGGGGGGGCTTTGACCACGCCCACTAATTATGTCACGTGACCATGGTTAATTGCTCGTTATTACATGTACATGTACAGTATACTAGTACAAGTACAATACCGTAGGACGGGTTTTAATTGCGTAGTTTAATAAATGCGTTCTAGTCAAGTCAGGCGAAATTGCGAATCCAATAATTGCGATGGACGACCCCGTACCGTACTGTACTATAGTATACGTGAACGTTTATGTTTGCGAATCTATTAATTGCGAAACGTAGAAAAACTCGCAATTCGCATTTAATAGATACTCGCAATTAAAACCCGACCTACGGTAGTACTGCAGTCGACTACGCCCATCGTTTGACCTTTCGAACTATTGTATCTTGGAGTGGTATATAGCTGCCTCGCTTAGCAGCTATGTGTCTGAACGAGCTTAAAATAGTAAGTATAGAAACTTATCCTTAGTGTTCTATATCATTTTAGTTACAAACTTTATTATAGTTTGTCATGCAGCTTCAGCTTGTCAGGCCAAGCTATTGTATATCCATAGACAGTGGGCCCACCCACTGAGCCCACTTTGGGAAGACAAAGGGGGGGCTCGAGCCCGCTGAGCCCTATGCCCCTGCGAGTAGCTAGCTGCTGCCAACAGTAAAACTTAGAACTTGGTTTTCTCCCTAAGCGGAAAAGTATCATCACTACTTGGGCCGCCTATAGCAGCCTTCTTCGTTATCCTGTTCATCGTCAGAACGCAAGTTAATGAGGGGTGTGGCAAAGAATTTTGCGCACCTCCCATCTTTCACTTAATCAGAAGTTGTGAGCAAACCATGTAAGATGGCATTGATAAATTACACTAAGTGCAATAAAAAAAGAACAGAAACAAGTATAAAAACAATTGAATAAAACTGAAGAATGAAGTAGGGATGGCAGGATCAAAAAGTACACAAACAAGAGATAATCGCATGTACTATACATCCCTACGCTTGCTTTTTGAGAGGTGCAAAATAACCAGTAATAATGCGATTGAATCAAACTGATAAACCTGAACCATCGTGACAACTAGGGAACAACCTGCACGAATGTCTCCCACATACTGCACTCAACAAACACGTCAATCATGATTAGCTAAGAGGTGCTCAATAGTCGAGAAAAGCAAGCATAGGGATGTATAGTAGATGCGATTATCTCTTGTTTGTGTACTTTTTTATCCTGCCATCCCTACTTCATTCTTCAATTTTATTCATACTTGTTAAAGTAGGGATGGCATGGATATAATATTATTACTCCATATATATAATGCATTATAAACATCCAAATATCTCAAAACAGGTAACTTTATGAGATTTCTATGTGTCAAAATCAGAATCTATAGCAAATTATCTATCCAACAAGACCAAGATCAACTCAATTGTATTTGCCAGAACCAGATGTTCAAAAAAATAGCCATAATTTTCTTTCTTTCTTTCCGTTTTCCTGGACTAACTCAAGACTACCATGACCGCTCACCTTAGTTCGAGTATAAATCCACTCCATTTTGGAGCGCGCACGTCTGTGGCATGCTCGTTTTGTGTTATCAGGACAGCGATTTAATTGTGGGTGTGTACAGGGCATTTTGCGAGTGGGTGTGTCTGATTAGCCATTTTGTCATATAATGCGCATGCTCATAAGGTGTTGCCATGGTAAAATCATGTGACCGATGTCAGTGGCACGCATGCGCCGGCGCATCCACGATTGACATGACCTGCTCAAGCGCTCAGCTGATCAGCTCAGTGAACTGTCCATTATGGTGGCTATTACCATGTAATATTGTAATAATACATTATTGTTAGAGCACGGTTGGATATAGCTAGGTCCAGAAGCTGGATTCATGCATTTTATAACGATGCTTGCCCAGCCTCTGTCCCCATGAGATTACTGAGTCAGCTAGGCTGGCGCATGGCATTGATGAAAATGACTATCATGCATGAGATACCCTGGGGGGGCACTAAAAAAAGAACAGTAGCTAACAAGTATAAAAACAATTGCAATGGATAAAATTGAAGGTGGATGCATGAAGTAGGGATGGCAGTGCCAAAAAATACACAAAACAAGGTTTGTAGGGATAACGTATCACATCCACTATACATCCCTATGCTTGCTTTTTGAGTAGCTGTGCACACACATAATATTATTGTATAAGGGGCACATGCATGCAGGAATGGAAATCAATACACGTATCAATATCAAAATATAGTGACACTTTACATACTGAATCAGGAGTGTATGATGTTAATTATCAAGATAAGCAAGCGTAGGGATGTAGCTATAGTGGATGTGATACATTATCCCTACAAACCTTGTTTTGTGTATTTTTTGGCACGCCATCCCTACTTCATGATCATCCTTCAATTTTATTCAATTGTTTTTTATACTTGTACAGATTCTATATTGCCCATTTAGTCATGGGGGGTGGGTTCTCATATTCATACGTCTATATTCCTACAGGAGAGAAGCTTTATACATATGGAAACGAAGGCTTGGTTTCAAAGCTACCTATCGAAGATTGATGAATGTCTTTGAACGAGCTAACTTTCAAAATTATGAAGACATTGTCAGAAGCATTATATTATGTGAAGATGAAAATGAAGTAGATGATTCTAGTGATTACGAAGACTTAGAGCCTATCCCGCAACCAGAGACATATCTAAATGAACAATCAAACCCTCGACCATTACTCAATCTCTCAAGACATGTCTCATCATATGATGAATTTTTATTGATAAATCCAGCCACTGCTAACAACTTTCCTAAAGGTGAGTATTCTGTCTTTTCAAAGTTGTTATGTTCAATTGGTTGTAACATTATTATTATCCGGTAGATCGAGTACATAATCAGAAAATACTGGATTCATGTGATGTGTCTGTTGTACCCATGTTATCGTCTAAGTACAAGGTGAGTGAAATTACTTTCTTCTGATTTAGCTTTGGCTATACATTAGTTACCGTAAGAGGGAAAATTATCCTTTAATAATATATAATACTGTAGCTAACAACTGCAGCTCCTGTCCCACCACCCAAAAGAGAGACACCTCTAACTTCTTATCCAACTTATATTGGATTGTATGATTATGACCCACAAGTTAATGATGACTTGGGCTTCAACAATGGTGATTTGATGTACATTATCAGAACTTACAATCATGACTGGTGGTGGGCTCGCTTGAAGGATAGTGGAGAAGAAGGCTACATTCCCTCCAACTATGTGACTGAGTACTGGAATGGTTTATATACTGAAAAGTGAGTTCAATGGGCTGTGGAGGGAGTACAGCTTTATAAATTACCTCATGTGCATGCATAGTGGGGGTATCAAAAAGGTGATTGGTTTCTGTCTCTGTTGTTTATCACCCAACAGTGTCAAAAAGCCTATAATATTATAGCTAGCTACCTCATTTTACTTCTAGGCACTTAACAAGGGTCACAAGTACTACTATTTCAATCCGCCATGCTTTTTTTTATCACACTTACTATAATATTATTATGACATTGTAGTTTTGTCCCCATCCTACATTCGCAAGTTAAAGGAGATCTTAAAGTTTAAGGTGCTCCAATCACCAGATCTTAGCTCTGCAGCTGTCAACCCATATGACTATTTATCACAGGTGTTTGGATGGGTTAATCACTGTCAGTGGTACTGTTCAGCTGTTGCCTATGTATACACTTCGTTAAATCACCCACTGGTTATAATAATTAGGTAAAACTTTGGGTTATAGAGAGTATTCCGCTACAATGCAAAACAGGCAGTTAACTATAATATAAATAATATTATGACTTCACCTATATATATACACACCAAAGAACAGTATCCATACTCACCAGATCCCTTTTCCCTCACAGTGGATGGAGCCAGGGGCTGGGAATATTATATACGAAAGCTTGACTCTAAAATTTATTTATCCCCTTCTCTTTCTTTCTTATAGATGGTTTTTTGGCCGAATTAAGCATGAAGATGCTGAGAAACAACTCATGTCCCCGATAAATAGTTATGGGTCTTATCTTGTCCGAGTTGAAAGTGAAAGTACTCCTGAAAGTTATGCACTCTCTGTTCGAGACAGGGTTCGGGTTAAGCACTACAAGATTCATCACTCAGACAAAGTTATCGAAGAATTCTTTATCACTGTACATTCCATATTCAAAACTATTCAAGATCTTGTAACCCATTATCAACAGCATGCTGATGGACTTTGTGTCAACCTCAGGAAGCCCTGTGAGATGCCTCCGATAGTTGATATTTTAGGACAGTCTGTTGATAGATGGCAAACTCCCAGACGAAAAATAAGACTCGTCAGGAAAATAATGGATACTCAATTTGTTACAGTATCAGAGGGTATATGGAATGATAGTTCACCAATTGCAGTTAAAGTACTTAAACCAAATAGGATAACTGCACAGGATTTTTTACATGCAGCAAACCTGACAAAGAAACTCAGACACCCACAAATTGTTGCTTTTCACGGCCTTTGTTCAATGGAAGAGCCTGTGTATGTTATCACTGAACTCATGGAGCGTGGAAACTTGCTAGATTACTTCGGTGGTGAGGGAAAGTCACTAAAAAGTCCCCAGCTGATTTACATGGCTTCACAAGTGGCAGCAGGAATGGCCTACCTTGAAAAGGAAAATGTCATTCACAGAGATTTATCAGCAAGAAACATCCAGGTTGGAAAAGGCATATCATGCAAAGTGGCTAACTTTGAACTAGCTCGAGTAACGGATGAAGCCAGTGTGCGCCAAACATGGGAAAAATTTGCTTTGAAATGGACAGCACCTGAAGCTGCCTTATACTACAGGTTCAGCATCAAGTCTGATGTTTGGTCATTTGGGGTAGTTCTTTATGAAATCATCACTTATGGTAAAATGCCCTATCCATGGATGACCAATGGTGAGGTGATTGCCAAAACAGAGCAAGGCTACCGCATGCCCCCACCACCTCAATGTCCGAAAAAACTCTATGACATGATGCTCAAATGCTGGCGACAGGATCCTAAAGACCGACCTACATTTGCAACCCTGCAGAGGGAACTAACTAGTGATATTTTCACTGGTGATACATATATATAGTAAATTAAATAATTATTAGTCACAGATTAGCTAAATTTAATTGATATTACCAAGTCCTTACTGCTTATAGTATAATATTATGTTATTGTTATTGCTGCATTGCCTTGAAGCTAGTCAGTATTATTACTGCACACATGTTGCATGCATGGGCAAATGCACGCATGCACAGCCACCATGAGTATTAATTTTTCAAACCAGAACCTCCTAAATAAATCATTATTGTTATTGCTGCATTGCCTTGAAGCTAGTATTATTATTCACTACTGGAAAGTAGGTATAAGAAAACGATGTGAAGAATATTGGAAAGCGTGTGTGCGTATGATCCATTTCATATCATCAAAGAAGTACTGGTAATGTATCTGAGAATTTGACCCCTGTTTTGTGGGAAATTGCTCAATAGTGTTTGGGAATAGTATTGGAATTTCCCACACTATTCCAATCTTTTCAGTGGGAAAATGTCAGCATAAATAGTGTTGGAATATAGTATTAAAGCTCATGAATGTAGGTTTAGTATGGTAAATTATTCAATTGTGAATATCATAATATTTTTAGAAAAGTTGATGAATAAAACCAATCAACAAGATAATTAAAATAATAAGAGTGAAACCAACGATAAAAGAATGATAAAAATTACAACACAATCAAACTTAGATGTTGAGTAATTATTATTATGAATACAAAATTTCAACAGTACATTAATTTTAGTACTTGAGGCTTACACCAATTAGTACATAAGTCACAATATCATCTTCTAGAACCGTGGGTCATCATGATGTTGTAGAACCTGTACAACAAAAAATAATGCACATTATTATATCATGCTTTAGCATAGCCTTGAGCTTTTACCAGAGACATCCCATGTTATTCAACATTACATGTTGAAAAAATGCCAGGATGGGCAGAGTACGACACTATTGTAGTTATGTAATGTAAGACAGGAAGGGGATATATTCCGAATGAATCTATAGTCGGGATAAGAGCGCTTGTCATAGAAGGTAAGGGCATCAGTGAGTTGATGACATGTTCAGACAGCCCAATTAAGGGGTTTATGTAGTGGCCGACTCTCTGGGCTGGGTGTATGGCACACAGCCAGATACAGTATTCACTTGATCAGACGTCACAGCCACTATTTATTTCATTACCCGAGTTTGTGTGGTATTTATTCAAAAGTGATGACTTCTATTTGAGAACGGTTTTTATTAATACCAGTAGCTGCCAGAGAGGCAATCCATAGAGAAATGGTCAATTGACACCACTGATTCAAACCCCTTCGCCAATGTAGAAGGTTACAGCTTGTTCTAGATTAAAAAGACTGCTAAGTATTAATTTTAGTTACTTAGAACGAGTCGCAAGGCATGCTCAAATGCTAATGAACTTCTCAAATAGTAGGTGTGGTACAGCTACTAAATATATAGCTGGTTGCCAATCATGAACCATGACCCATGACACTAAAATTAATATGCTGGAGTTTCTGATAGTGGCTATTAATTCAAGGTTTGGTAGCACTTATTGATTCTCTATCTACTGTATTCACTCGAACAGACGCCTCTATGAATTAGTTGCCGCACCTCCGGAAGTAGCTATTGAACAAAAATTAATAGCTGCCACTCTTGAATAGTAGCTATATCAAGGGCTTAAAGGTGTCTAATGTGTTTTGTCAGTAATACCTCAATGATGCCCTTGTGTCCTTGATATGTATACATGTAGGGATCAGAATAGCTTATAGGCGTGTGGCTATATACTCTATTAAAATATTCTTTGGCTTGTACGTAACTAGCTATCTTAAATTGCTTACCAGAAGGCTGGTGCAATCCTTTGATTAACCAGTGAGCTGAGTCAGAAGAAATGGAGTAAACATCAGTATGGCTGTGCCAGCTGGAATTGTATATGAAAAATTTCCAATATATTAACAACACATCAAAAATAACTATACTTTTTATAGACTCCTTTCCAAAATTTATCACATCTACTCCAAGTGATAATATATTATTCCAACACTATGAAATAATTTCCCACAGTTACACACCAAAAAATTGGGCTCTGGTCCCAATTTCCAAGACTATTCCAGCTCTAAGAGCTCAGCACATATGATTTTCTCATACTTTCATTACACTTTTTATAGAATTGGCTTCCAGTAGTGATTACACATAATTATGTTGCATGCATGGGCAAAGGAACGCATGCACAGCCACCATGAGTATTAATTTTTCAAACCAGAACCTCCTAAATAAATTGTGTTCCCGAGGCTAACTATTAGCATCTAAACCCTAAGTGAGAGAAAAGTGAACGGTTAGCCTTGTCAAGGGCGGCAGAAGCAGTATGGCTGGTGTGGCATTTGCCATACCACTTTTTTCATGGATAGGCAATGCCATACCACATTTTTAATAGCTGCTGCCGCTATGCCACTAATACTTTCCTGACCTTGAAATAGCTGTAGCTTGGCTGTAGCAATGAGCAGGTCACGTCTTTCCATTACACTAGTAGCTACGTAGTATTGCCACGGTCATGACACTGTCAGACACGGTTTGGCTTGAACATGAGGCCAATGATTCGCGACTTACCCTGCCACGCCCACTTTTCTCAAAATATTAAAGAGCATTAATTTTTGTTTAAAGCATGTTTATGATGTTATACTGTGCCTTTGTAATGGCAGGCTTTGCCACACCACTATTCTCAACCTTCTGCCGCCCCTGCTTGTGGAAAGAGGAAAAAATCTCATGATATTATAGCTACCAGCCAGGATTTGCTACCTACTTTCAGATTTTTAGTCAGACACTCTTAGCTACTGTAACGTACTGAGCTACTGGGTCCTGAATCAGCAGAGTGCAGGATTGGTGCATTGGTGGTACTATCAAAAGAAACTATAATAATATAATACTTCAACAGTGGCAATTTTCAGATTCACATGTACAACCATCAGCCAAATTATCCTCCAGGACCTATACTATAATATAAGAGTCCACTGAACAATAATGTATCAGGACGCCACCCTATACATATCACATTAGCTAGCTACATACTATAGCTACTCCAGTGTAAGTATGCTTCAGGTTCTTGAACAGCTACTGCGCATGCGCAATCAAACGGGGGGGGTGGGGTTTCAATCAGAGCCCAGCCTTGCAAGCGCCTGCCTTTGTCACTGAGCTAATCCGCTTCGCTATGGACACTAGTCAACGTCCATCAGCGCATCTTCATCTATACAAAAAGGATGATGTCAACGAGTATCTTCTGAAGAAGATCACCCAAAGACGGTGAGCCTCGAGATATTGAAGTGGATAAAATTGGAGACCCAGCCTCTCAGGCCCCAGGCTCTGCTCTCTCTCTCTCTCTCTGTCTCCAAGATTCTCTCTCATTACTCCCCTCAATGGTATGATCTCAAATATCCTACTGCAGTGGTGCTATAACAGACGATGAAGCTGCTGAGCTGGACTTTCTGAACCCTGCAAGATTCAGAGTCTTCAAGTTTCTGTGGCCAACAGTAGACCAGGGGTAAGCTGTCAATAATGAACCTAATGCCTTCATTTAAGGTACCATTTAATTGCGTGGGCGTGAGCGTCAGGAATGGCTAATTCAATTAGCGAATCGTGAAGGGGCGTGGCCGAAGAGGCCATACGAGTGCTTTTGGTCGAAGGTGGGCGTGTCCAGAATCGGCCAGGGATGATTATGCGCGTGTAATAAGCGACCGGAAGTGGCCCCTGAAGAAAAGGCCGGTAATTGCCCACATCAAAGCAAGATCAAAGCATTCTTGCTTAACTATTAACCGCAACGACTTAAATTACACACTAATTACACACTAAGTAGAAATTAATTAAACACTAAGTAGAAAAAAAAACAAAACTTAAATAATGTAATTCATGGAGGATTTGGGAGCATCTGGGGACATAATTTTTACATGGGCACGCAGAATGGGTCGAAACTAGAGATTTGACCTGAAAGAATTTTGATTCACACCTTAGAATTAAAGTTATGGCACTTTGAAGTATCCCCATATGTTTGTATAGGAAGCCATGTTTGCCCGTAAAAAAAAATTACGGGCGCGCGGGGTACGTTGACGACCCTTTACCAAACATTGTACATATGGCTATTTTGATGCCTGCTTGCATTGTATGGCTCTACTATGCATCCAGCTCGACTGTGTGGTGGTTTTCGGACCATTTTTTTTCTGCTTAGTGTGTGGTCCCCTTGTTATACACTAAGTAGAAAAAAAAGCAAATTTAAATAAATAATCTAATTCATGGGGGGTTTGGGAGTACTTGGGGGGACAATTTTTACATGGGCACGCAGAATGGGTCAAAACTAGAGATTTGACCGAACAGATTTTTTATTCACTCCTTAGAATTAAAGTTACGGCCCTTTGAAGTTTCCCCATATGTTTGTATAGGAAGCCATGCATTTGCAATGTTTTCCGCCCACGCGCTACGTGAGGGGCGGGGCCACGCGCGCACATTAACGTGACGACCTTTACCGGATTTGTTCAAAATTGGAGTACAGGCTGCCTGCTTGCATGGTATGGCTCTACTAAGCATCCATCTCAACTATGTGGTGGTTTTGGACAGTTTTTTTTTTCTGCTTAGTGTTCTGGTCTCCTTGAAAAAAAAAAAAAAAAAAAAAAAGCTAATTAGGCCTAATTAAGCATGTGGGCGTGTTCCTGGCACTGTGTGGAGTGTGTGCGTGTGCGTTAATGCAGGTTTTATTGCTTCCGATTGGGCGTGGCTTCACAGGCCAGTGCTTGGACATCGGGGCTGGGGACGTGGCTGCGGCGATAGGTGGGCGTGTCCCGGATGTGGTGGTGACCTTTGAACCCGTCCAGGAGGCTTTGGGGGCGTGGCAGGAGGTCAAAGGTGAGGCCATGTCTGTTAATGAGGCACTGTACGGCGGTGCGATCGAGGGGCCTGTACGGCTGGACGGAAGCTGACGATGGTTTAAAGCGGATGTGGTTGCGATGACGTGTTGTTACTCCGCCCACACAGGAAATGAGGTGAGCTCTTGCGTGGGCGGTGTGGCAGAACGGCCTCCAAGTGTTTGTGTGTGTTTTGGCCTTGAGGAAGCTGTGTGTTTTAATTGGGATTGATTGTGGGCTTCCGGTGGACATCCGGTGGTTAGTAGGCACTTGATTGAGAATGGTGGTCCTTGGGGAACAGGGTGGGGCTGTTTTGGGCGTGGCCTGGCCCCTCCCTTCCGGCTCGGCTTCCGGTCCATGGAGGATATTAAATGAACACTTCCGGCTCTAGCAGCCACACCCCTGAGACCTGTGCAATTAAAAGGGCGTGGTTACACAACATGCACCTCACTAATGACTTTGATGTGGTTTAGGTGTCATATCCCCCACCTCACGCCCACGCAATTTAATGGTACCTTAATACCCCTCCCCACAGTATTATTGTAAGTAGTGTATATATTGTTTTTAATTAGTATTATGTTCTTGACCCATTCATTGTTTAACAATGGGGGTCCCAGTCAATGGATATGTTGCTCAGATCACTCATGTCCAATGATAAAGAAACTTTGGACATGTCATGGCGTCACTGGACAACCCTCTGGTCAAGTTGCCTGGATTCAGGAAGTGCTGCATGCATACTGGCATGATATGGGTGGCTTTTCTCTTGTAACCATGCATGCATGAATGCAACATTGGAGGTAGTCCTGCAGCACTATAGGCACAGTTCTTGTATGGGTCAATAATTATACCTGTGACAGTTTCCCTGCTATTCAACTATGTACCGTATGGCGGGTAATTTTCGTGGGGTGCTAATTTTTGTTATTTTCGTGGTTGACTTGCAGTCACGAAATTTTCCCACCCACGAAAATTAATGCCTACGGTGATATGGTACTATGCGAGTCCATGATGATGGGCGTGGCCGCAAACATCGTGGCAGCGTGGCCAACACTTTCCAGTGTTAGCAAGAAACAGTAGCCACTGTCATCCTGCTGACAGAGTCTTTAACACTAATATTCTTCTATCTCATGCCTTTTATCCAAGTCTCTGTAGGTATATGGCTTTCCAAAGAAGATCGCGAGCGCGTGTATCGATACATCATATGCAGCAGTGCCACGCCCCTAGACTGGTTGCGCTATTGCTGTCACGAAATTTAAAACCATGAAAATTAATTGTGAGGGCATTTTCGGACTTTCCACGAAAATTAGACCCCACGAAAATTACCCACCATACGGTATTACTAAGCCAAGTGGACCCTATACTTTCTCAAGTAATGGCTGCCATTATGTATACGTATTCAATTTTGCCTTTGCCAATAGACCCTGCAAAATATTATATACTGTACAGGTGCACACTGCTACACTGTCAATTATCGAATGTTATGGGGAATAATTAGTGTTACCAAGGGCTTTTAGTCTGCTGGGGGTCTATATAAGCCCTTGGGTGTTGATTATCTTTCAGTCTAGGTGTAAACTAGTACCAACTGATGAGCCTCTGAACATTAAATTTTGGCAGTGTCCCCAGCCTCTGCCAACAGGTGGCAAAGTTAACACCACTTAGATAAAGAATTACTAAGCCTTGTGTAGCTAGAAAGTGTGAAAATTGACTGATACTGTAGCTACCCCTTGCTAGAGAAATGACAAGTCCTGAAGACAGTTGTTTGTCTCCTGGTGCCTATGGAGCCTTTGCCATATCAGAGGCGTTCCTCCATCGCACCAAGGTCCCTGAGTGTGAGCTCTATGCCTTGACTCAATTCCAGGAATGGATGAAGAGGCAGAATGGGAATGTGATTGTGACTGATGGGCTGAGTATTGAGGAGTCAGACAGTATTTATACATCAGAATTAAATAGCAAAGCTATTACGTCAGAATAGCAAAGACGGTATAGTTTACTGCATTAATTTTATGCTTGGGCTAATTCCTTGTATTATCATATCCTACGATCCACAGTTAGTTCCCAATATTATTCAACAACTTGTGCAGAAAATAGTCCAGGACAAGAAATCAGCTAATTCTGTAGATGTACATGTAAGTGGACATTTGAGTAATGTGGCTTTGTGGTATGGCATGCCAGTGAGGCACATACAATAATAGCAGTATTTTTAGTGACCACTGAGTCACATGATATGCTCAGCTGTACAGTGGTATGGGCCTTACTGCTATAATTCGGGGCGAGCCTGAGCGAGCCCCGAATACACGAGGTACAGGAAGCGGTTTTATATGTATTAATATCATGACTTAGCCTTGTATCCTAGGTAACAGCCATGATATAACTCCCATATACCCCAGCCCTCAGGCATTATAACTCCCTACCCCTGACAATAGCCCAATAACTTAACATAGTTGCGCTGGCATGCCAAGTTTGTGTTGTAGCTACTCAGTAGCTTTTCACTAACTATAATATAGCCAGTAGCTCCCACACATAATTCGGGGCGAGCCTGAGCGAGCCCCGAATACACGAGGTACAGGAAGCGGTTTTATATGTATATATATATATATATAGAGGGATTCCGCAAATCGATTATCCCGCGGTGCTAATTAGCTAAGCGGCAGAAGTCGACGTACCACGCCTACTGCCACACCCTTTGTGGGCAAAAAGGCCAATGCTGCATATTGTTGTATTGAAACGTGTCAAGTTTTTTTTCGAAAACGAGCGACTATTTCGAAGGTCTGAGCAATAAAGCGAAGAATCGATACAAAGAGAAGCTCCAAGCAGTCGGTCTTGGTATTCAAGACGATTCTTACAAGCCTGAGAACGGCAGTAGGCGTAAAACGTCGACTTCGGCCGCTTAGCTAATTAGCGCCGCGGGATAATCGATTTGCGGAATCCATCTATATATATATGTTTGTGGGGTGATCATTTCAGTAAGGAGAGAGTTAAATTTTGAACGCGTAAGGTAATGGTCGTCATGCGCATGCGCATACGCGCGCACTGCACTATCGATCTGAGAGACAACTCGAGTATAGGCAAGGCATAAAATTGGAAAGGTGAGTGCTGTACCTCTCTGGCAAGGCTCAGGTCCACGATTAACACCACTGGTAGACTCCACTTTCCTGAGCACGAAGATGACTGCATGGAGACTTATCCTCTCAGGGCCTTGCTACAGGTACTTGGACTCGTGGTCATGGCATGTAGACTACTAAATATAGTATTGATGATCAACATTATTGGACTATAGCTATTATACTAGCAATCTGTGATACTTTCACTGTCGTGCTAGCTTCTCAGGCCTAGCTATTGGGGTACCAACCCCATGTGCGCATGCGTGCCTGTGTGCTTTCAAAGAAATCTTGTGACTTTTGCGAAGGCTCGCCCCGCACAGATGATTTTCATCACCACTAGTACAATCACTAGGAGGGTTCCAGCTTCATGCATAGACTAACTATTGTACAGATTGTCATTATGATAGAATCTAGCTACCTACTACTCCAACTCTCAGTCAAGTTTCAAATATGAAAAAGTAAACAGTCTGCTGATTTCACTGACCAATCACGGTCAAGATATTAAACAGATAAACTATGTTTGCCCAGGATACACCATTCTTATACCACCTTCGCTCTCGGGCTACGCCCTCGAGCTCAGGGTGGTATATGAACGGTATATCCTGGGCAACCATAGTTTATCTATTACATATATATATATACATGTTTGTGGGGTGATCATTTCAGTGAGGAAGAGTTAAATTTTGAACGCGTGAGGTAATGGTCATCATGCGCATGCGCCTGTACTGCACCATCGACCTGATCAGCTGAGGGACAACTCGAGGCATAAAACTGGAAAGGTGAGTGCTGTACCACTCTGGCAAGGCTCAGGTCCACGATTAACATCACTGGTAGACTCCACTTTCCTGAGCATGAAGATGACTGCATGTAGGCTTAATATCCTCTCAGGGCCTGGCTACAGGTACTTGGACTCATGGTCATGGCATATAGACTACTAATATAGGTGATCAACATTAGCTACTATACTAGCAATCTGTGATACTTTCACTGTCGTGGTAACTTCTCAGGCCTAGCTATTGGGGTACCAACCCCATGTGCGCATGCGTGCCTGTGTGCTTTCAAAGAAATCTTGTGACTTTCGCGAAGGCTCGCCCCGCACAGATGATTTTCATCACCACTAGTATTATTATGTATAAAGAGGCATGGTGCATGCATGTATGTAGCACCAAGAGTATCAAGAGTATTATTATATCATATTGATAATCAATCACTTACTCTATTTATTTCACTGTGTAGCAATCAAATGGTACAGCTACCGTGTTCTGTGCACCGCTGCTGGATTACCTCACCGATTATCTGACAAGTTCTGCCAAAAGTTTGCATCCATTAATAGCAAGTTGGTAAGTTACTAGTAAAACAAATAATGACATGCAATAACTAGTACATGTCTGCGAAGAATGAGTAAGCTAGCTAATAGATTAGGTCAGTTGAACAAGAGCTGGTCTAGCTTGATTGTATGACTCTAGTATATAGATACATGTGTATGTACTGGCAGGTATACTTCGATCTGTACACATCTGATTCATACAGCAATTTCAAGTCACATGCACTCATATGATAGTAATATTATTAATTGTTGTAGTATCCTGCTATACTTGTGGGAAGCTTCAGTGGATTCAGTGGAAAAGTGTGCTGATGAGATCCCGCGGAGAAAGGGCAGAGACTCTACCCATCTCTACTATAAGCTTTTATGGCACTGAGTTTGCTGAGGGAATTCTTCTACAGTGGTGGAATGGGCATTCAAAAGGAACTGCTGGATACTACGAAATTTGAGGTTCGTCGTTGCTAGTATGGTCAAATTGGATGAAGATTTAATCTGTAATAAGTAGCTATTTTGATTGTATATTGCTATTAATGTTTATGTCGGACTCGACTGAGTTTTGTGAATGTCTAGTGAAGACTGTCTCCATCATTATGTCATTGCAGAAGCTCCACTCCAGACTGTACATCCTCAGTAAACCCACGGAAGACTTGGTGTCTCAGTATCTCTCTGACTTGGCTCAGCTCCAGCCCAGAGATGATGATGAGCGAGGAGGAGGAGGAGGAGAAGAGGAGACATTTGGGATGCTCCACTTTTCTGTGGCCTATCTCAAGGATAGATCTACCCTTGAGGTTGATGTCATACAAGCAGTGGACTTGCCTGCTTTAGACCATGATGGTATATTAGCTATTTGCATTGCATGACTACTCATAATTTTTTGGTAAATGCTTATACGGTATACTCATGAATTTTGGTTTATTAGTGCCCTTTTTCATAAAAATTTTGGCAAAGCCACCTGCTATATAGCTAATTGTACTCCACACACACATGCCAACATAAAAGCAATTGGTTTTATCTGTCATCTAACCTACTGTAAAGGAGATGGGTGGGGTGATCCAAAGTCTATGCATGCATGTGCATGTGCTTAAAATTATACGATGACATTATATGATTCATTAATTTGTCCTTCTTGCAGGTTCAAGTGATCCTCATGTGAAAGTGTCGCTAATGCCTTTGTGGATATTCCGTAATGCATCCAAAAAAACCAAGGTGTATAAGAACACGATGAAGCCATTGATTGATGAAGAAATGAACCTGTAAGTCATAATTATTGTGGGTGTGCGTATGTGTGTGTGGGGGGGGGGGGGGGGGGAAGGGGGTTGGTATGTCATATATAATAGATGTATTGGCAGTGGCCATGGCATTAGTTAGGGGACGGGGGCAAAGGATTACCCCCTCACTCTCTTTATGATGGGCTTAACCCCTTCATCACTTTACAGACAAGCTTCGGAGGAGAAGTTAAATAGTGAGAACACTATGCTCTTATTCACAATTTTTGATTGGGCTCTAATGAAAGATCGAGGATGACTTTGCTGGGATGTGCATTGTGCCTTGCAGAGATATACCAAGGCTACAGGGAACTGATGCTGAAATCAGAATAACAGAGAGCCATGATTTTGGAAGCGGATGCTCCACAGAGAAAAGTTTTCAGATTATCACTTTTTCATCCTCCCGGAAAAGCCATATCACCCATCCGAGCTGAACTGGAATCCAGAGTTAAACTTAGTGACTTAAAAGCGAAGCTAATCATTGAAGCAGTACCATCACAAAAATTAATGTGAAGTGAAGTTTATTATCAGAGTCCTTTATATCTTCAGCTATAGTTGTATTTGATCACCTAGGTCATTTAATTTAACTTTTCTCAATTTCATAAGTATACCGTGTAATGTAATTTGATCATTAATTGTTTATCCAATCAATTTGTCAACATTAATTAATTTAGCTACTGGTCAGGGTTTCATCTAGCGACAAAAAATGGGGGTGGAAGGACTGAATCAGATATACTAATGTGCGTTTATAGCATGCCAAGTTCTGATCCTTGTATGGGATGAGAGTTTCTTTTTTAGGAGATTTTATTTAAATCCTCCAGATCACTTCAGGTGTTGAATAAGAAAACTAGAGGTTTGATCTTTGGACTCACTGCAATTATTAATTAAAAGCTTCCCCTGTCCCCCCCCCCCCCCCCCCCCCCCACCCCCCCACTGGATGAAACCATACTGATATTTGCTATGAAACACTCAACCATATCCCCAATAGCTGCAGAGCAGTGTTACAGTAATGGTGCATGTGATAAAAGGTCGCCACCGATTTTCAAGTCCCAGAAAGGCTCCAGCAAGGCCCTGAGTTTTTTCATAATTACCTCATGACAATCATAACCACAGAAGATTACTAGGGATAATAATTAATTTTTGTCTGTCCACTGTATATAATTATATATATTCTTGATGTTATTATCATGAAAGTACTATTAAAGTTTACACACAATAATTATTGACAATAATAATTGTGAACATAATAATGTATAGACCTGACAGTGTATGGAATGTGTGTGGGCAGCAGTGTTTGTAGTACTGAAGCCATATAAGTCAAAGAATGCCGACAACAGCTAAAATTGCCACATAATCGCCTTCTTGCAGGTCCCAATGCGTATAATAACTGACTTGACAATGTTATTGACCTGTGGGGGTAGCAGCTCAGGGAAAGCATCTTAACTTATAGCTAGCTATGTGCACTAGCTGTGGGTTACATATTATAGATGGATGATTAGCTGATGGAGTCATGTAGTTGTGTGTCAATACCATGCACTGTTATCATTGACAGCACTCTTGTAGACATGGTCCAAGAATCCTGTCTTTAATGGACAAGAATATTAATGCACCATTCTTCCTCTGATCCTTGGTAATCCCCTGGGGATCTCCCTTTTTAATAGCTTAGTATGGGTGCCAGCCCCTCCGCACAAAGGCGCAGCGCATTGATTATCCGTGGTCTACGGTACCGTATGTTACTAAAATTAATAGCGATTTTAAGTGTGCCCTGTGTGTCGCGTATACCTATATAAGCCTCGATATCGCGAATTCGATTATTCTCGGTGATTCCGATTGAATTACCCAATAATAAACAACCAAGGAAATCATTGGATCATAGGATTTCGTTGGACTTTCCCGAATCATCCCGATCGACGTCGACAGGCGGCGGCTCAGACGCATACGCTGCTGATCCCAGCTACGTATAATATACCCACACTGATCATGGATGATGAAATTTCAAGTTGTTTGGTCTGTATCAAAGAAAAATATCGCAATATAAGTTCTTACCACACAAAACAGTATCCATGTCACTTGAAGATCGTTAATGTACATGGATTGGAATTGTTGGAGTCGGCGTTAGAAAAGGAATCAGGCATCTCAGGAGAGGTCAGGCAGGTTCGTATACCGTACAATCGCCTATTTGACCCAATATACGGTGAAATAACATTAAGACCAAATTGTACGGCTCCTCGAAAAGTGATACTAATCCAAGGTGAAGCTGCTATGGGAAAAACGATGCTATGTATGTCAATTGTGGAGGAGTGGGCTAGTGGAAAGCTATTTCAGGAATTTCAACTTGTGCTTTTATTGCCTCTCAGTTTTAGGAATGTAGCTTCAGCTAGTTCTCTTTCAGGGTTGCTCAATGTGTTGTATGCTGATTTCAAAGATGATACTAGCTCCAAAGTGGCTAAGTACTTAACTGAGAAAAAGAGTCATTACAATACTTTACTTATTGCTGATGGGTGGGAAGAGCTTCAGGCCTCCCAGTGCCAAGCAGGATCATTTTTACACTCTCTTCTTTTTAGCAGTGACATCATACCCACTTTATCTACCACATGTACAGTTCTTATAACCTCCAGACCAGGCTGCCGCAAAGTTCAAATGTTATTAAATATTATGCAGTCAGCAAATGATCGTTTAATTACTTTGACTGGATTTGACAGAAGAGCCGTTGAATCCGTAGTCCAGTCTGAGTTTACTGGTGACTTAAGGAGAATCCGTTACCTCACAGCACAGCTGAATGATAACCCATTAGTTGCAAATGCGTGTAGTACTCCTCTCAATCTTGCTATAGTATGTCGAACTAGTGATGCTGAATCCCTACCAGATACCATGACGAAGTTGTATTCAAAGTTGATTTGGACACTTATTTCAGCTAGCATAACACATCCTCACGAGAATCAATTTTCTAGCCATCATGATCTTCCTGAGGAGCTGCAGCAGTCATGGTGGCAAGTATGTGAACTAGCTTTCAGGAATGTTGAGAAGGGTCACAACAATTTTCCTCTTTCAGATGCAGCATTTTCTTCATCTAAATTAAATGAAATCTCATGTTTTGGTTTAACTAAGCCAATAGCAGAAACTGAAGATACTCTATCCTTTTCTTTCATTCATCCTTGCTTTGAAGAGTATCTTGCTGCTCTACATCTTGCAAAGCAGCCAAAAGAAGCACAGTTTAAATTCATGCATGAATTGGTAGCCTGGCCCAATGAAGAGGACAAAAATAAAATGGCTATTACATTCTGGCACTTTTTCGTCAGTAACTATGCACATGAGGTAGCCAACTTGAATCCTGATGTTATTGATCAAGTTTTGAAGCTTTTATTAGCAGCCTATAGCACTACCAAACAAGAGTACTTCATGGATCTTTGCCATTTGTCTTATGAAGCAAAGTGTGATGTAGTCAATCAGAAGGTAATTGAAGCTATCAGCATCATGGGTACTGGAGTATTAAGGTTTGGCCAGTCACGTGATGTGTATGACTTCAATTCCATGGTGTATATGCTTCAAAATGTAACACAAGAGAGTGAAGTGGAGATCAACTTTCAAGACTGCATTCTGAGACCTGAACATGTAAATCACCTAGCAAATGCTTTGTGTGAAAAATCTAGCATTATTCAGATCAAAGGTCTTAATATGAGCGGCAACAGGCTCAGTAATTCACTAGCGGTTGATTTCTTTAACAAAGGTGCTACTGCTCTTAAATCCTTAAAGGTCCTTATCCTCCGTAACTGTGACATTGGGACAACCTTGGATATCAAAGCGATGCTGTCTGCATTAACAGAGTCCACTTCTCCAACACTAACTCACTTTGATCTATCATTTAATCGCATATCAATTTCCTTTTTACAAGTTCTGCAACAGCATCTTGAATCTTATGGCACATTTGAAAGCCTACAAAGTTTAGGTCTAAAGGGATCATTAAACAATGATGTGACAACGAGTTTTTTGGCAAATTTCAGTGATGCACTCTCATCGAAATGTAAATGTCTCCGACGACTTGACCTATCGGAAAACTATTTGGGTGAACCTGGAAATCCAGATTTAAGCAAAGTGATCTCACAACTCCTTAATCTTAGAAGAGACTTCAACCTGTGCTTAAATGACGAGTACATGTCTGAGGTTCACAATGAATTTGTATGTGTTATGGAAGAATCAATAAAAAAGAAAGGAATAATAAATCATACTATTGCTCATGGAGTGATTGTTGGTCCTGGGCGCTCAGGTAAAAACACCTTGATGAGTCGTTTGATGGGAAATGGACCGCCCAAGTCTGATACCCTTTCACCTAGTACCGGAGTATTGGAAAATATCGTTAAAGTTGAAGTGAAAAAGCTAAGTACAGTGGCCGCTGCTGTTAATAATTTAGAATGGATAAAGCTGCAGTATGATGAAGAGGCGCTTGAACTAATTATGACCACAGCAAGGCATCACTCCGCTACAACCACTATATCAAAACCGATTGTGCCCAAGTATATCATTAAGGAGCAAACAGAAAGCCCTATATTAACTAGCACTAAGTCACCTATTCCTTCTAAACCCCTTCAAGTTGGTGATCCTAAACAGATGAAATATAAGATTATGGAATTTTTCAAGAAATTAAGATTTAAAATACGAAAATTTCAAGATCCTGTGGGTAAAATTCAAGAAAAAGGAAAGAGTGCAATTGTGTACACACCAGATGTTGAGCCTGTGGATATTTTTAAACAGGCAGTGAAGCTACGAGGCATGGATGCTCTACAAGAGCACCTTGAATCATCGTGGTCCCTATACCTCACCAACACAGGGGGACAGATTGAGTTTCAGGAGCATCTTCCCCTCCTTGTTTGTGGGCCATCAATCTTTTTTGTTACATTCCCTCTTCATTATGATCTTAATGAGCCTTATGATGTTTGTTACGAGTATCCAGATAGTCAAGTGGAGACCTACAAATCACCAGGAACTTTGTTGCAGGAACTACTCCAAACACTTGCAACCATCAGTGCTTCTCACTTTACAAGTGGTCAGCAGAAAGATTCTGAGGCAAGAATAAAACCCAAAGTTTTCTTTGTTGGTACACATAAAGACTGCCTACCAGCAAATAGTGCAGAAGAGATCATCCAAAGGAAGGATGAACTGCTTCAAAGTTGTGTAAGACAAACTGCTCTTTTTGATCAAGATGCAATTCAGTTTGCTGAGCATCCTAAACAGTTAATATTTGCAGTCAATAATCTTTCACATGATGAGAGCGAATTTCAGAAAATACGATCAGCTGTACAGACAACTGTTGAAAGAGATGAGTTTACAATTGAGTGCCCTTCATCATGGCTTATATTGAGCCTAATTCTCAGAGCAAAACACAAATCTGATCGGGTCTTGACCTTTGATAAGTGTTTTAGTATTGCCCGGGAATGTGGGATATCGGATCGTAAAGAGTTGACTCAAGCACTATCATTCATTCACTCAAGGCTTGGACTTGTACGATACTTTGATGTGAAAGATCTGAATACGCTTGTGGTGATTGATCCTCAAGTGCTGTTTGACAAGATCACGGATCTCATAGTCAAAACATTCACAATTGAAAATGTCGGCATTAAGAAAACAGAAGATTTTTGTCGGAGGGGGATCATTCTTGTGACAGATATGCAAAATATTAGCAATAAAGATAATGAAAAAGGCTCTGATTCACCGCTGCCATTTATATGGCTGACAAATCTATTGAACTACCTCAGAATAGCTGCCTTATTCAAAGACAGAGATGGTGATAAATATTTCTTTCCATCAGCACTTTGCCATGCACCCAAATATCAATGTAATCCACCTCGTGCATATTTATGGCCTTCATTGCTAATTGGATTCAAGAGTGGCTTCTGCCCTCGCGGAATTCCAGGGGCGCTGATCAAGTATCTCATGACAAACGAAATGAGGTCGAAAAGACATTGGAATATTATTCCAAATAAGATATTCAAAAATGAAGTTTCCTTTGCTATCCAAGCACATGGAAATATTACTCTGAGAATTCTACCTACTCATTTGGAAATCAGCTATTACTCTGAAGCGGAAGTAGTATCTGAAGAAGACTCAAACAAAGATCAGCTAATGAAAGAAGATGAACTAATGAAAAAAACTTGTGAAATGGCGTATATGCAAATCAAGAAGGCCATGAGCACCGTCACTAGTCAGTGCATGGAGTGCAGCTACTTCTTTGGCTTTTACTGCACAATACCTACATGTCAAGCTCATAGGCATCCAGCTCTACTAGAATGGGATGGAAAAAAACCATTTAAGGTAGTATGTAAGGTTGCAAACAAACGTGGAAATCTACCAAAGGGCTATGAAATTTGGAATCTCCAAAAAAAACGAAAACCAGGTAAATAATTATAATAACATAATACATATTAATAGTTAGCTGTTTGAGCTCACTACATTCTTATAGGAAAAGCACAATTGGATAAAGTGATTGATGGTGATGGCCATGGAGTTCTTAAGCACCTTGGTCAGATTGCTGATTCAATGACTGAGTGGGAAGGTCGGATTTCTGATGAACTCAAACTCACACCAGCTGATGTTGCAAGCATACATACAAAGCACCCAAGAAATCTTAAACTACAATCGTAAGAGATCTGTTGGATGACATTCTTTCTGCATGAATTGTTGATTTAGCCCATTTTGTAACCAATTACGTATTGTTTTGCATTCTTCTATAATTCTTTAGAAGAGAAGCTTTATACATATGGAAACGAAAGCTTGGTTCTGAGGCTACCTATCAGAAATTGATCCAAATCTTTGAACGAGCTGACTTTCAAAATTGTGCAGAAATGGTCAGAAATATTACATGTGAAGATAGAAGTGAAGTAGATGATTCCAGTTCTAGTGATTATGATGAACCTATACCCCAACCAGAGACATATCCAAATGTACAATCAAATTTCCGACCATTACCCAAACTATCAAGACGTGTCTCATCATGTGATGAATACTTACTGATAAATCCAGCCACTGCTACCAAGCTTCCAAAAGGTGATTATGTTGTTGATTATAATATGAAAACTTGTTGATAATTATTATGCATTAATTTTTTTAAATTAGGTCACGTACATGATCAGAAAGTACTGGAGTCACATGATATTTCCATTGTACCCATGATATCATCTAAGCACAAGGTGAATAAAGTTTCTGTACTATTCTTATAATTATAATATTATACTTATTATAGTATGCCACAAGCAGAATTTTATTCAGAGCAAAAGGTTAATGTTTATCCTACACTTGTAGCCAACAGCTGCAACTCCTGTCCCACCACCCAAAACAGAAGCATCTCCAAATTATCCAATCTGTATTGGATTGTATGATTATTCTTCAAAAGAAAGTCAAGATTTGAGCTTTATGAAAGGTGATTTGATGTACATTATCAATGATAAGGAAGGTAAGTGGTGGTTTGCACGCAATAAGGATAGTGGAGAAGAGGGCTACATTCCCAGCAACTTTGTAGCTGCTGCGTACAAGAGTGATTATACTGCAAAGTAAGTTGGGCTGCCTGAATGTGCCCGGGTGGATTATTATCCCCCTTTCCCTCCATCTCTTTTTCTTCTCTCTTATAGATGGTTCTTTGGAATAATGAAACGTGTGGCTGCTGAAAAGCTACTTATGCAAAAATGTAATAGTTATGGGTCATATCTTATCCGACAAAGTGAAAGTGGAAAAAATATTTATGCACTCTCTGTTAGAGATAGGGATCAAGTTAAGCACTATGGGATTAGAAAATGGAGAATTCTTTATCACTATGCGTTCCAGATTCAAAACTCTTCAAGACCTAGTAACCCACTATCAACAGGAAGCTGATGGACTTTGTATCAATCTCAAGAGGCCCTGTGTTTTTCCTACTGATATTTCAGGAAAAGGTATTGATGAATGGCAAATTGATAGAAGTGATATAAGACTCCTTAGGAAACTAACGTCTCATAATTTAACTGAAGTGTGGGAGGGTGTATGGAATAACACTACACCAGTTGCAGTTAAGAAACTCAAACCAAATCAAAACATGACTGTAGATGAATTTTTGCAATCAGCAAATCTGATGAAGAAATTACTACACCCCAAGCTTGTTCACCTCTATGGTCTTTGTTCAACCGAAGAGCCTGTATTCATTATCACTGAGCCCATAAAGCATGGGAGCTTGCTAGATATCTTGGGTGGTAAGGGGAAGTCACTAGGACTTCCCCAGCTAATTCGCATGGCTGAACAAGTGGCAGCAGGAATGGCCTATCTTGAGGAGAATAATATCGTTCACAGGGATTTACGAGCCAACAATATCTTGGTTGGAGAAGGTCTAATCTGCAAATTAGCCAACTTTGAACTAGCTCGAGTAACGCATAAGGGTGTCTATGATGGTCAAAAAGGGGAAAAGATTGCTATCAAATGGACAGCACCAGAGGCTCTCCTACATAATAGGTTCAGCATCAAGTCAGATGTTTGGTCATTTGGGATTGTTTTTTATGAAATCATCACTTGTGGTAAACCACCCTATTTTAGCATGACCGATGCTGAGGTGGAGCAGCAAATACGACACGGCTACCATATGCCCCGACCTATAGGATGTCAAGGCAAGCTCTATGATATCATGCTCAACTGCTGGCAAGTTGAGCCTGCTAACCGACCCACATTTGAGACCCTCCAGCAGGCACTAACATTGTATAATTATAATGTGAAGCATAATGTGAAGGAACAATGGACATTGCCAAAACATTTATGAACAAAAAGGTGTGTCAGTTATATAACATTTTGTGTGGTCACTCGTACTTTCCTCAAGATATTTTTGTATATTCATGTCACTATTACTCCACCAGATCTCACCATATGGTTCTTAGTCGGCCTCTTGCACACACTAATTCATTTTTACATTCATTTGTACCCAATTTTATTTCTTTGTGGAACAGTCTGTCTGCAGAACAAGTATCTGCTCCATCACTACATGCATTTAAGAGATTAGTATGTCTGCTTCTTGAAAAAAAGAAACTACCCGGTAAGTTAAGAGCCTCAGCTGGTTTGAGAGGTGCAATACAGTTCCTCAGTGGATCCTAGTTGCCATCGAAAAATGCAAAACTTGCATAAAAAATTCTGTTGCCGACGATGAGCCTATCCCTGTCACTAGCTGTGTCAAGTTCTCCCGCTCAGCTTTTCATACTGAAGGATTCCTGCGTAAATTAGGAAGTTTTTGGAAGAATCTTGAGTGGCCTGAGCCTCTTATGTCGTCTTGTTATGCTGTAATGATAGTGAATGGAATAGCTGAATGCAGTGGGTACTATGTGTCTGAATGTGGAAAGAGGCTGGGCTGTATTGAAGAGCATTTTGATGAGGAGAAAGTCAGCCAGAAGGTATCTGGACTACTACTATGCATATGTATACTGCTGCTATCTATTTTCTTCCTCTCCCTCCCTCCTCTCTCTTTCTCACTCTCTCTCCCTCCCCTCCCACTTCCCCCAAACAATGCAGCTATGTATATTCCTGAACAATGTGAATCATATTTGCAGTATAGTTTCTGAGTGTTCCGAGTGGTTAAATCTAAACCCCCTTTATGACTGGTTGGACGAAAAGCAGAAGATTGGAAAAAAGTGCAGGAGTGTGGTGGAGAAAATAATCCAAGAAAATCACGAAGCTATGTGCAGTTGCATAATAAGCAGTATTACATCAGAAATAACAAAGACGGTATAATAATATTATTATTATACTAGTTTTACTGCAATTATGCTTGAGCTATCCTAGCTTGTATTATTATATTCTACAACCCACAGATAGTTCCCAATATTCAACAACTACTGCAGAAAATGGTTCAAGACCAAAAATCAGCTAATGTTGTGAATGTAAGTGGATGTAGTAATGGCTCTGTGGCATATTGGCATGGTACAAGTATGTATATTATAGCACTATCTGGAATGTCACAATATCACGTCATATGTGGAGGTCAATAATCAACCACTTGCTCATGTGTTTGTTTTACTGTGTAGCAATCAGATACTACAGCTACTGTATTCTGTGCACCACTGCTGGACTACCTCACCGATTATCTGACCACCTTCACTAGCTGTTTGGACCCGCCAATAGCCAGTGGGTGAGTTCACTGATAATAGCATTATTATTTGATCATAACTAGCGCACGTCTTTGGAGAATGAGTAAGCTTAACTTAGGTCATTAATTTTGGACAAGCACTACTCTTGGACTATGTATAATGCTATACATATATACTGGTCAGTATATACTTTTGTGCACAAAATATCATATTGTAACAGTATTTTTCACACTCACTTGATGCATTTTGTTGTAGTATCCTGCTATACTTGTGGGAAGCTTCAGTGGATTCAGTGGAGAAGTGTGCTGATGAGATCCCGCGGAGAAAGGGCAGAGACTCCACCCATCTCTACTATAAGCTTTTTATGGCGCTGAGTTTGCTGAGGGAATTCTTCTACTGTGGTGGAAAGGGCATTCAAAAGGAACAGCTGGATACCAAGAAATTTGAGGTTTGTTGCTTCTAGTATGGTTAAATGCTGATAGTGATTTAATGTATCATCAAGCTATAAAGTAGCTAATTTTAATGGCTAATTGCCTATTATTTTTTATATTGGACTCGACTGAGTTTTGTGAATGTAGCTAGACTCTAATGAAGACTATCTCCATCATAATGTCATTGCAGAAGCTCCACTCGAGACTATACATCCTCAGTAAATCCACAGAAGACTTGGTGTCTCAGTATCTCTCTGACTTGGCTCAACTCCAGCCCAGAGATGACGATGGAGGAGGAGGAGGAGGAGGAGAAGAGAAGGAGACATTTGGGATGCTCCACTTTTCTGTGGCCTATCTCAAGGATAGATCTACCCTTGAGGTTGATGTCATACAAGCAGTGGACTTGCCTGCTTTAGACCGTGATGGTATGTTAGCTATTTGCATTGCATTACTACTCATAATTTTTTGGTAAATACTTAATACTGTATATACTCATGCATTTGGGTTTATTAGTGGCCGCCGCCAGTAGCAATTTACTTTTCTGTGGTTATGAGGTAATTATGGTGTAGTATTATGATGAAACCTATGGTGTAATCTCTATGAGATAATTATGAGAAAAGTTAGGGCCTCAATGGATCCTTTCTGAGACTTGAAAATTGGCAAGTATGTAGAATAGATTAAAAACTGATTGCTACTCTCTCTGATAAGTACCGCTGGCCGAAGTTCACGCATTCTCTTAGCTGACGTAATCCTGTGGATAAATCCTTGTGCCATGCTGCGAACAATCTGATGCTTGGAAGCTGTACGGTGCTATCGAGTTCATCTGCTCTCCTGTGATTGAAGCATTGAAACTTGTCACTATTGAGAACAAGAGTCACTCCATCTCTGCGATTGAATTGAGGCGCTGGCATTGATGTGGCTTGTAGACTGTGCACGCACTATGTTGACGACCATTACCATATTATACACCATAAGAACTATGCAGCTACTGGAGATGTGGTCAAGGTTTCATTAATTTTAAAAGCAATTGGTTTTATCTGTCCATAGATTATCTATGATCTGTCTATCTGTCATCTAAAGGAGATGGGTGGGATAATTCAAAGCCGATGCATCTATGTGCTTAACATTATGTGATGACGTGTGATTCATTAATTTGTCCTTGTAGGCTCGAGTGATCCTTATGTGAAAGTGTCGCTAATGCCTTCGTGGATATTCCGCAATGCATCCAAAAAAACCAAGGTGTATAAGAACACAACCAAACCATTGATTGATGAAGAAATGAACATGTAAGTCATAATTATTATTATTATGTGGGTGTGTGTATATGTGGGGGGGGGGGGGGGGGGGGGGGGGGGGGGGAGGGGGGGTTGGATTGATGTATTGGCAATTTGCAGTGGCCATGGCATTAATTAGGGGTTAGGGGCAAAACATTACCCCCTCACTTTTTATGATAGGCTTAAACCCTTCATTCATCATTTTGCAGACAAGCTTCGGAAGAGAAGTTAAATAGTGAGAACACTATGCTCTTATTCACAGTTTTTGATTGGGATCTAGTGAAAGAGGATGACTTTGCTGGGATGTGCATTGTGCCTTGTAAAGATATACCAAGGCTACAGGGAACTGATGCTGAACAACAGAGAGCCATGATTTTGGAAGTAGATGCTCCACAAAGAAAAGTTTTCAGATTATCACTTTTTCATCCTCCTGGAAAAGCTGCATCACCCATCCGAGCTGAACTGGAATCCAGAGCTAAACTTAATGACTCAAAAGCAAAGCAAGTCATCGAAGCAGTGCCATTGCCAAATCCAAGATGAAGTACACGATGCAATCATGGTCTTTTATTCATCAGTATATAGCTATAGCTACAGCGCTGTAAACACTGATTGCCTAGGTCATTTAATTTTATATAATTGACTACCTCAATTTCCAGAGTGTGCCACATTGCAGTATTGTAATCATTAATGATGATTACTTAAATTTTTTTTGTCAGTGAAAGCAAGCAGCACATCACATTGTTTCAACTTTGCCATCATCATTATGTGAACAGATGTACATGGAGTGCATTGGCAGCTCGTCAAGCAACATCTCTATCTCTAGTTTGCAATCATATGCATGTGCATGACTTCAAGTTTAATAAGCATCATGCAGTTCAGGGTGCCCCATATATAGATGCTTATATAAGTTGTGCGTGTATCGTAAGTATGTGGTACGTATATATGTGTGCATTATGTGTCAAGTGATATTCCATATTAGGGGCCTTGTCCAAAGTCCTTGTGGAAAAATTAACGTCATTATGACGTTAACATTTTACCCCCTCCCCCCTTTCTTAATGTCGCAGCATTTCAGCATAGATTCAATACTGAAACTCTAATTCTGCTCCATTTAGCCTACACAGTCGATATTCACTTGTATTCTACAGTGCTAGCTATGTCTTCATGAATTCATAGCATACCTGTGCTTCTTTAACAGTTTCTTGCTTGCCTGTAGCTACGTGCACACTTTCAGCTAGGTAGTGCTTGATACAGCTGTCACAAAAATACAAATTTTGACACTGCTGGAGGTGTGTCTAGACTTGTTCAACCACAAGAATGCATTACACAACTTAAGCTAAAATCTGCTGACAATGCAGTTGTAAAAACCCTCCCCCCTAACGTCATAATGACGTTAATTTTTCCACAAGGACTTTGGGCAAGCCCCCTTAAGCTATTGATTGCTAGCATGCTACCAGATGGCCACAGTAGTGTGATGGCCACAACTATACATGATAAACACTACATGTAGCCTGCGGTGATCTGATTGGAGCTTCATGGCCATGAAGACATACACATGCAGGCTACATCCTGCAGGCAATGAATATTAAAAGAGGGGACTTCCCAAAGTCCCCATACTGGCAAAATTTTAGGGCTGCTATATGCCACAGGATTGAGCAATCTTGCTGAGTAAAATAGTTTGTATCAATGTGGCTCAAATCTTCTTAGACCGTTCTACTGAACTAGAATGCCAAACAATTGAGGACGTCCTTGAGAACTGTGTGAAGATGATAATTTTTGTCTGGTAGTGAGTTCTTAATTATTGTTAGTTACATATTCAGTAGTCCTCAAGGGAGTAGCTAACTACACTCTGAATAGTTTCAATATAAAAGCTATAAGCAACCCTGTAAGTCATGGAGGAAGAGATTTCAAGAATTCTAACTGGTATCAAAGAGAAGAGTCGCAGTGTATGTACAAATCAGTTGAAGCACTATGTGTGCAATTTGAAGAATGTGTATGTGGATGAATTAGAACTATCAGAGCTAGTATTAGAAAAAGAGCCTGACACTGAAATGGGCAGTGATGATGGGAAGCAGGTTCGTGTACCTTACAGCAGCATATTTGATCCACAATTGACTAAGGTGAAACCAGATGCTGCCCGCAAAACAGTCCTAATACAAGGTGAAGCTGCTGTGGGAAAGACTATGCTATGCTTGTCAGTGGTGGAGGAGTGGGCTAGTGGAAAGCGATTTCAAAAATTTCAGCTTGTCCTTTTATTGCCTCTTAGTTTCAGGAATGTAGCTTCAGCTAGTTCCCTTTCAGGGCTACTTAATGTGCTCTATGCTGATTTCAAACCAGGTACTAGCTCCAAAGTGGCCAGCTACTTGAAGAGGAATGGGCAACACAACATTCTTCTTATAGCTGATGGGTGGGAGGAGCTTCAGGACTCCCAGTGCCAAGCAGGGTCATTCTTACACTCTCTTCTCTTTAGCAGTGACATCATCCCCATTTCATCCACTACAGTTCTTATTACCTCCAGACCAGGCTGCATTAAGACAAACGTTATGCAGTCCGCAATTGATCGGTTAATTACTTTGACCGGATTTGACACAAAGGCAATTGAGTCTATAGTCCAATCAGAATTTGCAGGTGATTTTAAGAGTATCCGCTACCTTACAGCACAGCTGAATGATAATCCCTTAATAGCAAGTGCATGTGGAACTCCTCTTAATCTTGCCATAGTTTGTGATCTTTGTCGAGCTAGTGATGCTGAACCCCTACCAGATACCATGACGAAATTGTATTCAAAGCTGATTTGGACACTTGCTTCAGCTAGCATAGAAAGTAGTGATTCTCATGAACGTAGCTTGTCCAGCCATCATCATCTTCCTGAGGAGCTGCAGCAGTTATGGTGGCAAGTTTGTGAACTAGCTTTCAGGAATGTTGAGACAGTTTGCAACGCTTTTTCTTCTACAGCACTTACATCATCAAACTTTAAGAAAATCTCACACTTTGGTTTAACTAAGCCAATAGCAGGAACTGGATCATCCTCTTTCATTCATCCTAACTTTGAAAAGTATCTTGCTGCCCTACATCTTGCAAAGCAGCCAAAAGAAGCACAGCTTAAATTCATGCATGAATTTGTAGCCAAAGAGTGCAAAAATAAAATACCAATAACATTCTGGTACTTCTTTGTCAGTAACTATGCACATCAGGTAGCCAACCTGAATCCTGATGTTGTTGATCAAGTTCTGAAGATTTTATTAGCAGCCTATTGCACTACCAAACAAGAGTACTATATGGATCTTTGCCATTTGTCATATGAAGCAAAGCATGATGTAGTCAATCAGAAGGTAGTTCAAGCTATCAGCATCATGGGTACTGGAGTGTTAAGGTTTGGCCAGTCATGTGATGTGTATGACTTCAATTCCATGGTGTATGTGCTTCAAAATGTAACGCAAGAGAATAAAGTGGAGATCAACTTTCAAGACTGCAATCTGAGACCCGAATATATAAATCACCTGGCAAATGTTCTGTGTGAAAAATCTAGCATGGTTCAGATCAAAGGTCTTAATCTGAGCGATAATAGGCTCAGAAATTCTCTAGCAGTTGATTTTTTTAATCAAGCTGCTGCTGCTCTTAAATCCTTGAAGGTTCTCATCCTCCGTAACTGTGACATTGGGACAACCTTGGATATCAAAGCCATACTGTTTACATTAACACAGTCTACTTCTCCAACACTGACTCACTTTGATCTATCATTTAATTGCATATCAATTTCTTTCTTGCAAGTTTTGCAACAGCATCTTGAGTCTTATGACACGTTTGAAAGCCTACAAAATTTAGGCCTAAAGGGATCGTTAAACAATGATGTGACAACAAGTTTTTTGGTAGATTTCAGTGATGCACTGTCATCAAAATGTAAATGTCTTCGACGACTTGACCTATCCGAAAACAACTTGGGAGAACCTGGAAATCCAGATCTATGCAAAATTATTTCACAACTCCTTAGTCTTGGAAGAGATTTTAACTTGTGTTTAAATGATAAATATATGTCTGAGGTTCATGATGAATTTGTATGTGTGATGGAAGAGTCAATAAAAAAGAAAGGAACAATAAATCATACTATGGCTCATGGAGTGATTGTTGGTCCTGGGCGCTCAGGTAAAAACACATTGATGAGTCGTTTGATGGGAAATGGACCGCCCAAATCCGATACCCTTTCACCTAGCACTGGAGTATTGGAAAACATAGTTAAAGTTGAAGTGAAAAAGCTGTGCACAGTTGCCACCGCTGCTAATAATTTAGAGTGGAAAAAGTTGCAGTATGATGAAGAGGCACTTGAGCTGATCATGACCACAGCAAGGCATCACTCTGCAACAACCACTATATCAAAACCGATTGTGCCCAAGTACATCATTAAGGAGCAAACAGAAAGACCTATGATAACTAGCTCTAAGTCACGTATTCCTTTCAATCGTCTTGGTGGTCCTAAACATAAGACAAAACACAGGATTGTGAAGCTTTTCAAGAAATTTAAGAGATCTATAAAACGAAAATCCGATCAAGATTCTGTGATTCATAAAAAAGAAAGGAGTGCAATTATATATGCACCAGATGTTGAGCCTGTGGATATACTTAAACAGGCAGTGAAGCTACGAGGCATGGATGCTCTACGAGAGCACCTTGAATCATCATGGTCCCTATACCTCACCAACACAGGAGGACAGATTGAATTTCAGGAGCATCTTCCCTTCCTTGTCTGTGGGCCATCAATCTTTTTTGTTACATTCCCTCTTCATCATGATCTTGATAAGCCTTATGATGTTTGTTATGAGTATCCAGATGGTCAAGTGGAGACGTACAGATCACCAGGAACATTACTGCAGGAACTACTCCAAACACTTGCAACCATCAGTGCTTCTCACTTTACAAGTGGTCAGCAGAGAGATTCTGAGGCAAAAATAAAACCCAAGGTTTTCTTTGTTGGTACACACAAAGACTGCCTACCAGAAAATAGTGCAGAAGAGATCATCCAAAGGAAAGATAAACTACTTCAAAACTATGTAAGACAAACAGATCTATTTGATCACGGTTCTATTCAGTTTGCGGAGCATCCTAAGCAATTAATATTTGCAATTAATAATCTTTCAGATGATGATGACGAATTTCAGAAAATACGATCAGCTGTACAGATCACTGTGGAAAAGGACGAATTTACAATCGAGTGTCCTTCATCATGGCTAATATTGAGCCTAATTCTCAGAGCAAAGCATAAATCTGATCAGGTTTTGACCTTTGACAAGTGTTTTAGCATCGCTTGGGAATGCGGGATAGCTGATCCTAATGAATTAAAACAAGCTTTGTCATTCATTCACTCAAAGCTCGGTCTTGTGCGATATTATAATGTGAAAGACCTAAATGCATTTGTGGTAATAGATCCTCAGGTGCTTTTTGACAAAATCACAGATCTTCTTGTCAAAACCTTTACTGTTGAAAATGTTGATGTTAATGAAATAGAAGATTTTCATCAGAGAGGCATTATCCCTGTGGCAGCCATGCAAAAAATTAGTGTTAAGAGCAGTTCTGATTCACAGCTTCCATTTATATGGCTGACATATTTATTGAACTACCTCAGAATAGCTGCATTCTTTACAGATAAAGATGGTGACAAATATTTTTTCCCATCAGCACTGTGCCATGCGCCAGAATCTCATTTTATCCTACCTCTTAACAAACATTTATGGCCTTCATTGCTGGTTGGATTCAAAAGTGGCTTCTGCCCTCGTGGTATTCCAGGGGCACTGATTAAGTATCTCATGACAAATGAAATGAAGTCAAAAAGAAGTTGGAATATTATTCCAAATAAAGTATTCAAAAATGAAGTTTCCTTTGCTATCCAGGCACATGGAAATATAACTCTGAGAATTCTACCTACTCACTTGGAAATCAGTTATTACTCTGAAGCAGATTCAATGGAAGTATTGTCAGAAGAAGAGGATGAGCTAATGAAGAAAACCTGTGAAATGGCATATATGCAAATCAAGAAGGCCATGAGCACTATCACTAGTCAGTGCATAGAGTGCAGCTTTTTCTTTGGCTTTTACTGCACACTATCTACATGTCAAGCTCATAGGCATCCAGCTCAACTTGAGTGGGATGGAAAAGATCCATTTAAGGTAAAATGTAAGGTTGCAAACAAACGTGGAAATCTGCCAGAGGGTTATGATATTTGGAACCTTCAAAAGATTCTGAAGAGAAAATCAAGTAATACACTCTGATAGCATAGCACTTGCAATTTTTATTTATTTGAACTCATTATACTCTTTTAGGAAAAATACAATTGGATAAAGTGATAGATGGTGATGACCATGGAGTTCCTAAGCACCTTGGTCAGATTGCAGATTCAATGACTGAGTGGGAAGGTCGGATTTCTGACGAACTCAAACTCACACCAGCTGATGTTGCAAGCATCCACACAAAGCACCCAAGAAATCTTAAGCTACAATCGTAAGACATCCATGTATTCAGTAATGTTCATTCTGTATATCCAATTGTTCATCTAGCTAGCCCATTTTGTATGCACGAGTTTCATAAGTGGCTTTTACAACCATTCTGCACAGGAGAGAAGCTTTAGATATATGGAAGCGAAAGCTTGGTTCTGATGCTACCTACATGAGATTAATAAATGTCTTTGAACAAGCTGGCTTTCAAAATACTGCAGAAATCGTTAGAAGCATTGTGTGTGAAGATGAAAGTGAAGAAGATTCTAGTGATTATGATGAGCCTATACCCCAACCAGAGACGTATCCAAATGTACAAATATACCCTCTACCATCACTCAAACACTCAAAACGTGTCTCTTCATGTGATGAATACGTACTGATAAACTCAGTCACTGCCAATATTCTTCCAAAAGGTGCATGAGCATTGCTAATAATAATGTAAGTATGATATAATATAGTTTTTAAACCAGGTCAAGTACATGATCAGAAAGTACTGGAGTCACATGATGTGTTTGTTGTACCCATGTTATCATCTAAGCATAAGGTGGGTGAAATTGATGTGCTCAAAATTTATGTCAGAGCAAAAGGTAACCACAATTTTATCCTTTATTTTGTAGCCAATAGCAGAAACTCCCGTCCCACGACCCAAAATAAAAAAGCCTCCAAATTATCCAATCTGTATTGGATTGTATGATTATTTTGCAAGAGAATCTCAAGATTTAAGCTTCATGAAAGGTGATTTGATGTACATTATCGATCATAAAGATGAGAGGTGGTATGCACGCAAGAAGGATGGTGGACAAGAGGGCTACATTCCCAGCAACCATGTGACTGAGTATAGGAGTTACTTAAAGGCTGAAAAGTAAGTTAGGTGCCACATGTGCCTGGGTAAGTACATTTTGCTATCATTAGTGTAATGTTGTTATCCTATTTTAGCTTCATCCCAAGGCCACTCCCATGTATTCAATGATACATTCTCTTTCCCTCTCTCTCTTGTAGGTGGTTCATTGATGGAATCAACCGTGAGGATGCTGAGAAACAACTTATGTCCCCATTAAATAGTTACGGATCATATCTTATCCGAGAAAGTGAAAGTCACCGTACTCTTGGTTGTTATGCACTTTCTGTTCAAGACAGGGATCTAGTTCAGCACTATAAGATTTTTCAGTCAGTCAATCATGAATTTTATATCACTGAACACTGCAAGTTCAAGACTCTTCAAGATCTTGTAGCTCATTATCGATGGCAAGCTGATGGACTTTGTGTCAATCTCAGGAAGCCCTGCATCATCACTACTATTGACGCTTATGGACCCAAACCCGATGATTCAGAATGGGAAACTGATAGACCTGAACCCGATGATTCAGAATGGGAAACTGATAGAAGTGGTATAACATTAGTTAAGAATCTCGAACTAATGTCTAATAGTTTAACTGAAGTGTGGAAAGGAATATGGAATAAGACCACACTGGTTGCAGTTAAGACACTCAAACCAAACCAAAATAATATGACTGTAGATGAATTTTTGCAATCAGCAAATCTGATGAAGAAATTACGACACCCACAACTTGTTCAACTCTATGCTCTTTGTTCAAAAGAAGAGCCTGTAATCATTATCACTGAGCTCATGAATCATGGGAGTTTGCTCAATTATTTGCGTGATAACGGGAAATTAAAACTCCGCCAGCTGATTCACATGGCCGAACAAGTTTCATCAGGAATGACCTACCTTGAGAAGCAGAATATCATTCACAGGAATTTATCAGCAAAGAATATTCAGGTTGGAAAAGACCTATTATGCAAAGTGGCTAACTTTGAACTAGCTCGAATAGTGGATAGAGACATCTATGAGGGTCAAGAAAAGGAAAAAATTGCTATTAAATGGATGGCACCAGAGGCTACCTTACACTACAGGTTCAGTGTCAAGTCAGATGTTTGGTCATTTGGGATTGTTCTCTATGAAATTATCACTTGTGGTAGAACACCCTATCCTGACATGACCAATGCTGAGGTGAAGCACCAAATACAGCAAGGCTACCGTATGCCCCAACCATTAAATTGCGAATGTCCAGATAAGCTCTATGGCATCATGCTGAACTGCTGGCAAGTGGAGCCTGTAAACCGGCCCACCTTTGACACCCTCCAGCAAGAACTACTGAATTTTTTCGATCCTACTAGCAAGTGGAGCCTGTAAACCGGCCCACCTTTGACACCCTCCAGCAAGAACTACTGAATTTTTTCGAACCTGACTAATCCCTATCCTACACATTTCCTCCATGCATGAAATCCATATATATTTGTCTATATAGCTAGCTAGTGTAGCTTTGTTGCTGCTAGTTTTTTCAGGTAAAATTTGCCATGATTGTTGTGGCCTTTTTTGTACTGAACTATAATTATTATCAGGAGTAGATTAGATAGGAGTGTTGAACTGCATACAACAGCGTTCCGGTAGGATGACGTAGTAGTATGGCTTGTAATGAAACCAAGCTGTACCTCCCAGTTTATACAGTGACACAGCCAGTCTCACACTGCTGTGGGTGAGGGCACAGCTGCATCTAGTGAGCCATGGCAACCACAGGTCTGAGTTTACATAACACCTACTTAAGCTACACAGCATGAGGCACCGATTACTATTTTGCTTGCTCGGAATGCTATACAGGCTTCTGTATGGGAGTTCAACACTCCTATCTAATCTGCTCCTGTTATTATACAAGCTATAGTGGAGGTGCAAATTTAATGTTATAACTGGCCAAGAAGCCCACATTTAGGATTATGAATGTGTTTGATGATTGATGACGTTGTGGTGTTATCATTATGGGATAGGTAATCAGAGCATCTTTAGCTACAGCTTGTTTCTGTAGCTATATGCATATACCCCAATAATTTATAGTCTCTTCTATGTTGATGTTCAGCACAGAACTAGACAATAATGAGACCATGGCAGTCTCAGTGCTCACCCACAAATGAAATGAGGTGAGGTCTTGTGTGGGTGTGGTATCTTAAGTGTGGCCTGATCTCTCCCTTTCAGCCTAGCTTACGGTCCTGATTAACAATATTAAATGTACTTAGCTATGGCCCTTCCCCTGTGACACAGGCAATTAGCTGAACGGACATGATTAGATACCTCACTGTCGCCTTTAATGTGGCTTAAGCTATGACCTGCTGCTCACATAATATACTTTGAAATTGGTCGTAGCTTGTACTACGTATACAGTGTGTGGGTGCATCAAAGGCACTAGCATAAACCACCAAATTGAAGGTGTACTCTACTAACTGCCAATTAGCTATATACTACGCTTAGTCAGCAATAGATGGTAGTTCAACTACAGCTGTTACGTAGTACAAGCTAGACAAATTGCACACTACTGAGGTTATCACACATAAAATTAATATTATGTTCGGTGATTATGCAAATAGACACCTTGGCGGAAACATATTATATTATGTTTCCATCCCCTGGGATTCTCCCCCCCCCCCCCCACCCCCCTCCAAGATGGAGAGCCAAGTTTGGCAATATGCTAGAGCCTCATGACACAAACTATCTAGCTAGATTCGGGTAGTGGATAATTTTCGTGGGGGGCTAATTTTCGTTATTTTCGTACTACCCTGTGCATTAAATTTATCTGACACATAGAATTTCCTATAGCTTTCCTAAAAGTACAAATAAGGAAATGCCTCTTTTTTTTACTGTGAATTCTCTATAGATTTTTGTGGGCCTAGCTTACATTTGTGTACATTACTAGTATAATATTATCTTATAAATAGAGTATGCAGGGAACTGTTGCCAAACAACAGAGAGCTATGATTTTGGAAATGGATGCCCCGCAGAGAAAGGTTTTCAGATTATCACTTTTCACCCTCCCAGACAAGCTGCATCACCCATCCAAGCTGAACTGGAATCCAGAGCTAAACTTAGTGACTTAAAAAACAAAGCAAATCCTTGAAGCAGTAGCTACCAATTAATTCAAATAAAGTTATTATCAGAGTCCTTTATTCATCAGCCATAGTGTTAAAAAAACTGATCGCCTAGGTCATTAACTTATCTCAATTTCATGAGTGCATATACCATGTGCGTAATGTAATCATTAATGATGATTTTGTCCAATCACATCACATTTTGTCAACATCATCATGCACTGTCAACAATAATATTATTATAACAAGCATAAAAATAAACCTGCATGGAATGTGTGTGGGCACCTCGTCATGATTTTTCATCTTATCTCAAGGCGCTATGCCTGCAATAGAGCCGTCACATCATATTATGGGCAGCACTACACATACTGGCTGGTCAGAAACCTTATCATGTGCATGTGTTATCACGCGGGTGTATACATGTTTGTACCGTGACCGCACAGTTTGTGATAATCAAAAATATTAAAAAGGAGTCAAATTATTGGGTCATATTATACAGAATTTTATTGGACATCAGCCTTTCCCGCGAGTCATCCCGATCGAGCTCAAGCTCGTGCCATGCGAATGAGACTATCATTGATTTAGAGTACTAAAGTTTTATTTGTTATCTAGCTAATCATAATAATATTATAACTATTTATTTGCATTGGTCAGTTGCAACTGGGTGCTCAGACGTTAAATTAACCGAGTCGGTGCCGCGGATCAGTGACAATAATCCCACCTATACTGATCATGGATGATGAAATTTCAAGTTGTTTGGTCTGTATCAAAGAAAGATATCGCAATGTAAGTTCTTACCACACGAAACAGTATCCATGTCACTTGAAGACCGTTAATATACATGGATTGGAATTGTTGGAGTCGGTGTTAGAAAAGGAATCTGGCATCTCAGGAGAGGTCAGGCAGATCCGTATACCATACAATCGCCTATTTGACCCAATATATGATGAAATAACATCAAAGCCGTCAAATAGTATGGCTCCTCGAAAAGTGATACTAATCCAAGGTGAAGCTGCCATGGGAAAAACGATGTTATGTATGTCAGTTGTGGAGGAATGGGCTAGTGGAAAGCTATTTCAGGGATTTCAACTTGTGCTTTTACTACCTCTCAGTTCCAGGAATGTAGCTTCAGCTAGTTCCCTTTCAGGGCTGCTCAATGTGCTGTATGCTGATCTCGAAGGTGATACTTGCTCTACAGTGGCCAAATACTTAACCAAGAAAAAGAGTCACAATATTCTACTTATTGCTGATGGGTGGGAAGAGCTTCATGATTCCCAGTGCCAAGCAGGGTCATTCTTACAATCTCTTCTTTTTAGCAGCGACATCATACCCAATTCATCCATTACAGTTCTTATTACCTCTAGACCAGGCTGCCGCCAAGTTCAAATGTTAAATGTTATGCAGTCAGCTAATGATCGTTTAATCACTTTGACTGGATTTGATAGAAGAGCCGTTGAATCCGTAATCCAGTCTGAGTTTGCTGGTGACTTAAGGAGAATCCGCTACCTCACAGCACAGCTGAATGATAACCCATTAGTTGCAAATGCGTGTAGTATTCCTCTCAATCTTGCTATAGTATGTCACGCTGACAATGCTGAACCCCTACCTGATACCATGACAAAGTTGTATTCAAAGTTGATTTGGACACTTGCTTCTATTAGCATAACACATCCTCACGAAAATAACTTGCAATTTTCTAGCCATCATGATCTTCCTGAGGAGCTACAACAGTCATGGTGGCAAGTATGTGAACTAGCTTTCAGGAACTTTGAGAAGGGTCACAATATTATTTGCACTCCATTAGATGCAGCATTTACTTCATCAAAATTAAAGGAAATCTCATATTTTGGTTTAATTAAGCCAATAGCAGAAACTGGAGACACACTATCCTTCTCTTTCATTCATCCTCGTATTGAAGAGTATCTTGCCGCTCTACATCTTGCAAAGCAGCCAAAAGAAGCACAGCTTAAATTCATGCGTGAATTGGTAGCCAATGAAGAGTGCAGAATTAAAATGGGTATTTCATTCTGGCACTTTTTCGTCAGTAGCTACGCACATCAGGTAGCCAACTTGAATCCTGATGTTGCTGATCAAGTTTTGAAGACTTTATTAGCAGCCTATTGCACTACCAAACAGAAGTACTGCATGGACCTTTACCATCTGTCTTATGAAGCAAAGCATGATGTAGTCAATCAGAAAGTAGTCGAAGCTATCAGCACCGTGGGTACTGGAGTTATAAGATTTGGTCATGCACATGATGCATACGATTTCAATTCCATGGTGTATGTGCTTCAAAATGTAACACAAGAGAGTGAAGTGGAGATCAACTTTCAAGACTGCAATCTGAGACCTGAATATGTAAATCACCTAGCAAATGCTTTGTGTGAAAAATCTAGCATTGTTCAAATCAAGGGGCTTAATCTGAGTGGAAACAGGCTCAGCAATTCTCTAGCGGTTGACTTCTTTAGGAAAGCTGCTGCTGCTCTTAAATCCTTAAAGGTTCTTATCCTCCGTAACTGTGATATTGGGACAACCTTGGATATCAAAGCCATACTATCTACATTAACACAGTCCACCTCTCCAACACTAACTCACTTTGATCTGTCATTTAATCGGATATCAATTTCCTTCTTGCAAGTTCTGCAACAGCACCTTGAATATTATACAACATTTGAAAGTCTGCAAAATTTTAGCCTAAAGGGATCGCTAAACAATGATGTGACAATAACCTTTTTATCAAATTTCAGTGATGCACTCTCAACTAATTGTAAACTTCTCCGACGACTTGACCTATCTGAAAACAATTTGGGTGAACCTGGAAATTCAGACCTATGCAAAGTGATTTCTCAGCTCCTTAGTCTTGGAAGAGACTTCAACTTGTGTTTAAATAACGAATATATGTCTGAGGTTCACGATGAATTTGTATGTGTGATGGAAGAGTCAATAAAAAAGAAAGGAACAATAAATCATACTATTGCTCATGGAGTGATTGTTGGTCCTGGGCGCTCAGGTAAAAACACCTTGATGAGTCGTTTGATGGGAAATGGACCGCCCAAGTCTGATACTATTTCATCTAGTACTGGAGTATTGGAAAGCATAGTTAAAGTTGAAGTGAAAAAACTAAGTACAGTGGCTACTGCTGTTAGTAATTTAGAGTGGAAAAAGCTGCAGTATGATGAAGAGGCACTTGAGCTGATCATGACCACAGCAAGGCATCACTCTGCTACAACTACTAAATCAAAACCTGTTGTAACCAAGTACATCATTAAGGAGCAAATAGAAAGTCCTATAGTAACTAGTGCTAGGTTACCTATTCCTTCTAAAAGCCTTCGTCCGAAACAGACAAAACATAAGATTGTGAAGCTCTTCAACAAACTAAAAAGATTTAAGGCACAAAAATCCAATCAAGATTCTGTGGGTAATGTTCAAGAAATAGAAAAGAGTGCAATCGTGTACACACCAGATGTTGAGCCTGTGAATATTTTTAAGCAGGCAGTGAAGCTACAAGGCATGGATGCTCTACGAGAGCACCTTGAATCATCGTGGTCCCTTTACCTCACCAACACAGGGGGACAGATTGAGTTTCAGGAGCATCTTCCCCTCCTTATTTGTGGGCCATCAATCTTTTTTGTTACATTCCCTTTACATCATGATCTTGATAAGCCTTATGATGTCCGCTATGAGTATCCAGATGGTCGAGTGGAGACTTATAAATCACCAGGAACATTACTACAGGAACTACTCCAAACACTTGCAACCATCAGTGCTTCTCACTTCACAAGTGGTCAGCAAAGAGATTCTAAGGCAAGAGTAAAACCCAAAATTTTCTTTGTTGGTACACACAAAGATTGTCTACCAGGAAATGGTGCAGAAGAGATCATCCAAAGGAAGGATGAACTGCTTCAAAGTTGTGTAAGACAAACAGCTCTTTTTGATCAAGATGCAATTCAGTTTGCTAAGCATCCTAAACAGTTATTATTTGCAGTCAATAATCTTTCAGATAATGATGACGAATTTCAGAAGATACGATCAGCTGTACAGATAACTGTTGAAAGAGATGAGTTTACAATTGAGTGTCCTTCATCGTGGCTTATATTGAGCCTAATTCTCAGAGCAAAGCACAAATCTGATCAGGTTTTGACCTTTGATAAGTGCTTTAGCATTGCCCGGGAATGCGGGATATCTGATCACAAAGAGTTGATTCAAGCACTATCATTCATTCATTCAAGGCTTGGACTTGTACGATATTTTGATGTGAAAGATCTGAATACTCTCGTGGTGATTGACCCTCAAATTCTGTTTGACAAGATCACGGACCTCATAGTCAAGACGTTTACAGTTGAAAATGTTGGTGTTAAGAAAAATGAAGATTTTTGTCAGAGGGGCATCATTCCTGTGACAGTCATGCAAAATATTAGTGATATAGATGAAAATGGTTCCGATTCACAGCTGCCATTTAAATGGTTGACAGATCTATTGAATTATCTCAGAATAGCTGCCTTATTTACAGACAGAGATGGTGACAAATACTTCTTCCCATCAGCACTTTGCCATGCACCCAAATCTCATTGTAATCCACCTCACTCATATTTATGGCCTTCATTACTTGTTGGATTTAAGAGTGGTTTCTGCCCTCGCGGAATTCCAGGGGCACTGATCAAGTACCTTATGACAAATGAAATGAGGTCAAAAAGATGTTGGAATATTATTCCAAATAAAGTATTCAAAAATGAAGTTTACTTTGCTATCCAGGCATGTGGAAATATTAAACTGAGAATTCTACCGACTCACTTGGAAATCAGCTATTACTCTGAAGCAGATTCAACAGAAGAAGCACCTGAAGAAGACTCAAAAGAAGATGTGCTAATGAAGAAAACCTGTGAAATAGCATATATGCAAATCAAGAAGGCCATGAGCATCGTCACTAGTCAGTGCATGGAGTGCAGCTACTTCTTTGGCTTTTACTGCACTCTATCTACATGTGAAGCTCATAGACATCCAGCTCAACTTGAATGGGATGGAAAAGATCCATTTAAGGTAAAATGTAAGATTGCAAACAAACGTGGAAATCTACCAAAGGGCTACAAAATTTGGAATCTCCAAAAGAAACGAAAACCAGGTAATGCTATCTGACAATAACAATAGCATATTATTAGTTAAATAGCTATAATTTTGATCTTACTACATTCTTATAATAATACTATATATTATTATTATAGGAAAAGCATATTATTAGTTAAATAGCTATAATTTTGATCTTACTACATTCTTATAATAATACTATAGGAAAAGCACAATTAGATAAAGTGATTGATGGTGATGGCCATGGAGCTCTCAAGCACCTTGGTCGAATTGCTGATTCAATGGCTGAGTGGGAAGGTCGGATTTCTGATGAACTCAAACTCACACCAGCTGATGTTGCAAGCATCCACACAAAGCACCCAAGGAATCTCAAGCTACAATCGTAAGACATCCATTCTGCATGACGTTATTTATTAATTTTAGCCAAATCCATGCAAGGCACAATCATATTATATTATATTCAACTAGAGCTCTGTAGAGCACATACCCCGCACATTATGTAGCCACTGTGGCAACATTAACACTCCACTGCCGAGCTGTTTTATGACTTGATGACCCTTTCCAACACTGAGCTTGAGCATGCGCAGTCGTACGTGCCACCAGTAGAGTGGGTGTGGTCAATAAACCACACATGCCACTAGTCTCATGCAGCCACTGCCAGACTCTTACCCCTCAAGGGAGTCTGGCTGCACGAGACTAACATGCCACAGGCATGCTGAACAGTTTTGTAGCGCTTAGTAGTAAGCCTTTTTGAGCAATTTGAAGCGCGTATAAACCAGGATGTCTACCGATCGGTACTTCTCTATTCCTACAGGAGAGAAGCTTTATACATATGGAAACGAAGGCTTGGTTCCAAAGCTACCTATCGAAGATTGATGAATATCTTTGAAAGAGCTGACTTTCAAAATTATGCAGAAATTGTCAGAAGCATTATATTATGTGAAGATGAAAGTGATATAGATGATTCTAGTGATTATGAAGATTTAGAGCCTATCCCCCAACCAGAGACATATCCAAATGTACAATCAAACCCCTCACCATCACCCAAACACTCAAGACGTATCTCATCATGTGATGAATTTTTATTGATAAATCCAGCCACTGCTAACAATTTTCCTAAAGGTGAGTATAGACGACTTAAGGCGCGACCGTTTAGCGCATTAAGGTACCATTAAATTGCGTGGGCGTGAGCATGAGGATTGGCTAATTCAATTAGCGAATCGTGAAGGGGCGTGGCCGAAGAGGCCATACGAGTGCTTTTGGTCGAAGGTGGGCGTGTCCAGAATCAGCCAGGGATGATTATGCGCGTGTAATTAGCGACCGGAAGTAGCCCCTGAAGAAAACACCGGTAATTGCCCACATCAAAGCAAGATCAAAGCATTCTTTCTTAACTATTAACCGCAACGACTTCTTATACACTAAGTAGAAATTATTACCAACTAATTAAACACTTTAAAACACTAAGTAGAAAAAAAAAAAAGATTTAAATAATTAAATAAATAAATAATTAAATAATCTAATTCATGGGTGGTTTGGGAGTACTTGGGGAGATAATTTTTACATGGGCACGCTGAATGGGTCGAAACTAGAGGTTTGACCGGACAGATTTTTGATTCACACCTTACAATTAAAGTTACGGCCCTTTGAAGTTTCCCCATATGTTTATACAGGGAAGCCATGCGTTTGCAATGTTTCCGCCCACGCGCTACGTGAGGGGCGGGGCCACGCGCGCACATAAACGTGACGACCTTTACAACAAAATTGAAATTTAGGCTGCCTGCTTGCATTGTATGGTTCCACTATGCACCCAGCTCAACTATATGGTGGTTTTTGGACAATTTTTTTTTCTGCTTAGTGTTCAGGTCGCCTTGTTAAACACTAAGTAGAAAAAAATATAGAAAAATAATTCACAGGGGGGTTGAGAGCACCTGGGTGCATAATTTTTTTTATGGGCACGCAGAATTGGTCAAAACTAGAGATTTGACCTTAGGGAATTTTGATTCACGCCTTAGCATTAAAGTTACGGCCCTTTGAAGTTTCCCCATATGTTTGTATAGGGAAGCCATGCGTTTGCAATGTTTCCGCCCACGCGCTACGTGAGGGGCAGGGCCACGCGCGCACATAAACGTGATGACCTTTACCAATTTTTTGACGAAATTGCAATTTAGGCGGCCTGCTTGCATTGTATGGTTCTACTATGCGTCCAGCTCGATTATATGGTGGTTTTTGGACAATTTTTTTTTTTGCTTAGTAGTGTTCTGGTCTCCTTGTTAAACACTACTAAGTAGAAATTACACACTAAGTAGAAAAAAAGACACAAAAATAATTCATGGAGGGATTGGGAGCACTTGGGAACGTAATTTTTTCATGGGCACGCAGAATGGGTCGAAAAACGAGATTTGACATGAGAAAATTTTGATTCACGCCTTAGAATTAAAGTTACGGCCCTTTAAAGTTTACCCATATGTTTGTACAGCGAAGCCATGTGTTTGCAATGTTTTGAGTCCCGGTGTGCGTTATTTAGAAAATCGCTAGTCCAGTACATGCATAGGCTACCATGGAGCTGGTATTGTATCCAGAGACTTGCTGAATGGATGAGGAAGCAGTCACAACAGTAACTCTCCCGTTTTTGCTGAGAGGTAGGTGGGGTGATACAGCTATAGTTTTACATTTTGTATGTGTGGATCAGTGTGTGGGAAAATACATCTAATTGAGCTCTAGAAACATAACTAACTAAAATTGTTTTGTGCTTCTCCCCTAGCCTTGTGTGTGTGCTGTGGTGATCTTGAGTACTAGTACAAAGTAACGTGTTACAGTGGCCACAGGTACTGAACCTCTTCCCCTAGCCTTGTGTGTGTGCTGTGGTGATCTTGAGTACTAGTAGGAAGTAACGTATTGCAGCGGCCACTGGTACTGAACCTCTCAACACTGATCATATACTCTGTGTTTTCTAGGCTCTATTAGGAGCATAGATGGCCTTGTTTCCGATTGTATGGGCATCCAGCTCAACTATGTGGTGGTTTCTGGATTACAGTAATACTCGGGATGACTATAATAATATTACTATACTGTAGCGTGTGAATATTATATACATGCATGTTTCTAATTATGTGGAACTTTTTGTGCTTAGTGTGCATGGTAGCTCCTTAGATGATTTCCTTAGATGATTTCCAGCAAGCTCTAACTGCGCCTGCAGCGCAGTTAGAGCGGGTGGAAATCACCTGAGGTACTTGGTATTGTTACTATGGTATACCAATGCTAAATCGTACAGGCACTGTACATTGATTAAATTATTGTGGGCTAGGGTAGCTGTTTTGAACATGACTTGACTATCTCCGGGATGGCATGCTCTACTCTACTGAAGAATGGTTTTAGTGACATTAGATGTTGTTACCATAGTAATATATACCAAATGTACATAAAGTATTGCAGTGTATGTATGTGCATGGTAAACAATCAATGTAAAGTAAGCCTAAGTGCATATTAATTTGTGCGAACCTATACAATGCAGGTACGTATACTTATGTGCCGCAGTTTTTTTTTCTGCTTAGTGTGCATGGTAGCTTGAAAAAAAAAAAGATTTTTAATTAATTAATTCAGGGGGGAACTGGGAGCACTTGGGGACATAATTTTTGCACCGGCGCGCAGAATGGATCAAATGCAGAGATTTGACCTTCAGGAATTTTGATTCACGCCTTAGAATCGAAGTTACGGCCCTTTGAAGTTTCCCCATATGTTTGTACAGGGAAGCCATGCGTTTGCAATGTTTCCGCCCACGCGCTACGTGAGGGGCGGGGCCAGGCGCGCACATATACGTGACGACCATTACCAACTTTTTGACAAAATTAAAATTTAGGCTGCCTGCTTGCATTGTATGATTCCACTATGCACCCAGCTCGATTATATGGTGCTTTATGGACAATTTTTTCTGCTTAGTGTTCAGGTCGTCTTGAACTAATTACACACTAAGTAGAAAAAAAAAAAAGATTTTAATTATTGGGACTCTGGGGAGCGGTTGGGACCGTAAGTTTTATATGGGCACGCAGAATGGCTCAAATTACGAACTTTGATCGAGAGAATTTTTTTGATTCACACTCTAGAATTAAAGTTATGGCTCTTTGAAGTTTGTATAGGAAGCCATTCACTTGCAATGTTTACCAAAAAATTTTTACGGGCACGCGAAAAAATTTTACGGGCGCGCGGCGTACGTTGATGACCCTTTACCGAAGATTGTGCATATTGCTGTTTGGGTGCCTGCTTGCATTGTATGGCTCTACTACGCATCCAGCTCGACTGTGTGGTGCTTTTCGGACCATTTTTTTTAGCCACAACAGTAACTCTCCCGTTTTTGCTGAGAGGTAAGTGGGGTAATACAGCTATAGTTTATGTATGTGTGGATGTGTGGGACAGTACATCTAGTTGAGAAACATAACTAAATTTGTTGTGTGCTTTTCCCCTAGCCTTGTGTGTGTGCTGTGGTGATCTTGAGTACTAGTACGAAGTGCTTGAACGTGTTGCAGGGGCCACAAGTACTGAACCTCTTCCCCTAGCCTTGTGTGTGTGCTGTGGTGATCTTGATTACTAGTAGGAAGTAACGTATTGCAGTGGCCACTGGTACTGAACTAGTCTCGCGCGCCAGCCCCTCCTACCCAAAGAGGGAGAAAGGGTCTGGTCAAATGCCTATAGGGCCCGTGTCCCCGCGCACTGTATAGTGCGCGCCAATCAGATGCACGGAATAAAGTCACATGACAGCGCGGGCATGAAAGGAATGCAAATTAATGATTGTGCGCATGCGCGATCGTGCCCCAGTACAGTGGAATGTTAATTTAACTTTACGTTTCTTATTCACGCACACCAGAAATACGTGACGTCATGCATTCCTCGGCGACACAGGTCCTATACGCATTTGGCCAGACCCCTTCTCTCCGCGTGCGTGAAAGGGGGCTGGGGACGAGACTAGTACTGAACCTCAACACTGATCATATACTCTGAGTTTCTAGGCTCTATTAGGAGCATAGACGGCCTTGTTTCCGATTGTATGGGCATCCAGCTCAACTATGTGGTGGTTTCTGGACAATATTATTTTTACAGTAATACTCGGGATGACTATAATATTATACTGTAGTGTGTGAATATTATATACATGCATGCATGTTTCTGATTATGTGGCACTTTTATCTGCTTAATGTGCATGGTAGCTCCTTAGATGATTTCCAACAAGCTCTAACTGCGCCGCAGGCGCAGTTAGAGCGGGTGGAAATCATCTAAGGTACTTGGTATTGTTACTATGGTATACCAATGCTAAATCGTACAGCCACTGTACACTGATTAAATTATTGTGGGCTAGGGTAGCTGTTTTGAACATGACTTGACTATGGATGCTCTACTGAAGAATAGACATTAGATGTTGTTACCATAGTAATATATACCAAATGTACATAAAGTATTGCAGTGTATGTATCTACATCGTAAACGATCAATATGAATAAGCCTAAGTGTGTATTAATTTGTGCGAACCTATACAATGCAGGTACGTTGACTTATGTGCCGCAGTTTTTTTTTTTTTCTGCTTAGTGTGCACGGTAGCTTGAACTAAGTAGAAAAAACAAAATAAATTAATTCACGGGGGGTTTGGGAGCATCTGGGGAGATAATTTTTTCATGGGCACGCAGAATGGGTTGAAATTAGAGATTTGACCTTGGGGAATTTTGATTCATATCTTAGAATGCCCTTTGAAGTATCCCCATACGTTTGTATAGGAAGCCATGCATTTGCAATGTTTTCCGCCCACGCGCTACGTGAGGGGCGTGGCTACGCGCGCACAATAACGTGACGACCTTTACCCACTTTTGTCAAAATTGAAGTTTAGGCTGCCTGCTTACATTGCATGGGTCTATTGTGCATCCAGCTCAACTATGGTAGTTCATGGACTGTTTTTTTTCTGCTTAGTTGGTCCGCTTCTTGCAAAAAAAAGAATTTATATAATTAATTAATGTTTGGGGGGTTGGGGAGCACTTAGGGAGATGATTTTTACATGGGCACGCAGAATGGGCCGAAACTAGAGATTTGACCTTGGGGAATTTTGATTCACGCCTTAGAATTAAAGTTATAGCCCTTTGAAGTTATCCCATATGTTTGTATAGGATTTGCAATGTTTTCCGCCCACGCGCTATGTGAAGGGCGGGGTCACGCGCGCACATGAACGTGACGACCATTACCCGCTTTTGTCAAAATAATAATTAATGTATAGGCTGCCTGCTTGCATTGTATGGCTCTACTATGCATCCGGCTCAACTATGTGGTGGTTTCGGACATTTTTTTTCTGCTTAGTGTTCTGGTCTCCTTGAAAAAAAAAAGATTTATATAATTAATTAATGTTTGGGGGGGTTGGGAGCACTTGGGGAGATAATTTTTACATGGGCATGCAGAATGGGTCGAAACTAGAGATTTGACCCTGGGGAATTTTGATTCACACCTTAGAATTAAAGTTACGGCCCTTTGAAGTTACCCCATATGTTTGTATAGGAAGCCATGCATTTGCAATGTTTTCCGCCCACGCGCTACGTGAGGGGCGGGGCCACGCGCGCACATTAACGTGACGACCATTACCCACTTTGATCAAAATTGATGTATAAGCTGCCTGCTTGCATTGTATGGCTCTACTATGCATCCAGCTCAACTATCTGGCGGTTTTCGAACAATTTTTTTTGTTCTGGTCTCCTTGAAATTACACACTAAGTAGAAAAAAAAAAAGATTTTAATTATTGGGACTCTGGGGAGCGGTTGGGACCGTAAATTTTATATGGGCACGCAGAATGGCTCAAATTACGAACTTTGATCGAGAGACTTTTTTGATTCATGCCCTAGAATTAAAGTTATGGCTCTTTGAAGTTTGTATAGGAAGCCATTCACTTGCAATATTTGCCAAAAAATTTTTACGGGCACGTGGAATAAATTTTACGGGCGCGCGGGGTACGTTGACGACCCTTTACCAAACATTGTATTTATTGCTGTTTGGGTGCCTGCTTGCATTGTATGGCTCTACTATGCATCCAGCTTGACTGTGTGGTGGTTTTCGGACCATTTTTTCTGCTTAGTGTGTGGTCCCCTTGAAAAAAAAAAAAGCTTATTAGGCCTAATTAAGCATATGGGCGTGTTCCTGGCACTGTGTGGAGTGTGTGCGTGTGCGTTAATGCAGGTTTTATTGTTTCCGATTGGGCGTGGCTTCACGGGCCAGTGCTTGGATATCGGCGCCTGGGACTTGGCCCCGGCGATAGGTGGGCGTGTCCCGGAAGCGGTGGTGACCTTTGAACCCCGCGAGGAGGCTTTGGGGGCGTGGCAGGAGGTCAAAGGTGAGGCCATGTCAGTTAATGAGGTACTGTACGCCGGTGCGATCGAGGGGACCGTACGGCTGGACGGAAGCTGACGATGGTTTGAAGCGGATGTGGTTGTGATGACGTGTCGTTACCCCGCCCACACAGGAAATGAGGTGAGCTCTTGTGTGGGCGGTGTGGCAGAACGGCCTTGAAGTGTTTGTGTGTGTTTTGGCCTTGAGGAAGCTGTGTGTTTTAATTGGGATTGATTGTGGGCTTCCGGTGGACATCCGGTGGCAAGTCGGCACTTGATTGAGAATGGTGGTCCTTGAGGCACAGGGTGGTGCTGTTTTAGGCGTGGTCTGGCCCCTCCCTTCCGGCTCGGCTTCCGGTCCATTGAGGATGTTAAATGAACACTTCCGGCTCTAGCAGCCACACCCCTGAGACCTGGGCAATTAAAAGGGCGTGGTCACACAGCATGCACCTCACTTATGACTTTGATGTGGTTTAGGTGTCATATTCCCCACCTCACGCCCACGCAATTTAATGGTACCTTAACTGCATAGCTAGCAACCATTGCTATCCGCCATTTTGGTGGTCAAGCGGCAATACCGCTCGTACTGCCAGTCTGCCAGTCGAAGCTCGCAAGATCGATCATGAACAAGAAGTACACCGACAGTTTGTCTAAAGCAGCCCGAGAGCGTTACATCTGGAAGCTTCAATGCATTTATCGTATCGTAGGCGAGCTGAGAGACAAGAAATACACTCGCGATCGTACGCTGTATAAAGCTATGGCAGCGTTGACCACCAACATGGCAGATAGCAACGGTTGCTATGCAGTTAATGTGCTAAACGGTCACATGCGCCTAAGTCGTCTATTCTGTCTTTTCAAACAATTGGTGATATTATTATTACCCGATAGATCAAGTACATAGTCAGAAAATACTGGATTCTCGTGATGTATCTGTTGTACCCATGTTATCGTCTAAGCACAAGGTGAGTTTTTCTTCTGACTTAGTTTGGCTACAGTATATATAACACGAAAATAAAATATGCTTTAATAATAATATTGTAGCTAACAACTGCAGCTCCTGTCCCACCACCCAAAACAGAGATACTTCTAACTTATCCAACCTATATCGGATTGTATGATTATGACACACAAGTTGATAATGACTTGGGCTTCAAAAAAGGTGATTTAATGTACATTATCAGCACTGATGAAGGTGACTGGTGGTGGGCTCGCTTGAAGGATAGTGGAGAAGAGGGCTACATTCCCAACGGTTATGTGACTGAGTACTGGAATGGTTTATATACTGAAAAGTGAGTTGAATGGGCTATGGAGGGGAGTACAGCTTTATACTGAATTTGCTCAATGACATATTATGCATGTAGCTATAATGGGGTATCGAAAAGATGATTGGTTCTGTCTCCGTTGTTGTCACCTAACAGTGTCAAAGAGCTTAGCTACCTCATTTTACTTCAAGTATTATACTCTGTTTCAATCAGCCATGCTTTTTTTCAGGGGCGGAGAAATAGGGGGGGGGGGGGGGGACAGGGCCCCCCCCCCCCCCCCCCCCCCATTTTATCACATGCCCATGCTATAAAATGACAGCACATAGTTCTCAGTAGAAATAGCTACTAATTTAAAATCAGTTCAAAAACTCCTGCCAGAATGCATCAGAAACACTCTCAGAGAGTCGAAATTTCCAAAAATTTCTAGGGGAAGAATGCCCCCAGACCCCCCTAGATGGGCTGTGAGCATATGCCCACAGCCTAATTGTTGTCACAGTACATAGTCAAAGGTCTGAGCCCCCCCCCCCCCCCCCCCCCCCCCCACTTTTGCTACCTGTTCTCCGCCCTTGTTTTTGTCACCTATATACACACACCAAAGAAAGCATCCATACTCATCAGACCCCTTTCCATCACATAGGGTGGAGTCAGGGGCTGGGCATATTATATACAAGAGCTTGACTATTAATTATTAGCTATTAATCTCTAAAATCCTCTTTTCTCCTTTCTTTCTTGTAGATGGTTCTTTGGCCAAATTGAACGTGAAGATGCTGAGAAACAACTCATGTCCCCACTAAATAGTTATGGGTCTTATCTTGTCCGAGTTCAAAGTGAAAGTACTCCTGAAAGTTATGCACTCTCTGTTCGAGATAGGGATCAGGTGAAGCACTACAAGATTCATCACTCAGAAAAATTTATAGAAGAATTCTTTATCACCGTGAATTCCACATTCAAAACTGTCCAAGGTCTTGTAACCCATTATCAACAGCATGCTGATGGACTTTGTGTCAATCTCAGGAAGCCTTGTAAGAAGACCCCAATAGTTGATATTTTAGGACAGTTTGTTGATCAATGGCAAATTCCCAGAGGAGAAATAAGACTCGTTAGGGAAATAATGGATACTCAATTTGTTACAGTGTCAGAGGGTATACGGAAGGATAGTTTACCAGTTGCAGTTAAGGTACTTAAACCAAATAGAATAACTGCACAGGATTTCTTGCAAGCAGCAAACCTGACAAAGAAACTCCACCACCCAAACATTGTTCGTTTTTATGGTCTTTGTTCAAAGGAAGAGCCTGTGTATGTTATTACTGAACTCATGAAGCATGGAAACTTGCTAGATTACTTGCATGGTGAGGGGAGGTCACTAAAACTTCCCCAGCTGATTGATATAGCTGCACAAGTGGCATCAGGAATGGCCTACCTTGAGGAGAAGAATGTCGTTCACCGCAATTTAAAAGCAAGGAACATCCAGGTTGGAGAAGACATGCTATGCAAAGTGGCTAACTTTGAACTAGCTCAAGTAACGGATGAAGCTAGTGTGCAAAGAACATGGGAAAAATTTGCTATAAAATGGATAGCACCAGAAGCCTTATACTACAGGTTCAGCACCAAGTCTGATGTTTGGTCATTTGGGGTTGTTCTTTGTGAAATCATCACTTATGGTAGCATGCCCTATCCTGGCATGACCAGTGGTGAGGTGCTTGCCAAAACAGAGCGAGGCTACCGCATGCCCCCACCACCTGGATGTCCAGGAAAACTCTATGACATGATGCTCAATTGCTGGCGAGAGTATCCTAAAGACCGACCTACATTTGCAATCCTGCAGAGGGAACTAATTAGTGACATTTTCACTGGTGATAGGGCAAATGCTAGTTAATCTAATTATTAGTCACACATTAAATTTATGTTGAAATTAATTAGTCCTTACTGCTTATACTTTATTATTATTGGTGCATTGCCTTGAAGCTAGTATTATTACTGCACATATGTTGCATGTATGGGCAAATTAAAGGCATGCAGCCATGCACGTGCACCATGAGTAAATTTAATAAATCGTGTTTCTGAGGCTACTATTAATATCTAAACCCTAAGTGAGAGAAAAGTGAACAGTTAGAAAAAAATCTCATGATATACATGTAGCTAGCTAACAGCCAGGATTTGCTATATACCTACTTTCTGATTTTTAGTCAGACAGGCATTGTAATGAAGAGTAGTGGAGATAACACAATGTTAACATCACTTTGTTGAATGTTCACGAATTTCCTGTGCACGCGTGCAATTAATCATGTGATACTCTCTTATCATTGTCTCCACTACAATATCGTGTGCTTAATAATAATAGCAAGTGCTTGACTATATATAGCATATGGTATTGTAATGTATAGTGCACTGAAGATAACACAGCAATAACATTCCATTGTTGAATCAGCTCACTAGCTTCTCATGTCTATTCACATGATGTTAGCAAATAAGGTGATCATTGTTCTCTCTTTATAGCTATAATATGAATACTGATCCACTGGAGTAAAGCAGATTGGTCTGGCCTAAGCTAATATTCATTGCTCGTTCTAAGATTTTGGTTGATACTGTAGCTACCAATCACTTAATAATACTTTATTCCAAGAATGACATGGAATTGCAATGACAAACTTAATACGGAACTAACTTTCTACTTAGGATGCACATTGTCATAGTAATTGTGAGTAGCATAAAGGCACTGGTGCATGTACCTCTGCCTACAAAATATGAATGGCTTTTAATCATGAGTAATTTATTTATTAATTTTGCAGGCTGCTTAATTATAGCTAGGGTGCATTGTTGATCATGAGACCTCGAGTTAGGGCTATAATGATATACATAGTGAGAGTTTTTCTAGAGATGATCCTATAGTGGAAGGTTTGCTGGCAATAACAAATTTTAATGTGAGATTGATAAGGACCAGTAAGGGTATACAAACAATGTCATACCAGTAATACTGTCTGAGTTAGTATATCAGATACTGATATCCAAGACTTAGTTGCCAAGGTGAGTGATTGAGTTTGCCTATTATGTGCATAACTTAAGCTTCAAACAAGTTTGCATGTCATGCAGTTCTGAGTGCCCTGTGTATAATATAAATACTTGCGTGTGTGGTAGGTATCCATGAATGTGAATATAATATGATAATAATGAAGGCGGCTGAGAACCATAGCTATATAGTGGGCTAACCCCAAATTAAATGACTGTGGGGAATTGTCTAAAAAGCACAAAAATGGACTAAAAACCATACATTGTACTCTACCATGTTATAGAAATGTAAATTTTCTGTAGCTCATGAAACACATTTTTCAAGATTCGGGGGGCTAAGTCAACATTTGTGGGTTAGTCCACTATGGCTCTCAGTCCTTCAATTTATTGTGTCAGGTGATGCTATTATGTCCATATATAATTATCAGATACCAGATGGCCACATGCAGTAGTACAATATGTCATTACGTGTAGTGATCTGATTGAAGCTTCATAATGATGACAAACACAATGCAAGGTCATGAATATTAAAAGAGGCAAATTCTAAGGTTGAGCATTCTTGCAAGCAAGTAATAGTATTCTGCACTTAGTGCATACTACTAGTGATTCAACAAAAGTGCCAAAAATTGATGGCATTAGGGAGTGAAACTTTTTAGCTACCAGATATCTATCTTCATCCTCTGCTTGAAGACATATGGTACCAAATTCACAAAATATTGGTAGTGAGTTCTTAACTATTCCCATTGAGTTCATAGAATATTTTCTAATCCTATAAGTCATGGAGGAAGACATTTCAAGTATTTTGGCTGCTATCAAAGAAAGGAGTCGCAACGTATGTACTAGCCATATGAAGCACTATGTATGGAATTTAAAGAATGTTTATGTGGATGAATTAGAACTATCAGAGCTAGTATTAAAAAGGAGCCAGACACAGAAGAGGGTAGTGATGAGAAGCAGGTTCGTGTACCTTACAGGAGCTTATTTAGTACACAATTGACTAAACCAAACGCGGTCCATAAAACAATTCTCATACAAGGTGAAGCTGCTGTGGGAAAGACTATGCTATGCTTGTCAGTGGTGGAGGAATGGGCTAGTGGAAAATGGTTTCAGGAATTTCAGTTCGTCCTTTTACTACCCCTTAGTTCCAGGAATATAGCTTCAGCTAGTTCCCTTTCAGGGCTGCTCAATGTGCTGTATGCTGATTTCAAACCAGGTACTAGCTCCAAAGCGGCTAGCTACTTGAAGAGGAATGGGCAACACAACATTCTTCTTATAGCTGATGGGTGGGAGGAGCTTCAGGCCTCACAGTGCCAAACAGGGTCATTCTTATACTCTCTTCTCTTTAGCAGTGACATCATACCTACTTCATCCACTACGGTTCTTATTACCTCCAGACCAGGCTGCATTGAAACAAGTGTTATGCAGTCCACAATTGATCGGTTAATTACTTTGACCGGATTTGACAGAAAAGCAATTGAGTCTATAGTCCAGTCAGAATTTGCAGGTGATTTTAAGAGTATCCGCTATCTCACAGCACAGCTGAATGATAATCCATTAATAGCTAGTGCATGTGGAACTCCTCTTAATCTTGCTATAGTTTGCAATCTATATCGAGCTAGTGGTGCTGAACCCCTACCAGATACCATGACGAAATTGTATTCAAAGCTGATTTGGACACTTGCTTCAGCTAGCGTAGAAAGTAGTGATTTTCATGAAAGTAGCTTGTCTAGCCATCATGATCTTCCTGAGGAGCTGCAGCAGTCATGGTGGCAAGTTTGTGAACTAGCTTTCAGGAATGTTGAGAAATGTCACAGCACTTCTTCTTCATCAGATTCTACAGCACATACTTCATCAAGAATTTTGCATTTTGGCCTAACTAAGCCAATAGCAGAAACCGGAGACACTCTATCACCCTCATTCGTTCATCCTAACCTTGAAGAGTATCTTGCTGCTCTGCATCTTGCAAAGCAGGCAGAAGAAGTACAGAATAAATTTATACGTGAATTTGTGGCCAATGAATGCAAAAGTAAAATGGCTATTACATTCTGGCACTTTTTTGTCAGTAACTATGCACATCAGGTAGCCAACTTGAATCCTGATGTTGTTGATCAAATTTTGAAGATTTTATTAGCAGCCTATTACACTACCAAACAAGAGTACTACATGGATCTCTGCCATTTGTCATATGAAGCAAAGCATGATGTAGTCAATCAGAAGGTAGTCGAAGCTATCAGCATCGTGGGTACTGGAGTATTAAGGTTTGGTCAGTCATGTGATATGTATGACTTCAATTCCATAGTGTATGTGCTCCAAAATGTAACACAAAAGAGTAAAGTGGAGATCAACTTTCAAGACTGCAATCTAAGACCCGAACACATAAATCACCTGGCAAATGTTCTGTGTGAAAAATCTAGCATTGTTCAAATGAATGGTCTTAATCTAAGCGGTAACAGGCTCAGTAATTCACTAGCAGTTGATTTCTTTAGCAAAGGTGCTGCTGCTCTTAAATCCTTAAAGGTCCTTATCCTCCGTAACTGTGACATTGGGACAACCTTGGATATCAAAGCCATACTATCTGCATTAACAGAGTCCACTTCTCCAACACTGACTCACTTTGATCTATCATTCAATCGCATATCAATTTCTTTCTTACAAGTTCTGCAACAGCATCTTGAATCTTATGCCACATTTGAAAGCCTACAAAGTTTAGGCCTAAAGGGATCATTAAACAATGATGTGACAACAAGTTTCTTGGCAAATTTTAGTGATGCACTTTCATCGAAATGTAAACATCTTAGACGACTTGACCTGTCGGAAAACTATTTGGGTGAACCTGGAAATCCAGATTTAAGTAAAATGATTTCACAACTCCTTGATCTTAGAAGAGACTTCAACCTGTGTTTAAACGATGAGTACATGTCTGAGGTTCACAATGAATTTGTATGTGTTATGGAAGAATTGATAAAAAAGAAAGGAACAATAAATCAAACTATTGCTCATGGAGTGATTGTTGGTCCTGGGCGCTCAGGTAAAAACACCTTGATGAGTCGTTTGATGGGAAATGGACCACCCAAGTCCGATACTGTTTCACCTAGTACTGGAGTATTGGAAAACATTGTTAAAGTTGAAGTTAAAAAGCTAAGCACAGTTGCCGCTGCTGTTAATAATTTAGAATGGATAAAGCTGCAATATGATGAAGAGGCACTTGAGCTGATCATGACCACAGCAAGGCATCACTCTGCTACAACCACTATATCAAAACCGATTGTAACCAAGTACATCATTAAGGAGCAAACAGAAAGCACTATGATAACTAGCACTAAGTCACCTATTCCTTCTAAACCCCTTCAAGTTGGTGGTCCTAAACAGACAAAATATAAGATTATGGAATTTTTCAAGAAATTAAGGAGATTTAAAACACGAAAATTTCATCAAGATCCTGTGGGTAAAGTTCAAGAAAGAGAAAAGAGTGCAATTGTGTACACACCAGATGTTGAGCCTGTGGATATATTTAAACAGGCAGTGAAGCTACGAGGCATGGATGCTCTACAAGAGCACCTTGAATCATCGTGGTCCCTATACCTCACCAATACAGGGGGACAGATTGAATTTCAGGAACATCTTCCCCTCCTTGTTTGTGGGCCATCAATCTTTTTTATTACATTCCCCTAACATCATGATCTTGATAAGCCATATGATGTTCGTTATGAGTATCCAGATGGTCGAGTGGAGACCTACAAATCACCAGGAACATTACTGCAGGAACTACTCCAAACACTTGCAACCATCAGTGCTTCTCACTTCACAAGTGGTCAGCAGATAGATTCTGAGGCTAGAATAAAACCCAAGGTTTTCTTTGTTGGTACACACAAAGACTGTCTAATAGCAAATAGTGCAGAAGAGATCATCCAAAGGAAGGATAAACTGCTTCAAAATTGTGTCAGGCAAACAGCTCTTTTTGATCAAGATGCAATTCAGTTTGCTGAGCATCCTAAACAGTTAATATTTGCAGTCAATAATCTTTCAGAAGATGATGATGAATTTCTGAAAATACGATCAGCTGTACAGATCACTGTGGAAAAGGACGAATTTACAATCGAGTGCCCTTCATCATGGCTAATATTGAGCCTAATTCTCAGAGCAAAACACAAATCTGATCAGGTCTTGACCTTTGATAAGTGCTTTAGCATTGCCCGGGAATGTGGGATATCAGATCCTAAAGAGTTGAATCAAGCACTATCGTTCATTCACTCAAGGCTTGGACTTGTACGATATTTTGATGTGAAAGGCCTGAATACACTTGTGGTGATTGACCCTCAAGTCCTGTTTGACAAGATCACAGATCTCATAGTTAAGACGTTTACAGTTGAAAATGTTGGCGTTAAGAAAAAAGAAGATTTTTGTCAGAGGGGCATCATTTCCGTGACAGACATGCAAATTATTAGCAATAAAGATAATGAAAAAGGCTCTGATTCACAGCTGCCATTTGTATGGCTGACAGATCTATTGAATTATCTCAGAATAGCTGCCTTATTCACAGACAGAGATGGTGATAAATACTTCTTCCCATCAGCACTCTGCCATGCACCCAAATCTGATTCTAAATTACCTCATGCAAATTTATGGCCTTCGTTGCTGATTGGATTCAAAAGTGGCTTCTGCCCTCGTGGAATCCCTGGGGCCCTAATCAAGTGCCTAATGACAAATGAAATGAAGTCGAAAAGATGTTGGAATATTATTCCAAATAAGATATTCAAAAATGAAGTTTCCTTTGCTATCCAGGCACATGGAAATATTACTCTGAGAATTCTACCTACTCACCTGGAAATCAGCTATTACTCTGAAACAGAGTCAACGGAAGGAACATCTGAAGAAGACTCAAAAGAAGATGACCTAATGAAAAAAACCTGTGAAATGGCACATATGCAAATCAGGAAGGCCATGAGTACCGTCACTAGTCAGTGCATGGAGTGCAGCTACTTCTTTGGCTTTTACTGTACACTATCTACTTGTCAAGCTCATAGACATCCAGCTCAACTTGAATGGGATGGAAAAGATCCATTTAAAGTATTATGTGAAGTTGAAAACAAACGTGGTAATTTACCAAAGGGATATGAAACTTGGAACCTTCAAAAGAAGCAAAAACCAGGTATACAATACCAAAACTCAAAGTAGCTACCCTTGATAATAGCCTAGAATTTGAGCTGCTATGTATATGTACATTACAGGGAAAGCACAATTATTGGATAAAGTGATTGATGCTGATAGCCATGGAATTCCTAAGCACCTTGGTCAAATTGCTGATTCAATGACTGAGTGGGAAGGTCGGATTTCTGATGAACTCAAACTCACACAAGCTGATGTTGCAAGCATCCACACAAAGCACCCAAGAAACCTTAAACTACAATCGTAAGACATCCATTCAATGATATTGTTTATTTAGCCAAACTCATGCAAGTTACAATCATAATTCATTCAATGATGTTTATTCTGCGCATATTATCTACATTGCCCATTAACATAAAATTGGGTTTTTTCCTCATATTATGCATGCCTACAGGAGAGAAGCTTTATGTATATGGAAACAAAGGCTTGGTTCCAAAGCTACCTATCGAAGATTGATGAATGTCTTTGAGCAAGCTGACTTTCAAAATTATGCAGAAATCGTCAGAAGCATTATAATATTATGTGAAGATGAAAATGAAGATAATGATTCTAGTGATTACAATAATCCCATTCCCCAACCAGAGACATATCCAAATGCAAACCCTCCACCATCACCCAAACTCTCAAGACATATTTCATCATGTGAGGAATATTTACTGATAAATTCAGCCACTGCCAACAATCTTCCAAAAGGTGAATATTGCTGATAATCATGAATGCAATATATATATCACAGAATTTTATAAATTAGGTCAAGTACATGATCAAACATTATTGGAGTCACATAATGTGTCCATTGTACCCATGCTATCATCTAAGGGCAAGGTGAGTGTAGTTACTGTATACTTAATTATTTCAGACCAAAAGTTTACTATTAAATTTTATCCTAGCCAACAGCTACAATTCCTGTCCCACGACCCAAAACAGAAAAATCTCCAAATGATTATCCAACCTATATTGGGTTGTATAATTTTTCTGCAAGAGAAACTGAAGACTTGAGCTTTATGAAAGGTGATTTGATGTACATTGTCGATGAGTTAAACGGGAATGATGACTGGATGTATGCATGCAAGAAGGATGGTGGAGAAGAGGGATACATTCCTAGAAACTATGTGGCTGAGTACATGAGTGATATACATAAAAAGTAAGTTGGGCTGCCTGCGTGCACCCTGGTGGATATTTTACTCGACTTGAGTATCGTATTGTTATCTCCCCTCCACCCTGCCCCCTCTTACAGGTATATCTGTGAAAAAATCAAGCGCGAAGATGCTGAGAAAGTCCTCATGTCCTCATTAAATAGTGTTGGGTCATATCTTATCCGAGAAAGTGAAAACACTCCAGGCGGTTATGCACTCTCTGTTCGAGACAGGGATGAAGTTAAGCACTACAGGATTTATCAGTCAAACAATCAAGAATTTTATGTCACTCCACGTTGCATGTTCAAGACTCTTCAAGATCTTGTAGCTCATTATCAACAGGATGCTGATGGACTTTGCATCACTCTCAAAAATCCTTGTGTCTTCCCTCCTACTGATGTTTCAGGAGAAGCTATTGATGAATGGCAAATTGATAGAAATAGTATAAGATTAGTTAGGAAGCTAATATCTGGTGAATTTACTGAAGTGTGGGAGAGTGTATGGAATAAAAAGACACCAGTTGCAGTTAAGATACTCAAATCACAACGAATAGTAAGTGCACATGATTTTTTGCAATCAGCTAATCTGATGAAGGAATTACAGCACCCAAACCTTGTTCAACTCTATGCCCTTTGTTCAAAGAAAGTGCCAGTGTACATTATTACTGAGCTCATGAAACATGGGAGCTTGCTAGAATACTTGCATGGTGAAGGGAGATCACTAAAACTTCCCCAGCTGATTGATATGGCTGAACAAGTGGCAGCAGGAATGACCTACCTTGAGGAGCGGAATATCATTCACAGAGATTTAGCAGCAAGGAACATCCAGGTTGGAAAATTCAAAAGCATATTTTGCAAAGTGGCTAACTTTGAAAAAGCTCGAGTGATGGATAAAGGCATCTATATGGGCCAAGTAACGGAAAAAATTTCAATCAAATGGACAGCGCCAGAGGCTGCCATACACTACGGGTTCAGCATCAAGTCTGATGTTTGGTCATTTGGGGTTACTCTTTATGAAATCATTACTTATGGTGGACCACCCTATCCTGGCATGACCAGTGGTGAGGTGCTTGCCAAAACAGCGCAAGGCTACCGCATGCCCCCACCACCTGGATGTCCAGAAAGGCTCTATGACATGATGCTCAATTGCTGGCTAGAGGATCCTGATGACCGACCTACATTTGCAACCCTGCAGAGGGAACTAACTAGTGATATTTTCACTGGTGATACATATATATAGTAAATTAAATAATTATTAGTCACAGATTAGCTAAATTTAATTGATATTACCAAGTCCTTACTGCTTATAGTATAATATTTTATTGTTATTGCTGCATTGCCTTGATGCTAGAGTATTATTATTGTACATAATGTACACGTTGCATGCATGGGCAAACAAAAGGCATGCAGCCACGTGCACCATGAGTAAATAAATCATGTTCCCGAGGCCACTATTCAGTAACATCTAAACCCTAAGTGAGAGAAAAGTGAATGGATGGGAAAAAATATCATGTTAGAATTATACTGCCACTTTCCTGTAATCTGATTGGTCAATAGGAGGTAACTAAGTAGCTTAGTTACTTGTAGGTTTTACTTAATTAGTTACTTGTAAATTTTACTTAGTTACTTGTAAATTTTGGCCAATAGGATCCATGGTATTATGAGAGCTCCAAGGCAAATAGCTGTACTACTATAGCAACAGTTGTAAAACTCTAAATAACTTAGCTCACCTCGGCCAATGGGATCCACAGTATTTAGCATCCCTCTGTCCCCTTAGTAACACCCTCGCTACGCTCGGGTGTCACAGCTCAGGGCCATTGGGATGCTAAATACTGTAGATCCCTTGCATGGCCTCGGTGTCTAACTATTATATATAGCTAACTAACAGCCAGGATTTGCTACCTACTTTCTGATTTTTAGTCAGACACTCTTAGCTACTGTAACTGAGCTACTGGGCCCTGAATCAACAGAGTGTAAGATTGGTGGTACTATCAATAATACTTCATTGAACAGTGGCAACTTTCAGATTCACATGTACAACCATCAACCAAATTATCCTCCAGGACCTATAATATTATAAGAGTCCACTGAGTATAATAATGTATCAATAATATTATAGCTACTCCTGAACAGCTACTGCGCATGCGCAAGAAAACGGGTGGGGGTGGGGTTTCAATCAGAGCCCAGCCTTGCATGCAAACACCTGCCTTTTCATGCTTTGTCACTGACTCACTGAGCTAATACGCTTCGCCATGGACACTAGTTGTTGGTGTCTATACGAATTATTATGCTTACCTGATGGTCGTCATTTCCTTATGCAACTTTATGATTGTTTAAAAAATTTATTCTGTTATTCGTGTTATTGGAATGATAAGTTTTGAAAGAGAGAAGTACATGTAAGTGCATGAGTTGTGCTAGTCTCGTGCCCAGACCCCATCCCAAAAAGGGGGAAAGGGGTCTGGTGAATTTGGACCGTTTCCTTGGTTTGGCCGGCTCGGTGGGCGCGCGCCGACACTACGGTAGTGAAAGGTGCTTCTTCATAATATTATAAGCTTCCGTGTGATTATGTAATCCCTAATATACTAGTGTATTATAATGTATACATCCTATATAATACAATATATACAATGCTACCAATGACTACAGTGTTCCCAGTGACTGCAGTGTCTCTAGTGACAGCAGTATCCCCAGAGTCTCCAGTGACGGCAGTGTCCCCAGTGACAGCAGTGTCTCCAGTGACAGCAGTGTCCCCAGTGTCTCCAGTGACGGCAGTGTCCCCAGTGACAGCAGTGTCTCCAGTGACAGCAGTGTCCCCAGTGACTACCAGTGTCTTCAGTGACAGCAGTGTATCCAGTGACAGCAGTGTCTCCAGTGACGGCAGTGTCCCCAGTGACAGTAGTGTCTCCAGTGACAGCAGTGTCCCCAGTGTCTCCAGTGACGGCAGTGTCCCCAGTGACAGCAGTGTCTCCAGTGTCCCCAGTGTCTCCAGTGACGGCAGTGTCCCCAGTGACAGCAGTGTCTCCAGTGACAGCAGTGTCCCCAGTGTCTACCAGTGTCTCCAGTGACAGCAGTGTATCCAGTGACAGCAGTGTCCCCAGTGTCCACAGTGTCTCCAGTGACGGCAGTGTCCCCAGTGACAGCAGTGTCTCCAGTGACAGCAGTGTCCCCACTGTCTACCAGTGTCTCCAGTGACAGCAGTATATCCAGTGATAGCAGTGTCTCCAGTGACAGCAGTGTCCCCAGTGACAGCAGTGTCCCCAGTGATAGCAGTGTCTCCGGTGACAGCAGAGTCCCCAGTGACAGCAGTGTTCCCACTGACAGCAGTGTCTCTAGTGACAGCAGTGTCCACAGTGATGGCAGTGTCCCCAGTGATAGCAGTGTCTCCAGTGTTCCCAGTGTCTCCAGTGACGGCAGTGTCCCCAGTGACAGCAGTGTCTCCAGTGATAGCAGTATCCCCAATGTCTCCAGTGACGGCAGTGTCCAGTAGTGTCTCCAGTGTCCCCAGTGTCTCCAGTGATGGCAGTGTCCCCAGTGACGGCAGTGTCTCCAGTGATGGCAGTGTCTCCAGTGACGGCAGTGTCCCCAGTGACAGCAGTGTCTCCAGTGACAGCAGTGTATCCAGTGTCAGCAGTGTCCCTGGTGTCTCCAGTGACGGCAGTGTCCCCAGTGAGGGCAGTGTCTCCAGTGTCCCCAGTGTCTCCAGTGACAACAGTGTCTCCAGTGATAGCAGTGTCTCCAAGTGACAGCAGTGTCCCCAGTGTCTCCAGTGACAACAGTGTCTCCAGTGATAGCAGTGTCTCCAAGTGACAGCAGCGTCCCCAGTGTCTCCAGTGACGATAGAGTCATCAGTGACAGCAGTGTCCTCAGTGACAGCAGTGTCTCCAGTGACAATAGAGTCTTCGGTGACAGCGGTGTCCCCAGTGTCTCCAGTGACAGCAGTGTCTCCAGTGACAACAGTGTCTCTAGTGACAGCAGTGTCTCCAGTATCTCTAGTGACAGCGGTGTCCCGGTGTCAGCAGTGTCCCCAGTGACAGCAGTGTCCCCAGTGTCTCCAGTGATGACAGTATCCCCAGAGTGATGGCAGTGTCTCCAGTGATGGCAGTGTCCCCAGTGACAGCAGTGTCACCAGTGATAGCAGCGTCCCCAGTGTCTACCAGTGTCTCCAGTGACAGCAGTGTATCCAGTGTCAGCAGTGTCCCCAGTGTCTCCAGTGACAGCAGTGTCCCCAATGACAGCAGTGTCCCCAGTGACAGTAGTGTCCCCAGTGTCTCCATGGAGTGACAACAGTGTCTCCAGTGACAGCAGTGTCCCCAGTGTCTCCAGTGACAACAGTGTCTCCAGTGATAGCAGTATCTCCAAGTGACAGTAGCGTCCCCAGTGTCTCCAGTGACAGCAGTGTCCCCAGTGTCTCCAGTGACAGCAGTGTCTCCAGTGATAGCAGTGTCTCCAAGTGACAGCAGCGTCCCCAGTGTCTCCAGTGACAACAGTGTCTCCAGTGGCAGCAGTGTCCTCAGTGACAGCAGTGTCTCCAGTGACAACAGAGTCTCCAGTGACAGCAGTGTCTCCAGTGTCTCCAGTGACAGCAGTGTCTCCAATGTCTCCAGTGACAACAGTATCTCTAGTGACAGCAGTGTCTCCAGTGTCTCTAGTGACAGCAGTGTCTCTAGTGACAGCGGTGTCCCGGTGTCAGCAGTGTCCCCAGAGACAACAGTGTCTCCAGTGATAATAGTGTCACCAGTGACAGCAGTGTCCTAAGGGCCTCCAATGATGGCAGTGTCCCCAGTGTCCCCAGTGTTTCCAGTGTCAGTAGTCTCCTAAGCATCTTCAGTGACAGCAGTGGCAGCAGTGTTCCCAGTGTCTCCTGTGACAGTGGTGTTCCCAGTGATATGACAGTGTCCCAAATGGTCCTAAGTGCTGCGGACACTGCTGTCACTGGAGGCACTACTATCACTGAGGACACTGCTGTCACTGGAGACACGGGGGACACTGGAGGCACTAGGGACACTGCTGTTAGCTACTGGAGACACTGCTGTCACTGGAGACACTGCAATCACTGGAGATACTGGGGACACTGCTGTCACTGAAGACATTGTTGTCACTGGAGACACGGGGGACACTGAAGGCACTAGGGACACTGTTGTTAGCTACTGGAGACACTCCTGTCACTGGGGACACTGCTGTCACTGGAGACACTGCAATCACTGGAGACACTGGGGACACTGCTGTCACTGAAGACACTGTTGTCACTGGGGACACTGCTGTCACTTGGAGACACTGCTGTCACTGGAGACACTGTTGTCACTGGGGACATTGCTGTCACTGGAGACACTGGGGACACTGCTGTCACTGGCGACACTGCTGTCACTGGGGACACTGCTGTCACTGGAACACTGCTGTCACTGGAGACACTGGTAGACACTGGCGATACTGCTGTCACTGGAGACACTACTGTCACTGGGGACACTGCCATCACTGGAGACACTGGGGACACTGGAGACACTGCTGTCACTGGAGACACTGCTGTCACTGGGGACACTGCCGTCACTGGAGACACTGGGGACACTGGAGACACTGCTGTCACTGGGGACACTGCCGTCACTCAGACACTGGGAACACTGCTGTCACTGGATACACTGCTGTCACTGGAGACACTGGTAGACACTGGGGACACTGCAGTCACTGGAGACACTGCTGTCACTGGGGACACTGCTGTCACTGGAGACACTAGGGACACTGGAGACACTGCTGTCACTGGGGACACTGCCGTCACTGGAGACACTGCTGTCACTGGAGACACTGCTGTCACTGGGGACACCGCTGTCACTGGAGACACTGGTAGACACTGGAGACACTGCTGTCACTGGAGACACTACTGTCACTGGGGACACTGCCATCACTGGAGACACTGGGGACACTGGAGACACTGCTGTCACTGGAGACACTGCTGTCACTGGGGACACTGCCGTCACTGGAGACACTGGGGACACTGGAGACACTGCTGTCACTGGGGACACTGCCGTCACTCAGACACTGGGAACACTGCTGTCACTGGATACACTGCTGTCACTGGAGACACTGGTAGACACTGGGGACACTGCAGTCACTGGAGACACTGCTGTCACTGGGGACACTGCTGTCACTGGAGACACTAGGGACACTGGAGACACTGCTGTCACTGGGGACACTGCCGTCACTGGAGACACTGCTGTCACTGGATACACTGCTGTCACTGGGGACACTGTCGTCACTGGAGACACTGGGGACACTGCTATCACTGGAGACACTGCTGTCACTGGGGACACTGCCGTCACTGGAGACACTGGAACACTGCTGTCACTGGAGACACTGGCAACACTGCTGTCACTGGAGACACGGGGGACACTGGGGACACTACTGTCACTGGAGACACTGCTGTCACTGGGGACACTGGGGACACTGCTGTCACTGGGGACACTGCCGTCACTCAGACACTGGGGACACTGCTGTCACTGGAGACACTGCTGTCACTGGACACACTGCATGTCACTGAGAACACCACTATGTATTACATACACACTATATATGCACTATTATGCATTTAAGCATTACATAATCACACGGAAGCTTATATGAAGAATCTCCCGTAGTGAAACAAACCTTGAATCTGATTGGTCATTGGCGCGGCTGCGCGGGCCGACAATTCAAATTTATACAGCAGGCAATGGTGCTTTGAATTCCTGCAGTTGGTGAGTCATATGACTAAGGTAAAGCTGCAATCTCATTGGAGCGCTCAAATTCCTTTCCCTGGCCCAAGGATTGTGTCCGAATTCACCAGACCCTTTTCCCTCCTCGAGGGTGGGGTCTGGGGACGAGACTAGAGTTGTGCATGCTATTGATTGTATCTATTTGCATCCGGGAGAGAGCTCAAACATTTATGGTCCTTCGAGCCGGATCTCACTCCGAACAGTATCTTTGTTAATGGCCCGCTCTCGGAAACCGATCGTTCTCATGTATGTGCGTGTATTGATCTAATACGTGTTCCAAGTAACCTACCAATTTCTTCATCATCCGTTAACGAAGTCGCCTGTCGACAATGGATGTCTCTGTGCTACGAAAACGACGAGGTATCGTACGTGCCTCAATAACTCGTCTTTCCAACCGAATCAAGGAATTGGAAGGAAAAGTCGATCAACCGTCGACCTTTGACCTCGCTAAACGCGATAAGGACAAACTCGATTCCGAATTCAAAGTACACCACTATGCCGTCACCCAGAACCTTTTCCATCACAGTGTGATGAAAAGGTTTCAAACCTTGTATCATGTATTGATGAATGTTGGATTGAAGGAATATAAATGTTAACCCTTTCTCAACTCAACACCCACGTATAGATCAAAAGATGGCTCACCATGTTAGTCTGAGGCTACCTGGAATGAAATTAAGGAAGCGTTCCACAAGAGGACCTTCTCAGAGGGAAGTTATTCATCCTAATTATGGTCTTTCTCAACCTCAAGATGTTGAAGAGAGTGAGAAATCTGAATCTGATGAAGCACTCCCTGGATGTGGTATTGATCCTGAGATGGATCCTGGATGTGACACCACATCATTTGGGGATATAGAAGGCCCTAGTTTGTATAAGATTCAACAAGATACTGCAGCATCTGGGTGGGAAAAGATACGATCTAGTCTTTTGAGGGCTGCAGTTGAAGCAAGTGCAATGCCACCGGAACAATGTTGTGTGAACGAACCTTGTATTGCACGTGCAACCTTGCGTTGCCAAAAATGTGGTCTATCATCTTTCTATTGTCCTGATTGCTTCATAGACATTCATGCACATTCTAATTTTTTTCATGTCGCCGAGGAGTGGAAGGTAGCTATTCAATGCCATACATGTTGCTGAGGAATAACTACAGTAATACTGTTTCAGGATGATGGATATTTTCGTCCACGGCCCTTAGAGGGCCGCTGCATTCAACCAAGACCACATCATGAGTGTTCTACTTGGAAGAGTGTACCCCTATGCTGCATTGATGAGGATGGTAAATGAAATAATTATTATGCTCCTACAATTAGCTAGCTACATATAGCTACATGTATGCGCTGACTAAATATAGGATTGGAGCATCACATTATTCTTCAATGTTGTGACTGTGAACCAGTTACAACAACAATGGTCCACATGGGAATTTGGCCGGCGAGTCCTCATTGTCCTCAGCTTGCTTTCACTTTCAGTCTCATGGACTGGGTGGAGGCGCTCATGATGGAATGTCAAGTTGCTCTGAAAGATTTTTGCGCTGCACTCTATTTCAAGTGTCCTTATGTAGTGAAGAAGGTAATTAATTAGTGTCATTTAGTATGATTATCTATACTCTATTATATTATAGAGGAGAGATATTTATCGCTCACTGATTGATGCTTTCGAAGAATACCGGTTAGTTATAATATAATATATGCATGGTAGTCAGTTGCTAAACCAAGAACAGGAGCTGGTCTACCCTAGCTATTTTACTGTTACTGTATAGTCCTTCTAATTAATGAGTACTAGATGACAGTGGTGTTTGCACAAGGGTGGCACATCATTTACTTAAGTATAGTGCCTAATATATCTAATATTGTATGTATTAAAATCATGCCAAGCCCTTTCCTTTAGTATAATAATATTATCGTTATTGTATAGGTACATGAAACATGAAATACGTAATTTGAATTTTATATGTGAAGGATTAGACAATGGGAATATCTGTCCAGCATGTCCAAAGGTGAGTAAACATAATTCAGGTTCACATGATATACATACACAATACTTTGATGAGTTTAGAATTCTGGAAGCCTATTCATTTCAATGGACGCTCTATTTGGACTTCCCAGAAAGAAATCTGCTGGTAATAGTGTCCGCCCACCACTAACTGGTAATCTCTTTTTTGAAGATCAAACTGCTGTTGATGAGTATGTGCTGATGCACTCAAAGGAAAAACTTGCTGCAACCAAGTCAAGTTTGGTGTGTTAGCTATAATCATTATTAAACCTGCATCTATATTATTTTACTGACGGTGGTCATAGGATTGCAGTGATTTTTTAGCTGGAAATGCTATCAGATCATCAAGTCGTTACTATGCTCTGGATGAAACTGCAGTGTTTGGTTCAGTATGCCGGCATGATTTTCCTAAAAGGTTCTTTAACCTGAAACATGGTGAAAGGTAAGAATATCAATAGTATAATATTATAATTATATTCTTATTGAATTTAGATTGAGTTATGCTTTATGGATGCTTCAACGGTTTGAAAATGAGATTAGTGGGAAATCGATGAAGCTGTACTTAATGTATGACATAGCCTGTGTGCTGGCTGCTCATTTGCAGGTATAGTACTGTACTGAATATTAATGATCCTGAAGTGAGTTGCATAATCATGATGCTATCACAATAATAATATATTATAGAAGAAAGATCCTCATCTATTGGCGCAAATATGTCTGGTTGTACCATCTTTCCATGCTTATGGCCATATAGCTTCTTGTCAGGTAAACAATGATTATGTTTATCACTAAACATCTGTTGTACCTCTGGCATTGATGCAGGTGCGGTACAGTCCATTGAGATCAACTGGAGTTGGACTAACAGATGGTGAGGGTACAGAGAGATTGTGGTCATTTTTACGGAGGTTTTCAAAGATGACAAAAGAAATGCGCCCATCTCATCGCACAGATGTCTTGAGCCATGCTCTTGCACATTATGGTTGGAAAAAAAAGAATAAAATAGGTATAATAATATTGTATGGTGTGGACAAAACAAACTAGTAGTGATCATTTGATGATATCAGGAAATTTTTTGTGTATTCGTCTCCAAAGAGCTTACAAGAGTCTTGCTGTTGCAACTGAAAGTTTTGAGCAGTTGATATCAACTCTTCCTTGTAAGTAGGATAGTTAGCAGTAATAATTTGAGTCTAGTGTAATAATGTATGTTCAACATGAAGTTCCAGTGACAGATAGTGATATTAAACAGTGGATTGATGATGATAAGTTTATGTGGACATCAAATTCATCAGGTATACTCACAATTAATCTCTCTTGCCATAACTACTATAGTAATAGCATTAATTTCGATATAGATTCAAGGTCATGGAAGGTGGAATATTTTCAGAAACTCCAAAAGTATTACAGACTCAGGTGAAAGCATGCGCATTATATACCTGTGTATATGTAGGACAAGTATATCGTATACAGTGTATAATCTAGATCTTATGCCAGAAACCCATCTTTAGCATGCATGCAAGCTATAACCATATGTTTCTGTGTGTATGCAGGGATATAGGGAATTATAGCTACTGCATAGTGGGTACTTAGAGTAAGGATATTATTGTGATAATACATGGTTCATAATTATGTAATGTTCATCATACAGGGACCATAAGGCTGACGAAGATGATATGCAGATTTCTAGCCTCCTTGACAAGTAATTATAAGTAGTGATTCTATCTGTAACATTATGTGCATTATAATTATTATTATGTGAAGGCTAGGTCGTCAGCTTGAAAAGATTGAAAAGGAGAACTGTTTTCAACGGTGGACTCCGATGGACAATGAGTTCCAGCAGTTGAGGCAAGAGCAAGTTGTGAATCAGAGACAGTCTCTGCTAAGTACTATCCACGATTCTGCAGTTCGGAGGAAGTTTCTTCTCCAGATTAAAGCTAAGTATGCTGGTAAGCTAAAGCTTGTGAATGGTTAAGAGAGCAATTTGGGAGATTACGCCATTAAATTTTTAACCTTGCTTGGGCCATAATAATATACAATAAGTCTTACTGTACTAATGAAACATGGTCAACATTATAGTACTATTGTGATGATTATTGTGTTCGCAGATGGTCAGAGAATAGCCAAGAGAGTATCGTCTCAGATTAACAAAGAAACTAGGAAACTAAAGAAATTAGTAATTGAATATAACAAAGATTCAGTACTACCAGAGATGACGATGCAAACTGCACTGAATCCTGATGAAACTAATGCAGAAACAGATGTACATGTGTGTGCAACACACATACAAATGGACACAAAAGACAGGAATGATATCATTCATGCATATCTAAAGAAAATTCGAAGTAGTGAAGAGATTGCTATACTGAAGGATGAAGTTAAAAGCTCATTAGACTATTTTCAGGAGAAGCAACGATGCATCAAAGGTTGCTGTACAAACCTACATGCAAACAATGATGTCTATAGTAGAGGAGCACACAACCTACTTACCCATCTACTATGGAAAGTAGAACTTTGCACATTTCCAGTAGAAGCATGCAAGGATACAATTGACTATAACACTGAGTTTGAGTCAGAATTTGACATGTCTTCAAGTAGCAGTAGTGACAGTGAAATAGATGAATAATAATGTACTAGCTGTATAGAATAATTACACAATGTCATGTATGAATGTCATCTATTCTATTGCAATGGTTAATAGTAATTATTATTGTTTCTATCGTTGACTTTTTCGACCCTTTGGTTTGCACATGCTTTGATTGCATTCCCAATGTATGTCTGATAAAGATACACTTTCCTCAATTTTCATACATGTGCAGTGGAACCACTTGCGACAAACGTCACAACATACCATTCCTTGATCAGCCCGTCCATATGGCATCCGGCAAATGCAATGGATATTGACTTTTATACTCTTCTTGAGTTTATTACGCACAGGTATCCTACGTGTTTTATCCAATGGGAAGCAGGTCATTTTCTTTGTCTCCAAACACTTTATTAGATGCGGTCTCATCACTTTGGTATTCCAGTAAGATAAAAATGGATCTCGACCATACACTAAATCTGTTGCACATGCTAAAGCAAATAATCCACAGTCAGATCCATTTCCTTGGTGCTGGATATTTACGAAATCCATGAACAAAACATCTCCAGTAGGCTTCATCAATGAGCACACTTGCTTTTTCCCATCCATGTCGATAAATGCGTATGCACTATCAAATACATATACCGAGTCACTCCTACATCCAATGTTGGATACAGTAATCCAGTGTGAGTCACTGACATGCAATACTTGCACAAATTCACCATCTTCTTTTTGAAATCGATATCCCTGAGCATATAGTGGATTTTGAAACCCACCCAATCCACTCCTCTCCCTCTGAGTTTGACACTTCAGCAATAATTGTGCGGCATGTATAATTGCATCATTGAGCCATCCATGTGGGTTTTCAATACAGGATTTATCGCTTTTAGTCAGGAATGGTTTCTTTATCCATATCGTCTCAGGGTCACTGAGTAACACATATTCAGTATCATCATCAAATGTGATAGGAGAAGAGAATTCATCCATTGCCAAAGGTTCATTATTGTCAAACATTGTAGCTGATGGTGAGCCTTTAGCCACCTTAGTGGAGGTTGGGTGATTTTTGGCTGAGCCTGTTGCAGCCGGAAGTTGAGCTATTCCTAGCACAGTAGAGCCCTTTGAACCCCTAGTTTGGGTCACCTTTTTCTCTTCTGGAGCCCTAATTTGAGTTCCAGAAGGTGGTCGGGATAAAACTGTCTTCTTCCTCTTATCCTGAGCTTCTGGGGGTTGTTGGACGACAGAGTTTGACTCAGAAGAACTGATTGTAGCAGATTCAGTCACCTTTTTCCCTTCTGGAGCCCTAACTTGAGTTCCAGGCGGTGATTGGGATAAAACTGTCTTCTTCCTCTTATCCCGAGCTTGGGCGACAGAGGTTGACTCAAAAGGACTAACTGTAGCAGATCCAGTCACCCTTTTCCCTTCTAGAGCCCTAACTTGAGTTCCAGAGGGTGGTTGGGATAAAACTGTCTTCTTCCTCTTATCCCGAGCTTGTTGGGCGACAGAGGTTGACTCAGAAGGACTGATTGTAGCAGATCCAGTCACCTTTTTCCCCTTTGGAGCCCTAACTTGAGTTCCAGATGGTGGTCGGGATAAAATTGTCTTCTTTCTCTTATCCCGAGCTCCTGAAGGTTGTTGGACGACAGAGGTTGACTCAGAAGGACTAACTGTAGCAGATCCAGTCACCTTTTTCCCGTTTGGAGCCCTAACTTGAGTTCCAGAAGGTGGCTGGTTCAGAGGGGCTGACTCAGAAGGAGGGCTAGTAACAGATCCAGTTGCCTTCTTCCTATTCAGAGCTCTCAGTTGAGTTCCAGAGGATGGTTGGCTTAAATTAGGAGGACTTATAGTTGCCTTCTTCCCCTTAACCTGACCTACTGAAGGCTGTAGATCTGGAGACAATAACTTGGTAGAACCAGTTCCAGCCTTCTTTTTAGTTGAGCCTTTAAGTTGAGATCCTGAAGATAAGTCATCTCCTGCAATTTTTGGAGGGTTTCCTGCATGAGTAATCCATAATAAGGTCATTACCATGATAATAATAATATAATATTATTATACTTACCAGCAATTAGCACAGCACTTAAGTACTGCACTATTTGAGGACTACAACATTTCAAAGCTGATGTGGTTCCAACCATCTCCACAGCATCACCATATGTTCCAAAAGCAAATGCATGGTAGCCTAATTCCTCCAACTCCTGAAACTGTATAATGATCATGATAAATGATACACCTCCTATACTAATTTCAAGACCAACTATCATTGGTGTTGATGAAAAATTCAGATTCTGAATCAGTAAACCTTAAAACTCTACACCATCATTCATGATAAAAACCTTAAAACCCCACATCATCATTGATGACAAAGATCCTTGAAACCCTCACCATCAGTGATGACAAAAACCTTAAAACCCCACATCATCATTGATGACAAAGAACCTTGAAACCCTACGCCATCAGTGATGACAAAAACCTAAAAATCCCATATCATCATTGATGACCCTCGAAACCATTAATGACAAACCCATCTATGATGGAATTAAGTAACTGTACTGTTGTGGAACTAGCTACCTTCTGGCACCCTGATCATGATAACATATTAGGGAGTCTAACAGATGCTGTTATCAAGTGTTGAATGAGAAAATCATGTCACGGTGTACATAATTTACAAACAAACACTCATGCATGTGCAATGGATCTAGCTATTATGCCTGTAAGTAATAGTACCTTCTTTTGCATGGATTGAAAAATTTTTCCACCTTCTCTTCTAATATCCTTACTGGACATAGATTTTAATCTATGACACGTAGTTGTCTGAAGCCGATTTCTTTCGTCCACTTCTAAGTTCTTGTATGCATCACTGGCTACCTTCATGAAATTAGCTGGAGATTCACTGAATGCCTTTTTACCTTCTGTATCAATATTTAATATTGATTACACCACAAATGGGTATTAATTTTATCTCACCATCTGTTGCGGCAAATTCAGACTGAAACTGCTGCCATGGAGTTCTTCGATACTTCTTCGTAGGAAGACTCTCCTTGGAAATAGTAGGCTCAGCATGACGTTTTCTAAATAGGCTTCTCTTTATCCAACTCTATGAATAAAATTCAGAGAATTAAAATTAGTGGACAGAGTTTAAGTGTAGCAAATATATTAGTAATGCAGGTAACCAGCACAATAATAACTATTCCAGTGTTAATCTGATAGAATTCTAATGAGATGCTGCAATGATGACAAAGTGATATTTCATGTGAATTATACGAGTCAACTACCAGTCATAAATTTATACTGAATATACAAAGTGTGCGTACTTATGGAATATACTAATGTTGCTTACAATGTCACAACATGCACATGGTCTTCCTAATTAACGTATTTAACTAACTCACTTTCACTTGTGTGATTGTTAAGCCTGCTTCCTCGCTTGCCATTTCTATTAAATCATCATACTTCCTTCCTACCCCAATCATTCCCCTTTTGTAGTGATCACGCAGGCAAGTGACTTGCTCATCGGAAAAAGCTTTTCTCACTGGTTTACTAGACACTTGAAGAGCACAGGATTTTCTTTCCTCATCAACCTCTCCAGCATCCTCTTCAACATCTTCCTCAGTATCAAGGTCGACTATATCACCATCAGTCAGGCTGTTATCACTGCTGTCACTGTCCATCATGAACAAGGTGGCTTGATCGTGAAAAGGGATGAAAGGGTAAAGCTTAGAATTATTAGAGAATCAAAGGGTTAAAATTTGTTCCTATAATTAAACTCGCATCCATCAATACATGACATAAGGTTTGAAACCTTTTCATCACACTGTGATGGAAAAGGTTCTTGAACCAGGTGCTGCCGTTGTGGACGTCCTCGATAAACCCGAGGACCTCGCAAAGGAGCAAGAAGTGCTGGATGAGCATGATGACTCCATAGCTGAACTTACCATACGTATGTAGAAAGTGATCTCGGCCTGCACTACCGCTTCGGACCCCAATCCACGCAAGATCCAATCTCGAAGACTCGCTCGTTTAGAGAAGAGCCTCTCTGCTGTTAGCGAAGAGATCAAAGCACTATCGAAACGATCCGATGATACCTGTCTCATCCGCCAGCATGAAGAGCAACTCTTGGACTTCAAGAGAGAGCTAGAGGACATTCGTAAGTGCCTCCTACCCTTAGACCTAAATGATGATGATGAATTGAGTATCTTGCAAACCAAATTGGAGAAGTCATTATTCAACAACTCGCTTGAACGATTACTCAAGGGTCACGTCTCCACCCCCTCGGCATCAGATAGCAAGGGTGTACGACTTCCTAAATTAGACGTGCCAAAGTTCGATGGGAATATCTTGAATTGGAGATCCTTCTGGGAGCAATTCCAAGTTTCAGTACACGATCGATCGAGCCTAGCCGAGTCTGAGAAGTTGGTGTACCTTCAGCATGCGCTCAAGGATGGATCTGCGAAACAAGCTATAGAGGGTCTATCCCGGTCGGGTGAATACTACTCCGAAGCCATCGATTGTCTCAAGGCGCGTTACAACCGCCCACGGCTCATTCACCAGACCCATGTGCGCATGATATTGGATGCAGCTGCACCTAAAGACGGCACAGGGAAAGAGCTTCGTAAGCTCCATGACACGGTACAACAACACCTTAGGGCACTCAAAGCCATGGACTATGAACTATCAGGCCCATTCATCACTTCCGTCCTAGAGCTGAAGCTCGACGTTGATACAATGTTTGAGTGGCAGAAACATAGTCAAAGTTCAACTACTGTGCCACACTATCAAGAGCTTCTTGAGTTTATCAATCTTCGTGCCCAAGCCTCGGAGACATCTGTGTCAGAAAACAGAAAGTCTTCAAAGAGTGAAATCAAGCGGCCACACCATGTGTCCAGTAAGCCAGTTGCGTCATTTGCAACAAGTACAAGTGCCTCCTTGGACAGCTGTGTTGTATGCAAGACAGACAAGCATCCCCTCTATGCTTGTCCCAAATTCAAAGTGCAAACGCATGACAAAATGATCGCTACATTGAAAGCCAATGGTCTATGCATGAATTGTTTGAAACCAGGCCACTTCGTCAAGCAATGCAAGTCACTACACCGATGTCGCAAGTGTCAGAAGCCGCACCATACGTTGTTACACATTGAGTCGAAGGAATTCGCCCCCTCAACCGTAGCTCCTGTGGCGCAGCCCTCAACGCAGCCCACTGTAAACCCAGTATCGTCGAATACAGCCATGGGCTTCGCATCAAATTCTCTACTGATGACGTGTTGCATATTTGTTGACGCCCCTGATGGCTCTTCAGTTGAAGCCCGTGCGATCCTTGACAGTGCGTCTTCAGCTTCATTCGTGTCGGAGTGCTTGACTCAGAGTCTGTGTCTACCCCGATCGAACCAGGGTGTTAGGATCTCAGGAATCGCTGGACTATCCCATAACTCTCCCTCTCAATCAGTAGCTAATTTCGACATCCATGGGATTCTGGCACCAAGCAAGAAAATCAATGTGTCTGCGATCGTAGTTCCACGTGTCACATGTGATCTACCCTTACACCCGGTGCCTTTTGACGTGAATTGGAAGCATTTATCCGATATTCAACTCGCTGACCTACGTTTGGGCACCCAGGTCGAATTGATGTCCTCCTCGGCGTGGATATCTTCGTGCAGGTATTGTTACACGGTCGGCGGGTCGGACCGCCTGGATCACCTGTTGCGTTTGAGACTGAATTAGGGTGGGTCCTTGCTGGTAACAGTGCTGCCTGTCATCCTGTCGCTCAAGTTACTACCTACCATGCTTCGGTATCTCCAAGTGACGATATTTTGCAGAAGTTTTGGGAAACTGAAGAAAGTCCAACGGGAAAGTCATCTATGTCTCCTGAGGAGCGCTCAGTCGACATTTCGAAGCAAACCACTATCGTATGAAGGATGGGAGATTCGTCGTGCCTCTCCCACGTAAGCCTGGTGCAAGGCCCTTGGGTGAATCCCGCACTCAAGCGGTACGTAGATTCCTCACCCTTGAACACTCACTCCGCTACAAAGGTCAGTTTGAGGAAGTGGATACAGTCATCCAAGAATATTTCGAACAAGGACATACCGAAGTCGTACCTGACGCTGATCGAGAGAAGCCCCCTCAAGATGTATTCTACTTGCCGATACATGCCGTACGCAAAGAATCGAGCACTACCACGAAAGTTCGCACTGTCTTCGATGCGTCAGCGAAATCATCCACTGGTGTATCATTGAATGACCTGCTTCTTGTCGGGCCAACAGTCCATCCTCCTCTAGTGGACGTGCTTTTGCGATTTCGACAACATCGAGTCGCTCTTACCACTGACGTCAGCCGCATGTATCGAGCGGTCCCACTTGCACCCAGCGATCAGGACCTCCATCGATTTGTGTGGAGGAGAAACCCTGGTGATTGTTTGGAAGATTATCGCATGACCCGTGTCACGTTTGGGGTATCTGCCTCATCATTCGCCGCAAACATGGCTGTTAAACAGAATGCACATGATTTCGCACTCAAGTATCCACTAGCCTTCCATGCCGTTAACGAATCTTTCTACGTTGACGATGGCTTGAGCGGGGCCGACTCGGTGGAGGAAGCAATCGAAAAGCGAACCCAGCTGCAAGATCTATTCGCGGAAGCCGGTTTCTTGCTACGCAAGTGGAATTCCAGCGAACCGGCAGTTTTGAAGCAACTATCTCCTGATCTGTTGGACACCCAATCGAATCATGTGATACCAGGCCCTGACGAGTACACTAAAACGCTAGGCATGGCATGGAATGCACACCACGACCACTTTCGGCTCACAGTTGCCAATCTACCTCCTCTTGAAAGCATCACCAAATGTGCCCTTGTTTCAGACATTGCACTAACGTTCGACGCACTTGGGTGGTTCTCACCATCCATCATCAAAGCAAAGGTTTTGTTGCAACGTCTGTGGGAGCAAAAGATTGACTGGGACGACGCAGTCCCAGAATCAATTCGTGAAGCCTGGTCACAATGGCGATCTGAGCTGAACATGCTAACTGAGAAACGGATTCCTCGCTGCTACTTCCCAAAGGAAACAAAAATTATCTCTACCCAACTTCATGGCTTCTCTGATGCGTCAGAGCTTGCTTACGCAGGGGTCGTGTACCTACGAATGTGTGACTCTGAAGGAAACGTGCATGTGTCTCTTGTGACGTCAAAGACAAAGGTAGCGCCCATCAAGCGTCTAACCATACCCCGCTTGGAGCTATGTGGTGCTCATCTCTTGGCCCACTCCTACACCATGTCAGAGAAGCTCTACACGTGCACCCCCAGGATGTACATGCTTGGACGGATAGCACCATCGTTATCAGCTGGCTTGACGGGAACCCACGTCGCTTTAAAACGTACGTTGGGAATCGAGTGGCGAGCATAATGGAGCTCATCACACCGAATCAGTGGAAACACGTGAATGGTGCCGAAAACCCGGCGGATTGTGCTTCTAGGGGTCTATTCCCCTCAGAGTTGTTGCAGCACTCACTGTGGTGGAATGGTCCACCTTGGCTCCGCTTAGCACCCTCTGAATGGCCCAAGCAACTACCTTTACTACCAACCAAAGATTCAACCGAAGAAAGAGACGTTTGCCTGCTCACTGTTTTCGTTCCTGAAGTACCAGTTCTTGATGTCAGTTGTTATTCTAGCTTCACGAGAGTGAGGCGTATCACTGCTTGGATAATTCGCTTTGTAAAGAATTGTCTTGCCCGCAAAAGGCGTACCGAACGTTTGACTTCCTTTCTCACAGTGCAGGAGTTAGCCGATGCAGAGAGTTATTGGTTATCAATCTCCCAGCAAGATCATTTTGCAACAGAAGTTGACGCTCTCAAACTGGAGAATTCTATTTCCAAATCAAATTCTCTAGTACCACTGCATCCAATCGTCGATTCCTCTGACCTAATCAGAGTTGGTGGTAGGGAGCATAACTCGAAAGCTTGCTATTCCAGTCAACACCCGATTGTGCTACATGGCAAACATCCAGTGACAAAACTGATCATCCGATCTGAACACACTCGTTTACTCCATGCTGGTCCCCGCCTTCTCATGTCATCCATTAATCGTTGTTTTCATGTTATAGGACTTCACAAAACTGTTCGCTCAATCACCCGAGCCTGTATCACTTGTCGACGTATAAATGTGAGACCCCAACCTCAAATGCTCGGCCAATTGCCTATGGAAAGAGTCACGCCTGATTCCGTGTTTGACCGAGTTGGCGTCGACTACGCCGGGCCAGTCTATGTGAAGTACGGATATACCCGTAAACCTACCGTGATCAAATCCTACATATGCCTGTTTGTGTCCTTGTCAGTCAATTAAGGCTGTCCATCCGGAATTGGTGTCGGACCTAAGCACAGACGCCTTCATAGCATCTTTGAGAAGATTCACTGCACGACGAGGCAAACCTACCCTTATATGGAGTGACCATGGCTCCAATTTTGTTGGTGCTGCTCGCGAACTCAAAGAGCTAGCAGAATTTCTTGGACAGCAACAGGTACAGGGACTAATCTCCGATTTTTGCACTTGTCAGAACATCCAATGGAAGTTCATTCCTGAGCACTCACCCCACTTCGGCGGCCTTTGGGAGGCAGCTGTCAAGAGTGCAAAGACTCACCTAAAACGTGTTGTTGGGGAAGTGAAGCTTACATTCGAGGAGCTTGCAACGGTGCTAGCCCAGATAGAAGCCTGTCTGAATAGCCGTCCACTTGCCCCCCTGACTACAGATGATGATGGTGTGGAGGTACTAACTCCCGGGCATTTCCTAATTGGACGCCCTCTTCAATCGATTCCTGACCCTTCATTCTCGTATCGTTCAATTTCCCTGTTACGTCGGCAGGCACTTGTGCCAAGCTTTAGTCCGCCACTTCTGGCAGAGATGGTATCTCGAATACGTCACTACTTTGCGCTGATTTACCAAATGGCACCACCCCACGAGGAATGCTTGTGTGGGAGACGTAGTCGTGCTACGAGAGGACGGTCTTGTTCCTACGAAATGGCCGCTTGGTCGAATTACACAAGTTCATAAGGGTCAGGATGGACATGTGCGTGTTGTAACTGTCAAAACTAGTACTGGAGAATATAAGCGACCAATCACTAAAGTTGCTATATTGCTCCCAACTCAGAACTAATTTAATTGATTTGTGCAATCCTTTATTTGCACGTAACTGATTTGTGCAATACTTTGATTAATCGTGCTAACTAACTTAGTTGATTTGTGCAACACTTGTGTTAAGTCACCATTGATTAGCTATGTATCATCCATAATATTAAATTTAGTTATTTGTAAGACCGTTCGGTCTTGGCCGGCGGTGTTATGTTGGTGTCTATACGAATTATTATGCTTACCTGATGGTCGTCATTTCCTTATGCAACTTTATGATTGTTTAAAAAATTCTAGTTATTCTGTTATTCGTGTTATTGGAATGATAAGTTTTGAAAGAGAGAAGTACATGTAAGTGCATGAGTTGTGCATGCTATTGATTGTATCTATTTGCATCCGGGAGAGAGCTCAAACACTAGTCGACGTCCATCAGCGCATCTTCATCTACACAAAAAGGATGATGTCAACGAGTATCTTCTGAAGAAGATAACCCAAAGACGGTGAGCCTCGAGATATTGAAATAGATAAAAATTGGAGACCCAGCCTCCCCCTCTACTCTGATCTCTCTCTCTCTCTCTCTCTCTCTCTCTCTCTCTCTCTCTCTCTCTCTCTCTCTCTCTCTCTCTCTCTCTCTCTCTCTCTCTCTCTCTCTCTCTCTGTCTCCAAGATTCTCTCTCATTATTCCCCTCAATGGTATGATCTCAAATATTATCCTACTGCAGTGGTGCTATAACAGGTGATGAAGCTGCTGAGCTGGACTTTCTGAACCCAGCAAGATCCAGAGTCTTCTCTGTGGCCGACAGTAGACCAGGAGTAAGCCATCAATAATGAACCTAATACCTTCCTTTAATACCCCCCTCCCCTTGGTATTATTGTAAGTAGTGTATATTGTTTTTAATTAGTATTTAATATTATGTTCTTGACCTATTCATTGTTTAACAATGGTATGTTCTTGACCCATTCATTGTTTAGCAATGGCAAGTCCCAGTCAATGGATATGTCACTCAGATGTGTGCATGCCCTTTGTCCTTTCATGTGGTGTTATGGTAAAGGTATAGTAGCAAGTTGCCTGGGATATGCCTGGCACAGGATTCAGGAAGTGCTACCTGCATACTGGCATGATATGGGTGGCGTTTTCTCCTGTAACCATGCATGCATGAATGCAACATTGGAGGTAGTCCTGCAGCACTATAGGCACAGTTCTTGTATGGGTCAGTATTTATACCTGTGACAATTTCCCTGCTATTCAACTATGTATTACGAAGCCAAGTGGCTGCCATTATGTATTCAATTTTGCCTTTGCCAATAGACCCTGCAAAATATTGACTGCAAAATATTGACGTTTCTATAATATTATACAGTACAGGTGCACACTGCTGCATAGTCAATAGTTGAATGTTATGGGAAATAATTAGTGTTAACAGGAGCTTGCAGACTCCTGGGGTCTATATATATAAATAAGCCCTTGGGTGTTGATTATCTTTCAAGCCTATATAGGTGTAAACTAGTACCAACTGATGAGTCTCTGAATATTAAATTTTGGCAGTGTCCCAGCCTCTGCCAGCAGGTGGCCTAGTTAACACCACTTGGATAAAGCATTACTAAGCCTGGTGTAGCTAGAAAGTGTGAAAATTGACTGATAACTGTAGCTACTCTTGCTAACTAAGTGTAGAGAATGATAAGTCCTGAAGACAGTTGTTTGTCTCCTGGTGCCTATGGAGCCTTTGCCATATCAGAGGCATTCCTCTATCGCACCAAGGTCCCGGAGTGTGCATGAGCTCTATGCCTTGACTCAATTCCAGGAATGGATGAAGAGGCAGAATGGGAATGTGATTGTGACTGATGGGCCGAGTGTTGAGGAGTCAGACAGTAACTATTATGTCAGAAATATCAAAGACGGTATAGTTTACTGCATTTATGCTTGGGCTAATTCCTTGCATTATCATATTCTATAACCCACAATTAGTTCCCAATATTATTCAATAACTTGTGCAGAAAATCGTCCAAGATAAGAAGTCAGCTAATTCTGTAGATGTACGTGCAAGTGGATATCTCAGTAATGTGACTCTGTGGTATGGCATGCTAGTGAGGCACATACAATAATAGCAGTATTTTTAGTGACATACACTCAGCTGTACAGTGATGGGCCTTACTGCTATATAAAGAGGCATGGTGCATGCATGTATGTAGCACTATCAAGAGTATTATTATATCATATTGATAATCAACCACTTACTCTATTTATTTCACTGTGTAGCAATCAAATGGTACAGCTACTGTGTTCTGTGCACCACTGCTGGATTACCTCATCGATTATCTGACAAATTCTGCCAAAAGTTTGCATCCATCAATAGCAAGTTGGTAAGTTACTAGTAAAATAAATAATGATATGCAATAACTAGTACACGTCTGTGAAGAATGAGTAAGCTAGCTAATAGATCATGTTTGGTCAGTTGAACAAGAGCTGGTCTAGCTTGATTGCATGACTCTAGTATGTAGATACATGTGTATGTACTGGCAGGTATACTTCTGTACACATCTGATTCATACAGCAATTTCAAGTCACATGCACTCATATGATAGTAATAATTATTATTATTAATTGTCGTATAGTATCCTGCTATACTTGTGGGAAGCTTCAGTGGATTCAGTGGAGAAGTGTGCTGATGAGATCTCGCGGAGAAAGGGCGGAGACTCCACCCATCTCTACTATAAACTTTTTATGGCACTGAGTTTCCTGAGGGAATTCTTCTACGTGGTGGAAAGGGCATTCAAAGAAACAGCTGGATACCGAGAAATTTGAGGTTTGTTGCTTCTAGTATGATAGTGATTTAATGTATCATCAAGCTATAAAGTAGCTATTTAATGGCATATTGCCTGTTATTGTTCATGTCGGACTCGACTGAGTTTTGTGAATGTAGCTAGACTCTAATGAAGACTATCTCCATCATAATGTCATTGCAGAAGCTGCACTCCAGACTGTACAGTAAACCCACGGAAGACTTGGTGTCTCAGTATCTCTCTGACTTGGCTCAGCTCCAGCCCAGAGATGACGATGAACGAGGAGGAGGAGGAGAGGAGGAGACATTTGGGATGCTCCACTTTTCTGTGGCCTATCTAAAGGATAGATCTACCCTTGAGGTTGATGTCATACAAGCAGTGGACTTGCCTGCTTTAGACCGTGATGGTATGTTAGCTATTTGCATTGCATGACTACTCATAATTTTTTGGTAAATGCTTATACGGTATACTCATGAATTTTGGTTTATTAGTGCCCTTTTTCATAAAACTTTTGGCAAAGCCACCTGCTATATAGCTAATTGTACTCCACACACACATGCCAACATAAAAGCAATTGGTTTTATCTGTCATCTAACCTACTGTAAAGGAGATGGGTGGGGTGATCCAAAGTCTATGCATGCATGTGCATGTGCTTAAAATAAATTATTATACGATGACATTATATGATTCATTAATTTGTCCTTCTTGCAGGTTCAAGTGATCCTTATGTGAAAGTGTCGTTAATGCCTTTGTGGATATTTCGTAATGCATCCAAAAAAACCAAGGTGTATAAGAACACGATGAAGCCATTGATTGATGAAGAAATGAACCTGTAAGTCATAATTATTGTGGGTGTGTGTATGTGTGTGTGTGTGGGGGGGGGGGTGGGTTGGTATGTCATATATAATAGATGTATTGGCAATTTGCAGTGGCCATGGCATTAGTTAGGGGACGGGGGCAAAGGATTACCCCCTCACTCTCTTTATGATGGGCTTAACCCCTTCATCACTTTACAGACAAGCTTCGGAGGAGAAGTTAAATAGTGAGAACACTATGCTCTTATTCACAGTTTTTGATTGGGCTCTAATGAAAGATCGAGGATGACTTTGCTGGGATGTGCATTGTGCCTTGCAGAGATATACCAAGGCTACAGGGAACTGATGCTGAAATCAGAATAACAGAGAGCCATGATTTTGGAAGCGGATGCTCCACAGAGAAAGGTTTTCAGATTATCACTTTTTCATCCTCCTGGAAAAGCCGCATCACCCATCCGAGCTGAACTGGAATCCAGAGCTAAACTTAATGACTTAAAAGCGAAGCTAATCATTGAAACAGTACCATCACAAAAATTAATGTGAAGTGAAGTTTATTATCAGAGTCCTTTATATTTTCAGCTATAGTTGTATTTGATCACCTAGGTCACTTAATTTAACTTTTCTCAATTTCATAAGTATACCATGTAATGTAATTTAATCATTAATTGTTTATCCAATCAATTTGTCAACATTAATTAATTTAGCTACTGGTCAGGGTTTCATCTAGCGACAAAAAATGGGGGTGGAAGGACTGAATCAGATATACTAATGGGCGTTTATAGCACGCCAAGTTCTGATCCTTGTATGGGATGAGAGTTTCTTTTTTAGGAGATTTTATTTATATCCTCCAGATTGCTTCAGGTGTTGAATAAGAAAACTAGAGGTTTGATGTTTGGACTCACTGCAATTATTAATTAAAAGCTTCCCCTGTCCCCCCCCCCCCCCCCCCCCCCCCCCCCACTGGATGAAACCATACTGATATATAATTGCTATGAAACACTCACCCATATCCCCAATAGCTGCAGAGCAGTGTAATGGTGCGTGTGATAAAAGGTCGCCACCGATTTTCAAGTCCCAGAAAGGCTCCAGCAAGGCCCTGAGTTTTTTCATAATTACCTCATTGCCAATCATAACCACAGAAGATTACTAGGGATAATAATTAATTTTTGTCTGTCCACTGTATTCTTGATGTTATTATCATGAAAGTACTATTAAATTTTACACACAATTATTGACAATAATAATTGTGAACATAATAATGTATAGACCTGACAGTGTATGGAATGTGTGTGGGCAGCAGTGTTTGTAGTACTGAAGCCATATAAGTCAAAGAATGCCGACAACAGCTAAAATTGCCACACAATCGCCTTCTTGCAGGTCCCAATGCGTATAATAACTGACTTGACAATGTTATTGACCTGTGGGTAGCAGCTCAGGGAAAGCATCTTAACTTATAGCTAGCTATGTGCACTAGCTGTGGGTTACATATTATAGATGGATGATTAGCTGATGGAGTCATATAGTTGTGTGTCAATACCATGCACTGTTATCATTGACAGCACTCTTATAGACATGGTCCAAGAATCCTGTCTTTAATGGACAAGAATATTAATGCACCATTCTTCCTCTGATCCTTGGTAATCCCCTGGGGATCTCCCTTTTTAATAGCTTAGTATGGGTGCCAGCCCCTCCGCACAAAGGCGCAGCGCATTGATTATCCGTGGTCTACGGTACCGTATGTTACTAAAATTAATAGCGATTTTAAGTGTGCCCTGGTGTGTCGCGTATACCTATAAGCCTCGATATCGCGAATTCGATTATTTTCAGTGATTCCGATTGAATTACCCAATAATAAACAACCAAGGAAATCATTGGATCATAGGATTTCGTTGGACTTTCCCGAATCATCCCGATCGACGTCGACAGGCGGCGGCTCAGACGCATACGCTGCTGATCCAAGCTACGTATAATATACCCACACTGATCATGGATGATGAAATTTCAAGTTGTTTGGTCTGTATCAAAGAAAAATATCGCAATATAAGTTCTTACCACACAAAACAGTATCCATGTCACTTGAAGACCGTTAATGTACATGGATTGGAATTGTTGGAGTCGGCGTTAGCAAAGGAATCAGGCATCTCAGGAGAGGTCAGGCAGGTTCGTATACCGTACAATCGCCTATTTGACTCAATATACGGTGAAATAACATTAAAACCAAATTGTACGGCTCCTCGAAAAGTGATACTAATCCAAGGTGAAGCTGCTATGGGAAAAACGATGCTATGTATGTCAATTGTGGAGAAGTGGGCTAGTGGAAAGCTATTTCAGGAATTTCAACTTGTGCTTTTATTGCCTCTCAGTTTTAGGAATGTAGCTTCAGCCAGTTCTCTTTCAGGGTTGCTCAATGTGTTGTATGCTGATTTCAAAGATGATACTAGCTCCAAAGTGGCTAAGTACTTAACTGAGAAAAAGAGTCATTACAATACTTTACTTATTGCTGATGGGTGGGAAGAGCTTCAGGCCTCCCAGTGCCAAGCAGGATCATTTTTACACTCTCTTCTTTTTAGCAGTGACATCATACCCACTTTATCTACCACATGTACAGTTCTTATAACCTCCAGACCAGGCTGCCGCAAAGTTCAAATGTTATTAAATATTATGCAGTCAGCAAATGATCGTTTAATTACTTTGACTGGATTTGACAGAAGAGCCGTTGAATCCGTAGTCCAGTCTGAGTTTACTGGTGACTTAAGGAGAATCCGTTACCTCACAGCACAGCTGAATGATAACCCATGCATTAGTTGCAAATGCGTGTAGTACTCCTCTCAATCTTGCTATAGTATGTCGAACTAGTGATGCTGAATCCCTACCAGATACCATGACGAAGTTGTATTCAAAGTTGATTTGGACACTTATTTCAGCTAGCATAACACATCCTCACGAGAATCAATTTTCTAGCCATCATGATCTTCCTGAGGAGCTGCAGCAGTCATGGTGGCAAGTATGTGAACTAGCTTTCAGGAATGTTGAGAAGGGTCACAACAATTTTCCTCTTTCAGATGCAGCATTTTCTTCATCTAAATTAAATGAAATCTCATGTTTTGGTTTAACTAAGCCAATAGCAGAAACTGAAGATACTCTATCCTTTTCTTTCATTCATCCTTGCTTTGAAGAGTATCTTGCTGCTCTACATCTTGCAAAGCAGCCAAAAGAAGCACAGTTTAAATTCATGCATGAATTGGTAGCCTGGCCCAATGAAGAGGACAAAAATAAAATGGCTATTACATTCTGGCACTTTTTCGTCAGTAACTATGCACATGAGATAGCCAACTTGAATCCTGATGTTATTGATCAAATTTTGAAGCTTTTATTAGCAGCCTATAGCACTACCAAACAAGAGTACTGCATGGATCTTTGCCATTTGTCTTATGAAGCAAAGTGTGATGTAGTCAATCAGAAGGTAATTGAAGCTATCAGCATCATGGGTACTGGAGTATTAAGGTTTGGCCAGTCACGTGATGTGTATGACTTCAATTCCATGGTGTATATGCTTCAAAATGTAACACAAGAGAGTGAAGTGGAGATCAATTTTCAAGACTGCATTCTGAGACCTGAACATGTAAATCACCTAGCAAATGCTTTGTGTGAAAAATCTAGCATTATTCAGATCAAAGGTCTTAATATGAGCGGCAACAGGCTCAGTAATTCACTAGCGGTTGATTTCTTTAACAAAGGTGCTACTGCTCTTAAATCCTTAAAGGTCCTTATCCTCCGTAACTGTGACATTGGGACAATCTTGGATATCAAAGCGATGCTGTCTGCATTAACAGAGTCCACTTCTCCAACACTAACTCACTTTGATCTATCATTTAATCGCATATCAATTTCCTTTTTACAAGTTCTGCAACAGCATCTTGAATCTTATGGCACATTTGAAAGCCTACAAAGTTTAGGCCTAAAAGGATCGCTAAACGATGATGTGACAACGAGTTTTTTGGCAAATTTCAGTGATGCACTCTCATCGAAATGTAAATGTCTCCGACGACTTGACCTATCGGAAAACTATTTGGGTGAACCTGGAAATCCAGATTTAAGCAAAGTGATCTCACAACTCCTTAATCTTAGAAGAGACTTCAACCTGTGCTTAAATGACGAGTACATGTCTGAGGTTCACAATGAATTTGTATGTGTTATGGAAGAATCAATAAAAAAGAAAGGAATAATAAATCATACTATTGCTCATGGAGTGATTGTTGGTCCTGGGCGCTCAGGTAAAAACACCTTGATGAGTCGTTTGATGGGAAATGGACCGCCCAAGTCTGATACCCTTTCACCTAGTACCGGAGTATTGGAAAATATCGTTAAAGTTGAAGTGAAAAAGCTAAGTACAGTGGCCGCTGCTGTTAATAATTTAGAATGGATAAAGCTGCAGTATGATGAAGAGGCGCTTGAACTAATTATGACCACAGCAAGGCATCACTCTGCTACAACCACTATATCAAAACCGATTGTGCCCAAGTATATCATTAAGGAGCAAACAGAAAGCCCTATAATAACTAGCACTAAGTCACCTATTCCTTCTAAACCCCTTCAAGTTGGTGATCCTAAACAGATGAAATATAAGATTATGGAATTTTTCAAGAAATTAAGATTTAAAATACGAAAATTTCAAGATCCTGTGGGTAAAATTCAAGAAAAAGGAAAGAGTGCAATTGTGTACACACCAGATGTTGAGCCTGTGGATATTTTTAAATAGGCAGTGAAGCTACGAGGCATGGATGCTCTACAAGAGCACCTTGAATCATCATGGTCCCTATACCTCACCAACACAGGGGGACAGATTGAGTTTCAGGAGCATCTTCCCCTCCTTGTTTGTGGGCCATCAATCTTTTTTGTTACATTCCCTTTACATCTTGATCTTAATGAGCCTTATGATGTCTGTTATGAGTATCCAGATGGTCGAGTGGAGACCTATAAATCACCAGGAACTTTATTGCAGGAACTACTCCAAACACTTGCAACCATCAGTGCTTCGTATTTCACAAGTGGTCAGCAGAAAGTTTCTGAGGCAAGAATAAAACCCAAAGTTTTCTTTGTTGATACACACAAAGACTGCGTACCAGCAAATAGTGCAGAAGAGATCATCCAAAGGAAGGATGAACTGCTTCAAAGTTTTATAAGACAAACAGCTCTTTTTTATCAAGATGCAATTCAGTTTGCTGAGCATCCTAAACAGTTAATATTTGCAGTCAATAATCTTTCACATGATGAGAGCGAATTTCAGAAAATACAATCAGCTGTACAGATAACTGTTGAAAGAGACGAGTTTACAATTGAGTGCCCTTCATCATGGCTTGTATTGAGCCTAATTCTCAGAGCAAAACACAAATCTGATCAGATCTTGACCTTTGACAAGTGTTTTAGCATTGCCCGGGAATGCGGGATATCTGATCGTAAAGAGTTGACTCAAGCACTATCATTCATTCACTCAAGGCTTGGACTTGTACGATATTTTGATGTAAAAGATCTGAATATGCTTGTGGTAATTGATCCTCAAGTCCTGTTTGACAAGATCACGGACCTCATAGTCAAGACGTTTACAGTTGAAAATGTTGGTGTTAAGAAAAATGAAGATTTTTGTCAGAGGGGCATCATTCCTGTGACACTCATGCAAAATATTATTGATAAGGATGAAAATGGTTCTGATTCACAGCTACCATTTAAATGGCTGACAAATCTCTTGAATTACCTCAGAATAGCTGCCTTATTCAAAGACAGAGATGGTGATAAATACTTCTTCCCATCAGCACTTTGCCATGCACCCAAATCACATTCTAATCTACCTCATGCATCTTTATGGCCTTCATTGCTAATTGGATTCAAAAGTGGCTTCTGCCCTCGTGGAATCCCTGGGGCCCTGATCAAGTACCTCATGACAAACGAAATGAGGTCAAAAAGATGTTGGAATATTATTCCAAATAAAGTATTCAAAAATGAAGTTTCCTTTGCTATCCAGGCATGTGGAAATATTAAACTGAGAATTCTACCGACTCATTTAGAAATCAGCTATTACTCTGAAACAGATTCAGCAGAAGAAGCATCTGAAGAAGACTCAAAAGAAGATGTGCTAATGAAGAAAACCTGTGAAATGGCATATATGCAAATCAAGAAGGCCATGAGCACCGTCACTAGTCAGTGCATGGAGTGCAGCTATTTCTTCGGCTTCTACTGCACACTATCTACTTGTCAAGCTCATAGGCATCCAGCTCAGCTTGAATGGGATGGAAAAGATCCATTTAAGGTAAAATGTAAGGTTGCAAACAAACGTGGAAATCTACCAAAGGGCTATATAATTTGGAATCTCCAAAAGAAACGAAAACCAGGTAATGCTATAATAATATTATATCTGATAATAATAATAGCATAATAGTTAATACTTAAATAACTTTATTTATTTGCGCTCACTACATTCTTATAGGAAAAGCACAATTGGATAAAGTGATTGATGGTGATGACCATGGAGTTCTCAAGCACCTTGGTCGAATTGCTGATTCAATGACTGAGTGGGAAGGTCGGATTTCTGATGAACTCAAACTCACATCAGCTGATGTTGCAAGCATCCACACAAAACACCCAAGGAATCTAAAGCTACAATCGTAAGATATCCATCCATGCAAGTTACAATCATAATTATATTCATGCAACTAGAGCTCTGTAGAGCACATACCCCGCACACTTTGTAGCCACTGTAGCAACAGTAACACTCTACTGCAGAGCTGTTTTATGACTTGATGACCCTTTCCAATAATGAGTGTAACGCCATGCTCAGTCCCGATCCCCAAGTCACACTGGTTGGCAGACTCACTCGCGTCCGCGAGTGGTCGCAGGACCCCGGACGGCCCCCACCTGTAACGACTGTCCCTGCCTGTGCGCTCTCTTACAGTAGTTGTAGGTATTAAACAAGGGGAAATACTAGGGATAACTACACATGCACACACTATTTATACAGTCCATGACGTAATACAGGAAGTAATCAGTTACATAATGTTTCCTGTTCATTACATGAGCTTGAGCATGCACAGTTGCCTCAAGTAGAGTGGGTGTGGTCAATAAACCACAGGCATGCTGAACAGAAAATTTTGATTTTAATATAGCGCTAGTACGCCTTTTTGAGCAATTTGAAGTGCGTACAAATCAGGATATCTACTGATTGGTTGTACTAACTTATAGCACACATAGATGCCTAGAATGCGAGACCTGGCGATTTTCATGCCGACAACAATTACAGACAGATAACCGAATTATCCCTTGCGCATGACATTGTGCGCGGGGTAATAATGTTGATGCAAACTTTACCCCTTGCTCACGTGTACGGGGTATTGATATTTATTCTGCATAATATCTACGTTGTCCATTTAGTCATAAAATTGGTGGGTTTTCCTCATAATGAAAAACTTGACCACATCCCCAGTAGCCGCATAGTTCTAATGGTGCATGTGATAAAAGGTCGTCAATATACACATCGATGCTGGGGCCTCAACAGTGGCGTAGCCAAGGGCGGGCCTGGTAGGGCCTAGGCCCTACCAATCATCATCTGGACCCCAGCATTCATCATCCCTTGCCATACAATTTGAATAAGTTTTCATGATAAACTTACAGAATACAAGGGAAAACGAGCTGCTCCTATGCCTGATGGACCCTGTGTTTTCTAAAAAGCATCAGAAAGGGACAAACCAACACGAACTCTGACTTTAACTAGCATAATTTTCGAGAAATACACGACTCCGTTAATTAGTGGGTGTGGTCAAAGTTTGCACATGCGCAACTGTGGCCCTACCAGATCAATAGCTCTAGCTACGCCACTGGCCTCAATCGCAGAGATGGAGTCTAAGACCGACTCTCGACTTCGAGTTTCGATGCTTCAATCAAAGGAGATGAACTCGACAGCGCAGTACAGCTTCCGAACTTCAGATCGATCATGGCATGACGCGTGCTATAAATAGCGCAAGGCTAGCTTTATTTATCCACAGGATTACGTCAGCCAAGAGAACGTGTGAAGTTCGGCCAGCATTACTTGTCGGAGAAAGTAGCACTCAGATTTTAATGTATTTGCTGGATATGTATGTAAGTTAAAATATAATTCTGTGGATTTTCAGGTCTCAGAAGTGTTCTGTAAAGGCTCTGAATTTTAGCGCTATGACGACATAGGTTACATCATAATTACAACATAATTACCTAGTAACCGCAAAAAAGTAAATTTATACTGGGACTGGGGATGTAATGAACAACTTAGAGACTACATCCCGAGTCCCTCATAAGTATTGCACCGCGCTTACTGTACGCCGCCATAATTCGAACTAGGACACATCGAAAAACTGCGCATGCTCCGTATACGCGTATATTGGGGCGCGCGGCTTTGACCCGGACGTGACCTCCACCTGCCATGTGCCAGACTGAAGAGGGAACTCCCCCCGAGTGCGAGCTCGCCAAAGAAAGCGCACTGAGAAAATTGCCATATCTCATCGATAGTCCACGATGTCTTCTACGCTAGGTTCGAATTCTGGGTCCCAACAACCTTTCATGCGCGCTAAACATTTTGAAACAGTTTCACAGCAATTACATCATAGGTTTCATCATCATTTCATCATAGCGAGGGCCGAATTTTTTTTTCTAATTGGGACTCGGGATGTAATGAACAACTTGGAGACTACGTCCAGAGTCCCTCATGAATACGCCGCCATAAATTCGAACTAGGACACATCGACAAACTGCGCATGCTCCGTACACGCGTATATTGGGGCGCGCGGCTTGAGCCGGTTGACCCGGACGTGACCTCCACTGCCATGTGCTAGACTGAACAGGGAAATCCCCCCGAGTGCGAGCTCGCCAAAGAGAGCGAACTGAGAAAATCGCCATATCTCATCGATAGTCCACGATCTCTTCTACGCTAGGTTCGAATTCTGGGTCTCAACACCCTGTCATGCGAGCTAAACATTTTGAAGCAGTTTTCACCCTAATTTCATCATAATTTCATCATAGGTTTCATCATAGGTTTCGTCATAATTACCTCATCGCGAGGCCGAATTCTTTTTTGCGAATTGGGACTCTGGACGTAATGAACAACTTAGAGACTACATCCCGAGTCCCTCATGAAAAGTATTGCACCGCGCTACTGTACCCCGCCATAATTCGAACTAGGACACGTCGACAAACTGCGCATGCTCCGTATACGCGTATATTGGGGCGCGCGGCTTGAGCCGGTTGACCCGGACGTGACCTCTACCTGCCAATGTGCTCGACTGAACAGGGAAATCCCCCCCAGAGAGCTTGCTCGCTAAAGAAAGCGAACTGAGAGAATCGCCATATATCATCGATAGTCCACGATCTCTTCTACGCTAGGCTCGAATTCTGGATCCCAACACCCTGTCATACGCGCTAAATATTTTGAAGCAGTGTTCAGAGCAATTACATCATAAGTTTCATCATAGGTTTCATCATAGGTTTCATCATCATTTCATCATCATTTCATCATAATTTCATCATAGCGAGGGCCGAATTCTTTTTTGCGAATTGGGACTAGCTCGGGATGTAATGAAAAACTTCGAGACTACGTCCAGAGTCCCTCATGAATACGCCGCCATAAATTCGAACTAACAAACTGCGCATGCTCCGTATACGCGTACAATATCGGGGCGCGCGGCTTGAGCTGGTTCGGACCTTCACCTGCCATGTGCTCGACTGAATAGGGAAATCCCCCTGCCCTGAAAGCGAGCTCGCTAGAGAAAGCGAACTAAGAGAAACGCCATAATGATATCATCGGATAGTCCACGATCTCTTCTACGCTAGGTTCGAATTCTGGGTCCCAACAACCTTTCATGCGCGCTAAACATTTTGAAACAGTTTCACAGCAATTACATCATAGGTTTCATCATCATTTCATCATAGCGAGAGCCGAATTTTAATTGGGACTCTGGACGTAATGAAAAACTTCGAGACTACGTCCAGAGTCCCTCATGAATACGCCGCCATAAATTCGAACTAGGACACATTGACAAACTGCGCATGCTCCGTATACGCGTACAATATCGGGGCGCGCGGCTTGAGCCGGTTCGGACCTTCTCCTGCCACGTGCTCGACTGAATAGGGAAATCCCCCTGCCCTGAAAGCGAGCTCGCTAGAGAAAGCGAACTGAGAGAAACGCCATAAGGATATCATCGGATAGTCCACGATCTCTTCTACGCTAGGTACGAATTCTGGGTCCCAACAACCTTTCATGCGCGCTAAACATTTTGAAACAGTTTCACAGCAATTACATCATAGGTTTCATCATCATTTCATCATAGCGAGAGCCGAATTCTTTTTTTCTAATTGGGACTCTGGACGTAATAATTATGCATACTTCTATATTCCTACAGGAGAGAAGCTTTATACATATGGAAACAAAGGCTTGGTTCCAATGCTACCTATCGAAGATTGATGAATGTCTTTGAACGAGCTAACTTTCAAATTATGCAGAAATTGTCAAAAGCATTATATTATGTGAAGATGAAAGTGAAGTAGATGATTCTAGTGATTATGAAGACTTAGAGCCTATACCCCAACCAGAGACATATTATCCAAATGTACAATCAAACCCTCCACCATCATCACCCAAACACTCAAGACGTGTCTCATCATGTGATGAATTTTTATTGATAAATCCAGCCATTGCTAACAACTTTCCTAAAGGTGAGTAATCTGTCTTTTCAAAGTTATTGTGTCTATTATTACCCCGCGCGCATTTACCCCGCGCGCATGCGCAAGGGGTAAAGCAATCGGTACGCGGTTTGTCTGTCTGTCGTCGTCGTCGTTGTCGGCACGAAAATCGCCAGATCTCGCTTTCTGTGCATGCGTGCTGTAAGCACAACCAATCAGTAGATATCGGTGAAAAACTGATTTGTACGTGCTTCAAAGTGCTCAAAAAGGCTTACTAGTGCTAAATCGTGCATTTTCTGTTCAGCATGCCTGTGGTTTATCGACCACACCCAGCATAATAGTATGCTAATATGACTGCGCATGCTCAAGTTCAGTGTTGGAAAGGGTCGTCAAGTCTATAATATGCCGCAGAGTGTTGCAGAGCGCGCGGGGTATGTGCTCTACAGAGCTCTAGTTGGTGATATTATTATTACCCGATAGATCAAGTACATAATCAGAAAATACTTGATTCTTGTGATGTATCTGTTGTACCCATGTTATCGTCTAAGCACAAGGTGAGTTTTTCTTTTGACTTAGTTTGGCTATTATTAGCTACAGTATATTTAAGAGGGGGAAAATTATGCTTTAATAATATTGTAGCTAACAACTGCAGCTCCTATCCCACCACCCAAAACAGAGACACTTCTAACTTATCCAACCTATATTGGATTGTATGATTATAATACACGAGTTGATGATGACTTGGACTTCAAAAAAGGTGATTTGATGCACGTTATCAGCACTGATGAAGATGACTGGTGGTTTGCTCGCTTGAAGGATAGTGGAGAAGAGGGCTAGATTCCCTCCAATTATGTGACTGAGTACTGGAATGGTTTATAATTATACTGAAAAGTGAGTTGAATGGGCTGTGGAGGGGAGTACAGTTTTGTACTGAATTTCCTCATGTGCATGTATATATATAATGGGGTATCGAAAAGGTGATTGGTTCTGTCTTCGTTGGTGTCGTCCAACAGTGTCAAAGAGCTATTAGCTACCTCATTTGACTTCAAGTGGTAGCTACTGTTTCAATCAGCCATGCCTTTTTTGTCACCTAGTATACATACCGAAGAAAGCATCTATACTCACCAGACCCACAGAGGGTGGAGCCAGGGGCTGGGAATATTATATACGAGAGCTTGTCTCTATAAAATCCCCTTCTCTCCTTTCTTTCTTGTAGATGGTTCTTTGGCCGAATTAAACGTGAAGATGCTGAAAAACAACTGATCATGTCCCCACTAAATATTTATGGGTCTTATCTTGTCCGAGTTGAAAGTGAAAGTACTCCTGAAAGTTATATACTCTCTATTCGAGATAGGGATCAGGTTAAGCACTACAAGATTCATCACTCAGAAAAATTTATTGAAGAATTCTTCATCACTGTACATTTCACATTCAAAACTGTTCAAGATCTTATAACCCATTATCAACAGCATGCTGGTGGACTTTGTGTCAATCTCAGGAAGCCCTATGATAAGTCTCTGATAGTTGATATCTTAGGACAGCCCATTGATGAATGGCAGATTCCCAGAGGAGAGATAAAACTCATTAAGGAAATAATGGATACTCAATTTGTTACAGTGTCAAAGGGTATATGGAAAAATAGTGTACCAGTTGCAGTTAAGGTACTTAAACCAAATAGAATAACTGCACAGGATTTTTTGCAAGCAGCAAACCCGACAAAGAAACTCAGCCACCCACAAATAGTTCGTTTTTATGGCCTTTGTTCAACAGAAGAGCCTGTGTATGTTATCACTGAACTCATGAAGCATGGGAACTTGCTAGATTACTTTATGTTGCATTGGCAAATTAAAGGCATGCAGTCACGTGAACCATGAGTAAACAAATTGTGTTCAGCCGAGGCAACATCTAAACCCTAAGTGAGAGAAAAGTGAACGGTTAGAAAAAATCTCATGATATAGCTAGCTATTAAACAGCCAGCTACTTTCTGATTTTAGCCTCAGACACTCTTAGCTACTGTAACTGAGCTACTTGGCCCTGAATCAGCAGAGTGCAGGATTGGTGGTACTATCAATAATACTTCTCTGAACAGTGACAATTTTCAGATTCACATGTAGCTACAACCATCAGCCAAATTATCCTCCAGGACCTATAATATAGGACTGGCACACACTTGAACAGCTACTGCGCATGCGCAAGAAAACGTTTGGGGGGGGCGGGGCGGGGTTTCAATCAGAGTCCGGTTCATTCTGTATGTATCAGTTCCTTTGATGACATCATTATTATATAATAATTATATATATTGCTATATAGTAATGATAATAATTAACAGTGTTGTAGTGATTATAGTGATGCCAATGTTTCTAGTGTGACAGTGTTTCCAGTGATGCTAGTGTTTCCAGTGATGATAGTGTTTCCAGTGTTACCAGTGTTTCAGTGATGACAGTGTTTCCAGTGATGCCAGTGTTTCCAGTGTTCCCAGTGATGCCAGTGTTTCCAGTGATGATAGTGTTTCCAGTGTTACCAGAGTTTCCAGTGTTCCCAGTGATGCCAGTGTTTCCAGTGATAATAGTGTTTCCAGTGATGCCAGTGTTTCCAGTGATGATAGTGTTTCCAGTGTTACCAGTGTTTCAGTGATGACAGTGTTTCAGTGATGACAGTGTTTCCAGTGATGCCAGTACGTGTTTCCAGTGATGCCAGTGTTTCCAGTGATGATAGTGTTTCCAGTGTTTACCAGTATTTCAGTGATGCCAGTGTTTCCAGTGATGCCAGTGTTTCTAGTGATGACAGTGTTTCCAGTGTTTCCAGTGTTACCAGTGTTTCCAGTGATGCTAGTGTTTCCAGTGATGATAGTGTTTCCAGTGTTACCAGTGTTTCAGTGATGACAGTGTTTCCAGTGATGCCAGTGTTTCCAGTGTTTCCAGTACTAGTGTTCCCAGTGATACCAGTGTTTCCAGTGATGATAGTGTTTCCAGTGTTACCAGAGTTTCCAGTGTTCCCAGTGATGCCAGTGTTTCCAGTGATAATAGTGTTTCCAGTGATGCCAGTGTTTCCAGTGATGATAGTGTTTCCAGTGTTACCAGTGTTTCAGTGATGACAGCGTTTCAGTGATGACAGTGTTTCCAGTGATGCCAGTGTTTCCAGTGATGATAGTGTTTCCAGTGTTACCAGTGTTTCAGTGATGACAGTGTTTCAGTGATGACAGTGTTTCCAGTGATGCCAGTGTTTCCAGTGATGATAGTGTTTCCAGTGTTTACCAGTATTTCAGTGATGCCAGTGTTTCCAGTGATGCCAGTGTTTCTAGTGATGACAGTGTTTCCAGTGATGATAGTGTTTCCAGTGTTTCCAGTGTTACCAGTGTTTCCAGTGATGCTAGTGTTTCCAGTGATGATAGTGTTTCCAGTGTTACCAGTGTTTCAGTGATGACAGTGTTTCCAGTGATGCCAGTGTTTCCAGTACTAGTGTTCCCAGTGATACCAGTGTTTCCAGTGATGATAGTGTTTCCAGTGTTACCAGAGTTTCCAGTGTTCCCAGTGATGCCAGTGTTTCCAGTGATAATAGTGTTTCCAGTGATGCCAGTGTTTCCAGTGATGATAGTGTTTCCAGTGTTACCAGTGTTTCAGTGATGACAGTGTTTCAGTGATGACAGTGTTTCCAGTGATGCCAGTACGTGTTTCCAGTGATGCCAGTGTTTCCAGTGATGATAGTGTTTCCAGTGTTTACCAGTATTTCAGTGATGCCAGTGTTTCCAGTGATGCCAGTGTTTCTAGTGATGACAGTGTTTCCAGTGTTTCCAGTGTTACCAGTGTTTCCAGTGATGCTAGTGTTTCCAGTGATGATAGTGTTTCCAGTGTTACCAGTGTTTCAGTGATGACAGTGTTTCCAGTGATGCCAGTGTTTCCAGTGTTTCCAGTACTAGTGTTCCCAGTGATACCAGTGTTTCCAGTGATGATAGTGTTTCCAGTGTTACCAGAGTTTCCAGTGTTCCCAGTGATGCCAGTGTTTCCAGTGATAATAGTGTTTCCAGTGATGCCAGTGTTTCCAGTGATGATAGTGTTTCCAGTGTTACCAGTGTTTCAGTGATGACAGTGTTTCAGTGATGACAGTGTTTCCAGTGATGCCAGTGTTTCCAGTGATGATAGTGTTTCCAGTGTTACCAGTGTTTCAGTGATGACAGTGTTTCAGTGATGACAGTGTTTCCAGTGATGCCAGTGTTTCCAGTGATGATAGTGTTTCCAGTGTTTACCAGTATTTCAGTGATGCCAGTGTTTCCAGTGATGCCAGTGTTTCTAGTGATGACAGTGTTTCCAGTGATGATAGTGTTTCCAGTGTTTCCAGTGTTACCAGTGTTTCCAGTGATGCTAGTGTTTCCAGTGATGATAGTGTTTCCAGTGTTACCAGTGTTTCAGTGATGACAGTGTTTCCAGTGATGCCAGTGTTTCCAGTACTAGTGTTCCCAGTGATACCAGTGTTTCCAGTGATGATAGTGTTTCCAGTGTTACCAGAGTTTCCAGTGTTCCCAGTGATGCCAGTGTTTCCAGTGATAATAGTGTTTCCAGTGATGCCAGTGTTTCCAGTGATGATAGTGTTTCCAGTGTTACCAGTGTTTCAGTGATGACAGTGTTTCCAGTGATGCCAGTGTTTCCAGTCTTACCAGTATTTCCAGTGATTACAGTGTTTCCAGTGATACCAGTGTTTCCAGTGATGCCAGTGTTTCCAGTGTTACCAGTGTTTCCAGTGATGCCAGTGTTTCCAGTGTTACCAGTGTTTCTAGTGATGCCAGTGTTTCCAGTGTTACCAGTGTTTTCAGTGACGACAGTGTTTCCAGTAATGACTATTTCCAGTGATGACAGTGTTTCCATTGATGACAGTGTTTCCAGTTTTTCCAGTGAAAACACTATAGTCGCTGGAAACACTGCCATCACTGAAAACACTGTTATCACTGGAAGCACTGAAAACACTACAAACACTGAAAACACTGTCATCACTGGAATCACTGAAAACACTACAATCACTGGAATCACTGATATTAACACCGTCATCACTGGAAACACTGCAATTACTGAAAGCACTACAATCACTGGAAACACTGAAAACACTACAATCACTGGAAACACCATTATCACTGCTATCACTAGTATCACTGAAAACACTGTAATCACTGTAAACACTGAGAACACTACAATCACTGGAAACACTGAAAACACTGCCATCACTGAAAACACTGTCATCACTGTAAACACTGAAAATACTACAATCACTGGAAACACTGTTATCACTGGAAACACTGAAAGCACTACAATCACTGGAAATACTGCCATCACTGGAATCACTGAAAACACCGTAGTCACTGGAAACACTGAAAACACTACAATCACTGGAAACACTGTTATCACTGGAAACACTGAAAGCACTACAACCACTGGAAACACTGCCATCATTGGAATCACTGAAAACACTACAATCACTGGAAACACTGAGAACACTACAACCACTGGAAACACTACAATCACTGGAAACACTGCCATCACTGGCATCACTGAAAACACTACAATCACTGGAAACACTGTTATCGCTGGAAACACTGAAAGCACTACAATCACTGGAAACACTGCCATCACTGGAATCACTGAAAACACTGTAATCACTGGAAACACTGAAAACACTACAATCACTGGAAACACTGCCATCACTGGAATCACTGAAAACACTACAATCACTAGAAACACTGAAAACACTACAATCACTGGAAACACTGCCATCACTGGCATCACTGAAAACACTACAATCACTGGAAACACTGAAAACACTACAATCACTGGAAACACTGCCATCACTGGCATCACTGAAAACACTACAATCACTGGAAACACTGCCATCACTGGCATCACTGAAAACACTACAATCACTGGAAACACTGAAAACACTACAATCACTGGAAACACTGCCATCACTGAAAACACTGTCATCACTGGAAACACTGAAAACACTACAATCACTGGAAACACTGTTATCACTGGAAACACTGAAAGCACTACAATCACTGGAAGCACTGCCATCACTGGAATCACTGAAAACACTGTAATCACTGGAAACTCTGAAAACACTACAATCACTGGAAACACTGCCATCACTGGAATCACTGAAAACACTACAATCACTAGAAACACTGAAAACACTACAATCACTGGAAACACTGCCATCACTGGCATCACTGAAAACACTACAATCACTGGAAACACTGAAAACACTACAATCACTGGAAACACTGCCATCACTGAAAACACTGTCATCACTGGAAACACTGAAAACACTACAATCACTGGAAACACTGTTATCACTGGAAACACTGAAAGCACTACAATCACTGGAAACACTGAAAACACTACAATCACTGAAAACACTGTCATCACTGGAAACACTGAAAACACTACAATCACTGGAAACACTGTTATCACTGGAAACACTGAAAGCACTACAATCACTGGAAACACTGCCATCACTGGAATCACTGAAAACACTGTAATCACTGGAAACACTGAAAACACCACAATCACTGGAAACACTGCCATCACTGGCATCACTGAAAACACTACAATCACTGGAAACACTGAAAACACTACATTCACTGGAAACACTGCCATCACTGAAAACACTGTCATCACTGGAAACACTGAAAACACTACAATCACTGGAAACACTGTTATCACTGAAACACTGCCATCACTGGCATCACTGAAAACACTACAATCACTGGAAACACTGAAAACACTACAATCACTGGAAACACTGCCATCACTGGCATCACTGAAAACACCACAATCACTGGAAACACTGAAAACACTACAACCACTGGAAACACTGCCATCACTGGTATCACTGAAAACACTGTCATCACTGATCACTGGCATAACTACAAATGATATACTATAATAATTCACAATAATGATGTCATCAAAGGAACTGATACATACAGAATCTACCCAGAGTCCAGCCTAGGCCTTGCAAACACCTGACTTATCACTGACTCACCGAGCTAATCCGCTTCGCCATGGACACTAGTCGACGTCCATCAGCGCACCTTCATCTACACAAAAAGGATGATGTCAACGAGTATCTTCTGAAGAAGATCACCCAAAGACGGTGAGCCTTGAGATATCATCAAGTTGAAGTGGATAAAAATTGGAGCCTACCCAGCCTCCCCCTCTGCTCTCTTTCTATCTCTCTCGATCTCTCTCTATCTCTGTGTCCAAGATTCTCTCTCATTTATTACTCCCCTCAATAGTATGCTATCAAATATTATCCTCCTGCAGTGGTGCTATAACAGATGATGAAGCACTAGCTGCTGAGCTGGACTTTCTGAACCCTGCAAGATCCAGAGTCTTTTCTGTGGCCGACAGTAGACCAGGAGTAAGCCTTCAATAATGAACCTATTAATACCTTCATTTAATACCTCTCCCCTTCCCCATTGTTGTAAGTAGTGTATATTGTATTATGTTCTTGCCCCATTCATTGTTTAACAATGGTGAGTCCCTTCAAAGGATACTATGATGCCACTCAGATGTGTGCATGTCCTTTGCCCTGTCATGTGGTATTATGGTGAAGGTGTGTAGAATGGGCTTATAAGGCCTTGATCAAGTTGCCTGGGATACGCCTGGCACAGGATTCAGGAAGTGCTGCAAGCATACTGGCATGATATGGGTGGCTTTTTCTCTTGTAGCCATGCATGAATGCAACATTGGAGGTAGTCCTGCAGCACTATAGGCACAGTTCTTGTATGGGTCAGTAATTATACCTGTGACAATTTCCCTGCTATTCAACTATGTATTATGAAGCCAAGTGGAGCCTATGCTTTCTCAAGTAATGGCTGCCATTATGCTGTATTCAATTTTGCCTTTGCCAATAGACCCTGCAAAATATTGACTGCAAAATATTGACGTTTCTATATACAGTACAGGTGCACACTGCTGCATAGTCAACAGTTGAATGTTATGGGAAATAATTGGTGTTAACAAGAGCTTGCAGACTCATGGGGTCTACATAAGCCCTTGGGTGTTGATTATCTTTCAAGCCTATATAGGTGTAAACTAGTACCAACTGATGAGTCTCTGAATATTAAATTTTGGCAGTGTCCCAGCCTCTACCAGCAGGTGGCTTAGTTAACACCACTTGGATAAAGAAGTACTAAGCCTGGTGTAGCTAGAAAGTGTGAAAATTGACTGATACTGTAGCTACTCATGCTAACTAAGTGTAGAGAAATGATAAGTCCTGAAGACAGTTGTTTGTCTCCTGGTGCCTATGGAGCCTTTGCCATATCAGAGGCATTCCTCTATCGCACCAAGGTACCTGAGTGTGAGCTCTATGCCTTGACTCAATTCCAGGAATGGATGAAGAGGCAGAATGGGAATGTGATTGTGACTGATGGGCCGAGTGTTGAGGAGTCAGACAGTAACTATTATGTCAGAAATATCAAAGACGGTATAGTTTACTGCATTTATGCTTGGACTAATTCCTTGCATTATCATATTCTACAACCCACAGTTAGTTCCCAATATTATTCAATAACTTGTGCAGAAAATCGTCCGAGATAAGAAGTCAGCTAATTCCCTAGATGTACGTGTAAGTGGATATCTGAGTAATGTGACTCTGTGGTATGGCATGCTAGTGAGGCACATACAATAATAGCAGTATTTTTAGTGACCATCACATGATACACTCAGCTGTACAGTGGTATGGGCCTTACTGCTATATTATTATGTATAACGAGGCATGGTGCATGCATGTATGTAGCACTGTCAAGAGTATTATTATTATCATATTGATAATCAACCACTTACTCTATTAATTTCACTGTGTAGCAATCAAATGGTACAGCTACTGTGTTCTGTGCACCACTGCTGGATTACCTCATCGATTATCTAACAAATTCTGCCCAAAGTTTGCATCCATCAATAGCAAGTTGGTAAGTTACTAATAAAATAATTAATGGCATGCAATAACTAGTACACGTCTGTGAAGAATGAGTAAGCTAGCTAATAGATTTGGTCAGTTGAACAAGAGCTGGTCTAGCTTGATTGCATGACTCTAGTATGTAGATACATGTGTATGTACTGGCAGGTATACTTCTGTACACATCTGATTCATAGCTACAGCAATTTCAAGTCACATGCACTCATATGATAGTAATATTATTAATTGTCGTAGTATGATCCTGCTATACTTGTGGGAGGCTTCAGTGGATTCAGTGGAGAGGTCTGCTGATGAAATCCCGTGGAGAAAGGGCGGAGACTCCACCCATCTCTATTATAAGCCTTTTATGGCACTGAGTTTGCTGAGGGAATTCTTCTACTGTGGTGGAAAGGGCATTCAAAAGGAATAGCTGGATACCATGAAAGTTGAGGTTTGTCGCTTCTAGTATAATAGTGATTTAATGTATCATCAAGCTATAAAGTAGCTAATTTTAATGGCATATTGTCTACTATTCTTTATGTTGGACTCGACTGAGTTTTGTGAATGTAGCTAGACTCTAGTGAAGACTATCTCCATCATAATGTCATTGCAGAAGCTCCACTCGAGACTATACATCCTCAGTAAACCCACGGAAGACTTGGTATCTCAGTATCTCTCTGACTTGGCTCAGCTCCAGCCCAGAGATGACGATGAGCGAGGAGGAGGAGAAGAGGAGGAGACATTTGGGATGCTCCACTTTTCTGTAGCCTATCTCAAGGATAGATCTACCCTTGAGGTTGATGTCATACAAGCAGTGGACTTGCTTTAGAATGGTATTTGTATTGTATGACTACTCATAATTTGGTAAATACTACTCATGCATGCATTTTGGTTTATTGGTGCCCTTTTTCATGAAACTTTTTGGCAAAGCCGCCTACTAGCTAATTGTACTCCACACATGAATGCCAACAAGGGCAACTCAAAAGCAATTATTGGTTTTATCTGTCTATCTGTCAACTAAAGGACATGGGTGGGGTGATCCAAAGTCGATGCATGCATGACATTGTGCTTAAAATTATACGATGACATTGTGTGATTCATAAATTTGTCCTTCTTGCAGGTTCAAGTGATCCTTATGTGAAAGTGTCACTAATGCCTTCATGGATATTCCGTAATGCATCCAAAAAAACCAAGGTGTATAAGAACACGACGAAGCCATTGATTGATGAAGAAATGAAGCTGTAAGTCGTAATAATGACATTATGGGTGTGTGTGTATGGGGGGGGGGGGGGGTTGGTATATGTCATATTATAATTGAACATAATTGATGCAGTAGCCATGGCATTAGTTAGGGGTCGGGGGCAAAGCATTACCCCTCACTCTTTATGATGAGCTTACCCCCTTCATTCATCACTTTACAGACAAGCTTCGGAGGAGAAGTTACATACTGAGAACACTATGCTCTTATTCACAATTTTTGATTGGGATCTAGTGAAAAAGGATGACTTTGCTGGGATGTGCATTGTGCCTTGTAAAGATATACCAAGGCTACAGGGAACTGATGCTGAACAACAGAGAGCCATAATTTTGGAAGTGGATGCTCCACAGAGAAAAGTTTTTCACTTTTTCATCCTCCCGGAAAAGCCGCATCACCCATCCGAGCTGAACTGGAATCCAGAGCTAAACTTAGTGACTTAAAAGCAAAGCAAATCATTGAAGCAGTACCAATTAATAATATTTGAAGTGAAGTTATTATCAGAGTCCTTTATTCATCAGCCATAGTGACCTAGAAACTCATTAACTTTTCTCAATTTCATGAGTGTATATACCATGTGTGTGTAGTGAACAGTATGTGACTGTGACATTAATCATCATCATTATTAGTAAGTTGTGTTACCCTATGATCTTATTGTCAAACTGTATCATTGATCATTATCATTATGAGTTGTCGTCATTGTCATTATTATTGGTTATTAGATTAGTGTGTTGTGCTCAATGTGGTTTTGCACACGGACGGTGGTTTTTGCACACGCACCTTTTGTCATGGTATATAGACTCAGTGATTCTGTAAAATAGTCAGTTGGTACTATCAGTTGTGTGTAATAATAAAAAGTTATTGTGTGTTGGGAATATTATTACTCGGCCGGGCTACATCACCGACCATTACACTGGCGTAGTCGGCAGGATCTAAAAGTCCTTCAAGTCACCTGACGCGATCGATCGAGACTAGACCGTCTATGGCTGACGGCGAAGAAGGTTCCGGTGATGGTGGTGGCGGAGGGCGAACTGGAACCCCACGTACGAAGCCTCGACCTCTCATAACCCCAGAGCCGTTTAATGGGACGGGATCGTTCGACGACTGGGTGGACCACTTTGAGGGCGTGGCCGCGGTAAACGAATGGGATGACGCGGGAAAACTATTATGGATGAGGGTGCGGTTAGTTGGACGGGCCCAGACCGCCTACGGAAGACTGCCTGACACGAGTAAGGCTGACTATGATTCCCTGAGGAAGGCACTCAAAGAGAGATTTGAACCTGACAGCAAAAAGGAACTCTACCTCAGTGAGTTCAGCACCCGGAAGCGTAAACCGGGAGAAGGATGGGCCGAATATGCTGATGAATTACGTGTTCTGGCGGACCGAGCCTTCCCAGACCTAGATGAAAAGGCACGTGAACGACTTGCCCTCAATCAGTACCTGAGTCAATTGGATAACCCGCAAGTGGCTTTCAATGTTAAGCAGAAAAGACCCAGTAAACTAGTTGATGCCGTCAGCACCACCCTCGAGATGGAATCCTACCTGCTCCCGCGCCCCCACAAAGTTGCCTCAGTGGACCTACAGGAAAGTCAAATTGTTGCCGCAGTCCAGAGTAAACAGGACGCAATGATGGAGATGCTACGAGCTATGATGGAGAGACTAGATCGGCTTGAGAAGCAAGTACCACAAACAACCCCCCCCCCTGCCCCCAGCTCTTTCCCCTGCTCCTACACCTACTACGGCAAACCGCCCGAATGCGATTATTTGTCACAAATGTGGTCAGGCGGGACATTTTGCGCGTGGCTGTGCCAGTCCACGACGGAGCAACCGACCTGCATCTAATGACATAGTCGCCATGGTCCCGAAGAACTGCAATTTTGTCATATCCGGAAAGATGAATGGTACCCCCCACCAAATATCTCCTGGACACGGGAGCAGCTGTCACTCTCATCCACCATGATAAATGGGAGAGTCTCCCTCCATCAAAGACGCCACTTAAGCCCTGGACAGGAAAGCCACTAGTTGGAGTAGCAGGGAGGCCACTGGAGGTTTGGGGTGCAACATTTGTTGACATCGATATCGCCGGAGAGCATTTTTCCACCCAAGTGGTAGTGGCATCAGCACTGACAACAGAAGCCATATTAGGAGGAGATTTCTTGCGGGATAACCAGTGCACACTGGAGATAGGACAACGACGCCTGCAGTTCGGCAACCGAGGAGTAGCCATAGCGATGGATGATGTGTCCTCCGAACCAGTGATTGTGCAAGCACGAGTGACCCTGGATGAAACTATCCGTATTCCGGCTTTCAGCGAAAAGGAAGTGCCTGCAAGGATTGACAAACCACTACGAGATGGAATATGGGTGCTCGAGGGAGACCGTTCAGGACGGTTACCGGTGAGTGTAGCCAATGCATTGGTCAATGTTTCCTCATCCTATGTGCCTATACGCATGATCAATACTCAATGTGAATCTGTTGTTGTTTTTAAGGGCACCAAGGTGGGAATTGTTGAAGAGGCAGCCCCACCCACTCCAGTAGCAGCAGTGGAGACGGATTTCCCAAAAGACGATTCCATCTCGGAAGAGAAGAAAGAGATGCTTAAAGCTATGGCTGAGAGCTGTGGTGGATCAGAGCTGACGATAGAGCAGAGAGAGCAATTCTATCTCCTACTACTGGCCAATGCTGACGTATTTGCTGATGACAACCACCCAGGCCGTACAAATCTGATAAAGCATCGCATCGAGACGGGGAGTAACCCGCCTGTACGGCAGCCTGTACGCCGCATATCCCCTCACAAAAGGGAAGAAGCCAGCCGGTTACTCAAGGAGATGTTGGATAAAAAAGTCATCCAACCCTCAAGCAGCCCATGGGCCTCTCCAATTGTACTGGTCCCCAAAAAGGATGGGAGTGTGAGATTTTGTATCGACTACCGGAAGGTGAACGCTATTACGCGACGTGACGCATACCCTCTCCCACGTATAGACGACACGTTGGATACGCTGGCGGGAGCCAAGTGGTTTAGCACACTCGATATGTTGAGCGGATACTGGCAGGTGGAATTGGAAGAAGGTGACAAAGAAAAGACTGCTTTCTGCACCCAGGAAGGGCTGTTCGAGTTTAACGTGCTACCCTTTGGCCTCTGCAACGGACCGGCAACCTTTCAACGGCTGATGGATCTGGTCTTGACGGGTCTCCAGTGGTCCTCATGTTTGGTTTATCTCGATGACGTTGTGGTGGTTGGACGATCATTTGAAGAACACCTTCGCAACTTGCAGAATGTTTTTGAGCGTCTGCGTGGGGCCGGGTTAAGATTGAAGCCAAAAAAATGTGCATTCTTGCAGGAAGAAGTATTGTACCTAGGACACCTTGTATCTCGTGAGGGTATTTCGACGGACCCAAGCAAAATCGACAAAGTGGTGAATTGGCCAGAGCCAGTATCTACCAAAGAGGTCCAGCAGTTTTTAGGCTTCGCAAATTACTACAGACGTTTCATCCAGGATTTCTCACAGATCGCTAAGCCCCTGCATCGGCTCACAGAGAGAAACTGCCCATTCAAGTGGACAGCAGAGTGCCAGCAGTCTTTTGACGAACTGAAGGCGAAGCTTACAACAGCACCGGTGCTCACCTATCCAGATTATGGGAAACCCTTCATTTTGGATACAGATGCCAGTGATTTTGGCATTGGCGCTGTACTTTCTCAGAAGGACGACGAGGGACGTGAACGTGTGGTAGCTTTCGCAAGCCGATCATTGACTAAGGCAGAACGCAGGTATTGTGTAACTCGCCGAGAACTATTGGCTGTTGTAGTCTTCACACAACACTTCCGGCCTTACCTATTGGGCCGAGAATTCACCCTGCATACTGACCACGGCTCGTTAACATGGTTGCAATCATTCAGAGACCCAGAGGGGCAGTTGGCGAGATGGCTCGAGAAACTACAACAGTTTAACTTCAGTATTGTCCATCGACAGGGAAAGAGTCACCAGAACGCAGACGCACTATCCCGCTTACCCTGCAATCAATGTGGTCGTGAGGAGCATCAGACAGTGGCCCACATCTCTCAACCCTCTGAAAGTCGATCTTATCAACCGGAAATGCGGGAGCTCCAACAAAGAGATCCTGACCTCAATGTGGTCCTCAAGGCCAAGGAAGAGCAAGTAAAACCGGACGCAGACGAGCAGAAGTCCCAGAGCTTGGAAACGCGACGATTGTTGCAGCTGTGGGAGCAGCTAGTGATCCGGAATGGAGTGTTATTTCGACAGTGGGAAAGCTCCGATGGCTCTAGGGTGGTGTATCAACTAGTCATGCCGAAATCCGAGCGTGAGGATGTTCTACGGGACCTACATGAAGGAGCTACTGGATGCCACCTTGGAGAAGCCAAGGTACTGGCCAAACTAAAAGAAAGATTCTATTGGCCGGGACACACCAGGGATGTAAAAAATTGGTGTCAAACATGCAGTGCTTGTGCACAACGGAAACATCCTACTCCCAAGAACAAAGCCAAACTTCAAACAGTTTGTGTTGGATACCCCATGCAAATGGTGGCGACAGACATTCTAGGCCCATTCCCCCTGTCAGAGTCAGGTAACTCGTATATTTTAGTCGCTACTGACTACTTTACACGATGGGCAGAAGCGTATCCCATCCCTGACCAAGAGGCCACGACAGTTGCAAAGAAACTAACCAACGAACTGTTCCTCCGATTTTCACCTCCAGAGCAGCTCCACTGTGACCAGGGTCGCCAGTTTGAGTCTCGCTTACTGGCTGAAGTGTGCAAACTTCTCAACATACAGAAATCTAGAACAACAGCCTATCACCCATAGTCTGACGGATTAGCAGAGCGTTGGAATCGCACACTCCTGGGGATGTTGGCGACTTCTGTGGGAGAACATCCTGAGGACTGGGAGGAGTATGTTAGCAAAGCATGTATGGCATATAATACGAGTGTACATGCTACTACTGGATTCACTCCTTTCTATCTCATGTTTGGGAGACAAGCAAGGATCCCAGTTGATTTGATGTATGGTTCAGCAGAGCCAGAGAGCATGAGCCATGGACAGTATGCCACAAAACTACAGGAGTCACTGACAAAGGCGTACAGTTTAGCTCGAGAATCACTGGAAGGAAAGCAAAAAAGGCAGACAGAACTGTACAATAAGAAAGTTCATGGTGAGCCACACGAGGTTGGTGCGTTGGTATGGTTACTAACCCCCCAGGTACCTCGGGGGAAGTCAAAGAAACTCCACAAGTGGTGGACTGGACCGTTTAAAGTTGTCAAGCGATTATCACAAGTGACGTATCGAATACAGCATGTCAAAAATCGAGCTAAAAGATTAGTTGTCCATTTCGACAGACTTAAAAGATGTCATCCGAATATCCGCCTGAGCGAGCAGTTCAATAACACTCAGCATCCAGCAAATGACTACACCATTAGCGATGAGCAGCGACAAGGACCGACGAATAATGAATTTGGCACTCACCTGGAAGTTGTGGAAGATAGCGATTCTACAGATAATCTATTGCCAGGTCGACAACAGTCTCCCCCTCGAATTAATGTCCGTCCACCTCAATCACCGACTCACCGAAGGTACCCAACCAGAAACAGACATCCTCCAGATTTTTTCAGTTCGTGAATACGAGACGTATTCCTGAGAGAGGGGGGCTGTGTAGTGAACAGTATGTGACTGTGACATTAATCATCATCATTATTAGTAAGTTGTGTTACCCTATGATCTTATTGTCAAACTGTATCATTGATCATTATCATTATGAGTTATCGTCATTGTCATTATTATTGGTTATTAGATTAGTGTGTTGTGCTCAATGTGGTTTTGCACACGGACGGTGGTTTTTGCACACGCACCTTTTGTCATGGTATATAGACTCAGTGATTCTGTAAAATAGTCAGTTGGTACTATCAGTTGTGTGTAATAATAAAAAGTTATTGTGTGTTGGGAATATTATTACTCGGCCGGGCTACATCACCGACCATTACATGTGTAATGCAATCATTAAAATTTAATGATGATTTTGTCCAATCACATCACGTTTTGTCAACATCATGATGCACTGTCAACAATAATATTATTATAGAGAGCATAAAAAATAAACCTGCATGATGTTATCTTGATCAGGGAACTGGTGCTGGACAACAGAGAACCATAATTTTGGAAATTGACACCCCACAGAGAAAAGTTTTCAGATTATCACTTTTTTTATCCTCCCGGAAAAGCCACATCACCCATCCGAGCTGAACTGAAATCCAGAGCTAAACTTAGTGACTCAAAAGCAAAGTAAGTCATCGAAGCAGTGCCATTATCAAATCCAAAAGGAAGTACACCATGCAATCAGGGTCTTTTATTCATCAGTATAGCTTGCTACAGCGCTGTAAACACTGATTGCCTAGGCCATTTAATTTTATATAATTATTGACTACCTCAATTTCCAGAGTGTACCACATTGCAGCGTTGTAATCATTAAATTTTTGTCAGTGAAAATAAGCAGCACATCACATTTTTTGCCATCATCATGTGGACAGACGTGCATGGAGTGCATTGGCAGTTCGTCAAGCAACATCTCTAGTTTGCAATTATGCATGTACATGACTTCAAATTTAATAAGTATCATGCAGTTCAGGGTGCCCCATAGATACTTAAGTTGTGCATGTATCATAAGTAATGTGGTAGCTATGTGTGCATGAATGTGAATTATGTGTCAGGTGATATGTCCATATTAAGCTTGAAGGTCTCTGGGATATGAATATTGATTGCTACCAGAATCTAATGGCCACAGTAGTATGCTATACATGATAAACATTACGTGTAGTGATCTGATTGGAGCTTCATGGCCTGTATGTGTATGTCAGATATACCTAATATACAGGATATGAAGAATTATATACACATGCAGGCTATATACGCCTGCAATATTAAAAGGGGGAACTTCCCAAATTAAAGTACCCCATACAAAATTTTAGGGCTGCTATATGCCATAGGATTGAGCAATCTTGCTGAGTAAAGTATTTTGTACCAATGTGGCTCAAATCTTCTTAGACCGTTCTACTGAACTAGAATGCCAAACAATTGAGGACATCTATCTTCATCCTTGAGAACTGTGTGAAGACGATAATTTTTTTCTGGTAGTGAATTCTTAACTATTCATATTACATATTCAGTAGTGCTCAAGAAAGTAGCTAGCTACACTCTAATTAGTTTCAACATAAAGCTATAAGCAACCCTGTAAATCATGGAGGAAGAGATTTCAAGAATTCTGACTGCTATCAAAGAGAAGATTTGCAGTGTATGTACAAATCATATGAAGCACTATGTGTGCAATTTGAAGAATGTGTATGTGGATGAATTAGAACTATCAGAAAATTAAAGAGCCTGACACTGAAATGGGCAGTGACGGGAAGCAGGTTCGTGTACCTTTCAGTAGCATATTTGATCCACAATTTACTAATATGAAACCAGATGCTGCCTGCAAAACAGTCCTAATACAAGGTGAAGCTGCTGTGGGAAAGACTATGCTATGCTTGTCAGTGGTGGAGGAATGGGCTAGTGGAAAGCGGTCTCAGGAATTTCAGCTTGTCCTTTTACTTTCCCTTAGTTCCAGGAGTGTAGCTACAGCTGGTTCCCTTTCAGGGCTACTTAATGTGCTCTATGCTGATTTCAAACCAGGTACTAGCTCCAAAGTGGCTAGCTACTTAAAGAGTAATGGGCAACACAACATTCTTCTTATAGCTGATGGGTGGGAGGAACTTCAGGCCTCACAGTGCCAAGCAGGATCATTCTTACACTCTCTTCTCTTTAGCAGTGACATCATCCCCACTTCATCCACTACAGTTCTTATTACCTCCAGACCAGGCTGCATTGAGACAAGTGTTATGCAGTCCGCAATTGATCGGTTAATTACTTTGACTGGATTTGACAGAAAAGCAATTAAGTCTATAGTCCAATCAGAATTTGCAGGTGACTTTAAGAGTATCCGCTACCTCACAGCACAGCTGAATGATAATCCATTAATAGTGAGTGCATGTGAAACTCCACTTAATCTTGCTGTAGTTTGCAATCTATGTCAAGCTAGTGGTGCTGAACCCCTACCAGATACCATGACGAAATTATATTCAAAGCTGATTTGGACACTTGTTTCAGCTAGCATAGATGGTAGTAATCCTCATGAAAGTAGCTTGTCTAGCTATCATGATCTTTCAGAGGAGCTGCAGCAGTCATGGTGGCAAGTATGTAAACTAGCTTTCAGTAACATTGAGAAAGATCGCACTACTTTTTCTATTATAGAGGTTACGTCATCAAACTTAAAGAAAATCTCTCACTTTGGTTTAACTAAGCCAAGAGCGGAAACTCGGTCCTTCTCTTTCATTCATCCTTATTTTGAAGAATTCCTTGCTGCTCTGCATCTTGCAAAGCAGCCACAAGAAGCACAGCTTAAATTCATACATGAATTTGTAGCCAATGAAGAGTGCAATAGTAAAATGGCTATTACATTCTGGCACTTTTTCATCAGTAACTATGCACATCAGGTAGCCAACTTGAATCCTGATGTTGTCGATCAAGTTTTGAAGATTTTATTAGCAGCTTATTGCACTACCAAACAAAATTACTATAATATGGACCTTTGCCATTTGTCATACGAAGCAAAACATGATGTAGTAAATCAGAAGGTAGTCGAAGCTATCAGTATTGTGGGTACTGGAGTATTGAGGTTTGGTCATCCACGTGATGTGTATGACTTCAAATCCATGGTGTATGTGCTTCAAAACGTAACACAAGAGAGTAAAGTAGAGATCAACTTTCAAGACTGCAATCTGAGACCTGAATGTGTAAATCATCTAGCAAATGCTCTGTATGAAAAATCTAGCGTTGTTCAGATCAAGGGTCTTAATCTGAGCGGAAACAGACTTAGCAATTCACTAGTGGTTGATTTCTTTAACAAAGGTGCTGCTGCTCTTAAATCCTTAAAGGTCCTTATCCTCCGTAACTGTGATATTGGGACATCCTTAGATATCAAAGCCATGCTGTCTGCATTAACACAGTCCACTTCTCCAACATTGACTCACTTTGATTTATCATTTAATCACATATCAATTTCCTTCTTACAAGTTCTACAACAGCACCTTGAATCTTATGGCACATTCGAAAGCCTACAAAATTTAGGTCTAAAGGGATCGCTAAACAATGATGTGAATACAACTTTTTTGGCAAATTTCAGTAATGCTCTCTCATTGAAATGTAAATGTCTCCGACGACTTGACCTATCGGAAAACAATTTGGGTGAACCTGGAAATCCAGATTTAAGCAGGATGATTTCACAACTTCTTAGTCTTGGAAGAGGTTTTAACTTGTGTTTAAATGATGAGTACATGTCTGAGGTTCACGATGAATATGTATGTGTGATGGAAGAGTCTATTAAAAAGAAAGGAACAATAAATCACACTATTGCTCATGGAGTGATTGTTGGTCCTGGGCGTTCAGGTAAAAACACCTTGATGAGTCGTTTGATGGGAAATGGACCACCCAAGTCCGATACTGTTTCACCTAGTACTGGAGTGTTGGAAAACATCGTTAAAGTTGAAGTGAAAAAGTTGTGCACAGTTGCCACTGCTGCTAATAATTTAGAGTGGAAAGAGCTACAGCATGATGAAGAGGCGCTTGAGTTGATCATGACCACAGTAAGGCATCACTCTGCTACAACCACTATATCAAAACCGATTGTAACCAAGTACATCATTAAGGAGCAAACCGATGGTCCGATAATAACTAGTGCTAAGTCACCTATTCCTCCTAAGCGTCCTCGTGGTCCTAAACTATACATGTATAAGATTGGAAAGCTTTTCAAGAAATTTAAGAGATCTAAGGCACAAAAATCTGATCAATCTCCTATGGGTATAGTTCCAGAAAAAGAAAAGAGTGCAATTGTGTACACACCAGATGTTGAGCCTGTGGACATTTTTAAACAGGCAGTGAAGCTACGAGGCATGGATGCTCTACGAGAGCACCTTGAATCATCATGGTCCCTATACCTCACCAACACAGGGGGACAGATTGAATTTCAGGAATATCTTCCCCTCCTTGTTTGTGGGCCATCAATCTTTTTTGTTACATTCCCTCTTCATCATGATCTTAATGAGCATTATGATGTTCGTTATGAGTATCCTGATGGTCGAGTGGAGACGTACAAATCACCAGGAACATTACTGCAGGAACTACTCCAAACACTTGCAACCATCAGTGCTTCTCACTTCACAAGTGGACAGCAAAAAGATCCTGAGGCAAGAACAAAACCCAAAATTTTCTTTATTGGTACACACAAACACTGTCTACTGGCAAGTAGTGCAGAAAAGATCATCCAAAGGAAGGATGAACTGTTTCAAAGTTGTGTAAGACAAACAGTTCTTTTTGATCAAGATGCAATTCAGTTTGCTGAGCATCCTAAACGGTTAATATTTGCAGTCAATAATCTTTCAGACGATGATAATGAATTTCAGAAAATACGATCAGCTGTACAGACATCTGTTGAAAGAGATGAGTTTACGATTGAGTGCCCTTCATCATGGCTTATATTGAGCCTGATTCTCAGAGCAAAGCACAAATGTGATCGGGTCTTGACCTTTGAAAAGTGTTTTAGCATTGCCCAGGAATGTGGGATATCAGATCGTAAAGAGTTGAATCAAGCACTATCATTCATTCATTCAAGCCTTGGACTTGTACGATATTTTGATGTGAAAGACCTGAATACACTTGTGGTGATTGACCCTCAAGTCCTGTTTGACAAGATCACAGATCTCATAGTCAAGACATTTACAGTTGAAAATGTTGGCGTTAAGAAAAAAGAAGATTTTTGTCAGAGGGGCATCGTTCCTGTGACAGTCATGCAAAGTATTAGCAATAAAGATAATGAAAAAGGCTCTGATTCACAACTGCCATTTTTATGGCTGACAGATCTATTGAATTACCTTAGAATAGCTGCCTTATTCACAGACAGAGATGGTGATAAATACTTCTTCCCATCAGCACTTTGCCATGCACCCAAATCTGATTCTCATGTATATTTATGGCCTTCATTGCTTGTTGGATTCAAGAGTGGCTTCTGCCCTCGTGGAATCCCTGGAGCCCTGATCAAGTGCCTCATGACAAATGAAATGAGGTCAAAAAGATGTTGGAATATTATTTCAAATAGGATATTCAAAAATGAAGTTTCCTTTGCTATCCAGGCACATGGAAATATTACTCTGAGAATTCTACCTACACACTTGGAAATCAGCTATTACTCTGAAGCAGATTCAACAGAAATATTTGAAGAAGACTCAAATGAAGATGAGTTAATGAAGAAAACTTGTGAAATGGCATACGTGCAAATCAAGAAGGCCATGAACACTGTCACTAGTCAGTGCATGTCGTGCAGCTATTTCTTTGGCTTTTACTGTGCACTATCTACATGTCAAGTGCATAAGCATCCAGCTCAACTTGAATGGGATGGAAAAGATCCATTTAAGGTAGTATGTAAGGTTGCAAACAAGCGTGGAAATCTACCAAAGGGCTATGAAATTTAGAATCTCCAAAAGAAACGAAAACCAGGTAATGCTATCTCAAGAAGGGCATACATATAATAATAATAGTTAGCTAGCTATTTGAGCTCACTATATTCTTATAGGAAAAGCACAATTAGATAAAGTTATTGATGATGATGGCCACAAAGTTCTTAAGCATCTTGGTCGAATTGCTGATTCAATGACTGAGTGGGAAGGTCGGGTTTCTGATGAACTCAAACTCACACCTGCTGATGTTGCAAGCATCCACACAAAGCATCCAAGAAATCTAAAGCTACAATCGTAAGATATCCAGTCAACAACATTCATTCTGCATATCTAGATTAATACTGTTCATCTAGCCCATTTTGTATTTGTACCTTAACATGAATATATAATCCTACAGGAGAGAAGCTTTATATATATGGAAACAAAGGCTTGGCTCTGAAGCTACTTATCAGAGATTGATGAATGTCTTTGAACGAGCTGACTTTCAAAATTGTGCAGAAATTGTCAGAAGTATTGTGTGTGAAGATGAAAGTGAAGTAAATGATTCTAGTGATTATGATGAACCCATACCCCAACCAGAGTCATATCCAAAAGTACAATCAAACCCCCAACCATCACCCAAAAATTCAAGACATACTCCGTCATGTGATGAATATTTATTGATAAATCCAGCCACTGTTAACAATTTTCCAAAAGGTGAGTATTGTCGGTTAATGATTATGAAAATTAATATTATATTATTATATTTAAACTAGGTCAAGTACACAATCAGAAAGTACTGGATTCATGTGATGTCTCTATTGTACCCTTGTTATCATCTAAGCGTAAGGTGAGTGAAAATGCTTTCTGATGACTCGGTATTAGCTATTCTAAGAGAAAACTCATCCTTTATTATAGCCAACAACTGCAACTCTTGTCCCACCACCCAAAACAGAAATACCCTATCCTATCTGTATTGGATTGTATGATTATGACTCAACTGTTGATGACATGGGCTTCAAGAAAGGTGATTTGATGTACATTATCAGCACTGATGATGATGAATGGTGGTGGGCTCGCTTGAAGGATAGTGGAGAAGAAGGCTACATTCCCTCCAACTATGTGACTGAATACTGGGATGGTTTAAAGTAAATTGAGCTAGCTACCTAATGATGATGGGCTGGATGGGGGGTACAATTTATTGATTGGCATCCTTCTCAGTTGCTATCTGCACTACCTGTTCAGTAAAGGTTTCCTACATTTTGACTATAATATTATGCTTTACATTCGATATACCTCACATGCATGACATTGTGTAATCATTATGGGGCAAAGTGATCCATTCTGTCATCATCGTTATCCATACAAAATTAGTATCGATCTAAGAATCATAATATGCATCAGAGTAGTACAAGTGTCAAAAAGTTAGCTACCTCCTTGTTTGCTTCTAATGACTCCAGGCCACTCCCACGTTATCAGTATAACATGGGAGTGGCCTGGGGACAAAATATTCTTGTGGAGATTAATTCTCTTATGTGCTTGTCTCTCCCTAGTCAATAGAGTGCGGCCTCGGATCAACAGCTGACATATAGCATTGCTACTCTTAAGTTTACATTAATGTCAGCCAACAGCAGCTAAGCTGTATGACCTTCGCTATGCTTTTCCCATTAATACCAACCGTATTCTAATCCAGACTCTAACCCCCACCCTCTGCCCACTTTACTACCTTAGGGTGACAATTACTTGCAGGTACATTTTTCTGCGATTTTGCTTTAAAATATAATTTGTGAGTACTAAAATTAATTTTAGCGATTAAATTTTGTATGTGAAAATGGTACAGGGTCGACAAATTCTAATGCTCTATAGTGCATAATAGCTAATGTTAGTGGGTATCATGATTATCATAATGATTTGACAATGTATATTAATATGGTAACACATTAAGGCCAGGCAAAAAAAATATTAGTTTCTCAGGCCCGCCCGCATCACTTTTTGGCTGCTGGGCTTTTTTTTTTTTTCAACAAGCAGAAAAAAAATTATCCAGAAACCACGACATAGTTGAGCTAAATGCTTAGTAGAGCCATACAATGCAAGCAGGCTGCCTATACTCCGATTTTGGCCGAATTGGGTAAAGGTCGTCAAGTCTATGTGCGCGCGTAGCCCCGCCCCTCACGTAGCGCGTGGGCGGAAACATTGCAAATGCATGGCTTCCTATACAAACATATGGGAAAACTTCAAAGGGCCATAACTTTAATTGTAAGGTGTGAATCAAAAATCTCTCTAGTCAAATCCCTAGTTTCGACCTATTCTGCGTGCCCATGTAAAAATTGTCCCCCCAAGTGCTCCCAAACCCCCCATGAATTAGATTATTTAATTATTTAATTATTTAAGTTTGCTTTTTTTTCTACTTGTTGTGTAAATTGTTGTGTAAATTAAGTGGGTGTGGTAATTAAATTAACGGCTAAAAAGAGTATCAGCCTTGCCACTCTCTGGCAGACATCTGACTTCTCAAACTGCTTCTTTGATGGCTAAGCTACAAGACACTATATAGATTAACTAAGACCAGTCACTTTTCAAACTTTTTGCACGAGGTCGGCCGTAAATGGGCGTGGTTAGTGATGAACCACGCCCCAAAAAAATAAAAAAAGCCGCCCGCCCGCATCATCTCTTAGCTGGAAAAGCCTGAGAAACTAAAATATTTTTTCCTGGCCTAACTGCTCTCATGCATAGCTATAGTTCGGTGCGATCAATTGTCGGATACATCAATTATTCGGACACCAATATCGGGAGAACGGAAATAGCTACGATCGTCGATCATGCGCGAGGATGTAGCCCCACCCACGCAATGTTTGCAAACCGAATGGGAGCTTGGAGCGATGTTGCGTTTTCGCGATATTCCGCCAGAAACACCAGTGTCCATTGTCGGACAAAAAAAATGATCAATTTTCGGGCAGCGCTTATCACTGGCGTCCAGAAGCAGAGCCAGATATCGAAAGTGGTCTGCAAGGTTGCTTATTTGTTCCTCTAACACGCCTCCAAACCTTGATCGCAAACGACCTCGTTTGCGCTCAGCAGCGTTGCTTGGATTTGCTCGTTATATTTTGTTATTTATATATTATGGGTGGGGCTACGTCCTCGCGCAAGATCGACGATCGTAGCTATTTCCGTTGAATCTCGTTATGTACAGAGATCCTATGAGAACTAAATTCTGTTCGGCACACAAGAGCCCCAACCACTACACCACCACTGTTGTCGCTGCTGAAGTGATTACACACTAAGTAGTTATACACTAAGTAGAAAAAAAAAAAACAAAGAAAAAGTTTGATAATGTAATTCGTGGAGGATTTGGGAGTACTTGGGGACATAATTTTTACATAGGCATGCATTCCGTCAGTACTTTGTGGTGTTTTCCAGACAATTGTTTTTTGTTTGCTTAGTGTATTGGCTTGCTTGTTACACACTAAGTAGAAAGAAAGAAATAATTCGTGGAGGAACTGGGAGCACTTGGGGACGTAATTATTATATGGGCATGCAGAATGGGTCAAAATACGAGATTTGATGACGGGGAATTTTGATTCACACATTACTTATGGCACTTTAAAGCATTCCCATAATAATATGTTTATATAGGGAAGCCATGCATTTGCAATGTTTCCCGCCCACGTACTACGTGAGGGGCGGGGCTGCGCCCGTACATAAACGTGACGACCTTTTCCAGATTTGGTCAGAATTGGAGTATAGGCTGCCTGCTTGCATTGTATGGCTCTACTATGCGTCCAGCTCGATATGTGGTGGTTTCTGGACAATTTTTTTCTGCTTAGTGTGTGGTCTCCTTGAAAAAAACAAAAAAAATTCAATAATCTAATTCATGGGGGATTTGGGAGCACTTGCAGATACAATTTATAGATGGGCACGCAGAATGGGTCAAAGTAATAGGTTTGACCGGATGGAATTTTGATTCTGAATCACACCTTAGAATTAAAATTACGGCTTTTTTAAATTTAAAGGTTACCATATGTTTGTATAGGAAGCCATGCATTTGCAATGTTTGCCCATAAAAAATTACGGGTGCGCGGGGTACGTTGACGACCCTTTACCGAATGTTGTTTATATTGCTCCTGCTTGCATTATATGGCTCTATATACTAAGAGTTTTCTTGCATTTTAGGCCACTCCAATAGATTGTTTCTCATCACCCGCCCGCCTACTTTTTTTGAGCAGCACTTCTAAACTCATTACTCATTATTTGGTGCCTGTTGGTTACGATTGAAGCCATTGAGCCACCTGAGCACTGTGAATTCTTACTGTGCATGCTCAAGAATACTATTTTAGGTAATGGTCGTCAAAACGTAACGCTACAAGTGTGACGGTATTATGGTAAAGAATGTGCTAAATTGGATAATGAATAATGATAATGACCGCCCGCCTGCATCCTCCAGAAGATACTGGGGTGATGAGAACAATGAATCTCATTGGAGTGGCCTTATGGCTCTCCATGCATTCCACCAGCACTTTGTGGTGTTTTCCGGACAATTGTTTTTTTTTTTCTGCTTAGTGTGTCCACTTCTTGAAAAAAAAGCAAACTTAAATAATTAAATAATCTAATTCATGGGAGGTTTGGGAGCACTTGGGGGGACAATTTTTACATGGGCACGCAGAGTGGATCGAAATTAGAGATTTGACCAGATAGATTTTTGATTCACACCTTACAAGTAATAATTAGAGACTGAGTCCAAGGTCATTTAAGAGACCCAAAGGCCCGGGGTTGTAGCATCCCGAGGATGTTACTAAGGGCCTGAGGGTCTCTTAAAAAGCGTAGAGACCATTGGACCAAGGTCTCTAACTGATTTAGAATATAGCAACTGTAACCATGACATTTAGCCTGGGGACTAAGCTACTGTTGCACTGTGCATCTTTCTTTGCCCTTGGAAGCCCAATAATAGACCTACCTCTCTAAGAGGTCTATGAGTGAACTGAGAGGTCTCTAATGAAATAGTGGACCTCCAACTGACCAATTAGATTGCTGTATTTGTTACAGTTATATTCTAATTAAAGTTATGGCCCTTTGAAGTTTCCCCATGTTTGTATAGGGAAGCCATGCATTTGCAATGTTTCCGCCCAAGTGTACGTGAGGGGCGGGATTACGCGCGCACATAGAATTGACGACCTTTACCCAATTTGGCCAAAATTGGAGTATAGGCAGCCTGCTTGCATTGTATGGCTCTACTAAGCATCCAGCTCAACTATGTCGTGGTTTCCGGACAATTTTTTTTCTACTTAGTGTGTGGTCTCCTTGTTACACACTAAGTAGAAAAAAAAGCTAATTTATTTTTTAATTAAATAATCTAATTCATGGGGCGTTTGGGAGCACTTGGGGAGATAATTTTTACATGGGCACGCAGAATGGGTCGAAACTAGAGATTTGATTTGAAAGAATTTTGATTCATACCTTAAAATTAAAGTTACGGCCCTTTGAAGTTTTCCCATATGTTTGTATACACGACTTAAGGCGTGACCGTTTAGCCCATTAACTGCGCATATTGGTGGTCAACGCTGCCATAGCTTTATACAGCGCACGATCACGAGTGCATTTCTCGTCTCTCAGCTCGCCTACGACACCGTAAAGGCATTGAAGCTTCCGGATGTAACGCTCTCTGGCTGCTCTAGACAAACTGTCGGTGTACGTCTTGTTCATGATCGATCTTGCGAGCTTTTTATACTGGCATACTGGCAGTACACGCGGTATTGCCACTTGACCACCAAAATGGCGGATAGCAACGGCAACTATGCAGTTAATGGGCTAAACGGTCACGCCTTAAGTTGTCTATAGGAAGCCATGCATTTGCAATGTTTTTCGCCCACGCGCGCACAGCAAGGTGACGACCATTACCCACTTTGGTCAAAATCGATGTATAGGCTGCCTGCTTGCATTGTATGGCTCTACTATGCATCCAGCTGATGGTTTTCGGACAATTTTTTTCCTGCTTAGTGTGTGGTCTGCTTGAAAAAAAATTAAAGTATAAAGAAGTGAGAAGTGCGAGAAGTGAAAAAAATATAAAGCGAGATTTGAACCCGCTATATTCTATTCGGCACAGAAAAGCCCCAACCATTACACCACTGCTGTTGTCGCTGCTGCTGATCATAATTTTGCCCCTTTCATAGACAAACCTATGGACTAACCCTGCTACTATTGGCTACTGTCATCCAGCTGATAGCGTCTTCAACACTAATATTCTTCTATCTCATGCTATTTGTCCAGCTCAGACTCTATAACAAAGAAGATCGCCAGCGAGATCGAGTGCATGTATTGATTACATCATTGCTTATGCAGCAGTGCCACGCACCTGGACTGATTGCTGTCATGAAATTTAAAACCACGAAAATTAATTTTGAGGGCCTTTTCGGACTTTCCACAAAAATTAGCACCCATGAAAATTACCCGCCATATGGTACTTGCAAATACCAGCATAAAGGACCTCGCTAGTGGTCATATTAAGTCCTGCCCAGTGGTATAGTAATGTACAGCTGTTGCCTGTCTGTTACATGGTACCCGCCTCAGCTACATGACTAGCTAGCTCAGTGATTGCCATTCTATGCTTCGCTGGTCAGTTGTCAATGCAGTGAAGAATGTAAATAAAAATGCAGGCAGTGGCTCTCATGTGGGTAATTCAGTTTAGATATGTCATAGTGGCTTTTCATAATTTCAGTTTATAAAGTGAAATAGCAAGGTGCCTTTCACCTACTCCTATATCATGCACTGATCCCATGTATCCTACCAGAACCCTGTTCAAGTACTTAATTCTCCTCTCTCTCTCTCTGTCTCTCTAAATAATTGTAGGTGGTTTTGTGGCAGGATCAAACGTGCAGTTGCTGAGAAGCAACTCATATCCCCAGTAAATAGTTATGGATCTTATCTTGTCCGAGTATATGGTGAAAGTACTTCTGAAGAATATGTACTCTCTGTTAGAGACAGGGATCAAGTTAAGCACTACCAAATTAATCGGTCAGAAAATGGATATTTCTTTGTGGATCCAACTGCAAGTTCCACATTCAAGATACTTCAAGATCTTGTAACCCATTATCAACAGCATGCTGCTGGACTATGTATCAATCTCAAGAAGCCCTGTGCCATTACTGATATTATAGGACAAGTTACTGATGAATGGCAAATTGACAGAATTAGTATAAGAGTGATTAAGAAGATAGCGAATGGTGAATTTACAGAAGTGTGGGAGGGCACATGGAATAAAACTACACCAGTTGCAGTTAAGATACTAAAACCAAATCAAAACATGACTGTACATGATTTTTTGCAATCAGCAAACCTGATGAAGAAATTATATCATCCAGAACTTGTTCAACTCTATGCTCTTTGTTCAATGGAAGTACCTGTATTAATTGTCACTGAGTTCATGGAGCATGGGATCCGGAGCTTGCTACAATACTTACATGGTGAGGGGAAGTCACTAGGACTTCCCCAGCTAATTCGCATGGCCGTACAAGTGGCAGGAGGTATGGCCTACCTTGAGGAACAGAATGTCATTCACAGAGACTTAGCAGCAAGGAACATCCAGGTTGGAAAGGGTGTATTTTGCAAGGTAGCTAACTTGGAATTGGCTCGAGTAATAAATAAAGATATCTATGAGGGTCAAGAGGAGGAACAAACTGCTATCCAATGGACAGCACCAGAGGCTGTCTTATACTACAGGTTCAGCACCAAGTCAGATGTTTGGTCATTTGGGATTATTCTTTATGAAATCATCACTTATGGTAAACCACCCTATCCTGGCATGACCGATGCTGAGGTGGAGCAGCAAACACGACAAGGCTACTGTATGTTCCAACCTATGGGATGTCCAGACAAGCTCTATGACATCATGCTCAACTGCTGGCAAGTGGAGCCTGCTAACCGACCCACGTTTGAGACCCTTCAGTGGCAACTATCATTGCTTATTAATACATTCCATACCGTGAAGCAGAGTGTGAAGGAACAATGGATATTACCAAAACAATTATTATGAACAATACTGAACTATACCTATGCTGTAACATTATTGTTATGACTATTGTTGATTGCTGTTTGCTATAATTTTCTCTGCTGCAGCCAGGTGCTGTCAACATAAAATTAATTATTGTTGCTACAGATACAAGACTGTCATCATTCATGACTGCTTAATATAGAGCAAGGTGCTTCGAAACACACTTGAGATCATTATTTGACCTCATCTGATAGTCCTCTACTGACCTATGATAAATTAGCTAGCTACATGATGTTTTTATTAAGGCACCTAACCATGCATTGGTGACTGTATAGAACACAGAGGAACTCGGTCATCAATATACAGTAATCTTTAACTGCAAGAATTTGATACGAAAACCGATGTTAGATGGCTGCCTGGTAATCATGGCATAGCATAGGCAGGACACGTAAGCATAGACAACTCAATACAAAGTCAGCACATTCATCCTCCTTCCCAGACGTGCATAACTCCTTCATCTATCAGGAGTATTGAACTAGCTACATACCCTGCACCTGAGGTAGCTACTGGGAATTTCTTCAGAGTTAGTGCATGATATAGCTACTGATATACTGAGGCGTAGGGGTGTAGTAACTTGAACAGTGCACTGTGTATGTATGTATGTTTTGAGTTGATGTAATGTTATTGTGGTTTATTGTTATTTCCTGTATCTAAGGATGTGTTACTTATGATGTAATTTTTGTCAGAGTATAAAGCATGCATGCATAAACTATATTATCAGTTGCCAAGCAAATAATACACTTGAGAGCAGCAGCGACCTGCGTGCACAGTCACCACAAGGGGGAAGGCACCTGGCTATGTCACTGAAAGCCTCTGTGACTACTTTAACTGTATTATGCACTTGCTATAGATCTACATGTGCATGAGTCATGCATGCATGTAGCAGTGAGGGTTCTGCACTCCTGTGCATTCATTATTATCTGAAAGTTAAAATTATGCATGTGCATGATTTTAAGCAGTTTAGGGTGCCCCACGTAGATTAAGATACTTGAGTTGTGCGTGAATGTGTGCATGAATGAATATGAATTATGTATCAGGACCGTCAGGTGATGCTATGCTCATATTAAGCTTGCTGACAGAATTATGACATGCAGGTCTCTCAGGTATATGAATGTTGATCGCATACCAGATGGCCACAATGTCATAATAAACATTACGTGTAGTGATCTGATTGGAGCTTCATACCGTAATGATTACATACACACACAGGCTACACCTGCAGGCCATGAATATTAAAAGAGACTTCCCATATAAAATTCTAGGGCTGCTGCTCGGAGCACTCTTGCAAGTAAAGTATTTTGCACTTTGGCAGTACCAATGTGGCGCTCAAATCTTCTACTACTTATAACTAGAATACCAAACAACTGAGGACATCTATCTTTATCCTTGAGATCTGTGTGAAGATAATAGCAAATTACATCTGGTAGTGAGTTCTTAATAGCTAAGCAATCCTGTAAATCATGGAGGAAGAGATTTCAAGTATTCTGATTGCTATCAAAGAAAAGACTTGCAATGTATGTACAAACCATATGAAGCACTATGTGTGCAATTTGAAGAATGTTTATATGGACGAACTAGAACTATCAGAGCTAGTCTTAGACAAAGAGCCTGACACAGAAGTGGGCAGTGACAGGAATTGCAAGCAGGTTCGTGTACCTTTCAGCAGCATATTTGATCCAAAATTCATGAAGGTAAAGCCAAATGCTGTCCGTAAAACAATCCTTGTACAAGGTGAAGCTGCTGTGGGGAAAACTATGCTATGCTTGTCAGTGGTGGAGGAGTGGGCTAGTGGAAAGCAATTTCAAGAATTTCAGCTTGTCATTTTACTGCCTCTCAGTTCCAGGAAAGTAGCTTCAGCTAGTTCCCTTTCAGAGCTGCTCAATGTGCTGTATGCTGATTTCAAACCAGGTACTAGCTCCAAAGTGGCTAGCTACTTGAAGAGGAATGGGCAACACAACATTCTACTTATAGCAGACGGGTGGGAAGAGCTTCAGGCCTCGCAGTGCCAAGCAGGGTCATTCTTACACTCCCTTCTATTTAGCAGCGATATCATCCCCACTTCATCCACTACAGTTCTTATTACCTCCAGACCAGGCTGCATTGAGACAAGTGTTATGCAGTCCACAATTCATCGGTTAATTACTTTGACTGGATTTGACAGAAAAGCAATTGAGTCTATAGTCCAGTCAGAATTTGCAGGTGATTTTAAGAGTACCAGATATCTCACAGCACAGTTGAATGATAATCCATTAATAGCGAGTGCATGTGAAACCCCTCTTAACCTTGCAATAGTTTGCAATCTATGTCAAGCTACCCCTACCAGATACCATGACAAAATTGTATTCAAAGCTGATTTGGACACTTGCTTCAGCTAGCGTAGAAAGTATTGATTCTCATGAAAGTAGGTTGTCTAGCCATCATGATCTTCCTGAGGAGCTGCAGCAGTCATGGTGGCAAGTTTGTGAACTAGCTTTCACGAATGTTGAGAAGGGTCACAGCACTTTTTCTTCATCCGATTCTACAGCACACACTTCATCAAAAATTTCACACTTTGGCCTAACTAAACCAATAGCAGAAACCAGAGACTCTCTATTGCCCCCTTTCGTTCATCCTAACTTTGAAGAGTATCTTGCTGCTCTGCATCTTGCAAAGCAGACACAAGATGTACAGAATAAATTCATGCGTGAATTTGTGGCCAATGAATGCAAAAGTAAAATGGCTATAACATTCTGGCACTTCTTCGTCAGTAACTATGCACATCAGGTAGCCAACTTGAATCCTGATGTTGTTGATCAAGTTTTGAAGATTTTATTAACAGCTTATTGCACTACCAAACAAGAGTACAACATGAATCTCTGCCATTTGTCATATGAAGCAAAGCATGATGTGATAAATCAGAAGGTAGTCGAAGCTATCAGCATCATGGGGACTGGAGTATTACGGTTTGGTCAGTCACGTGATGTGTATGACTTCAATTCCATGGTGTATGTGCTTCAAAATGTAACACAAGAGAGAGAAATGGAGATCAACTTTCAAGATTGCAATCTGAGACCTGAACATGTAAGTCACCTAGCAAATGCTCTTTGTGAAAAATCTAGCATTATTCAGATCAAAGGTCTTAATCTGAGCGGCAACAGGCTCAGTAATTCACTAGCAGTTGATTTCTTTAACAAAGGTGCTGCTGCTCTTAAATCCTTAAAGGTCCTTATCCTCCGTAACTGTGACATTGGGACAACCTTGGATATAAAAGCCATACTGTCTACATTAACAGAGTCTAGTTCTCCAACACTGACTCACTTTGATCTATCATTTAATCGGATATCATTTTCCTTCTTACAAGTTCTACAACAGCATCTTGAGTCTTATGGCACATTTGATTGCCTACAAAATTTAGGCCTAAAGGGATCGTTACACAATGATGTGACGACAGGTTTCTTGGCAAATTTCAGTGATGCACTCTCATCGAAATGTAAACATCTCCGACGATTTGACCTATCCGAAAACTATTTGGGTGAACCTGGAAATCCAGATTTAAGCAAAATGATTTCACAACTCCTTGATCTTAGAAGAGACTTCAACCTGTGCTTAAATGACGAGTACATGTCTGAGGTTCACAATGAATTTGTATGTGTTATGGAAGAGTCAATAAAAAAGAAAGGAATAATAAATCACACTATTGCTCATGGAGTGATTGTTGGTCCTGGGCGTTCAGGTAAAAACACCTTGATAAGTCGTTTGATGGGAAATGGACCGCCCAAGTCTGATACTGTTTCACCTAGTACTGGAGTATTGGAAAGCATAGTCAAAGTTGAAGTGAAAAAGCTAAGTACAGTGGCCACTGCTGCTAATAATTTAGAATGGATAAAGCTACAGTATGATGAAGAGGCACTTGAGCTGATCATGACCACAGCAAGGCATCACTCTGCTACAACCACTATATCAAAACCGATTGTGCCCAAGTACATCATTAAGGAGCAAACAGAAAGCTCTATAATAACTAGCACTAAGTCACCTATTCCTTCTAAACCCCTTCAAGTTGGTGGATCTAAACAGATGAAATATAAGATTATGGAACTTTTCAAGAAATTAAAGAGGTTTAAAACACAAAAATTTCATCAAGATCCTGTGGGTAAAGTTCAAGAAAAAGAAAAGAGTGCAATTGTGTACACACCAGATGTTGAGCCTGTGGATATTTTTAAACAGGCAGTGAAGCTACGAGGCATGGATGCTCTACAAGAGCACCTTGAATCATCATGGTCCCTATACCTCACCAACACAGGGGGACAGATTGAATTTCAGGAACACCTTCCCCTCCTTGTTTGTGGGCCATCAATCTTTTTTGTTACATTCCCTCTTCATTATGATCTTGATAAGCTGTATGATGTTTGTTATGAGTATCCAGATGGTCGAGTGGAGACCTACAAATCACCAGGAACATTACTACAGGAACTACTCCAAACACTTGCAACCATCAGTGCTTCTCACTTCACAAGTGGTCAGCAGAAACATTCTGAGGCAAAAATAAAGCCCAAGGTTTTCTTTGTTGGTACACACAAAGACTGCCTACCACCAAATAGTGCAGAAGAGATCATCCAAAGGAAGGATGAACTGCTTCAAAGTTGTGTAAGACAAACCGCTCTTTTTGATCAAGATGCAATTCAGTTTGCTGAGCATCCTAAACAGTTAATATTTGCAGTCAATAATCTTTCAGATGATGATGATGAATTTCAGAAAATACGATCGGCTGTACAGACAACTGTTCAAGAAGATGAGTTTACAATTGAGTGCCCTTCATCATGGCTTATATTGAGCCTAATTCTCAGAGCAAAACACAAATCTAGTCGGGTCTTGACTTTTGATAAGTGTTTTAGCATTGCCCGGGAATGCGGGATATCAGATCGTAAAGAGTTGACTCAAGCACTATCATTCATTCACTCAAGGCTTGGACTTGTACGATATTTTGATGTGAAGGACCTGAATACACTTGTGGTGATTGACCCTCAAGTCCTGTTTGACAAGATCATAGACCTCATAGTCAAGACGTTTACAGTTGAAAATGTTGGTGTTAAGAAAAATGAAGATTTTTGTCAGAGGGGCATCATTCCTGTGACAGTCATGCAAAATATTAGCGATAAAGATGAAAATAGTTCCGATTCACAGCTACCATTTAAATGGCTGACAGATCTTTTGAATCATCTCAGAATAGCTGCCTTATTCACTGACAGAGATGGGGATAAGTACTTCTTCCCATCAGCACTTTGCCATGCACCCAAATCACATTCTAATCTACCTCATGCATATTTATGGCCTTCATTGCTTGTTGGATTTAAGAGTGGCTTCTGCCCTCGCGGAATCCCTGGGGCCCTGATCAAATACCTCATGACAAATGAAATGAGGTCAAAAAGATATTGGAATATTATTCCAAATAAAGTATTCAAAAATGAAGTTTCCTTTGCTATCCAGGCATGTGGAAATATTAAACTGAGAATTCTACCGACTCATTTGGAAGTCAGCTATTACTCTGAAGCAGATTCAACAGAAGAAGCATCTGAAGAAGACTCAAAAGAAGATATGCTAATGAAGAAAACCTGTGAAATAGCATATGTGCAAATCAAGAAGGCCATGAGCATTGTCACTAGTCAGTGCACGGAGTGCAGCCACTTCTTTGGCTTTTACTGCACTCTATCTACATGTCAAGCTCATAGGCATCCAGCTCAACTTGAATGGGATGGAAAAGATCCATTTAAGGTAAAATGTAAGATTGCAAACAGACGACGTCGTGGAAATCTACCAAAGGGTTGCGAAATTTGGAATCTCCAAAAGAAACGAAAATCAGGTAATACTGTCTGATAATAGCTACAGTCTAGAATTGTTATTTAAGGTTACTACATTTTTTATAGGAAAAGCACAATTGGATAAAGTGATTGATGGTGATGGCCATGGAGCTCTCAAGCACCTTGGTCGAATTGCTGATTCAATGACTGAGTGGGAAGGTCGGATTTCTGATGAACTCAAACTCACGCCAGCTGATGTTGCAAGCATCCACACAAAGCACCCAAGAAATCTCAAGCTTCAATCGTAAGACATCCATTCTGCATGTTGTTATTTATTTAGCCAAATTCCATGCAAGTTACAATTGATGATCCTTTCCAACACTGAGCTTGAGCATGTGCAGTCGCATCAGCACGTGCCAGTAGAGTGGGTGTGGTCGATAAACCACAGGAATGCTGAACAGAAAGTTCACGATTTGTAGCGCTAGTAAGCCTTTTTGAGTAATTTGAAGCGCATAGAGCTAAATCAGGATATCTACCGATTGGTTGTACGTATAGCACGCATAGATGCCTAGAACCATAGATAATTAAGACTGCGTAACCAGTCTTAATTAGGCCAGACCAAGTTAATTTTTTGTTTCTCGGATTCGGCGGGTCTGTTTTTGGCTGATTTAAAAAAAAATAATAAATTAACATTCCTCACATTATAATAGTGATAGACCAGGAGTACTTGTTAGAAAGAGCACTCTTGGTCCGCTACTGATAGTGCTGTAAGCTAAACGATCATCATTACACACTAAGTAGAAAAAAAGAATAACGGAATAGGGAAGAAGAAAAGTCTTAGGGGTCTATAAAGCATATTATGCCACAATTTTTATATGGGCACGCAGAATGAGTCGAAACTAAGGATTTGATCTTGGGAAATTTTGATTCACACCTTAGAATTAAAGTTACGGCCCTTTGAAGTTACCCCATATGTTTGTATAGGAAGCCATGCATTTGCAATGATTTCTACGTGAGGGGCGGGGCCACGCGCGCACATTAACGTGACGACCATTACCCACTTTGGTCAAAATTGATGTTCAGGCTGCAGCTGTCTGCTTGCATTATATGGCTCTACTATGCATCCAGCTCAACTATGTGGTGGTTTTCGGACAATTTTTTTTTCTGCTTAGTGTTCTGGTCTCCTTGAAAAAAAAAACTGCTCTAGAATGCAAGTAATCACTACTAAAATGATAGCTGGCTGTCTGTGGACTGGTGACGCTCATGATTTGCTAGGTCACACCTCCTGTTAATTAATTTTTTTTAATTTTCATGCCGACCACCCGGGTCTGTTTCTAGCTCCTGTTTGTCCGAGAAACAAAACATCGAATTGGTATGGCCTTATCTACGCTAGAATACGAGATCTGGCTATTTTCGTGCCAACAACGATGACAGACAATTACCCCTTGCGCATGTGCACGGGGTAATGATGTTGACGCAAATCATCATTACCCCGTGTGCATGTGCAAGGTGTAAGTTACCCCTTCCACATGCACACGGGGTAATGATGTTTGTTCTGCATATCTATGTTGCCCATTTGGTCAAAAAATTGGGGCTTTTTCCTCATAATATTATTATACATACTTCTATATTCCTACAGGAGAGAAGCTCTATACATATGGAAACGAAGGCTTGGTTCCAAAGCTACCTATCGAAGATTGATGAATGTCTTTGAACGAGCTGACTTTCAAAATTATGCAGAAATTGTCAGAAGCATTATATTATGTGAAGATGAAAGTGAAGTAGATGATTCTAGTGATTATGAAGACTTAGAGCCTATCCCCCAACCAGAGACATATCCAAATGTACAATCAAACCCCCCACCATCACCCAAACACTCAAGATGTGTCTCATCATGTGATGAATTTTTATTGATAAATCCAACCACTGCTAATAACTTTCCTAAAGGTGAGTATTCTGTCTTTTCAAAGTTGTTGTGTTCAATTGGTGATATTATTATTGCCCAGTAGATCAAGTACATAATCAGAAAATACTGGATTCTCGTGATGTATCTGTTGTACCCATGTTATCGTCTAAGCACAAGGTGAGTTTTTCTTCTGACTTAGTTTGGCTACAGTATATATAAGAGGGAAAAAATTATGCTTCAATAATATTGTAGCTAACAACTGCAGCTCCTATCCCACCACCCAAAATAGAGACACTTCTAACTTATATCGGATTGTATGATTATGATAAACGACTTGATGATGACTTGTGCTTCAAAAAAGGTGATTTGATGCACATTATCAGCACTGAGGAAGGTGACTGGTGGTGGGCTCGCTTGAAAAAAAGTGGAGAAGAAGGCTACATTCCCTCCAATTATGTGACTGAGTACTGGAATGGTTTATATGCTGAAAAGTGAGTTGAATGGGCTGTGGAGGGGAGTACAGTTTTGTACTGAATTTCCTCATGTGCATGTATAATGGGGTATCGAAAATATGATTGGTTCTGTTTCCGTTGGTGTCGTCCAACAGTGTCAAAGAACTCAGCTACCTCATTTGACTTCAAGTGCTACGATTTCAATCGGCCATGCCTTTTTTGTCACCTATATACACACCGAAGAAAGCATCTATACTCACCACACCCACAGAGAGTGGAGCCAGGGGCTGGGAATATTAGCTATATAGCTACAAGAGCTTGACTCCATTAATCTCTAAATCCACTTCTCTCCTTTCTTTCTTGTAGATGGTTCTTTGGCCGAATTAAATGTGAAGATGCTGAGAAACAACTCATGTCCCCAATAAATAGTTATGGGTCTTATCTTGTCCGAGTTGAAAGTGAAAGTAATCGTGAAAGTTATGTACTTTCTGTTCGAGACAGGGTTCAGGTTAAGCACTACAAGATTCATCACTCAGAAGAATATTTCGAGGAATTCTTTATTACTATAAATTCCACATTCAAGACTGTGCAAAGTCTTGTAACTCATTATCAACAGCATGCATTATATGCTGATGGACTTTGTGTCAATCTCAGGAAGCCTTGTAAAAAGAGTCCAATAGTTGATATTTTAGGACAGTCTGTTGATAAATGGCAAATTCCCAGAGGAAGTATAAGACTCATTAGGGAAATAATGGATACTCAATTTGTTACAGTGTCAGAGGGTATATGGAATGATAGTACACCAGTTGCAGTTAAGGTACTTAAACCAAATAGAATAACTGCAGAGGATTTTTTGCAAGCAGCAAACCTGACAAAGAAGCTCAACCACCCAAAAATTGTTCGTCTTTATGCCCTTTGTTCAATAAAAGAGCCTGTGTATGTTATCACTGAACTCATGAAGCATGGGAACTTGCTAGATTACTTTCGTGGTGAAGGGAAGTCACTAAAACGTCCCCAGCTGATTGACATAGCTGCACAAGTGGCATCAGGTATGGCCTACCTTGAGGAGAAAAATATCGTTCACCGCAATTTAAAAGCAAGGAACATTCAGGTTGGAGAAGGCATGTTATGCAAAGTGGCTAACTTTGAACTAGCTCGAGTAATGGATGAAGTCAATGTGCACAGAACATGGGAAAAATTTGCTATGAAATGGATAGCACCAGAGGTTGCCTTACACAGGTTCAGCACCAAGTCTGATGTTTGGTCATTTGGGGTTGTTCTTTGTGAAATCATCACTTATGGTAGCATGCCCTATCCAGGGATGACCAGTGGTGAGGTGCTTGCCAAAACAGAGCGAGGCTACCGTATGCCCCCACCACCTGGATGTCCAGGAAAACTCTATGACATGATGCTCAATTGCTGGCGAGAGGATCCTAAAGACCGACCTACATTTGCAACCCTGCAAAGGGAACTAACTAGTGACATTTTCACTGGTGATAGGGCAAGTGCTAGTTAATTAATAAAATTAATAGACACACATTAAATTGAAATTAATTATTGATATTACCAAGTCCTTACAGCTTATTACCGAGTCCTTACAGCTTATAGTATAATACTTTATTGTTATTGCTGCATTGCCTTGAAGCTAGTATTATTACTGCATATAATAATATGTTGCATATCATGCATGGGCAAATTTATAAAGGCATGCAGTCACGTGCACCATGAGTAAACAAATTGTGTTCCCGAAGCTACTATTAACATCTAAACCCTAAGTGAGAGAAAAGTGAATGGTTAGAAAAAAATCTCATGATATAGCTAGCTAACAGCCAGCTACTTTCTGATTTTTGTCAGACACTCTTAGCTACTGTAACTGAGCTAATCAGCAGAGTGCAGCATTGGTGGTACTATCAATAATACTTCATTGAACTGTGGCAATTTTCAGATTCTCGTGTACAACCATCATCCTCCAGCACCCTATACACATCACTTGAACGGCTACTGCGCATGCGCAAACATGGGGGGGGGTTGGGGGTGGGATTTCAATCAGAGCCCAGCCTAGGCCTTGCAAACACCTGCCTTTGTCACTGACTCACTGAGCTAATCCGCTTCGCCATGGACACTAGTTAACGTCCATCAGCGCATCTTCACCTACACAAAAAGGATGATGTCAACGAGTATCTTCTGAAGAAGATCACCCAAAGACGGTGAGCCTCGAGATATTGAAGTGGATAAAAATTGGAGCCTACCCATCCTCCCCCTCTTCTCTCTCTCTCTCTCTCTCTCTCTCTAGATCTCTCCCCAAGATTCTCTCTCATTTATTAAATACTCCCCTCAATGGTTAGTCTCGCGCAGCCAGACTCTCTCTCTCTCTCAGGGAAAAGGGGGGGAGAGAGTCTGGTAAAGTGCTATACATCGAGTTGTCCCAGCGCCTCGTATGAGGCGCGACCAATCAGATTGCATCTTTATGGCATTACATAGTTTGCGGTGGCGTATCCGACTATGAACGGACGAGATACCATTGCGCACGCATGTTTATTCTCCGTTCACAATCGGATATGCCACCGCAAACTAAAGATGCAATCTGATTGGTCGCGCCTCGTACGAGGCGCTGGGACAACTTGATGTATGGCACTTTACCAGACTCTCTCCCTCCCCCACCCGAGGTGTAAGAGTCTGGCTGCGCGAGACTACTCAATGGTATGCTCTCAAGTATTATCCTACTGCAGTGGTGCTATAACAGTTGATGAAGCTGCTGAGCTGGACTTTCTGAACCCTGCAAGATCCAGAGTCTTCTCTGTGGCCGACAGTAGACCAGGAGTAAGCCATCAATAATGAATCTAATACCTTCATTTAATACCCCCTCTCCCCTTGGTATTATTGTAAGTAGTGTATATTGTTTTTAATTAGTATTTAATTGGGGCGAGCCGAAGCGAGCCCCACACAGGTGATACCAATCGAGATTTTCCGTTTATATGTATGTGTATATATATCGGCCGTACGTCCTTCCGTACCGTATATATATATCTCTTCTATTTCAACGATGTACATTCAATAACAATTAATGCGCATGCGTAATGACACAACTTACGTATAACAAGTTGCTGACTCAACGTTCATTAACTGAATCAATATGGAGCTAGTCTTCAGCTGCGAGAGAAAAAAAACTCCAACATAGAAGAGAAAGGGAGCGAGCTCATCGAGCAGCTGAAACTCCAACCGAAAAAGAAGAAAGGTTAAGAAAACGTAGAAAGAGAGACCAGGAAAGGAGAGCTGCAGACTTGAACACAAGAACAGAGATAGACAAGACTTCAGAGAAAGCGCTCTAAGCAGAGCGACAGTTTTTCATCAGAAACTGAAGAATAGCGAGGGGTCAGATTGATTAGATTAAGTAATAACCAAAGGGAGAGATTGGCGAGAGAGTCTCAGGACGAGCGTGATGCCAGACTGGACAGAACGAGCGCAAATCGAAGGGAGAGATTGGCGAGAGAATCTCAAGACGAGCGTGACACCAGACTGGACAGAATGAGGACAAATCAAAGGGAGAGAATGGCTATATAGAGAGTCTGATAATACAAAAATTCTAAGTGCATACTTAGCTATGCTTACATACGTTTATAACACAAATTGCGAATGCTTATACTGCTGTGTAGGTATACAACTGTTACTTAAGATAAATAACAAATTTATAGCTAATTTATCATCACACTAAATACACTCACTATAGGAACATATGCACAATCATATGAATTCAGCAACTTTGTATAGAACAACAGACAGCTGTGAAATATATTATCTGAACTGGCATGGAACTAGCCTATTCAGTGAAAATTCCACTTTTATACACTTGTGTGGGGTTCGCGGAGGCTCGCCCCATTGATGTTGAAACATCTTCTCTAGTACGTTCTTGACCCATTCATTGTTTAACAATGGCAAGTCCCAGTCAATGGATATGTCACTCAGATGTGTGCATGCCCTTTGTCCTTTCATGTGGTATTATGGTAAAGGTGTAGTAGCAAGTTGCCTGGGATACACCTGGCACAGGATTCAGGAAGTGCTGCATGTGTACTGGCATGCTGGCATGATATGGGTGGCTTTTTCTCCTGTAGCCATGCATGAATGCAACCTTGGAGGTAGTCCAGCAGCACTATAGGCACGGTTCTTGTATGGGTCAGTAATTATACCTGTGACAATTTCCCTGCTATTCAACTATGTATTATGAAGCCAAGTGGAGCCTATGCTTTCTCAAGTAATGGCTGCTATTATGTATTCAATTTTTCCTTTTGCCCACAGACCCTGCAAAATATTGACGTTTCTATATTATAATACAGTACAGGTGCACACTGCTGCATATATAGTCAATGTTATGGGAAATAATTATCAAGGGCTTTTAGTCCGTTGGGGTCTATATAAACCGTTTTGTGTTCAAGTCTAGGTGTAAACTAGTAACAAGTGATGAGCTTCTGAACAATAAATGGAGTCAGACAGTAGCTGTTACGTCAGAAATACCAAGGCCACCTCAGGCTATAGCTACCGATATAATGGTGTATTTCATTTTTCCTTCATACAGGCTCGAGTGATCCTAACGTAAAAGCATCACTAATACCTCTGTGGATGTTCCAGAAGCATCCAAGAAAACCATGGTGCATATAGCTAAACCACTGATTGATGAAGAAATGAACCTGCAAGTCACAATAATTATGTAGGTGGGGGTGTGTGTGTGTTGGGGGGTATATTATCATGCTATTGACCATGTGACCAAAATTATACTGTGTGTGGGGGGGGGGGGGGGCAAAGGATTACCCCCGTACTTTACGATGAGCTTATCCCTTTCATTCGTCACTTTTGCAGATAAGCTTCGGAGCAGAAGTTAAATACTGAGAATGCTATGTTCTTATTTGATCGGGATCTTGTGAAAAAGGATGACTTGGCTGGGATGTGCATTGTGCCTTGCAAAGATAATAGCTACCAAGGCTGCAGGGAACTGATGCTGAACAACAGAGGGCTATGATTTTGGAAATGGACGCCCCACAGGGAAAAGTTTTCACTATTTCATCCTCCCGGAAAAGCCACATCACCCATCCGAGCTGAACTGGAATTGAGAACTAAACTTAGTGACTTAAAAACAAAGCAAGTCATTGAAGCAGTACCATCACCAAATCCAAAGTGAAGTACACTTATTATCAAGTGCACATAATTATTAAATATCTATGGATACATTTGGTCTGTAGAGAGAACAAGTATACTGGCTGTATATAGCACATGGCATTGTAATGAGTAGTGGAGACAACACAATAATAACATCACAATGTTCACAAATTTCCCGTGTGTGTGTGCAATTAATCATGTGATACTATCTTTTCATTGTCTCCACTACAATGTCGTGTACATAATAATATTATTATTATTACTAGATTAGCAATGGAAAGAACAAGTGCAGGACTATATTATATAGCACATGGTATTTAATGTATAGTGCACTGGAGATAATACAGCAATCAGTGGCGTATCCAGAGGGGTGCTCAGGGTGCTCGAGCACCCCCTTTAGGCTCAGAGGCATACAATTAATTAGTGCTAACATGCCTTAGTTTACATCAACAAATAATGTCACTAGCATTTTACTAAATAAAAACGCTATACTAAAGCTTAAAATCACTAGCTAGTGAACGGTTTTCATGGTTTTTGAGCGGTGAAGATTGAAAAGCATGGGCGATTCTTAATAATGCACACCCAATAACGGGCGAAAATGGTGGGTGTGGTCAATAAAGTGGGCGTGGCTTTCAAATTTTTGCACGCGCTTCGCGCGCAGGTCATAAAGCACCCCCTTTATTAAATCCTGGATACGCCACTGGCAATAACATTCCATTGTTGAATCAGCTACCTTAAGTTCTCATGTCCATTCACATGATGCTAGCAAATAAGGTGATCATTGTTCTCTCTTTATAGCTATAGCCATTACATTAATAACTTTCTGAATACTGATCCACTGGATTAATATTAATTTTAGTCTGGCCTAAGCAAGCTAATGTTATTGCTCGTTCTAAGATTTTGGTTGATACTGTAGCTATCAATCACTTAATAATAATATTTTGTTCCAAGAGTGACATGGAATTGCATTTATTAATGAAAAACTTGACCACATCCCCAGTAGCCACATAGGTCTAATGGTTCATAGGGTAAAGGTCGTCGATATAGTGCGTACACAGTCTAAGCCACATCAATGTCGGCGCCTCAATCGCAGAGATGGAGTCTGAGACCGACTCTCGGCTTCGAGTTTCGATGCTTCAATCAAAGGAGATACACTCGACAGCACAGTACAGCTTCCGAACTTCAGATCGGTCGTGGCATGACGCGTGCTATAAATAGCGCAAGGCTAGCTTATTTATCGACAGGATTACGTCAGCCAAGAGAACGCGTGAAGTTCGGCCAGCATTACTTGTCGGAGAAAGTAGCACTCGGCTTTTAATGTATTCGCTGGATATGTATGTATGATTCTGTGGATTTTTAGGTCTCAGAAGTGCTCTGTAAAGGCTCTGAATTTTAGCGCTATGACGACATAGGTTACATCATAATTACAACATAATTACCTAATAACCGCAAAAAAGTAAATTTATACTGGGGATGTAATAACTATTATGTCTTTATGACAAAGTTAGTAATTATTATGGTACCGTAAATCGCGAATATTTCGATGTTAAAATATTTTCGGACAGCATGGCTTGTGCGAAAATTAAACGCATGAAATACATGATGCGCAATATTAATAACAATGCGGTACAGGGTCGTTTGTCCGAAAATTATTTAACGCGAAAAATTATCGCATGAAATATTTTAGACACGAAATATTTGCGATTTACAGTATGTATACTACAGAGTTAATTTCTACTTAGGATGCACAATGTCATAGTATTAATTGTGAGCAGCATAAAGGCACTGGTGCATGTATACTTCTGCCTACAAATATGAATGGCTTTCAATCACGAGTAATAAATAAGTTCTTCATGAATAATAATAATATTATTTTGCAGGCTGCATGCTTATATAGCTAGGGTGCATTGTCGATCATGAGACCTTGAGTTGGGGCTATAATGATATAAAATAGTGAGAGTATTTCTAGAGATGATCCTATAGTGGAAGGTTTACTGGCAATAACAAAATTTAACGTAAGGTTGACAAGGGCCAATAAGGGTATACAAACAATGTCATATTATCAGTAATACTATCTCAATACATCAGATACTGACATCCAAGATTTAGCTGCCAAGGTCCGGTGAGTGATTGAGTTTGCCTATTATGTTCATAACTTAAGCTTCAAACAATTAAGTTTGCATATCATGCAGTTCTGAGTGCATGCCCTATATAATTTGTGTGTGTGGCATACACCTTAATAATAATGAACATGATATTGTGTGAGGTGATGCTATTATGTCCATAAATAAGCATTATAATTGTATAATTATCAGATACCAGATGGCCACAGTAGTACAATGTCATTATATTATGTATAGTGATCTGATTGGAGCTTCAAAATGATGATAAACACAATGTCATGCAAGGTCATGAATATTAAAAACGCAAAATTCTAAGGTTGAACATTCTTGCAAGCAAGTAATAGTATTCTGCACTTAGTACATACTATACTAGTGATTCAAATCTTCTTACAAGAGTGCCAAAAATTGGCGGCATTAGGGAGTGAAACTTATTAGCTATCAGATATCTATCTTCATCCTCTGCTTGAAGACGTATGGTACCAAATTCACAAAATATTGGTAGTGAGTTCGTAACTATTCCCATTGAGTTCACAGAATATTTTCTAATCCTATAAGTCATGGAGGAAGACATTTCAAGTATTTTGGCTGCTATCAAAGAAAGGAGTCGCAACGTATGTACTAGTCATATGAAGCACTATATGTGCAATTTGAAGAATGTTTATGTGGATGAATTAGAACTATCAGAGCTAGTATTAAAAAAGGAGCCAGACACAGAAGTGGGTAGTGATGAGAAGCAGGTTTGTGTACCTTACAGCAGCTTGTTTAGTACACAATTGACTAAAGCAAAACCAAACGTGGTCCATAAAACAATTCTCATACAAGGTGAAGCTGCTGTGGGAAAGACCATGCTATGCTTGTCAGTGGTGGATGACTGGGCTAGTGGAAAGCGATTTCAAGAATTTCAGCTTGTCCTTTTACTGCCTCTCAGTTCCAGGAATGTAGCTTCAGCTAATTCCCTTTCAGGGCTACTTAATGTGCTCTATGCTGATTTCAAGCCAGGTACTAGCTCCAAAGTGGCTAGCTACTTGAAGAGGAATGGGCAACACACCATTCTTCTTATAGCTGATGGGTGGGAGGAGCTTCAGGACTCCCAGTGCCAAGCAGGGTCATTCTTACACTCTCTTCTCTTTAGCAGTAACATCATCCCCACTTCATCCACTACAGTTCTTATTACCTCCAGACCAGGCTGCATTGAGACAAATGTTATGCAGTCTGCAATTGATCGGTTAATTACTTTGACCGGATTTGACAGAAAAGCAATTGAGTCTATTCTCCAGTCAGAATTTGCAGGTGATTTTAAGAGTATCGGCTACCTCACGGCACAGCTGAATGATAATCCATTAATAGCTAGTGCATGTGGAACTCCTCTTAACCTTGCCATAGTTTGCAATCTATGTCGAGCCAGTGGTGCTGAACCCCTACCAGACACCATGACAAAATTGTATTCAAAGCTGATTTGGACACTTGCTTCAGCTAGCGTAGAAAGTAGTGATTCTCTTGAAAGTAGCTTGTCTAGCCATCATGATCTTCCTGAGGAGCTGCAGCAGTCATGGTGGCAAGTTTGTAAACTAGCTTTCAGGAATGTTGAGAAATGTCACAGCACTTCTTCTTCATCAGATTCTACAGCACATACTTCATCAAGAATTTTGCATTTTGGCCTAACTAAGCCAATAGCAGAAAATAGAGACGCTCTATTGCCCCCTTTCGTTCATCCTAACTTTGAAGAGTATCTTGCTGCTCTGCATCTTGCAAAGCAGGCACAAGAAGTACAGAATAAATTTATGCGTGAATTTGTGGCCAATGAATGCAAAAATAAAATGGCTATTACATTCTGGCACTTTTTTGTTGGTAACTATGCACATCAGGTAGCCAACTTAAATCCTGATATTATTGATCAACTTTTGAAGATTTTATTAGCAGCCTATTGCACTACCAAACAGAAGTACTACATGGATCTCTGCCATTTGTCATATGAAGCAAAACATGATGTAGTCAATCAGAAGGTAGTCGAAGCTATCAGCATCATGGGTACTGGAGTATTAAGGTTTGGCCAGTCATGTGATATGTATGACTTCAATTCCATAGTGTATGTTCTCCAAAATGTAACACAAAAGAGAAAAGTGGAGATCAACTTTCAAGACTGCAATCTAAGACCCGAACACATAAATCACCTGGCAAATGTTCTGTGTGAAAAATCTAGCATTGTTCAAATGAATGGTCTTAATCTAAGCGGCAACAGGCTCAGTAATTCACTAGCAGTTGATTTCTTTAACAAAGGTGCTGCTGCTCTTAAATTCTTAAAGGTCCTTATCCTCTGTAACTGTGACATTGGGACAACCTTGGATATCAAAGCGATACTGTCTGCATTAACAGAGTCTACTTCTCCGACACTGACTCACTTTGATCTATCATTTAATCGGATATCACTTTCCTTTTTACAAGTTCTGCAACAGTATCTTGAATCTTATGGCGCATTCAAAAGCCTACAAAATTTAGGCCTAAAGGGGTCGCTAAACAATGATGTGACAACGAGTTTTTTGGTAAATTTTAGTGATGCACTCTCATCGAAATGTAAATGTCTCCGACGACTTGACCTATCGGAAAACTATTTGGGTGAACCTGGAAATCCAGATTTAAGCAAAATGATTTCTCAATTCCTTGATCTTAGAAGAGATTTCAACCTGTGCTTAAATGATGAGTACATGTCTGAGGTTCACAATGAATTTGTATGTGTTATGGAAGAGTCGATAAAAAAGAAAGGAATAATAAATCACACTATTGTTCATGGAGTTATTGTTGGTCCTGGACGCTCAGGTAAAAACACCTTGATGAGTCGTTTGATGGGAAATAGACCGCCCAAGTCCGATACTGTTTCACCTAGTACTGGAGTTTTGGAAAACATTGTTAAAGTTGATGTTAAAAAGCTAAGTACAGTGGCCGCTGCTGTTAATAATTTAGAATGGATAAAGCTGAAGTATGATGAAGAGGCGCTTGAGCTGATCATGACCACAGCAAGGCATCACTCTGCTACAACCGCTATATCAAAACCAATTGTACCCAAATACATCATTAAGGAGCAAACAGAAAGCCCTATAATAACTAGCAGTAAGTCACCTATTCCTTCAAAACCCCTTCAAGTTGGTGGTCCTAAACAGACAAAATATAAGATTATGGAATTTTTCAAGAAATTAAGGAGATTTAAAACACGAAAATTTCATCAAGATCCTGTGGGTAAAGTTCAAGAAAAAGAAAAGAATGCAATTGTGTACACACCAGATGTTGAGCCTGTGGATATTTTTAAACAGGCAGTGAAGCTACGAGGCATGGATGCTTTACAGGAGCACCTTGAATCATCGTGGTCCCTATAGCTACCTCACCAACACAGGGGGGCAGATTGAATTTCAGGAACATCTTCCCCTCCTTGTTTGTGGGCCATCAATCTTTTTTGTTACATTCCCTCTTCATCATGATCTTGATAAGCCTTATGATGTCCGTTATGAGTATCCAGATGGTCGAGTGGAGACCTACAAATCCCCAGGAACATTACTGCAGGAACTACTCCAAACACTTGCAACCATCAGTGCTTCTCACTTCACAAGTGGACAGCGGAGAGATTCTAAGGCTAGAACAAAACCCAAGGTTTTCTTTATTGGTACACACAAGGACTGCCTACCAGCAAGTAGTGCAGAAGAGATCATCCAAAGGAAAGACAAAAGTATATAAGACAAACAGAGCTATTTGATCAAGATTCTATTCAGTTTGCGGAGCATCCTAAACAATTAATATTTGTAGTTAATAACCTTTCAGATAATGATGATGAATTTCAGAAAATACGATCAGCTGTACAGACAACTGTTGAAAAGGACGAATTTACGATAGAGTGCCCTTCATCATGGCTAATATTGAGCCTAATTCTCAGAGCAAAGCACAAATCTGATCAGGTTTTGACCTTTGATAAATGTTTTAGCATTGCCCGCGAATGCGGAATAACTGATGCTAAAGCAAGCATTATCATTCATTCACTCAAAGCTCGGTCTCGTGCGCTATTATAATGTGAAAGATCTTAATACACTTGTGGTAATAGATCCTCAAGTGCTTTTTGACAAAATCACAGATCTCCTTGTCAAAACCTTTACAGTTGAAAATGTTGATGTTAATGAAATAGAAGATTTTCATCAGAAAGGCATCATCCCTGTGGCTATCATGCAAAAAATTAGTGATAAGAGCAGTTCTGATTCACAGCTGCCATTTATATGGTTGACATATTTATTGAACTACCTCAGAATAGCTGCATTCTTTACAGATAAAGATGGTGACAAATATTTTTTCCCATCAGTACTGTGTCATGCACCAGAATCTCATTTTACTCTACCTCTTAGCAAATATTTATGGCCTTCATTGTTGATTGGGTTCAAAAGTGGCTTCTGCCCTCGTGGTATTCCAGGGGCACTGATTAAGTATCTCATGACAAATGAAATGAAGTCAAAAAGATGTTGGAATATTATTCCAAATAAGATATTCAAAAATGAAGTTTCCTTTGCTATCCAAGCACATGGAAATATTACTCTGAGAATTCTACCTACTCACTTGGAGATCAGCTATTACTCTGAATCAGACTCAACAGAAGAAGCATCTGAAGAAGTCTCAAATGAAGATGAGCTAATAAAGAAAACCTGTGAAATGGCGTATAGGCAAATCAAGAAGGCCATGAGCACTGTCACTAGTCAGTGCATAGAGTGCAGCTATTTTTTTGGCTTTTACTGTACACTATCTACATGTCAAGCTCATAAGCATCCAGCTGAAGTAGAATGGGATGGAAAAAATCCATTTAAGGTAATATGTAAGGCTGCGAACAAACGATGTCGTGGAAATCTACCAAAGGATTGCGAAATTTGGAACCTCCAAAAGAAGCGAAAACCAAGTAATACTGTCTGATAATACAGCATACGTGATTGTATAGAAGCTTACTACATTATAGGAAAAGCACAATTGGATAAAATGATTGATGGTGATGGCCATGGAGTTCCTAAGCACCTTGGTCAAATTGCTGATTCAATGACTGAGTGGGAAGGTCGGATTTCTGATGAACTCAAACTCACATCAGCTGATGTTGCAAGCATCCACACAAAGCATCCAAGAAATCTAAAACTACAATCGTAAGACATCTTTTCGATGACATTCTTTCTGCATGAATTGTTGATTTAGCCCGGCCATAAATTTTTATAACCAATTTTGTGTTGTTGTATAATCCGCTTTAGGAGAGAAGCTTTGTACATATGGAAGCAAAAGCTTGGTTCTGAGGCAACCTATCGGAGATTGATGAATATCTTTGAACGAGCTGACTTTCAAATTTGTGCAGAAATCGTCAGAAGCATTATATGTGAAGATGAAAGTGAAGAAGAAGATTCTAGTGATTATAATGAGCCTATACCCCAACCAGAGACATATCCAAGTGTACAATCAAACCCCCCACCATCACTCAAACTCTCAAGACGTATCTCAACATATGATGAATATATGCTGATCAATCCATTCACTGCAAATACTCTTCCAAAAGGTGAGTAATGCTTATGAAAATAATTGTGATGTAATACAATCATCAAATTAGGTCAAATACATGATCAGAAAGTGCTGGAGTCACATGATGTGTCCATTGTACCCATGCTATCATCTAAGCACAAGGTGAGTGAAATTGCTTTATAGTGGTACGTATGTACGTATGCTATAACTATAATGATATTATCGATGGCAATGATGATGACTGATTGTGGGCATGCAAGAAGGATGGTGGAGAAGAGGACTACGTCCTCAGCAACCATGTGACTGATTGCATGAGTGATCTTCATGCTAAAGAGTGAGTTGCATTGGCTGTCTGAATGTGACTTGGTGAGAATACGCTTGCTTGACTTGATTATTATCGTTATTGTGTTATCTCCCTCGCCCCTCCATCCCCCCTCTCTCTTAATACTAGGTGGTTCTTTGGCCGAATGAAAATTATTATTAAATCATCCATTGGCTATAACAACTAGGAATGGGTTATTTGGATCATTCTGCAAAACAGAAAATTAACTATAATAATGACTTCACCTATATACACACCTATAAGAAAGCATCCATAATCACCAGATCCCTATAACCCCCTTCTCTCCTTTCTTTCTTGTAGATGGTTGTTTGGCCAAATTAAACGTAAAGATGCTGAGAAACAACTCATGTCCCCAATAAATAGTTTTGGGTCATATCTTATCCGAGAAAGTAAAAACACTCGTAGTGGTTATGCACTCTCTGTTCGAGACATTGATCAAGTTCGTCACTATGAGATTTTTCAGTCAAACAATCAAGAATTCTATGTCTCTGCACGTTCCAAATTCAAGACTCTTCAAGATCTTGTAACCCATTATCAACAACAAGCTGGTGAACTTTGTGTCAATCTCAAGAAGCCCTGTGTTTCTACTAATGATGTTTCAGGAAACCCTATTGATGAATGGCAAGTTGATAGAAGCAGTATAAAAGTTGTTAGGAAGCTTAGCCCATTTACTTATTTTGAAGTGTGGGAGGGTGTATGGAATAATGCTACACCAATTGAAGTTATGACACTCAAACCAAATCAAAACATGACTGTAGAAATTTTTTTGCAATCAGCAAATCTGATAAAGGAATTACAACACCCAAAACTTCTTCAAATCCATGGTCTTTGTTCAATAGAAGAGCCTGTATACATTATCACTGAGCTCATGAAGCATGGGAGCTTGCTAGATTACTTGCATGGTGAGGGGAGGTCACTAAAACTTCCCCAGCTGATTCACATGGCCACATGCACAAGTGGCAGCAGGAATGGCCTACCTTGAGGGACAGAATATTGTTCACAGAAATTTAGCAGCAAGGAACATTCTGGTTGGAGAAGGTATATTGTGCAAAGTGGCTATGTTTGAATTAGCTGGAGTAATGGATGAAGCCATCGAGGAAGAAATTGCTATCAAATGGGCAGCACCAGAGGCTGCCTTATACCACGAGTTCAGCATCAAGTCTGATGTCTGGTCATTTGGGATTGTTCTTTATGAAATTATCACTTATGGTAGATTCCCCTATCCTGGCATGACCAATGCTGAGGTGAATCAGCAAATACAGGAAGGCTACCGTATGCCTCAACTAACTGGATGTCCAGATAAGCTCTATAACATCATGCTCAACTGCTGGCGAGAGGAGCCTGCAAATCGACACACATTTGAGACCCTCCAGTGGCAACTAGAGGACTTTTTCATTGATAATGATCCCCGTTATTAATCGTAATAAGATATAGCTAAATTCTGCCCCGTTTTTGGACATAATAAGTACTACTGATTATAGTTATCATCAGTGTTTTCATTAAGTTTGATGTTACCAAATGCAAGTTCTTGATGCTTAATAATTTATAGCCATATACTAGCTATCATTGATATTATCATTAAATTTTTGTCGCTACATTAGTATCTTCATGCATAAATTAATGAATGTGGTGAGGAGCTGGTCAAATTGAACAGTCACACACTGCATGGTGGGACATTTTTGTTGGTACAAATATTAATTTTGGTCAAAAAGCCAACAAGTTGATAGGTAGTTGATGATTCATGTATATATATTAGGAGATAAGGATTGGCATCAATTGCTCTCATGGAGTTGGTCTGCAATCCTGTAGCTACATGCACACCAAATTTGGGAAGCTCATTAGGTAATACCTCCACTAGAATTACAATGTCATTAATAAGTGCACATATAGCCATGGATACATTATTTGGTCTGTAAAGAGAACAAGTACTGGCTGTATATAGCACATGGTATTGTATACGTAATGTAGATCACTTTGTTGAATGTTCACGAATTTCCTGTGCGTGTGTGCAATTAATCATGTGATACTGTCTTATCATTGTCTCCACTACAATGTCGTGTGCATAATAATAATAGCAATGGAGAGAACAAGTGCTGGACTATATATAGCACATGGTATTGTAAATTATAATACTATAGTGCACTAAAGATAACACAGCAATAACATTCCATTGTTGAATCAGCTCACTAGCTTCTCATGTCCATTCACGTGATGCTAGCAAATAAGGTGATCATTGTTCTCTCTTTATAGCTATAGCCATTAATAATTTTCTATATGAATACTGATCCACTGGAGTAAAGCAGATTGGTCTGGCCTAAGCTAATGTTTATTGCTCGTTCTAAGATTTTGGTTGATACTGTAGCTACCAATCATCATTTAATAATATTTTGTTCCAAGAATGACATGGAATTGCATTTATGTCATTATGACAAAGGCTTAATACGGAACTAACTCTCTACTTAGGATGCACAATGTCATAGTAATTGTGAGTAGCATAAAGGCACTGGTGCATGTATACTTCTGCCTACAAAATATGAATGGTTTTCAATCGTGAGTAATAAAAAATTAATAATAATTTATTCATCAATTTTGCAGGCTGCTTATAATATTATAGCTAGGGTACATTGTTGATCATGAGACCTTGAGTTGGGGCTATAATGATATAAATACTAGTGAGAGTTTTTCTAGAGATGATCCTATAGTGGAAGGTTTGCTGGCAATAACAAAATTTAATTAATGTGAGATTGACGAGGGCCAATAAGGGTATAATTATACAAACAATGTCATAATTATCGGTGATACTGTCTCAATACATCAGATTCTGATATCCAGGACTTAGCTGCCAAGGTGAGTGATTGAATTTGCCTATTATGTGCATAACTTAAACTTCAAACACGTTTGCATGTTATGCATTTTTGAGTGCCCTGTGTATAAATACTTGTGTGTGTGGTACACACCTGTAGGTGACCATGAATATGAATATGATATTGTGTCAGGTGATGCTATTGTGCCCATAAAATTTGATAAGCAAATTATCAAATACCAGATGGCCACAGTAGTACAACGTCATTATGTGTAGTGATCTGATTGGAGCTTCATAATGATGACAAACACAATGTCATGCAAGGTCATAAATATTAAAAGAGGCAAATTCTAAGGTTGAGCATTCTTGTAAGCAAGTAATAGTATTCCGCACTTAGTAGCTACGTACTACTAGTGATTCAAATCTTCTTACAAGAGTGCCAAAATTGACAGCATTAGGAAGTGAAGCTTATTAGCTACCAGATATCTATCTTCATCCTCTACTTGAAGACATATAGTATCAAATTCACATATTGGTAGTGAGTTCTTAGCTATTCCCATTGAGTTCACAGAATATTTTCTAATCCTATAAGTCATGGAGGAAGACATTTCAAGTATTTTGGCTGCTGTCAAAGAAAGGAGTCGCAACGTATGTACTAGCCATATGAAGCACTATGTGTGCAATTTGAAGAATGTTTATGTGGATGAATTAGAACTATCAGAGCTAGTATTAAAAAAGGAGCCAGACACAGAAGTGGGTAGTGATGAGAAGCAGGTTCGTGTACCTTACAGCAGCTTATTTAGCACACAATTGACTAAAGCAAAACCAAATGCAGTCCGTAAAACAATTCTCATACAAGGTGAAGCTGCTGTGGGAAAGACTATGCTATGCTTGTCAGTAGTGGAGGAGTGGGCTAGTGGAAAGTGGTTTCAGGAATTTCAGTTCGTCCTTTTACTACCCCTTAGTTCCAGGAGTGTAGCTTCAGCTAGTTCCCTTTCAGGGCTGCTCAGTGTGCTGTATACCGATTTCAAATCAGGTACTATCTCCAAAGTGGCTAGCTACTTAAAGAGTAATGAGCAGCACAATATTCTTCTTATAGCTGATGGGTGGGAGGAACTTCAGGCTTCACAGTGCCAAGCAGGGTCATTCTTACACTCTCTTCTCTTTAGCAGTGACATCATACCCACTTCATCCACTACAGTTCTTATTACCTCCAGACCAGGCTGCATTGAGACAAGTATTATGCAGTCTGTAATTGATCGGTTAATTACTTTGACTGGATTTGACAGAAAAGCAATTGAGTCTATAGTCCAGTCAGAATTTGCAGGTGATTTTAAGACTACCAGCTATCTCACGGCACAGCTGAATGATAATCCATTAGTAGCGAGCATATGTGGAACTCCTCTTAATCTTGCTATAGTTTGTAAACTGTATCGAGCTAGTGGTGCTGAACCCCTACCAGATACCATGACAAAATTGCATTCAAAGCTGATTTGGACACTTGCTTCAGCTAACGTGGAAAGTAGTGATTCTCATGAAAGTAGCTTATCTAGCCATCATCAGCTTCCTGAGGAGCTACAGCAGTCATGGTGGCAAATTTGTGAACTAGCCTTCAGGAATGTTGAGAAGAGTTACAGTACTTCTTCATCAGATTCTCCAGCACACACTTCATCAAGAATTTCATATTTTGGCCTAACTAAGTCAATAGCAGAAACCGAAGACACTCTATTGCCCCCTTTCGTTCATCCTAACCTTGAAGAGTATCTTGCTGCTCTGCATCTTGCAAAGCAGGCACAAGAAGTACAGAATAAATTTATGCGTGAATTTGTGGCCAATGAATGCAAAAATAAAATGGCTATTACATTCTGGCACTTTTTTGTCGGTAACTATGCACATCAGGTAGCCAACTTAAATCCTGATATTATTGATCAACTTTTGAAGATTTTATTAGCAGCCTATTGCACTACCAAACAGAAGTACTACATGGATCTCTGCCATTTGTCATATGAAGCAAAGCATGATGTAGTCAATCAGAAGGTAGTCGAAGCTATCAGCATCATGGCTAGTACTAGGGTATTAAGGTTTGGTCATCCATGTGATGCATATGATTTCAATTCCATGGTGTATGTGCTTCAAAATGTAATGCAAGAGAGTAAAGTGGAGATCAACTTTCAGGACTGCAATCTGAGACCTGAACATATAAATCACCTAGCAAATGCTTTGTGTGAAAAATCTAGCATTGTTCAAAACAAGGGGCTTAATTTGAGTGGAAACAGGCTCAGCAATTCTCTAGTGGTTGGTTTCTTTAGCAAAGCTGCTTCTGCTCTTAAATCCTTAAAGATACTTATCCTCCGTAACTGTGACATTGGGACATCCTCAGATATCAAAGCCATGCTGTCTGCATTAACAGAGTCCACTTCTCCAACACTGACTCACTTTGATCTATCATTTAATCACATATCAATTTCCTTTTTACAAGTTCTGCAACAGCATCTTGAATCTTATGGCACATTCGAAAGCCTACAAAATTTAGGACTAAAGGGAGCATTAAATGATGATGTGACAACAGGCTTTTTGGTAAATTTCAGTGATGCACTCTCATCTAAATGTAAACATCTTCGACGACTTGACCTATCTGAAAACTATTTGGGTGAACCTGGAAATCCAGATTTAAGCAAAGTGATTTCACAACTTCTTAGTCTTGGAAGAGACTTCAACTTGTGCTTAAATGATGAGTACATGTCTGAGGTTCATGATGAATTTGTATGTGTTATGGAAGAATCAATAAAAAAGAAAGGAAAAATAAATCATACTATTGCTCATGGAGTGATTGTTGGTCCTGGACATTCAGGTAAAAACACCTTGATAAGTCGTTTGATGGGAAATGGACCGCCCAAATCTGATACTGTTTCACCTAGTACTGGAGTGTTGGAAAACATTGTTAAAGTTGAAGTTAAGAAGCTAAGTACAGTGGCCGCTGCTGTTAATAATAGCTGCAGTATGATGAAGAGGCACTTGAGCTGATCATGACCACAGCAAGGCATCACTCTGCTACAACCACTATATCAAAACCAATTGTGACCAAATACATCATTAAGGAGCAAACAGAAAGCCCTATGATAACTAGCACTAAGTCACCTATTCCTTCTAAACCCCTTCAAGTTGGTGATCCTAAACAGACGAAATATAAGATTATGGAACTTTTCAAGAAATTAAAGAGATTTACAACACGAAAATCCCATCAAGATCCTGTGGATGAAGTTCAAGAATTTCAAAAAGAAAAGAGTGCTATTGTGTACACACCAGATGTTGAGCCTGTGGATATTTTTAAACAGGCAGTTAAGCTGCGAGGCATGGATGCTCTACAAGAGCACCTTGAATCATCATGGTCCCTATACCTTACCAACACAGGGGGACAGATTGAATTTCAGGAATACCTTCCCTTCCTTGTTTGTGGCCCATCAATCTTTTTTGTTACTTTTCCTCTTCATTATGATCTTGATAAGCCATATGATGTCCGTTATGAGTATCCAGATGGTCGAGTGGAGACCTATAAATCACCAGGAACATTATTACATGAACTACTCCAAACACTTGCAACCATCAGTGCTTCTCACTTTACAAGTGGTCAGCAGAAATATTCTGAGGCAAGAATAAAACCTAAGGTTTTCTTTGTTGGTACACACAAAGATTGCCTACCAGCAAGTAGTGCAGAAGAGATCATTCAAAGGAAGGATCAACAGCTTCAAAGGTTTGTGAGACAAACAACTCTATTTGAGCAAGGTTCAATTCAATTCGCTGAGCATCCTAAACAGTTAGTATTTGCAGTCAATAATCTTTCAGACGATGATGATGAATTTCAGAAAATACGATCAGCTGTACAGACAACTATTGAAAAAGACAAATTTACGATTGAGTGCCCTTCATCATGGCTAATATTGAGCCTAATTCTCAGAGCAAAGCACAAATCTGATCAGGTCTTGACCTTTGATAAGTGTTTTAGCATTGCTCGGGAATGCGGAATAACTGATCGTAATGAGTTAAACCAAGCACTGTCATCCATTCACTCAAAGCTTGGTCTTTTGCGCTACTTTAATGTGAAAGGCCTAAACACACTTGTGGTAATAGATCCTCAAGTGCTTTTTGACAAAATCACGGACCTCATTGTCAAAACGTTTACAATTGAAAATGTTGATGTTAAGGAAATTGAAGATTTTTATCAGAGAGGCATCATTCCTGTACCAGTCATGCAAAAAATCAGTGATAGGAGCAGTTCTGATTCACAGCTTCCATTTAAATGGCTGACAGATCTATTGAACTACCTTAGAATAGCTGCATTCTTTACAGACAAAGACGGTGATAAGTATTTTTTCCCATCAGCGCTTTGTCATGCACCAGAAACTCATTCTACTATACCTGTTAACAAATATTCATGGCCTTCATTGCTTGTTGGATTTAAGAGTGGTTTTTGCCCTCGTGGAATCCCTGGGGCTCTGATCAAGTACCTCATGACAAATGAAATGAGATCAAAGAGAAGTTGGAATATAGTTCCAAATAAGATATTTAAAAACGAAGTTTCCTTTGCTATCCAGGCACATGGAAATGTTACTCTGAGAATTCTACCTACTCACTTGGAAATCAGCTATTACTCGGAAGCCGAAGTAGATTCAACAGAAGCAGTATTTGATGAAAACTCAAACGAAGATGAGCTAATAGAAAAAACCTGTAAAATGACATATATGCAAATCAAGAAGGCCATGAACACTGTCACTAGTCAGTGCATGGAGTGCAGCTACTTTTTCGGCTTTTACTGCACACTATCTACATGTGAAGCTCATAGACATCCAGCTCAACTTGAATGGGATATGAAAAAACCATTTAAGGTAGTATGTAAGGTTGCAAACAAACGTGGAAATCTACCAAAGGGCTATGAAATTTGGAACCTTCAAAAGAATCGAAAACCAGGTGAAATTTACAGTATACACATAATTTCAATTATAGTTTCAGAGCTTACTACATGCTTATAGGAAGTGCACAATTGGATAAAGTGATTGATGGTGATGGCCATGGAGTTCTTAAGCACCTTGGTCAAATTGCTGATTCAATGACTGAGTGGGAAGGTCGGATTTCTGATGAACTTAAACTCACACCAGCTGATGTTGTAAGCATCCACACAAAGCATCCAAGAAATCTAAAACTACAATCGCAAGTTATCTTTTCTTTCTGCATGAGTTGTAATCAATTATTAGTATTGTTTCGTATTCTTCTATAATCCTTCAGGAGGGAAGCTTTATACATATGGAAACAAAAGCTTGGTTCTGAGGCTACCTATCGAAGATTGATGAATGTCTTTGAACGAGCTGACTTTCAAATTTGTGCAAAAATCGTCAGAAGCATTGTATGTGAAGATGAAAGTGAAGAAGAGGATTCTAGTGATTATGATGACCCCATACCCCAACCAGAGACATATCCAAGTGTACAATCAAACCCCCCACCATCACTCAAACACTCAAGACGTATCTCGTCATGTGATGAATACATGTTGATAAATCCATTCACTGCAAACACTCTTCCAAAAGGTGAGTAGTGCTTATGAAAACAATTGTGATATAATACAATCATTAAATATTATTAGGTCAAATACATGATCAGAAAGTATTGGAGTCACATGATGTGTCCATTGTACCCATGCTATCATCTAAGCACAAGGTGAGTGAAAGTTGCTTTATAGTGGTATGTACTACGTACGTACTTATGCTATAACTATAATGATACACCACAATCAGAATTTTATTCAGAGCAAAATTTTAATATTATTTGTATAATAGCCAATAGCTGCAACTCCTATCCGGCAACCCAAACCTATTATAGAAAAACCTCCAAATTATCCAATCTATATTGGATTGTATGATTATTCTGCAAGAGCAACTGAAGAATTGAGTTTTATGAAAGGTGATTTGATGTACATTATCGATGATGATGAAGACTTGTACTGGTGGTGGGCACGCAAGAAGGATGGTGGACAAGAGGGCTACGTCCCCAGCAACTATGTGACTGATTACATGAGTGATTTTCATGCTCAAACGTAAGTTGCATGGGCTGTCTGAATGTACCCTGGTGAGAATACGTTTGCTTAACTTGACTATTATCATTAGAAGATCACTTATAATAATTGTGTTATCCCCCTCGCCTCTCCATCCCACCCCCCTCTCTCTCTTAATATACTAGGTGGTTCTTTGGCAAAATGAAAATTGTAGATGCTGAGAAACAACTCATGTCCCCAATAAATAGTTCTGGGTCATATCTTATCCGAGAAAGTGAAAACACTCCTGGTGGTTATGCACTCTCTATTCGAGACAGGGATCAAGTTCAGCACTATGAGATTTTTCAGTCGAACAATCAAGAATTCTACGTGTCTGCACATTCCATATTCAAGACTCCTCAAGATCTTGTAACCCACCATCAACAACAAGCTGATGGACTTTGTGTCAATCTCAAGAAGCCTTGTCTGATTCCTACTGATGATGTTTCAGGAAAACCTATTGATGAATGGCAAGTTGATAGAAGTAGTATAAAGTTTGTTAAGAAGCTTAGTCCATTTACTTATTTTGAAGTGTGGGAGGGTGTATGGAATAACGCTACACCAGTTGAAATTATGAAACTCAAACCAAATCAAAACATGCTTGTAGAAAATTTTTTGCAATCAGCAAATCTGATGAAGAAATTACGACACCCAAAACTTGTTCAACTCTATGCTCTTTGTTCAACGGAAGAGCCTGTACTCATTATCACCGAGCTCATGAGGCATGGGAGCTTGATAGATTACTTGCATGGTAAAGGGAGATCACTAAATTTGCCCCAGCTGATTGACATGGCTGCACAAGTGGCAGCAGGAATGGCCTACCTCGAGGAGCAGAACGTAATTCACAGAGACTTAGCAACATGTAACATCCTTGTTGGAGAAGATTTATCGTGCAAAGTTGCTAACTTTGAACGAGCTCAAGTATTGGATAAATTTAAATCCATCTATGAGGGTCAAGAAGGGGAAAGAATTATCATCAAACGGGCAGCACCAGAGGCTGCCTTACACCGCAAGTTCAGCATCAAGTCAGATATTTGGTCATTTGGGATGGTTCTTTATGAAATTATCACTTATGGTAGATTCCTCTATCCTGGCATGACCGATGCTGAGGTGAACCAGCAAGTACAGCAAGGCTACCGTATGCCCCGACCAATGGGATGTCCAGACAAGTTCTATGATATCATGCTCAACTGCTGGCGAGAGGAGCCTGCAAATCGATACACGTTTGAGACCCTCCAATGGCAACTAGAGGACTTTTTCATTGATATATAACGATCCACTGTCATCGCTGTTAATAAGGGATATCAAATTTTGCTCCGTTTTTTAACGTAATAAGTGTTGATTGTAGTTATTATATTATTAGCTACCAAGTTCTTGATACTTAATATAATATTAATATGTAGCTACTGGCTAGCTATATCAAATGAATATGATCATGGATAATTTTTGTCACTATATACCTACCTTCATGCATAATAAACTAATGCATAATTATGATTGTGGTGGGCTAATCAAACTATTATCACACTGCATGGTGGGATCAAGTTTAATAGACAGATAAGTTGTAGTTATACCATATTATCTGATTTATCCTGAATTTCTGCAAAATTGCACGTGCAGTGGCTACATGATTGAGTAAAATACAGCTGCTATAGTAGTAGCATGTAGCTATAATAATATTATAGCCAACTCATACAAAGACACTCAACCACCTAAATTGAAATTGTTTGTCACAATTGAAGAGCCTGTGTATGTTATCACTGAACTCATGAAGTATGGGAACTTGCTAAATTACTTGCATGGTGAGGGGAAGTCACTAAAACGTCCCCAGCTGATTGATATAGCTGCACAAGTGGCATCAGGAATGGCCTATATACCTTGAGTAGAAGAATGCCATTCATTGCAATTTAAAAGTAAGAAACATTCAGGTTGGAGAAGGCATGTCATGCAAAGGGGCTAATTTTGAACCAGCTCAAGTAATGGATGAAGCCAATGTGCACAGAACATGGGACAATTTTGTTATGAAATGGATGGCACCAGAGGCTGCCATAATAATTATACTACAGGTTCAGCATCAAGTCTGATGTTTGGTCATTTGCATGGGGTTGTTCTTCGTGAACTCATAACATTACTTATGGTAGACCACCCTATCCTGGCATGACCAACGGTGAGGTGCTAGCCAAAATAGGGCAAGGCTACCGCATGCCCCCTCCACCTGGATGTCCCAGTAGAAAAACTCTATGACATGATGCTCAAATGCTGGCGAGAGGATCCTAAAGACCGACCTACATTTGCAACCCTACAGAGGGAGCTATAGCTAGTGACATGCATTTTCACTGGTGATAGGGCAAATGCTAGTTAATTAAATAATTATTAGTCACACATTAAATTTATGTTGAAATTAATGGATATTACCAAATCCTTACAGCTAATCCTTTATTGTTATTGCTGCATTGCCTAGTATTACTACTGCACATTATTATGTTGCATGCATGCAGTCACGTGCACCATGAGTAAACAAATTGTGTTTCCGAGGCTACTATTAACATCTAAACCCTAAGTGAGAGAAAAGTGAACGGTTAGAAAAAACCTCATGATATAGCTAGCTATTAAACAGCCAGCTACTTTCTAATTTTAGTCAGACACTCTTAGCTACTGTAACTGAGCTACTGGGCCCTGAATCAGCAGAGTGCAGGATTGGTGGTACTATCAATAATACTTCTCTGAACAGTGGCAATTTTCAGATCACATGTAGCTACAACCATCAGCCAAATTATCCTCCAGGACCTATGTTATAAGAGTCCACTGAGTATAAAATTAACAATAATGTATCAGGACGGCACACACTTGAACAGCTACTGCGCATGCGCAAGAAACGTTTGGAGGGGGGCCGGGGGTGGGGTTTCAATAGCCCAGCCTAGGCCTTGCAAACGCCTGCCTTGTTACTGACTCACCGAGCTAATCCGCTTCGCCATGGACACTAGTCGACGTCCATCAGCGCACCTTCATCTACACAAAAAGGATGATGTCAACGAGTATCTTCTGAAGAAGATCACCCAAAGACGGTGAGCCTCGAGATATCATCAAGTTGAAGTGGATAAAAATTGGAGCCTATCCAGCCTCCCCCTCTGCTCTCTTTCTAACTCTCTCGATCTCTCTCTCTCTCTCTCTCTCTCTCTGTCTCCAAGATTCTCTCTCATTTATTACTCCCCTCAATAGTATGCTATCAAATATTATCCTCCTGCAGTGGTGCTATAACAGATGATGAAGCACTAGCTGCTGAGCTGGACTTTCTGAACCCAGCAAGATCCAGAGTCTTTTCTGTGGCCGACAGTAGACCAGGAGTAAGCCTTCAATAATGAACCTATTAATATCTCTCCCCTTCCCCATTGTTGTAAGTAGTGTATATTGTATTATGTTCTTGCCCCATTCATTGTTTAACAATGGTGAGTCCCTTCAAAGGATACTATGATGCCACTCAGATGTGTGCATGTCCTTTGCCCTATTATGGTAAAGGTGTGTAGAATGGGCTTATAAGGCCTTGGTCAAGTTGCCTGGGATATGCCTGGCACAGGATTCAGGAAGTGCTGCAAGCATACTGGCATGATATGGGTGGCTTTTTCTCCTGTAACCATGCATGCATGAATGCAACATTGGAGGTAGTCCTGCAGCACTATAGGCACAGTTCTTGTATGGGTCAGTAATTATACCTGTGACAATTTCCCTGCTATTCAACTATGTATTGCAAAGCCAAGTGGAGCCTATGCTTTCTCAAGTAATGGCTGCCATTATGTATTCAATTTTGCCTTTGACAATAGACCCTGCAAAATATTGACTGCAAAATATTGACGTTTCTATATACAGTACAGGTGCATACTGCTGCATAGTCAATACTTGAATGTTATGGAAAATAATTAGTGTTAACAAGCACTTGCAGACTCCTTGGGTCTATATAAAACCCTTGGGTGTTGATTATATTTCAGTCTAGGTGTAAACTAGTACCAACTGATGAGTCTCTGAATATTAAATTTTGGCAGTGTCCCAGCCTCTGCCAGCAGGTGGCCTAGTTAGCACCACTTGGATAAAGCATTACTGAGCCTGGTGTAGCTAGAAAGTGTGAAAATTGACTGATAACTGTAGCTACTCTTGCTAACTAAGTGTAGAGAAATGATAAGTCCTGAAGACAGTTGTTTGTCTCCTGGTGCCTATGGTGCCTTTGCCATATCAGAGGCGTTCCTCTATCGCACCAAGGTACCTGAGTGTGAGCTCTATGCCTTGACTCAATTCCAGGAATGGATGAAGAGACAGAATGGGAATGCGGTCGTGAGTGATGGGCCGAGTGTTGAGGAGCAAGACAGTCCCGACAAGATGTCAAAAGCTTTCTCCTTTGAAGACCCAGCCTTCTTTGATGATAGTGAGGTAAGTTTTGTACGTAAGTATTTGCCTCACCACCCCCCCCCCCTCGGCATTCCAAGATCAGGTTTCAAAGATTCAAGAGCTTGGGTGATCACCAAGTGAATATCACTGGCACCCTGCTCCTGCCTTCCCTAGCACAACACTTCCATGGAACCTTAATTCTTTGGGTTTACATCCTTAGTATTCATTGCGGCCATACTATTGCTACAAAAATGGCTTGGGGCAGTGGTGAGGGATGGTTAGGGCCAACTATACACACTAAGGCGTGTTAGTACTAGTCCAGTTTATACTACAAGATTTGGCGTAGTACATACATATAAGTGGGTCCCTGTTTCATTACAATTTGCTGTGTAAACCACTACAAAAAGCAGATGGCCAGGCCAGTTTACTTTGTACCTCTATTATGAGTGAAACCAGCAGTCTCTCATGCTAAATCCCTACCCTGCTAAATTTGGTAAAGGTGGACAGAACTGGGCTACTAGCAATAATCTGCTGGTCTAGGCTCTAGGCTCTAGGCTCTTGGCTCTTGGCTCTTGGTGGATGGTAACTGAAGCCAGTGCTAGTAGGAAATTCTCTAGCCCTTCAGTCTATCCAGCCTGCATATTATGGTGCACTTACAGTAAGCTGCCACTGGTACACTTCCATGCATTAGTCCATACATGCACTTGAGTGGCGTTTTTGGTCGATAATTGTGCAGTACAGATATTGGAACCAACCTGGAGCTGTATACATAATTATATTACTGATATAGAATAATAATTATGGAGCAGCAAATAATATTCCCATACATGATAGGCATAGTGTTGTGCAGGAGTGGACCCTTGATCAACTCCTGTGTTGTGGTTCTGTCCCCTAGCCTGCATCCACTCATGTGCATGCATGTACCATCTCCTGGCCTGTTGGGTTTTCCCAGCTTAATTAGTAGTCTTCAAAAGGAGACTATGACCCTGACTGACTGAACTTCCTCCATGGCAGGGTCTGCAGAAGAATCACCCCAAAAATTAATTAAATTTGTCCATGTCCATAATTGTTCATGTGTGAACCTTAGGAGACAATGCAGGGTTTTAAGTTGTGGGAGGGGGATACAATCGCCATTCTTAGTGTACTATACTGGCCAAAAACCCAGGAGAATGCAGATAATCATATTTAGTTATTATTAGTGATGATTATCGCTTCCTCTCAAGGGACCACTTCATACTATCAATTTAGAGCTGCACAAGTTAGTAGGGTGCTCAGTTGTTTCCCTAGGCTTCCTAAACTTTTCATTTTATTGAAAGCTTGGGGAACAAGGGCCCACCAGCTATCTATAAATAAATCTAGTTGTGTGGTATGCTTGTAGCATGGGAGTTGAACGAGTCTTGTCTTGTTGGCATCGATCCAGCATGTGTGCAGCAACACTGCAAGCTGCTATTTCTTGTTCTAGTAACCTAGCGAAGTGTTGGTAACTATAGCTATGTTCTCAAAGCTCCTCATCGAGTCAAGAATTACGTGTATCACTAAGAGAATGGTACACTGCCTACATGCTACAGTCTCGTGCCCAGACACTCCCCAGTGGTGCAATAATGTTCAGTTAGTCCATTAGAGAGGTAGTTGGATGTATAAAATTATGCTAATGGGGAGGGATAGGGCATACACTCTTGGCCAGTGTTGTGTTCCAAATGTGTGCATGTTACCGGACGGACAGAGGGAGCACTCATTGACAAGTGGGGATGCACTATTTGGTAAATGGTTTCTCTTCGTAGCAGCGTTTCCAATAGCCATGGGTTCACATGGCTTGCATTGAAAAGATGTGTTGTAAAAGGTGTAGCTACCTGTATTAGTAACACGGAAGACTTATGTGAATAGTGTGTGTTACCAAGGTGATACCAGGATACTGTAGACTTGCACAGTCTTTGCTTTGCAGGTGGAGGGTACTTGTATGGTTGCCCTGGCAACGGCCTACAATGCCAGAGAGACTGAGGGAGGTACTACAAAACAAGAACTGCTACACTTTGTCGATGAGGTAAGTTTGAGTGTGCGCACAATTGCACTCACACTACATACACACATACACACACTCACGCATGCACACTCATGCTTTCAGATGCTCATACATGTACACACTATGCTTGTATGTTTTCGTGGTATAAGCATGAGCCTCATGTGTAAACCACGTAATAATGAAAGCATATTGGTTTCAAGAACTAATTCCCTTTTATATAACTGTGTTAAAGAACACAAGCTGTATTTATCATTAGATGTTTAGCATGAGAATAACTGGGTAATGTTTTGTTTCAGAGTTTCCAGTTGCCATCAGAAAAATTTGAGCAGCTAAAGAAGAAAGCCCAAGTTACAGATGTATGTTATAACAATACATGTTATAACAAACTTATCGTTGTTAATCACTTCTTCCTGTTTATTAATAATTATTGCAGAAACCAGAGCTGTATTTGATGTCTAAGGGTAAGTGAAACAATTACAAGAGGTGTATATAATTTTACGTACATTAATTTTAATTTGTACACAAGCATTACAGGGTTTCTTTCAGAAAATTTCTCAAGAGGGGGTGAAACCAGGGTTCGGTGAAATTTGGGGGGGGCAAAGTAGAATCAAAGAACACGCCATAAAGGGGGGTCTGGGGGTCCTCCCCCAGAAAATTTTTGGAATTTAGGTCCTCTCAGACTGTTTCTGGCACAATGTGACAGCCAAAATTAGCTGTGCCATTGCTTATTTGTCTGTCACAGTATTTGTAATTGACAATGTGAGAATGCCAAGGGGGGGCAAAGTGGTTCCAAGGGGGGGCGAATGCCCCCCCTCCCCCCCCCCCCCCCCCCCCCGAAAGAAACCCTGCATTATGGTGCAGGCATAAGATAATTCATATGTGTATGTTATATAAGAAATTTTCCCTATGCAGTTCTTCGTGCGTCAGGACTAACGGCTAAAGATGCTAATGGTATTCATGATATTAAAAAAAGCTGGGTGTTTCCCCTATGATTAATTTTATAATTTACGTACGTAGGCCTGAGTGACCCGTACTGTCGGTTGGGCATTCTAAATGAAGAGCACCGAGAGAAGCATGTAGTACAGCACAAGGACCTTGAAGAGTGGCAGAGGGAGAGACTAGTGGAGAGCATCGCCAGCACCACAATCAAACCTGCAACTTTGGAACCAGAATGGGACGAGGACATTCGTCTGTAAGCTATGTAGAGTAAAATGAATATAGGTATATACAGTATTATCGTCCACTTGTTATAATTACTATATTATAGTATTTATATGTGCCTGTTTTAATCAACCACCTCTCTATTTTGGCTGTGTGTCCATTATGAGTGTGTAAATATCCTAGTATTGTTGAGCTGTGTACATAATAATATACGTGTACATGTACATAAAATTATGTGTGCGTGTGTGTATCTCCGCCTCATATAATAGTTATCTGCCAGTAATTGGGGTGCATGAGATGCATGGTCGAATGCACCCCAATTACTGGCAGATCACTATTTTGTTGGTAGTTGACCTCTGTTCATCATTGGCCTACTTTATGATGACCCAACCCCTTCCCATAGCCGGCAAATTTACTATAAAAACTTTGGTTGCTAAGCAACTACCAACAATTATTAATATTCCAATCCCTACATGTAGGCACACATATTACTCTGTTGTATTATATGCACATGCAGGTCAGTTGCTGAGCCAACAAAGGAGATGCTTGTGCTGGAAGTTTGGTACGTATATGTATGTATATGACTAGCTGCAGGTGCACTCATCAGCAGAATAGCTCTAGCTGCGAGACAATAGTAATGATCTACATGTATTTTCCACAGGGACAGTGATGAAGAGGAGACTGGTGGCAGTAAGATCAAGGGACTCAAAGGACTGGGCACGTAAGTGGATTCTGGATAGATTATGCTGAGAATATAGTAAAAGCTACATTGTAAGAAAGGCAATAATATGCACATCACTTGGGTATACATATACATGTACATTATTATAATAGTCATTCACTGGGTGCCAAAGAGTTGTGGCTGCATGTAATGAATCGAGTCTGAGCTAGGGCATAGCCAGAATTAAGATAAAATTGCAAAATCTCCACTGTGAGTGATCCAAAGTATGATCGATCCACAGCCTACCTTTCCCGTGTGGGAAGTAAATTTAATAAAATTAATATGGCTCGTATTCCTTTGAAATCGCCTAGCAATGTAGAAAATGAGGCTAGTGTTTCTATGTAGGGTGGCCATGGTGTACCCTATTCTCAGCTTTTCTAATAAGATTAAGGAGCCTGTAGCTGTGTGGAGGAATGGAATGGTAACTCAGGTTGGTTGATGTTCAGTGATTGCAGTGACATTGGTTGGCGAAATCTGCTACCATGCATAAACACTTTGGTGACAATTTAACGTTGACTTTTACAGGGTAAAACAACAACTGGGAAGGTTTGATGATAAACATTGTCCTGTAATTTTGATGATGGCAGCAGCAGAGCAGCCAATGCAACCCTGTACTAACAGCTTGCAACCCTGTACTAGCTGCTTGAGCAATAGGCCCGGGTTGTTGTGTCTTGAGTGTTACATGAAACAGAACCTTATTGAATTAGTGTGTGCATGAGTTATTGATATTGTGGTTGAAAGTTTATTTTAAGCAAAAAGTAACACAAGGGTGAAGATTTGCTTACAATGTAGTAGCAAAGTAACAACATGTTATCTGGTGTTCTCCTTTAGAAATATCAAATTTAGTGACATGTAAACTTTGTTGTGTACAGATACATTGCTGAGATGACAACAAAGAGAGGAGATGACTTTATGGGTCGGTTGTTCTATCCCCTTCGCTCAATCCCCAACTCTGGAGAAGAGAAGACCTTTGTACTCTACTCCCACTCTGGAAAGACTCAGCATGGCTACATCACACTGCAACTTTGTATTGGAGCAAAGAGAAGAAAGACACCACTGCAGGTAGAATTTTTATAGTTTAGTGCTAGCCTTGTCCCCAGGCCACTCTATATTTTCCATATTATGCAACTTTGATAATGCAGGAGTGGCCTAGGGACCGAGGCTAGTCTTGTAAACCATACTACTATACTATGAGTTTGTGTGTGTGTGTGTGAAACAGATGCTTATCTCTCTATTTTTATTTATCTGTGGACGAAACTATATCAATGACACATCTTGTATGTAGTCAATAGTTACCCCCCTGCCAGAAGATGAAAGCTACTGCTCTATCAAAATAAGCCCCCCCCCCCCACACCCCACACACACATTGTACCTGTTAAAGGATTTTTTTATCTCTTCCTTCAGAAACGGTTGGCAGAGTACACAGCACTGACCACTGCTCTAGTACACTTCAGCGCTAGGAAGGAGGGTAACTATGTGAGGAGGTGGAGTGGAGAGCTATCGCCAACGGCAGAGAAGCTTCTCGAGTTTCATGCCGTCCTCAATGATGTTGATGCACTGCAGCAGGCTTGCGTGTGAGATAATATCTCTCCCCTCCCTCTTTTTCTCCCTCTCTCTCTCTCCCTCCCTTTCTCCTTCCCTCTCCCTCCTTCCCTCTCCCTTCCTCTCTCTCTCCCCTTTCTCTCTCGTTTGATTATACTGCATCTTCTTGTCTTTGCAGTCGTCTTTCAGTGCTGGTCAAATACCACAAGCTCTATGCCGTCAACATGAAGGTGATATGTGATTTGATCAGACAGATCAAGGAGTATCGTACCATGCTCTCCAGTACAACCGCCCAAGATCAGTGGGTAAGGTCTTGAAAAAGTAGCATTTTGGGGGAATTTGTGCTTGAATTTTGACGTTTTTTTTTTTTTTTTTTACAGAAGAAGCAGTTATTTGCTGATTTGAACGAGCTATCTGAAGAGATCCAAGGTGTATTGATGAATCACCTCAGCATGTTCAACATCAAGACTCCATCAGACATCACCAAGATTGAAGAGCGTGTCAGGTAAGAGGGAGCAAGGCAAATAAGTCCCATGGGGGTAAAGGCAATCCCTGCCCCTTCCCCTTCCCCCGAAATAAATCCTGCCTAGTAAAACTTAATCAACACGAATGTCATTGTTATTGAAGAGAACCCCTGGCTTTAACTTTGTTGTCCTCTTAATTAGCCAATATTATACGATTAATTTAGTGATACCCATGTTCATCGTGGTGTGTCTTTCCTCTGGCAGAACTCTGAGTGAGCTGTATTCGATCGGAGTGTTCACTGAGCAGCTTCCTCCAGGGAATGAGTCCCTCAAAGGAACGCTGGAGAAGTGTGTCTCTGCAGCCGTCCCAAACTGGTTCCTCGTTCTCAACGCTCAGCTGCTACCACAAGTCAATGTATGCAAGTTCAGCTAAACTAGTAGATTGTATGATGTGCAGATGTGCTAAGTTAAAGTGCATATCACTGGACTCTCTTCCAAGGGGGGATTGGGGTGGGGGTGGGGGAGAGAGGGGGGGAGTCTTCATAACCTGTTCCCAGGTTTTTGAGGCTTTTTGAAATAAAAAAACAAACATTGATGATTAATATTGGTGAATGATATAGTGTTCGAGTGTGACATTAGTTCTTACCCTTGCCTTGATTCTCTGACTAATGCTGCTTTGCTACTGAGTAAAAGATTACATGTACAATAAGCTACAGGAATTTGAGAAGGTAGAAGTACGAAAAATCATGATCTATGCACACTCTATACACATACATGTATCTTATTTCCTTGCTTGCAGACTGAGGCAGAGAAGCTGTTGGCATTCAAGGCCTTGTCAGAGCACTGCCTCCACCAGTGCCAGAGAGCGTTCAAACATCTCAATCCAATCTTTCTTGAGTGAGTTCACCTATTAATTGTCTCTAGCTAGCCATCTGCATCCATTGTGATTGATATACACAACATCACGTAGATTAACATTAATTGTCTTATTCTTCCATACCGTGCAGAGCTGGTGTGGACTATTTCTCTTTCTTCTTCGTTTCGTTGGACAAATTGGTGAGAGTTTGCAAACTTTGAAATTTTCTTTATTCTTGTATGTTCTGCTGGCCATATTGTACATGACATTGTAGTCAAGAGACAATGAAACAGTTACAGTGACTAGTCATTTCTGTTCCTCCCCCCAGCTTTGTGAGGAAGCCGAGTCCAGGTTGAGAGATTTCAGTCAGTCTACGGACTCTTCCACGTTTGAGATCTACCTCTCCTTCAAGGGTATGGCAAACATGGCAAAGTATGTGAAGAAAAGGTGAGCACAAAAAATTTAGTGTGCCTGGGAAAGTGACGACCATTGCCGACTATTCAAGGTAAAGGTCGTCAGATAAGGAAGCTCTATAGTAAGCATTGGTGCACTATCAATGATAGCTTATGAATTCAAAATTTAGTTTGTGACTACTTTTCTAGCATGTCTGACAGTCTGTCAATTCCCCACTACCACAAGTGGTTCAAGGACATGGTGGAGAGCTGGATCAGAATGGCCATCGACAAATGCAAAGACTACACCGTCAAAGCCATTGCTGGTGACTCGGAGATCACAGTCACCGATGAAGTCATGTTCTCCACCTCTGCCGTCGATACGACTGGGTTCCTGCTCCAAGTTGGTAGCTTCTGGAAGCATCTGGATTGGCCCGTTGCGTCCGTGGCTTATGGGTTGGCAGTGTCTGTGATGCAGAAGGTCAGCGAGTGTGCTCTGTTCTACGTTGGAGAGCTTTTCAGAAATTTGAATCGTGAAGATATGTTCGACGAGAAAGGAAGATTTAGAGCTACGGAAAAGGTACCGTATCTAAGCTGAATATCCCCCTCCCCAACCAGTCCCACTTCTCTCTCTCTCTCTCTCTCTCTCTCTCTCTCTCTCTCTCTCTCTCTCTCTCTCTCTCTCATTCCCCCCAACATGTTGCTACATTTTACCTTAACATCATATTACCATACATGTACATGTAGCTCTGCATTGTGCTGAACAACATGCAACACATTCGTCAAGAGATCTCCCAGTTTGAGGAGAAGCTAGGTTTGCAGTCGTTCTACGACTGGCTGGAGGAGAAGGAGAAGGTGGGGAATCGCTGCAAGGAGCTAGTCAGAAAGCTCCTCGGCAGCACTGATGACGACATCTTCAACAAAATGAACAAGATTATGCTGGAAATTACCGAAAAGGTACATCATTATTATACTCATAATTATGATTGGCATAGTTCTTCAAATTCATGTACTTTTCTTTACGTGTAGCTATCGCCAGATATTCAGACGTTTGTTCACAAGCTGATAAGTGAGGGAACAGCAATGAAGGATGAGGAAGTAAGTACAATCGGGATCTGGAATAGCTGCACCCATAATAATTAAACATATGATAGTTGTACTGCCCATTGTTACATGTACTGCGTCTTGTCTTGTTTGTCAATATAGGCTATTAACCCACTGTTGGACTACCTCACCAGTAATCTTCAAATGTTTGGAAGCCATCTCTTTCCTGCCGTCTTTGAGATGTAAGAATAAGCAGCAAACATATTAATTTTTAGCCTTGTACCCAGCTGAGGCTCTCCCACTCCTCTCCTCTCTGTATCTGCACACACATGAATATTGCTCAAGTCAGTATAGCATATTCATGGGTGTATGTGTGTGTATGAATTAAGAGAGAAGAGGAGAGGAAGTCCCTACACATTATCTCTCCAGTTCCACAGTATGACCTAACTGTCCATATATTTGTTTCTGCACACGCAGCATTCTCCATCACATGTGGCAGGTATCCGTGGACTCGGTGGAGAAGTGCTTGGATGAAGCTCCCTTGAAAAAGGGATCCAACTCAGCCCAACTTCACCAGCGGCTCTTTACTACCCTAAAGACCATGAGGGATTTCTACTACTGTGGGGGGGATGGTCTCGATGATAAAGCTCTGGATTCGGACTGCTATAAGGTGATTTGAGGACCACTGCTTGAGTAATTATGTAGTTCTGCACAGTCGAATTTCCAAACGAAGGACATTTTGGGAACAATATAAATTCAGCTGTTTTGTCCCTTATAGAGAGGTTGTCCTCTTCTCAGAGGTTCTCGATGAATAGAAACTATAGGGAATGATAGTTTTTGGGACTCCAAACAGTGTCCCTTTAGAGGTTTAACATACAGTGTCCCTTTCTTGGAGGGTCCTTTATTAGAGGTTCAACTGTATGTAGTGGTTGCTGTATCTGTATCTGTTAATATTGCTGCCTATCTAATATAATTTTTTACTTCACAATAATTTATAAGTTTTTTGTCACTTTCAGACCCTCTATGCGAAATTGGATATTCTTCGTTTGCCATCGGAGAAGCTGATTCTTCGTTTCTTCTCTGACCTAGCCCAGCGTCAGCGTGAGGAGGTGGAGAGTGGGAAGGCAGAACTGGGAACTCTTTTGGTCAGTGTGGGCTACCTCAAGCAGAGCTCAGTCGTAGAAGTTGATGTCATTCAGGGAAAGAACCTCCCAGGATTGGACAAGAGTGGTGAGTTACATGCACTTAACTCCCTAAAGGTCTAATTTGATGTAGTAATAATTTTTTTAGGTTTGAGTGATCCTTTTGTTAAGCTGACGTTAATGCCTCCATGGGTGTTTTCTGAAAGCTCGGAGAAGCATTTCAAGACTGGCATTCAGAAGCAGACTGTGAATCCATTCTTCAATGAAACATTCAAACTGTGAGTACTATGAGTATGGTATAAAACTGTACTATCGCCCAAAGCCAGGATTTATTTAGCCTCCCCCTCCTCCTCAGAAGGCCTGGGTATATACGAGGCTAGGATTTATTTAAAGAGTGGGGATCAAGTATGTGCCCCATTCCTGAGGTCAATCCCCTCCCTGTATAGGAGAACAGCACTCAATTACTGACCCCCCCCCCCCCCCCGAACTGCCAAAGAAGCAGAAATAATTAACAATAATAAATTCCTTTGCAGTCCAGCTAAACAGATGGAGATCGACTACGAAGGAACTGCACTGCTGTTGTCCGTGTTTGACCACGACATTGTTGGAGCTAACGACTTTGCTGGGATGTGTGTGGTGGCGTGCAAAGACATCCCTCAGCTGTCCTCCGCTGAAGATTCTCTCACTGACCCCAACGCTCCTCAGCGAGTGAACTTGACCTTGCCTCTGTTTCGATACAGCCACGAGACGCCATGTTTTGTCGAGTTGGATGCTAGGGCTCGTCTGGGGGACGACAAGGCTAGCGATTTCTTCAAAGTGAATAAGAAGCTTCTCGGTCATTTGTCGGACCTTCGGCATCGCCTGACCTCTAGGTCACTCTCGGTGAAAGGGTTTTAACTGAAAATGAATTTACCATTCTTCGTTGTAATTATTGTGTGTGCATCTTACTGTGATTAAGTGGATCTGTGTGTGTGTGTGTGTGTGTGTGTGTGTGTTAATTGTGCTGCTACATACATAATAATTATTATAATATACTGGTATACCATAATAATGTATATAGCTATAATGAATTTTTACTAAGCTGACCATTTACTTTTTCACCATTAAATTTTGTGGAATGCATGATATTGTAGGAGTATATACTCCCTAGCTAGCTGCATAGTGAAGTCATACTCGGTGTTGCCTGTGGTGAGGGAAACACTTCATAAATTATGTCAGGTTAACTTGTGGCATTTTAGTACATGACATCATTCAAGTCGGCTAATTTCTATAGTACTCGAGGCCAATCAATTTTCTTTCTCTGAATCCACTAGATACCTCCTCCTTATAATTAATTTTAATTGACTGCAATTAGGTACAGTTTACTTTGTATTGAGCGGTTGCATACCAGTTCTCAAGTTGATTTTATCATGCATGGCTCAGATGGGTGTAGGACGTATGCTGTACATTTACATCTGGACTGTGTGTGGTGAGTATGCAAAGACATTGATAGATCCCAGAGAGGGAAAGCTTATCTCATGCATGATTGTATACCTTCTTCATGATGATGTGTTCCCGAGGGCATAGTCTCACAGAGCCAGATCCTATCCAGAAGGTGCCATGTTGTGTCGTCAGGGGCACCTGAGCTGGGGATGGTTTTCTATAGTACTGTGGTCTTTAGCGTGCATGAAGTAGTCTGGGTGCCAGGGGCTGGCACCCAGACTATGCATGAAGGGGGCATAGCCTCCAATTCGTCAGTATTTTTACTGAATTCTGCGTATGGATTGTACTACACTGCTACCCATATCTTACTACAGCTGCTAGTACATAGTCTAGGGGGTTTTCCCAGACCCCGCCCCTAAAAGGGGGATGCGCGGTACATGTAGCAGCTCCGCCCCAATCACGCGCAGTATTTAATTTGCGATCGCTGGATCGGAGTTGACGCCCATCGAGCACAGCTAGCAAGCAAACATGGATATTTTGACCGGAGAAAGATCTACCAAACAGAAACTCGAGTATCGATACTTGAGGACCATCAATGAACAAGACAGGGTGACTGTTCCAGCTGGGGCAGATGAGGACCTCTTCCCCGGAGTTGCTGAGGTAAGCCTGCCTGGCCCAGTGCTCGCTGGACAAGTTCAATTGGATTTAATTTTGGCTGAAATTGATCGACAAGTCTATGGCCTTGTATATTATATTATGAGGTTTCAGTGCACAGTATTGCATGGCCTTGCTTTGGCCACCTATGTTTGATCAGTAGCAGCATTGTTTTTGTGTGTGTGTGTGTGCAGCTATAGGAGCCCAAGGAGTGGGTGGGGTGGTGATGGTGTCAGATTGGCGTCAGTTAATAATAATATATCTATGCATGCTCCAGATACAGACAAGCTACAACAATACAGATCTTAAAGGGGAAAGAGGGTTATAGTATAGAATCCACGGCCGGTGGAGGCATTAAGGCGCTGGCGCTAAATTAGCTGTTTCAATAAAATACTGTCCGAGCCGTAGCACCTGACCAAAAAATAGGTGGGCGGATGGATACCTAGATTGTTAGGAATGCTCCGATGGGTAAGAACTGGCCTCAAGGGGTGGATAGGTAGCGGACAATAGGGCGCCAAAAACAATGAGATCTTTGACCTTACTTTTCGTGATCTCATAGCCAGAGCGGCTATGATTACTAAGGGTCTCCCCCACTAGCCCATAGCGGCGGTACGGTGGGAGAAATAGTCTCCTTGCTTCCTTCCTTGACAGATTCCAAGACGATGCATATTCGTGTAGAAGAATATTATGCCCAGTATATACCAGCTAAATGATTCTCCATAGTGGACAATAGTGGAGTCCAATTAGTGGTATGATGTCATCCCAAGTACAGTAGGTGTGCAGGCACCTATGTAATATAACTAGCTCATGATTCATGATGATTTCATGACCTCATCATATCCAGGCGCTAACTTGTACCTGCACATCCTCGACTTGTATATGAAGTAATAATAATTTATGCACACTAATTGTGATTAGCTACTATGCCCTATGTAGGAAAGGCCTATAGCCAGTTTGCCCGCCATGGCGTGGATATGGGTTGGGGGAATATTTTGAAATGACGTGTCTTCTATAATAGTTATCACTTAAAATTTTGGAACGCTAAACTTGTCCTCCGATGATCCTATCATGGTGTAAAAGATCAGTCCATGGCCATCTCACGAGGGAATAAGTTGAATTGCTGTTCCGTTTACCCACTGTCACTGTTAAGATTACTATTTTTACACAGTTGATAACAACAAAAAAAAACATAAAATGGTAGTAATAAATTATGATGGGATACTGTGTAGATGTTATCAGTCTATATGCCATTTTAGTCTTTAGAATTATTAATGCAAACTTGAAAGTAAACTTTAATAGTTTGTGAGCATGTGCAGTCCCTTGGCTGCATGCTTATCACTAGTACAACTTGCATGCGATTCTCCTATAGCATTACAGGCATAAGTGAGGTAGCTACTTAGCTACAGATTTATATTGTGTTGTTACCATTATGAGTGAGTGGTGGGAGGCTTTGTGTTTGATTAGGCTCAATCTAATTTGCCACACATACTCTCAAGTATTGATAGATAACTAGTGCATGTCTACAGATACATTTAGCTTGCATGATCACCATCATAATTATTTCTAGGCTATAGTGTATACGTATTGAAATTTGAGTCCTCCTACATTGTATGCATTCTTGAGCTAGCTAGCAATAGTGTAAGGCATTCTATAACCAATCCCAATCCAAAACTATAATCTATGAGCGAGATTGTATGGGAGGGTATAGCCTGGTTCCCATGCAGGCCCGCCCTGCATGGCTATTCCCGGTATTCCCAGCCTTTTCTCTCTATAAGATAAGGCTATATACATGTACTAGTTTATTATTCTACATTGTATATCGCTATAGCCTCATCCTGTAGAGGGAGGGGCCTTATGGGGAAGAGGCTTAGCACTATTCATAAATACATGTATGCCAAGAGCTTCAGCTATGGCTATGAATAGTAATGAACTTGAATTGGAACTGTGGTTGTTCACCTCATTAGTACAGTCTGACTGAGAGCTGAAATAATGGGGGATTTTTTCCAAGTTCAACAGGACATACCACCAAGCTATTTGTGCTGCTTATCTCACTGCCTGCTATGACCTCATTGATTGTATTCATGACTAGCTGTCCCATACCTGTGTCTGGCTTGTTGGAGCCATTGTGTATGGTATACTATAAGATAATAGGATATGGAATTTCCTGTGATACCACATCCAGTGAGATAGCTGTCCCTACATGCACTACATGCACTACAGTGGCTCTCACACCACCTAACTTAGTTGCCACCACACTTAGTCTAACCGTCTCAATTTAAAATTAATTTTCTCACAAAATGCTATTGTATATCTTCCCCGGCCGTGCGATCACAGTCTACTGACTCTGCTATTGTATTCAGGTGGAGGATACTTGTATGATTGCCCTGGCAACGGCCTACAATGCCAGAGAGACTGAGGGAGGTACCACAAAACAAGAACTGCTCCACTTCGTCGATGAGGTGAGTTGAGTATGTGCATGCATACGTGCTCATAAAATTAACTTCTGTATGCTGTGCATTCTTAACCTCCTGATCTGCATGATTTCTTTCAGTACTTCCACCTACCAGCAGACAGGATGAAGGATCTCAAGGAAAGAGTACAAATTTCTGAGGTAGGTTTGACGATAGATTTGTATTCGGGTGAGCAAGTGCGTGCATTCTGGCATAATAATAGTATTGTTATCTTGAAAATCTGCAAACCTATGCAAACCAGTCCCCTTCATGTAACTGTAGTAACTGTGGTTTGTCTGGGGCAACAGCCATATCTACCAATCACTATACTTGTTTACTTTTGATACACAACCACATCACACCAGTGACACTAGTGATCCGTGTCAGTATTATAATCACTGTAGTGTTCCACACTCCCGGGTAAGTGCCCATGTATACTTAAGCGCCCATAGGCACTTACCCAGGACACTACAGTATATATACAAGAATGGCCAGGATGTAAGAATGTTGTCTACGACAGTTGTATGCTCTTATGGCTAATGTACTCTTGATATTTAATGCATGTGTTAGCTAGCTATGCCTACAAAAAATAGTATCAATATTATTATTGAGTCTGTCAGCATTATCATAGAATGTTAAATTTATATCATTGCAGAAACCAGAATTATACTTGAAGTGCAAAGGTAAACCCTATAGTAATAATATACTACCTAGACCCAGCCATTACAAAATTGTTTTTCCTTTAATACAGTTCTTTGTGCTTCCGGATTGGTAGCTAAAGATGCAATTGGTAAAATTTTGATGATAACAGTATTAGTACAGTGATAATTCTTTTTCTTTGTTAGACCCTTTCTGTCGTCTGGGTGTTCTCAGTGCGACTCATCGAGAGAAGAGCATTGTCAAGCAGAAGGACCTTGAGCAGTGGAGGAAGGAGGGGCTGGTGGAGAGCACTGTCAGCACAACCACTAGGAAGGCAACTTCAGAACCAGAGTGGAATGAAGAATTTGAATTGTGAGTCAATCCGTTCTTTATCGTGAAAAGGATTGAGACTAGCCTAGCTGCTACAGTAGCTCCAATGTTCATGCATACCATGCAGTAGTTATGCTGTTGCATTCTTAGACACTAGGTTACCGTAGTGATACCATAGTGTCCTGCGCATGCAAACACTCACAATGCGTGCACTCAAAATAAGCACATGTAGAGTACAATGTCATGTCCATGTATGACTACCTGGGTCAGTTGCATGGGCAACATCTGTGCTATCACGTGGCTTCCCATTGACATAACTGAAAGAATGTTAGGTTTACAACTCTTACTATAAATGTGTACAATAATCATATTATTCTCCTGTCTCTATATTGCTTACAGGCCAATCACTGAGCCAAGCAAAGAGATGCTTGTACTGGAAGTTTGGTGAGAAAAAACATAATATTATGCATTCATCCACACATAACACTACTACTTCGGATAGATTATTATTCTCTGTCCTTAATAATTATGAGATATGTTTCATTTTACATAGGAATGAAGAGGAATTAGCCGAACTAAGTACTACCAGCAAAGGCAAGGGTTTCCGAGGACTTGGCTTGTAAGTACAAGTACCGTCCCTAACTCCATGGTTATATATAGCAATATTATAGTAAAACTGACATACATGACAATGATCATAGGTGCTGTACTATCACATCTGTACACCTAGTATGGTACATGTATTGTAGTATCACTAAAATGTTTTTATTTGTAGGAAGAAGAAGAGCGATGGATTAGTTGGCCGCTTGTTCTACCCGCTTCGCTCCATCCCAAACACTGGAGAGGGGAAGGCACTCATCCTCTATGATCGCCCTGGGAAGAAAGAGTACGGCTCTGTCACACTATGGATCAGCATCGGAGTCAAAGAGAAGAAAGCTCCGATTGCGGTAAAATAGGCTTAACTAGAGCTCTGTAGAGCACATACCCCGCGCGCCATGTAGCCACTATAGCGTAGTATTGCAACACTATGAGGCACACATGTAGCGGTTTCATGACGTGACGACCCTTTCCAACACAGTACTTGAGCATGCGCAGTCGCATCCGCATACTATTATGCTAAAAGATGGGTGTGGTCGATAAACCACAGGCATGCTGAACAGAAAATGCACGATTTGTAGCACTAGTAAGCCTTTTTGAGAAATTCGAAGCACGTATAAACCATTTTTTCACCGATATCTACCGATTGGTTGTGCTTATAGCACGCATAGACGCCTAGAACTCGAGATCTGGCGATTTTCGTGCCGACGATAACGACAACGACAACAACAGACGTACAAACCGATTGCTTTACCCCTTGCGCATGCGCGCGGGGTAATGATACTACAGTAACTGTATAGGAGGAATTTAGTCACTTGGTCAACTGTGAAAACCATGAAACTTAGACCCCTCAAAATTTTCTGCTGTATAATATTGTTATTATGATTGTGGACACTATGCATGTGTTAAATGTAGCATAATGATTTTGTTAATTCAGGCCCGTATATCGGACTATACTTCACTGACCCACTGGCTTATGAGCTACAGTGCGAAGAAGGATGGTAGTTATGTGAGGAGGTGGAATGGAAAGCTACCACCCATGGCAGATAAACTTCTGGAGCATCATGCTCTGCTGAACAGTGTTGATGCACTACAGCAGACATGCATGTGAGAACCCTCTTTCCCTCTAGCTCTTCTCTCTCTCCCCCCCCCCCTCTCTCTCTCTTTCTCTCTCTCCCATACATGTAGTTGATTACGTACAATGTCATTATGTTTATGCACACAATTTATAGTCGCCTTTCTCCATTGGTCAAGTACCACAAGTTCTATGGTGTCAACATGAAAGTAATTTATGACCTGATCCACAAACTCAAAGAATTTCACACAGACTTCTCTACTCTTGACGATTGGGTCAGTAAATATTATTTCTACAATCATATGTGTACCATATAGCTGACAACTAGGTGAGCATTAAATTTGGCAAAACAGCTATGAGTCTCTCTTAATTAACTTTGGTGATGGATGGTTGAAATCCTCGTCCAAACTTTTCTACTATACAGTACAACATAATTCAATGTTTGGTGTGTGTGTGTGTGTGTGTTTATAGAAGAAGCAGTTATTTGCTGACCTTGGTGAATTGTCCGAAGAGATCCAGAGTGTCTTGATGAATCACCTGATCGTGGTCAATATCAGCTCCACATCTGGTGTTGCACAGATCGAAGAACGAGTCAAGTAAGAAGTATAGAATATCTTAGTGTAGGCCACAAAGATTAAAGTAACTCACTGAGTCAGTAATTATCAGCCGTAGCTTCACCAATTGTGGCCAGACACTTCAACTTAATTTCTTGCATTGATATACGCACGTTGTTAATTAATTTTATCATCTAATTACAGGGCCTTGTATGAGCTGTTCTCCTTTCAACCATTTGCCAAGCAACTTCCAACAGGAAACGCTGCTCTAAACACCCTCCAGGGGACACTGGAGAAATGCATCAGGGCGTCCGTTTCTAGCTGGTTCCATGCTCTCAATGATCAACTGCTCCCCAAATCTGGTGTAAGCTGAGACATACTATAGCTATGATCCCATACCATTATAACATTTTTTTTAATGTATTACATATATGGCATATCTGGGCCATCCCTACTTATAGAGCCATCCCTACTAATAGAGTCTACCATAATGAAGAGGGAAGGAGAGTGCCATGCACCCTAAACACCTTATTATACTTTGTTAGTTCATGCCCAAATTTTTGAGTGAGTATAATTATTATTATCTTGTAATAGTGTATTCAGATAGCCACTGATGAGGTCCAGTAATTAAATTTTAAGCTATAGTTTTCTATTCTTATGATACTATTTGATTTTTCTCTGGAATAGGGTGGCCAACCAGAAGCGCACGTTGTTCTAGAACCTGCAGTAGAAAATTTGCCAGCTTTTGCGAGCCTCTCAGAGCACTGCCTAGACCAATGTCAGAAAACCTTCAAATTTCTCCATCCCATCTTCCAAGAGTGAGTTCCTTAATCATTGGTCTGTGATCACAACTCCATGATGGTTAGATTCATTGGAGTGTGTGTTTTAGTACACTATATACATCAAATTGGATACTATATTCACCTGTAGGGTTGGAGTAGACTATTTCTCCTACTTCTTTGCTTCACTTGACAAGTCGGTAAGAGACTATATTATACTGATAGTCAATAAACTGTGCTATAAAATTGCATATTCAATTCTCTTTTACTAGCTTTGTTCTGTGACTGAGTCAAGGATGGGAAAGTGCGGCCTGTCTACTGTGTCATCCACATTTGCAATCTACTGCAATTTCAAGGGCATGGCTGCTATGTTGAGACATGTTGATAAGAAGTGAGTCATCAATCCCCACCCCTCCCCCCCCCCCCCCCCACCCAACCACCACCCCACCACTTTTGAGGACAGTATAGGTTCTAGCTTTAATTTGTTTGGCTATAATCTGCTGCCATAAGAATTCCATTTTGGCTGTTGCATGATGGCTCGCCATACATGTATACATTTTGTATAAAAATAACTTACTTGATTCTTGTCCACCTTTTTCCAAAAAATAGGGGCGGGAGGAGGCATTTTATTTTTATTTTTTACTCATCAGGACACTAGAAAGAGTAGTATCTGGAGCATATTTTCGAGATATTAATTTTGGTAAAGGGTCGCTACTGTGCACGTGCGATAGCAATAAAATTCATAGAGGCGCGGCCTGTAAAAATTGGGATGAGAATCAGGTAAGTTATTTTATATGGCCTAATGAACACTTTTTAAACTCCGTGACGCACATTAATAATGTAATAGCAAAAATTTCCTAATCTATGGTACATGCCTGTAATAATCTTCTCTTTTATTTATTGATAGGATGCACAAAAGTCTGACAATGCCTCATTTCCACAAATTCTTCAAACACATGGTCAAGGACTGGATCCAAGTTGCCACCGACAAATGCAAATCCTACATCGTCAAAGCAATAGCTGCCGACACGGAAATCACAGTCACCAATGATGTCATGTTTTCTAACTCGGCTCTTGATACGACTGGCTTTCTGCTCCAAGTTGGTAGCTTCTGGAAGAACCTGGAGTGGCCTGTTGCAACTGAGGCATATGGTTATGCTATATCGGTGGTGGAGGGGATCAGTGATTGTGCTCTCTTTTACGTTGGAGAGGTTTTTAGGAAGTTGACAAACAAAGATATGTTTGATGAGAAAGGACACTTCAGAGCTACGGAAAAGGTACTGTCCCCCCTTCTCTCTCTCCCTCTCTCTCTCTTTCTCTCTCTCTTTCTCTCTCTCTCTCTCTCCCTCTTTCCTCTCTCTTTCTCTTACTCATTCTCATGTGATGTGGTGGCATTTAACACAACTGCAGGTCTGTACTGTGCTGAACAACATGCAACACATTCGACAAGAGATGTCTCAGTTTGAGGAGAAACTTGAGCTGCAGACTTTCTATGACTGGCTGGAAGCAGAGGAGAAACTTGGCACACCTTTCAAAGAAGTTGTAAAAAATTTTTCAAAAAGTGCCGATGAAGACATTGACAACAAAATGGATCACATTATGCTGGAGATCGCTGAAAAAGTAGGCACTAGTCTATATAGTCCTCTAATCTGGGTCGATATCTTTACCTTTTCATACAGCTCTCTCCAGACATTCAACAGTTTGTTCACGACATAATTTCTAATGAAGGAGACATAAAAGATGAACAAGTATAATAATTATGCCCTCTCTACTAATTATCTTCACCTAGTGCATGCTAGTCTTATCATGCAATTATTATCCGTCTGCAGCACCCTATGATTACATCACTGTATATTGATTCTTTGTGCACTGGAAATGCAGGTTGTTGACCCACTTTTGGAATACCTCCACCATAACCTTCAGACATTTGTAAAGCATCTCAATCCCGTTGTACTGAAAATGTGAGTCATCCGATATAAAAAAATAAGTATATACGTAGCACATACACATATCACAATCTTTACTCACTATGTATATATAGCATGCTGAATCACATGTGGAGGGTATCAGTCGACTCAGTGGACAGGTACTTGCAGGAGGCTTCCCTGCAGAGGGAGCAGTATCTCCAGGGTCCAATCAAGCCCATAGGCAGCACCTCACCGAATGCAAAGATGAAGATATACACGGACGCCTCATTGAAGAAAAAGAAGGCAGCTCAGCCTCTTGGCTCGAGGCTCTTTTCAGCTCTGAAAACTTTAGGTGATTCATCAGACGACAAAGGTGCCCCTCCAGTCCAGTTCCACGAGAAGTTTCTCACATCCATCAAGTCCATGGGAGAGGCGTGGAAGGACTCGATGGATCGGTGTTACGAAAAGATTTCCGATGGACTTTCCCTGAATCCTATGAGAGTCATCCGCAGTTCAGTCCAGCTTCACCAACGGCTCTTTGCAACGCTGAAGACCATGAGAGAGTTCTACCACTGCGGGGGAGATGGTCTGGACGATGAAACACTAGACTCTGAAAGATACAAGGTTAGTGTGTAGTAAGATTATATTATTGTTTATCTGTGTGTCATGGTAACTTGCATATTATAATATTATAGGCACTATATTCCAAACTGGACATCCTTAGTTTACCAACAGAGAAGCTGATTCTTCGTTTCTTCTCTGACCTAGCCCAGCGTCAGCATGAGGAGGTGGAGAGTGGGAAGGCAGAACTGGGAACTCTTCTGGTCAGTGTGGGCTACCTCAAGCAGAGCTCGGTCATAGATGTTGATATTATTCAAGGAGAGAAGTTCCCAGGATTGGAGAAAACCAATGTCAAATATCTCATCAATGGTGGTACGTTTGGCCATGATGATAACAATAGCAAATGTTGGTCTTATCCCAACTTCAACTCAAAAAAAATTGAATATTGAGATATTAAAAAGCTGGGAGAGGGTCTGGAGACAAGACTATTATAGGCTTAGAGACTAATCTCTGAAATCCACACTTAGCAAATACGTTACTATTTCAGGCTTAAGTGATCCATTCGTTCAGTTGACTCTGATGCCGACTGAGGCATTTGCCTACGAGACCAAGGTGATGAAGACTGGTGTTAAGAATAAGAATGCAAATCCATTCTATAACGAAACATTCAAACTGTAAGTACCAAAATGAGCTGTTACTGTACCTAATCTAATGCTACACATGGGAAAAAAGGTAATTTCAATTTTGAAAAATGTGGTAAAGGTCGTCAATCGCTCGTATAATAATAGTTATGAGAATTCGTAAAATGCTAGTTTCTTACGTTAGATTGGATCATACGTTGCATTTCGATTAACTACGGTACTATTAGTTTATTCTTATCATACCTGAGTGGTTAATTACTAGTGAATTAATCATAAAAGTAACAAAATTACACTTTAAGATGTGCTACTCAAATACCTATTTATGGTTTCATTCTAGGCCTGCCAAACAGCAGGAGATCGACACCGATGGAACTGTCCTACTGCTCACCGTCTTTGACTACAACCTCATAGGATACAATGAATTCGTTGGGATGTGTGCTGTTGCTTGCAAAGACATCCCGCGTCTAGCATCCCCTGAGTCTTCACTCACAGACCCCAGTTCCGCACAACAAGCAAATTTAAAGCTACCTCTGCTTCGGTACACGTTGGAGACGCCTGCCTTCTTGGAGCTCGATATCAGGGCAGGGCTGGGAGATGAAAAAGCCAACGATTTCTTCAAGACTCACAAGTATTATAATCTTCTCGGCGATTTACATGCAGTTCGACGATATGCCAGCGTCCTGGATGCCATGAACCTCCCACCAATGAAGAAGGGCGGCATTTTCAAACTAAGTTAGACCAGGAGCACATAAAGAGAAGGAGCGTACATCTAGAAATTATCGAAAAATAAAGTAAATTGTATCAATATCTTATGATAGCCTCAACAAATAAATTTAACTACACCTAGAGATAATTGTAGTGGGTGCTATGCTATACCAAGAATAGCGTAATGTGCCAAGAACACTATAACCACAAGGTATTAGTAAAATATTCAAAAACTTCCATATATGGCAGTTTTCTAACTTGCCAACTATAACATATTGTGGCCATTCTTGCTACTCCCATCACTAGTCACGTCATTTGGATTACGGAACTTTAGTCAAAATGTTTCTACCTGCTATGCATTAGCAGGAATGAGAATCTGCCAGTATTACTTTATTTTTCGATATTACCACTGTATGATATGTGACTTATACGCTCCTTCTCTTCATGTGCTCCTGGTTAGACGTATTGCTCCATATTATCACAGTTCATTGTTGCTTAATTTAGTGTTGTAATAGCTATTGTTCTGTACATGTAGACCAGTCTCCTATCCCACCCCTCGACCTTCTATCCCAAAAATGAAATTTTTGTCATTTTGTGGTCATGTTTATGTCATAATTATAGCAGCGATGATTAGTGCGCTAGCGCTGCGCGCGCATGGCTATCCGGCCGGATGCGTACGTATTTCCGGTTTGGGGGATAATAAATAGCCAGCGCCAGCGATAATCGATGGTGCATGCTGAAAATCGACACACTCGCTTGAAATGGATATTCTGTCCGGAGAGAGATCGGGTAACCTGGGACATGTTAAGCCTGCTGCTGCTGCCGATCAGGAGCTCGAGAATTCCAAGATAAACCATACAAAAGCAGATGAGGACCTCTTCCCCATTCAGGTATATACGCTATTTATAATAACAAAAAGAAGCACAGCTTGATTTAATTCACTAACTACAATTATGCAAATAATTATTGCGCCTATAATAATATTATAATGATATAGTTCCATAAGTCAGGGCTAAGACAAAAATTATGATCACCAGCTATTGTTGGTAATACTGAGATTGGCTGAGCTGAGTCCATGCCAATGTATGACTATCAGTGACCGGGCTGTGTCTTCACAGTCGGAATCTGATGTATATCTGTGTGTGCATGTGTGTGTGTGTCACGGGGTGTGTATGTGAGCTTGTGTGTGTGTGTGTGTGTGTGTGTATGTGCATGAGCATGTGTGGGAGTGTGTGCTTTTCAAGATACAGCTGTTATCAAGCAAACAGTGGCAATACCCATCCCATGCCAATATTAAATATCAGAGAGTTTGCGATAATAGACTAGTTTAGCTTTCATTCCATTGTGATAACTGTCACTAGGAATATTTCCTGTGCTTCAGGCTACGGTCAACAAATCTTGCATTGGGTATATATTAGAGTCAGTGATAGCAGACCATCCACCATCTATAATATATAGGATAGCATTCAAGGGGGGTGTCATAAAATTGTGTACCAACTCTATTATTATGCAATCCATTCAGGTGGAAGATACTTGTATGGTTGCCCTGGCAACAGCGTACAATGCCAGAGAGAGTGAGGGAGGTACCACGAAGCAAGAACTGCTACACTTCGTCGAGGAAGTGAGTTTGAGTGTGTACATGCTTAAAGACTTGAAGTTGTTTGTAAGAGGAAGTATTTCATTCATGTTTCGTTTCAACTTCAATAAGATGACAAAGTATCTCAACAAGCTATATAGTGTCTGCATGCATAATGTGATGTATTCTCAAAAGTTATACCTTCCTGAACGTATACGTATGAAGTCATCGGAATATTATAGTGTGGTTCTTGTTCTCATGACAGTGCTTTGAACTTCCAGCCGATAAACTGAAGCAGCTGAAGAAAAGGGCACTAACTTCGGACGTATGTTCATTTGTTTGTTTCTATTTGCCTAGCTACCGATTAGAGCTAGCTGTCTGCTTAATGAATATTGATTACTACCGTTTTTTACACACCCACCATCATCATTGCAGAAACCTGAACTACAGTTGAAATGCAAGGGTAAGGGCTTTCAATGAAATGTGACCCAACTTATATTACTGCATAATTGACCTTCTTTAACCCATACAGTTCTTCGCGCAGCTGGACTGACAGCTAAAGATGCTAATGGTACATATTTTTATGGACTTAATATGATTGATGATATTATACAGTTATCGATCTGGGCCTTATCTGTGCTTATAGGTCTCAGTGATCCTTACTGTCGGTTGGGAGTTCTGAATGAGGTGCATAAAGAGAAGAACACTATCAAGCAGAAGGAGCTGCAGCATTGGAAGAAAGAAAAGTTGGTGGGGAGTGTTGTTGGTACGAAGGTCAAACAGGCCACTTTGGAACCAGAATGGAATGAAGAATTCTACTTGTGAGTTAGCAACAGATTCTGACATCTAGCCAAAGATTATGTGTAATAATAATATGTCATAAATCTATAATTATTATACAGGTCAGTGACTGAGCCCAATAATGAGTTGCTTGTACTGGAAGTGTGGTAAGTATTTAACTCTACAAAATCATGCACAACCTGAAGGGGGATTATCATCATTGATGTTTGCCAATCCAGTGATAGGTACAGCCTATTGTCGGACTATTAAAATTATGGTCGATTTTATCATAGTAGGTCACAAATAGTAAACTTTGTGCCTTGGGTTAAAGTAGTGTATGATACCCCCTTGGGATTGCTATAGATGAAAGTAGTCACTATAATAAATATTATGACATTGTGTGTGTGTTATCCTTCTGGGAAAAAAATGTAGACAGCCTGAAGTAAGAAGTACAACATTTGTTGCAGCTATTGTGATTACTACTCGATAACATACTATTAGGGACAGCGATGAACCTGCCGAAAAAGCTGCTGGAAATAAAATCAAGGGCCTCAAAGGACTCGGCACGTAAGCTATTTACACACAGCTGACAGTTATAACATGTATTAAGCTAGACTAGCATTTATTTTGAAAGAGAAATAGTCAACTGAGATAAATGTTGATGTTTGAAAGAAAAATTTGCACTTTGCTATATCTGTGTACATACAATTGACAGAAGGTGCATGTTGTGTTGTGTAGCTACAAATATTTTTTTTTCTTACAGATACATCGCTGAGAAGACGATCCAGAGAGGAGATGATTTCATGGGTCGGTTGTTCTATCCCCTTCGCTCAATCCCCAACTCTGGAGAAGAGAAGACCTTTGTGCTCTACTCCCACTCTGGAAGGACTCAACATGGCTACATCACACTGCAACTCAGCATCGGAGCAAAGCAGAAGAGAATACCCCTTGAGGTACCTAGCTATATTGTAACAGTAATATTACGATGGTGATATTCCTTTTTTTGGAATATTTTAGACACGTCTGTCAGAGTATACAGCACTGACTCGTGCTCTGGTCAACTTTAGTGCCAGAAAAGAGGGTGTATATGTTAGGAAATGGAATGGAGAGCTGCCACAAATGGCACAGAAATTTCTCGAGCACTACACTGTGCTGAATGACGTCGATTCACTGCAGCAGACCTGCGTGTAAGGCATCTCTCTCTCTCTCTCCCTCTCCGTTTTTCTAACTCTCACTCTCTCACTCATTAACTCGATCTCTTCCTTCTCATAAATTCACATAATTGCACTTATCATACGCATACACATACTCATCAGTTATCTTTCAGTTCTTGTGAAGTATCACAAGCTCTACACTGTCAATATGAAAGCAATTTGTGACTTGATCCGCAAACTCAAAGAATATCACCGAGAGTTCTCTAGCACAAATCCTCTCCAGCAATGGGTGAGTAAGATACTACAGATATTGTGTGTGTGATAACAGTGACAATATACTAGCAATTGGGGGGATAATATTTTGTGGTGTACACACCAGAATAGAACAAGCACTGGATCGAGGATGTGGGATAGACAATTATTAGTTAGGTAAACATCAAGTGTGTATATAGTCACAAGTCACTAGAATTAAAGTATTCCTTCACACAATGATATACCACGGCAAAAAAAAATTCCCTACTATATCTAGTAGGGTCATGGGTTGTGTGTATGCAGTGGCCAATGGATTGGCTACCTATACTGGTGCAAGGGGGTGGCTGATGATTAACAATGATGGATGTCTCCCATACTACTTTATATAAAAGAATTAGTAAAGGGCGTGGCTAGCCACCCTATCCACTCCCCTGTGGGTCAGCCCCTGGTATGAGTGTGTGTATGCACCAAAATTATTATTCTTTTACATTAATTTTGCAGAAGGAGCAGGTATTTACTGATCTGAATGAGTTGTCTGAGGGGATTCAAGGAGTCTTGATGAATCACCTCAGCATGTTCAGTATTGGCTCCGCTTCAGGTGTGGAGAAGATAGAGCAGCACGTCAAGTAAGAAAATTAATATTATTGTCATAATAATATATCTGAAGTAGTCTGCTATATATGTACTACAAACACGCATGGAAGCTTTCAGTGTAAGTTAGAGAATGGGGATTACTCCAAACGTGGAAGAAAGATAAAGAATGGGGATTATCAACAGCGTACTATACTGATATATACAATGATTATTTCTGGTCACGTGACTTTCAACCAATCAGATGCATTGAAAAGTGTGCATTAAATCGCGTATTGCATACTTAAGTGTGCATTAAATAGATATTGCACAGTTTGAATGTAGCTAGCTTTGAAACAAGTCTAAATGAGTCAGAACAAGTCACCCAACAAAAGCGCTTGAGTGTAGAAGCGCGTGAACCAACAATCATGTAAGTTTCAACGCATCAGCTTGGTTAAAAGTCACTTAGACCAGAAATAAAACCTTTAGAACACACTTACCTGGCACTGCGTGATTTAATGTGGTGCACTCGGATGATGCAATAACGCTCTCGGTGGAGTAATGCACTCGCCTTCGGCTCGTGCATTACACCACCTCGAGCGTTATTGCATCATCCTCGTGCACACATTAAATCACTTAATGCCAGGTAAGTGTGTTATAAATATTACTTAATGGTTAGTATTATAAGCGCTCCCACAAATCTGACCTAGTAATCCGTGTTAAAGAGGGACTCCAAATAACTTAGAGACTGGAATGCAGTTGAGCATTAATTAATGCAGGGAGGCATTACTAATTGGTGATAATTAAGTCATTGATGCAGCATAGAATCTATTAAATAATCATATAATTTAGAGACTATAATGCAGTTGAGCATTTGCAAAGAAGTATGACTAATGGATGTTGCCATCAATGTAGCGTAGTAGCTGTAAAGTTGACGACCATTTCCAAATGCACCTAGCCAGCATCAACATCAATTTAGAAGTCGGAAATTTCTCTCAGCCACTGCACTCCGCTAGCTGAGCTATTAGAAGTCATTTCCCAATCTTTTCTGAGACACCACAGCTTAGCTTTACCCGTGTTTGCTGTCTTGCTGCTTATGTTCTTTCTAGTCAGTTTGTGCCACACGTAGTATTGTGATTGAAGCTTCTCATTGCATTGTCTCCTACAAATATTCTCCACAGGGAGCAGAGTTACAGTGAATCCACTAACTGTGTGAGCTGTCAGTGTTGATTTTTTGTTGAGGGTGGTGCCAGTTCTTCCACTGGCATCTTCCCAGACTGGATTCATCTGCTTGAGAGCGTAGTTAAGTCTCACCTGATCATCATAGGTCGGCTTTCTCTTGGTGCTCATGCTGCTCATAGTTCTCCAGAAGGTTTCTGTAATAATTAGTGCAAAATAATAGTGATAATTTAAAGGACTATACAGTGAGTCATTTACATTCTCATTTTTTAGTAGCCAGCTAGATTTACTTACACTACAGACCTATCGTTAAAAACATGGGATTGAGAAATTATTGCTGGTATATATACTATGCTATGATGTTGGTCTGAGTTTAATACTGAAGCCAATAGTGGACACTAGCTACTAGCGATTAGCTAGCCAGCTGCAACTGTTGGCCATGCATACCATACCATACCTGTATTAGGTGTGCTTCTGATCATGAATGTTCCTGCACATATCGTGGCACCCCATACTCTGCCGAGGGGAGGAGGGTAGGTCCCCCGTCCCGCCACCATATCACTCTCCTTATACTTTTCATAGAGCGGTTCAGGATTCTTGAGTATGATGGCATCTGCATCAATATTTGCTGCATCATAACCCCAGTAGTTCAGTAGTCTGATAACTGTTAGTCGTAAGATGAGAATTAAATGAAAACTTTGTTGAATATTCTGTCTTAAATAAGCTTTCCTGTCAACGAAGAGACAGCTTATATTTCTTTTACTTAGCAGATCACAAAGAGCTTTATCTATTGAGAGGATAATAATATTAGACAGTGGAGGGGTGACTTTTACCTTTGCCATGATCAACCAGTTTAGCAACAGCTCGCGATAGACTGAGTTTCCAGCTAAAACGTGAATAGGCGATGATTCTATCGGAATCTCTGATAGAATATGCCGTAAATCATCCACCCATCGCTGCTGAAGTAGATTCACAGCAGGAATAGTGCTTGAAGGAAATGGTAGAGTGAGTGCTGGGGACATAGTCGTCCGATTTGAGCCTTCTTTTATCACTGTTGAGTTCTCATCTGATCCCGTGAACTTTATCTCTTGATCCTCGTAATCTAGTTGGGCATTATCCTCTTGTTCTTTCCAGGAAGAATAATTCTCAGCTAAATCAAACACAGTTAAATAGGAAGCATTTGTATCTTCAGTGAAAGCAGTCGCTGAAGACTTTGGCCTAGGCTTTGAATACTTTTGATCAGAGTACAGCAAAAGGATCATAGCACTCGCAAGTAGACTAATTATAAGATAGATCCATTTCAAACTCAGCATAGCTAGCTATAGTAATACACTATACTTTGAGCTCATTTGTACCTACCTAGTAGCTAAGCTACAAACTGGCTATACTCACGTACATAGATACTGTTCTAATTAAGAGGAATTTGAGGCCATACTTGTGTAACTAATAGCATAGCAAATACTCTTCGGAATCTTTGTAGTATCAACAGAAATCCACTATGTGTATACATGCATGAGTAGGGTGTGTTCCTTTATATAATATGGATGCTTATACTATACTATTAATAGTAGCTAGCTGGTACAGGTACTCTGAAACCTATTGACGACTCAAGGCGTGACCGTTTTGCCCATTAGATGACCACCAATAGGTGTGACCAGCAGTGCCATTCAAATCTTCGCTGCTGCTATAGTGCATTAGTTGTATATGGGAATAGACTACTTTACCCAACCAAGAACCTCTATATCTTAGTACTTTAGTTGCAGCAATGTGATAGAAGTTGAGCAGCACCTATGCACGAGCCTGAGTGCAATAAGACCGCCCACTATCACTGAAATATCCAGAGTCGTGACCATAGATTTTGGACTCCTTTCTCTATCCAGAGTGACTGTCATTAAGTATTAATCTCTCAATAATATCCATAGAACACTTTGTGTGGTGTACTCGTTTCGGCCGTTCACAGAGCAGCTTCCATCCAAAAGTGCCTCCCTCAAGGAGACTCTGGAGAAATGCATCAGTGTTGCTGTTGTTAACTGGTTCCGTGTTCTCAATGCACATTTACTACCAAAAGTTGATGTATGTCACTTTAATTAGTTAGCCAAATTGGCTGTTGCATGTAACTAGCTTATCGTCTTGATACGATTTCTTCATTGTTGTAGACGGAGGAGGAACAGTTGGCAGCTTTTGTGACTCTATCAGAGCATTGTCTTGACCAGTGCCAGAGAACCTTCAAATGTCTCAATCCCATCTTCTTGGAGTAAGTCTCCAAACTATCACCCCGCTTCCCACATGCACTAGTACTCACACATACTCCTTCTCCCAAGCATGCACATGATCAATATTTTGTTTTTTCATGCACTGCCAGGGCTGGAGTGGATTATTTCTCATATTTCTTCATTTCGCTAGACAAACTGGTAAGAATGAATTCATGTATTTAAGATGTTACCTAGTTACATTATTTTTGGTGTCTATATGCTAGCTATGTGCAGAAGCTGATGCACACTTGGAAATACATGTTGAGTCTTCAGAAACGTCCACATTTGCGATCTATCGCTCCTTTAAGGGAATGTTTGAGATGATGAAATACGTCAATAAGAGGTGAGCTTACTATATTATTATGTGAATACTGGCACAATAATATTATTCGGCCAAGAGTACTACAGCAAAGGTTTTCAGAATACTTGCCTTGATATTATAAAATAACATCTAATTTCCTGCAGCATGAGTGGCAGTCTATCAATCCGCAACTTCCATAAGTGGTTCAGACACGGGGTACAGAGTTGGATAAGAATGGCTATCAATAAGTGCAAAGACTACACTGCCAAGGCCATTGCTGCCGACTCGGAAATCACGGTCACCAATGATGTTTTATTCTCTAACTCAGCTCTTGATACGACTGGCTTTCTGCTCCAAGTTGGTAGCTTCTGGAAACACCTGGAATGGCCAATTGCTTCTGTGGCATATGGATATGCTATAGCAGTGGTTCAGGGAATTAGTGAATGTGCTCTCTTTTACGTTGGTGAGGTTTTCAAGAAGCTAAATCATCACGACATGTTTGATGAGAAAGGACAATTCAGAGCTACAGAAAAGGTAATCTCCTAGGCAAGCTCTCTCTCATTCTCACTCTCCCTCTCTCTCTTTCTCTCTTTCTCTCTCCCTTCTCGATCTCTATCTTTCTTTCTCCATCCCCTCCATCTGTGCTTCTATTGTTACCTGCAGGTCTGCATAATCCTCAACAACATGCAGCACATTCGACAGGAGTTGTCTCAGTTTGAGGAGAAACTAGAACTTCAATCATTTTGCGATTGGCTGGAAGCTGAAGAGAAATTAGGTGGTCCATTCAGAGAGCTTGTGAAGAACGTTCTGGAAAGTGCTGATGAGGACATATTTAACAGAATGAATGGAGTCATGCTTGAGATTACCGACAAGGTAAGTTGATTAATGATGAGAAATTGTACTGTCCTGTATATTATTGTGTATAATGGCTTACATGGTTTGCTCTTTCTTCAGTTGTCACCAGATATTCAAAGATTTGTTCATAATGTAATTGCACAAGACAGAGTGATGAGCAATGAAGAGGTAACTTGTATGTTGTACTTACACTTCATAAATTAACTGATTTGACTATTATTGTTAGTTAGATCTTATGTGATAGCGCAATATTATCAAATCCGATATTCAGTATTAATATGTACACTAACTACAGGCTACTGATCCACTACTGGAGTACCTTCAACGTAATCTTCAAACTTTTGTCAGCCATCTTTACCCGGCAGTGTTGAAAATGTGAGAGCTTGATTTTTAAATGACAATAAATAATTCAATGATTTTGTGCATACATGCATCTATAGTATTCTGCATCATGTTTGGAGGGTGTCTGTGGACTCAGTGGAAAAGTGCTTGGGTGAAATTCCCGTAAAGAAGGGCACAGACTCAGCTCAGCTTCATCAAAGGCTCTTCACAACACTTCAAATCATGAGAGAGTTCTACCACTGTGGGGGAGATGGTCTGAATGATAAAGATTTGGATACTGAAGAATATAAAGTAAGTTCCGAAATATTCTTCTCTCTCTCTCTGATAGAGTAGAGAAGAAGGTACAGTAAAATGGCACATGCACACACTATAATAATTATGTGACATAATAATTATGATGGTTTTAATCTTTAGATTCTCTTTGCGAAATTGGATGTCCTTCGTTTGCCGACAGAGAAGCTGATTCTTCGTTTCTTCTCTGACCTAGCCCAGCGTCAGCGTGAGGAGGTGGAGAGTGGGAAGGCAGAACTGGGAACTCTTCTGGTCAGTGTGGGCTACCTCAAGCAGAGCTCAATCATAGAAATTGATGTCATTCAGGGAAGGAATCTCCCAGGATTGGATAAAACTGGTGAGTCAGATCTGCAGAAAAGTCATCAATTTTTCAACGTGGTATTTCCTCTTATTTTTAGGTTTAAGTGATCCATTTGTTCAGCTAACACTGATGCCTACTTGGGCATTCTCTGCTAAAACTCCTAGCAAGCATATGAAGACCAGCGTTCAGAAGCAGACTGTAGATCCATTCTTTAATGAAACATTCAAACTGTAAGTACCTATTCACAATTCTACTGCATAAATGAATGTATGCAGGCTCATTATAGCTAAATGTCATGATATCAATAGTTACTGTTTATGGAACCTTTTATGCTAATACGATAATGACAATAATTACCGTGCTTCTTTATACATGCATGCAGTCCAGCTAGAGAGACAGAAGTGGATGTGGACGGAGCTGTGTTACTACTCTCTGTGTTTGATCACGACTTCCTTGGATCCAATGACTTTGCTGGGATGTGCGTGGTGGCCTGCAAAGACATTCCACGAATCCTGTCCCCTAAAGCTTCGCTCTCTGACCCCAACGCTCCTCAGCGAGTTAACCTAACTCTGCCTCTCTTCCACTACTCTACTTCTGGAGTGACGCCGGTCTTTGCTGAGCTGGACAACCGAGCCCACGTGGGAGACGCTAAAGCTACTGAATTCTTCAAGAGTGATAAGAGTTCGAATCTGCTTGGCCCAAGTCTGCATCAAAGTCGTCGACACGGTCGCATAAGTGTCCACAATGTTTTTGATGGTGTAAATTTGCAATCAATGAACTTGCATAGAAAAAGATGAATACCAGAGCTACAATAATAATTGTTATTACACTAATAATTAATAATTACTTTATTATGGACTTTATAAAAATCATGCATTTTTTTGTATACCATTTTTATGTCACCCTATGAATTTCATCAAGAGTCATTTATGATCCCGCCCACGTATAATTTTAATATTCGCTGACAGTGCATTTTCACTGTGCCACCCAGCCAGCCAGCTTCTCAGCTCAGCAGCCGCCATGGCCAGTGCCGTCCAGTCTCCGGGGAAGCTACGCCTTCACAAGAAGCACTATCTCAACGAAGTAGTTCGAGAGAGGGTCGACTATCGAAGGCGGTAAGACTCTATATAATTAGCCAATTTGGCGATCATCGTGCCGGGATGAGCATAACTATTAAAACCCAGCCCATGTATGTAGTACTAGTTACTGTACATAAGTGTTATGTGTCATGTTGCAAATTGTGCTGGAAGCAAGCTACCCTGTTTCAGTACAATAAAACAATAAGCTGTCTCTGTTACCAAATTAGATAAACCCTACTATAATAATTAGGCCACTCCAAATTAATTCATTGTTTCTCATCCCCCCTGAGCCAAAAAACTGATGCGGGCGGGCGGCTGGAAATGGTCGTTTAATCACAAGTTTGATGGGAAATGGTCGTCAAAACCATAAGTTCAGCAGTCTAAAAAATCGAGGCGGTATACTTTTGTATTGTGCTGGTGCTGGTGGAAATACATGCGGGCGGAAATTAAGGGGGGATGAGAAACAACTAATTGATTTGGAGTGGCCTTATATGAATAGAGAGATAATTAAGAATTTGGCTGGTCACCAATACTTTGTAATAACTACATGGTTTTAATTTTGTGTTTCTTCATGAACTAGGGAGTCAAAACCAGTAGATTTGAGTAGCATCAGCAAGATCAGCCAATTCATCCCCCATGAAGGAGGGGAGGACACTGAACCAGAGGTATATGGGTGGGTATTAACTGTAAATTTACAAGTTACTTTCTGTTTTGTGGCTATAAGATACTGAAATACTTGTGTTTAATAGCCACACCCGGCCGAGCTAGTAAGCTTAGCGGCTGCATACATTGACCGTGTGTGTTAATGCATGATTTTGGTTGTGTTGGTATAAACACATGTTTATACTGCATATGCAAATGTACACAGTTGTGTGGATCATGCCAACCACATGATTGCTGTGGGGAGATTTTGCACAAAGTGCACATTCCACTATATATACTTAACCCCCATACTCCAGATGCATGTGCACTGGTATGCAAAATATGTTATGAATAATATGTATTAATTTTCATCCATCTATCCTATATACCCCGGGCTTATGCACGTAATTAACTACATCTGATATCATAGTAGGAACATCAATAGAATAGAAATCGTAGTCTTCCTTAATTAGCCTTGTCCCCAGGCCCATTCCCATACAGTTGCATGCTTACATGTAATATTGAAAATCTGGGAGAGCACTAATATTCCTGTTATGTGCACTGATCCATGGCACTAGTATATATACATCTACCATTCCGATTTGCAGAGCTCTCTGTTAAAAGCAGCTGGTAGCTACAGTCGGAGTCAGCCGGCAGGTGCTGAACTGTTGCAAGAATCTTTATCATCCTTTTTCAGTGACAGTAAGGTGAGTCAGTTCTCTAACTCTTGCAATTTTAGGCTGCTGATATTGACATGCCCCTGTGGTGACGTGACCTTATTTAGTAGGTCCTAGCTCACTAGAGTGGAATATTGATTAACCCCTTGGTGCATGTGTGAGGGGTACGGTAGTCATTCTGTGTGTGTATGTGCATGTGTGTTACCAGGCTAGCTGCTACATACCTGTGGTCTTTACTGAGTTATGTTTATGCACAACTGCCATACAAGGTTGCCTATATCCGTACTAGTGCATGCACCATAGTAATAATATTGTTGTTATCCAAACTAGCCACATGAGTTTTTGATGATTCACTTTCGGTACCGTATACTCTGGTTAATGCATGCACCATAATAATAATATTATTATTGTTATCCAAACTAGCCCACTAGCTACATGAGTTTTCAATGATTCACTTTCAGTATAACCTTTAGTCGAGCCTATTGTTTTGACTGTGCATAATACAAATGAAATTGTTGAACTGTTGCAAGCAGGCAGAGAGTGCATATCTGAGCGCTTTGACAGCTGTTGAAGGTCTCAAAGAAACAGAGGACGGTACCAGTAAACATGAACTACTCCAGTTCATTGATGAGGTAGAAGAATTTAATGCTGTAGTCTGTGTATGTACTGCTAGGAAATGTTTGAATCTTTTTATTAATTAGAGCTTTGATCTCCCTGACGAGAAGAAGAAACAGCTACAAGATAAAGTGACAACGCTGGAAAAACCAACAGTGACCTTGACATGCCGTGGTAAGATTATGTAATTAATTGGTCACTGAAACCAGCAGTGTATAATAGAGAGGTGGCTGGGAGGTGTATATATGATGTACCGAGTTTTGCTACTTGGTGTATAAATTAAATAAGCATTATAATAAGGAAGTGGTTGCCTTATACAGTGATCACTAGTACACTATTTTAGATCTGTAAGTTATAGTTACAAGACCTTAATTGGGGTGCATGAGATGCATGGTCGAATGCACCCCAATTAAGGTCTTGTAACTGTCTTATTGGCCCATGATCCCCTCTCATCATTGGCCTACCCTATGATCACCCACACCCCTGTGGTGGCCGGCAATTTGCCTATAAAAACTTTGGTTGCTAGGTGATGGCCAATAATGTATAATACATGTATTATGTCATTATCATACAAAGTACAGGAGGAATGGCTTAAGTTACTTCCTTTTTCTCTTTTGCAGTGCTTAATGGAGAAGGACTTGTAACAAAAGACACTGGTGGTAAATTCCTCTTAGTTAGTGGACAACAATCATTATAGGGTTACCGTCAATTATCGTCTAGCCAGTGTTACGTGTACGTACCTCAAGCCGAGTCTAGCAGGGTGGATGGGTGGGGTGGGGACACCTGCTTGATTTTGGACTAATAAAATAATATTAAGCATCAGAGGGGCGGGGGGTATTTGAGCCTGAAATGATCATGAATATCATTGGGATTTTCTTCTGGGGGGAATCCCTGCTAGCTATTGTGTACATAAATTATCGTCTACAGGTTCAGGCAGTATTGATGTGTTCTGTCAGCTGGGTGTACTGCGTGAGGATGGCCAGGAGAAAGGTAGCTTTTTGAAGCAGAAGAAGAACATCAAGGACTGGCAGAAGGAGAAGCTAGTGGAGAGCATTGGCATGACATCTGTCAAATCTGGAAGTTTGGAACCGGAATGGAACGAAGAGATACAACTGTGAGTAAGAATTACATTAATTTATTGTACTGTGTGTCACAGTAATAATAGTATGTACATGTTTGGTTGCATGGTACTTACTGGTAGAGTATAATTATACAATGTATCTGCATCTGTTGTTGTGTGTGTGTGTGTGTGTGTGTGTGTGTGGTTAATAATATGTACGCAGAACAAGTCACAGTGAGTAATGTTCTTCCTTGTGTGACTTCATCAGGTCAGCCACCAAACCTCGAAGAGAGAAACTGGTGCTTGAAATTTGGTGAGCTTATAAGTTAAACTCATTCTGCTTTAGTACTGTTATGTCCCTACACAAAAGTAAGTTATAGTTACAAGACCTTAATTGGGGTGCATGAGATGCATGGTCGAATGCACCCCAATTAAGGTCTTGTAACTGTCTTATTGGCCCATGACCCCCCTCTCATCATTAGCCTACCCTATGATCACCCACACCCCTCTGGTAGCCGGCAATTTATCTATAAAAACTTTGGTTGCTAGGCGATGGCCAATAATGTATAATACAATACCTTTTGATCCTCAATAGACAACACAGATACATGCACATATGACATTGTACATTGTGTGAGTGTTAGCAAAATTTATTTATCGTGATTGTCTGGTACATGCATCACCTTACTAGGAATGGTGATGAGACTAATGGAGGTGCTAGCAAGAATAAGAGGTGACCAAAGTGCCTGATTCTTCAGATATTGTACTCACTATACTTTGTATTGTAGTTTTGTGGGTCGGTTCTTTTACCCTCTCCAATACATCCCTACCACTGGAGAGAAGAAGACTCTACCGCTTCGCTCACACTCTGGGAAATCTGAGCGTGGCTTTGTCACTGTGAATCTGACAATTGACCAAGAGGTACTTTTCTTCTTCTATATTATTTCAAGTACATGTATATTATGATCTCCCTTCCTCTCTCTCTCTCTCTCTCTCTCTCTCTCTCTCTCTCTCTCTCTCTCTCTCTCTCTCTCTCTCTCTCTCTCTCTCTCTCTCTCTCTCTCTCTCTCTCTCTCTCTCTCTCTCTCTCTCTCTCTCTCTCTCTCTCTCTCTCTCTCTCTCTCTCTCTCTCTCTCTCCTTCTCATCCTCCCTCTAGAGCTGCTTATTGGACTTCACGGATCTCACTAGTGCCATGGTGAATGTCAGTGCTAAGGAGAGTGGTGGTTATGTGAGGAGGTGGAATGGACAGCTAACTCCAATGGCGGAAAAGCTACTGGAGGAGTATGCATCACTGAACGACATTGATGAGCTCTACATAGCTTGCATGTAAATACAAGAATTAATTTCGTACAATATGTATTATACTGTATAGCGGGAACTTGAGCGAGCATTAAATTTGGTGCACCAGTTGTTGAAATTCAATGGCAGATTTTGAATTTGGCAATTGTGAGCACTTCTGCAATACTCGATAGTGCAAATCTGACAATAAAATCACCATTTCACCAAATTTAAAACTTCGCCAATTTCCCGCTATACAGTATCTTTCTTCTTTCTAGTAATGTATGGACTGTTACACACACTCATAAACTGCAGTCGTCTTTCAGTGCTGGTCAGGTACCACAAGCTCTATGCCGTCAACATGGCTGCCATCTGTGATCTGATCAGGAGAATCAAGCAGCAAGTTGCCATCGTTGACACAAACCCTCCCATGGCCCACGAGTATTGGGTGTGTTGAAACAGACCTATAGCTATGTCACAATATATTAGACTATTGTTTCTATATACAGGAGAAGCTGTTTACTGATTTGTCAGGGGTCAGTGACGAGATGGAGGGAATCATGAAGAACCACCTCCTCATGTTCGACTTGGAACTTGAAGATAATGCCGACAAAATAAAGGAATGGCTACAGTATGTTTTCACTAGCCGTAGTACAGTGGAACCTCTCTGTGGCCAGCACCACTGGGGCCAGTCCTGATTAATTAAAGGGGGTGTCCTTATTAATTTTGTACACTTTCTAGCCTCTCCTGTACGCATTCTGATTAGACACTTCTTAGAGGTGTCCTCATTTCAGGAGTAGTTTCGTACACATTTATATTATATATACTTAGCTGGGACCACCTGATTAGAGGGGTATCCTTACACATGTATATGTAAGAGGACCCTAATAATGGAAGCTAGGTTTCACTATTGTATTTCCACTATTGTGAGTGATAGTGACATTCCATGTGAATGCCCCCCAGGACCCTGCGCGAGTTGTACACCTTTCAGCCGTTCACCGAGCGACTTCCACCTGGAAGTGGGTCCCTCAAGGAGATGCTGGAGACTTGCATCACTGTAGCCGTACCAGTGTGGTTCACCGCCCAAGAAGCACAGACACAGCCACAAGTTCAGGTATGTTGGACACAATAATATTATGTACAGTATATAATCCTTCTTCGGAGTTGTACTCACCACGTTTTGTTTGTTTTTGTTTTTTTTTTGGAATTCCCATGCAGACTGAGAAAGGAAGGCTAATAGCATTCAGAGATCTCTCCCAGTTCTGTCTTAAACAGTGTCAAATTTCCCTCAAGATCCTCAAGCCCATCTTTGCAGAGTGAGTTGCTACTTTATTTTCGAAAAAAATAACCCATGGACAGTATTAATTTTGGTAAACTTGCTGACATTTCAACTATATTACTGTAACAGTCATCCTCAGGGTGAATATCTAGTCGAAATGTCAACAAGTTTACTAAACAATTTTAAGTTATCCACAGCGAAGCTTCGTTGTTTCTATGCAGAAATATCAACTGAGAACAGTATACATGTACTTAGTCTTTGTTTTCGTACAACCTCTATTACATGTATATTCCATTAATATTTTCCCTGTGCTAGAGCTGGTGTGGACTATTTCTCTGTCTTCTATACTGCTCTTGATTCATGTGTAAGTATACTCATTCTCTCACTATATTATGGTGCTTGATGCATGTGAGGTGAAAGTTTAATTATTACTCCTCCAGCTTGGAGGGGAGGCGGAGTCAAAGGTGAAGGAGCATAGTGTGTCTTCTGATACCACAACGTACGAAGTTTACCTGATCTTCAGGGAGATGGCTGATCTGGCAAGGCATATTGAAAGGCAAGAGATTTGTTGTATTAATTTTATACATATCAACGTACATGTACAGTGTGCCCATTGATCTTTGAAGTCAAATATTTTACATACATGTAGATTAATTGCAAGTGTATAATTATATTGTACAATAATTATATACATGTAGATGTGCATAACTTAGAAACTGGCCCAATGTAATAAACTTTCTTGTTTTGCAATGTTGCAGTACATTCAATCCTCTCTATGGCATTCGTGAAAACTTACGTCTGCCCCGGTACTACAAGTGGTTTCGGGAGATGGTCAAGAACTGGATCACACTGGCCGTCGAGAAATGCAACGACCTCATCATTAAGGCTGTTGAAGCTGACTCAGCAATTGCCGTCACCGATCTGGTCAAATTCTCCACTTCGGCCGTCGATGTAACCGGCTTTCTCCTACAAATAGGACAATTCTGGAAGAACCTGAACTGGCCTGAAGCCATTGTTGGGTATGGTTTTGCCAGCACCGTGATGGAGGAGATCAACAAGTGTGCTCAGTTTTACGTGGAGGAAGTGGCCAAGAGGTTGACCAATGACGTGTTTGACGAAGAGGGAAGATTTAGAGCCACAGAAAAGGTCAATAATTGAAGGGGTCAGTGGAAAAAGGGGATAAGTCATATTTTAGTACTTTTGAGAAAACAGGCATTTAAGTATGGACATACATTGTTGCCTGTATCTCTGTTTTGGAGCAATAAAACTTTTTAAAAACTGTTTTAGACACAGAGCATTGCACACACAGTATTCTAGTGTTGTAAGTAATAGGATTTTCAATCAGTTTTCGAATATTTGGAAATGGTCGTCACTTGCATAAACGCACTGCGGGTAAAAATTACGCGGTTTGAAAAGTTTGCGTTCAAATAATTATTGCGGATCACCAAAAAAGATTGCGTGTGCGTGCTTAAAACATTGCGTGCGAATAGTAGATGAGTTGACCTTAGTAGCAGCATGCAAAACTCCATTTTATCAAAAACATGACTTATCCCCTTTTTCCACTGACCCCTTCAATTTATGTTATGTACTTTATAGCCCAATGTTGTCCAGGGCCCACTAACAGTGCTTGTGTATGGGGTGCTAGCATAGTAATTACTATATCTAAGTTGTAAGGGTGTGCATGGGGTTGTGAATAGACAAAATTTCCTGTACGAATTTTAGAGTGAAATGCCCTATAATAATATGTTGGGTGTATTGAAAATAAGCTGGAAATGCAATATGTGCAGTAAACCACATGTAGCTACAAGTTAGTATGTTATGAAACTCCAGCTGTGTATTGTCCTGAACAACATGCAACACGTGAGGGAGGAGCTGTTCCATCTCGAAGAGAGGCTGGAGTTTGAGTCGTTCTACAGGCGGCTGGACTCTGAGGATGAGTCCACCCTGGGCAGTCAGTGCAGGGCCATGGTGAAGAAGCTGTTGGGTAGCGCAGATGACGACATCTACAATAGAATGAGCAAGATCATGGCCAAAATCACAGAAAAGGTAGAATCTGATGTGAATAAGAGCTATGATTGAAAAATGTAATTATCATGTACGTGTATGTGTATGTGCAGCTATCGCCAGATATTAGAAAGTTAGTTCAAGGTGTGGTGTCTGAAAGCAAGACAGATGCGGCTAAAGATGAGTTTGAGGTAAATCATCAGTCTGTGATTTACCAGCTAGAATCATCTGATCTCCAAATACATACATTCTTGATATGATGATATTGTAGATCCTTGCTCCACTGATGGACTACCTCACCAACAACCTTCAGGTGTTTGCTGATAATTTATTCCCTGCTGTCTTTGAAATGTGAGTCTTCATATGTAGAACTGAATATTGCACGAGTACTATGCGGGTACAAGGCCAACTGAACACTAAGTATTAAGTTGCTTTTATACCCTGTACCACTGTATAGCATTCTGTGTAACCTGTGGCAGTTGTCGCTGGACTGCGTACACAAGTGTTTGAAGGAAGTGCAGCTGAAGAAGGGCAGCAACTCGGCCGAGCTACACCAGAGGAGCTTCACAATGCTCAGTGCCCTGAAGGATTTCTACCACAGTGATGGAAATGGCATCAGGGAGGAGGATTTGAAGACAGATACCTACAATGTAAGATGTCTTGTATATTATACTTGAGTAGACCCCGGTGCCGCCACCGCCCCCCCCCCCCCCCCCCCAAAATCCGTTATTCTGAGCTACATGTATTCGTGAAGAATAAGGAGCAAAAGTGGGAGCCATTATTGTACTTAAAGCGTTAGTTTATAGTCTAGGTTGTCATGGTCTGATAGTGTTGGTGACGACCTTTACCTAATTCAGTGTTAATTTGCTTCTTGCAGAGGCTATTCTCACAGTTGGATGTCCTTCGCTTGTCAACAGAAGAACTAATTCGTCGATTTTTGTCAGAGTTTGTGGAAATCCAGCGTCGTGAGCTGGAGGGTGAGAAAGAGGAGGGTGGCAGTGGGCAAGGGTTAGGATCACTCCACACCAGTGTGTGCTATCTCAAGGAAGAAACTGTGGTCGAGGTGAACGTCATAAAGGGAGAGGGTCTGCCAAGTACGAGCAAGAATGGTGAGCGAACTCAAAATGGCTAGTTACATGTGTATGATGCTTGGTATACCTTAGGGTGATAATTATTTGCAGGTACATTTATCTGCGATTTTGGCTTAAACACAATTCGCGAGTACTAAATTTTGTGACTAGTATGCGAAAATGGTACAGGGTCGATAAATTCTAATGCTCTATAGTGCATATAGCCAATGTTAGCGGGTACAAATTTTGGACCAATCCGCAGAAGTATCAGACGTCTAGTCACCCTGTATATATTATACCGTGCTCAGACTCTAATGTGGGAAATGACTCTAGATCTATAATGACAATGTCATGTCCATGTGTTTTTGTGGACTTTAGGTTGGTTTGTTCAGGCGTGTTTGATGCCTCCTCCCATTGGTGGGAGAATCCCCTGGACATGTCTTCAGAAGAATACTAAGGATCCAGTGTTTGATGATTTTCTCAAGCTGTGAGCATAATAACAATCTTATCATTTTTCCTTCATTGTATCTGCTCTCCCTCCCTCCCTCCCTCCCTCTCTCCCTCTCTCTCCCTTTCCTTTCCTTCTCCCTCCCCCTCCCTCCCTCCCTCTCCTTCTCCCTCCCCACTCTCTCTCACACATGCACGTACACACAAACGCACCTTTCCTCCCTCATACAATGTATGTGCACATATACTTTACACAGACCATCCACTGATGAAACTATGACCGCTGAAGGTGCTATCTTGTTTCTGTCCCTGTTCAATCATCCTGTCATTGGCTCTGATAGTTTCACTGCAATGTGTGCCATTGCATGCAAAGACATTCCACACTCCACTTCCGACAATCCACAAAGAAGGAACTTTATTCTGCCACTTTTTCAGTTTATCGACCTGACTTTTGCCACAGCTGAGCTCGAGTTCAGAGGGGAATGTGGGGATGGAAGGGCAAACAGTTTCATCAAATCAAATTTCATCAAGAAGGTGCTCAGCTTTTTGCCTCGCCCTCGCTCTAGATCGAGATCTAGAAGCAGGTCGAACAGTTCAGTGTCATACTTAGAAAACTCACAGGCTATACCATTGTAGTATAATTCACCTTGAGCCTCATAACCTTAACCCTCAGTTGGTTTTTCTAGTCATATCTGTACAATATTATGTACACAAGAATTCGGGTTACTACTTGTCATGTAATTTACTGTGTACAAATGCAGTGTGTAATGTATAATAATTATAACACATCTATACAAAGATCATCTTGAGATAATATTGAGATTATAATACTAGTTGGGGACAACTTTAGAATTTTTTGAATGATTTTCAGTTTGCAGCAATTTAAGTTCATGCTCCATGAATGAAACAGTGCATGCATATCAGTAGCGTTTCAGGCATGGTATGTGTATGAAAGTAGTAGCTTCCATGCATGAAATGTGCTGAAACATGCATATCCATGTTTCAGGGGCTCCATTTCAAGTAGCTAGGGATGCCCTGTAATAGCTATATAGACGGAAATTGAGCATGGTGCTCCTATTAAATTTCTCCAACTTCATAGCAAGTGTATGAGGAGGGAGAGAGAGTGTCCTACTCTGTATTGCTGTTTGTTGGTAGTTGCTTAGCAACCAAAGTTTTTATAGGCAATTCGCCGGCTATGGAAAGGGGGTGGGTCATCATAAGGTAGGCCAATGATGAACAGAGGTCAACTACCAACAAAATAGTTATCTGCCAGTAATTGGGGTGCATTCGACCATGTATCTCATGCACCCCAATTACTGGCAGATAACTATTATGTGCAAACACCCTTTGCCAAGTACAGAGGTCAATATGGTCAGCACTACGAGGTTAAGTTTAGCTAGACCACTACCATGCCTGCAAATATAAGCGGTGTGTAAGATTGTGGGATTGTGTAACTTGACCGCTGTACTTGACAAAGGGTGTTTGCACACAGCAATAGGAAGTAAGACACTCTCTCTCTATATTATTATACTCCTGTTCATAGTGTGTATATGAATACATATACACACTTTTTGTGGTTTACATATGCACGCCTCTTGTGGTTTTACATATACGCAGTATGGTCTGGTGAGGAACTCCCTAAACATTTCCTGGAAATAGGTGTGTGCAGCTATACAACACAGCAATATCTTGGATGTGTGTGGACCTTACGGAGCTACGTAAAAGATAGCTGTTAGAACTAAGTCTGGATCTAAAGCTGGGAATTGATAATCATACTTGTATTGTGAGTGAGATTAAGTACAAGGGTACCTTACGCCAATATACTCTGTCTTGAGCTTCATACAATGTTTCACTGCTGGTTTAGTGGACTATTTATCAAATCACTGTACCCTAGAAAATGGCAACTTATCTGGTGATTATAGCAGTTCTCATAGCTATAGTTTTAATCTGTGCTGCTATTTGTCGACTACAACTGCCAGTGAGATGGCATGGTCAACGTCATGATGGGCCAAGGACTACCTCGTCATATTATTACAGCAAGAAATTCCGTACGGAGTCTGATGGACCTAATAGGAGTACACCAGTACTACCACTCAAGTTCCATACATTCATCCGTAGAGATGTAATTGATATTTTTAATCAGCAACGTGTACGGCGTGACCAATTTGCAGTATTGCTCTTCATCGGTGAAAACTTGGATTTAAACACCAACATTGATACCAGTGTGAGTTTTTACACTACCGAGGCAGACAGTCAACGCTGTCTAACACATGCCACTTATCCCTTTTGGCCAATAGACCCACAAAATTTTGGCAACTTCATGGTTGCCAGACCTGAACCCTCGTGGAGCCAGCATGCAGAAGAGATCCTCCTTGAACACTTTCCTAAGATATGGAATGTGTACCAACAGCGAGAGGGCCAATCACCTAAGTATGTAATTCTTTATTCATGGACAATGCCTTGTGCAAAAAGGTGTACTCCAAAGCTTATTAAGTGTATTACTTCCAGCAACAAATATACAGAATATACTAAATTCATTGTTGCATACACAATTCACTGGCGCAAGGAAGATATATCGGATACTGAACAGAGCAAGAAATCCTTACGTGATCGTGATGTCATAGTTGAAAGGGTGGACTACGATAAAAAGTTGTCTCCCTCAATTGAAGAACAACGTAGGGCATCTGTCACTCCACCACCAATGCCAGAAGCTGAACGCGATCTGAACCTTCACGATGAAGATGAGTGGCCATTGTTGACCAAAGAGCAAAAGATTGAATGACTACGGTCCATGGATTATGTACTTTCATTATGCATTATGTAAAAAAATGTTGTAGCCAATGAAAAATTTGTTGCTAGGAGAACCTCCACATGACAGCATTAATTGGCGAAAATGAATAATAATAATAATATGTTTCCCCGTGTTAATATGATTCAATGGTCTTTTATTACATGTAGGCTAAGCCTTGTCCACAGGCCAACTTGGGAGTGGCCTGGGGACGAGGCTAGTCTTTTACTGTACTGGCAAAAATAAATTCCATGATTTCAGCAATATAAAGGCTGGGATCGTGGGAAGATTTTTTTAGCCACAATCCCTTTCTTTTGTCCATGAGGTATGTATGGTCAGATTAGAATACCATTTCTGGGCGATCATATTATGCAAGATGTATGACCTCTTAACCAGATATATACCTAGGAGCTGCATGCAATTAGATGTAATGGTATAAAGGGTCACATAATTATAGTGGTGCACACACTTAAAAAAACTTTAATCCAGACATTATAATTGGCACTGAGGATGAGCATTGGAGCATAATATTACAGTCTCACACATGTAGTCTTAGAAAGAGTGCTTTGAGTAGCCTGGCTTCATACATGACGGTGTTCTTGCCTTCATGAAGAGTGCCTTGCTGAAGAGGCTGCTCCACCGTCACTGGAACATCGCCATGCACTGGTGTGTATGAGTGAATGTATGGTAAAGTGAGGGTATACATGTACGTGTATGTTGTACATGTATACATGTGAATCTTCACAATGTACTGTACCTTCACACTTATCAAGGAATGTTAGAATTTCCTCAGCAATGCTATCCTTCAGCAAAATCATGTGCTTGGCCTGGATAAAACAATTGTACCAAAATGAATAGAGGTTATAGTGACATAAAAATAATATTATGCAATTTATCTTACCATGTTTTCAATGAGGGAGCATAGGCAGCGTTTAGCATAAAACCAAGTATCAGTTCCTAGCTGTATACGTGTATGCACATGTACATGCAATGACGTATGAATGACATGAGACTTACAATTATTAATGTTCACCTTTTTATGGTAGGGTTCTAAGCTTTTGATGATTCGAGAGATACCAAACTCATAGTTGCCTTTTGCGCAATAGAGAGTTCTAAAACATAAACAAAGTAGCAATTATTATTAATGGAGGAAATTTAGATTTCTCATGCACTTACCCAATGACAAGGTTCACTATGCATAAATGATAGAGTTTTCTGTCAGGATCCTCATAAGATATGTTCTCCTAAGTAAAAGATACCATATTACTGCAACTTTCAAGCTAGGGTTGCCAAGTGGTAGGGTGGCCGAGCGGTCTAAGGCGCTGGTTTAAGGCACCAGTCATTTCGATGGCGTGGGTTCGAATCCCACCCCTGCCACTAATCTTTTTTTTCTCCTTGCAACTACTGATACAAATGAACTAACCTCTTCTTTTTCAATTTTTTTCATGATATCCTCAGCCTGTAGGTGCAGAAACACAAACCAATTAAATGGTATGCCCCTAGTATACTCTACTTTGATTAAAATCTGAACAACTGGTCAAACGTATCATTACCAGTACTGGGCTAGCTAGTGCAATATGGTACTATGGTATACAGTGAGAACCTCATAATATTATCATAACATAGGGATTCCCGAAACTTAAAAAATCTTAATTTTCTCAAAGATATCACTCTCTATTATATACTCTTGCTATTATTATTTTAAATGTCATGCAATTACCTCCTCCGTGTGGCTGGTCATGATATAAGAGACACAGAGATTGGCCAGGACGATTGCACTAATGCCTAATAGCTGAAGTAGAAATTACATGTGAAAAAGGCTTATATTCACTTCACCTGTACATACTAACATTATCATAATTCTTTTTGACAATAGCCTCGTAGAAACCAGCAGCTTCTTTGAATTTTGTTTCCTAATATGGAAATCATCAGTTAACATAAAAATCAGAAATACAGTTGACCGCTCCAACCTGCATGAAGAGCACGTGAGCTACGTTGAGCTTCCAGGCATCATGTTCACTGCAGAATTCAACACTTTTTCTGAATACTTTCTCCACCTGCTGGTAGTCACCAAGATCCCAGTAGATCTTAGCTTGCGCCATCAGCACTGGGATGTAACTGAATGGAGAAACAAAGCTACTTCATCACATGTACCTTTCTCTCTCTCCCTCCCTCCCCACCCCCCCCTCTCTCTCTCTCTTTCTCTCTCTCGCCCTGCTTCTCTTTCTCTCCCTCCCTCGCTCTCTCACCACTCGAGTGTTTCATCGTACTCCTCCACGACTCTCTTCACGGCCTCATCGTCGTGTGACTGTCTGTACTCCTGTACTTGTTTAGTGAGCTTCCGTAACTTCTCCGTATGTCCAGTAGCCAGAGTATCAAATTTACGGAATGCCTGGTGGACAAACAGAATAAGTTTCATGCTTCATGAAGAATATCCATTAGAAAAGCTTCTCTTATGGAACACCCCTGGGTGGCGATACTGTAACTACATTTTAGATAAATTAGAAAGCTATGTTATCTTGATAACTGGTCTAGCCACCAAAAGAAAAGTAATAAATAAGCTACATGTAGTACCTCTTCTGCAGATGTCTGTTGTGTTATCCTAGCGTCAAGGAATTCGTAGAGATACCCAGAGAGACTCTTGTAAGCCAGGTGGCTATTCTCAGCGAGAACATCAGCAGCTAGGTCAAAATACTGTGTATGGATGGGTATATGGTTATGAATGAGTGCATGTGTGTAAGTTCGGGGGGGGGGGGGAGAGGGAGAAAACATTGTATTATTCGTGATAAAAAGGTGATTAGGCAATGGAATTTACAATACTAGATGGTGCTCTGTACATGTAACTTGGTAACTTGTGTGTATGAACTAGAAGTCCACTATTATGACAGGATTGTGTACCTCGTGTTTGATATAGAGCAGCAGTAGGTTCGGGAAAGTCTCGGGAGGGCATGGCACCTGCTGGAGTAGAAACTGGAGCTTCTCAAAGCCCTGGGTGGGGTTCTCATCCATGTTCATCAGCGCCTGGTTGTGCAGGGTAACTGGGTCCAGCTCCTGTAATTATTAGAATTAGAATGCAATTATACACGTACTCTTAAATTTGTAGGAGAGCAGCTACGTCAGGAAGTTTGGTAGGTACAAAATTATACCTCTTCTGATCTTGGAGGCATGTCTGTGAGTGCTTCTTGAGCTGCTTCATCTGTGAAATGGAAATGTTGAGTCATAAATTAATGTTGAAATGTTTGACTAATGTACAGTTCTTTAGTTGATACTCGATGGCAGCTTTGAGGTTAAAGGTCTCCACCAATGCCGTCTCATGCAAAATCTGCAAAATCACATACCATGACATGTGTTTGGTTTGGTAAGTAGCTATGGTTTGACTCACAGCTGTGTTACCAACACTTCTTATGTCCACTCCTTCTGTCTGCATTCCAACACTCAATTCTATATGTACATGTATTTACATGCATCAATAAATTAATATGCATACACAAAAGTTCAGTTTCTAAAGCTATTCCAAACCTGAAGGAAATCATGCAAATCCAAAACTATCTATACTACCTACACAGATGTCCAGAGGTGTACTGGCAGAAAGTATATGTTGGATCTTGAGATTTGAACCATAGTTAAGTACTATACCTGGGTGATCTTTGATTCCCCTCTCGATAATCTCAGTGATGTACTTGAGTGCCGTTGCATACTGCCTCATGTTGTAGTGGCACAGTGCTATGCAGTAGCAGGTATCAGCCCTGTAGCCCTGCACTTGGAGCACTGTGTTGAAGTGGGCACATGATTCACTGTAGCGCTTCTCCTGTGAGGAACAGTACACATTGCAACAGCCCCTGCTATTAAGATATTATTATTAAGGCTGTTGACTCAATATACCTTGAAGAGCACACAGCCCATGTTGTACTCTGTGTCTGGGTCATCAGTGGCACACTGCTCAACTAGAGTCTGTACAAAATTTAATAAGCACTAATAATAAAGGGGAGGGGAGGGGAGGGGAGTGAGGATGGGCCTGGGATAAAGCTGTGTAGCTTTTAATCTTAAGTATATTGCTTGACAATAGCTATTATAGACTTTGAGCGCAAGTTTACCTTGGAATTTGGTAGATCATCCTCAGCATACTTAATCCCAGCTTGTAGCTTAATCACCTATACATGTGCATCATACAAAACACAGCAAACGACGATCATGAGAACACTACTACAAAATAATATAATTTGAGTGTATATATACCACATCAAGATGTAGACATACCCTAGCTTGGTAAGCTTGATTCTCGATCTGACACGAGACCTTCATAGCCTCAGGATAGGAGCACGCTTTGTGAAGAGACTGTACCAAAAAAGAAAGAGTAATGGACTCCATGGAAACTAAGCCCTACATACATGTATAAGCCACTCACTGCATACCTGAGCATAGTAGAGTTTGTAGTCATCCACTTCAGGATGCATCTGAACCAACTGCTCATAACTGCATGGACAGGTGGCCATGGTAAAAATACATGTACAACGAATTGTCATACTGGTGTCCATTAATTTTTTCTCTCACCAATCTGCTGCTGAGGCAAAATCCTGAAGCCTATAGTAACAAAAGCCAAGAAGGGAGAGTGCTGCTCGACTCTGAAAGGTAAATACAAAGATCATAAAATTAATTAAATAATATTGTGTAATTTACAGATATCTTTACCTTGGGGTGCTGCTGTAGTTCCATATTGAGAATCTGCACCACATCCAGATAGCGCTGATCTTTGATCTATAAATTGTACCATAGACATTATATCATCCATCCCTATAATACTGCCATTGAGAATGTGCCTGGGGATGAGGCTATCCTTTCCAGCACATGAAATTAAATATGCATGCAGTACTAAGAGCAGCCATATGCTGAGTTGTGCAGGTGGACTTCACAAACACCAAAATTATGTGCTAAATTGTTGTCAGAAAGTAGGTTCCTTACCAGACCATAGATGGTTTGAGTGTACTGGCCCTCAGGCACTCTCAGGTTGGCCATTTCTCTTAGCTGGATCAAAGCGGGCCTGTTGTGTTTGAGTATCGTTGCTAAGGGGCGTTAATTAGAAACATCACCCTTAACCATGCTGCCAGTCTCATTCCCAGCCCTCATTCCAAGGGTGAGGTCTGGGAACGAGACTGACCAGCATCCACATGGGCTCCAAACCGCAGCTTTTGCAGAAAGTGATCTCTCTGTGCAGGAGGAGAGGGTTCTTCTTCCAGGCTCTGCCATCAAAGGATGAAAAGAAGGAGGAGAGATATGTACTTGGCCCGCTCGGTGCTGAGCTAAAACGCAATCTTATCAACGAATGGTTAGTGGAGTCAATGATGCGGAACATGCAGAATATCTACTATATACTCTTGCTACTATAAATATTGCATCGTCTGACTCTCTATATGATGGAGTTTATTTGCACAATAGCACGCGAAAATTTAGGTGCCGCTTATGCCACTTAACCCGTTTTAATTTTTTTTTTTATTACAGGTGGTATTCTGTCATCACATCTAATGAGTTGGTATATGCGCTGAACACTTCAAGTCAGTGCGACAGTAGTTTGGAGAAGGTGAGCGGCTATTTACTGTACATACACAGCTTGGATTCATAACTGGTTCACTTGAATTGCTGACTGAAATGATTTTAAGGAAATTTGTGAAAGCAGTGGTGGTGATCTGCCGAAATATGAACTTTGGAAAGGTTAGGAGTTAATTGTATACCCTACTTTAATGATTTTGATGGTGTTTTATCAGGAGTATTGACACATCTTCCCGATTGTGTCAAATATATGGGCCTCAAATTACCTTTTGGACTTGCAGAAATTGGTAAATATTAGCTTTATTGGAAAATTGATAGCACGGTACTATACTACTATGATATCTGCAGGGAAGGAGTATAGGAGAGATTATTCATCCAAGCTCTTCATCCTTAAGTAAGTGTCACCTACATTAATCTGTCCCCCCCTCCCTCCCTCCCTCCCTCCCTCTCTCCACTTCACTGCTAACTCAGGTCGCCAGAGTACGATTCGTTTGGCCTTCAGTTTTTCAGTCCCCAGGATGAACACCGGCAGTGGTACTCGTACTGGCAGAAGCAGCGTTTGCACTGGTGGAAGAAGGTAATACGAAACCCAGTGTTATTAATTTTTTGAGTTAGCCTCTCACTGATGTTATGATATGCCATAATAATTACGCATTCTAGTTTGCCAACCATCCTGAGCGGTTTAATCTTGGAGAGGGAGAGGGTAAGGGGTTACAGCAGAGAGAGACAGCCGTCAATCATGGAGAACAGTACATGTACAGCACTATACAGGTACATGTATAACATTAGTATGACAATACAGACAAGATTAGATTAACTGCACCTAGAATAACATTGTATTTTTTAGTTTGAATTTCCTTGGGGAGCACATGATCTTGAAACTTTCACAAAACTGGGAGAGCCTTTCTTTCAAGAGGTGTCTCAGCAGACGATGACTAGTGCTGCAAACGGCAACTCCAAGGAATCTGCCATGAAGGTTGGATCTTGATAGCTATTAAAACGACACTATACTTTAAAATTTGGTGATCATCTTTTCAAAGATTGCCCGAGTTAAAGGAAAAAGAGCTTTTCCCCACCTCATTTCACTGTCAGGAGATATTGACGGAGGTACACATGTATGTGCATGCATGCTCTTGCCTAGTGCAGTTTCTTTGTAGATGTATTATTATGTATGCATTTTTACACGATCATATCTGCAGCTCTACTAGCCTATCTCTGTGATGCATACACCGAGTCCAATCGAACGATTGAACTCAAAGCACTGCCAGTAAGACTACTCAAGAAAATATGTATGACATTATATAAATTGTGCACAACTATCTTTGCAAACTAGCATAGCTAAACACAATAATATTATATCATTAATTTTTCTAAATTTTCAAAATGTCATGAATTCACAGATACTACGCTTGCACAGGAATTTGTCTCCCTATAAGGTAGCCATTCTACCACAGGATTCAGCCAATGAGAAACTCCTCAAGGTGAGCCGATCACAACATGGTTACTTACAGCCCCTTTACAAAAAAAATAATGTTATTAACTTGAGCTCGAGCGTTTCCCCTTTTAGTACTGCAGAAAATTGTCCAGTGAGCTGATGTTGGCAGGTATCCCTACGATGTGCAGTTTTACTGGGTCACTGGAAGAACGGCTACAAATGTAAGATTGCATGCATACCCTACGTGCTGTGTTGCACCTATGATGTGTTATACCATTTGAATTTTAAGAAGCCTTCTCGAATCTAAATTAATTTTGTGAACTGTATAGACACAATGAGATGGGTACTCCATATCGTGTAGTTGCTGATGCGGGAATGCTGGAGTCGGGAGTCGTTGGGCTGCAAGACAGGGACACAACTATACAGGTACAATCATGTACCGTAAATCGCGAATATTTTGTGTCTAAAATATTTCATGCAATAATTGTTCGCGTTAAATAATTTTCGGACAAACGACCCTGTACCGCAATGTCGTTAATATTGTGCATGTATTTTGTGCGTTTAATTTTCATACAAGCCATGCTGTCCGAAAATATTTTAACATCGAAATATTCACAATTTACGGTATAAAATTATATTATACATGAAATTTGATCAATAGCCATGCTTACTAGCAGCTGCTCTTGACAATAATATTATTTATTTAACAGGAAGAGATGAATGGAAACGACATACTACCCACGATGTTAAAATTCTTAAGCAGAGAGCTTAGTTAAACCATTAATGCAATTATCACAATGTCATTAATTCAATCAATGCCAATGACATAACCACAATGGTGACTTATTAATTTTTGAGATAGGATTGCCACTTGCATAATTATTATTAATTTTAAACTCGTGTTGTGATTTTAAATCAATTTATGCTCATTTATGTCTCCCTCCCTTCTTTCCAAGTGTCTTTTTCTTTCCCATCTTAGCGGCACCCTTCCTCGCAGAGCCACTAAATCCAGCCTTCTTTCTTCTCTTTGGTTTGCTTCCCTTTCTTTGATCTTCACTTGAACCCCCTTCAAGATGTCTTTTCAGATGTTTCCTGTATAGAGGGAGAGAGAGGCAGGGGGCAAGAATGAGAGGGAAAGAGAGAAGAAAAATAGCCAGCAAGAGAACACAAAGCATGCATTGTACTTGTGTCTCAGAATTGGTATGCTTGTATCTAACCTTTTCTCGGCTTCGGCAGTTGCACTATTGGCAGCCTTTGTCACATCCAGAATTGGCTTTCCTTTCGACAACTTCTCAAGAATGTCCAAATTCTTTTGTTTCTCTGTTGTTATGTCTCCCACTACTGTAGCAAACTGTGGAAAGAAATGATTAAAGCTAGCCTACGTGTAGAAAAGCCTAAAAACACTGTAGGCTCTAACTATATACCGTATAGCTGGAAAATTAGGCGGGAAATTAAATTTGGCAGTTTGGCAGTCTATGTTACAACCGCCAAATTAAAATCCGCCAAACTTTCCTACTCGCATATATGGCGAACCTGTACTGAACTGCCAAATTCTAATAATAATATTATCCTTGAAATTGCAATTTTGGGCTCGAATGCTAAATTTAATTTCCGCCTAAATGGTAGCGCTTACTGACACAAACCAGTGACTTACTCACCTTCTGTTTCTTCTCTCTCTTTGGAACTGGTTCCTTCGGCTGTCAACAAAATTTCATCAACACATTATCTCACATTATAGAGATCGATACTTATTACGTTTGACTCACCAGTGAGGGAGTGAACTTCCCCAGTGATGCTGTAGATGCTTTGGCCATTCCCAGAGCTTGAGTCAACTGAAAAAAATATGATGTACTATTACTATTATTGTGCATTACACACAATGTCATAATATTATTGGTATGTACCTCATGCTTGCCCAGGTCCTTGGTATGAGGTGGAGGGAGAGGAACTGGATGAACAGTGAACTAAATTATACCAATTCTGTAACGTTATGATTCAATATACTACCTTTGATTTTTGCAGCTTTTTGGGCTGTTTTGATGTTCTTCAACCTGTGCAGCTCATTCTTTGCCACTGTCTCCTTTCTCTTCTCAACACTCTTCTCAAACTGGTCCTCAAACGGATCTAAAATCAACCAACAATGGCACTGAGTCTTCTTTCTCTCTCCCCCTCCTCCCTCCTTCATTCCTCCTCCGCTAACCTGCATTATCTGGCACTTCCATCATCCAGTCAGCTTTTGGATCACTTATTCTCTTGTATCCCCACCTTGGTTTCCATTCCTAAAAGAAACGGGCACAAAAACGGCTAACTACGTACAAAGAGCTAAAATATAATTATGGCATTACCTGGCTCTTTTCATCAAACATCATTCTTGTTCTCTTGGTCTTTTTGATACCTTTCGTTTTGGCAAACTGCTCCCATTTTGTCGGTGGGCGTGGCTTAGGAATCTACAAAAAATAAATTATACTAAGTATTAATTTTCTATAATCTGCTGCTGCTGCTAGTATTAGTAGTCATGCTGCAAAGTTGTTAGTGTAAACTGCTCCATGGCACACTTACTGGCTTTTCTCGAGGCAGAACAGTGGTTGGTTCTGGAAGCTGGACAACGATAATCCGGTAGGTAAGGGTCACATATGACATACATTAAATAATATGATAAGCTAACCTTTGCAAATACAAAGCCATCTGATTTCTCAATGGGTAGCTGTACGAGTATTAAAGGGGGAATGATTTTCACAATTTTTTTGGATAAGAGTGAATTTGTACATGTACCTCCCAGACTTTGTTGATTAGCAGCTGTGTGTTGTCACGCATAACCTCCTTCAGATATTCATCTTTAGTTTTCCTAAACAAACAAACAATATACTTCATGCATTCAAGTACATGTAGAAACAAATTATGATCATGAGTCACAACTTTGTACCTCAAAGCTTCAGGGTCCAGAGAGTTGAGGTCAGTAGCAAGAAGATTGCGCAGGTCAAATTGAAGCTCAACCTCTTTAGTCACCTCGGTGCTCTTGTGCTGAGCCGCGCTGGTAGCCAGAATAGCCTCCACGTCCATACTTCTTCGCCAAGTGGCCACGTGGAAAAATGCTTAGCTCAGCAATTTATGAAACCACGTGACCACCGTCGTGACCTTTGACCCCGAGAAGCGCCCACAAAAAGGCCGAGATTCAAGTTGAGTGATCGAGGGAGAGAGTGTGGCGGGTCACAATGCTTAAGCCCAAGGCTCTCACGAAGGTTCTGGAGCAGGCAAACACTGGAGGAATTCAGTGCACGCTGTAAGTCGTTGTCACGTAGAGCTAGACTAGAGCCTTTACTAATAATATGTGCTTCTATGTGCTGTGTGTGGGGAGAGGTTGGTTCAAGATCTCAAGTGACGGTCTATCATACAATATTCATGTAAGAGAGTAGCTCATATAATTTGAAGTTTGATAGTACATTTGTTAAATTTTTGGCCCAAGTGGCAAGTTCCACTGTAGGCGTATAGAGGGATTCCGCAAATCGATTATCCCGCGGTGCTAATTAGCTAAGCGGCAGAAGTCGACGTACCACGCCTACTGCCACACCCTTTGTGGGCAAAAAGGCCAATGCTGCATATTGTTGTATTGAAACGTGTCAAGTTTTTTTTCGAAAACGAGCGACTATTTCGAAGGTCTGAGCAATAAAGCGAAGAATCGATACAAAGAGAAGCTCCAAGCAGTCGGTCTTGGTATCCAAGACGATTCTTACAAGCCTGAGAACGGCAGTAGGCGTAAAACGTCGACTTCGGCCGCTTAGCTAATTAGCGCCGCGGGATAATCGATTTGCGGAATCCATCTATATCTTTAATAGTGCCGTGTCTGTAAGGAATGTTTTCCTATTATAATATTGCACAATAAAGTACATGTCCTTATAGGCGTACTGCACTATTCAAGGATTACGAGAACTGATGTAGTAGTGTGATTGTACTTGTTGTATTGAATAGAAGTAGGGAACTGATAGGCGTATAATGATACTATCGATATTGTATTTCATAGACTTCTCAACTATGAGGGATCACTGATGGCATTTGCTGGGAAGAGCGATAAGAAGGAGAACGTCACAGCGGCCATTGCTGCCAACATATGGATGTCCCACGAGCGAGGTGGACACACTGCCCTTCCCGACGAGACACTAAATTTCATCGTTCTAGACTGTTTGGTGAGTCTAACTTGTAGTACTGCGTGATTCTTCCTCCGTGAAAGTTTTCTCCCTCGATCATAAGTTTCCCGCTATACAGTAGGTGCTTATTATTGCCCAAGATTTACATTGTATGGGACATGAGTAGGTTTAAACTTCAAACCTATCCCAACATGAACCTATGATAATGACACTTTGGTACTCAGCTTTGAGAACTGATTCCTGCCATGGATGATTGTGTCATTACTTTTTCTCTTTCTCATTTTAGGATGGTAAAGTTGCAATAAAGAGAGTGGCAAATCTACTGCTGTGTATATACGCTGGTTCTACGGTCGGTTTAGGGCTACTAAAGGCTAAGGTAAGCAGGTGTGCATGTTATGGTGACGACCATTACCGAATCTACCACACTCTCTGCAGGCAGATGCTCTCTCAGCTCATCTTGAAGGACCACTAACTCAAATAACCAATGCATAGCTGCCATAATAATGGACCCATTGGGCTGTGTAACTTTATTATTATGCACTGTGGTGTGTGTCTCATTGTGAAATACTAATAATAATAATTGTTATTATTACCAGTTTGTCTGTATGCTATTGTCCGTTCGGAGTCTGAAAATGAAACACTAAAGAATTTTTGTCATACCCCGTAGTTCAGTCTTATGAGCCATACTGGTACATATTATTATCATGATTGTAGAATGCATGGTGCATTGAGAAAAGTTTGAGTAGTCAATATTATGAATATATAGCTGGCCATGGAGTTCATAGAAACTGTACCAGGGGTATTTTCTGAACAATAATTATTCACCTGGTACGGAACCACATTTCTATACTACTCTATTATCGCAACCTGTTTATCTTACAGAATGAGAATAATATAACCTCATTCTGTAGTTTGCGATAATAGCTATAACATACAATATCAGAATAGTTTCACCATAGATGGTTTCATGTAGCATTTTATACTTCTTATAATATTATCATAGTTGCATCCAGTCAGTCGGTCCCTTTTAATAAAAAGATTACTGAACTCCATACCATACACTGAAATCGTGTTCAAATCAGTCATGACTCAAAGAGTCGCCTTTCTACTGTGCTTACTGTTGTATCATCAATGTGGTCCAACCTATGCTCAGGGTAGTATTGCAGCGGGACATCCTTCCCTTTCCTCTCTAGAGCTTGTGATGAGCATTGGAGCTGTCGGTCTTCAAGTGGCTCACAGCCGAGTAGTCTATGTGACATCCAATGCCACTGCTTCATGCCCCAAGAGAGATGATTCAAGCTGCCACACACTGAGCTGGTACAGTCATAGTGACAGGGAGAGACTCTTGTCCAATGACACCGTGGTGAAACTGCTGAAAGGAATTCACATTTTAAACTCAACTATACACATAGAGAATCGTAAAAATCTAACTATCGCAGGAGAGGATGGTTACACCTTATCGTTTACTGATGACAGAGGTAAAACTCCACATCCAGTGACTTGGATTAACTGCACTTCATCTGCAGACACAGGGATTATAGTCCTGAACTCTACAGATATCAAATTCATGAATCTTGGCTTTGACTCCTGTGGAACTAATGCTGCTTTCGACTCGGGTGCTGGTGAATTCAACGTAAGTGCTGCCCTCTTTTTTGGAATGAGTTATAATGTGAGCATCATTCAAGTGATTATTAACAATACACACGGCAGTGGGTTGCACATGAATTGTGTCTTTGGTAATATCTGGATAAAAAATTCTGTTCTAGTTAGAGCATCGAAAGCGAGGGATGGAAGGCTAGGTGGTAATGCAAAGCTTTGGTTTGGGCAGAGCTCGAGATGCAAGCATCAGTGTAGCACAAAAATTGCAAACCTGACAACTTTTCGATCATCATTCATGCAAGGTCTTAATGGTAGTATTGGTGTAGAAATTATCATTGACTGTCCTCAAGTGTATGTTCTCATGAGTAACATTAATGCTGTAAATAATACTGGAGGCAATATCGCACTAAGTCTGACCTCCTTTGATGGGCATGCTCCTACAAGTAGCAAAGTCGACATTATTCACAGCATTATCAACGGTGGAAGGGCAAATACAGGAGGCGGAATCAAAGTTAGGTCTCGACATAGTCAAGAAAGGGAAAGTATGTATATTGTAAACAGTAATTATAGTCACACGCACAGTGCTCTTTTTACAGTTTATAATACAAATTTTAGCTTCAATTTAGCTAAAGAACATGGCGGTGCAGTATACATATCACATTATCAGAGTTACTGTATTGGATATTTTTGTCAAGTTGAGAATGTGAAAATTTTGTTTAAGAACTGCTCATTTATCAGTAATTTTGGGAATGGAGCTGCAATGGAAACGAAACAACATTTAACTTCCACTGATTATTCACTGACTGTGCTTAGTGTAAGTCTTGATGGGTGTTTGTTTCAAGGAAATTCTGTGCAGAACAATAAGAGTGGTCCAATTGTTAATCTGATCACGACACACATGACAATTTCTGACTCCAGCTTTACGGATAATAATGGCAGTGCACTCACTTTATTGAAGAGTAGTCTTAATTTTCATGGTGATATTAGGTTTGCAAACAACCATGCTGATTATGGAGCTGCTATGAGAGTTTGTGAAGCATCGCTTATTTTCCTAAATAATAACACACACATTTCATTCACAAACAATACAGTTTTCTTTAAAGGTGGTGCTGTGTACACACAGCATCAGTCCTGTGTTGATACAGTTCCCCCGTGTTTGTTTCAACCTCACCTGCATGAGAATGTATCCACTGAATCTCATGCGGAAACATTGAAACTTGCAATTGAGTTCGTAAACAATTCGGCTAGCATTGCTGGAGATGCAATTTATGGTGGATCCCTTGATCACTGTTTCTTCATTGCCAATTTCTCCAAAATGCAAAGTGATAACATGCTTCCAATCCTTAACATGTCTGGTCAAACGGGACCTTCGTGGGTATCCTCCGATCCTCAAGGGGTGTGCTTTTGTGATGATAATGAGCAACCATCACACAATCATAAATGTCGTAAGGAACATCCCGTCATTGAAGTATACCCTGGAGCAAAATTTAATGTATCCATGATTACTGTTGGTCAGATGAATGGATCAACTCCAGGAAGTATTATAGCAACATGTGATGACGGTGACAATGATGGTACTGATAGGCTGATAGTTCATAGGGGAAGAAGTGCAAGCAGTAGCAAGTGTGAAAATATGACGTTCATCTTGCAGTCGAAACGAAAGCTTATAAACATTCGCTTTGATACTGTACCCTCACTAACTAGTACTGGTCCAAAAACACACGTACGTTCACAGTCTGCACAAGTTACAGTATCACTCAAGCCTTGCCCTACTGGATTTTTTAAGAATGAGAATCATAGCTGCAAGTGTAACCCTGTATTTAATGCCGGTGATAGGGTATGTGACATTGATAAGCAAGAGATATCTATGTATTACCACACATGGATTGGATGTCTAAAGAACTCTTCTCCACAGTCTTGTGAGTTTGTTTTGGGTCATAGTTGTATATACTGCAATCCTGAACCTTCTTTCCGAAGGACTGTAAATGTATTTCATTTGGATGACCAGTGTCTTCCAGGACGTACTGGTGTCTTGTGTGGTGCATGCAAACCTGGACTTAGTCGAATGCTGGAGCAATTTCGGGTGCCTGCTGGTTGTATGAAATGTTCTAACACAAACTTAGCATTTCTCATTTCTTTATTTCTATTCTCAGGGATACTATTAGTGGTTTTTCTTACAATTTTCAACATGACTGTCACTGAAGGAGCTATGAATGGTCTCATATTCTATTCATCTGTTGCTTATGCTCAGCCTAGATTTTTCCATACTAATCAGCCATCATTTATTCCCTGGATATTTATATCTTGGCTAAACCTTGATTTGGGCTTTGAAATCTGTGCTTACAATGGAATGACTGGCGTCCAGTACATCTGGCTGTCATTTGGGTACATATTCTGTCTCATATGCACTCAAGTCATTATCATCTATCTGAGTCACAAATTCATATCGTTTACGAGGTTAGTTCAAAGAAATACCACAAATGTTTTGGCGACTATTATCTTTCTTGCTTACAGCCGTGTGATATTCGTTTGCTATCACTCTCTTAATTATCAATTCGTATTTGTGAATTCTAATACTTTACAAGTTGACAAAAAAGGTGTATGGTCCTTTGATGGAAATATGCCTTATCTTGGACCCAAGCACATTCCATTGTTTATACTTGCTATCATTTGTTTGTTAGTTTTGCTTTGGTTCACATTTTCACTTCTTTTGATCCAGTGCCTTCAAAAGAGATCCAATATTTGGTGTCTTCGTTGGGTTGAGAGACTAAGGCCTTTTTTTGAAGCCTACACTGGACCATGCAACAATAATGCCCGCTTCTGGCCTGGTTTCCTTCTCCTTCTTCGGTTAGGATTGTTTATTGTAGAAGTACACAAATACAATATAACACTAGTGGCAGGTATTTGTTTTCTGATCATACCTCTGGCCTGCATATTTCCCCATGGAGTTTACAAGAAGTGGCCACTAAATGTATTAGAGCTCTTGTTTGTATTGAATCTTGGTATTACATTTGTTGTGGTGCAATATGCTAGCAATTTTCACTCTGACCAAATAAAAACTCTTACATCTCAACTGGCTGCTCAATTGTCAACTTCTTTTGCATTCATCATGTTCCTTGGAATCTTGCTTTACCATATCTACCGGCGAATCAAAGGTACACCTGTGTGGAAAAAGCCAACTAAATTGGTTTCAGCTGGTGTAAAGAAGCTTCAGGTTGTGAAATTGAGGTGGTCGCACAAAGATGATGAAAGTGATGATGATGAAAAGGCACTTCTCCTACCCCAGCCGCTTCCTCCTGTAATCAAATTTCCCGAATATCAAGAGCCCTTGCTTGAAGACTGACAATTATCAAGCACATCGAATTTAATATAATAAACATTCTTACATATATAATCACATTGTAAAGTTTGTTAACATAGTCTATATGCGTACATAATCATATACATGCATGATGATTATTATTATTACTACGGTAGCTCATAGATAAACAGCAAATTGAATATTGTTATTACAAGATCAGACTGAGATTTTGAATAAGCCAGCATGGATGTTGATGTCATCATAGCTATAGTAATTGCCTGGTGCACATAGCCTGTGTTTACTGTATCTATCCGTGTCATCATATTATTATTATTGTGATACCATCTGTGCTACTGAGCTAGTTATTATACAACATTGATTGATCATAAGCTGTGTCTAAACTAAAGGTTGCAGTGCAGTTGTCATAAACCATGTCAAAATTACTTGCAATACAAATTGTGCTCCTACTATGGCTAATGTGTCAGTGCGATTCTATATCTGCTCAGGCTAATGTCATGGGATACTCTTCACTCTCCTCTCTAGAGCTTGTGATGAGCATTGCAGCCGTGTTGATCTTCAAGTGGCTTATAGCCAAATAGTCTATGTGAAACCCAATGTCACTGCTCCATGCCCCATGAGTGATAATTCAAGCTGCCACACACTGAGCTGGTACAGTCATAATGGCAGAGAGAGACTCTCGTCCAATGACACTGTGCACATGGTGATACTACTGAAAGGAACTCATATTTTGAACTCGACTGTACACATAGAGAATCATAAAGATCTGACTATCACAGGAGAGGATGGATACACCTTATCGTTTACCAATGATAAAGGCCAAACCCCACATCCAGTGACTTGGATTAACTGCACTTCATCAGCTGAGACAGGGATTGTATTCTTGAACTTTACAGATATAAAAATCCTCAGTCTTGGCTTTGACTCCTGTAGAACTAATGTTTCTTTTTTAGGATGGTAAAGTTGCAATAAAGAGAGTGGCAAATCTACTGCTGTGTATATACGCTGGTTTTACGGTTGGTTTAGGGCTACTAAAGGCCAAGGTAAGGAGGTGTGCATGTTATGCTGACGACCATTACCGAATCTACCATACTCTCTGCAGGCAGATGCTCTCTCAGCTCATCTTGAAGGACCACTAACTCAAATAACCAATGCATAGCTGCCATGATTATGGATCCATTGGGTTGTGTAACTTTATTACTATGCACTGCAGTGTGTGTCTCATTGTGAAAAACTAATAATAATAATAATTGTTATTCTTACCAGTGTGTCTGTATGCTATTCACCGTTCGGATGCCATTCGGAGTCCGAAAATGAAACACGAAAGAATTTTTGTCATACCCCATAGTTCAGTCTTATGAGCCATACTGGTACATGTCATGTAGAATGCATGGTGCATTGGGAAAAGTTTATGTATAGTCAATAATTGATAGTGTAGAACTAATGCTCATTGCTACGTGTTGAATGTAGGTTGTTAGTGAACTTGTCGACGTAGCAGTTTTGAAACAATTATTATTCAATTGAATAATAATATTGTTTCAAATAATAATATTGTTTCAAAACTGCTACGACAAGCTCACAATTGAATAATTGTTTCAAAACTGCTACGACAAGCTCACTAACGAACTTACATAGTCAATAATAATTATGATATTATAGTTGGCCATGGAGTTCATAGAAACTGTACCAGGGGTATTTTCTGAACAATATTCATCTGGACCTGGTATGGAATCATATTATTTCTATACTACATTATTATTGCAACCTGTTTATCTTACAGAATGAGAATAATATAATTATTATTCTTATTCTGTAAGATAACCAGTTTGCGATAATAGCTATAATATACAATGTCAGAATAGACTAAGTTTCAACATAGATGGTTTCATGCAGCAATTTTATACTTCTTATAATAATATTAGTATTATCATAGTTGCATCCAGTCAGTCGATCCCTTCAATAAAAACATTGCTGAACTCCATATACTGAAATCGTGTTCAAATCAGTCATGACTCAAAGAGTCGCCTTTCTACTGTCCTTACTGTTGTATCATCAATGTGGTCCAGCCTATGCTCAGGCTAATGTCATGGGATACTCTTCACTCTCCTCTCTAGAGCTTGTGATGAACATTGCAGCTATCGGTCTTCAAGTGGCTCACAGCCGAGTAGTCTATGTGACACCCAATGCTACTGCTCCATGCCCCAAGAGTGATGATTCAGGCTGCCACACACTGAGCTGGTACAGTCATAGTGACAGAGAGAGACTCTTGTCCAATGACACTGTGGTGAAACTGCTGAAAGGAATTCATACTTTAAACTCAACTATACACATAGTGAATCGCAAAAATCTAACTATCGCAGGAGAGGATGGTTACACCTTATCGTTTACTGATGACAGAGGTAAAACTCCACATCCAGTGACTTGGATTAACTGCACTTCATCTACAGAGACAGGGATTATAGTCCTGAACTCTATAGATATCAAATTCATGAATCTTGGCTTTGACTCCTGTGGAACTAATGTTTCTTTCAACTTGGGTGCTGGTGAATTCAACGTAAGTGCTGCCCTCTTTTTTGGAATGAGTTACAATGTGAGTATCAGTCAAGTGATTATTAACAATACGCATGGCAGTGGGTTGCACATGAATTGTGTCTTTGGTAATATCTGGATAAATGATTCTATTCTAGTTAGAGCATCGAAAGCGAGGGATGGAAGTCTAGGTGGTAATGCAAAGCTTTGGTTTGGGCAGAGCTCAAGATGCAAGAATCAGTGTAGCACAAAAATTGCAAACCTCAGAATTTTTCGATCATCGTTCATGCAAGGTCTTAAGCGTAGTATTGGAGTAGAAATTATCATTGACTGTCCTCAAGTGTACGTTCTCATGAATAACGTTAATGCTGTAAATAATACTGGAGGCAATATCGCACTAAGTCTGACCACATTTGATGGGTATGCTCCTACAAGTAGCAAGGTCTGTATTATTCATAGCATTATCAATGGTGGAAGGGCAAATACAGGAGGTGGAATCAGAGTTTGGTCTCGACATAATCGAGAAATGGAGAATACGTATAATATTGTAAACAGTAATAATAGTCACATGCACAGTGCTCTCCTTACAGTTCACAGTACAAATTTTAGCTTCAATTCAGCTAAAGAACGTGGCAGTGCAGTATACGTATCACATTATCAGAGTTACTGTATTGGATATTTTTGCCAAGTTGAAAAGGTGAAAGTTTTGTTTAAGAGCTGCTTGTTTGTCAATAATTTTGGGAATGGATCCGGAGCAGCAATGGAAATAAAGCAACATTTAACCTCTTCAGACTATTCACTGACTGTGCTTAGTGTTAGTCTTGATGGATGCTTGTTTAATGGAAATTCTGTGCAGAACAATAAGAGTGGTCCAATTGTTAATCTAATCATGACATACATGACAGTTTCCAATTCCAACTTTACAGATAATAATGGCAGTGCACTCACTTTATTGAAGAGTAGTCTCAATTTTCATGGTGAAATTAGGTTTGAAAACAATCATGCTGACTATGGAGCTGCTATGAGAGTTTGTGAAGCATCCCTTATTTCCCTAAGTAAAAACACACACATCTGGTTCACAAATAATACAGCTTTCTTTAAAGGTGGTGCTGTGTATACTCGTCAGTCCTGTGTTGATACAGTTCCCCCGTGTTTGTTTCAACCTCATCTGCATGAGAATGTATCCACTGAAGTGCTTTTGAAAACATTGAAACTTGTGTTCATAAACAACTCGGCTAGCATTGCTGGAGATGCAATTTATGGTGGGTCCCTTGATTACTGTTTCTTCATTGCCAGTTCAAAATTACTAAGTGATAATAATAATGTTACCGGTATTATGCTTCAGATGCTTAACATGTCTGGTCAAACGGGACCTTCGTGGGTGTCCTCCGATCCTCAAGGGGTGTGTTTTTGTGACGATAATGAGCAACCATCACGCAATCATAAATGTCATAAGGAACATCCCATGATAGAGGTATACCCGGGAGCGAAATTTAATGTATCCATGATTACTGTTGGTCAGATGAATGGATCAACTCCAGGAAGTATTATAGTATGGGAGGTGAATAGTGCCAAAATTAGGCACCATGCACTTTCCGGTCATAGAGTGTAGAGGAGGTATGTATTATGAAGTGGAGGGGGCATGTTTTGTGTAGTGGAGGCATGTTTAGTGAAGTGGAGGGGGTATATTTGGTGGAGTGGAGGGGGCATGTTTAGTGAAGTGGATAGTGCATATTTGGTGGAGTGGAGGGGGCATGTTTAGTGAAATGGAGGGGGTGTATTTGGTGGAGTGGAGGGGGCATGTTTAGTGAAGTGGAGGGGGTGTATTTGGTGGAGTGGAGGGGGCATGTTTAGTGAAGTGGATAGTGCATATTTGGTGGAGTGGAGGGGGCATGTTTAGTGAAATGGAGGGGGTGTATTTGGTGGAGTGGAGGGGGCATGTTTAGTGAAGTGGAGGGGGTGTATTTGGTGGAGTGGAGGGGGCATGTTTAGTGAAGTGGAGGGGGTGTATTTGATGGAGTGGAGGGGGCATGTTTAGTGAAGTGGAGGGGGTGTATTTGATGGAGTGGAGGGGGCATGTTTAATGAAGTGGAGGGGGCATGTTCTGTGTAGTGGAGGCATGTTTAGTGAAGTGGAGGGGGTATATTTGGTGTGGTGGAGGGGGTATGCAGAGTGCAGAAGGGTCTACGTTCAGAAGACTTATGAAGTAGAGGGGTGGGGCTGCGGATCTGCACATATGGAATGTCCCTTCCATCAGCTTAGAGTATCAACAACCAGCTCTGTTATTTTATCAGAGAATCCCTAAGGTTCAAAGTTCATAGTGTAATATTATGGACACACCCCTTGCGTCCCACCTTCTAACCGCATGCACAGAAGCTTCATCCTCCTCTGCATACCCCCTCCACCACACCAAATATACCCCCTCCACTTCATTAAACACGCCCCCTCCACTCCACCAAATACACCCCCTCCACTTCACTAAACATGCCCCCTCCACTCCACCAAATACACCCCCTCCACTTCACTAAACATGCCCCCTCCACTCCACCAAATACACCCCCTCCACTTCACTAAACATGCCCCCTCCACTCCACCAAATACACCCCCTCCACTTCACTAAACATGCCCCCTCCACTCCACCAAATATTATACCCCCTCCACTTCACTAAACATGCCTCCACTACACAAAACATGCCCCCTCCACTTCATAATACATACCTCCTCTACACTCTATGACCGGAAAGTGCATGGTGCCTAATTTTGGCACTATTCACCTCCCATATTATAGCAGCACTGGATAACAGTGATGAGGATGGTTCTGATAGTCTGATAGTTTACAGGGATAGAAATGCAAACAATAGCAAGTGTGAAAATATGACATTCATTTTAAAGTCAAAACGAAAGGCAAACATTCGTTTTTATACTGTACCAGCACTGACTGGTCCAAGAACATACGTACGTTCAAAATCTGCACAAGTGACAGTATCTCTCAAGCCTTGCCCTATTGGATTTTTTAAGAATGAGAATCATAGCTGCGATTGTAATCCAGTATTGTGTGAGATACACGGCTGTGTCACTGATCTGGTATGTAATATCAATAAACAAGAGATATCCGTATTTAATCATATATGGATTGGATGTCTGAAGAACTCTTCTTTGCAGTCTTGCAAGTTTGCCTTCAGTCACGGATGTCCATACTGCACTCCTGAGCCCACTGATGTCAGGACTGTAAATGTATTTCATTTGGATGACCAGTGCCTTCCAGGACGTACTGGTATCATGTGTGGCGGATGCAAACCTGGACTTAGTCGAATCCTGGAGCAATTTCGAGTGCCTGCTGGTTGTGTGAAATGTTCTAACACAAACTTAGCATTTCTTATTCCTTTATTCCTATTTTCAGGGATACTATTAGTGATTTTTCTCACAATTTTCAACATGACAGTAACTGAAGGAGCTATAAACGGTCTCATATTCTATACATCTATTGCTTATGCTCACCCAAACATTTTCCACACTAATCAACCAGCATTTCCGTGGATTTTTGTGTCTTGGCTCAACCTTGATTTGGGCTTTGAAATCTGTGCATACAATGGAATGACTGGTGCCCAATATATCTGGCTATTGTTTGGGTACATATTCTGTCTCATATGCACTCTGATCTTTATCATCTATCTGAGTCACAGATTTATACGTTTCACTAGACTGATTCAAAGAAATGCCATAAATGTTTTGGCTACTATCATTATTCTTGCTTACAACCGCGTACTGTTTGTATGCTATCATTCCCTTAACTATAATAAAATGGCATTTAACACAGATGCTTCTTTACACCCAAAATTTAAATTTGTATGGTCCTTTGATGGAAATATTCCTTATCTTGGACCCAGGCACATTCCATTGTTTATACTTGCTATATTTTTTTTACTAGTTGTACTGTTGTTAACATTTTCACTTCTTATGATCCAGTGCCTTCAAAAGAGATCCAATATTTGGTGTCTTCGTTGGGTTGAGAGACTAAGGCCTTTTTTTGAAGCCTACACTGGACCATGCAACGATAATGCCCGCTTCTGGCCTGGTTTCCTTCTCCTTCTTCGGTTAGTTTTCTTCAATGTGTCCGCACGAATAACTACGATGCCTCTATTGGCTGGTATTTGTTTTTTGATCATACCTCTGGCTTGCATATTTCCTCATGGAATTTACAAAAAGTGGCTATTAAACATCGTAGAGCTCTTGTTTGTATTGAATCTTGGTATTACGTTCCTTTTAGTACAGTTTGCTTACTCTTCTGATCACAGGCACACGAACCTTCGCAAGAGACAGGTTGCTCAGTTGTCAACTTCTTTCACATTATTCATGTTCTTTGGAATCTTGCTCTACCATATCTACAGGCGAATCAAAGGTACACCTGTGTGGAAAAAGCCAACTAAATTGGTTTCAGCTGGTGTGAAGAAGCTTCAGGTGATGAAATTGAGGTGGTCGCGCAAAGGTGATGAAAGTGATGATGAAAAGGCACTTCTCCTACCCCAGCCGCTTCCTCCTGTAATCAAGTTTCCCGAGTATCGAGAGCCCCTGCTTGAAGACTGACAATTATCAAGCACATCGAGAACAAACATTCTTATATATACAATCACATTACAAAGTTTGTTAACATAGTTTATATGCGTACATAATTATATACATGCATGATGATTATTATTATTACTATGGTAGCTCATAGATAAACAGCAAATAGAATGTTGTTATCACAAGATCAGACTGAGATTTTGAATAAGCCAGCGTGGATGTTGATGTCATCATAGCTATAATAATTGCTTGGTGCATAGAGTCTGTGTTTACTCTATCTATCTGTGTCATCACATGATACCATCTGTGTTATTGAGCTAATTGTTATACAACATTGATTGATCATAAGCTGTATCTAAACTGAAGGTTGCTGCAGCAGTGTAGTTGTCATAAACCATGTCAAAATTACTTGCAATACAAATTATGCTCCTACTATGGCTAATGTGTCAGTGCAATTCTATATCTCCTCAGGCTAATGTCATGAAATACTCTTCATTCTCCTCTCTAGAGCTTGTGATGAGCATTGGAGCTGTTGGTCTTCAAGTGGCTTACAGCCAAGTAGTCTATGTGAAACCCAATGCCACTGCTCAATGCCCCAAGAGTGATAATTCAAGCTGCCACACACTGAGCTGGTACAGTCATAGTGACAGAGAGAGACTCTTGTCCAATGACACTGTGCACATGATGATACTACTGAAAGGAACTCATATTTTGAACTCGACTCTACACATAGAGAATCATAAAGATCTGACTATCGCAGGAGAGGATGGATACACCTTATCGTTTACCAATGATGGAGGCCAAACTCCACATCCAGTGACTTGGATTAACTGCACTTCATCAGCGGAGACAGGGATTGTATTCTTGAACTCTACAGATATCAAAATCATGAATCTTGGCTTTGACTCCTGTGGAACTAATGCTGCTTTCAACTCAGGTGCTGGTGAATTCAACGTAAGTGCTGCCCTCTTTTTTGGAATGAGTTACAATGTGAGTATCAGTCAAGTGATTATTAACAATACATACGGCAGTGGGTTGCACATGAATTGTGTCTTTGGTAATATCTGGATAAATGATTCTATTCTAGTTAGAGCATCGAAGGAAAGAGACGGAAGGCTAGGTGGTAATGCAAGGCTTTGGTTTGAGCAGAGCTCAAGATGCAAGCATCAGTGTAGTACAAAAATTGCAAACCTCAGAATTTTTCGATCATGGTTCATGTAGCAAGGTCCACATTATTCACAGCATTATCAATGGTGGAAAGGCAAATACAGGAGGTGGAATCAGAGTTAGGTCTCAACATAATCAAGAAAGGGAGCATACACACATTGTCAACAGTGATAATAATCACATGCACAGTGCTCTTCTTACAGTTCGCAATACAAGTTTTAGCTTCAATTCAGCTATAGAACATGGTGGTGCAGTTCATATATCACACCATCAGAGTTACTGTATTGGATATTTTTGTCAAGTTGAAAATGTAAAAATTTTGTTTAAGAACTGCTCGTTTATCAACAATTTTGGGAATGGAGCAGCAATAGAGACAAAGCAGCATTTAACTTCTGCAGACTATTCACTGACAGTACTTAGTGTGAGTCTTGATGGGTGCTTATTTCAAGGAAATTCTGTGTGCAACAATAAGAGTGGTCCCATCGTTAACTTGATAACAACATATATGACAATTTCCAACTCCAACTTTACAGATAATAATGGCAGTCCACTCACTTTATTGAAGAGTGGTCTCAATTTTCATGGTGAAATTAGGTTTGAAAACAATCATGCTGATTATGGAGCTGCTTTGAGAATTTATGAAGCGTCACTTATTTCCCTAAGCAAAAATACAAACATCTGGTTCACAAACAATATAGCTTTCTTTAAAGGTGGTGCTGTGTACACTTATCAGTCCTGTGTTGATACAGTTCCCCCGTATTTGTTTCAACTTCTCATGCACGAGAATGTATCCACCGAATTACTTGTGAAAATATTGAAACTAGAGTTCGTAAACATCTCAGCTAGCATTGCTGGAGATACCCTTGATTGCTGTTTCTTTATTGCCAATTTCTCCAAAATGCAAAGTGATACCATGCTTCTGATGCTCAACATGTCTGGTCAAATGGGACCCTCGTGGGTGTCCTCCGATCCCCAAGAGCTATGTTTTTGTGACGATAATGAGCAACCATCACGCAACTATATATGCCCTAAAGAACACCCCATGATAGAGGTATACCCGGGACAGAGATTTAGTGTATCCATGACTACTGTTGGTCAGATGAATGGCACGATATCAGGAAGTAATGTAGCAATACTGGATGACAGTGACAAGGATGATTCTGACAGGCTGATAGTTTACCGAGGTGAACGTGCAAGCAGTAGCAAGTGTGAAAAGATGAAATTCATTTTGCAGTCGAAACGAAAGCGTGTAAACATTCTCTTTGATACCGTACCAGCACTGACTGGTCCAAAAACATACGTACGTTCACAATCTGCACAAGTTACAGTATCTCTCAAGCCTTGCCCTATTGGATTTTTTAAGAATGAGAATCATAGCTGCGATTGTAATCCTGTATTTTGTGCCGTTGATCGGGTATGTGATATTGATAAGCAAGAGATATCTATGCATCACCGCATATGGATTGGATGCCTAAAGAATTCTTCTTTACAGTCTTGTGAGTTTGCTTTCGGTCATGGTTGTAGGTACTGCACTATTGAGTCCACTGAGTACAGGGCTGTAAGTGTATTTCATTTGGATGACCAGTGTCTTCCAGGACATACTGATGTCATGTGTGGTGCATGCAAACCTGGACTTAGTCGAATCCTGGAGCAATTTCGAGTGCCTGCTGGTTGTAAGAAATGTTCTAACACAAACTTAGCTTTTCTCATTCCTTTAGTCCTCTTTTCAGGGATAATATTAGTGATTTTTCTTACAATTTTCAACACGACAGTCACTGAAGGAGCTGTAAATGGTCTCATATTCTATTCATCTGTTGCTTATGCTCAGCCTAAATTTTTCCATACTGATCAGCCAGCATTTTTCCCCTGGATATTTATATCTTGGCTCAACCTTGATTTGGGCTTTGAAATCTGTGCTTACAATGGAATGACTGGCTACCAGTACATCTGGTTGTCATTTGGGTACATATTCTGTCTTATATGCACCCAAGTCATTATCATCTGTCTGAGTCACAAATTCATATCATTCACGAGGTTGGTTCGAAGAAATACGACGAATGTTTTGGCAACTATTACTACTCTTGCTTACAGCCGTGTGATATTTGTTTGCTATCACTCTCTTAAGGGTCAATTCGTGCTTGTGATTTCTAATGGTTCACAAGTTAACAAAAAATGTGTATGGTCCTTTGATGGAAATATGCCTTATCTTGGATCCAAGCACATTCCATTGTTTATACTTGCTATAATTTGTTTGTTAGTTTTGCTTTGGTTCACATTTTCACTTCTTATGATCCAGTGCCTTCAAAAGAGATCCAATATTTGGTGTCTTCGTTGGGTTGAGAGACTAAGGCCATTTTTTGAAGCCTACACTGGACCATGCAACAATAATGCCCGCTTCTGGCCTGGTTTCCTTCTCCTTCTTCGGTTAGGATTGTTTATTATTGAAATACAACAATACAATGTAATACTAGCAGCAGGTCTTTGTTTTCTGATCATATCTCTGGCCTGCATATTTCCCCATGGAGTTTACAAGAAGTGGCCACTAAACGTATTAGAGCTCTTGTTTGTATTGAACCTTGGTATTACATTTGTCGTGGTGCAATTTGCTGGCAATTCTCGCTCTGATCGGATAAAAACTCTTATAACTGGACTGGCTGCTCAATTGTCAACTTCTTTCGCATTAATCATGTTCTTTGGAATCTTGCTCTACCATATCTACAGGCGAATCAAAGGTACACCTGTGTGGAAAAAGCCAACAAAATTGGTTTCAGCTGGTATGAAGAAGCTTCAGGCTGTGAAATTGAAGTGGTCGCACAAAGATGATGAAAGTGATGATGAAAAGGCACTTCTCCTACCCCAGCCACTTCCTCCTGTAATCAAGTTTCCCGAGTATCGAGAGCCCCTGCTTGAAGATTGATGATGATCAGGCACATTGAACCTGTACAATTAGTATAACAGTCTTACGATAACAATAACAATGACAGATATCATGCACATACGGAGTCCACATGTAATCATGTAGTTTAATTTATTGTGATGTAAGTTGATTATTGTTGGCAATTCTTCTGTTTATAATTGTAATATTTTTTTTATTTCTTAGCTATATAAACACATACAGAAATCGATTAATCCAGTGGTTGGTATCATTGAAGGGTGGATAAGTTGAATCATAGTTGTTGTGGCATGCAGTATAATAATCCAGCAAACTAGCTATTTGTGTCATAGTATGCCTTAGGGGCCTTTTCCAAAGTCCTTGTGGAAAAATTAACGTCATTATGACGTTAACATTTTACCCCCCTCCCCCCTCTCTTAACGTCACAGCATTTCAACATAGATTCAATACTGAAACTCTGATTCTGCTGTATTTAGCCTATACACATTCGGTATTCACTTGCATTCTACAGTGCTAGCTATGTCTTCATGGATTCATTGCATGCCTGTGCTTCTTTTGCAGTTTCTTGCTTGCCTGTAACTACGTGCACACTTTTAGCTATGTAGTGCTTGCTACAGCTGTCACAAAAAATGCAAATTTTGACACAGCTGGAGGTGTGTCTAGACATGTTCAACCACGAGAATGCATAATCAAAGTATACAAACAAGAGATAATCGCATCTACTGTACATCCCTACGCTTGCTTTTCTGGTTGACTTATTTGTTGAGTGCGGTATATGGAAGACGTTTGTGCAGGTTGTTCGGTTTGGGTTTGGGTTGATTCAACTTATTCACCCTTCAATGATACCAACCACTGGATTAATCGATTTCTGTATGTGTTTATATAGCTAAGAAATAAAAATATTACAATTATAAACAGAAGAATTGCCAACAATAATCAACTTACATCACAATAAATTAAACTACATGATGATGAAAGTGATGATGAAAAGGCACTTCTCCTACCCCAGCCGCTTCCTCCTGTGATCAAGTTTCCCGAGTATCGAGAGCTCCTGCTTGAAAATTGATGATGATCAAGTATATCGAACCTAGTATAACAAACATTCTTACACATAGCATTACAGAGTTTGTTAACATAGTCTATATGCGTACATAATCATATACATGCATGATGATTATTATTATTACTATGGTAGCTCATAGATAAACAGCAAATTGAATATTGTTATTACAAGATCAGACTGAGATTTTGAATAAGCCAGCATGGATGTTGATGTCATCATAGCTATAGTAATTGCCTGGTGCACATAGCCTGTGTTTACTGTATCTATCCGTGTCATCATAATAATATTATTATTGTGATACCATCTGTGCTACTGAGCTAGTTATTATACAACATTGATTGATCATAAGCTGTGTCTAAACTAAAGATTGCAGTGCAGTTGTCATAAACCATGTCAAAATTACTTGCAATACAAATTGTGCTCCTACTATGGCTAATGTGTCAGTGCGATTCTATATCTGCTCAGGCTAATGTCATGGGATACTCTTCACTCTCCTCTCTAGAGCTTGTGATGAGCATTGCAGCCGTGTTGATCTTCAAGTGGCTTATAGCCAAATAGTCTATGTGAAACCCAATGTCACTGCTCCATGCCCCATGAGTGATAATTCAAGCTGCCACACACTGAGCTGGTACAGTCATAATGGCAGGGAGAGACTCTCGTCCAATGACACTGTGCACATGGTGATACTACTGAAAGGAACTCATATTTTGAACTCGACTGTACACATAGAGAATCATAAAGATCTGACTATCACAGGAGAGGATGGATACACCTTATCGTTTATCAATGACAAAGCCAAACTCCACATCCAGTGACTTGGATTAACTGCACTTCATCAGCGGAGACAGGGATTGTAGCTATTCTTGAGCTTTACAGATATAAAAATCCTCAGTCTTGGCTTTGACTCCTGTAGAACTAATGTTTCTTTTTTAGGATGGTAAAGTTGCAATAAAGAGAGTGGCAAATCTACTGCTGTGTATATATGCTGGTTCTATGGTCGGTTTAGGGCACCTAAAGGCTAAGGTAAGCAGGTTTGCAGGTTATACTGACGACCATTACCGAATCAACCATACTCTCTGCAGGCAGATGCTCTCTCAGCTCATCTTGAAGGACCACTAACTCAAATAACCAATGCATAGCTGCCATAATAATGGACCCATTGGGCTGTGTAACTTTATTATGCACTGTGGTGTGTTGTGGTGTGTGTCTCATTGTGAAAAACTAATAATAATAATTGTTATTCTTGCCAGTGTGTCCGTATGCTATATTGTCCGTTCGGAGTCCGAAAATGAAACACGAAAGAATTTTTTTGTCATACCCCATAGTTCAGTCTTATGAGCCATACTGGTACATGTCATGTAGAATGCATGGTGCATTGGGAAAAGTTTAAGCATAGTCAATAATAGATAGTGTAGAACTAATGTTCATTGCTACATGTTGAATGTAGGTTGTTAGTGAACCTGTTGACGTAGCAGTTTTGAAACAATTATTATTCAATTGAATAATAATATTGTTTCAAATAATAATATTGTTTCAAAACTGCTACGACAAGCTCACAATTGAATAATTGTTTCAAAACTGCTACTACAAGCTCACAATTGAATAATTGTTTCAAAACTGCTACGACAAGCTCACTTACAAACCTACATAGTCAATAATAATATATTATTATGATATTATAGTTGGCCATGGAGTTCATAGAAACTGTACCAGGGGTATTTCTGAACAATATTCATCTGGACCTGGTACGGAATCATATTTCTATACTACATTATTATTGCAACCTGTTTATCTTACAGAATGAGAATATAATTATTATTCTTATTCTGTAAGATAACCAGTTTGAGATAATAGCTATAACATACAATGTCAGAATAGACTAAGTTTCAACATAGATGGTTTCATGTAGCAGTTTTATACTTCTTATAATAATATTAGTATTATCATAGTTGCATCCAGTCAGTCGATCCCTTCAATAAAAACATTGCTGAACTCCATATACTGAAATCGTGTTCAAATCAGTCATGATTCAAAGAGTCGCCTTTCTACTGTCCTTACTGTTGTATCATCAATGTGGTCCAGCCTATGCTCAGGCTAATGTCATGGGATACTCTTCACTCTCCTCTCTAGAGCTTGTGATGAGCATTGCAGCTATTGGTCTTCAAGTGGCTCACAGCCGAGTAGTCTATGTGACACCCAATGCCACTGCTCCATGCCCCATGAGTGATGATTCAGGCTGCCACACACTGAGCTGGTACAGTCATAGTGACAGAGACAGACTCTTGTCCAATGACACCATGGTGAAACTGCTGAAAGGAATTCACATTTTAAACTCAACTATACACATAGAGAATCGTAAAAATCTAACTATCAAAGGTCCTGGAGAGGATGGTTACACCTTATCGTTTACTGATGACAGAGGTAAAACTCCACATCCAGTGACTTGGATTGACTGCACTTCATCTGCAGACACAGGGATTATAGTCCTGAACTCTACAGATATCAAATTCATGAATCTTGGCTTTGACTCCTGTGGAACTAATGCTGCTTTCGACTCGGGTGCTGGTGAATTCAACGTAAGTGCTGCCCTCTTTTTTGGAATTAGTTACAATGTGAGCATCATTCAAGTGATTATTAACAATACACACGGCAGTGGGTTGCACATGAATTGTGTCTTTGGTAATATCTGGATAAAAGATTCTGTTCTAGTTAGAGCATCGAAAGCGAGGGATGGAAGTCTAGGTGGTAATGCAAAGCTTTGGTTTGGGCAGAGCTCGAGATGCAAGAATCAGTGTAGCACAAAAATTGCAAACCTCAGAATTTTTCGATCGTCATTCATACAAGGTCTTAAGCGTAGTATTGGAGTAGAAATTATCATCGACTGTCCTCAAGTGTATGTTCTCATGAGTAACGTTAATGCTGTAAATAATACTGGAGGCAATATCGCACTAAGTCTGACCTCCTTTGATGGGTATGCTCCTACAAGTAGCAAGGTCTGTATTATTCATAGCATTATCAATGGTGGAAGGGCAAATACAGGAGGTGGAATCAGAGTTTGGTCTCGACATAATCGAGAAATGGAGAATACGTATAATATTGTAAACAGTAATAATAGTCACATACACAGTGCTCTCCTTACAGTTCACAGTACAAATTTTAGCTTCAATTCAGCTAAAGAACGTGGCAGTGCAGTATACGTATCACATTATCAGAGTTACTGTATTGGATATTTTTGCCAAGTTGAAAAGGTGAAAGTTTTGTTTAAGAGCTGCTTGTTTGTCAATAATTTTGGGAATGGATCCGGAGCAGCAATGGAAATAAAGCAACATTTAACCTCTTCAGACTATTCACTGACTGTGCTTAGTGTTAGTCTTGATGGATGCTTGTTTAATGGAAATTCTGTGCAGAACAATAAGAGTGGTCCAATTGTTAATCTAATCATGACATACATGACAGTTTCCAATTCCAACTTTACAGATAATAATGGCAGTGCACTCACTTTATTGAAGAGTAGTCTCAATTTTCATGGTGAAATTAGGTTTGAAAACAATCATGCTGACTATGGAGCTGCTTTGAGAGTTTGTGAAGCATCCCTTATTTCCCTAAGTAAAAACACACACATCTGGTTCACAAATAATACAGCTTTCTTTAAAGGTGGTGCTGTGTATACTCGTCAGTCCTGTGTTGATACAGTTCCCCCGTGTTTGTTTCAACCTCATCTGCATGAGAATGTATCCACTGAAGTGCTTTTGAAAACATTGAAACTTGTGTTCATAAACAACTCGGCTAGCATTGCTGGAGATGCAATTTATGGTGGGTCCCTTGATTACTGTTTCTTCATTGCCAGTTCAAAATTACTAAGTGATAATAATAATGTTACCGGTATTATGCTTCAGATGCTTAACATGTCTGGTCAAACGGGACCTTCGTGGGTGTCCTCCGATCCTCAAGGTGTGTGTTTTTGTGACGATAATGAGCAACCATCACGCAATCATAAATGTCATAAGGAACATCCCATGATAGAGGTATACCCGGGAGCGAAATTTAATGTATCCATGATTACTGTTGGTCAGATGAATGGATCAACTCCAGGAAGTATTATAGCAACACTGGATGACAGTGATGAGGATGGTTCTGATAGTCTGATAGTTTACAGGGATAGAAGTGCAAACAATAGCAAGTGTGAAAATATGACATTCATTTTAAAGTCAAAACGAAAGGCAAACATTCGTTTTTATACTGTACCAGCACTGACTGGTCCAAGAACATACGTACGTTCACAATCTGCACAAGTGACAGTATCTCTCAAGCCTTGCCCTATTGGATTTTTTAAGAATGAGAATCATAGCTGCGATTGTAATCCAGTATTGTGTGAGATACACGGCTGTGTCACTGATCTGGTATGTAATATCGATAAACAAGAGATATCCGTATTTAATCATATATGGATTGGATGTCTGAAGAACTCTTCTTTGCAGTCTTGCGAGTTTGCCTTCAGTCACGGATGTACATACTGCACTCCTGAGCCCACTGATGTCAGGGCTGTAAATGTATTTCATTTGGATGACCAGTGCCTTCCAGGGCGTAGAGGTATCATGTGTGGTGCATGCAAACCTGGACTTAGTCGAATTATGGAGCAATTTCGGGTGCCTGCTGATTGTATGAAATGTTCTAACACAAACTTAGCATTTCTTATTCCTTTATTTTTATTCTCAGGGATACTATTAGTGATCTTTCTCACAATTTTCAACATGACAGTAACTGAAGGAGCTATAAACGGTCTCATATTCTATTCATCTATTGCTCATGCTCACCCGAACATTTTCCGCGCTAATCAACCAGCATTTCTGTGGATTTTTGTATCTTGGCTCAACCTTGATTTGGGCTTTGAAATATGTGCTTACAATGGAATGACTGGTGCCCAGTACATCTGGCAATCGTTCGGATACATATTCTGTCTCATATGTACTCTAATCATTATCATCTATCTGAGTCACAGATTCATACGTTTCACTAGACTGATTCAAAGAAATGCCATAAATGTTTTGGCTACTATCATTATTCTTGCTTACAATCGTGTACTGCTTGTATGCTATCATTCTCTTAGCTATAATAAAGTGGCATTTAACACAGATGCTTCTTTACACCCAAAATTTAAATTTGTATGGTCCTTTGATGGAAATATTCCTTATCTTGGACCCAGGCACATTCCATTGTTTATATTTGCTATATTTTTTTTACTAGTTGTGCTGTTGTTAACATTTTCACTCCTTATGATCCAGTGCCTTCAAAAGAGATCCAATATTTGGTGTCTTCGTTGGGTTGAGAGACTAAGGCCTTTTTTTGAAGCCTACACTGGACCATGCAACGATAATGCCCGCTTCTGGCCTGGTTTCCTTCTCCTTCTTCGGTTAGTTTTATTCAATGTGTCCGCACGAATAACTACGATGCCTCTATTGGCTGGTATTTGTTTTTTGATCATACCTCTGGCTTGCATATTTCCTCATGGAATTTACAAAAAGTGGCTATTAAACATCGTAGAGCTCTTGTTTGTATTGAATCTTGGTATTACGTTCCTTGTAGTACAGTTTGCTTACGCTTCTGATCACAGGCACACGAACCTTCGCAAGAGACAGGTTGCTCAGTTGTCAACTTCTTTCACATTATTCATGTTCTTTGGAATCTTGCTCTACCATATCTACAGGCGAATCAAAGGTACACCTGTGTGGAAAAAGCCAACTAAGTTGGTTTCAGCTGGTGTGAAGAAGCTTCAGGTGATGAAATTGAGGTGGTCGCGCAAAGACGATGAAAGTGATGATGAAAAGGCACTTCTCCTACCCCAGCCCCTTCCTCCTGTAATCAAGTTTCCCGAGTATCGAGAGCCACTGCTTGAAGATTGATGATGATCAAGCACATCAAACCTACACTGTAGTATAACAAACATTCTTATACATACATTCACATTACAAAGTTTGTTAACATAGTCTATATGCGTACATAATTATATACATGCATGATTATGATTATTATTATTACTATGGTAGCTCATAGATAAACAGGAAATAGAATGTTGTTATCACAAGATCAGACTGAGATTTCAAATAAGCCAGCATGGATGTTGATGTAATCATAGCTATAGTATTTGCCTGGTGCATATATTAGCCTATGTTTACTGCACACATCTATTCGTGTCATCACATGATACCATCTGTATTACTGAGCTAATTATATTGATTGATCATAAGTTGTGTCTAAACTAAAGGTCGCTGCAGTTGTCATAAACCATGTCAAAATTACTTGCAATACAAATTATGCTCCTTCTATGGCTGATGTATCAATATGATTCTATATCTGCTCAGGCTAATGTCATGGAATACTCTTCACTCTCCTCTCTAGAGCTTGTGACGAGCATTGCAGCTGTCGGTCTTCAAGTGGCTTACAGCCAAGTAGTCTACGTGACACCCAATGCCACTATTCCATGCCCTAAGAGTGATGATTCAGGCTGCCACACACTGAGCTGGTACAGTCATAGTGACAGAGAGAGACTCTTGTCCAATGACACTGTGCACATGGTGATACTACTGAAAGGAATTCATATTTTGAATTCGACTCTACACATAAAGAATCATAAAGATCTTACTATCACAGGAGAAGATGGATACACCTTATCATTTACCAATGACAGAGGCCAAACTCCACATCCAGTGACTTGGATTAACTGCACTTCATCAGCGGAGACAGGTATTGTATTCTCGAACTCTACAGATATCAAAATCATGAATCTTGGCTTTGACTCCTGTGGAACTAATGCTGCTTTCAACTCCAGTGCTGGTGAATTCAACGTAAGTGCTGCCCTCTTTTTTGGAATGAGTTACAATGTGAGTATCAGTCAATTGATTATTAACAATACATATGGAAATGGGTTGCACATGAATTGTGTCTTTGGTAATATCTGGATAAATGATTCTGTTCTAGTTAGAGCATCAAAAGCAAGGGATGGAAGGCTAGGTGGTAATGCAAGGCTTTGGTTTAGGCAGAGCTCAAGCTGCAAGCATCAGTGTAGCACAAAAATTGCAGACCTCAAAATTTTTCGATCATCATTCATGCAAGGTCTTAAGGGTAGTATTGGAGTAGAAAGTATCATTGACTGTCCTCAAGTGTATGTTCTCATGAGTAACATTAATGCTGTAAATAATACTGGAGGCAATATTGCACTAAGTCTGACCACATTTGACGGGTATGCTCCTACAACAAGTAGCAAGGTCCATATTATTCACAGCATTATCAATGGTGGAAGGGCAAATACTGGAGGTGGAATCAGAGTTAGGTCTCGACTTAATCGAGAAAGAGAGCATACACACATTGTCAACAGTAATAATAGTCATATGCACAGTGCTCTTCTTAAGGTTCACAATACAAGTTTTAGCTTCAATTCAGCTATAGAACGTGGCGGTGCAGTATACATATCACACCATCAGAGTTACTGTATAGGATATTTTTGCCAAGTTGAGAATGTAAAAATTTTGTTTAAGAACTGCTCGTTTGTCAACAATTTTGGGAATGGAGCAGCAATGGAAACAAAGCAACATTTAACTTCTGCAGACTATTCACTGACAGTGCTTAGTGTGAGTCTTGATCGATGCTTATTTCACGGGAATTCTGTGCACAACAATAAGAGTGGTCCAATTGTTAATCTAATCATGACATACATGACAATTTCTGACTCCAGCTTTATGGATAATAATGGCAGTGCACTTACTTTATTGAAGAGTAGTCTTAATTTCCATGGTGATATTAGGTTTGCAAACAACCATGCTGATTATGGAGCTGCTTTGAGAGTTTGTGAAGCGTCACTTATTTCTCTACAATTTAATAACACACATATCTCATTCACAAACAATACAGCTTTCTTTAAAGGTGGTGCTGTATACACACAGCATCAGTCCTGTGTTGATACAGTTCCCCCGTGTTTGTTTCAACCTCACATACACAAGAATGTATCCACTGAATCACTTGCAGAAGCATTGAAACTGGCAATTAAGTTCATAAACAACTCGGCTAGCATTGCTGGAGATGCAATTTATGGTGGATCCCTTGATTACTGTTTCTTTATTGCCAATGTCTCCAAAATGCAAAGTGATAACATGCTTCAGATGCTTAACATGTCTGGTCAAACGGGACTTTCGTGGGTGTCCTCCGATCCTCAAGGGGTGTGCTTTTGTGACAATAATGAGCAACCATCACGCAACTATGAATGTCGTAAGGAACACCCCATGATAGAGGTATACCCGGGAGAGAGATTTAATGTATCCATGATTACTGTTGGTCAGATGAATGGCGCGACACCAGGAAGTATTATATCAACACTTAATGACAGTGACATTGATGGTTCTGATAGACTAATAGTTCACAGGGTAAGAAGTACAACTAGTAGCAAGTATGAAAATATGACGTTCATTTTGCAGTCTAAACGGAAGCTTATCAACATTCTCTTTGATACCGTACCCTCACTGACTGGTCCAAAAACATACGTACGTTCACAATCTGCACAAGTTACAGTATCTCTCAAGCCTTGCCCTATTGGATTTTTTAAGAATGTGAATCATAGCTGCAAGTGTAATCCTGTATTTAATGCCGTTGATCGGATATGTGATATTGATAAGCAAGAGATATCTATGCATTACCGCATATGGATTGGATGTCTGAAGATCTCTTCTTTACAGTCTTGTGAGTTTGCTTTCGGTCACGGTTGTGGGTACTGCACTATTGATTACACTGGGCCCAGGACTGTAAGTGTATTTCATTTGGATGACCAATGTCTTCCAGGGCGTACTGGTGTTTTGTGTGGTGCATGCAAACCTGGACTTAGTCGAATGCTGGAGCAATTTCGGGTGCCTGCTGATTGTATGAAATGTTCTAACATAAACTTAACATTTCTCATTCCTTTATTCCTATTCTCAGGGATAATATTAGTGATTTTTCTTACAATTTTCAACATGACAGTCACTGAAGGAGCTGTAAATGGTCTCATATTCTATTCATCTGTTGCTTATGCTCACCCTAGATTTTTCCGCACTGACAATCCAGTATTTTTCCCATGGATATTTGTATCTTGGCTCAACCTTGATTTGGGCTTTGAAATCTGTGCTTACAATGGAATGACTGGCTACCAGTACATCTGGTTGTCATTTGGGTACATATTCTGTCTCATATTCACTCTAATCTTTATCATCTATCTTAGTCAGAAATTCATATCTTTTACGAGGTTGGTTCGAAGAAATGCCACGAGTGTTTTGGCGACTATTATTACTCTTGCTTATAGCCGTGTGATATTTTTTTCTTATCACTCTCTTAAGTGTGGATCCATGCTTGTGATTTCTAATGGTTCACATGTTGATAAAAAACTTGTATGGTTCTTTGATGGAAATATTCCTTATCTTGGACCCAAGCACATTCCATTGTTTATACTTGGTATCATTTGTTTGTTAGTTTTGCTTTGGTTCACATTTTCACTTCTTATGATCCAGTGCCTTCAAAAGAGATCCAACATTTGGTGTCTTCGTTGGGTTGAGAGACTAAGGCCATTTTTTGAAGCCTACACTGGACCTTGCAACAATAATGCCCGCTTCTGGCCTGGTTTCCTTCTCCTTCTTCGGTTAGGATTGTTTATTGCAGACGTACATGAATACAATGTAACACTAGTGGCAGGTATTTGTTTTCTGATCATACCTCTGGCCTGCATATTTCCCCATGGAGTTTACAAAAAGTGGCCACTAAACGTATTAGAGCTCTTGTTTGTATTGAATCTTGGTATTACATTTGTCGTGGTACAATATGCTGGCTATTCTCGCTCCTATCAGATAAAAACTCTTAGATCTCGACTGGCCACTCAATTGTCAACTTGTTTCACATTAATCATGTTCTTTGGAATCTTGCTCTACCATATCTACAGGCGAATCAGAGGTACACCTGTGTGGAAAAAGCCAACTAAATTGGTTTCAGCTGGTGTAAAGAAGCTTCAGGTTGTGAAACTGAGGTGGTCGCACAAAGATGATGAAAGTGATGATGATGAAAAGGCACTTCTTTTACCCCAGCCCCTTCCTCCTGTAATCAAGTTTCCCGAGTATCGAGAGCCCCTGCTTGAAGATTGACAATTATCAAGCACATTGAAAACAAACATTCTTATACATGCAATCACATTACAAAGTTTGTTAACATAGTCTATATGCGTACATAATTATATACATGCATGATGATTATTATTATTACTATGGTAGCTCATAGATAAACAGCAAATTGAATATTGTTATCACAAGATCAGACTGAGATTTTGAATAAGCCAGCGTGGATGTTGATGTCATCATAGCTATAATAATTGCCTGGTGCATATAGCCTGTGTTTACTGTATCTATATATCCGTGTTATCATATTATGATACCATCTGTATTATTTTATTATACAACATTGATTGATCATAAGCTGTGTCTAAACTAAAGGTTGCTGCTGCAGTGTAGTTGTCATAAACCATGTCAAAATTACTTGCAATACAAATTATGCTCCTTCTATGGCTAATGTGTCAGTGCGATTCTATATCTGCTCAGGCTAATGTCATGGGATACTCTTCACTCTCCTCTCTAGAGCTTGTGATGAGCATTGCAGCTGTTGGTCTTCAAGTGGCTCACAGCCGAGTAGTCTACGTGACACCCAATGCCACTGCTCCATGTCCCAAGAGTTATAATTCAAGCTGCCACACACTGAGCTGGTACAGTCATAGTGACAGAGAGAGACTCTTGTCCAATGACACTGTGCACATGGTGATACTACTGAAAGGAATTCATATTTTAAACTCGACTGTACACATAGAGAATCATAAAGATCTGACTATTGCAGGAGAGGATGGATACACCTTATCGTTTACCAATGACAAAGGCCAAACTCCACATCCAGTGACTTGGATTAACTGCACTTCATCAGCAGAGGCAGGGATTGTATTCTTGAACTCTACAGATATCAAAATCGTGAATCTTGGCTTTGACTCCTGTGGAACTAATGTTGCTTTCAACTCCGGTGCTGGTGAATTCAACGTAAGTGCTGCCCTCTTTTTTGGAATGAGTTACAATGTGAATATCAGTCAAGTGATTATTAACAATACGCATGGCAGTGGGTTGCACATGAATTGTGTCTTTGGTAATATCTGGATAAATGATTCTATTCTAGTTAGAGCATCGAAGGAAAGAGATGGAAGGCTAGGTGGTAATGCAAAGCTTCAATGGTTTGGGCAGAGCTTGAGATGCAAGAATCAGTACAGCACAAAAATTGCAAACCTCAGAATTTTTCGATCATCATTCATGCAAGGGCTTAATCGTAGTATTGGTATAGAAATTATCATTGACTGTCCTCAAGTGTATGTTCTCATGAGTAACATTAATGCTGTAAATAATACTGGAGGCAATATCGCACTAAGTCTGACCACATTTGACAGGCATGCTCCTACAAATAGCAAGGTCTATATTTTTCACAGCATTATCAATGGTGGAAGGGCAAACACAGGAGGTGGAATCAGAGTTAGGTCTCGACATAATCAAGAAAGGGAGAGTATGCACATTGTCAACAGTGATAATAATCACATGCACAGTGTTCTTCTTACAGTTTGCAATACAAGTTTTAGCTTCAATTCAGCTATAGAACGTGGCGGTGCAGTTCATATATCACACCATCAGAGTTACTGTATTGGATATTTTTGTCAAGTTGAAAATGTAAAAATTTTGTTTAAGAACTGCTCGTTTATCAACAATTTTGGGAATGGAGCAGCAATAGAGACAAAGCAGCATTTAACTTCTGCAGACTATTCACTGACAGTGCTTAGTGTGAGTCTTGATGGGTGCTTGTTTCAAGGAAATTCTGTGTGCAACAATAAGAGTGGTCCGATCGTTAACTTGATAACAACATATATGACGATTTCCAACTCCAACTTTACAGATAATGATGGCAGTACACTCACTTTATTGAAGAGTGGTCTTAATTTCCACGGTGATATTAGGTTTGAAAATAATCATGCTGATTATGGAGCTGCATTGAGAATTTATGAAGCGTCACTTATTTCCCTCAGTAAAAATACACACATCTGGTTCACAAACAATACAGCTTTCTTTAAAGGTGGTGCTGTGTACACTTATCAGTCCTGTGTTGATACAGTTCCCCCGTATTTATTTCAACTTCTCATGCACGAGAACGTATCCACTAAATTACTTGTGAAAATATTGAAACTTGAATTCGTAAACAACTCGGCTAGCATTGTTGGAGATACCCTTGATTGCTGTTTCTTTATTGCCAATTTCTCCAAAATGCAAAGTGATACCATGCTTCTGATGCTTAACATGTCTGGTCAAACGGGACCCTCGTGGGTGTCCTCCGATCCTCAAGGAGTATGTTTTTGTGACGATAATGAGCAACCATCACGCAACTATAGATGCCCTAAAGAACATCCCATGATTGAGGTATATCCGGGACAGAGATTTAGTGTATCCATGACTACTGTTGGTCAGATGAATGGCACGATATCAGGAAGTATTGTAGCAATACTGGATGACAGTGACAAGGATGATTCTGATAGGCTGATAGTTTACCGAGGCGAACGTGCAAGCAGTAGCAAGTGTGAAAAGATGAAATTCATTTTGCAGTCGAAACGAAAGCGTGTAAACATTCTCTTTGATACTTTACCAGCACTGACTGGTCCAAAAACATACGTACGTTCACAATCTGCACAAGTTACAGTATCTCTCAAGCCTTGCCCTATTGGATTTTTTAAGAATGAGAATCATAGCTGCGATTGTAATCCTGTATTTAATGCCGTTGATCGGATATGTGATATTGATAAGCAAGAGATATCTATGCATCACCGCATATGGATTGGATGCCTAAAGAATTCTTCTTTACAGTCTTGTGAGTTTGCTTTCGGTCATGGTTGTAGGTACTGCACTATTGAGTCCACTGAGTACAGGGCTGTAAGTGTATTTCATTTGGATGACCAGTGTCTTCCAGGACATACTGATGTCATGTGTGGTGCATGCAAACCTGGACTTAGTCGAATCCTGGAGCAATTTCGAGTGCCTGCTGGTTGTAAGAAATGTTCTAACACAAACTTAGCATTTCTCATTCCTTTAGTTCTCTTTTCAGGGATAATATTAGTGATTTTTTTTACAATTTTCAACATGACAGTTACTGAAGGAGCTGTAAATGGTCTCATATTCTATTCATCTGTTGCTTATGCTCAGCCTAGATTTTTCCACACTGACCAGCCAGCATTTTTCCCCTGGATATTTATATCTTGGCTCAACCTTGATTTGGGCTTTGAAATCTGTGCTTACAATGGAATGACTGGCTACCAGTACATCTGGCTGTCATTTGGGTACATATTCTGTCTTATATGCACTCAAGTCATTATCATCTATCTGAGTCACAAATTCATATCATTCACGAGGTTGGTTCGAAGAAATACGACGAATGTTTTGGCAACTATTACTACTCTTGCTTACAGCCGTGTGATATTTGTTTGCTATCACTCTCTTAAGGGTCAGTTCGTGCATGTGATTTCTAATGGTTCACAAGTTGACAAAAAATGTGTATGGTCCTTTGATGGAAATATGCCTTATCTTGGATCCAAGCACATTCCATTGTTTATACTTGCTATAATTTGTTTATTAGCTTTGCTTTGGTTCACATTTTCGCTTCTTATGATCCAGTGCCTTCAAAAGAGATCCAATATTTGGTGTCTTCGTTGGGTTGAGAGACTAAGGCCATTTTTTGAAGCCTACACTGGACCATGCAACAATAATGCCCGCTTCTGGCCTGGTTTCCTTCTCCTTCTTCGGTTAGGATTGTTTATTGTGGAAATACAACAATACAATGTAATACTAGCAGCAGGTATTTGTTTTCTGATCATATCTCTGGCCTGCATATTTCCCCATGGGGTTTACAAGAAGTGGCCACTAAACGTATTAGAGCTCTTGTTTGTATTGAACCTTGGTATTACATTTGTCGTGGTGCAATTTGCTGGCAATTCTCGCTCTAATCGATTAAAAACTCTTATAACTGGACTGGCCACTCAATTGTCATCTTGTTTCACATTAATCATGTTCTTTGGAATCTTACTCTACCATATCTACAGGCGAATCAAAGGTACACCTGTGTGGAAAAAGCCAACTAAATTGGTTTCAGCTGGTGTAAAGAAGCTTCAGGTTGTGAAACGGAGGTGGTCGCACAAAGATGATGAAAGTGATGATGAAAAGGAACTTCTCTTACCCCAGCCCCTTCCTCCTGTAATCAAGTTTCCTGAGTATCGAGAGCCACTGCTTGATGATTGATGATGATCAAGCACATCAAACCAAGTAAAAAAAAACATTGTTAAGCTTACACAAACAATCACATTACAAAGTTTATTAACATAGTCTATATGCCTAGTATAATTACATAATGATTATTAGTATTGTTATGCTAGCTGATAGATAAAAAGCAACATTATTATCACAAGATCAGTCTGAGATTTTGAATAAGCCAGCATGGATGTTGATGTCATCATAGCTATAATAATTGCATGCCTAGTGCATATAGCTTGTGTTTACTGTATCTGTTCACGTCATCACATGATACCATCTGTGTTACTGAACTAATTACTATACAACATTGATCGATCATAAGCTGTGTCTAAACTGAAGGTTGCTGCAGTTGTCATAAACCATGTCGAAATTACTTGCAATACAAATTATGTTCCTTCTATGGCTAATGTGTCAGTGCGATTCTATATCTGCTCAGGCTAATGTCATGGGATACTCTTCACTCTCCTCTCTAGAGCTTGTGATGAGCATTGCAGCTGTCGGTCTTCAAATGGCTTACAGCCATGTAGTCTTTGTGAAACCCAATGCCACTGCTCCATGCCCCAAGAGTGATGATTCAGGCTGCCACACACTGAGCTGGTACAGTCATAGTGACAGAGAGAGACTCTTGTCCAATGACACTGTGGTGAAACTGCTTAAAGGAATTCACATTTTAAACTCTACTATACACATAGAAAATCGTAAAAATCTAACTATCAAGGGTCCTGAAGAAGATGGATACACCTTATCGTTTACTGATGACAGAGGCCAAACTCCACATCCAGTGACTTGGATTAACTGTACTTCATCAGTGGAGACAGGGATTGTATTCTTGAACTCTACTGATATCAAAATCCTGAATCTTGGCTTTGACTCCTGTGGAACTAATGTTGCTTTCAACTCGGGTGCTGGTGAATTCAACGTAAGTGTTGCCCTCTTTTTTGGAATGAGTTACAATGTGAGTATCAGTCAAGTGATTATTAACAATACGTATGGAAATGGGTTGCACATGAATTGTGTCTTTGGTAATATCTGGATGAATGATTCTATTCTAGTTAGAGCATCGAAAGCGAGGGACGGAAGACTAGGTGGTAATGCAAAGCTAGAATGGTTTGGGCAGAGCTCGAGATGCAAGAATCAGTGTAGTACAAAAATTGCAAATTTGGCAATTTTTCGATCATGGTTCATGCAAGGTCTTAATGGTAGTATTGGAATAGAAATTATCATTGACTGTCCTCAAGTGTATGTTCTCATGAGTAACGTTAATGCTGTAAATAATACTGGAGGCAATATCGCACTAAGTCTGACCTCCTTTAATGGGTATGCTCCTACAAGTAGCAAGGTCTATATTATTCACAGCATTATCAATGGTGGAAGGGCAAACACAGGAGGTGGAATCAGAGTTAGGTCTCGACATAACCAAGAAAGGGAGCGTACACACATTGTCAACAGAAATAATAATCACATGCACAGTGCTCTTCTTACAGTTCACAATACAAGTTTTAGCTTCAATTCAGCTATAGAACGTGGCGGTGCAGTTTACATATCACATTATCAGAGTTACTGTATAGGATATTATTGTCAAGTTGAGAATGAAAAAATTCTATTTAAGAACTGCTCGTTTATCAAAAATTTTGGGAATGGAGCAGCAATAGAGACAAAGCAACATTTAACTTCTGCAGACTATTCACTGACAGTGCTTAGTGTGAGTCTTGATGGATGCTCATTTCAAGGAAATTCTGTGTGCAACAATAAGAGTGGTCCAATTTTTAATCTAATCATGACATACATGACAATTTCTAACTGTAGCTTTACGGATAATAATGGCAGTGCACTCACTTTATTGAAGAGTAGTCTTAATTTCCATGGTGATATTAGGTTTGAAAACAATCATGCTGACTATGGAGCTGCTTTGAGAGTTTATGAAGCGTCGCTTATTTCACTAAGTAACAACACACATATCTCATTCACAAACAATACAGCTTTCTTTAAAGGTGGTGCTGTGTACACTCACCAGTCCTGTGTTGATACAGTTCCCCCGTGTTTATTTCAACCTCATCTGCATGAGAATGTATCCACTGAATCACTTGCGGAAGCATTGAAACTGGCAATTGAGTTCGTAAACAACTCAGCTAGCATTGCTGGAGATGCAGTTTACGGCGGGTCCCTTGATTATTGTTTCTTTATTGCCAGTTTCCCCAAAATGCAAAGTGATAATATGCTTCAGATGCTTAACATGTCTGGTCAAATGGGACCTTCGTGGGTGTCCTCCGATCCTCAAGGGGTGTGCTTTTGTGACGATAATGAGCAACCATCATACAATCATAAATGTCATAAGGAACATCCCGTCATTGAAGTGTACCCCGGAGCTAAATTTAATGTATCCATGATTACTGTTGGTCAGATGAATGGATCAACTCCAGGTAGTATTGTAGCAACACTGGATGACAGTGACAAGAATGGTTCTGATAGGCTGATAGTTTACAGGGATAGAAATGCAAACAGTAGCAAGTGTGAAAATATGACGTTCATCTTACAGTCGAAACGAAAGCTTATAAACATTCACTTTGATACCGTACCCTCACTGACTATTACTGGCCCAAAAACACACGTACATTCACAGTCTGCAAGACTTACAGTATCCCTCAAGCCTTGCCCTACTGGATTTTTTAAGAATGAGAATCATAGCTGCAGTTGCAATCCTGCATTTTGTGCCGTTGATCGGGTATGTGATATTGATAAGCAAGAGATATCTATGCATTACCGCACATGGATTGGATGCCTGAAGAATTCTTCTTTACAGTCTTGTGAGTTTGTTTATAGTCATGGTTGTATGTATTGCAATCCTGAACCCTCTTTCCGAAGGACTGTAAGTGTATTTCATTTGGATGACCAGTGCCTTCCAGGACATACTCGTGTAATGTGTGGTGCATGCAAAGCTGGACTTAGTCGAATCCTGGAGCAATTTCGAGTGCCTGCTGGTTGTATGAAATGTTCTAACACAAACTTAGCATTTCTCATTCCTTTAGTTCTCTTTTCAGGGATAATATTAGTGACACTGGACCATGCAACGATAATGCCCGCTTCTGGCCTGGTTTCCTTCTCCTTCTTCGGTTAGGATTGTTTATTGTGGATATACAAGAATACGATGTAACACTAGTGGCAGGTATTTTTTTCTGATCATATCTCTGGCCTGCATATTTCCCCATGGAGTTTACAAGAAGTGGGCACTAAATGTTTTAGAGCTCTTATTTGTATTGAATCTTGGTATTACATTTGTCATGGTGCAACATACTGGCAATTCTCATTCTGATCAGATAAAAACTTGTACAACTGGACTGGCTGCTCAATTGTCAACTTCTGTCACATTATTCATGTTCTTTGGAATCTTACTCTACCATATCTACAGGCGAATCAAAGGTACACCTGTGTGGAAAAGGCCGTCTAAATTGGTTTCAGCTGGTGTAAAGAAGCTTCAGGTTGTGAAACGGAGGTGGTCGCACAAAGATGATAAAAGTGATGATGAAAAGGCACTTCTCCTACCCCAGCCCCTTCCTCCTGTAATCAAGTTTCCCGAGTATCGAGAGCCCCTGCTTGAAGATTGATGATGATCAAGCACATTGAACCTGTATTAGTATAACAGTCTTACAATAACAATAGCAACGACAGATATCATGCACATATATACGGAGTCCACATGTAATCATGCAGTTTACTTTATTATGATTTTTGTTGGCAATTCTTCTATTAATATCTACTGTTTATAGTTGTCACAATATTCTTATCTCTTAGCTCTAGTTGGGCTATTGTTTCGTCAATTTTATCACTATGCTGAACCAATTACCATTAATTAAGACACTCTATCTCATGCAGTCTCATCAGGCCAAATCTCGAGTATGCCAGTATTGTTTCGGACCCTTACCTCGTTAAGGATCGCAAAGTACTAGAAGATGTTCAAAAGTTTGCTTGTAGAGTTTGCACTAAGGACTGGCATACTGACTATCAATGCCTGCTGGATGGTCTACACATTCCATCATTAGAAGTTAGAAGAAGAGCAATGAGACTTTGCTTCATGTATAAACTTATTACACAGATTCTTCCCACAAGCCAGAGAAATTGTCCATATACAACTCGCTCTATTCACTCAAAGCAGCTAGAGAATAATAATATTATGCCATTCCTCACAATATTTAATTTCCTCCAAACCATTACTGACTGGAATAACTTACCAGCATCCATTGTATCATGTCATGTCCGTTTTAAATGTTAATTATACAAGTTTATGTTCTAGTTGTAGTATTATGTTCTATTATTCTTTAGGGTGTACATTAAGTATTAGGTATTTATATGCTATTTTGTACATCCAAGAACATTGTTCAGAAAATTCCTACTGGTACGAAACCAATCAATGAACTCCATGACCAGCTATAATATTTTATGATTATTATATTTAATTTTATTGACTACTCCAAACTTTTCCCAATGCACTATGCATCTACATAACTTTATGCATTAATGTACACCTGGTACGGAAATACATTTCTACAGTTATTATCATAACTTGCAATTGTTTATCTTACAGACGAGAATAATTTGCGATAATAATTGTAATGTATAGTATATAATAATTTCACCTAGCATATGTACAGGAAATACTTCTTGTATTATCATAGTTGCATACAGTCAGTCGAGCCCTTCCAATAAAAAGATTACTGTAGTCCATATAATACACAGAAATCATGTTCAAATCAGTCATGACTCAAATCATTTATCTACTGTGCTTACTATTGTATCATCAATGTGGTCCAGCCTATGCTCAGGGTAGTATTGCAGCGGGACATCCTTCACTCTCCTCTCTAGAGCATGTGATGAGCATTGCAGCTGTCGGTCTTCAAGTGGCTTACAGCCAAGTAGTCTACTTGACACCCAATGCCACTGCTCCATGTCCCAAGAGTTATAATTCAAGCTGCCACACACTGAGCTGGTACAGTCATAGTGACAGAGAGAGACTCTTGTCCAATGACACTGTGGTGATACTACAGAAAGGAACTCATATTTTGAACTCGATTATACACATAGAGAATCGTAAAAATCTAACTATGGCAGGAGAGGATGGACACACCTTATCATTTACCAATGACAAAGGCCAAACTCCACATCCAGTGACTTGGATTAACTGCACTTCATCAGCGGAGACAGGGATTGTATTCTTGAACTCTACAGATATCAAAATTGTGAATCTTGGCTTTGACTCCTGTGGAACTAATTCTGCTTTAAACTCTGGTGCAGGAAAATTCAATGTAAGTGCTGCCCTCTTTTTTGGAATGAGTTACAATGTGAGTATCAGTCAAGTGATTATTAACAATACATACGGCAGTGAGTTGCACATGAATTGTGTCTTTGGTATTATCTGGATAAACAATTCTGTTCTAGTTAGAGCATCGAAAGCAAGAAACGGAAGGCTAGGTGGTAATGCAAGGCTTTGGTTTGGGCAGAGCTCGAGATGCAAGAATCAGTGTAGTACAAAAATTGCAAATTTGACAATTTTTCGATCATCCTTCATGCAAGGTCTTAAGGGTAGTATTGGTATAGAAATTGTAATTGACTGTCCTCAAGTGTATGTTCTCATGAGTAACCTTAATGCTGTAAATAATACTGGAGTCAATATCGCACTAAGTCTGACCACATTCGACGGGCATGCTTCTACAAATAGCAAGGTTGACATTATTCATAGCATTATCAATGGTGGAAGGGCAAACACAGGAGGTGGAATCAGAGTTAGATCTCGGCATAATCAAGAAAGGGAGGATACACACATTGTCAACAGTAATAATAGTCACATGCACAGTGCTCTTCTTACAGTTCACCATACAAGTTTCAGCTTCAATTCAGCTATAGAACATGGCGGTGCAGTTTACATATCACATCATCAGAGTTACTGTATTGGGTATTTTTGTCAAGTTGAGAATGTAAAAATTTTATTTAAGAATTGCTCGTTTATCAAAAATTTCGGGAATGGAGCAGCAATAGAGACGAAGCAACATTTAACTTCTGCAGACTATTCACTGACAGTGCTTAGTGTGAGTCTTGATGGATGCTTATTTCACGGGAATTCTGTGCAGAACAATAAGAGTGGTCCAATTATTAATCTAATCATGACATACATGACAATTTCTAACTCCAGCTTTACGGATAATAATGGCAGTGCACTCACTTTATTGAAGAGCAGTCTTAACTTCCATGGTGATATTAGTTTTGAAAACAATCATGCTGACTATGGAGCTGCTTTGAGAGTTTGTGAAGCGTCACTTATTTCCCTAAGTAACAACACACATATCTCATTCACAAAGAATACAGCTTTCTTTAAAGGTGGTGCTGTGTATACTCGTCAGTCCTGTGTTGATACAGTTCCCCCATGTTTGTTTCAACCTCACCTGCATGAGAATGTATCCACTGAATCACATGTGGAAACATTGAAGCTTGCGATTGAGTTCATAAACAACTCGGCTAGCATTGCTGGAGATGCAATTTATGGAGGATCCCTTGATTACTGTTTCTTTATTGCCAATTTCTCCAAAATGCAAAGTGATAACATGCTTCCGATGCTTAACATGTCTGGTCAAATGGGACCTTCGTGGGTGTCCTCCGATCCTCAAGGGGTGTGCTTTTGTGACAATAATGAGCAACCATCACGCAACTATGAATGTCGTAAGGAACACCCCATGATAGAGGTATACCCGGGAGAGAGATTTAATGTATCCATGATTACTGTTGGTCAGATGAATGGCGCGACACCAGGAAGTATTATAGCAACACTTAATGACAGCGACATTGATGGTTCTGATAGACTGATAGTTCACAGGGTAAGAAGTGCAAACAGTAGCAAGTGTGAAAATATGACGTTCGTTTTGCAGTCTAAACGAAAGCTTGTCAACATTCTCTTTGATACCGTATCAGCGCTGACTGGCCCAAAAACATATGTACGTTCACAATCTGCACAAGTTGCAGTATCTCTCAAGCCTTGCCCTATTGGATTTTTTGAGAATGTGAATCATAGCTGCAAGTGTAATCCTGTATTTAATGCCGTTGATAGGGTATGTGATATTGATAAGCAAGAGATATCTCTATATTACCACATATGGATTGGATGTCTGAAGAACGTTTCTCCACAGTATTGTGAGTTTGGTTTGAGTCATGGTTGTATATTATATTGCAATCCTGAACCATCTTTCCAAAGGACTGTAAGTGTATTTCATTTGGATGACCAGTGTCTTCCAGGGCGTACTGGTATCATGTGTGGCGGATGCAAACCTGGACTTAGTCGAATCCTTGAGCAATTTCATGTGCCTGCTGGTTGTGTGAAATGTTCTAACAGCAATTTAGCATTTCTCATTCCTTTATTCCTATTCTCAGGGATACTATTAGTGATTTTTCTCACAATTTTCAACATGACTGTCACTGAAGGAGCTATAAACGGTCTCATATTCTATACATCTATTGCTTATGCTCACCCAAACATTTTCCGCACTAATCAACCAGCATTTCCGTGGATTTTTGTGTCTTGGCTCAACCTTGATTTGGGCTATGAAATCTGTGCTTACAATGGAATGACTGGTGCCCAATATATCTGGCTATTGTTCGGGTACATATTCTGTCTCATATGCACTCTGATCTTTATCATCTATCTGAGTCACAGATTCATACGTTTCACTAGACTGATTCAAAGAAATGCCATAAATGTTTTGGCTACTATCATTATTCTTGCTTACAACCGCGTACTGTTTGTATGCTATCATTCCCTTAACTATAATAAAATGGCATTTAACACAGATGCTTCTTTACACCCAAAATTTAAGTTTGTATGGTCCTTTGATGGAAATATTCCTTATCTTGGACCCAGGCACATTCCATTGTTTATACTTGCTATATTTTTTTTACTAGTTGTACTGTTGTTAACATTTTCACTTCTTATGATCCAGTGCCTTCAAAAGAGATCCAATATTTGGTGTCTTCGTTGGGTTGAGAGACTAAGGCCTTTTTTTGAAGCCTACACTGGACCATGCAACGATAATGCCCGCTTCTGGCCTGGTTTCCTTCTCCTTCTTCGGTTAGTTTTATTCAATGTGTCCGCACGAATAACTACGATGCCTCTATTGGCTGGTATTTGTTTTTGATCATACCTCTGGCTTGCATATTTCCTCATGGTATTTACAAAAAGTGGCTATTAAACATATTAGAGCTATTGTTTGTATTGAATCTTGGTATTACGTTCCTTGTAGTACAGTTTGCTGAATCTTCTGATCACAGGTACACGAACCTTCGCAAGAGACAGGTTGCTCTATTGTCAACTTCTTTTGCATTAATCATGTCCTTTGGAATCTTGCTCTACCATATCTACAGGCGAATCAAAGGTACACCTGTGTGGAAAAAGCCAAATAAATTGGTTTCAGCAGGTGTGAAGAAGCTTCAGGTTGTGAAACTGAGGTGGTCGCGCAAAGATGATGAAAGTGATGATGAAGAGGCACTTCTCTTACCCCAGCCCCTTCCTCCTGTAGTCAGGTTTCCTGAGTATCGAGAGCCCCTGCTTGAAGACTGACAATTATCAAGCACAATTATCAAGCACATCGAACCTAGTAAAACAAACATTCTTAAGCTTACACAAACAATCACATTGCAAAGTTTGTTAATATAGTCTATATGCGTACATAATTCTATACATTCATTGTGATTATTATTATTACTATGGTAGCTCATAGATAAACAGCAAATTGATTATTGTTATCACAAGATCAAACTGAAATTTTGAATAAGCCAGCGTGGATGTTGATGTCATCATAGCTATAATAATTGCCTGGTGCATATAGCCTGTGTTTACTGTATCTATATATCCGTGTCATCATAATAATATTATGATACCATCTGTGCTATTGAGCTAGTTATTATACAACATTAATCGATCATAAGCTGTGTCTAAACTAAAGGTTGCTGCTGCAGTGTAGTTGTCATAAACCATGTCAAAATTACTTGCAATACAAAATATGCTCCTTCTATGGCTAATGTGTCAGTGAAATTCTATATCTGCTCAGGCTAATGTCATGGAATACTCTTCACTCTCCTCTCTAGAGCTTGTGATGAGCATTGCAGCTGTTTGTCTTCAAGTGGCTCACAGCCAAGTAGTCTATGTGACACCCAATGCCACTGCTCCATGCCCCAGGAGTGATGATTCAAGCTGCCACACACTGAGCTGGTACAGTCATAGTGACAGAGAGAGACTCTTGTCCAATGACACTGTGCACATGATGATACTACTGAAAGGAACTCATATTTTGAACTCGACTCTACACATAGAGAATCATAAAGATCTGACTATCAAAGGAGAGGATGGATACACCTTATCGTTTACCAATGACAAAGGCCGAACTCCACATCCAGTGACTTGGATTAACTGCACTTCATCAGCAGAGACAGGGATTGTATTCTTGAACTCTACAGATATCCAAATCGTGAATCTTGGCTTTGACTCCTGTGGAACTAATGCTGCTTTCAACTCAGAATTCAACGTAAGTGCTGCCCTCTTTTTTGAATGTGAGTATCAGTCAAGTGATTATTAACAATACATATGGCAGTGGGTTGCACATGAATTGTGTCTTTGGTAATATCTGGATAAATGATTCTATTCTAGTTAGAGCATCGAAAGCAAGAGACGGAAGGCTAGGTGATAACGCAAAGCTTCAATGGTTTGGGCATAGCTCGAGATGCAAGAATCAGTGTAGTACAGAAAAAGGAAACCTGGCAATTTTTCGATCATCGTTCATGCAAGGTCTTAAGGGTAGTATTGGAGTAGAAATTATCATCGACTGTCCTCAAGTGTATGTTCTCATGAGTAACGCTAATATTGTAAATAATACTGGAGGCAATATTGCACTAAGTTTGACTATTTTTGATGGGTATGCTCCTACAAGTAGCAAGGTCTATATTATTCACAGCATTATCAATGGTGGAAGGGCAAACACAGGAGGTGGAATCAGAGTTAGGTCTCAACATAATCGACAAAGGGAGCATACACACCTTGTCAATGGTAATAGTCACAAATACAGCGCTCTTCTTACAGTTCACAATACAAGTTTTAGCTTCAATTTAGCTAAAGAACGTGGTGGTGCAGTTTATATATCATACTATCAGAGTTACTGTATTGGATATTTTTGTCAAGTTGAGAATGTAAAAATTTTGTTTAAGAACTGCTCGTTTATCAACAATTTTGGGAATGGAGCAGCAATAGAAACAAAGCAATATTTAACTTCTGCTGATTATACACTGACTGTGCTTAGTGTGAGTCTTGATGGGTGCTTGTTTCACGGAAATTCTGTATGCAACAATAAGAGTGGTCCGATCGTTAACTTGATAACAACATATATGACGATTTCCAACTCCAATTTTACAGATAATGATGGCAGTACACTCACTTTATTGAAGAGTGGTCTTAATTTTCACGGTGATATTAGGTTTGAAAATAATCATGCTGATTATGGAGCTGCATTGAGAATTTATGAAGCGTCACTTATTTCCCTCAGTAAAAATACACACATCTGGTTCACAAACGATACAGCTTTCTTTAAAGGTGGTGCTGTGTACACTTATCAGTCCTGTGTTGATACAGTTCCCCCGTATTTGTTTCAACTTCTCATGCACGAGAATGTATCCACTGAATTACTTATGAAAATATTGAAACTTGAATTCGTAAATAACTCGGCTAGCATTGTTGGAGATACCCTTGATTGCTATTTCTTTATTGCCAATTTCTCCAAAATGCAAAGTGATACCATGCTTCTGATGCTTAACATGTCTGGTCAAACGGGACCCTCGTGGGTGTCCTCCGATCCCCAAGGGGTGTGTTTTTGTGACGATAATGAGCAACCATCACGCAACTATAGATGCCCTAAAGAACACCCCATGATAGAGGTATACCCGGGAGAGAGATTTAGTGTATCCATGACTACTGCTGGTCAGATGAATGGCACCACATCAGGAAGTATTGTAGCAACACTGGATGACAGTGACAAGGACGATTCTGACAGGCTGATAGTTTACCGAGGTGAAAGTACTAGCAGTAGCAAATGTGAAAAGATGACATTCATTTTGCAGTCAAAACGAAAGTGTGTAAACATTCTCTTTGATACCGTACCAGCACTGACTGGTCCAAAAACATATGTACGTTCACAATCTGCACAAGTTACAGTATCTCTCAAGCCTTGCCCTATTGGATTTTTTAAGAATGAGAATCATAGCTGCAAATGTAATCCAGCATTTTATGCCGTTGATCGGGTATGTGATATTGATAAGCAAGAGATATCTATGCATTACCGCATATGGATTGGATGTCTGAAGATCTCTTCTTTACAGTCTTGTGAGTTTGCTTTCAGTCATGGTTGTAGGTACTGCACTATTGATTACACTGGGCCCAGGACTATAAATGTATTTCATTTGGATGACCAATGTCTTCCAGGGCGTACTGGTGTCTTGTGTGGCGCATGCAAACCTGGACTTAGTCGAATGCTGGAGCAATTTCGGGTGCCTGCTGGTTGTATGAAATGTTCTAATACAAACTTAGCATTTCTCATTCCTTTATTTCTATTCTCAGGGATACTATTAGTGATTTTTCTTACAATTTTCAACATGACAGTCACTGAAGGAGCTGTAAATGGTCTCATATTCTATTCATCTGTTGCTTATGCTCAGCCTAGATTTTTCCGCACTGACCAGCCAGCATTTATTCCCTGGATATTTGTGTCTTGGCTCAACCTTGATTTGGGCTTTGAAATCTGTGCTTACAATGGAATGACCGGCTACCAGTACATCTGGTTGTCATTTGGGTACATTTTCTGTCTCATATTCACTCTAATCTTTATCATCTATCTGAGTCAGAAATTCATATCTTTTACGAGGTTAGTTCGAAGAAATGCCACGAGTGTTTTGGCGACTATTATTACTCTTGCTTATAGCCGTGTGATATTTTTTTGCTATCACTCTCTTAAGTGTGAACTCGTGCTTGTGATTTCTAATGGTTCACATGTTGACAAAAAACCTGTATGGGCCTTTGATGGAAATATGCCTTATCTTGGACCCAAACACATTCCATTGTTTATACTTGCTATAATTTGCTTGTTAGTTTTGCTTTGGTTCACATTTTCGCTTCTTATGATCCAATGCCTTCAAAAGAGATCCAATATTTGGTGTCTTTGTTGGGTTGAGAGACTAAGGCCATTTTTTGAAGCCTACACTGGACCATGCAACGATAATGCCCGCTTCTGGCCTGGTTTCCTTCTCCTTCTTCGGTTAGGATTGTTTATTGTGAACGTACACGAATACAATGTAACACTTGTGGCAGGTATTTGTTTTCTGATCATACCTCTGGCCTGCATATTTCCCCACTGAGTTTACAAAAAGTGGCCACTAAACGTATTAGAGCTCTTGTTTGTATTGAATCTTGGTATTACATTTGTCGTAGTGCAATATGCTGGCCATTCTCGCTACTATCGGATAAAAACTCTTACAAATAGACTGGCTACTCAATTGTCAACTTCTTTCACATTAATCATGTTCTTTGGAATCTTGCTCTACCATATCTACAGGCAAATCAAAGGTACACCTGTGTGGAAAAAGCCAACTAAATTGGTTTCAGCTGGTGTAAAGAAGCTTCAGGTTGTGAAACGGAGGTGGTCACACAAACACAAAGATGAGGAAAGCGATGATGAAAAGGCACTTCTCCTACCCCAGCCCCTTCCTCCTGTAATCAAGTTTCCTGAGTATCGAGAGCCACTGCTTGAAGATTGATGATGATCAAGCACATCGAACCTAGTAAAACAAACATTCTTAAGCTTACACAAACAATCACATTATAAAGTTTGTTAACATAGTCTATATGCCTAGTATAATTACATGATGATTATTATTATTGTTATGCTAGCATAATAGATAAATAGCAATATTATTATCACAAGATCAAACTGAAAATTTGAATAAGCCAGCTTTGGATGTTGATATCATCATAGCTATAATAATTGCATGCCTAGTGCATATAGCTTGTGTTTACTGCATCTGTTTTCATCATCACATGATATCATCTGTGTTACTGAACTAAATATTATACAACATTGATTGATCATAAGCTGTGTCTAAACTAAAGGTTGCTGCAGTTGTCATAAACCATGTCGAAATTACTTGCGATACAAATTATGCTCCTTCTATGGCTAATGTATCGGTGCAATTCTATATCTGCTCAGGCTAATGTCATGGAATACTCTACACTCTCCTCTCTAGAGCTTGTGATGAGCATTGCAGCTGTCGGTCTTCAAGTGGCTCACAGCCGAGTAGTCTACGTGACACCCAATGCCACTGCTCCATGCCCCAAGAGTGATGATTCAAGCTGCCATACACTGAGCTGGTACAGTCATAGTGACAGAGAGAGACTCTTGTCCAATGACACTGTGGTGATACTACTGAAAGGAACTCATATTTTGAACTCGACTATACACATAGAGAATCGTAAAAATCTAACTATCACAGGAGAGGATGGATACACATTATCATTTACCAATGATGGAGGCCAAACTCCATTTCCAGTGACTTGGATTAACTGCACTTCATCAGCGGAGACAGAGATTGTATTCTTGAACTCTACAGATATCAAAATCATGAATCTTGGCTTTGACTCCTGTGGAACTAATGCTGCTTTCAACTCAGGTGCTGATGAATTCAACGTAAGTGCTGCCCTCTTTTTTGGAATGAGTTACAATGTGAGTATCATTCAAGTGATTATTAACAATACATACGGCAGTGGGTTGCACATGAATTGTGTCTTTGGTAATATCTGGATAAACAATTCTGTTCTAGTTAGAGCATCAAAAGCAAGAGACGGAAAGCTAGGTGGTAATGCAAAGCTTCAATGGTTTGGGCATAGCTTGAGATGCAAGAATCAGTGTAGTACAGAAATAGCAAACCTGGCAATTTTTCGATCATCGTTCATGCAAGGTCTTAAGGGTAGTATTGGTATAGAAATTGTCATTTACTGTCCTCAAGTGTATGTTCTCATGAGTAACGTTAATATTGTAAATAATACTGGAGGCAATATCGCACTAAGTTTGACCACATTCGACGGGCATGCTCCTACAAATAGCAAGGTCGACATTATTCACAGCATTATCAATGGTGGAAGGGCAAACACAGGAGGTGGAATCAGAGTTTGGTCTCGACATAATCGACAAAGGGAGCATACACACATTGTCAATGGTAATAGTCATACACACAGTGCTCTTCTTACAGTTCGCAATACAAGTTTTAGCTTCAATTTAGCTAAAGAACGTGGTGGTGCAGTTTATATATCATACTATCAGAGTTACTGTATTGGATATTTTTATCAAGTTGAGAATGTAAAAATTTTGTTTAAGAACTGCTCGTTTATCAACAATTTTGGGAATGGAGCAGCAATAGAAACAAAGCAACATTTAACTTCTGCTGATTATACACTGACTGTGCTTAGTGTGAGTCTTGATGGGTGCTTGTTTCACGGAAATTCTGTGTGCAACAATAAGAGTGGTCCGATCGTTAACTTGATAACAACATATATGACGATTTCCAACTCCAATTTTACAGATAATGATGGCAGTACACTCACTTTATTGAAGAGTGATCTTAATTTCCACGGTGATATTAGGTTTGAAAATAATCGTGCTGATTATGGAGCTGCATTGAGAATTTATGAAGCGTCACTTATTTCCCTCAGTAAAAATACACACATCTGGTTCACAAACGATACAGCTTTCTTTAAAGGTGGTGCTGTGTACACTTATCAGTCCTGTGTTGATACAGTTCCCCCGTATTTGTTTCAACTTCTCATGCACGAGAATGTATCCACTGAATTACTTGTGAAAATATTGAAACTTGAATTCGTAAATAACTCGGCTAGCATTGTTGGAGATACCCTTGATTGCTGTTTCTTTATACCCAATTTCTCCAAAATGCGAAGTGATACCATGCTTCTGATGCTTAACATGTCTGGTCAAACGGGACCCTCGTGGGTGTCCTCCGATCCCCAAGAGCTGTGTTTTTGTGACAATAATGAGCAACCATCACGCAACTATACATGCCCTAAAGAACACCCCACGATAGAGGTATACCCGGGAGAGAGATTTAGTGTATCCATGATTACTGTTGGTCAGATGAATGGCACCACATCAGGAAGTATTGTAGCAACACTGGATGACAGTGACAAGGATGATTCTGACAGGCTGATAGTTTACCAAGGTGAAAGTACTAGCAGTAGCAAATGTGAAAAAATGACATTCATTTTGCAGTCAAAATGAAAGCGTATAAACATTCTCTTTGATACCATACCAGCACTGACTGGTCCAAGAACATACGTACGTTCACAATCTGCACAAGTTACAGTATCCCTCAAGCCTTGCCCTATTGGATTTTTTAAGAATGAGAACCATAGCTGCAATTGTCATCCTGCATTTAGTGCCGTTGATCGGGTATGTGACATTGATAAGCAAGAGATATCTATGCATTACCGCATATGGATTGGATGTCTGAAGATCTCTTCTTTACAGTCTTGTGAGTTTGCTTTCAGTCATGGTTGTAGGTACTGCACTATTGATTACACTGGGCCCAGGACTATAAATGTATTTCATTTGGATGACCAATGTCTTCCAGGGCGTACTGGTGTCTTGTGTGGTGCATGCAAACCTGGACTTAGTCGAATCCTTGAGCAATTTCGGGTGCCTGCTGATTGTATGAAATGTTCTAATACAAACTTAGCATTTCTCATTCCTTTAGTTCTCTTTTCAGGGATAATATTAGTGATTTTTCTTACAATTTTCAACATGACAGTCACTGAAGGAGCTATAAATGGTCTCATATTCTATTCATCTGTTGCTTATGCTCAGCCTAGATTTTTCCGCACTAATCAGCCATCATTTTTCCCCTGGATATTTGTATCTTGGCTCAACCTTGATTTGGGTTTTGAAATCTGTGCTTACAATGGAATGACCGGCTACCAGTACATCTGGTTGTCACTTGGGTACATATTCTGTCTCATATTCACTCTAACCTTTATCATCTATCTGAATCAGAAATTCATATCTTTTACGAGGTTAGTTCGAAGAAATGCCACGAGTGTTTTGGCGACTATTATTACTCTTGCTTATAGCCGTGTGATATTTGTTTGCTATCACTCTCTTAAGGGTCAGTTCATGTCTGTGATTACTAATGGTTCACAAGTTGACAAAAAATGTGTATGGTCCTTTGATGGAAATATTCCTTATCTTGGACCCAAACACATTCCATTGTTTATACTTGCTATAATTTGTTTGTTAGTTTTGCTTTGGTTCACATTTTCACTTCTTATGATCCAGTGTCTTCAAAAGAGATCCAATATTTGGTGTCTTCGTTGGGTTGAGAGACTAAGGCCATTTTTTGAAGCCTACACTGGACCATGCAACGATAATGCCCGCTTCTGGCCTGGTTTCCTTCTCCTTCTTCGGTCAGGATTGTTTAGTGTGGAAGTACACGAATACAATGTAATACTAGTGGCAGGTATTTGTTTTCTGATCATACCTCTGGCCTGCATATTTCCCCATGGGGTTTACAAGAAGTGGCCACTAAACGTATTAGAGCTCTTGTTTGTATTGAATCTTGGTATTACATTTGCCGTAGTGCAATATGCTGGCCATTCTCGCTACTATCGGATAAAAACTCTTACAACTGGACTGGCTGCTCAATTGTCAACTTCTTTTGCATTAATCATGTTCTTTGGAATCTTGCTCTACCATATCTATAGGCGAATCAAAGGTACACCTGTGTGGAAAAAGCCAACTAAATTGGTTTCAGCTAGTGTAAAGAAGCTTCAGGTTGTGAAACGGAGGTGGTCACACAAAGATGAGGAAAGCGATGATGAAAAGGCACTTCTCTTACCCCAGCCCCTTCCTCCTGTAATCAAGTTTCCCGAGTATCGAGAGCCACTGCTTGAAGATTGATGATGATCAAGCACATCAAACCTAGTAAAACAAACATTCTTAAGCTTACACAAACAATCACATTACAAAGTTTGTTAACATAGTCTATATGCCTAGTATAAATATATAATGATTATTATTATTGTTTGCTAGCTGATAGATAAATAGCAACATTATTATCACAAGACCACAGTGTGGATATGGATGTCATCATAGCTATAATAATTGCATACTCGGTGCATATAGCTTGTGTTTACTGCATCTTTTTTCGTCATCACATGATATCATCTGTGTTACTGAACTAATTATTATACAACATTGATTGATCATAAGCTGTGTCTAAACTGAAGGTCGCTGCAGTTGTCATAAACCATGTCGAAATTGCTTGCAATACAAATTATGCTCCTTCTATGGCTAATGTATCAGTGCAATTCTATATCTGCTCAGGCTAATGTCATGGGATACTCTTCACTCTCCTCTTTAGAGCTTGTGATGAGCATTGCAGCTGTCGGTCTTCAAGTGGCTCACAGCCGAGTAGTCTATGTTACACCCAATGCCACTTCTCCATGCCCCAAGAGTGATAATTCAAGCTGCCACACACTGAGCTGGTACAGTCATAGTGACAGAGAGAGACTCTTGTCCAATGACACTGTGGTGATACTACTGAAAGGAACTCATATTTTGAACTCGACTATACACATAGAGAATCGTAAAAATCTAACTATCAAAGGAGAGGATGGATACACCTTATCGTTTACTGATGACAGAGGCCAAACTCCACAACCAGTCACTTGGATTAACTGCACTTCATCAGCGGAGACAGGGATTGTATTCTTGAACTCTACAGATATCAAAATCGTGAATATTGGCTTTGACTCCTGTGGAACTAATGCTGCTTTCAACTCAGGAGCTGGTGAATTCAATGTAAGTGCTGCTCTCTTTTTTGGAATGAGTTACAATGTGAGTATCATTCAAGTGATTATTAACAATACATACGGCAGTGGGTTGCACATGAATTGTGTTTTTGGTAATATCTGGATAAATGATTCTATTCTAGTTAGAGCATCGAAAGCAAGAAACGGAAGGCTAGGTGGTAATGCAAGGCTTTGGTTTGGGCAGAGCTCGAGATGCAAAAATCAGTGTAGTACAAAAATGGCAAACCTGGCAATTTTTCGATCATCGTTCATGCAAGGTCTTAATGGTAGTATTGGAGTAGAAATTATCATCGACTGTCCTCAAGTGTATGTTCTCATGAGTAACGCTAATATTGTAAATAATACTGGAGGCAATATCGCACTAAGTTTGACTATTTTTGATGGGTATGCTCCTACAAGTAGCAAGGTCTATATTATTCATAGCATTATCAATGGTGGAAGGGCAAATACAGGAGGTGGAATCAGAGTTTGGTCTCGACATAATCGAGAAAGGGAGTCTCAGAGTACGTATAATAATATTGTAAACAGTAATAATAGTCACATGCACAGTGCTCTTCTTACAGTCCACAATACAAATTTTAGCTTCAATTCAGCTATAGAACGTGGCGGTGCAGTTTACATATCACATTATCAGAGTTACTGTATTGGATATTTTTGCCAAGTTGAAAATGTGACAATATTGTTTAAGAACTGCTTGTTTATCAAAAATTTGGGGAATTATGGAGCGGCAATAGAAACAAAGCAGTATTTAACTTCTGCAGACTATTCACTGACAGTGCTTAGTGTGAGTCTTGATGGATGCTTATTTCACGGGAATTCTGTGCAGAACAATAAGAGTGGTCCAATTATTAATCTAATCATGACATACATGACAATTTCTAACTCCAGCTTTACGGATAATAATGGCAGTGCACTTACTTTATTGAAGAGCAGTCTTAATTTCCATGGTGATATTAGTTTTGAAAACAATCACGCAGACTATGGAGCTGCTTTGAGAGTTTGTGAAGCGTCACTTATTTTCCTAAGTAACAACACACACATCTCATTCACAAAGAATACAGCTTTCTTTAAAGGTGGTGCTGTGTATACTCGTCAGTCCTGTGTTGATACAGTTCCCCCGTGTTTGTTTCAACCTCACCTGCATGAGAATGTATCCAATGAATCACATGTGGAAGCATTGAAACTAGCAATTGAGTTCGTAAACAACTCGGCTAGCATTGCTGGAGATGCAATTTATGGTGGGTCCCTTGATCACTGTTTCTTTATTGCCAAAATGCAAAGTGATAACATGCTTCCGATGCTTAACATGTCTGGTCAAATGGGACCTTCGTGGGTGTCCTCTGATCCTCAAGGGGTGTGCTTTTGCGACGATAATGAACAACCATCATACAATCATAAATGTCGTAAGGAACATCCCATCATTAAAGTGTACCCCGGAGCTAAATTTAATATATCCATGATTACTGTTGGTCAGATGAATGGATCAACTCCAGGTAGTATTGCAGCAACACTGGATGACAGTGACAAGAATGGTTCTGATAGACTGATAGTTTACAGAGGTAGAAGTGCAAACAGTAGCAAGTGTGAAAATATGACGTTCATTTTGCAGTCGAAACAAAAGCTTATAAACATTCACTTTGATACCGTACCCTCACTGACGAGTACTGGCCCAAAAACACACGTACGTTCACAGTCTGCAAGACTTACAGTATCCCTCAAGCCTTGCCCTACTGGATTTTTTAAGAATGAGAACCATAGCTGCAATTGTCATCCTGCATTTAGTGCCGTTGATCGGGTATGTGACATTGATAAGCAAGAGATATCTATGCATTACCACACATGGATTGGATGTCTGAAGAATTCTTCTTTACAGTCTTGTGAGTTTGCTTTCGGTCACGGTTGTAGTTACTGCACTATTAAGTCCACGGCTGTAAATGTATTTGATTTGGATGACCGGTGCCTTCATGGACATACTCGTGTCATGTGTGGTGCATGCAAAGCTCGATTTAGTCGAATCCTTGAGCAATTTCGAGTGCCTGCTGATTGTATGAAATGTTCTAATACAAACTTAGCATTTCTCATTCCTTTAGGTCTCTTTTCAGGGATAATATTAGTGATTTTTATTACAATTTTCAACATGACAGTCACTGAAGGAGCTATAAATGGTCTCATATTCTATTCATCTGTTGCTTATGCTCAGCCTAGATTTTTCTGCACTGATCAGCCAGCATTTTTCCCCTGGATATTTGTATCTTGGCTCAACCTTGATTTGGGCTTTGAAATCTGTGCTTACAATGGAATGACTGGCTACCAGTACATCTGGCTGTCATTTGGGTACATATTCTGCCTCATATTCACTCTAATCTTTATCATCTATCTGAGTCACAAATTCATATCTTTTACGAGGTTGGTTCGAAAAAATACTACGAGTGTTTTGGCGACCATTATTGTTCTTGCTTACAGCCGTGTGATATTTGTTTGCTATCACTCTCTTAATCGTAAACCAGTGCTTGTGATTTCTAATGGTTCACAAGTTGACAAAAAATATGTATGGTCCTTTGATGGAAATATTCCTTATCTTGGATCCAAGCATATTCCATTGTTTATACTTGCTATCATTTGTTTGTTAGTTTTGCTTTGGTTCACATTTTCGCTTCTTATGATCCAGTGCCTTCAAAAGCGATCCAATATTTGGTGTCTTCGTTGGGTTGAGAGACTAAGGCCGTTTTTTGAAGCTTACACTGGACCATGCAACAATAATACCCGCTTCTGGCCTGGTTTCCTTCTCCTTCTTCGGTTAGGATTGTTTATTGTGGAAATACAAGAATACAATGTAACACCAGTGGCAGGTATTTTTTTTCTGATCATATCTCTGGCCTGCATATTTCCCCATGGAGTTTACAAGAAGTGGGCACTAAATGTTTTAGAGCTCTTATTTGTATTGAATCTTGGTATTACATTTGTCGTGGTGCAACATACTGGCAATTCTCATTCTGATCAGATAAAAACTTGTACAACTGGACTGGTTGCTCAATTGTCAACTTCTTTTGCATTAATCATGTTCTTTGGAATCTTGCTCTACCATATCTACAGGCGAATCAAAGGTACACCTGCGTGGAAAAAGCCAACTAAATTGGTTTCAGCTGGTGTGAAGAAGCTTCAGGTTATGAAACTGAGGTGGTCGCACAAAGATGATGAAAGTGATGATGAAAAGGCACTTCTCCTACCTCAGCCCCTTCCTCCTGTACTCAAATTTCCTGAGTATCGAGAGCCACTGCTTGAAGATTGATGATGATCAAGCACATTGAACATGTAATAATTATTATAACAGTCTTACAATAACAATAGCAATGACAGATATCATGCACATACGGAGTCCACATGTAATCATGCAGTTTTATTTATTGTGATGTAAGTTGATTATTAATTGTTGGCAATTCTTCTAATATCTGCAGTTTATAGTTGTAATATTTTTATCTTTAGCTATATGAACTCATACAGAAACCAATTAATCCAGTAGTTGGTATCATTTAAGGTTGTTGTGGCATGCAGTATAATAATATAATGTAACAAGTATAAACAAAGATGAAGTATAGGATTGGCAGGGTTAAAAGTACACAAATAAGATTTGTAGGGATAATTACATCCACTATACATCCCTACGCTTGCTTTTATTGAATATCATATATGTACTATTTGATGTCAAATTGCTCAATGACATGCTATCCTTTGAATGTTCTTGACTTTTGTACCCCATGTATAGCTACTAAAAAGCAAGCCTAGGGATGTATAGTATTAATTTTAGCTCTAGTTCCTGCATAGGTAGTTTTGTCTCATGTATAATCCCCCTCCCTGACTGTAAAATATAAATATTAGAGTCCATACTGAAGCCAATAAAAAACAATAGCTACAGCTAGCAAACTAGCTATTTGTGTCATAGTATGCTTTACTTTGTTGATTTTCTCGAGTTTTGCCGATACATGTCCCTCATAAAGAAGCTTGAAACAATTGGACTGGATGATCATCTTCTTAAGTGGATCACAAATTACCTTACTGATCGATGGTAATCAGTAGCACTAAATGGATAAACCTTAAGCTTTAGCAGTCATATCCGGAGTGCCTCAGGGATCAGTCCTAGGTCCACTGCTCTTTCTCCTTTACATTAACGACATCAATGATTTATTCTTATCTCCAGGATCAAAGCTTGTATTGTGTGCCGACGACATTCTTCTATATCACCCAATTGTCTCTGAGAATGATTACGCACTGCTGCATCGAGATGTGGATGCACTTGGTGTATGGAGTCTATTGAACCTCTTATCCTTCAAATGTAAATCCATGACACTATTGCACAAGAAAATGAAAACAATCCCAGCCAATTATTCTTTTGGGATCACAGTTGAATTTTGTTGAGTTCAAGGATTAAATATCTTGGATTGACGATCTAATGTGATCTTACCTAGTCTAATCACACCCGAAATATTTGCTCCAAAGCAAGGAGACTAGTTGGGCTGTTGTTTCGTCAATTTTACTACTATTTTGAACCAACTACCATTAAGACACTCTACCTCATCAGGCCAATGCGAGTATTGTTTGGGACCCTTACCTCGTTAAAGATCGCAAAGTACTAGAAGATGTTAAAAAATTTGCTTACAGAGTTTGCACTAAGGACTGGAATACCGACTATCAATACCTGCTGGATGGTCTACACATTCCATCACTGGAAGTTAGAAGAAGAGCCATGAGACTTTGCTTCATGCATAAACGTATCGATAATAATACACAGATTCTTCCCACAAGCCAGAGAAATTGTACTTTACAACTCGCTCTACTCACTCAAAGCAGCTAGAGAATATATCACGCCATTCCTCACAATATTTAATTTCCCCCAAACCATTACTGACTGGAATAACCTACCAGCATCCATTGTATCATGTCATAATAATATTATCAGTTTTAAATGTCAACTATACAAGTTTATATTCTAGTTGTAATAATATTATGTTCTATTACTCTTTAGGGTATACATTAAGTATTAGCTATCTATATGCTAATTTGTACATCCATGCATTAAATTAATAATGCTAAATGATACGTAGTTGCATGGTGCATGCATTGGGAATAGTTTGAGTAGTCAATAATATAATAATTATAATATTATAGCTGGTCATGGAGTTCATATTATATAGACGTGGTTTCGTACCAGTAGGAATTTTCTGAGCAATGTTCACCTGGTACGGAACCACATTTCTACAGCTATTATCACAACTTACAATTGTTTATCTTGCAAACGAGAATAATAATAGCAATAAACGTATAGTAGCTACATAATAATTCACCTTTCATTTGTACAGTAAATACATCTTGTATTATCATAATTGCATCCAGTCAGTCGAGCCCTTTCAATAAATAGACTGCTGAAGTCCATACACTGAAATCATGTTCAAATCAGTCATGACTCAAATCACCTATCTGCTGTGTATCATCAATGTGGTCCAGCCTATGCTCAGGGTAGTATTGCAGTGGGACATCCTTCACTCTCCTCTCTAGAGCTTGTGATGAGCATTGGAGCTGCTGGTCTTCAAGTGGCTCACAGCCGAGTAGTCTACGTGACACCCAATGCCACTGCTCCATGCCCCAAGAGTGATAATTCAAGCTGCCACACACTGAGCTGGTACAGTCATAGTGACAGAGAGAGACTCTTGTCCAATGACACTGTGGTGATACTACTGAAAGGAACTCATATTTTGAACTCAACTATACACATAGAGAATCGTAAAAATCTAACCATCGCAGGAGAGGATGGATACACCTTATCGTTTACTGATGACAGAGGCCAAACTCCACATCCAGTCACTTGGATTAACTGCACTTCATCAGCGGAGACAGGGATTGTATTCTTGAACTTTACAGATATCAAAATCGTGAATATTGGCTTTGACTCCTGTGGAACTAATGTTGCTTTCAACTCGGGTGCTGGTGAATTCAACGTAAGTGCTGCCCTCTTTTTTGGAATGAGTAACAATGTGAGTATCAATCAAGTGATTATTAACAATACGTATGGCAGTGGGTTACACATGAATTGTGTCTTTGGTAATATCTGGATAAATGATTCTATTCTAGTTAGAGCATCGAAGGAAAGAGATGGAAGGCTCGGTTGTAATGCAAAGTTTCAATGGTTTGGGCAGAGCTCAAGATGCAAGAATCAGTGTAGTACAAAAATTGCAAATTTGGCAATTTTTCGATCTTGGTTCATGCAAGGTCTTAAGGGTAGTATTGGAATAGAAATTATCATTGACTGTCCTCAAGTGTATGTTCTCATGAGTAACGTTAACGCTATAAATAATACTGGAGGCAATATCGCACTAAGTCTGACCACATTTGACGGGTATGCTCCTACAAGTAGCAAGGTTCATATCGTTCACAGCATTATCAATGGTGGAAGGGCAAATACAGGAGGTGGAATCAGAGTTTGGTCTCGACATAATCAAAAAAGGAAGCATACACACATTGTCAACAGTAATAATAATCACATACACAGTGCTCTTCTTACAGTTTGGAATACAAATTTTAGCTTTAATTCAGCTATAGAACGTGGTGGTGCAGTTTACATATCACACCATCAGAGTTATTGTATTGGATATGTTTGCCAAGTTGAAAATGTGAAAATTTTGTTTAAGAGCTGCTCGTTTATGAATAATATTGGAAATGGAGCAGCAATGGAAACAAAGCAACAATTAATGTCTGCATATTATTCACTGACAGTTTTTAGTGTGAGTCTTGATGGATGCCTATTTCACGGAAATTCTGTGCACAACAATAAGAGTGGTCCAATTGTTAATCTAATCATGACATATATGACAGTTTCTAATTGTAGCTTTACAGATAATAGTGGCAGTGCACTCATGTTATTGAAGAGTGATCTCAATTTCCATGGTGATATTAGGTTTGAAAACAATCAAGCTGATTATGGATCTGCACTGAGAATTTGTGAAGCATCGCTTATTTTCCTAAATAATAACACACATATCTCATTCACAAACAATACAGCTTTCTTTAAAGGTGGTGCTGTGTACACTTATCAGTCCTGTGTTGATGTAGTTCCCCCGTGTTTGTTTCAACCTCACCAGCACAAGAATGTATCAACTGAAATACTTGTGGAAACATTGAAACTTGGAATTGATTTTGTAAACAACTCGGCTAGCATTGCTGGAGATGCAATTTATGGGGGGTCCCTTGATTATTGTTTCTTTATTGCCAATTTCTCCAAAATACAAAGTGATAATATGCTTCAGTTGCTTAATATGTCTGGTCAAACGGGACCTTCGTGGGTGTCCTCCGATCCTCAAGGGGTGTGCTTTTGTGACGATAATGAGAAACCATCACGCAACTATGAATGTCGTAAGGAACATCCTGTTATTAAAGTATACCCTGGAGCAAAATTTAATGTATCCATGATTACTGTTGGTCAGATGAATGGATCAACTCCAGGAAGTATTGTAGCAACACTGGATGACAGTGACAAGGATGGATCTGATAGGCTGATAGTTTACAGGGGTAGAAATGCAACCAGTAGTAAATGTGAAAATATAACATTCACTTTGCAGTCTAAACGGAAGCTTGTAAACATTCTTTTTGATACCGTACCCTCCCTGACTAGTTCTGGCCCAAAAACACACGTACGTTCACAGTCTGCAAGTCTTACAGTATCTTTCAAGACTTGCCCTTTTGGATTTTTTAAGAATAAGAATCATAGCTGCGATTGTAATCCATTATTGTGTGAGGTACATGGCTGCCTCTCTGATCTGGTATGTGATATTGATAAGCAAAAGATATCTACACTTTCTCATGCATGGATTGGATGTCTGAAGAACTCTTCTTTGCAGTCTTGCAAGTTTGCCTTCAGTCACAGATGTGTATACTGCATTCCTGAGTACAGGGCTGTAAATATATTTCATTTGGATGACCAGTGTCTTCCAGGACGTACTGGTATCATATGTGGTGCATGCAAATCTGGACTTAGTCGAATCCTTGAGCAATTTCGGATGCCTGCTGGATGTATGAAATGTTCTAACAGCAATTTAGCATTTCTTATTCCTTTATTTCTATTCTCAGAGATAATTTTGGTGATTTTTCTCACGATTTTCAACATGACAGTCACTGAAGGAGCTATAAATGGTCTCATATTCTATACATCTGTTGCTTATGCTCACCCAAACATTTTCCGCACTGATCAGCCAACATTTTTGTGGGTTTTTGTGTCTTGGCTCAACCTTGATTTGGGCTTCGAAATCTGTGCTTACAATGGAATGACTGGCTATCAGCATATCTGGCTGTTGTTTGGGTATATATTCTGTCTCATATTCACTCTAATCTCTATCATCTATCTGAGTCACAAGTTCATACGTTTCACCAGACTGATTCGAAGAAATGCCATAAATGTTTTGGCTACTATCATAATTTTTGCTTACAACCGTGTATTTCTTGTATGCTATCATTCTTTCAACCATGATAAAGTGGCATTTAACACAGATTATTCTTTACAGCCAAAATTCAAGCTTGTATGGATTTTTGATGGAAATATTCCTTACCTGGGACCAAAACACATTCCATTGTTTGTACTTGCTATAATCTTTTTACTAGCTGTACTGTGGTTAACATTTTCACTTCTTTTGATCCAGTGCCTTCAAAAGAGATCCAATATTTGGTGTCTTCGTTGGGTTGAGAGACTAAGGCCATTTTTTGAAGCCTACACTGGACCTTGCAACGACAACTGCCGCTTCTGGCCTGGTTTCCTTCTTCTTCTTCGGTTAGCTTTATTTGTTGTGTCTGCACAAAAAACTACTATACCTCTATTTGCTGGCATTTGTTTTTTGATCATACCTCTGGCTTGCATATTTCCTCATGGAATTTACAAAAAGTGGCCGTTAAACATATTAGAGCTCTTGTTTGTGTTGAATCTTGGTATTACGTTCCTTGTAGTGCAGTTTACTCACTCAAATCACGTGCACATGAACCTTCGCAAGAGACAGGCTGCTCAATTGTCAACTTCTTTCGCATTCATTATGTTCTTTGGAATCTTGCTCTACCATATCTACAGGAAAATCAAAGGTACACCTGTGTGGAAGAAGCCAACTAAGTTGGTTTCAGCTGGTGTGAAGAAGCTTCAGGGTGTGAAATTGAGGTGGTCACGCAAAGATGATGAAAGTGATGATGAAAAGGCACTTCTCCTACCCCAGCCGCTTCCTCCTGTGATCAAATTTCCCGAGTATCGAGAGCTTCTGCTTGAAAATTGATTATGATCAAGCATATCGAACCTAGTATAACGAACATTCAAAATCTCAGTTTGATCTTGTGATTACTACATTCAATTTGCTGTTTAACTATGAGCTACCATAGTAATACTAATAATCATCATGCATGTATATAATTAATATGTACGCATATAGACTATGTTAACAAACTTTGTAATGCTATGTGTAAGAATAAGCCAGCATGGATGTTGATGTCATCATAGCTATAATAATTGCCTGGTGCATATAGCCTGTGTTTACTCTATCTATCTGTGTCATCATAATAATATGATACCATCTGTGTTATTGAGCTAATTATTATACAACATTGATTGATCATAAGCTGTGTCTAAACTAAAGATTGCTGCTGCAGTGTAGTTGTCATAAACCATGTCAAAATTACTTGCAATACAAATTATGCTCCTACTCTGGCTAATGTGTCAGCGCGATTCTATATCCCCTCAGGCTAATGTCATGGGATACTCTTCACTCTCCTCTCTAGAGCTTGTGATGAGCATTGGAGCTGTCGGTCTTCAAATGGCTCACAGCCGAGTAGTCTACGTGACACCCAATGCCACTGTTCCATGCCCCAGGAGTGATGATTCAAGCTGCCACACACTGAGCTGGTACAGTCATAGTGACAGAGAGAGACTCTTGTCCAATGACACCGTGGTTAAACTGCTTAAAGGAATTCATACTTTAAACTCAACTATACACATAGAGAATCGTAAAAATCTGACTATCACAGGAGAGGATGGATACACCTTTACGTTTACTGATGACAGAGGCCAAATTCCACATCCAGTGACTTGGATTTACTGCACTTCATCAGCGGAGACAGGGATAGTATTCGTGAACTCTACAGATATCAAAATCATGAATCTTGGCTTTGACTCTTGTGGAACTAATTCTGCTTTAAACTCAGGTACAGGTGAATTCAATGTAAGTGCTGCCCTCTTTTTTGGAATGAGTTACAATGTGAGTATCAGTCAAGTGATTATTAACAATACATACGGCAGTGGGTTGCACATGAATTGTGTCTTTGGTAATATCTGGATAAACAATTCTGTTTTAGTTAGAGCATCGAAAGCAAGAAACGGAAGGCTAGGTGATAATGCAAGGCTTTGGTTTGGGCAGAGCTCGAGATGCAAGAATCAGTGTAGTACAAACATTGCAAATTTGACAATTTTTCGATCATCATTCATGCAAGGTCTTAAGGGTAGTATTGGAGTAGAAATTGTAATTGACTGTCCTCAAGTGTATGTTCTCATGAGTAACCTTAATGCTGTAAATAATACTGGAGGCAATATCGCACTAAGTCTGACCACATTTGACGGGCATGCTTCTACAAATAGCAAGGTCGACATTATTCACAGCATTATCAATGGTGGAAGGGCAAACACAGGAGGTGGAATCAGAGTTAGATCTCGGCATAATCAAGAAAGGAAGGATGCACACATTATCAACAGTAATAATAGTAACATGCACAGTGCTCTTCTTACAGTTCACCATACAAGTTTCAGCTTCAATTCAGCTATAGAACGTGGCGGTGCAGTTTACATATCACATCATCAGAGTTACTGTATTGGGTATTTTTGTCAAGTTGAGAATGTAAAAATTTTATTTAAGAATTGCTCGTTTATCAAAAATTTCGGGAATGGAGCAGCAATAGAGACAAAGCAACATTTAACTTCTGCAGACTATTCACTGACAGTGCTTAGTGTGAGTCTTGATGGATGCTTATTTCACGGGAATTCTGTGCAGAAAAATAATAGTGGTCCAATTATTAATCTAATCATGACATACATGACAATTTCTAACTCCAGCTTTACGGATAACAATGGCAGTGCACTTACTTTATTGAAGAGTAGTCTTAATTTCCATGGTGATATTGGTTTTGAAAACAATCATGCTGACTATGGAGCTGCTTTGAGAGTTTGTGAAGTGTCACTTATTTCCCTAAGTAACAACACACACATCTCATTCACAAAGAATACAGCTTTCTTTAAAGGTGGTGCTGTGTATACTCGTCAGTCCTGTGTTGATACAGTTCCCCCGTGTTTGTTTCAACCTCACCTGCATGAGAATGTATCCAATGAATCATATGTGGAAACATTGAAGCTTGCGATTGAGTTCGTAAACAACTCGGCTAGCATTGCTGGAGATGCAATTTATGGAGGGTCCCTTGATTACTGTTTCTTTATAGCCAATTTTTCCAAAATGCAAAATGATAACATGCTTCCGATGCTTAACATGTCTGGTCAAACGGGACCTTCGTGGGTGTCCTCCGATCCTCAAGGGGTGTGTTTTTGTGACGATAATGAGCAACCATCACGCATCTATGAATGTCGTAAGGAACATCCCATGATAGAGGTATACCCGGGAGAGAAATTTAATGTATCCATGATTACTGTTGGTCAGATGAATGGTGCGACACCAGGAAGTATTATATCAACACTTAATGACAGCGACATTGATGGTTCTGATAGACTGATAGTTCACAGGGTAAGAAGTGCAAGCAGTAGCAAGTGTGAAAATATGACGTTCATCTTGCAGTCTAAACGAAAGCTTATAAACATTCGCTTTGATACTGTACCCTCACTAATTAGTACTGGTCCAAAAACATACGTACATTCACAATCTGCACAAGTTACAGTATCCCTCAAGCTTTGCCCTAGTGGATTTTTTAAGAATGAGAATCATAGCTGCAAGTGTAATCCTGTATTTAATACCATTGATCAGGTATGTGACATTGATAAGCAGGAGATATCTCTAGATTACCACACATGGATTGGATGTCTGAAGAACTCTTCTCCACAGTATTGTGAGTTTGGTTTGAGTCATGGTTGTATATATTGCAATCCTGAACCCTCTTTCCGAAGGACTGTAAGTGTATTTCATTTGGATGACCAGTGTCTTCCAGGGCGTACTGGTGTCTTGTGTGGTGCATGCAAACCTGGACTTAGTCGAATTCTTGAGCAATTTCGGGTGCCTGCTGATTGTATGAATTGTTCTAATACAAATTTAGCATTTCTCATTCCTTTAGTTCTCTTTTCAGGGATAATATTAGTAATTTTTCTTACAATTTTCAACATGACAGTCACTGAAGGAGCTATAAATGGTCTCATATTCTATTCATCTGTTGCTTATGCTCAGCCTAGATTTTTCCACACTGATCAACCAGCATTTATTCCCTGGATATTTGTATCTTGGCTCAACCTTGATTTGGGCTTTGAAATCTGTTCCTACAATGGAATGACTGGCTACCAGTACATCTGGCTGTCATTTGGGTACATATTCTGTCTCATATTCACTCTAATCTTTATCATCTATCTGAGTCACAAATTCATATCATTTACAAGGTTGGTTCGAAGAAATACTACGAGTGTTTTGGCGACTATTATTGTTCTTATTTACAGCCGTGTGATATTTATTTGCTATCACTCTCTTCATCGTAAACCCGTGCATGTGATTTCTAATTGTTCACAAGATGACAAAAAATATGTATGGTCCTTTGATGGAAATATTCCTTATCTTGGATCCAAGCACATTCCATTGTTTATACTTGCTATAATTTGTTCGTTAGTTTTGCTTTGGTTCACATTTTCACTTCTTATGATCCAGTGCCTTCAAAAGAGATCCAATATTTGGTGTCTTCGTTGGGTTGAGAGACTAAGGCCATTTTTTGAAGCCTACACTGGACCATACAACGATAATGCCCGCTTCTGGCCTGGTTTCCTTCTCCTTCTTCGGTTAGGATTGTTTATTGTGGAAGTAAAAGAACACAATGTAACACTAGTGGCAGGTATTTGTTTCCTGATCATACCTCTGGCCTGCATATTTCCCCATGGAGTTTACAAAAAGTGGCCACTAAACGTATTAGAGCTCTTGTTTGTATTGAATCTTGGTATTACATTTGTCGTGGTACAATATGCTGGCCATTCTCGCTACTATCGGATAAAAACTCTTACAACTGGACTGGCTGCTCAATTGTCAACTTCTTTCACATTAATCATGTTCTTTGGAATCTTGCTCTACCATATCTACAGGCGAATCAAAGGTACACCTGTGTGGAAAAAGCCAACTAAATTGGTTTCAGCTGGTGTAAAGAAGCTTCAGGTTGTGAAACGGAGGTGGTCGCACAAAGATGATGAAAGTGATGATGAAAAGGCACTTCTCCTACCCCAGCCCCTTCCTCCTGTAATCAAGTTTCCCGAGTATCGAGAGCCACTGCTTGAAGATTGATGATGATCAAGCACATCGAACCTGTAATAACAATGATAGATATTACATTTATTTATCTAATACAATGTCCATGTGTAATCATGCTTTTATATGGTAGTGATGTAAGTTGATTATTATTGGCATTGCTTCTCTTGTATACAGTTCATAGATAGTTGCCTTATTTTGTAGTGTTTTAATTCCGTCTCTCTTATATTAAACTCATGCAGATGCAATCCAGTTTCGGAATCTTTGATGGATGGATAAATTCATGGTTATTGTGGCAGTATAATATTAGCAGTGTGCAATAATAAAGAGAAACATTTATAACACTGCTCTGCTCTTGATAATCTACACAAAGCGTACAGTTGACTATCGTGACACACAATGCCTGCTAAGGCATGCAATTGTTGGTGACCTTATTATAAGACTTAGTGTGAACAGATTGGATGACCTTGGGCAGGACAAGGAAACCACTGATTGACATTTTTATGTTGTAATACAATTACAAGTTCAGGTGGGTCAAAATTGCTTTTGATCAACCACAAATTAACTGCACCAATTAATATTGGGAGGTCTAGGGGACAAGGAAGCCCCCACTTTGCCAGGAAAGGGTGGATTTTGTATGGTGACAATAATGAGGTGGAAAGGTTGAAATGTGTATGTGGTCAGCTATTTGGGCATGGTTGACCTGTAACTTGTCTGGAGAGGCTGACCACCTTCCTGTCTATATACATAGGGGGCTATTTAAGTGACTTGTGTAGCTGTATACATCGGCTTTAACTGTGCTCATTGAGCATTCAATGTCTATAGCTGATCTTTGCAATGCTATAGACAATTCAGAGTTGCATGTGCACACTTTTGAAACATTAGCTGGCTATTAATTTTATTAGCATTTGATAATTCACCAAGGACACCAATATCTGCTATCATAAACTTTGATCGGTAAGTTTTTAATGGCATAACATAGGATTGAAATAATGAATATGATATTTATTAAATTCTGTTTCTTCGCAGATCCTTGAGAAAAAATATGCCTTTGAGGGCATTTTCTGCCCTTACAATAACCTTCTTGCTTTGTTCTCTGAAGAGTGCAACAAGTGAAGAATACCATATTGTGGCCCCTGATTCTCTTATGGGCTCAGGATTTACACTCTCCAAGTTCATTGCTGATGTGCTGCCAGACTATCAGCACTCGAATGCCACACTTAGGCTGGACATTCAACCAGGACTGTATATTCTATCACACAGCTTAGATGTCAGTGATGTGGATAAATTTTCAATAGTCTCTAATGACTCCACTTCTCAGATAATAATATGTGACAACCAATCTGCGATTCATTTTGTTGGTTGCAAAGATGTTCATATAACGAATATAGAGTTCATTGGTTGTGGAAATAGTGAAGTTCATGATACTGAGAGATTTCTACTTGAAGATGTAGTGTTTCGTGATTCAGAGTACGGAACAGGATTGGAAATAACTAACACAACTGCTCAGTTCATCCGTACTATTTTTGCATCAAATCGTGGGGGGACACTTCAGAAAGTTCCAGCTCCAGAAGAATTTCAGTATCTTTATGGCTTTAAAATGGCAGGTAGTGCAATTATTGCAAAGAGTAGCAATATAAACATCAGTGAATGTGTACATGTATTCAAAGGCAATGAAGCCCAGGTTGGTGGAGCACTTTATGTGGAGAACTCGATCATTACCATACAAGGCACCATTTTTTCTGCAAATCATGCTATGTGTGGTCTAGAAGTAGACTATTCCTGGACCAGTAATTTCACGTCACAGTTTGAAATGGCTTACTACTTCTGTAGTGGTTTGGGTGGAGCACTGACCACCTATCAGAGTGATGTCACAATTGAAGGGACCACATTCTATAATAACAGTGCCTTTGAAGGTGGGGTAATATATTTCCACGAAAGCAACATTACTATCAAAATATATGATTTTGTTGGCAACTTAGCCGAATATAATGGGGGAGTCTTCAAATCTTCTTCAAGTAATATCATGATAACAGGAAGTTCTTTCCAGAGCAATTCAGCCTCAGGGTTTGGTGGAGTTATGTGCGCTTATAAAGACACAGTCCTACTGGAGAATAATACGTTCAAAGACAGTTATTCATTGCAAGGAGGGGGAACACTGTTGATTATTAACAGTGATATTAACATATCTAGCTGTAGCTTTATTGCTAACTATGCTAATAATATTGGAGGAGTTCTGGATGCGAGTGAAAGTAGTGTTTCAAAAGAGAATAGTGACTTTTTGTCTAACTTGGCTTACTATAGTGGTGGAGTACTCTACGGACAGAGAAGCAACTTCACTGTCAGGCATTGCACCTTTAATGAAAACACAGCAATAATAGGAGCAGCAGTACTTGCAGCTAATGATGGATCAATTACCTACTTTTATGGCTCTCTAACTGTCAATTGGAATTTGGGTTGTCACATCATGTATTTCACATCAAGTTCTTCATTTTTCATGGAAAAGAGCACATTTTCCAACAATACTGGTTCTTTAAATGCTTTTGGCAGCAATGTAACCTTCATGGGTACTGCTAAATTTATGAATAACACATCACCATGGCCAACAGCAATGGAAGGTGGAGCAATAACACTGTTTCTGAGTAATCTTTATTGCAATGGAATGCTAAGCCTCATACATAATGAAGCTGAAAACGGTGGGGGTGTGCATTCATTTGAGAGTTCAATCTACGTGAATGGTGAAATAACTATTGCACACAATGCTGCAAAAGGTAATGGGGGAGGTATCTACCTCGCTAACAGTGAATTGATATGTGATATAGGAAGTAGTCTTCAACTATTGAACAATATAGCACAACAAAATGGAGGTGGAGTGTATGCTACTGGCTCTAGTATCAGAGCAATTGTAAGGTATATTTCCCAGACTGGGTATGATGGAACAAAAATTAGCTTTATAAGTAATAGAGCAGAGAAAGGGGGCGGACTGTCGTTGGAGGGCAGCAGCAAACTTTATATCATGAAGTATAGGACACATTACATTATGCAAAATCCACCAGTATACTCTGCCATAGTATTTGAAGAGAACATGGCAATGTATGGTGGAGGTATGTATATTAATGACGTGACAAATACTTGACCATGTGGAAGCCAACTGCAGGAAGCTGCAGAATGCTTCTTTCAGGTGTTAGCTATTCATGAAAGTAGAGAAGACTACATTAATCCTCATAATATTCGTTTTATTCAGAATCACGCAACACATTCAGGATCCACACTTTATGGAGGACTGCTAGACAGATGTGCAATTAGCTCATCTGCTGAAGTTCAAAAACTTCAAAAGTACAAGGAAAGAGATAGAACTGGTCTGACTTACTTAAAAGACATCTCTATCAATGATTTTGCTAATGACTCCATATTTTCGGACCCAATGAAAGTGTGCATTTGTACGGATGATGATACTCTCATCTGTCCACCAGGTTATGATAATTTTATAGAAATCAGAAAAGGAGAAGAATTTTTTCTGCTAGTGGTTGCTGTTGATCAAGCTGAACACCCAATTGATGCCATGATCCAGACGTCTCCGAAACACACCAGCAGTGGCCTTGGTGAAGGTCAGTTGACCAGACCAGCTAGTAAATTCTGTACTAACCTGTCTTTCACGATAACTTCACCACATGACAGTGAGGAGCTAAGCCTCTACGCTGTAGATGGTCCCTGCAAAGATGCAGATCTATCTACATTAATCATAATAGTACAATTTTTACCCTGTGAGTGCCCAAATGGATTTCAACCTTCCGGAGCTAATGAGACTAGCTGTACGTGTCACTGTGATGAATATATCAGCTCATATGTGATGTGCGATGCTCAGAGCGAGTCATTAGTAAGACAAGGTCAGACCAACGTCTGGATCGCCTATGATAATACTACAGGATATCTAGTCTATCCTAACTGCCCCTATGATTATTGCAAGCCGCTGAATCTACTAACGTACATTAATCTCAACTACCCCAGTGGAGCTGATGCACAGTGTGCCTTCAACCGTTCAGATGTTTTGTGTGGATCTTGTCAACTAGGTCTCAGCCTTTCGATTGGTAGTTCACGGTGCATCTCTTGTCCTAGCTACTGGCCTGTTCTGCTAGTGGTTATTGTTATAGCTGCCATCATTGCAGGAATAATACTAGTAGCAGTTCTTCTGATACTCAATATGACTGTTGCAGTGGGAACATTAAACGGGTTAATCTTCTATGCCAATGTATTGGCTGCCAATAGAACCATTCTCCTGCCATTTTCGGAACAAAACTACATCACCGTGTTCATTTCATGGCTCAATCTAGAGCTGGGGCTGGACACATGCTTCATTGAAGGAATGGATGCCTACACTAAGACATGGCTCCAGCTGGCATTTCCAACCTATGTCATATGCCTTGTGGTGATGATCATCATTATCTGCTCATTTTCGTCAAAATTCTCTAACCTTATCGGAAAGAAGGATCCAGTGGCAACTCTAGCTACATTGATATTGCTTTCCTATGCTAAGTTTCTCGAGATTATCTTTAAAGCTTTGGCCTATGCAAATCTTCAATACCAGGATGGCTCACATACAGTGATCTGGTTACCAGATGCAACTATTACATACTTCATTGATAAACACATAATACTCTTTGTTGCTGTTATAGCAATAATCGTGTTTGTTGGTCTGCCCTATACTACTCTTGTCTTCACTTGGCAGTGGCTTTTACACTTGCCAGATTGGAAAGTCTTCAAATGGATGAGAAATCCCAAACTACAAACTTTTATTGAGAAGTACAACACACCTTACACGGCCAGGAATCGCTACTGGACTGGATTACTCTTGCTTGTTCGTATCGTCCTGTATCTAGTAGGAGCTCTTAATGTTTCTAATGATCCTGAGATTGCTCTCACCTCGATCACCTTCACTGTTGGCTGCCTGCTTGTTCTTAAAGGATTATGTGGACGGCTATATCGTAAATGGCCCGTCGATGCATTGGAGACATTCTTCTACTTTAATCTTCTCTTTCTTTCAGTATTCACCCAGTACTCTTTGGATGAGGCAGAGAAGAATAAAGGAGTTCCTGCCTACATCTCCGTTACAGTTACACTCCTTGCACTGTTGCTTACCATAATTTATCACATATACTTTCACAGTTCACTCCTGAAGAAACTGCAGCATACAACTCTTCACGCAAAGCTCACTCGGGTATTTGAGCAGGAATAGCTATGTTCCAAAACCTAAGCATAAGAATGTAGAGCCTGTTGACGAAAATGCTAATGAGCTGATGGATGTTATGGACTATCACTCAGACACAGATACCGTGAGATATGCAGCTACTGGAGCTACTCATTCAACAATTGTCATGCCCAAACCAGTTCTAGAGCCACATGCCGAGGACACTCCAGCCGAGAGTGTACCAACTACTGAACAATAATTCTTGGCCCACGATTTAAAAAACAATAATTGATACTATGTACACTGAAGTTGTAGCAACTTAATGCGCTAAAAGTTGTCATATTATGCTGATTTATGTATATACATACCTAGCCAATAAAAATTTCTTTATTGCTGATAATATCAACCAAGAGTTTTCTTATGCTGAGAGTTCAACGTTAATTTTTAGCATGTACGTACTGTGATGCTAGCTTAGAGTTTCAGTGACAACAGAGGGCCGGTGCAGCTATTCTTTACACAACAGCTAACACTCTATGTATGCACATTAATTTATAGTTATTACAACAGCAATACCGTTATTGATGTATATCAGTATCATTATTAATGGGTAGCCTAAGTGTATTATACTACTAAATAAATTCAGTTTTCACAGTTTTCTTCCTCTTGGTCAGTCACACCACCCCAAATGCTTCCTCGTGTAGCTGCATACATTTAGAGTATTGCTCTTCATGACACAACTTGTCAGGCTTCCAGAGCACTCGTCACAATTTCCGTTCTTTGCAGTACAAGCACCTCTACCGTACTCTTCGTCAGTGCATCCACACTTTCCGTACTCATCTGGAGCGTTGAATACGTGTCCTATTTCGTGAGCAAATACCCTATCGATCTGATTACTTCCCCACCCATCATTCTCGTACTCCATGTACAGTGGTCCTTTTGTGTAGGCATAGGCAAAATGCTTTTGGTTGTACTTCGAAAAGTAACTGAGGAACGCACCGTCGGCGTTGCTGTCACCCTTTATACTCCGTGCCAGCTGGTTTCTACCAGCTCTACCTTTAGGATAACCAAGAAACTGAAGCGCAGCATTTGCAAATACATTATGGCAACCAGTGTAGCCCGGACAGGATTTTTTCTCTGTAGCATCAATTGGACAGAAGTAGTGGTATAGCTGAAACTGTAGATTTGCACTGGCAGGTGCAACATCAGTCCAAAACTGAAGCCCAGCTGTAACCTCACTAACAATCTTATTCTTCTCAGCATCACTTATTGCAAGGCCACCAGGACCAGAGGCTATGATTGCAGCAACAGCAATCTTTCCGGTCATGGTTTTACGATAAGGTGAGTTTGCTTCTTCAGGAAAAGGGTATTCTTGAGGGCCGGGCAGGAAAATTGGAGCTGTTTTTTCGGACCACCGTTGAATTAGTGGTGGAGGTCTTGTCTTCTTTTCACGTGCCATCCAATATGCCTGTACATAGGTTAGTGTTTCTGGTGATGCTGATGCGGCAATATGAGCTGAAGCTGATGCAAAATTCTTCTTTTTAGCGATAAAATCTCTGGGAACTTTTGCAACCAGCAGGTCATCACCCAATAGCAGTGTGACTCGACCACCGACAGATTCTATCTCAGCAGTAGCAGCCGCAGTATTGTCAGAGTGAAGCAACATTTCTTCCATTAATGGGGATGAATAGGCATTGCTACAAATGATGGATATGATGCTTAATATTAGTCGCAAACTATTCAATAAGTAAAGTAGTTCAGTGTTTGATGAATTAGTAAGTGAGATATTACCGATAATATACTTACAATGCATTTTTGTTTCTCACATGAAGAGGCATTCTTCTCAAGTCTTTCACTTCTCTTTCAATTTCACTGCAAATTCAATCAGCAGTGATTAATTATTGTCAATATTATATACAATAAAGTCTAAGATGCAAGTTGAATGATAATAATATTGTGATGACCCTCATTATGTATAGCTACTCACCTTAGTTCCTCTTCAATCTCTTCTAATTTTGATTCCTTTACGTTTGGCATTACTGCTGCTAGTGATGCAGCAACCAAACAGCACACCATCAGAGCCATCACAATAATTATAGATTTCATTGTGACTGTGTGGGCAATAGTTGAAAAAAAGAGCCAACTCGAAAAGAAGTGTGAGATGAAAATCAATTGACTGATAGCTTTAGTTGAGTTGCATGCATAGCTAATATGAAGGCAGCACTTAAAATGGCAAAGTTACCTGAGCATGTTCACCTACGATGTATGCCAGTGTATTTGCCAGTGAATGCAAATGTATTCGGTAGTGAATGCCAGTGTATGTCAATGTATTTGCCAGTGTACATCCAGTGAACAAGTTGTATATGACAGTGTAGCAGTTGTACCTGTAGTATGGTAGTTGCCACATAGCTAATACCCGAAGTGACATGATAAGAGAACAGCTACAGGTGGGGTTACTACCATTAGACAGATAAAAAAGATTTCCAAAGCTTGAGCAATTATCAATCCTAATAAACATCCCCTGCAGCACCAAATTCCCCTAAGGGAATATTTGTATAAGGTTGAGTCCATGTATCAAAAGATAGTTTTCTCTTCACACCATGTAACTTTCAATTTCATTGAAAAATCCACAGCGGTGATAAGCAAAGTGTCACTATTTGATAATTTTGCTATTTGTTTTGCTTTTGGTGTAACAGTTACTGTATATTACCTTTTACATGACAAAGTCTTCCCCAAGCAACAGCTTATTTTACGTCATAGCTAAAAGTGATTGTTTGTGTCCTATATTTTCAAATCTTGTTGATTATATAATCATAGGTTAATCGTGCAGGCTACACGCTATCAGTGATCAGAGGAGTACAATTCACAGCACTATTGGGAATGCACCGCTATCGTAAAAGTATAATAATATTATTATACACAAGAGATAGGATGACATTGTATAGGCTGTATAAACAATGATGTAATCAAAAGTTATGGAAAATTAATGCCTGCTTCAAAAACAGAAACTATAAATGAACACCTTTTGTCATATTTGAGACAATCATTCCTTTCACTTTATAGCAGAGAATTGAATAGAAGAGCAAGTGGTTATAGCTGTGCTGATCTGCATGGTGGCATATAGCTATGGGATCACTCAGGAGTTTCTGGTGCTGTCTAGTTGTGGTTACAGTCAGCCTTCAAATTTCCCAGGGCCACATCATTTATGTAACACCAGGTCCTGAATCTGAGTGCCCAAGGGATGGATCAGAGTGTCAAACACTCGACTGGTACAACCAGAACTCCAATGGATCCTTCATGACAAATAATACTGAGGTGAGATTTCTGGAGGGTGTACATAAGTTGACTACTTCCATTGCCAAGGTAAAAAACCTCTACAATGTTACTATCACTGGGTTTAGAAGTTCTTCTAGTTTACATAAGAATGGCAATGAAGGAATAAAACAGCCAAATAGTATAATCGATTGCAGAGCTAGCACTCCATCGGGTTTTGTGTTTGTTAACTCGAGCGAAATTTATTTAAAGAACATTGGCTTTGAATCTTGCGGTGAATGGATACCCTTATGCAGTGATAATCATACGAACAGTACTGCAACTCTATCATTTCAACATGGTAGCAATATCAAACTGCATCGCGTCACAGTGAATAACACAAGAGGCTTTGGGCTTCACACTAGCAATGTATTTGGCTCCATCTCAATCACTGAGTCTGCCTTTTTGCGATCAAAAGGGAAAAAGTCTGGTCCAGCGATAGGAAATGCTAGATTTTGGTTTGGATATCAGTGTGGGGAGCAGTGTTCAGATGTCAGTATCACACACCTTAACGTCACTTCTTCACAGTTTTTGGATGGGCGAGGAAATGCAAATGGTCTGGAAGTGATCATAGGCTGTCCTAGTGTCTATGTTGTCATTGAAAACACTACCATTGGAAACAATAGAGGAAAGCATGGAGGAAATATTGCTCTGAGTGTTACTGACTTAGGCGTGCCACTAAATGAACCCATTATCAAAATCTCCAACAGCCGTATAGAAAAAGGAATAGCCAAAAGGGGAGGAGGATTGAGATTTTGGTCTCGCACAGAGCAAAGAAATGCTTCTATATGTACAGATACTAATATTCACCGAGTTCTTGACATTTACAATACTACATTTCGTTCGAATTTTGCCTCGTCAACTGGTGGTGCCCTTTACATGGTTCACTATCAAAGTGGAGGCTTTGATTGCATTGTTAAGAAAATAATTTTTACACTTTGCAAATTTGAGCATAACTTTGGGAATGGTGCCGTAATGGAGATCACTAAGCATCTGATCCTTGCAGATCATGCATCACCACAGTTAAATGTGAGCTTCGATAATTGCACGTTTTTCAATAATTCAATGTCAAGCCACCGTGCAATTGCAAATGGTCCAGTAATGAGTTTTATCATGACTTACATCGCCATGGCAAACTGCATCATAGCTGGTAGTAATGGGACTGCCGTCTCTCTCTATAATAGTAATTTGAATCTCTATGATAGCGTCCGTTTTGAAAACAACCACGCTAAGTACGGAGGTGCACTGAAAGTTTGTGAAAGATCATTTATTTTCTTACACAACAACTCCCATATTCAGTTCATCAATAACACTGCCCTAATGGGAGGTGCCATATTCATTCAGCAGTCCTATTTGGAAACTGCTTCACCATGCGCCTTTCAACCAGCATTGCCAGAAGCTATCCCCATTAAAGAGTTCCACAAATATCTAAAACTCGAGTTTGTTAACAATTCTGCGAGTACTGCTGGAGATGTGATATACGGTGGATCATTAACAACATGTTACACAATTGGGAGCTACTCGTATTACCATCCTAGAAACAAATTGAAATCGTTTTTCAACTTCAAGATGATCTTTAATGAGATCTTCAATACCAAGGCCCAAATCGGACCATCCCCTGTGTCCTCATATCCTCTAGGGGTGTGCTTTTGTGATCCTACTAAGTCAGAATTGACACCAGAGTGTCAAACAGATCATCAACCGCTTGAAGTTTATCCTGGTGAGGAATTTACTGTTTCAGCCAAAACTATTGGTCAGCTGAATGGCTCAACCATAGGTACTATTCAACCTTCTTTAGAAGAAGAGAGTCATTTTCATCAGCTTACAGTTCTCAATGGTGGTAAATACAGCAACCAATGCATTCCCTTAAGCTTTTCTGTGCTATCAAATGAAAGCATAGCTACTATTATCCTTAAGCCTTCAGTTGAACGCTATACCAAGCCCTTCACAGTGAATGTCACTGTACACCTTTTACCCTGCCCTTTGGGATTTGAGCTTATCAATTATACAGGAGGCCAATACAAATGTGATTGCAGTAGCCTATTTCATCACCATTTGGGGGTTTTCTTACGACCTATAGAGTGTGATATAACCACACAGACAATACGTAAGAATGCCCCAGTATGGTTTGGATGTTATGACGGTGAGAATCATTCTGTAATGAATAACAGTTCGTTTTGTGAAACACCAGTTGTGTCAGGTACATGTGTCTATTACTGTTCCACAACAAATAGTTCAGGCAATATCAGCATATATGACCTTGATAAACAGTGTATACGAGGGAGAACGGGAGTACTTTGTGGCGCTTGCAAACCTGGCCTCAGTCATATTCTTGGCTTGTCTCACGAATGTAGAAAATGCTCAGACAAGAAGCTATTCATATACATACCCTCAGTTTTATTCTCAGGTGTGCTAACAGTGTTTTTACTAACGGTGCTGAATCTTACCATCACTGAGGGGACAGTCAATGGACTAATGCTTTATGCTACTTTTCTGTTCACATGTCGAGATTATTTTTTTGAATCCACTGATTCTATTATACAGCATAGATTCAGTAAGGCATTTTGGATCTTTATTGCCTGGCTAAACTTAGACTCAGGATTTGATGCCTGTGCTTACGATGGACTGACAGGATATCAATACATCTGGTTAACATTTGGATTTGTGTTTTATCTTCTTATTATACAAGCTGTTATGATCATCCTGAGTCACAAATTCATTTTTTTTACACGGCTGTTTGGAAGAAATGTCTTAAAAGTACTCGCCACACTGTTAGTTTTGACCCACTCTCAACTCATGTATGCTTGCTTTCACTCATTACTGTATTCACACTTGATTATATCGACAAGCACTGGAAAAAAGATAGTCAATGTGTGGTCTTTTGATGGAAATATACCATACTTTGGACTTAAACATATGGTTCTCTTTTTATTGGCTGTAATATGCTTGCTTTTTATGCTATTCTTTACATTATGCTTGCTATTCATTCAGTGTCTTCAAAAACACAATAATCGATGGTACCTCCGCTGGGTAGAACGGCTGAGACCATTTTTCGAAGCTTTCACGGGTCCATGTCACAATGAATATCGCTTTTGGCCTGGACTACTACACCTAATTAGAACTTTAATCTACGCTCTCAGCATGTATTTCAATGGTTATGAATCATATTACCGTCATTGGAAAATGCTCACAATCTCTGCATTTTGCGTCTTGGTTATGACTCTAGCTTGTATCTTTCCTCGTGGCGTCTATAAAAAATGGCCTCTCAATGTGTTGGAATTTTCTTACTTTTTGAATCTCTGCATTTTGTGTGTATTCTTAGCATACTTCAAGTTTCCAAACCGACCAATATTTGTATCAGTCAGTCTTGTAATGGTGACTTTCTTTGGCCTCCTGTTGTACCATACCTATCGGCAGATAAAGGCTACAAAACGATGGAATAAAATCACACACTGGATCTCGATCTACTCACAAAGATGTCGAAAGCGACGATACTCTAGCAAACTGAGTGAAGAATGTGATCCCCTTTTGCCCCAATCACTCCCAGCTGTTGCTCGATTTCAAGCCTACCGTGAACCACTCCTTGATGATGATTAAGTACATATTAAGACAATTATTTCAATTTTATACTTAGATATGTTATTAGTATAGGTTGCTGCTACCATTTTTATTGCCACTTTATGGCTTGAAAGTGCAACATTATGAGGTATTGAATGGTCAACTCTTCATTAGGGATTTTTACACCAGTAGAATAATTTTGACATAGTGTGATTAATATAAAATTTAATAATGTATGCCTAACATTGAATGTTTTGGGAATGCTTAGCTACGTCCATTGACAAAGATGGCTATACACTATCTATAGTGAAAGTGTTTTTTTGATTGTTTGTACTGCAGCACTGGGACTGTCAGTTGAGATAACTGTAAAGCTGCATAACACTGTAGCAATGATATTTACGGCTCATATACGCAGCTAAAAGCTTAGTACACTGAGATGCGCTGCTTTATGCATTTTCTGGTCTCATTGGAAGTGCATGTTGTAGTGTGTGCATGAAAATGAAAATTCTTCTCCCAGAGACACCATGCACTAAACTCCTATTTTATGAGAGATGACTTCTATTTGTGTATTAGCCAACTAGTATTTACTGTACGACTGTATAAAATAATATTAACTTTATCATTATTAGTGGATCTTTTGAATATTATAGCTGTAGATAGATACATTGTAGCTAGTGTACCAAAAACAGATATGCTGCGTATTGAGAAACACTGAAAGTTTTAGATACCGTTCACAGTAAACCATTCCTTATCAGACTAACACATAAAAATAATAGCAGTAGTATCTACAAAGTTCTCAGTTTGTGGTATTCATAATAATGAACAATCATAATATACAATTGTGGGAGCAAACGTAGCTAGAGATATATATAACTCTAAGGCTGCATGATATCAATATTATTATATTCCATGCATACATATGTACACACTGAATTTTCAAGTGCATTTAGATTGTATTTGTGTATAATATTCCAAATTCCTCTTTAGCATTTTATGACTTTCCTCCTGAAAGCTATAGGAGTGCATATAAGACTGGGCTCTGCATTAGACCAGTGTCAGTCATATGATTTCTGAACCTGTTTAGCTAGCATGGATTCAAAATACTGTGCAGCGATTGTACCACTACTATTATTGCTTTGTATTCTACTTACTGCTTCTCTACAACAAATACTCTATGTAAAGGCTAATAACAGCTCTCCGTGCCCAATTGATGATCAGATTGTTCCCTGCCAAACTCTGAATTGGTATGGTACCAATGCTAGTTATTTGCACGATTCAAGTAATACATTGATGCTGTTTCAAGAAGGTAACCATCGGTTGAGTATTTCTATCGAGGTGCACGATTGCCATAACTTTACTGTGGCTGGAAATGGCAGTGCACTAAGAAAAAGCAATGGGCAGCCAAAGCCTACCAGCATTATCAACTGCACAGGAGTATCCAGTGGAGGAATATTCTTTACAAATTCTAGTAACATCAGTATCTATAACTTGAAGTTTGAGTCTTGCAGTGGAGTGTTCATTTTGGATAAAAAGTATACCTATGCAGGTTCCCTGGGCTTTCATCTAGTTGGGGATATTAGCCTAAGACAAGTTGTTATCGTCAATGCCAAAGGTTATGCTCTCTATACAGTTAATATCCATGGTGCTAAAAATGAAGTGACAGATTCAGTGTTCTCGTCTACATCTAAACGGCCAAATATTCGAAACAGTGCCAATGCAGAATTCAATTTTGGCTGGAATACTCATCATGTAGTTCATGCACTTTTGACACTACAATCATCATGGTTCCTTCAAGGAGAGAGCAAAAGATTGGCTGGAGGAATAAACATATACATCAGATGTCCAAATATTTTGGTCAAAATCATCAACGTCACCAGCCAAGGAAACATTGGTAAAAATGGAGGCAATTTAGCCCTGCTTCTTTTTCTGTATCGCACTAACAGCAGTATGATAATTATCGATAATAGTAGGTTTATTGATGGAAAGGCTAAGAAAGGGGGTGGACTGAGAGTGTGGACTCTTAATGGAAGTGCTAGTAATACATCAAATGTGCTCATAAGAAACACTCTTTTCCGCAACAATTCATGCTGGTCAACAGGTGGTGCCCTGTACATAGCCTACTATTTTGAAGGCATGTATGAATTTACTGGTAGTGGCACTGAAAGACAAGTAATCATTCGAAATTGTACCTTTATCGTCAATCATGGTGGTGGTGCTGCAATGGAGATCATACAACGTGTTTCAGCTAGTGCACCTAATTTCCATCACATTACGTACTGGTTTGAAACGTCTATCGAGTCTTGCACATTTAAAGATAACTTCATTCCATTTAATGAAGGAGGGCCGATCTTGGATTTCATTTCAACTGAAGTCTCGATAAAGGATTGCACATTCACTGGGAGCAACACCACAGTGATATCGTTGAGAAATACGTACGTCAATTTATTCGGTGACATACTGTTTCAAAACAACAAAGCTCGCGTGGGTGGAGCACTAAAGATGTGTGATGCTTCACTCGTATTTGCATACAATGGATCACAAGTTCATTTCATCAACAACAGCGCTCAAGAAGGAGGAGCCATTTACATACAACAGCCGTGCATGGACACTTGGCCACTGTGCCCAATACAGCCCGCTATGCCTAGCAACGTTCCAGTGGTAGAGTTTGCCAAATTGATGAAATTTGAATTCACCAATAACTCTGCTGCAATTGCTGGCGATGCAGTGTATGGTGGCAGCCTTGACAGGTGCACCACAATCGTGCCATACGAATGGAACACTACGAATCCACGAATCTACCACTATTATTGGTACTCAATAGAGATATTCACCGAGATATTTGACACGAGGGGGCAGCAAGGGTCGTCCTGGATCACCTCTGACCCCTTCGGAGTGTGCTTTTGTCAAGGATCTCAAGAGTACAATATGTCGTCGTGTGTGACAAAGTTGAAGTCAGAGGAAGCATATTATCCAGGTGAGGAGATAACCGTGTCCATGATCACTGTAGGGCAGATGAATGGGTCCACTAGAGGTATGATTCAAGCCACACTGCTAGGAGAAAATCACCACCAGCACAGCTTGACCCAATCCAGCCTTCCTCAAACGAGTACCAAATGTGTCAACTTAACCTATATCTTGAACTCAAACAAAAGAAGTGCACAAATCAGTTTCAAACCGGTAACAATCAAGCTTGCATCTCGGTACACCATCTTTACTGCCAACTTAACGGTTAAGCTTTTAGATTGCCCCCTCGGATTTCAGCTCACAGATCATGTGACTGCTCCGCCCAACTGTAGTTGCAATCCACTATTTACTGAACTCAATCTGCAGGTAGTGTGTGATATTAACAACAAAACCATCTCCGTACCCCAAAGAAGAATGTGGTTTGGCTGCTTTAATCCCAAACACCAAAATGAATCACTACTGTGCGATAATTTTGCTATCACGAAACATTGCAACTATCATTGCCACACTTCTGCTCATGGAACATCTGTAGAAGTACAAGTCAACGACATTGATAGCCAGTGTTCACCTGGCCATACTGGAATAATGTGTGGAGCTTGCAAACCAGGATATAGTCGTATATTTGGAGAACCATTTGAGTGCCACAAGGGCTGCAAGAACAGCTTTATACCACTCACTCTGTTTGTTTTTCTCATTTCTGGCATACTTGTGATCTTCATTATCATGGGTTTGAATCTGACTGTCACTGAAGGTACTCTCAATGGTCTTCTTGTGTACACAATGGTTATCCAGGCACACTATAGCTACTTCCCTGATAATCCAACAACTTTTGGACAAACTTGCTGGGTCTTACTCTCACTGATTAACTTGACTTTTGGGCTGAAGACTTGCTTCTTCGAAGGAATGGACGGCTACCAACAAACCTGGGCTAGCTACTTTTGCGCAAACGTTTTACTTTCTTTTCATCATGGTAATGATCATCGCATTAAGTCGTAAATTCATTTTCTTTACGAGGCTATTTGGTAGGAACATTATAAAAGTATTAGCTACACTTGCCTTCCTACTGTATACAAATCTTGTATTTTCAACCATAGTTGCACTCCAGTATGCTACTTTATACATTCGTGATTCCAATGGCTCTCAGTACTCTAAACTAATCTGGTATCACGATGGAAATGTCCCTTATTTTGGACCTAAGCACATCCCGCTGTTTATCGTAGCTTCTATTTGTGCTGTAGTTATGCTTTTCTTTGTAATCTCTCTTCTTTTGATCCAATGTCTTCAGAAGAGGTCTGAACTTGTATGCTTTAGCTGGGTTGAAAGATTGAGGCCATTTTATGAAGCTTTTACGGGCCCGTATCATGATAGCTATCGCTTTTGGCCGGGATTTATACTTTTCATGAGAAGTGGACTCTATGTTATGAACTTTCTGATACTAGCATATATATATAGTGATGCACTCTTTCGAATCAGGATGCTAGATACAGCAGCCATATTTATTGTCATTATGTCCCTAGCTTGCATCTTCCCACAGGGAGTCTACAAAAGATGGCCCCTAAATATCCTTGAGTTTTCGTTTTATCTGAATCTTTGCATCACTAGTGGATTTCTGGGCTTAAACTATAACAGACATCAAAATATTTCTGCTGTTTACGCTTCAGTCAGTATCTCTGCTTTTGCTTTTGTTGGAATACTAATTTACCACATCTATAGCCGAATAAAGGATACCAATATATGGAAGAAGGTTACTAGCACCAATTGCTGTTCTCTAAGAGGTCTAGGCTGCTGCTCCTTAAGAAATCCTGACAATATCGAACATCACAATGTTGATGATGATGGAGAAAGACCACTCCTACCACATACATTAATTGATTAGTGGTGTTAATATGACAGCATAGAAAAGAGTAGAATTATTAGGTGTGTATGGTGTAGCTGATACACAAAGTTCTACGTAGTAGTGATGGATTATTCTTTCATGATTGTGCAATGGATAGTGGGGTTAAGTCCTGAGCATTATGAAAATTTAATGGGCTCTCTAAATATACAAATTGTCATTAGCCATGTTTACTTCACTGCATTATGCATCTATGTTCTCTGATTGATGCACTATAGCTACGACATCATCTATGTAAATTAATTGTACATTATCCTCGTTTACTATCTACACAGAAGCAAGAACTCTAATGGACAATTTATAATTCTTCAGTGCTCAGAAATGAGTGAATTAATGTTTGATTGGATGATAGCTAGCCTAAAAAGGGTATTTGCAGACCATGTTATTGCTATGGCATGTATAAGAGCTACTGATCATCTTTGCAGTATAATAATTATGATATGCCCCACAATATTATACTATGCTTACAGGGAGATAATGTGGGAGAACACCATAAGGCTGTATAAACAATGATAAGGGTAGAATAACCTCTGTAATTTGAAACCTACGCTGCACACTGTATACTCCAAACCAGTAACTATAAATAGAGTGATACTTTCCACAGATCTAGGCTCAGCATAATTAAAATTTTGATCAAAAATCTGATTTCTGCTTGAAGAAAACACTAAAGTAGCAGAGATTTATTAATTGTGCAGTGCATGAAAACGGAATAAGAGCATCCAGTCTGAAATAGCATTTATTTCTGCTAATAATGCTATATTTCTATACATTTTTATTTGTGGTTGCTATCAGCTTCCAAATTTCCCAGGGCCACATCATTTATGTAACACCAGGTCCTGAATCTGAGTGCCCAAGGGATGGATCAGATTGCCAAACACTCGACTGGTACAACCAGAACTCCGATGGATCCTTCATGACAAATAATACTGAGGTGAGATTTCTGGAGGGTGTACATAAGTTGACTACTTCCATTGCCAAGGTAAAGAATCTCTATAATGTTACCATCACTGGGTTTAGAAGTTCTTCTAGCTTGCATAAGAATATCAGTGAAGGAACAAAACAGCCAATTAGTATAATCAATTGCAAAGCTAGCACTCCATCGGGTTTTGTGTTCATTAATTCGAGCAAACTTCATCTGCATAACATTGGTCTTGAATCATGTGGTGCTAGTATATTTGTACACTGTGGTAAGTATAGCGCTGCTGCTGCTTTATCGTTTCAAAATGGTAGCAATATAACACTGCATCGTGTCATGGTGAATAACACGAGAGGTTTTGGGCTTTGCAGTAGTAACATATTTGGTTCCATCTCAATCATTGAGTCTGTCTTTTTACGATCAAAAGTAAAGTCTGGACCAAAGAGTGGGGGGAATGCTAGATTTTGGTTTGGACATCAGTGTGGGGAGCAGTATTCAAATCCTGAAACCCATCTTAAAGTCACTTCATCACAGTTCCTGGATGGGCAAATGAATGCAAAAGGGCTAGAGGTGATCATAGGCTGTCCTAGTGTCTATGTCCTCATCGAATACACTACCATTAGAAACAATAGAGGAAAGCATGGAGGAAACCTTGCTTTGAGTGTTACAGACTTTGGTGTGTCACTAAATGAACCCGTTATCAAAATCTTCCACAGCCATATAGAAAAAGGAATAGCCAAGTATGGCGGTGGATTGATATTTTGGTCACGGCCCGAAAATAAAAATACTCCAGGACCTAAAATAGCATGTACGGGAACTAGTATTCACAAAGTACTTTACATTTACAACACTACGTTTCGCTCAAATTTTGCCTCATCAGCTGGTGGAGCTGTTCGCATAGTTCACTATCAAAATAAAGGCTTTGACTGCATTGCTAAGAGACTAAATTTTACATATTGCAAGTTTGAGCACAACATTGGGAGCGGTGCTGCAATGGAGATAACCAAACATATGATTGTTGCCAATGATGCCTCGCCAACACTAGGAGTGAGCTTAGAATATTGTACATTCCTCAATAATTCAATACCTGGTGATTCATCGAGTTCAGTTCTGAGTTTTATCATGACTTACATCATCATGGCAAATTGTATTGTAGGTAATAGTAATGGGACAGCTGTCTTTCTGTATGACAGTAATTTGAATCTCTATGATAGCATCCGTTTTGAAAACAACCATGCTAAGTTCGGAGGTGCACTAAAAGTTTGTGAAAAATCATTTATTTTCTTACAAAAACACTCCCGTGTTCAGTTTATCAATAATACTGCCCTAATGGGGGGTGCTATATTCATTCAGCAGTCATGCCTGGAAATTGCTTTACCATGCGCCTTTCAACCAGCAGTGAAAGAACATATACCCATTGAAAATTTTTATCGATATTTGACGTGCAACTTTACAAATAACTCTGCCAGTATTGCTGGAGATGTGATATATGGTGGAACACTAGCAACTTGCTACACACTTAGAAGTTACTCATATTATCCTCGTGGAAAAAAATCAGTCTTTAACTTTTTGAACATCTTTAGGGAAGTATTTAATTTTACTACCCAAACAGGACCTTCTAATATATCCTCATACCCTCAAGGAGTGTGTTTCTGTGATACTACAAGATCAGAATTGACACCAGGGTGTCAAACAGACTATCGACTGCATGAAGTTTATCCTGGTGAGGAGTTTACCGTTTATGCCATAACTGTTGGTCAGCTGAATGGCTCAACCATAGGTACAATTCAACCTTTTTTAAAAGAAGAGAGTCGTTTTCATCAGCTTATAGTTCACAATGGTGGTAAATACAGCAACCAATGTGTTCCCTTAAGGTTTTCTGTGCTATCAAATGAGAGCATTGCTATCATTATCCTTAAGCCTTCAGTTGAGCGCTATAACAAGCACTTCACAGTGAATATCTCTGTACACCTTTTACCCTGCCCTTTGGGATTTGAGCTTATCAATACAGGAGGCCAATACAAATGTGATTGTAGTAGCCTGTTTCAACATCATTTGAAGCAAACTATTGAATGTGATATAACCACACAGACGATACATAGGAATGCCCCAATATGGTTTGGATGTCATAAGAGTGAGAGTAATTTGCTAGTAATTGATAATGATTCATTTTGTGAAAAACAACTTGTATCACGTATGTGTGTCTACTACTGTTCAAGTGATTACCCTTATATCAGTATATCTGACCTTGATAAACAGTGTATACGAGGGCGAACCGGAGTACTTTGTGGTGCTTGCAAACCTGGCCTCAGTCATATTCTTGGCTTGTCTCACGAATGTAGAAAATGCTCAGACAAGAAGCTATTCATATACATACCCTCGGTTCTATTCTCAGGTGTGCTAACAGTGTTCTTACTAACAGTGCTAAATCTTACCGTCACTGAGGGAACAATGAATGGTCTCATTTTTTATGCTACCTTTCTATTCACATGTCGAAAGTATTTCTTCAACCACAGTTCCAAACATCATATTATACAGCATAGATTTGGTAAGTCATTTTGGATCTTTATTGCCTGGCTTAACTTAGATGCAGGATTTGATGGCTGTGCTTATGATGGAATGACTGGATATCAGTATATCTGGTTGACATTTGGATATGTGTTTTCTCTTCTCTTCTTACAAATTGTTATGATCATCCTGAGTCGCAAGTTCATCTTTTTTACAAGACTATTTGGAAGAAATGTCTTGAAAGTACTCGCCACACTGTTGTTTTTGACCCACTCTCAACTCATGCACGCTTCCTTTCAATCGATACGGTATGCAGCCCTGTATGTTAAAACTCAAAATGGAACACAAACAGTATACGTGTGGTCTTTTGATGGAAATATTCCATATTTTGGACTTAAACACATGGTTCTCTTTTTATTGGCTGTAGTATGCTTGCTTTTTATGCTATTCTTTACATTGTGCTTGCTGTTCATTCAGTGTCTTCAAAAGCACAATAATCGATGGTACCTCCGCTGGGTAGAACGGCTAAGACCATTTTTTGAAGCTTTCACGGGTCCATGCCGCGATGATTATCGCTTTTGGCCTGGACTACTACACCTTCTTAGAACTTTAATTTATATCCTCAGCATGTACTTCAATGGTTATGAATCATATTACCGTCATTGGAAAATGCTCACGATCTCTATGTTTTGTGTCCTGATTATGGCTCTAGCCTGTATCTTTCCCCATGGTGTCTACAAGAAATGGCCTCTCAATGTATTGGAATTTTTTTACTTTTTGAATCTCTGCATTTTGTGCGTATTCTTAGGATTCTACAAATATCCACTCCTACCAATATTTGCATCAGTCAGTCTTGTAATGGTTACTTGTGTTGGGCTCTTGTTCTACCATTCCCATCAGCAGATAAAAACCACAAAAGCATGGAGTAAAATCATAAAATGGATGCCAGTTCACTTGCAAAGATTTCATAAGCGAAAATCAGATTGCAAACTGAGTGAAGAATGTGATCCCCTTTTACCCGAACCACTCCCAGCTGTTGCTCCCTACCGTGAACCACTCATTTATGACGATTAGCTAGGTACATTTACTTGGTGGGACAGTCCGTACTTTATTTCATATTAATTTTTGTGTAGGTGTACAATACTATAATATTATCGTCCTTTTGTTGCAGTTTTATGCTTTTGGTATTCTCTAATGCATTATCTGCTGAAACTGTTATTACAAAATTTAGTTTCAGTTTATACATAACATGCTTTCATCATCCCAACATCTACTTATTGTACTTGATACACTTTTAATTCATTATCCTGACCTCAAGCTATCATAGCAACTGTAGAGAAATGCAAGCCAGAGATATGATAAGCACAAAGCTTACAGCCATGATAAGCATCTTTATTTGAAAGAATGTGCCAATGTGTGATGGGACTAAGGAATTCATGATGAACAATCCCGCTCGTACCAAGAGTAGAAATCCTGGCCAAAAACAATAGTGGTCATGACATGGTCCAGTGTAGGCTTCATAAAATGGCCTGAGTCTCTCAATCCAACGTAACTGATTAGTGGTGCTATAGTTGATATGACAGTGTAGAAGAAAGTAGAATAATTATTATTAGGTGTGTGGTGTAGCTAGTACTCCAAATTCTATATAGTAATTGAGTGATGGAATAATAATATTCTTTCATGATTGTGTAATGGATAGTAGGGTCAAGTCCCGAGTTTTTTTTGCATGGGTGCATGGGCGCTGTAAAAGTATACAAATTTCATTAGCAATGTTTACTTTGATGCATTATGCATCTTTGTTCTCTGACTGATGCACCTATATATTAGCTATATGCTAAAACAGTATAATCTATAATATGTAAAATAAATGTACATCATCCTCAGTCACTATATAATAGTTAGACACTGTTCAGGAGGTTTCTAAGTGATTTAGAAGACCGAAGGGCTCTGTGTAGAATCCCGAGCGAAGCGAGGGTTCTACTGAGCCCTGAGGTCTTCTAAATCACGTAGAAACCGACTAAACATGCAGTGTCTAACTACGTTAGATCCTAGCAACAATGCCCAACAGCTTTGTATATAAATAATTGCCTAGCAACAAACTAGCCATAGGCAAACAAAATTTACCAGGTTCTTTATGGAGCTTACAAGGTTTTTTATGGGGCTTACAAGGTTTTTTATGAAGGATAGATACTGCTGTTCAACCAATCAGATCACTGCATTTGTTACAAGTAGGATCTAAGTAAACAGAAACAATATAATTATTTACTTAATTCTTGAGTAAACTTGCTGATGTTTGAACTGGATGCTAGTTATATTATAGGGTATTTGCAGACCATATGTTGTTGCTGTGGTATACAGATGATCTTTGCAGTAAAGTTAGGGCATAATTATGAATATTACTGGTATACTATGCTTACAGGGAGATAATGCAGGAGAATACTGCATAGACTGCATAAGCAATGATAAGGGTAGAATAACCTCTGTAATTTGAAACCTATGCTGCACACTGTATACTCCAAACACGTAACTATAAATAGATGCCACAGACCTAGGCTCAGCGTAATTGATAAAACGTCTAATGGTTTTAATTTCTGCTTGAGGAAGACACTAATAATTAAAAGTAGCAGAGATCTTTAATAGTGCACTGCATGAAAACAGAATTGTATAAGAGCACCCAGTCTGGAGTAGCGTTCGTTTCTGCGAATAATGCTATATTTCTGTACATTTTTACTCGTGGTTGCAGTCAACCTTCATGTTTCCCAGGGTCGCATAATTTATGTAACACCAGGTCTTGAATCTGAGTGCCCAAGGGACGGATCAGAGTGTCAAACACTCGACTGGTACAACCACAACTCCAATGGATCCTTCATGAAAAATAATACTGAGGTGAGATTTCTGGAGGGTGTACATAAGTTGACTACTTCCATTGCCAAGGTAAAGAACCTTTACAATGTTACCATCACTGGGTTCAAAAGTTCGCCTAGTTTGCATAAGAATGTCAGTGAAGGAATACAACAGCCAATTAGCATAATTGATTGCAAATCCACCACTCCATCGGGTTTTGTGTTCATTAACTCAAGCAAACTTCATCTGAATAACATTGGTCTTGAATCATGTGGTGCTAATATATCCGTTCATTATGGCAAGTATAGTGCTGTTGCTGCTTTATCGTTTCAAACTGGTAGCAATATCCAACTGCATCGTGTTGTGGTGAATAACACGAGAGGCTTTGGGCTTCACAGTAGTGACGTATTTGACTCCTTCTCAATCACTGAGTCTGCCTTTTTGCGATCAAAAGGGCAAAAATCAGGACCAAAGAGTGGAGGGAATGCTAGATTTTGGTTTGGACATCAGTGCAGTGAGCAGTGTTCAAATCCTGAAACCCATCTTAAAGTCACTTCATCTCAATTCCTGGATGGGCAAATGAATGCAAAAGGGCTAGAGGTGATCATTGACTGTCCAAATATTTATGTCGTTATTGAAAACACTACTATTAGAAACAATAGAGGGCAACAGGGGGGAAACCTTGCTTTGACTGTTACCAATTCAGGCAAGCCAGTAAATGAACCCATTATTAATATCTCCAACACCCTTATAGAGAATGGAATAGCTACGAATGGAGGTGGATTGAGATTTTGGTCTCGACCTGAGGATAAAAATACTTCTATATGTACACAGTCTCAATTTAAAGATAAAAATACTTCTATATGTATGCAAACTAATATTCACAAAGTACTTTACATTTACAACACTACATTTCGCTCGAATTTTGCCTGGTCAACTGGTGGTGGTGTTCACATGGTTCACTATCAAAGTGGAGGCTTTGACTGCATTGTTAAAAGTCTATATTTTATGCTATGCAAGTTTGAGCATAACTTTGGGAATGGTGCCGCAATGGAAATTACAAAGCATTTGATTCTTGCCAATCATGTATCAGCACAGCTAGAGATACGGTTAGAAAACTGTACATTCCTCAACAATTCAATACCTAGTGATACGTCAAGTCCAGTGCTGAGTTTTATCATGACTTATATTGTCATGACAAACTCTATCGTAACTGATAGTAATGGAACAGCCATCTCTCTGTATAACAGTAACTTGAATCTCTATGATAACGTCCGTTTTGAAAACAACCACGCTAAGTACGGAGGTGCACTGAAAGTTTGTGAAAGATCGTTTATTTTCTTGCACAACAACTCCTATATTCAGTTCATCAATAACACTGCCCTAATGGGGGGTGCTATATTCATTCAGCAATCATGTTTGGAAACTGCTTTACCATGCGCCTTTCAACCAGCAATGCCAGAACATATCCCCATTGAAGAATTCAATCAATGGTTGGAATACGACTTTGTAAACAACTCTGCCAGTATTGCTGGAGATGTAATATATGGTGGAACTCTAGCAACTTGCAACACAATTGGAGCTTACTCATATCATCATGGAACCAAATCGTTCTTTAACTTTTTGAACATTTTTAAGGAAGTCTTTAATCTTACTACCCAAACAGGACCTTCTAATATATCCTCATATCCCCAAGGGGTGTGTTTCTGTGACACTACAAGATCAGAATTGACACCAGAGTGTCAGAAAGACTTACGACTGCTTGAAGTTTATCCTGGGGAGGAGTTTACCATTTATGCCATAACTGTTGGTCAGCTGAATGGCTCAACCATAGGTACAATTCAATCCACTTTAGAAGAAGAGAGTAGCTTTCATCAGTTGATAGTCAGCAATGGTGGTGAATACAGCAACCAGTGCGTTCCCTTAAGCTTTTCTGTGCTATCAAATGAGAGCACAGCCACCATTATCCTTAAGCCTTCAATTGAACGTTATAATAAGCACTTCACAGTGAATATCTCTCTACACCTTTTACCCTGCCCTTTGGGATTTGAGCTTATCAATACAGGAAGCCAATACAAATGTGATTGCAGTAGCCTATTTCAACATCATTTGGGGGTTTTTAAGCAACCTATCGAATGTGATATAACCACACAGACGATACATAGGAATGCTCCAATATGGTTTGGATGTCATAAGAGTGAGAATAATTCGTTAGTAATTGATAACGACTCATTTTGTGAAGAACAACTTGTGTCACGTATGTGTGTCTACTACTGTTCAAGTGATTGCCCTAATATCAGTATATCTGACCTTGATAAGCAGTGTATACAAGGGCGAACGGGAGTACTTTGTGGTGCTTGTAAACCAGGCCTCAGTCATATTCTTGGCTTGTCTCATGAATGTAGAAAATGCTCAGACAAGAAGCTATTCATATACATACCCTCGGTTCTATTCTCAGGTGTGCTAACGGTGTTCTTACTAACGGTGCTGAATCTTACCGTCACTGAGGGTACAATGAATGGTCTGATTTTTTATGCTACCTTTCTATTCACATGTCGAAAGTATTTCTTCAACGTGAATTCCAAACATCATATTATACAGCATAGATTTGGTAAGTCATTTTGGATCTTTATTGCCTGGCTTAACTTAGACACAGGGTTTGATGCCTGTGCTTATGATGGAATGACTGGATATCAGTACATCTGGTTGACATTCGGATATGTATTTTCTCTTCTCTTCTTACAAATTATTATGATCTTCCTGAGTCGCAAGTTTATCTTTTTTACGAGACTGTTTGGAAGAAACGTCTTAAAAGTGCTCGCCACACTGTTGTTTTTGACCCACTCTCAACTCATGCATGCTTCCTTTCAATCGCTACGGTATGCAGCCCTATATGTCAAAACTCAAAATGAAACACGAACAGTATACGTGTGGTCTTTTGATGGAAATATTCCATACCTAGGATTTAAGCACATGGTTCTCTTTTTATTGGCTGTAATATGCTTGCTTTTTATGCTATTCTTTACATTATGCTTGCTGTTCATTCAGTGTCTTCAAAAGCACAATAATCGATGGTACCTCCGCTGGGTAGAACGGCTGAGACCATTTTTTGAAGCTTTCACGGGTCCATGTCACAATGAATATCGCTTTTGGCCTGGACTACTACACCTTCTTAGAACTTTAATTTACATCTTCAGCATGTACTTCAATGGTTATGAATTACATTACCGTCATTGGAAAATGCTCACGATCTCTATGTTTTGTGTCCTGATAATGGCTCTAGCCTGTATCTTTCCACATGGTGTCTACAAGAAATGGCCTCTCAATGTATTGGAATTTTCTTACCTTTTGAATCTCTGCATTTTGTGCGTACTCTTAGGATACTACAAACATCCATACCTACCAATATTTGCATCAGTCAGTCTTGTAATGGTTACTTGTGTTGGGCTCTTGTTCTACCATACCCATCAGCAGATAAAAACCACGAAAACATGGAGTAAAATCATAAAATGGATGCCAGTTCACTTGCAAAGATTTCATAAGCGAAAATCAGATTGCAAACTGAGTGAAGAATGTGATCCCCTTTTACCCGAACCACTCCCAGCTGTTGCTCCCTACCGTGAACCACTCATTTATGACGATTAGCTAGGTACATTTACTTGGTGGGACAGTCTGTACTTTATTTCACATTAATTTCTGTGTAGGTGTACAATACTATCATATTTTAATTAGCCTGTATAGTCCTTTTGCTACATTATCATGCTTTTGGTATTCTCTAATGCATTATCTGCTAAAACTGTTATTATAGCATTTGTTTCAGTTTATATATGACATGCTTTCATTTCCCAACATCTACTTATTGTACGTGACACACTTTTAATTCATTGTCCTGACTTCCTGCAAGCTAACAATTGTAATGCATGGGTATTAATTTATTCCCATACAGCAGTCTCAAATCCAAAACTCTGATTCAGTTTATTTTCAGTTTGAAGTATTACCACTACAGTAACTAGCTACAGATTGAAGCAGCAGAGATCTTCAATAGCACTATAACCATCACTGTAGCCACACTATGCAAGTAATGAGTGCAGTCATGGAAGGAGTGCTAGTCTTCTTTTATTTACTAGCTTTGCTACTGTTCTGCCCTATAGCTAGTTTTCATGTCACTCTGAACCAACAGCTTATCTTATACGTAAAGAAAAGTAACAAGTCTCAATGCCCAGCTGATATTCAGATTATCGAGTGTCAAACTTTAGACTGGTATAGTGCACATTTTAATCCTTCATTCGTGTCAAATACAAAAATGTTGTTTGAAGAGGGAGAACATGAGCTGAAGAATACCATCGTGATAGATGATTGTCACAACTTCACTATGATTGGAAATGGGAGTGTAGGGAACCTCAATGATGGCTTACCACAGCCAACCAGTATGATCTACTGTGATAAACAGTCCAGTGCTGGATTTTTCTTTTCAAATTCAAGTAATGTTAGCATCAAAAATCTGCAATTTAAGTTTTGTGGGGGACTAAATGACCATTATAACTGGCACAATATCTCTGCTAGCTTAAGTTTTGATTCAGTTGAAAATTTATCTCTGGACCGAGTTGTTGTATGCAGTGCCAAGGGTCATGCTCTATACACGAAAGATATCTTTGGTTGTAACTATGTGGTGGAATCAGCATTCTTGAATAGCTCTAGGCATCAAAATTTTAGTCGAAGTGGAAATGCAAGATTCAACTTCAGTACGCAACAATTGCCAACATCTTTAGTGCTGAATTCATCTTGGTTTATGTACAGAGAGACTTCACTTGAATATTTAATGGATGGTGGATTAGTTATTGCCATATTTTGTCCCAACATTAATGTCACTCTGGTCAATATCACTGCTAAGAGAAATATCGGTGGGTTGGGTGGTAACATAGCTATCTTTTTTACAATATTTAATACTAAAAGCAGCAGTATAGTTGTCAAAAACTGCCGTATCATGGATGGGTACGCTTTCAGGGGAGGTGGACTGGCATTCTGGTCAAACCAGAATTATGTGCATAATAAGACAAATCACATGCTTGAGAAACACTCATTTGATCATAGCATTCTCATTATTCGCGATACAACGTTCTATAATAATTTTGCATTAAAGTCTAGTGGTGCTATGTATATTTCTCACAACAGTCATGACACTACAAATCATTTAAAGCATGTTACTATCACCAACTGTACCTTTATTAAAAATAAAGGCAGAGGATCTACTGTGGACATTATACAGCATAGTTTACAGCCAATGTCACCATTTTTGAATACTACAATTACGATGTGCAGCTTCAAAAGTAATGCAGTAACTGTTCATAATGATTATGGCGCTATTCTTAAGATATACTCAGATAAAATATCATTGATTGACAGTACCTTTACTGGAAATAATTCCACAGCCATATCACTAAGCAGTGCTTATCTCAACCTGTATGGTAATATATCGTTTGAAAATAATTCTGCTAGGCTTGGAGGAGCAATGAAAATTAATGAGGCATCACTGGTATTTGTATATCGTGGTACACATGTGCGCTTTATTAACAATAGAGCAGAGGAGAAAGGAGGTGCCATCTATGTGAAAACGTCTTGCATGGACTCGTCTGTATCTACTCTTGCTTGCTTCATTCAACCAGCCCCACCATATTACATGACCGTAATAAGTGAATTTACAAAACTGATGGTGCTCGAATTTGTCAACAATTCTGCAAAGATCTCTGGAGATGTTTTATATGGTGGAGACTTTGATCAATGTTATACAACTCTGTCATATTATGTAAATCAAACATGGGCTCGTAAAGATTACCACTACTCTGTTGATATTTTTAATGAACTCTTTAGCATGGAAAAACAACAAGGATTATCAGCAATATCCTCTGATCCTCGTAAAGTGTGCTTTTGCAGTAAATCACCATCCACAAAATCCTGCACCACAATGAAAACACCAATCCAAACATATTCCGGGCAAGAATTTACAGTATCAGTTGTTACAATAGGGCAAAATGGAAGCTCTGCTAAGGGAAGAGTAAATGCAAGTTTACTGAACGAAAACTTTATGAGCCATAGGCTATTTAGAGTAAACTATCCTATTCTGACTGATGAATGTGTCAATTTGTCTTACATTGTGAAGTCAAACAGAAGCCGTGCACGGCTTACCTTTGCTCCTGAAATCACTGGTACTTACTGTAAAATCAACACAGTGGACGCGATTGTACATATTCTTCCATGTCCGCTTGGTTTTCAACTACCACACACTGCTCCATATTATGTTTGCTCATGTGATCCATTTCTATCAAAATTCTTGACGTTTAATTTACAAGTCATCTGTAGCATTAACAATCAGACAATCTCAGTTCCACAAAAAGCAATTTGGTTTGGCTGCTTCAACTCAGAACAACTAAATCAATCCTCACTGAACTGTGACAGCCTGGTTGTGACACCAAATTGTGATCACTGTCGTAATGCACTAGGTAACAGCAAAACTGTTGAGATACCACTAAAAAATCTTGATGAGCAGTGCTCTGAAGGTCACACAGGGATAATGTGTGGAACTTGCAAGCCAGGATACAGTCGAATCCTTGGTGACCTAATGAATTGTCAGAAGGGTTGTACTTATACAAATCTACCCATACTTTTAATTGCCTTTTTGGCATCTGTAATTCTTCTACTAACTGTCATCAGAGCTCTCAACATAATTGTCACTGAAGGAACAATTAATGGTGTATTGGTATACACAACAGTCATGCAGACTCATGATAGTTACTTCTCTGAGAATCTATCACATTTTGGACAGGCCTGTTGGGTCTTTATCTCGTGGATATATAAACCTTACTTTAGGATTCAAAGCTTGCTTCTACAAAGGAATGAATGGCTATGGACAAATATGGATTATCTTTGGACAAGCAATCGTCTCCTTTCTCTTTCTATTCACAGTCATCTTGCTGGGTCAAAGATTCATATTCTTCACGAGACTATTAGGGAGGAATATAGTCCAGGTTCTTGCTACACTTGTAGCCATGATATATTCCAACCTCCTTTTTGCTACCATTATCACATTTCGGCCTGCTACCCTACATATATCTATAATTAACGGCACTCAGTACTCCAAAACAGTTTGGTACTATGACGGAAGCATACCCTATCTGGGTCTTAAGCACGCTCCACTTTTTGTCATCGCATTGATATGCTCACTGTTCATGCTCTACCTCATGAGTTCACTTCTTTTCATCCAGTGTCTCCAAAAGAGGTCTGAGATTCCTTGCCTATGTTGGGTAGAGAGACTTAGGCCATTTTATGAAGCCTACACTGGACCATGTCGTGATCACTATCGTTTTTGGCCTGGATTTCTTTTCTTAGTACGAACGGCATTATTCATCACGAATTCTTTTATACCATCACACATTGGCGCATTCTTTCAAATAAAGATGCTTATCAGGGCTGTATATTTTGTGCTTATCATATCTTTGGCTTGTATTTTTCCACAAGGAGTCTACAAAAGGTGGCCTATTAACATCCTAGAGTTCTCGTTTTATCTGAATCTTTGCATCACTAGTGGATTCTTGGCCTTAAACTACAACAAGCAAAAGAATGCGTCCATTGTCTACACCTCAGTCAGCATTGCAGCAATCACATTCTTTGGAATTCTGGTATACCATTGCTACAGTCAAGTCAAGAGTACAAAAGCATGGAAGAAGCTTTCTACTTGGACATATGTCAGAGCTAAGTTTGTCCATAATCGCACAAAGCGGCCGGATCATCATAGTGATGACTTTGAAGATGGGGAATGTGATGAGAGAGATCAACTACGTATACTGCCTCAAGCACTACCGCCTGTGATTAGTTTTGATCACCTACGCGAACCACTAGTGGAAGCATAAACTAAGAAAGTGACTATCATAATTAACTGATGCACTGGGTGCTTTTTTTGAAAGTGTTGAATAGTCCCATTAGCTATAAGGAGTGTTTTGCAATAGACTTTATGATAGTTACTTACACAGCTTGTGTGTCAGAGTATTTTATTATATTATGTGGCAGCATTATTGACATCACTATATCGATTACCAAACATAACGCTTTTAAGATACACTGCCTTCCTACTGTATATGGATGACTAGCTTGCATCTTCCCACAGGGAGTCAACAAAAGATGGCCCCTAAATGTCCTAGAGGTTTTGTTTTATCTGAATCTTTGCATCACTAGTGGATTTCTGGGCTTAGATATATATCAGAACTTTTCCGCTGTTTATGCTTCAGTCAGTATCTCTGCTTTTGCCTTCGTTGGAATGCTAATTTACCACATCTATAGCAGAATAAAAGATACCAATATATGGAAGAAGGTTACTATAGCACCAATTGCTGTTCTCTAAGAGGTCTAGGCTGCTGCTCCTTAAGAAATCCTGACAATATCGAACATGACAATGTTGATGATGATGGAGAAAGACCACTCCTACCACATTAATTGATCTGATTAGCGGTGCAATAGTTGATACGACAGTGTAGAAGAGCTGGTAGAATTATTATTATTAGGTGTGTGGTGTAGCTAATACACAAAGCTCTACGTACTAATTGAGTGATGGATTATTCTTTCATGATTGTGCAATGGATAGTATAGGGTCAAGTCCCGAGCATTATGAAATGGGCTCTCTAAATATACAAATTGTCATTAGCAGTGTTTGCTTCGCTGCATTATGCATATTTGTTCTCTGCCATTGATGCATCTATAGCTACATGCTAAAACAGCATCACCTAATATTAATATATATTATTAAATGTATGTCAACCTCATTTACTATCTACACAAAAGCAAGAAACTCCAATTGATAATTTATAATTCTTTAGTGCTAATGGATGATAGCTAGGGTATTTACAGACCGTGTTATTGCTGTAGCATGTATAAGAGCTACTGATCATCTTTGCAGTATAATAATTATGATATGCCCCACAATATTATTATACTATACTTACAGGGAGATAATGTGGGAGAACACCACTAAGGCTGCATGTATAAGCAATGATAAGGGTAGAGTAATTTGAAACTTATGCTGCACACTGTATACTCCAAACCAGTAGCTATAAATAGAGTGATGCTTTCCACAGATCTAGGCTCAGCATAATTTGATCAAAAGTCTGATATATTTAATTTCTGCTCGAAGAAAGTACTAAAGTAGCAGAGATTTTTTAATAGAGTGCAGTGCATGAAAACGGATTTGTATAAGAGCATCCAGTCTGGAGTAGCATTTATTTCTGCTAATAATGCTATATTTCAGTACTTTTTTACTTGTGGTTGCAGGCAGCCTCCAAATTTCCCAGGGCGACATCATTTATGTAACACCTGAATCTGAGTGCCCAAGGGATGGATCAGATTGCCGAACACTTGACTGGTACATTGTCAACCAGAACCGAGGCTCCAATGGATCCTTCATGACAAATAATACTGAGGTGAGATTTCTGAAGGGTGTACATAAGTTGACTACTTCCATAGTCGAGATAAATCTCTACAATGTTACCATCACTGGGTTTAGAAATTCTGCTAGTTCGCATAAGAATGGCAGTGAAGGAGCAAAACAGCCAATTAGTATAATCAATTGCGAAGCTAGCACTCCATCGGGTTTTGTGTTCATTAACTCGAGCAAACTTCATCTGAATAACATTGGTCTTGAATCGTGTGGTACTAATATATTTATACGTCGTGATAAGCATAGCACTGCTGCTGCTTTATCATTTCAAAATGGTAGCAATATCAAACTGCATCGTGTAGTGGTGAATAACACGAGAGGCTTTGGGCTTCACAGTAGTAATATATTTGGTTCCATCTCAATCGTTGAGTCTGCATTTTTACGATCAAAAGGTAAGTCTGGACCAAAGAGTGGAGGGAATGCTAAATTTTGGTTTGGACATCAGTGTGGGGACTCGGAGCAGTATTCAAATCCTGAAACCCATCTTAAAGTCACTTCATCACAGTTCCTGGACGGGCAAATGAATGCAACAGGGCTAGATGTGATCATAGCCTGTCCAAAGGTCTATGTCATCATTGAAAACACTACTATTAGAAATAATAGCGGAGAACAGGGTGGAAACCTTGCTTTGAGTGTTACAGACTTTGGTGTGTCACTAAATGAACTCATTATCAAAATCTCCCACAGCCACATAGAAAAAGGAATAGCCAAAAATGGAGGTGGATTGATATTTTGGTCTCGGCCCGAAAATAAAAATACTCCAGGACCTAAAATAGCATGTACAGGAACTAGTATTCACAAAGTACTTTACATTTACAATACTACATTTCGCTCAAATTTTGCCTCATCAGCTGGTGGAGCTGTTCGCATAGTTCATTATCAAAATAAAGGCTTTGACTGTATTGCTAAGAGACTAAATTTTACATATTGCAAATTTGAGCAGAACATTGGGAACGGTGCTGCAATGGAGATAACCAAACATATGATTGTTGCCAATGATGCCTCGCCAACACTAGGAGTGAGCTTAGAACATTGTACATTCTTCAATAATTCAATACCTGGTGATTCGTCGAGTTCAGTGCTGAGTTTTATCATGACTTACATCATAATGGCAAACTGTGTTGTAGGTAATAGTAATGGGACAGCTGTCTTTCTGTATGACAGTAATTTGAATCTCTATGATAGCATCCGCTTTGAAAACAATCATGCTATGTTCGGAGGTGCACTAAAAGTTTGTGAAAAATCATTAATTTTCTTACAAAAACACTCCCGTGTTCAATTTATCAATAATACTGCCCTAATGGGGGGTGCTATATTCATTCAGCAGTCATGCCTGGAAATTGCTTTACCATGCGCCTTTCAACCAGCAGTGAAAGAACATATTCCCATTGAAAACTTTTATCAATATTTGACATGCAACTTTGTAAACAACTCTGCCAGTATTGCTGGAGATGTAATATATGGTGGAACACTAGCAACTTGCTACACACTTAGAAGTTACTCATATTATCCTCATGGAAAAAAATCAGTCTTTAACTTTTTGAACATCTTTAGGGAAGTATTTAATCTTACTACCCAAACAGGACCTTCTAATATATCCTCATACCCTCAAGGAGTGTGTTTTTGTGATACTAAAAGATCAGAATTGACACCAGAGTGTCGAACAGACTATCGACCGCATAAAGTTTATCCTGGTGAGGAGTTTACCGTTTATGCCATAACTGTTGGTCAGCTAAATGGCTCAACCATAGGTACAATTCAACCTTTTTTAAAAGAAGAGAGTCGTTTTCATCAGCTTATAGTTCACAATGGTGGTAAATACAGCAACCAATGTGTTCCCTTAAGGTTTTCTGTGCTATCAAATGAGAGCATTGCTACCATTATCCTTAAGCCTTCAGTTGAACGCTATAACAAGCACTTCACAGTGAATATCTCTGTACACCTTTTACCCTGCCCTTTGGGATTTGAGCTTATCAATACAGGAGGTCATTACAAATGTGATTGTAGTAGCCTGTTTCGACATCATTTGAAGCAAACTATCGAATGTGATATAACCACACAGACGATACATAGGAATGCTCCACAATGGTTCGGATGTCATAAGAGTGAGAATAATTTGCTAGCAATTGATAATGATTCATTTTGTGAAAAACAACTTGTGTCACGTATGTGTGTCTACTACTGTTCAAGTGATTGCCCTAATATCAGCATATCTGACCTTGATAAACAGTGTATACAAGGGCGAACGGGAGTACTTTGTGGTGCTTGCAAACCTGGCCTCAGTCATATTCTTGGCTTGTCTCATGAATGTAGAAAATGCTCAGACAAGAAGCTATCCATATACATACCCTCGATTCTATTCTCAGGTGTACTAACAGTGTTCTTATTAACGGTGCTGAATCTTACCGTCACTGAGGGAACAATGAATGGTCTGATTTTTTATGCTACCTTTCTATTTACATGTCGAAATTATTTCTTCAACCGCAGTTCCAAACATCATATTATACAGCATAGATTCAGTAAGCCATTTTGGATCTTTATTGCCTGGCTTAACTTAGATGCAGGGTTTGATGGCTGTGCTTATGATGGAATGACTGGATATCAATACATCTGGTTAACATTTGGATATGTGTTTTCTCTTCTCTTCTTACAAGTTGTTATGATCATCCTGAGTCGCAAGTTCATCTTCTTTACGAGGCTTTTTGGAAGAAACGTCTTAAAAGTGCTCGCCACACTGTTGTTTTTGACCCACTCTCAACTCATGCACGCTTCCTTTCAATCGATACGGTATGCAGCCCTGTATGTCAAAGCTCAAAATGGAACACAAACAGTATACGTGTGGTCATTTGATGGAAATATTCCATATTTTGGACTTAAACACATGGTTATCTTTTTATTGGCTGTAGTATGCTTGCTTTTTACGCTATTCTTTACATTATGCTTGCTGTTCATTCAGTGTCTTCAAAAGCACAATAATCGATGGTATCTCCGCTGGGTAGAACGGCTGAGACCATTTTTTGAAGCTTTTACGGGTCCATGCCGCGATGATTATCGCTTTTGGCCTGGACTACTACACCTTCTTAGAACTTTAATTTATATCCTCAGCATGTACTTCAGTGGTTATGAATTATATTACCGTCATTGGAAAATGCTCACGATCTCTATGTTTTGTGTCCTGATTATGGCTCTAGCCTGTATCTTTCCTCATGGTGTCTACAAAAAATGGCCTCTCAATGTATTGGAATTTTTTTACTTTTTGAATCTCTGCATTTTGTGCGTATTCTTAGGATTCTACAAATATCCACTCCTACCAATATTTGCATCAGTCAGTCTTGTAATGCTTACTTGTGTTGGGCTCTTGTTCTACCATACCCATCAGCAGATAAAAACCACAAAAGCATGGAGTAAGATCATAAAATGGATGCCAGTTCACTTGCAAAGATTTCATGAGCAAAAATCAGATTGCAAACTGAGTGAAGAATGTGATCCCCTTTTACCCGAACCACTCCCTGCTGTTGCTCCCTACCGTGAACCACTCATTTATGACGATTAGGTACATTTACTTAGTGGGACAGTCCGTACTTTATTTCACATAAATTTTTGTGTAGGTGTACCATACTATAATATTTTAATTAGCCTGTATAGTTCTTTTGCTGCATTTTTATGCTTTTGGTATTCTCTAATGCATTATCTGCTAAAATTGTTATTACAACATTAGTTTCAGTTTATATATGACATGCTTTCATTATCCCAACATCTACTTATTGTACTTGATACACTTTTAATTCATTATTCTGACCTCAAGCTATCATAGCAACTGTAATGCATGGGTATTAATGTATTCCCACACTGCAGTCTCAAATCCAAAACTCTGATTCAGTTTATTTTCAGTTTGAAGTATTACCACTACAGTAACTATCTACAGATTGAAGCAGCAGAGATCTTGGATAGCCACACAATGCGAATAATGAGGGTAGAAATTCAAAGAATGTGATTGCTGCAATGCTGACTGAGGTGTACACAATGGATACATTCTTTTGCTTGTTGTAGTTAAAGCTCAAGAATCCACTAGTGATGCAAAGATTCAGATAAAACGAGAACTCTAGAATGTTAATAGGCCACCTTTTGTGGACTCCTTGTGGAGAAATATAAGCCAAAGATATGATAAGCACAAAGCATACAGCCGTGATAAGCATCTTTATTTGAAAGAATGTGCCATGAATGTGTGACAGTACTAAGTAATTTATGATGAACAATCCCGTTCGTACTAAGAGTAGAAATCAAGGCCAAAAAACGATAGTGGTCACGACATGGTCCAGTGTAGGCTTCATAAAAATGGCCTAAGTCTCTCAACCCAACGTAATTGATTGGTGGTGCTATAGTTGATATGACAGTGTAGAAGAAAGTAGAATATTTATTATTAGGGGTGTGGTGTAGCTAGTACTCAAAATTCTAGTACATAATAATTGAGTGATGGAATAATAATATTCTTTCATGATTGTGTAATGGATAGTAGGGTCAAGTCCCGAGTTTTTTTTTGCATGGGTGCATGGGCGCTGTAAAAGTATACAAATTTCATTAGCAATGTTTACTTTGATGCATTATGCATCTTTGTTCTCTGACTGATGCACCTATATATAGCTATATGCTAAAACAGTATTAATAATCTATAATAATATGTAAAATATATGTACATCATCCTCAGTCACTATGTAAACAGAAACAATATTATTTATTTAATTTTTCAGTAAACTTGCAGATGTTTGAACTGGATGCTAGTTATATTATAGGGTATTTGCAGACCATGTTGTTGCTGTGGTATACAGATGTCATTGATCTTTGCAGTAAAGTTAGGGCATAATTATGCCCCATAATAATATTACCGGTATACTATGCTTACAGGAAGATAATGCAGGAGAATACTGCATAGGCTGTATAAGCAATAATAAGGGTAGAATAACCGCTGTAATTTGAAACCTATGCTACACACTGTATACTCCAAACACATAACTATAAATAGATGCCACAGATGTAGGCTCAGCATAATTGCAAAAAGTCTGATGTTTTTAATTTCTGCTTGAAGAAAACACTAAAATAGCAGAGATTTTTAATAGTGCACTGCATGAAAACAGAATTGTATATAAGAGCATCCAGTCTGTAGTAGTGTTCGTTTCCGCTAATAATGCTATATTTCTGCACATTTTTATTCGTGGTTGCAGTCAACCTCCAAATTTCCCAGGGCTACATCATTTATGTAACGCCAGGTCCTGAATCTGAGTGCCCAAGGGATGGATCAGATTGCCGAACACTCGACTGGTACAACCAGAACTCCAATGGATCCTTCATGACAAATAACACTGAGGTGAGATTTCTGGAGGGTGTACATAAGTTGACTACTTCCATTGCCAAAGTAAAGAACCTATACAATGTTACCATCACTGGATTCAAAAGTTCTCCTAGTTTGCATAAGAATGTCAGTGAAGGAATACAACAGCCAATTAGCATAATTGATTGCAAAACCAGCATTCCATCAGGTTTTGTGTTCATTAACTCAAGTAAACTTTATTTGAAGAACATTGGTCTTGAATCATGTGGTGCTAATATATCCGTACATTATGGCAAGTATAGTGCTGTTGCTGCTTTATCGTTTCAAACTGGTAGCAATATCCAATTGCATCGTGTTGTGGTGAATAACACGAGAGGCTTTGGGCTTCACAGTAGTGACATATTTGACTCCTTCTCAATCACTGAATCTGCCTTTTTGCGATCAAAAGGGCAAAAATCTGGACCAAAGAGTGGAGGGAATGCTAGATTTTGGTTTGGACATCAGTGTGGGGAGCAGTGTTCAAATCCTGAAACCCATCTTAAAGTCACTTCATCACAGTTCCTGGACGGGCAAATGAATGCAAAAGGGCTAGAGGTGATCATAGACTGTCCAAATATCTATGTCGTCATTGAAAACACTACTATTAGAAATAATAGAGGAGAACAGGGAGGAAATATTGCTCTGACTATTACCGATTCAGGTATGCCAGTAAATGAACCCATTACCAAAACCTCCAATAGCTATGTAGAGAAAGGAATTGCCAAGAATGGAGGTGGATTGAGATTTTGGTCTCGACCAGAAGATAAAAATACTTCTATATGTACACAGTCTCAACCTGAAGATAGAAATACTTCTATATGTATGCAAACCAATATTCACAAAGTACTTTACATTTACAACACTACATTTCGCTCAAATTTTGCTTCATCGAGTGGTGGTGCTGTTCACATAGTTCACTATCAAAGTGGAGGCTTTGACTGCATTGCTAAGAGACTAAATATTACACTTTGCAAGTTTGAGAACAATATTGGGAGTGGTGCTGCAATGGAGATAACTAAACGTCTGATTCTGGCCAATCATGCCTCGCCACCACTAGGAGTGAGCTTAGAAAATTGTACATTCCTCAATAATTCAATACCTAGCGGTACGTCGAGTCCAGTGCTGAATTTTATCATGACTTACATCATCATGGCAAACTGTATTGTAGCTGGTAGTAATGGGACTGCCGTCTCTCTGTATAACAGTAACTTGAATCTCTACGATAACGTTCGTTTTGTAAACAACATGGCTAAGTACGGAGGTGCACTAAAAGTTTGTGAAAGATCATTTGTTTTCTTACAAAAATACTCCCATGTTCAGTTTATCAATAATACTGCCCTAATGGGGGGTGCTATATTCATTCAGCAGTCATGCTTGGAAACCGCTTTACCATGCACCTTTCAACCAGCAGTGAAAGAATATATTCCCATTGAAAACTTTTATCAATATTTGAAATATGACTTTGTAAAGAACACTGCCAGTATTGCTGGAGACGTAATATATGGTGGAACCCTAGCAACTTGCTACACCATTGGAACTTACTCATATCGTCATGGAAAGAAATCAGTCTTTAACTTTTTGAACATCTTTAAAGAAGTCTTTAATCTTACTGCCCAAACAGGACCTTCTAATATATCCTCATATCCCCAAGGAGTGTGTTTTTGTGATACTACAAGATCAGAATTGACACCAGAGTGTCGAACAGACTATCGACCGCATAAAGTTTATCCTGGTGAGGAGTTTACCATTTATGCCGTAACTGTTGGTCAGCTTAATGGCTCAACCATAGGTACAATTCAATCTACTTTAGAAGAAAAGGGTAGCTTTCATCAGCTGTTAGTCAGCAACAGTGGTAAATACAGTAACCAGTGCGTTCCCTTAAGCTTTTCTGTACTATCAAATGAGAGCATCGCTACCATTATCCTTAAGCCTTCAGTCGAACGATATAACAAGTACTTCACAGTGACTATCTCTGTACACCTTTTACCCTGCCCTTTGGGATTTGACCTTATCAGTACAGGAGGCCAATACAAATGTGATTGTAGTAGCCTATTTCAACATCATTTGGGAAGTTTCTCACAAACTATCGAGTGTGACATAACTACACAAACGATACATAGGAGTGCCCCAATATGGTTTGGATGTTATGATGGTGAGAATCATTCACTAATTAACAATGATACACTTTGTGAATCACCAGTTAAATCACACAGATGCAACTACTACTGTTCAAGTGATTCCCTTAATATCAGCATATCTGACCTTGATAAACAGTGTATAAGAGGCCGAACAGGAGTACTTTGTGGTGCTTGCAAACCTGGCCTCAGTCATATACTTGGCTTGTCTCACGAATGTAGAAAATCTCAAATAAGAAGCTCTATTTGTATATTCCTTCACGCCTGATTTGTGGTGTATTCATCCTGTTTATACTAACAGTACTAAATGTTACAGTCACTGAGGGAACGATAAATGGTCTGATTTTTTACAGTACCTTTCTGTATACATGTCGAAATTATTTCTTCTATAACTATCATATACGAGATAGCTATAGATTGAGTAAGACATTTTGGGTCTTTGTTGCCTGGCTTAACCTAAATTCAGGGTTTGATGCCTGTGCTTATGATGGAATGACTGGATATCAGTATATCTGGTTAACATTTGGATTTGTGTTTTCTCTTCTCTTCTTACAAGTTGTTATCATCATCTTGAGTCGCAAATTTATCTTTTTTACTAGGCTTTTTGGAAGAAATGTCTTGAAAGTACTCGCCACACTGTTGTTTTTGACCCACTCTCAACTCATGTATGCTTGCTTTCACTCGCTACAGTATGCACCCCTGTATGTAAAAACTCTTAATGGAACACAAACAGTTACTGTATATGTGTGGTCCTTTGATGGAAATATTCCATACTTTGGACTTAAACACATAATTCTCTTCTCCTTGGCTGCAGTATGCTTGTTTTTGATACTATTCTTCACAGCATGCTTGCTTTTCATTCAGTGTCTTCAAAAGCACAATAATCGATGGTACCTATGTTGGGTAGAGAAGTTGAGACCATTTTTTGAAGCTTACACGGGTCCATGTCACGATGATTATCGCTTTTGGCCTGGACTACTTCACCTACTTAGAACTTTAGTTTATATTCTCAGCATGTATTTTAGTAATAATGAAATATACTACCGTCAATGGAAAATGTTCATGATCGCTGCATTTTGTATCTTTGTTATGGCTCTGGCTTGTATCTTTCCTCGTGGTGTCTACAAGAAGTGGCCCCTCAACGTATTGGAATTTTTTTATTTCATGAATGTCTGCATTTTATGTATATTTTTAGGATACTACAAACATCCACACCTACCAGTATTTGTATCTGTCAGTCTTGTAATGGTTACTTGTGTTGGGCTCTTGTTCTACCACACCTATCAACGGATAAAAACCACGAAAACATGGAGTAAAATCATAAAATGGATGCCAGTTCACTTGCAAAGATTTCATAAGTGGAAATCAGATTGCAAACTGAGTGAAGAATGTGATCTCCTTTTGCCCCAACCGCTCCCAGCTGTTGCTCAATTTCAAGCCTACCGTGAACCACTCCTTGATGACGATTAGATTACATTTACTTGGTGGGACAGTTCACATTTTATTGTACAATGTTAGAAATACAATATTTTTATTAGTAAGTGTAGTCCTTTGCTGCATTAATATTCTTTAGGATGCATTATCTGCTAAAATTGTTATTATAACAAAATAAATGTTTTCAATATTATCGGCTTAATGTTCATGTCATGTCCCAACATCTACCTTATTTGACGTGACACACTTTTAATTCATTGTCCTGACTTCAAGTTCTCAGAACAATTGTAATGCATAGGTATTAATTTATTCCCAAAGAGCAGTCTCAAATCCAAAACTATTCAATTTATACTTTCAATTTGAAGCCATAACTAGCTACAGATTGATAGCTAAGAGATCTTTGGTATAGAACTGTAACCATTGTTATAACCACACTACCCAAGTGTTAAATGAGTGCAGTCATGGAAGGAGTGTTAGTCTTCTTTCTATTACTAGCTTTGCTGCTGCTCTGCCCTATAGCTAGCTTTCAAGTGACTCAGAACCAACAGCTTATCTTATACGTAAAGAGAAGTAACAAGTCTCAATGCCAAGCTGATATCCAGTTTACTGAGTGTCAAACTTTGGACTGGTATAGTGCACATTTCAATACTTCATTCATGTCAAACACAAAAATGCTGTTTGAAGAGGGAGGACACGAGCTGAAGAATACTATTGTGATAGATAATTGTCACAATTTTATCATGATTGGAAGTGGGGGTGCAGGGCGTTCTGATGATGGTCTACCACAGCCCACCAGCAAAATTTATTGTCAAGGAAGCAATACTGGGTTGATCATTTTAAATTCAAGCAATATTAACGTTAAAAATCTGGAGCTAACACTTTGTAGTGGACAGCACAATCACAGTGAATGGTACCTTATCTCTGCAAGCTTAATATTTGATTCAGTTCAAAATGTATCCCTGGAGCAAGTCGTCATAGGCAGTACCAAGGGACACGCATTGATTACTAAGGACATTTTTGATTCAGTCTATGTAGTGGACTCAGCTTTCTTAAACAGTTCTAAACATCCTGATTTCAGACAAAGTGGAAACGCAAGATTCAATTTCACTGCACAACATTCATTTAATACATCTTTAGTGCTGAATTCATCTTGGTTTATGTATGGAGAAACTTCAGTTCATCACTGGTTGCCTGGTGGGTTAGTTATTAGCATAGCCTGTCCCAACATTCACGTCACCCTGGTCAATGTCACTGCCAAGGGCAACACTGGTGGTTTGGGTGGTAATATTGCTATCTTTCTTGTAATATTCAATGCCAACAGCAGCAATATAGTCATTAATAATAGTCGTATCATGGATGGGTACGCTAAAATGGGTGGTGGTCTGGCATTTCGGTCAAGGCAGAGTCAAGAGTATACAAAATATTATTATCCACAAAACAATAATAATATTCTTACAATAAGTAATACATACTTTTACAACAATGCTGCAACACATTCCGGTGGTGCTATGTATATGGCCCACCTCAATTATGATACCACTGTAAGTCATTTAAAACATATCACCATCATAAATTGTACTTTCACGGAAGGCAGTGGGACGAGATCTTCTGTAAATATTGTGCAGCATAGTCTACACCCCATGCTACCTTTTTTAAATACTTCTCTTGTGCTTTGCAATTTTACAAACAATAGACTAACAAATCATGATGAAGCTATTGTTGTAATAATTTCAGATAAAGTATCATTGATCAACTGTTCATTTACTGGAAACAACTCCACTGCTATATCCCTAAACAGTGCATATCTCAACCTGTATGGTAATATACTCTTTGAGAACAATACTGCTCCACTTGGAGGAGCAATGAAAATTAACGAGGCATCGCTTGTATTTATATACCATGGTACACATGTGCACTTCATTAACAACAGGGCAGAGGAGAAAGGAGGTGCCATCTACGTGAAAACGTACTGCAAGGACTCTTTCAAATCAACAGTCGTTTGCTTTCTCCAACCAGCTCTGCCTCCACCTTATGACATACCGATTAAGGAATTCACTAAATGGATGACACTTGAATTTATCAACAATTCAGCAAAAGTTTCAGGAGATGCTTTGTATGGTGGAGACTTTGATCGGTGCTCCACAACTCTGGCATACCGTCTGAACAACTTTCACCAATACCCGAATTATTCACATAGTAAGGATATTTTCAAAGGAATCTTTGATATGAAACAACAGTATGGATCATCAAACATATCCTCTGATCCTCGTAAAGTGTGCTTTTGCAATAATTATAAAAAATCTTGCAACGTAAAGGATCCAATCAAAGTGTATCCTGGGCAAACGTTCACAGTATCAGTTATTACCATAGGACAAATGGAGAGCTCCTCTAGAGGAAGAATAAATGCAAGTTTATTGAATGAAAGTTATCCAAGTCATAGACTCATTAGGGTAAGGCCTCCCATACAGCTGACTGAAGGATGTGTGAATTTGACTTATATCCTGGAATCAAATAAGAGTCATGCACAGCTTAGATTTGCACCCGAAACTGCTGGTGTATACTGTACTATCCAGAAGGCAAATTTGATTGTGGATTTTCTCCCTTGCCCATTGGGTTTTAAGCTTACACAAACTGCTCCATACAAATGCTCATGTGACCCACTTTTATTCAAATTTCTGACGCTTAATTTACAAATCACATGTAATATCAGCGAACAAATAATCTCAGTTCCACAGAAGACAATTTGGTTTGGTTGCTTCAACCTGCAACAAAATCAATCCTCACTGAACTGTGACAGCCTGGTTGTGACACCAAATTGTGATCACTGTCGTAATGCACAAAGTAATAGCAAAGCTGTCAAGATACCACTAACAAATCTTGATGAGCAGTGCTCTGAAGGTCACACAGGGATAATGTGTGGAACTTGCCAGCCGGGATACAGTCGAGTCCTTGGTGACCTAATGAATTGTCAGAAAGGTTGTACTTATACAAATCTACCCATACTTTTAATTGCCTTTTTGGCATCTGTAATTCTTCTACTTGTTCTAATCAGAACTCTCAACATAACTGTCACTGAAGGAACAATCAATGGTATTCTGGTGTACACAACGGTCATGCAGACTCATCACAGCTACTTCTCTGAGGATCTGTCACATTTTGGACGAGGCTGCTGGGTCTTTATCTCCTGGATAAACCTCACGTTAGGATTCAAAGCTTGCTTCTACAAAGGAATGGATGGCTACGGACAAATATGGATTATCTTTGGACAAGCAATCGTCTCCTTTCACTTTCTATTTACAATCATTCTGCTGGGTCGAAGGTTCATATTCTTTACGAGACTATTAGGGAGGAATATAGTCCAGGTTCTTGCTACACTTGTAGCCATGATATATTCCAACCTCCTTTTTGCTACCATTGTCACATTTCGGTCTGCTACCCTACATATATCTACAACTAACGGTACTCAGTACTCCAAAGCAGTTTGGTACTATGACGGAAGCATACCCTATCTGGGTCTTAAGCACGCTCCACTGTTTGTCATCGCATTGATATGCTCACTGTTCATGCTCTACTTCATGAGTTCACTTCTTTTCATCCAGTGTCTCCAAAAGAGGTCTGAGATTCCTTGCCTACGTTGGGTTGAGAGACTTAGGCCATTTTATGAAGCCTACACTGGACCATGTCGTGACCACTATCGTTTTTGGCCTGGATTTCTTTTCTTATTACGAACGGCATTATTCATCATGAATTCTTTTATACCATCACACATTGGTGCATTCTTTCAAATAAAGATGCTTATCACGGCTGTAAGCTTTGTGCTTATCATATCTCTGGCTTGCATTTCTCCACAAGGAGTCTACAAAAGGTGGCCTATTAACATCCTAGAGTTCTCGTTTTATCTGAATCTTTGCATCACTAGTGGATTCTTGGCCTTAAACTACAACAAGCAAAAGAATGTGTCCGTTGTCTACACCTCAGTCAGCATTGCAGCAATCACATTCTTTGGAATTCTGGTATACCATTGCTATAGTCAAGTCAAGAGCACAAAAGCATGGAAGAAGCTTTCTACTTGGACATCTGTCCGAGCTAGGTTTGTCCGCAATCATACAAAGCAGCCGGATCATCATAGTGATGACTTTGAAGATGAGAAATGTGATGAGAGAGATCAACTACTGCCTCAAGCACTACCGCCTGTGATTATGTTTGATCACCTACGCGAACCACTAGTGGAAGCATAAACAAAGAAATGACTATCATAATTAACTGATGCACTGGGTGCTTTTTTTGAAAGTGTTGAATAGTCCCATTAGCTATAAGGAGTGTTTTGCGATAGATTTTATGATAGTTACTTACACAGCTTGTGTGTCAGAGTGTTTTATATTATTATGTGGCAGCATTATTGACATCACTATTAATATTGATTATCAAACATAACGCTTTTAAGATACACTGCCTTCCTACTGTACATGGATCCCTAGCTTGCATCTTCCCACAGGGAGTCTACAAAAGATGGCCACTAAATGTCCTAGAGTTTTCGTTTTATCTGAATCTTTGCATCACTAATGGATTTCTGGGCTTAAGACTCTAACAGATATCAGAACTTTTCCGCTGTTTATGCTTCTAAATCTGTCAGTATCTCTACTTTTGCCTTCGTTGGAATGCTAATTTACCACATCTATAGCCGAATAAACGATACCAATATATGGAAGAAGGTTACTATAGCACCAATTGCAATTGCTGTTCTCTAAGAGGTCTAGGCTGCTGCTCCTTTAGAAATCCTGACAATATCGAACATGACAATATCGATGATGATGGAGAAAGACCACTTCTACCACATTAATTGATCCAATTAGCGGTGCAATAGTTGATATGACAGCGTAGAAGAGCTGGTAGAATTATTATTATTAGGTGTGTGGTGTAGCTGATACACAAAGTTCTACGTACTAATTGAGTGATGGATTATTCTTTCATGATTGTGCAATGGATAGTAGGGTCAAGTCCCGAGCATAATGAAATGGGTTCTCTAAATATACAAATTGCCATTAGCAGTGTTTACTTCGCTGCATTATGCATATTTATTCTCTGCCATTGATGCATCTATAGCTACATGCTAAAACAGCATCACCTAATATTAATATGTAAATGTACATCAACCTCATTTACTATCTACATAAAAGCAAGAAACTCCAATTGATAATTTATAATTCTTTAGTGCTAATGGATGATAGCTAGGGTATTTACAGACCGTGTTATTGCTATAGCATATATAAGAGCTACTGATCATCTTTGCAGTATAATAATTATGATATGCCCCACAATAATTATTATACTATGCTTACAGGGAGATAATGTGGGAGAACACCATAAGGCTGCATGTATAGGCAATGATAAGGGTAGAGTAATTTGAAACTTATGCTGCACACTGTATACTCCAAACCAGTAGCTATAAATAGAGTGATGCTTTCCACAGATCTAGGCTCAGCATAATTTGATCAAAATCTGATATATTTAATTTCTGCTGGAAGAAAGTACTAAAGTAGCGGAGATTTTTTAATAGAGTGCAGTGCATGAAAACGGATTTGTATAAGAGCATCCAGTCTGGAGTAGCATTCATTTCTGCTAATAATGTTATATTTCTGTACATTTTTACTTGTGGTTGCAGTCAGCCTCCAAATTTCCCAGGGCAACATCATTTATGTAACACGTGGTCCTGAATCTGAGTGCCCAAGGGATGGATCAGATTGCCGAACACTTGATTGGTACAACCAGAACTCCACTGAATCCTTCATAACAAATAATACTGAGGTGAGATTTCTGGAGGGTGTACATAAGTTGACTACTTCCATAGCCAAGGTAAAGAATCTCTACAATGTTACCATTACTGGGTTTAGAAGTTCTTCTAGTTTGCATAAGAATGGCAATGAAGGAACAAAACAGCCAATTAGTGTAATCGATTGTAGCACTCCATCTGGTTTTGTGTTCGTTAACTCGAGCGAAATTTATTTAATGCATCTTGACTTTGAATCTTGCGGTGAAAGGATACCCTTTTGTAGAGATAATCATACATACAGTACTGCAGCTCTATCATTTCAACATGGTAGCAATATATCACACTGCATCGCGTGACGGTGAATAACACAAGAGGCTTTGGACTTCACACTAGCAATGTATTTGGCTCCATCTTGATCACTGAGTCTGCCTTCTTGCGATCAAATGGGCAAAAGTCTGGTCCAGCGATAGGAAATGCTAGATTTTGGTATGGATATCAGTGTGGGGAGCAGTGTTCTGATGTTTATAGTACAACACACATTAAAATCACTCTGTCGCAGTTTCTGGATGGGCGAGGAAATGCAAATGGCCTAGAAGTGATCACAGGCTGTCCTAATGTCTATGTTGTCATTGAAAACACTACCATTGGAAACAATAGAGGAGAACAGGGGGGAAATATTGCTCTGAGTGTTACGGACTTAGGCGTGTCACTAAATGAACCCATTATCAAAATCTCCAACAGCCATATAGAAAAAGGAATAGCCAAAAGGGGAGGTGGATTGAGATTTTGGTCTCGCACAGAGCAAAGAAATGCTTCTAAATGTACAGATACTAATATTCACCGAGTTCTTGACATTTACAATACCACATTTCATTCAAATTTTGCCTCGTCAACTGGTGGTGCACTTTACATGGTTCACTATCAAAATGGAGGTTTTGATTGCATTGTTAAGAAAATAATTTTTACACTTTGCAAATTTGAGCATAACTTTGGGAATGGTGCCGTAATGGAGATCACTAAGCATCTGATCCTTGCAGATCATGCATCACCACAGTTAAATGTGAGCTTCGATAATTGCATGTTTTTCAACAATTCAATGTCAAGTCATAGTACAAATGCAAACAGTCCAGTAATGAGTTTTATCATGACTTACATTGCCATGGTAAACTGTATCGTAGCTGGTAATAATGGGACTGCCATTTCTCTGTACAACAGTAACTTGAATCTCTACGATAACATTAGTTTTGAAAACAATCACGCTAAGTACGGAGGTGCACTGAAAGTTTGTGAAAGATCATTTATTTTCTTACACAACAACTCCCATATTCAGTTCATCAACAACACTGCCCGAATGGGGGGTGCTATATTCATTCAGCAGTCTTATTTGGAAACTGCTTCACCATGTGCCTTTCAACCAGCAATGCCAGAAAATATCCCCATTAAAGACTTCCACAAATATCTAAAACTCAAGTTTATTAATAATTCTGCGAGCATTGCTGGAGATGTGATATACGGTGGATCGTTAACAACATGTTACACAATTGGTAGCTACTCGTATTATCATCATGGAAACAAATCGTTTTTCAACCTCAAGCTGATCTTTACTGAGATCTTCAATACTAAGGCCCAAACCGGACCATCCCCTGTATCCTCATATCCTCTAGGGGTATGCTTTTGTGATCCTATCAAATCAGAATTGACACCAGAGTGTCAAACAGATCATCAACCGCTTGAAGTTTATCCTGGTGAGGAGTTTACCGTTTATGCCATAACTGTTGATCAGCTGAATGGCTCAACCATAGGTACAATTCAACCTTCTTTAGAAAAAGAGAGTCATTTTCATCAGCTTACAGTCAGCAATGGTGGTAAATACAGCAACCAGTGCATTCCCTTAAGCTTTTCTGTACTATCAAATGAGAGCACAGCCACCATTATCCTTAAGCCTTCAATTGTACACTATAACAAGCCCTTCAGAGTAAATATCTCTGTACACCTTTTACCCTGCCCTTTGGGATTTGACCTTATCAATACAGGAGGCCAATACAAATGTGATTGCAGTAGCCTATTTCAACATCATTTGGGGGTTTTAAATCAACCTATCGAATGTGATATAACCACACAGACGATACATAGGAATGCTCCAATATGGTTTGGATGTCATAAGAGTGAGAATAATTCGCTAGTAATTAATAAAGATTCATTTTGTGAAGAACAACTTGTGTCACGTATGTGTGTCTACTACTGTTCAAGTGATTGCCCTAATATCAGTATATCTGACCTTGATAAACAGTGTATACGAGGTCGAATGGGAGTACTTTGTGGTGCCTGCAAACCTGGCCTCAGTCATATTCTTGGCTTGTCTCATGAATGTAGAAAATGCTCAGACAAGAAGCTATTCATATACATACCCTCGGTTCTATTCTCAGGTGTACTAACAGTGTTCTTATTAACGGTGCTGAATCTTACCGTCACTGAGGGAACAATGAATGGTCTGATTTTTTATGCTACCTTTCTATTTACATGTCGAAATTATTTCTTCAACCGCAGTTCCAAACATCATATTATACAGCATAGATTCGGTAAGCCATTTTGGATCTTTATTGCCTGGCTTAACTTAGATGCAGGATTTGATGGCTGTGCTTACGATGGAATGACTGGATATCAGTACATCTGGTTAACATTTGGATATGTGTTTTCTCTTCTCTTCTTACAAGTTGTTATGATCATCCTGAGTCGGAAGTTCATCTTCTTTACGAGGCTTTTTGGAAGAAATGTCTTGAAAGTACTCGCCACACTGTTGTTTTTGACCCACTCTCAACTCATGCATGCTTCCTTTCAATCGCTACGGTTTGCAGCCCTGTATCTCAAAACTCAAAATGGCACACAAACAGTATATGTGTGGTCGTTTGATGGAAATATTCCATACCTAGGCTTTAAACATATGGTTCTCTTTTTATTGGCTGTAGTATGCTTGCTTTTTATGCTATTCTTTACATTATGCTTGCTGTTTATTCAGTGTCTTCAAAAGCACAATAATCGATGGTACCTCCGCTGGGTAGAACGGCTAAGACCATTTTTTGAAGCTTTCACGGGTCCATGTCACAATGAATATCGCTTTTGGCCTGGATTACTACACCTTCTTAGAACTTTAATTTATATCCTCAGCATGTACTTCAATGGTTATGAATTATATTACCGTCATTGGAAAATGCTCACGATCTCTATGTTCTGTGTCCTGATTATGGCTCTAGCCTGTATCTTTCCCCATGGTGTCTACAAGAAATGGCCTCTCAATGTATTGGAATTTTTTTACTTTTTGAATCTCTGCATTTTGTGCGTATTCTTAGGATTCTACAAATATCCACTCCTACCAATATTTGCATCAGTCAGTCTTGTAATGGTTACATGTGTTGGGCTCTTGTTCTACCATACCCATCAGCAGATAAAAACCACAAAAGCATGGAGTAAAATCATAAAATGGATGCCAGTTCACTTGCAAAGATTTCATAAGCAAAAATCAGATTGCAAACTGAGTGAAGAATGTGATCCTCTTTTACCTGAACCACTCCCAGCTGTTACTCCCTACCGTGAACTACTCCTTGATGATGATTAGGTACATTTACTCAGTGGGACCGTCCATACTTTATTTCACATTAATTTTTATGTAGGTGTACAAAATATTTTTATTAGCCTAGTACATATTTATGTAGGTGAACAATATTAGAAATGCATATTCTTATTAGTCAGTATAGTACTTTTGCTGCATTATTATGCTTTAGGTATTCTCTAATGAATTATCTGCCGAAAAAAAAGATGTTTTCAACATTAGCATGATATGCTTTCATTATCCCACCATCCACTTGCCATACGTGACATGCTTTCATTGTACATGTCCTGACTCTAGCTATTAGAACAACTGTAATGTATATTAGTTTTATTCCCACATGCACTGCGGTCTCAAATCCAAACTCTGATTCAGTTTGATATTTTCAGCTTGAAATATTACCACTACAGTAACTAGCTACAGATTGATAGTATTAAAGTAGCAGAAATCTCAGTGACAATCATTATAGCCATACTCCGCATTGCATGCTGAGTAATGAGTGCAGTCATGGAAGGGATGGCACTTTACTAACCTTGCTGCTATTTTGCTCTATAGCTAATCTTTAGGTTACTGAGAACCAACAGCTTATCTTATATACGTAAAGAGAAGTAACAGTTCTCAATGTCCAGCTGAAATTATCGAGTGTCAAACTTTAGAAGTATAGTGCACACTTTAATGCTTCATTCATATCAAATACAAAAATGTTGTTTGAAGCGGGAGGACATGAGCTGAAGAATGTCATCATGATAGATAATTGTCACAATTTTATCATGACTGGAAGTGGAGGTGCAGGGCGTTCTGATAATGGTTTACCACAGCCCACCAGCAAGATTTATTGTCAAGGAAGCAATACTGGATTGATCATTTTAAATTCAAGCAATATTAACATTAAAAATCTGGAGCTAACACTTTGTAGTGGCCTATTAAGGTACCATTAAATTGCGTGGGCGTGAGGTGGGGGATATGACACCTAAACCACATCAAAGTCATTAGTGAGGTGCATGTTGTGTAACCACGCCCTTTTAATTGCACAGGTCTCAGGGGTGTGGCTGCTAGAGCCGGAAGTGTTCATTTAATATCCTCCATGGACCGGAAGCCGAGCCGGAAGGGAGGGGCCAGGCCACGCCCAAAACAGCCCCACCCTGTTCCCCAAGGACCACCATTCTCAATCAAGTGCCTACTAACCACCGGATGTCCACCGGAAGCCCACAATCAATCCCAATTAAAACACACAGCTTCCTCAAGGCCAAAACACACACAAACACTTGGAGGCCGTTCTGCCACACCGCCCACGCAAGAGCTCACCTCATTTCCTGTGTGGGCGGAGTAACAACACGTCATCGCAACCACATCCGCTTCAAACCATCGTCAGCTTCCGTCCGGCCGTACAGGCCCCTCGATCGCACCGCCGTACAGTGCCTCATTAACAGACATGGCCTCACCTTTGACCTCCTGCCACGCCCCCAAAGCCTCCTCGCGGGGTTCAAAGGTCACCACCGCTTCCGGGACACGCCCACCTATCGCCGAGGCCAAGTCCCAGGCGCCGATGTCCAAGCACTGGCCCGTGAAGCCACGCCCAATCGGAAGCAATAAAACCTGCATTAACGCACACGCACACACTCCACACAGTGCCAGGAACACGCCCACATGCTTAATTAGGCCTAATAAGCTTTTTTTTTTTTTTTTTTTTTTTTTTTTTTTGTCGTTGCGGTTAATAGTTAAGAAAGAATGCTTTGATCTTGCTTTGATGTGGGCAATTACCGGCCTTTTCTTCAGGGGCCACTTCCGGTCGCTAATTACACGCGCATAATCAACCCTGGTCGATTCTGGACACGCCCACCTTCGACCAAAAGCACTCATATGGCCTCTTCGGCCACGCCCCTTCACGATTCGCTAATTGAATTAGCCATTCCTGACGCTCACGCCCACGCAATTAAATGGTACCTTAACATCCTAGAGTTCTCATTTTATCTGAATCTTTGCATCACTAGTGGATTCTTGGGCTTAAACTACAACAAGCAGAAGAACATGTCCGTTGTCTACACCTCAGTCAGCATTGCAGCAATCACATTTTTTTGGAATTCTGGTATACCATTGCTACAGTCAAGTCAAGAGTACAAAAGCATGGAAGAAGCTTTCTACTTGGACATCTGTCCGAGTTAAGTTTGTCCATAATCGCGCAAAGCGGCTGAATCAGAATGAAGACTTTAAAGATGGGGAATGTGATGAAAGAGATCAACTATTTATACTGCCTCAAGCACTACCGCCTGTGATTAGTTTTGATCACCTACGCGAACCACTAGTGGAAGCATAAACAAAGAAATGACTACCATAATTAACTGATGCACTGGGTGCTTTTTTTGAAAGTGTAGAATAGTTCCACTAACAATAAGGAGTGTGTTGCAATAGACTTTGTGATAGTTACTTACACAGCTTATGTGTCAGAGTATATTATATGAACCCTTGACCATCTCCCCAGTAGCTGCATAGTGTAATGTGCATTTGGTAAAAGGTCGTCAATAGAAAGCGTACACATCGATTGATGCTCGCCCCAGAAATCATGGAGATGGCGTCTAAGATCGACTCTCAGCCTTGACAGCGACAAGTTTCGATGCTTCAATCACAGAGACGAACTCGACAGTACAGTATTCCTTCCGAACTTCAGGTTGGTCACGCTGTTGCAGTCGCGCGCGGGACAGCCCCTTGTGACAATGAGTGCTATATATAGTGCAAGGCTAGCTTTATTTATCCACGGTATTACGTAAGCCAAGAAAACACGTGAAGTTCAACCAACAGTACTTCTCAGAGAAAGTAGCACTCAGCTTGTAATGTATTCGCTGGATACACGCGTAAGATACTCTACATATTTACTGATTTTCAAGTCCCAGAAAGGCTCCAGCGAGGCCCTGAATTTTCTCATAATTACCTCATAGATTACCTAAGAGATTACACCATAGGTTTCATCATAATTACACCATAATTACCTCATAACCACAGAAAAGTAAATTGCTACTGGGGAGATAATGAACAACTTGGAGACTACGTCCAGAGTCCCTCATGAATAAGCCGCCATAAATTCGAACGAGGACACATTGACAAACCGCGCATGCTCCGTATACGAGTACAATATTGGGGCGCGCGGCTTGAGCCGGTTGACCTTCACCTGCCACGTGCTCGACTGAATAGGGAAATCCCCCTGCCCTGAAAGCGAGCTCGCTAGAGAAAGCGAACTGAGAGAAACGCCATAAGGATATCATCGGATAGTCCACGATGTCTTCTACGCTAGGCTCGAATTCTGGGCCCCAACAAGCTTTCATGCGTGCTAAACATTTTGAAACAGTCTTAACCGCATTTTCGTCATATTTTACATCATATTTTACATCACAATTACCTCATCGGTCGGCCGAATAGTTTTTTTCTAATTGGGACTCTGGACGTAATAATATTATGTGGCAGTATTATTGACATCACTACGTTGATTACCAAACAGTACACTTTTAAGATACATTGCCTCCCTACTGTCCCTAGCTTGCATCTTCCTACAGGGAGTCTACAAATGATAGCTCCTAAATATTCTAGAGTTTTCATTTTATCTGAACCTTTGCATCACTAGTGGATTTCTGGGCTTATACTATAACAACAGATATCAAAACATTTCCACTGTTTACGCTCCAGTCAGTATCTCTGCTTTTACTTTCGTTGGAATGCTAATTTACCACATCTATAGCCGAATAAAGAATACCAACATATGGAAGAAGGTTACTATAGCACCAATTGCTGTTCTCTAAGAGGTCTAGGCTGCTGCTCCTTAAGAAATCCTGACAATATTGAACATGACAGTGTTGATGATGATGGAGAAAGACCACTTCTACCACACTATAGCAATGGTATACTAGAAATACAAAGAATGTGATCGCTGCAATGCTGACTGAGGTGTAGACAACGGACACATTCTTTTGCTTGTTGTAGTTAAAGCTCAAGAATCCACTAGTGATGCAAAGATTCAGATAAAACGAGAACTCTAGGATGTTAATAGGTCACCTTTTGTAGACTCCTTGTGGAGAAATGCAAGCCAGAGATATGATAAGCATAAAGCTTACAGCCGTGATAAGCATCTTTATTTGAAAGAATGTGACAATGTGTGATGGTACTGAGGAATTCATGATGAACAATTCCGTTCATACCAAGAGTAGAATTCCAGGCCAAAAACGATAGTAGTCATGGCATGGTCCAGTGTAGGCTTCATAAAATGGCTTAACACTCATTACAGGGTTGAACAATAGCAGCTGCCACCCCATGCACTAAGTCTTATGTATTACTCTACTGCTTCCCCATAAGGGGGAATGAGTGGTTGGTAGTACTGCAGGAGCCACTCCCCCATTAGTGCCAAACAGCCATGGGGCCGCACGGCCCCAGCAAATAATAATGCAGCCACAATACAGCCAATGCAGCTAATACAGCCAATACAGCCAATACACAATATTATTGATATTCAGCACATTGCCAGCCAGCAACATAACATTGTACTGCTTACAGGAACCTGTTTGCATGAGCATTCCTGAAGGCAATAATATAGATACAGCTATGCTTGCATAGAACTGGGAGTGTATGTCAGCGACATCCCCAGAGCGGCCAAGAGAAAAAAATAAATAAATAAATAAAATTAATAAATAAAAGGAATGCAGTATACACTAAGCCCTCACTTTTGCCTGATTGTGGAATGTGATTCAGTAGTAACCACTAATTACGTTATCTTGCATTTGCGGTGCTTCGCGCGCGCGCCGCGCCATATATTGTAGTGTATCGGCAACGCCCACACTTACTCTTCGTGACGTCACAAGGTCCTGAGGCCGGCCAGAAGCAAGAGAAAAATGGTCCTGGTCGACATTTTGCAAGTTCATATTCAACACGAGCAAGGGATTTAGCCAAGGATATTGCACTGGGCAACTCTCGAGGTCAAACTGTCCATGTGATCTTCATATGACTTGGCTCTGACCTTTCGCATCAGGTTGTCCAGTAAGCTGAAATCGAGCTAGCCACGAGTGTGGCGATTGATTGGTGAGCGATCGCCTCCATATCTCAACAACGAAGACAGTTGAAGAAACGGAACTTCTTCCATCCTTTAGTAGAGTTGTAAAACTAATCTCTGTGTGAGTCAGCTAGTCTACAGAGCTGTTTATACTATGACAGTACGTTATTGAATGTATAAATTATTTTCATTTTTCATGATCTTATAATTCAACAAATACAGTAAATATTACTTAGTTAAGCAAATATACTATACTGCTAGTGGTACTCTCCTTCCAGCTGAAGTATGAAAGCCCCAGCAGTCTTCGCATCAGGTTGTCCAGAATGTTGAAAATGAGTCGGCCAAACATTTACGGCCGATATTCGGCCGTGTATAGCGAGGTAGCTACGCTTTGGACACGAACTGAACGTGCCCATATGTTGTTTAGCTAGTCTTCTTACAGTCTGCTGTGTTTCAAAACCCAGAAATATACCAGTAGCCAGAAACTAAACTTTTTTGTCATGCATGTTGACCGCGATCGCGGTCTCCATATGTTCAATACAGCAACCGCAAACCGGAAGTGATCAGGCAAAAGCGAGGGCTTAGCGTATACTGATGGGGGAGTGAGTGCAATGCCCCTGCAGTTGTCACGCCCGAAGGCGGAGAATAAGAAACATAAATCAGAGAAGAGATAAACAAATAAAATACTAGTGTATACTTCTTGTCAACTCACCTGCGTCCAGGTCCTAGTAATCATGAGATTATGGGTGGGTGGGCTGGGGAAGAAGACTCAAAAATTCACTCACTGCACAGTAACTCGCTCAGTAGTAGCACGAGGCAGTTATGGTGCCAGGCATGCGCAGCAGTCCTTGACTGACTCCACCTTGTTACCGCCTACCACGGGGAGTGGCCCCTTCCAGTACGTGTTAACTGTATCTAAAGATGCTTTAAATACTATTTAAGTCTCTCAACCCAACGTAACTGATTGGTGGTGCTATAGTTGATATGACAGCATAGAAGAAAGTAGAATACTTATTATTAGGTGTGTGGTGTAGCTAGTACTCAAAATATTACATACGGTAATTGGAATATTCTTTCATGATTGTGTAATGGATAGTAGGGTCAAGTCCCAAGTGTTTTTTGCATGGGTGCATGGGCGCTATAAAATTGTCATTAGCAATGTTTACTTTGATGCATTATGCACCTTTGTTCTCTGACTGATGCACCTATATTATTATAGCTATATTATGCTAAAACAGTATAATCTATAAATGTACATCATCCTCAGTCACTATGTAAACAGAAACAATATTATTTACTTAATTCTTCAGTAAACTTGCTGATGTTTGAACTGGATGCTAGTTATATAGGGTATTTGCAGACCATGTTGTTGCTGTGGTATACAGATGATCTTTGGAGTAAAGTTAGGGCATAATTATGCCCCATAATAATATTACCGGTATACTATGCTTATAGGGAGATAATTAATGCAGGAGAATACTGCACAGGCTGTATAAGCAATGATAAGGGTAGAATAACCTCTGTAATTTGAAACCTATGCTGCACACTGTATACTCCAAACACATAGCTAACTATAAATAGATGCCACGAATGTAGGCTCAGCATAATTGCAAAAAGTCTGATGTTTTTTATTTCTGCTAGAAGAAAACACTAAAATAGCAGAGGTTTTTAATAGTGCACTGCATGAAAACAGAATTGTATAAAAGCATCCAGTCTGTAGTAGTGTTCGTTTCCGCTAATAATGCTATATTTCTGCACATTTTTACTCGTGGTTGCAGTCAGCTTCCAAATTTCCCAGGGCCACATCATTTATGTAACACCAGGTCCTGAATCTGAGTGCCCAAGGGATGGATCAGATTGCCGAACACTTGACTGGTACAACCAGAACTCCAATGGATTCTTCATGAAAAATAATACTGAGGTGAGATTTCTGGAGGGTGTACATAAGTTGACTACTTCCATTGCCAAGGTAAAGAACCTCTACAATGTTACCATCACTGGGTTCAGAAGTTCTTCTAGTTTGCATAAGAATATCAGTGAAGGAATACAACAGCCAATTAGCATAATTGATTGCAAATCCAGCATTCCATCGGGTTTTGTGTTCATTAACTCAAGTAAACTTCATCTGAAGAACATTGGTCTTGAATCATGTGGTGCTAATATATCTGTACATTATGGCAAGTATAGTGCTGTTGCTGCTTTATCGTTTCAAACTGGTAGCAATATCCAACTGCATCGTGTCGTGGTGAATAACACGAGAGGCTTTGGGCTTCACAGTAGTGACGTATTTGATTCCTTCTCAATCACTGAGTCTGCCTTTTTGCGATCAAAAGGGCAAAAATCAGGACCAAAGAGTGGAGGGAATGCTAGATTTTGGTTTGGACATCAGTGCGGGGAGCAGTGTTCAAATCCTGAAACCCATCTTAAAGTCACTTCATCACAGTTCCTGGACGGGCAAATAGGGCTGGAGGTGATCATAGACTGTCCAAATATCTATGTCGTTATTGAAAATACTACTATTAGAAACAATATAGGAGAACAGGGTGGAAATCTTGCTTTGACTGTTACTAATTCGGGGAAGCCATTAAATGAACCCATTATCAATATCTCCAACAGCTATATAGAGAATGGAATAGCTACGAATGGAGGCGGATTGAGATTTTGGTCTCGACCTGAAGATAAAAATACATCTATAATATGTACAGAAACTAATATTCACAAAGTACTTTATGTTTACAACACTACATTTCGCTCGAATTTTGCCTCGTCAACTGGTGGTGCTGTTCACATGGTTCACTATCAAAGTGGAGGCTTTGACTGCATTGTTAAAAGTCTATATTTTATACTATGCAAGTTTGAGCATAACTTTGGGAATGGTGCCGTAATGGAAATCACAAAGCATTTGATTCTTGCCAATCATGCCTCACCACAGCTAGAGGTACGGTTAGAAAACTGTACATTCCTCAACAATTCAATACCTAGTGATACGTCAAGTCCAGTGCTGAGTTTTATCATGACTTATATTGTCATGACAAATTGTATCATAGCTGATAGTAATGGAACAGCCGTCTCTCTGTATAATAGTAATTTGAATCTCTATGAATATGTCCATTTTGAAAATAACCACGCTAAGTACGGAGGTGCACTGAAAGTTTGTGAAAGATCATTTATTTTCTTACACAACAACTCCCATATTCATTTTATCAATAACACTGCCCTAATGGGGGGTGCTATATTCATTCAGCAATCGTGCTTGGAAACTGCTTTACCATGCACCTTTCAACCAGCGATGAAAGAAGATATTCCCATTGAAGAGTTCAATACATTTTTGAAATACGACTTTAGAGACAACTCTGCCAGTATTGCTGGAGATGTAATATATGGTGGAACACTAGCAACTTGCTACACAATTGGAACTTACTCATATTATCGCCATGGAAATAAATCAGTTTTTAACTTTTTGAACATCTTTAAGGAAATCTTTAATCTTACTGCCCAAACAGGACCTTCTAATATATCCTCATACCCTCAAGGAGTGTGTTTCTGTGGCACTACAAGATCAGAATTGACACCAGAGTGTCAGAAAGACTTGCAACTGCTTGATGTTTATCCCGGTGAGGAGTTTACTGTTTCTGCCATAACTGTTGGTCAGCTGAACGGCTCAACCATAGGTACAATTCAATCCACTTTAGAAGAAGAGGGTAGCTTTCATCAGCTGGTAGTCAGCAATGGTGGTAAATACAGTAACCAGTGCGTTCCCTTAAGCTTTTCTGTGCTATCAAATGAGAGCATTGCTACCATTATCCTTAAGCCTTTAGTTGAACGATATAACAAGTACTTCACAGTGAATATCTCTGTACACCTTTTACCCTGCCCTTTGGGATTTGAGCTTATCAATACAGGAGGCCAATACAAATGTGATTGCAGTAGCCTATTTCAACATCATTTGGGGAGTTTCTCACAAACTATCGAGTGTGACATAACCACACAAACGATACATAGGAGTGCCCCAATATGGTTTGGATGTTATGAAGGTGAGAATCATTCACTAATTAACAATGATACATTTTGTGAATCACCAGTTAAATCACACAGATGTAACTACTATTGTTCAAGTGATTCCCTTAATATCAGTATATCTGACCTTGATAAACAGTGTATACGAGGGCGAACGGGAGTACTTTGTGGCGCTTGCAAACCTGGCCTCAGTCATATACTTGGCTTGTCTCACGAATGTAGAAAATGCTCAAATAAGAAGCTCTATTTGTATATTCCTTCACGCCTGATTTCTGGTGTATTCATCCTGTTTATACTAACAGTACTAAATGTTACAGTCACTGAGGGGACGATAAATGGTCTGATTTTTTACAGTACCTTTCTGTATACATGTCGAAATTATTTCTTCTACAACTATCATATACAAGATAGCTATAGATTGAGTAAGACATTTTGGGTCTTTGTTGCCTGGCTTAACCTAAATTCAGGGTTTGATGCCTGTGCTTATGATGGAATGACTGGATATCAGTATATCTGGTTAACATTTGGATTTGTGTTTTCTCTTCTCTTCTTACAAGTTGTTATCATCATCTTGAGTCGCAAATTTATCTTTTTTACGAGGCTTTTTGGAAGAAATGTCTTGAAAGTACTCGCCACACTGTTGTTTTTGACCCACTCTCAACTCATGTATGCTTGCTTTCACTCGCTACAGTATGCACCCCTGTATGTAAAAACTCTTAATGGAACACAAACAGTTACTGTATATGTGTGGTCCTTTGATGGAAATATTCCATACTTTGGACTTAAACACATAATTCTCTTCTCCTTGGCTGCAGTATGCTTGTTTTTGATACTATTCTTCACAGCATGCTTGCTTTTCATTCAATGTCTTCAAAAGCACAATAATCGATGGTACCTATGTTGGGTAGAGAAGTTGAGACCATTTTTTGAAGCTTACACGGGCCCATGTCACGATGATTATCGCTTTTGGCCTGGACTACTTCACCTACTTAGAACTTTAGTTTATATTCTCAGCATATATTTTAGTAATAATGAAACATACTACCGTCAATGGAAAATGTTCATGATCGCTGCATTTTGTATCTTCGTTATGGCTCTGGCTTGTATCTTTCCTCGTGGTGTCTACAAGAAGTGGCCTCTGAATGTATTGGAATTTTTTTATTTCATGAATGTGTGCATTTTATGTATATTTTTAGGATACTACAAACATCCACATCTACCAGTATTTGTATCTGTCAGTCTTGTAATGGTTACTTGTGTTGGGCTCTTGTTCTACCACACCTATCAACGGATAAAAACCACAAAAGCATGGAGTAAAATCTTAAAATGGATGCCAGTTCACTTGCAAAGATTTCATAAGCGGAAATCAGATTGCAAACTGAGTGAAGAATGTGATCTCCTTTTGCCCCAACAACTCCCAGCTGTTGCTCGATTTCAAGCCTTCCGTGAACCACTCCTTGATGACGATTAGATTATATTTACTTGGTGGGACAGTTCACATTTTATTTAACATTAATTTTATGTAGGTGTACAATATTAAAAATACTATATTTTATTAGCCAGTATAGTCCGTTTGCTGTATTAAGATGCCTTAGGATGCATTATCTGCTAAAATTATTGTTATTACAACAAAATAAATGTTTTCAACATTACCGGTATATGTCTTCAGCTTAATGTTCATGACATGTCCCAACATCTACTTATTGTACATGATACACTTTTAATTCATTGCCCTGACTCTAGGTATCGGAACAACTATAATGCATAGGTATTGAATTATTCCCAAACAGCAGTCTCAAATTCAAAACTATACAGTTTATGCTTTCAGTTTAAACTAATAACTAGCTACAGATTGATAGAGATCTTTGAGAACTATATGCAACCATCGTAATAGCCACACTACCCAAGCGTTAAGTGAGTGCAGCCATGGAAGGAGTGTTAGTCTTCTTTCTTTTACTAGCCTTGCTGCTATTCTACCGTATAACTAGTTTTCAAGTGACTGAGAATCAAAAGCTTATCTTATATGTAAAGAGAAGTAACAAGTCTCAATGCCCAGCTGATATTCAGATTACTGAGTGTCAAACTTTAGACTGGTATAGTGCACATTTCAATGCTTCATTCATGTCAAATACAAAAATGTTGTTTGAAGAGGGAGGACATGAGCTGAAGAATACCATCGTGATAGATAATTGTCACAATTTTATCATGACTGGAAGTGGAGGTTCAGGGCGTTCTGATGATGGTTTACCACAGCCCACCAGCAAAATTTATTGTAAAGGAAGCAATACCGGGTTGATCATTTTAAATTCAAACAATATTAACATTAAAAATCTGGAGCTAACACTTTGTAGTGGACAGCACAATCACAGTGAATGGTACCATATCTCTGCAAGCTTAATATTTGATTCAGTTCAAAATGTATCCCTGGAGCAAGTCGTCATAGGCAGTACCAAGGGACACGCATTATTTACTAAGGACGTTTATGACTCAGTCTATGTAGTGGACTCAGCTTTCTTAAACAGTTCTAAACATCCTGATTTCAGACAAAGTGGAAACGCAAGATTCAATTTCACTGCACAACATTCATTTATTACATCTTTAGTGCTGAATTCATCTTGGTTTATGTATGGAGAAACTTCAATTCATCAATGGTTGCCTGGTGGGTTAATTATTAACATAGCCTGTCCCAACATTCACGTCACCCTGGTCAATGTCACCGCCAAGGGCAACACCGGTGGTTTGGGTGGTAATATAGCTATCTTTCTTGTATTATTCAATGCTAACAGCAGCAACATAGTCATCAATAACAGTCGTATCATGGATGGGTATGCTTTAAAAGGAGGTGGCCTGGCATTTCGGTCAAGGCAGAATCAAGAGTATACAGAATATTGCAATCCAGGGAAAAATCAAAGTGATAATATTCTAATGGTAAGTAATACATTTTACAACAATTCTGCAACAAAGTCCGGTGGTGCTATGTATATGGCCCACCTGAATTACGATACCATTGTAAGTCATTTGAAACATGTCACTATCATGAATTGTACTTTCATGGAAGGCAGTGGGACAGGATCTTCTGTAGATATTGTGCAGCATAGTCTACAGCCTATGCTACCTTTTTTGAATACTTCTCTTGTGCTTTGCAATTTTACAAACAATAGACTAACAAATAATGATGTCGCTGTTGTTGTAATAATTTCAGACAAAGTATCATTGATCAATTGTACTTTTACTGGAAACAACTCCACTGCTATAGCCCTAAACAGCGCATATCTCAACCTGTACGGTAACATTTTATTTGAGAACAACACTGCTAGACTTGGAGGAGCAATGAAAATTAATGAGGCATCGCTTGTATTCATACACAATGGTACACATGTGAGCTTCATTAATAACAGGGCAGAGGAGAGAGGAGGTGCCATCTATGTGAAAACGTACTGCAAGGACTCTTTCAAATCAACAGTTGTTTGCTTTCTCCAACCAGCTCTACCTCCACTTTATGATATAATGCCGATAAGTGAATTCACTAAATGGATGACACTTGAATTTATCAACAATTCAGCAAAAGTTTCAGGAGATGCTTTGTACGGTGGAGACTTTGATCGGTGCTCCACAACACTGGCATACCGTCTGAACAACTTCTACCACCACAAACCACGCTATTCACATTGTAAGGCAATTTTCAAAGGAATCTTTGACATGAAACTACAGTATGGATCATCAAACATATCCTCTGATCCTCGTAAAGTGTGCTTTTGCAATAATTATAAAAAATCTTGCAACTTAGTAAAGGATCCAATCAAAGTGTATCCTGGGCAAACGTTCACAGTATCAGTTATTACCATAGGACAAATGGAGAGCTCCTCTAGAGGAAGAATAAATGCAAGTTTATTGAATGAAAGTTATCCAAGTCATAGACTCATTAGGGTAAGGCCTCCCATACAGCTGACTGAAGGATGTGTGAATTTGACTTATACCCTGGAATCAAATAAGCGTCATGCACAGCTTAGATTTGCACCCGAAACTGCTGGTGTATACTGTACTATCCAGAAGGCAAATTTGATTGTGGATTTTCTCCCTTGCCCATTGGGTTTTAAGCTTACAAAAACTGCTCCATACAAATGCTCATGTGATCCACTTTTATCCAAATTTCTGACGCTTAATTTACAAATCACATGTAATATCAGTGAACAAATAATCTCAGTTCCACAGAAGACAATTTGGTTTGGTTGCTTCAACCTGCAACAAAATCAATCCTCACTGAACTGTGACAGCCTGGTTGTGACACCAAATTGTGATCACTGTCGTAATGCACAAAGTAATAGCAAAGCTGTCAAGATACCACTAACAAATCTTGATGAACAGTGCTCTGAAGGTCACACAGGGATAATGTGTGGAACTTGCAAGCCGGGATACAGTCGAGTCCTTGGTGACCTAATGAATTGTCAGAAAGGTTATACTTATACAAATCTACCCATACTTTTAATTGCCTTTTTGGCATCTGTAATTCTTCTACTTGTTCTTATCAGAACTCTCAACATAACTGTCACGGAGGGAACTATCAATGGTATTCTGGTATACACAACGGTCATGCAGACTCATCACAGCTACTTCTCTGAGCATCTGTCACATTTTGGACGAGGCTGCTGGGTCTTTATCTCCTGGAGAAACCTCACGTTAGGATTCAAAGCTTGCTTCTACAAAGGAATGAATGGCTACGGACAAATATGGATTATCTTTGGACAAGTAATCGTCTCCTTTCTCTTTCTATTTACAATCATTCTGCTGGGTCAAAGGTTCATATTCTTTACGAGACTATTAGGGAGGAATATAGTCCAGGTTCTTGCTACACTTGTAGCCATGATATATTCCAACCTCCTTTTTGCTACCACTGTCACATTTCGGTCTGCTACCCTACATATATCTACAACTAACGGCACTCAGTACTCGAAAGCAGTTTGGTACTATGATGGAAGCATACCCGATCTGGGTCTTAAGCATGCTCCACTGTTTGTCATCGCATTGATATGCTCACTGTTCATGCTCTACTTCATGAGTTCACTTCTTTTCATCCAGTGTCTCCAAAAGAGGTCTGAGATTCCTTGCCTACGTTGGGTTGAGAGACTTAGGCCATTTTATGAAGCCTACACTGGACCATGTCGTGACCACTATCGTTTTTGGCCTGGATTTCTTTTCTTATTACGAACGGCATTATTCATCATGAATTCTTTTATACCATCACACATTGGTGCATTCTTTCAAATAAAAATGCTTATCACGGCTGTAAGCTTTGTGCTTATCATATCTCTGGCTTGCATTTCTCCACAAGGAATCTACAAAAGGTGGCCTATTAACATCCTAGAGTTCTCGTTTTATCTGAATCTTTGCATCACTAGTGGATTCTTGGCCTTAAACTACAACAAGCAAAAGAATGTGTCCGTTGTGTACACATCAGTCAGCATTGCAGCAATCACATTCTTTGGTATTCTGGTATACCATTGCTATAGTCAAGTCAAGAGCACAAAAGCATGGAAGAAGCTTTCTACTTGGACATCTGTCCGAGCTAGGTTTGTCTGCAATCATACAAAGCAGCCGGATCATCATAGTGATGACTTTAAAGATGAGAAATGTGATGAGAGAGATCAACTACTGCCTCAAGCACTACCGCCTGTGATTATGTTTGATCACCTACGCGAACCACTAGTGGAAGCATAAATAAAAAAAAATGACTATCATAACTAACTGCTATACTGGGTGTCTTTTTTGAAAATGTAGACTAGTTCCATTAGCAATAAGTATTGACTTTATGACAGTTATTTATGAAGCTTGTATGTTAAAGCATATACATTATTATCAAGAGTATACAAGAGGGAGGAGAAGAGAGTATCTAACTGCTGAAAAGCTGTTTTTGTAGTACAAAGGTCACCAGACATGCTTTTGTACAGTAGTTATGATAACACCTCGTCTATTTGTAGTACTAAACATAATAATATTATGTAGGTGTACTTTGTACTACGAAAAGAGCTTTTACAGGCAGGTATACTGGAATTAGATACTCTCTTCTCTCTCTTATCCACTCTTATTCTTATTAAGTGATGGTGCTATTGGCGGCAAATATCAGTGTTGATTACCAAACAGAATATTTTCAAGGTACACAGCATAGGTGGTAACAGACTGCTGCTAATGAACACACTTGAGTGTAGAACCCTCACCGCTACATACATGCATCAGGGGCATAGGAAGCAATTTAGAAGTGGTAAGGCTGGCCAGCGAGGGGGCGCGGCTACGGTGGCCGAGAAGGGCCATTCCGAACTTCCAATTTCTCGATTTCCATTTCTGAATTGATCATTTCCAAACTTGTATTTCCATTTCAAAATCTTTACTTAAACCTTTATTTTTGATAGCCAGCAGCTAGACTACTGTATTTAGCTAATGGTAGCTTCCGCGAACTTCGTGTCTTTGAAGTTAGAGCATAGATAGAGGATAGAGCGAGCACTCAAACCAGATAGCATACCGCGTCATACTCTATTGCTGGCGCGCAGGCTAGGGGTCAAAGGTCACTACTAACGTGTTCTCATCGAGTCGATATCTGTTTCTGAAGCAACGATTTCCAAATCCTTGCTGCGCTGTATTTCTAAAATCTTCATTTCTAAAGTTGCGGTACATCGTAGCCTCGTTCTCAGGCCACCCCCAGTCAGCGTGCAACTGGGTGTGGCCTGGGAACGAGGCTTGATACATCCCCGATACAATCCAAGCCATAGCCAGCCCCTCCCACTAATTTTTTGTATTAAAGACGATCTGTTTGCGTTCTAATTTTTATATTAATTTTGTTTTCACCACTATTGCGTTAGTAAGGCTCTTCTGTGACAATCAGCGATATTAAATAATGTCTACCATGCGCATCACAGATAGGGGCGGGGCTTGGACACGCAAAGGTTCACATTCCTGTGCGCATGCGCCCTGTGTAACTCCCTGAGAGTTCGCTATGTAGCTAGAATGAAATAGAAAATCTAGCAAATTAGAAATGCCCAGAATTGGAAATCGTCAATTCAGAAATAGAAATCGAGAACCATGTAGTGTTGACCTTTGATCCCTAGTCCGCTCGCCGATAAAATTATTTGTAGTATGACGCGGTGTGCTATCTGGGTTGAATGCTCGCTCATCTATGCTCGAAGACGCGCAGTTCACAGAAGCACAGTAGTCTAATTGCTGGCTAAAAAAAGGTTTAAGAAATGACAACTTTAGAAATGTGAATTTGAAAATGACAAATTCAGAAATGGAAATCGAGAAATTGGAAGTTTGGAATGGCCCTTCTGGGCCACCGTACGTGGCAGCTCAATTGGTGCGCATGCGTAGACTATGTCAGGAACATTAATTTTATCATAATTATATTGTAATGGTCGTCACGGTAATAATTACCCGCGCGCATACGCAAGGGATAAAGCAATCGGTTTGTCTGTCTGTTGTCGTCGTTGTCGTTGTCGTTGTCGGCACGAAAATCGCCAGATCTCGCGTTCTAGGCATCTATGTGTGCTGTATGCACAACCAATCGGTAGATATCGGCGCAAAACTGGTTTGTACGCGCTTCGAATTGCTCAAAAAGGCTTAGTAGTGCTACAAATCGTGTATTTTCTGTTCAGCATGCCTGTGGTTTATCGACCAGGCCCACGCTTTTAGCATAATAGTAAGCTGATGCGACTGCGCATGCTCAAGCTCAGTGTTGGAAAGGGTCATCATGTCATAAAACAGCTATGCCTCAGAGCGTTGCAATACTACGCTACAGTGGCTACAGAGCGCGCGGGGTATGTGCTCTACAGAGCTCTAGTTATTACTGTAGCCTTATAGCTATCTATGCTTGTACCCAGGCCTCAAAGGGCCTGGGAACAAGGCTAGTACAACTACTGTAACATCGGATAGCTTGATCTATAGGTGAGCCATCAGAAAAGGTGGTATAGCCCCAAGTTGTAGCAACCGTACTGCTTCTGACACCACTGTGCATGATTTATGCGTGTGTATAGCTAGCATGGCTCATTGTGTATATATGCTTGTTCAACATCAGGAATACTACATACCCTGCACCTATGGTACTTTTGAGAGTCAGTGCATGATCTGGGAGTAGGGGGAAGGCACCTGGCTATGTCACTATACAAACTGTGACTACCTAAACTGAATTACGCACTTTAGAGCCACTGCCTGTTTACACTGTCAGTGCACTGACAACTGACCAGCAAGGCACAAAATTAATTGTAATAGGTCATGTAGCTGAGGTAAGAGCCATGCTGACAGCAGCACACTACTACACCAATAGAGCTGCAGGACTTGACCACTATCATAATGTCTGAATGCGTACTTTCTCTCAGACGACCCTTACCATTCAGTAGAGCATAAAGGAGATTTGAACCCACGAGCACTTTAGATGATGGAAACAGGTCATAGATAGCGGAAACCAGAGTGATATGGATGGAGGCCTTCATATCTGTGTTGATAGCAGAGTATATACCCGGCACAAACCTTCCATTCATAGTATTCAACATTATTCGGCTGGCCCATGATAGCAGCTGAACTGCTAGAGCACCACAGATCCTTCACCTCATTCATATTCTGTGTTCATAGCAGCCAAATTAGAAAAAAGGTGCATGTATTTAATAGGCAAAACTTACTAATGAAAATACAACACTTGGGAATCAAAAACTGTAGCTACACCGATGAAAAATGTACCGTAGAATCCCGCGATTACGCCGGGGGCTTATACGCGGGTTCCTTACATTTCCGTGTGACGACCATTACCGACCAGCGAATGCCACATGGGCGCGCGATCTCTGTACTTTCTCTGGCTGTTTGGTGGGCAAAACTCGAGAAAACAACAAAGTAAGGCATAATGTGACACAAATAGCTAGTTTGCTAGCTGTTGCTACTGTTTTTATTGACTTTAATATGGACTCCATTTTACAGTCAGGGATCCTGAGGGGGGGAGCTTTAGTATATTAAATATGCAAGACAAAACTAGGCTAAGCAGGAAACTGAGCTAAAAATACAGGGGGGGGGGGGGCTTATGCTCGAGGGGGACGTAATCACGGGATTTTACGGTATATATTATTAATATATATAATAATTATACGAAGATCACATGATGTTCATGAGTGTATGAATATTATTGATACAAGCAGTTGCAGCATCAGGTCTTCAGGTAGCATAATTGAGCATAGATTACTATAGCTAGCTTGAGATATACTATACCCTTGAGATGCTGCTTTGATATTTACCATTTACAACTTCATTGACATTGTTTTATTACATCCCGTAGTCCCAATCAACAAAAAAGAATGATGATGAAAATGTCATTAAGACTGTTTCAAAATGTTCAGCACGCATGAAAGCTTGTTGGGGCCCAGAATTCGAACCCAGCGTAGAAGAGATCGTGGATTATCGATGAGATATGGCAATTCTCTCAGTTTGCTTTCTTTGGCGAGCTCGCACTCGGGGGGATTTCCCTATTTAGTCTAGCACATGGTAGGTGGAGGTCACGTCCAGATCAACCGGCTCAAGCCGCGCGCCCCAATATATGCATATACGGAGCATGTGCAGTTTATTGATGTGTCCTAGTTCAAATTATGGCGGCGTGCAGTATCGTGGTGTAATTCTTTTCACGAGGGACAAGGGATGTAGTCTAAGTTTTTTTATTATATCCCCAGTAGCAATTTACTTTTCTGTGGTTATGAGGTAATTGTGGTGTAACCTATGGTGAAATTATGATGAAATTATGATGCAACCTATGAGGTAATTATGAAAAAATTTAGGGCCTTGTTGGAGCCTTTCTGGGACTTGAAAATCAGTAGCTAAATATGTAGAGTATCTTACGCGTGTATCCAGCAAATACATTACAAGCTGAGCGCTACTTTCTCTGAGAAGTACCATTGGTTGAACTTCACGTGTTGTCTTGGCTTACCTAATGCCTTGGATAAATAAAGTTATAGCCTTACGCTATATATAGCATAAATCATTGTCACAAGGGCTGGCCCACGCGAGATTGCAGCAGCACAACCAACCTGAAGTTCGGAAGGAGACTGTGCTGTCGAGTTCGTCTCTGTGACTGAAGCGTCGAAACTTGTCGCTATCAAGGTTGAGAGTCGATCTTAGACGCCATCTCCATGATTTCTGGGACCAGCATAGATTGATGTGTACACATTCTATTGACGACCTTTTACCACATACACCATTACACTATGCAGCTACTGGGGATATGGTCAAGTGTTCATTTATAGCTAGCTAGGCCACTCTAGTGTCTAAAGATGCATCAAACCATTAATGTTATCTACCATACTAGAGAGAAGTCTAAGAGGGAAGAGATATGTCAGGAGCACTCCCGTTGAGGCAAATTCTCTACTGCTAACACTATACTCCTACTCTCTGCAATGATTCAGAGTCAGCCACAACAGAATCTGTATTACGTGAGGACACTTTACTCCCAATGTCCAAATAACACTATACATTCGTGTGTCAGACCCTTGATTGGTATACTTTAATTGCTGTTCTCTAAGAGGTCTAGGCTGCTTCTCCTTAAGAAATCCTGACAATATCAAACATGACAATGTCGATGGTGATGGAGAAAGACCACTCCTACCACATTAATCGATTATATAGGTGGCGGAAGCAGGGGGCACCAGGGGCACATGCCCCTCCCCCTTTCCAGAGCCATTGAAGCCATACAAAAACATGCTATCACTACTATGTTTGCACGACTCTTATCTTGAGTAAGTCAGGCAAACCCTGCGTGGTCACATTATTATCCAATCATAACAGAATGGATTAATGGTATACCTTTATGGACTATAATGCAACTTGTGCCCCCCTACTCCCGACATCTTCTTCCGCCTATGAATTAGCAGTGCTATAGTTGATATGACAGAGTGGAAGAGGGTAGAATTATTATTATTATTATTAGGTGTGTGGGTGTAGCTAATACTCAAGGTAATTGAGTGATGGAATATTCTTTCATGATTGTGAAATGGATAGTAGGGTCAAGTCCCGAGTGTTTATGAATGGGTGGTGTAAATATACAATTTGTCATTAGCAGTGTTTACTTTGGTGCATTATGCATCTTTAAGTTTTTCTCTGATTAGCTAATCCACCTAGCCATACATTCATTTGCTCATCCAAGAACGGTGATGAAACGACTTTAAGATTGGTTTCAGGATTTGAACACTGCTGCTGTCCAAACTAAATCTAGCATTCCCTAACACTCAAAGTATTATGTTCTCCTTTATTGTTTCTAATGGGAGTGTTTTTAATGACGATATAGACACTATAACATCCCATGATCGCTTCTAGCCCTTATTAGTATAATCAATTGCAAACCTAGCACTCCATCGGGTTTTGTGTTCATTAACTCGAGCAAACTTCATCTGAATAACATTGGTCTTGAATCATGTGGTGTTAATATATTTGTACATTATGGCAAGTAAAGCGCTGCTGCTTTATCGTTTCAAAATGGTATTATAGCAATATCAAACTGCATCAAGACACACCGTAAATCTGGAAATTTTCGTTGTAAAAATATTTTTGTAGTCGGTGGCAGCTACGAAAATTTAATCTTACGAAAATTAGTATGCACTATTAACACTAATGCGGTAAGGGGTCATTCCTACGAAAATAGTTTTACACGAAAATTTATCATACGAAAGTTTCTGTACACGAAAATTTCCAGATCTACGGTAGTGAATAACACAAGTGGCTTTGGGCTTCACCGTAGTAACATAATATTATTTGGTTCCATCTCAATCGTTGAGTCTGCCTTTTTATGATCAAAAGGGAAAAATCAGGACAATGGAGTGGACAGACTTTGGTGTTCCACTAAATGAGCCCATTAATATCAAAATCTCCAACAGATATATTATAGAGAAAAGAATAGCCAAGAATGGAGGTGGATTGATATTAATTTTTTGGTCTCGACCTGAAATGAAACATACTTCTATAATATGTACAGGAACTTCTAGTACTCATAATTAAAAGTACAACACTACGTTTCACTCAAAGTTTGCCTATATATAAGGTGGTGGTGCTATCAAAATAATTAAAGGCTTTGACTGCATTACTAAGAGACTAAATTTTATGCTTTGCAAGCTTGAGCACAACATTGGGAACGGTGCTGCAACACAGATAACCAAACTTCTGATTGTTGACAACGATGCCTCACCATAACTAGCTGACGATATATTGAGTTCAGTGCTGAGTTTTATCATGACTTACATCATAATGGCAAACTGTATTGTAGGTAATAGTAATGCATGGGACAGCTGTCTTTCTGTATGACAATAATTTGAATCTCTATGACAGCGTCTGTTTTGAAGACAGCCATGGTAAGTACAGTTTACCAGGTGAGTTTTGGATTTGAAACTGCAGTGGGATAAAGTAAATAAGTCAGCGTGTCATGTACAATAAATTGATGTTGTTGTTTTCATTAAAAATGAAAGGTTATCATGAACATTAAGCTGAAGATAATTTTGAAAACATTAAGTTGCATGCTATAATAACAATTTTAGCAGATAATGCATCAGAGAATACCTAAAGCATATTAATGCAGCAAAAGGACTATTAACTAATATATTGTACACCTACATAAAAAAATAAAGTACAGACTGTCCCACTAAGTAAATGTACCTAATTGTCATCAAGGAGTGGTTAACGGTAGGGAGCAACAGCTGGGAGTGGTTCGGATAAAAGGCGATTACATTCTTCACTCAGTTAGTATTTAAGTAGCACTACAACATCTAGCTACAGATTGATAGTATTAAAGCAGTGGAGATCTTGGATAGCACTATAACCATCATTATAGCCACACTACGCAAGACTAAGTAATGAGTGCAGACATGGAAGGAGTGCTAGTCTTCTTTCTTTTACTAGCTTTGCTGCTGTTCAGCCCTATAGCTAGTTTTCAAGTGAGTGAGGATCAACAGCTCATCTTGTATGTAAAAAGAAGTAACAAGTCTCGATGTCCAGCTGATATTCAGATTACTAAGTGTCAAACTTTAGACTGGTATAGTGCACATTTCAGTGCTTTATTCATGTCAAATACAAAAATGCTGTTTGAAGAGGGAGGACATGAGCTGAAGAATACCATCATGATAGATAACTGTCACAATTTCACTATGATTGGAAATGGGAGTGTAGGGAACCTCAATGGTGGCTTACCACAACCAACCAGTATGATCTACTGTGATAAACAGTCCAGTGCTGGATTTTTTTTTTCAAACTCAAGCAATGTCAGCATCAAAAACCTGGAGTTTAAATTTTGCAGTGGACAAAATGATCAATATAACTGGCACAATATCTCTGCTAGCTTAAGTTTTGATTCAGTTGAAAACTTATCTCTGGACTATGTTATAGTAAGTGGTGCCATGGGTCATGGTTTATATACAAGAGATATCTTTGGTTCTAACTATGTGGTGGAATCAGCATTTTTGAATAGCTCTAGGCATCAAACTTTTAGACGAAGTGGAAATGCAAGATTCAACTTCAGTACACAACAATTGCCAACATCTTCTTTAGTGCTGAATTCATCTTGGTTTATGTACAGAGAGGCTTCAATTGAATACTTAATGGATGCTGGATTAGTTATTACCATAACATGTCCCAACATTCACGTTACTCTGGTCAATGTCACTGCCAAGGGCAACACTGGTGATCTGGGAGGTAACATATATATCTTTCTTATATTATTCAATGCTAACAGCAGCAACATAGTCATCAATAACAGTCGTATCATGGATGGGTACGCTTTAAAGGGAGGTGGACTGGCATTTCAGTCAAGGCAGAGTCGAGAGTATACAGAATATTACAATTCAGAGAAAAATCAAAGTAACAATATTCTTATAGTAAGTAATACATACTTTTACAACAATTCTGCAACAAATTCCGGTGGTGCTATGTATATGGCCCACCTCAATTACGATACCACTGTAAGTCATTTAAAACATGTCACTATCATAAATTGTACTTTCATAGAAGGCAGTGGGACAGGATCTTCTATGGATATTGTGCAGCATAGTCTACAGCCTATGCTACCTTTTTTAAATACTTCTCTTGTGCTTTGCAATTTTACAAACAATAGGCTAAGAAATCATGATGGAGCTGTTGTTATGATAATTTCAGACAAAGTATCATTAATCAATTGTACTTTTACTGGAAACAACTCCACTGCTATAGCCCTAAACAGCGCATATCTCAACCTGTATGGTAACATTTTATTTGAGAACAACACTGCTCCACTTGGAGGAGCCATGAAAATTAATGAGGCATCACTCATATTCATACACAATGGTACATACGTGCGCTTCATTAACAACAGGGCAGAGGAGAGAGGAGGTGCCATCTATGTAAAAACGTCTTGCAAGGACTCTTTCAAATCAACAGTTGTTTGCTTTCTCCAACCAGCTCTGCCTCCACCGTATGATATACCGATTAATGAATTCACTAAATGGATGACACTTGAATTTATCAATAATTCAGCAAAAGTTTCAGGAGATGCTTTGTATGGTGGAGACTTCGATCGGTGCTCCACAACTCTGGCATACCGTCTGAACAACTCTCACCAACACCAACGTTATTCACATTGTAAGGAAATTTTCAAGGGAATCTTTGACATGAAACAACAGTATGGATCATCAAACATATCCTCTGATCCTCGTAAAGTGTGCTTCTGCAATAATTATAAAAAATCCTGCAACTTAGTAAAGGATCCAATCAAAGTATGTCCTGGGCAAATGTTCACAGTATCAGTTATTACCGTAGGACAAATGGAGAGCTCTTCTAGGGGAAGAATAAATGCAAGTTTATTGAATGAAGTATATCCAAGTCATAGACTCATCAGGGTAGGCCGTCCCATACAGCTGACTGAAGGATGTGTGAATTTGACTTATATCCTGAAATCAAATAAGCGTCATGCACAGCTTAGATTTGCACCTGAAACTGCTGGTGTATACTGCACTATCCGGAAGGCAAATTTGACTGTGGATTTTCTCCCTTGCCCATTGGGTTTTAAGCTTACACAAACTGCTCCATACAAATGCTCATGTGATCCACTTTTATCCAACTTTCTGACGCTTAATTTACAACTCACGTGTAATATCAGCAAACAAATAATTTCAGTTCCACAAAAGATAATTTGGTTTGGTTGCTTCAACCCGCAACAAAACCAATCCTCGCTGAACTGTGACAGCCTGGTTGTGACACCAAATTGTGATCACTGTCGTAATGCACCAAGTAACAGTAAAACTGTCGAGGTACCATTAAAAAATCTTGATGAGCAGTGCTCTGAAGGTCACACAGGGATAATGTGTGGAACTTGCAAGCCAGGATACAGTCGAGTCCTTGGTGACCTAATGAATTGTCAGAAGGGCTGTACTTATACAAATCTACCCATACTTTTAATTGCATTTTTGGCATCTGTAATTCTTCTACTCGTTCTCATCAGAGCTCTCAATATAACTGTCACGGAGGGAACTATCAATGGTATTCTGGTGTACACAACGGTCATGCAGACTCATCACAGCTACTTCTCTGAGAATCTGTCAGGTTTTGGACAAGCCTGTTGGGTCTTTATCTCGTGGATAAACCTCACGTTAGGATTCAAAGCTTGTTTCTACAAAGGAATGAATGGCTATGGACAAATATGGATTCTCTTTGGACAAGCAATCGTCTCCTTTCTCTTTCTATTCGCAGTAATCCTGCTGGGTCGAAGGTTTATATTCTTCACGAGACTATTAGGGAGGAATATAGTCCAGGTTCTTGCTACTCTTGTAGCCATGATATATTCCAACCTAATTTTTGCTACCATTGTCACATTTCAGTTTGCTATGCTACATATATCTACAACTAACGGCACTCAGTACTCAAAAACAGTTTGGCATTATGACGGAAGCATACCTTATCTGGGTCTGAAGCACGCTCCACTGTTTGTCATCGCATTGATATGCTCACTGTTCATGCTCTACTTAATGAGTTCACTTCTTTTCATCCAGTGTCTCCAAAAGAGGTCTGAGATCCCTTGCTTACGTTGGGTTGAGAGACTTAGGCCATTTTATGAAGCCTACACTGGACCATGTCGTGACCACTATCGTTTTTGGCCTGGATTTCTACTCTTAGTACGAACGGGATTGTTCATTATGAATTCCTTAGTACCATCACACATTGGCACATTCTTTCAAGTAAAGATGCTTATCACAGCCGTAAGCTTTGTGCTTATCATATCTCTGGCTTGCATTTCTCCACAAGGAGTCTACAAAAGGTGGCCTATTAACATCCTAGAGTTCTCGTTTTATCTGAATCTTTGCATCACTAGTGGATTCTTGGCCTTAAACTACAACAAGCAGAAGAATGTGTCCGTTGTCTACACCTCAGTCAGCATTGCAGCAATCACATTCTTTGGAATTCTGGTATACCATTGCTATAGTCAAGTCAAGAGTACAAAAGCATGGAAGAAGCTTTCTACTTGGACATCAGTCCGAACTAGCTTTGTCCGCAATCGTGCAAAGCAGTCGGATCATCATAGTGATGGCTTTGAGGATGAGGAATGTGATGAGAGAGATCAACTACTGCCTCAAGCACTACCGCCTGCGATTATGTTTGATCACCTACGCGAACCACTAGTGGAAGCATAAACAAAGAAAAATGACTATCATAATTAATTTCTATACTGGGTGTTTTTTTTGAAAGTGTATACTAGTTCCATTAGCAATAAAGAGTGTGTTTATAGCAGCTTGTTTGTTAGGGCATACACTATTTTTAAGTGGTGGTGTTATTGGTGGCAAACATTAGCGTTAATTACCAAACAGAATGTTTTCAAGGTACACAGCATAGGTGGTTCAGTCACAGTTATAGTGTAATAAACATCACCTAAAAGAAACTGAAATGTGTACAGATAGTCAACAGTAAACTATGAGCACTTTAGATAATGGAAACTTGCTGTAATAGATCACAGACTCATAATAGTTATGATACATTACTATAGCACTTGTATACAAGTCCCAAGATTTCTTTTCGGGAAAAGAAAATCTCAGAACTTGATTGGGGATCGAACCCTCTGGTGTGATGCTCTACCAGTTGAGCTAAAACAAAAATGACTATCATAATCAACTGCTATACTGGGTGTCTTTTTGAAAATGTAGACTAGTTCCATTAGCAATAAGGAGTGTGTTGCAATAGACTTTATGGCAGTTACTTATGCAGTTTGTATGTTAGAGCATGCATTATTATTCAGTGGTGGCGTTATTGGCAGCAAACATCAGTATTGATTACCAAATAGAATGTTTTCAAGGTACACAGCGTAGGTGGTAACAGCTACTAAATATAAGTCATCAGTCACAGTTAGTGTAAACAGTACAACATTAGACAAGCACCTATTTGGTAAAGAAACTGAAATGTGTACAGATAGTCAACAGTAAACTATGAGCTCTTTAGATGACGGTAACTTGCTGTAATAGATCATGGAATCACGATGTAGAAACCAGAGTGATAGCTATAATATTATGATAGTTCATACTATTAGATGGAGGACTGCATAATATTATAACAGAGCGCATACCATAGAAATTCCATTCATATTATTTGTATTGATAGTGGCTGAACTGTGCTAGAGCTCAGCATCACATATACCCTATCTGTGTTAATAGCAACTGAACTGTACTAGAGCGCCATAGATCCTTCACCTCATTCATGTTCTGTGTTGATAGCAGCCAAATTATTTACCGGTATGTTAGAAAAAAGGTGCATGTATTAGGCAAAATTTACTAATGAAAATGGTAATTGATATACCCTTGAAATATACAGTTACTGCTTTGATACTCACCATTCACACTGATTTCTTTATAAGATATAGCTCGATTACTCTGCAAAACTAGTATTATAGCGTCTAAAGATACATTAACCATACTAGAGAGAAGAGATATATCAGGAGCACTCCCATTTAGGCAAGTTCTACTGCTACTCTTCCTACTCTCTGTGGTAGTTCAGAGTCAGCCACAACAAAATCATTACTATGTAGGTATACAATAATATTAGAAATACTATATTTTTTGCCAGTATACTTTCGATTATTATTATCTAATCCATTATCTGCTAAAATTAATTGCTAGTACAACGGAATTAATGGCAAGCTTTCATTGTCCCAACATCTAGTAAATTTTCGGAATCAGATTCTAAGGAGCATTAAGAGAGTCTATTCCTATGTATTTTGACTGCGATACATTGGCCGTGTTTGTTTCCTGTATCTTAATCACTATTATCACAATAATATTATTATAATGAAGCTCACTAGCACAATGACTGCTTGGACTGTGTGATAGAGTACCACATTCCACGTCAGTGAAGGTTTGTCCCAAGCTGAACAATTATCACGGGTGAAAGGGAATAGATATGGCTAATTGAACCCCCAAACCATACAGTGCATATTCTATTCCAAATAATAGTCCGAGGCCTTCACATACAGTGGAGCTTGAGCACAAATAAATTCCCACAGAAATGAATACAGTGCAAATTGTTTGGGGGACTATCATCAGATGGGATTGGAATATCCCGGTGCTTATTCTAATGATACTATAAACATCCATACCTACCAATATTTGCATCAGTCAGTCTTTTAATGCATGAGTAAATACTTGTGTTGGGCTCTTAATTGTTCTACCATTCCCGTCAGCAGATAATATAAAAGCATGGAATAAAATTATAAAATGGATACCAGTTCACTTGCGAAGATTTCATAAGCAAAAATTCAGATTGCAACTGAGTGAAGAATGTGATTCCCTTTTACTCGATCCCAGCTGTTGCTCCCTACCGTGAAATACTCCTTGATGATGATTAGGCCACTGTTCGTAGTAAACGAGTTTCTGCTCACCCGCCCGCGTCAATATTTGGCCCCGCGTGAATTTCGCCATTATCGATGACGTATGCCATTATTGCATGTAGTCCTGCCCACATTACTAGAAAGCGTTCGCACATGGCTGGCAGAAAGTTTGTCTTTTTCGTGTTGGTGGCACTAGTCGTCATGAGCATTGTGAATCTGACCGTTTTTAGCTTAAAAACGAAGCGTACCTTGCTGCCATGGAAGATTTCTCCGCTACACCCTCCTACTCTGACGTTTCAAGAGATGTACGATATGCAGCTGAAGTCTATAAACCCTGCCGTCTCTCAGTACGATCTCGCGCAGGTATATATTGGGAAAGCCAAGGACGCTCTGGATTTAGTCGAGTCATCTATGGTTGTTTCGGAAGTCATAAAAATATTTGTGCACTTTGTAAAGTTTGCAGTACAGTGTTTGTGATGTTGTAAAATTTCATTTTGTAGAGTGTTAATGATTGTGGTCAGTTGTAAATTTAATTATTAAATGAGGAAATTGAACAGGATATGACGTCATAATAATGGCATAATGGCTAATAATGACCGCCCGCCCGTATGTAGTGGAGGGGAATTTGTGGACCAGAAACACATTTACTACTAAAAGTGGCCTTATGTACATTTACTTGGTGGGGCAGTCCATACTTTATTTCACATTCATTTTCATGTAGCTGTACAATATTAGAAATTTTATTAGCCAGTAGACTGAGAATCCTTTTGATTGTTATTACAACTACATAATATTATTTCTTCAAAATTATCAGGTCATGATAAGTTTTCATTTTCCAATGAGAACAACAAATTGAATATCAACTTATTGTACAAGACATGCTTGATTATCCCACTGCAGTTTCAAATTCTGATTCAGTTTATACTTTCAGCTTGAAATACCGTATTGCCGGAAATATTAAATTTGGCAGTTGAGCCCCAAATCACTATTGCAAGAATATTGGTGGATTTAAATTTGGCGGTTTGGTACGGGATCGCCATGCGTATATATGAGAGTAGCGGATTTTAATTTGGCGGTTGTAATATAGACCGCCAAACCACCAAATTTAATTCCCCGCCAAATTTTCCAGCTATACGGCATGCATTATCTGTTATTACAACACAAAATTTATGTTTTCAAATTTTCCCAGTGAGAACAGCAACATCAAAATTGCACGTGACATGTTTGCATGACTTGTTTATCTTATCCCACTGCAGTTTCAAATCCAAAACTTTGATTCAGAGTATATATACTTTCAATTTGAAGTATAGCTACAAATTCATAGAGCGGCAGAGATCTTGGATAGCACTGTAACCATCATTATAAATGAGTGTAGTCATGAAAGGAGTGCTAATCTTCTTTCTATTACTAGCTTTGCTGCTGCTCTACCCTATAGCTAGTCTTAAGGTGACTGAGAATCAAAAGCTTATCTTATATGTAAAGAGAAGTAACAAGTCTCAATGCCCAGCTGATATTCAGATTACTGAGTGTCAAACTTTAGACTGGTATAGTGTACATTTCAATGCTTCGTTCATGTCAAATACAGAAATGTTGTTTGAAGAGGGAGGACATGAGCTGAAGAATACCATCGTGATAGATAATTGTCACAATTTTATCATGACTGGAAGTGGGGGTGCAGGGCGTTCTGATGATGGTTTACCACAGCCCACCAGCAAAATTTATTGTAAAGGAAGCAATACTGGGTTGATCATTTTAAATTCAAGCAATATTAACATTAAAAATCTGGAGCTAACACATTGTAGTGGACAGTACAATCACAGTGAATGGTATCATGTCTCTGCAAGCTTAATATTTGACTCAGTTCAAAATGTATCCCTGGAGCAAGTGATCATAGGCAGTACCAAGGGACACGCATTGTTTACTAAGGACATTTTTGATTCAGTCTATGTGGTGGACTCAGCTTTCTTAAACAGTTCTAAACATCCTGATTTCAAACAAAGTGGAAACGCAAGATTCAATTTCACTGCACAACATTCATTTAATACATCTTTAGTGCTGAATTCATCTTGGTTTATGTATGGAGAAACTTCAATTCATCAATGGTTGCCTGGTGGGTTAATTATTAACATAGCCTGTCCTAACATTCACGTCACCCTGGTCAATGTCACTACCAAGGGCAACATTGGTGGTATGGGAAGTAATATAGCTATCTTTCTTGTAATATTCAATGCTAACAGCAGCAACATAGTCATCAATAACCGCCGTATCATGGATGGGTACGCTTTTAAAAAGGGAGGTGGCCTGGCATTTCAATCAAGGCAGAGTCAAGAGTATACAGAATATTACAATCCAGGGGAAAATCAAAGTAATAATATTCTTACAGTAAGTAATACATACTTTTTTAACAATTCTGCAACAAAATCCGGTGGTGCTATGTATATGGCCCACCTCAATCACGATACCACTGTAAGTCATTTAAAACATGTCACTATCATGAATTGTACTTTCATGGAAGGCAGTGGGACAGGATCTTCTGTAGATATTGTGCAGCATAGTCTACAGCCTATGCTACCTTTTTTGAATACCTCTTTTGTGCTTTGCAATTTTACAAAGAATAGACTAACAAATCATGATGTCGCTATTGTTGTAATAATTTCACACAAAGTATCATTGATCAACTGCACTTTTACTGGAAACAACTCCACTGCTATATCCCTAAACAGCGCATATCTCAACCTATACGGTAACATTTTATTTGAGAACAACACTGCTAGACTTGGAGGAGCAATGAAAATTAATGAGGCATCGCTTGTATTCATACACAATGGTACACATATGCACTTCATTAACAACAGGGCAGAGGAGAAAGGAGGTGCCATCTATGTGAAAACATACTGCAAGGACTCTTTCAGATCAACCATTGTTTGCTTTCTCCAACCAGCTCCAACTCCCCCTTACAACACGCCAATTAATGAACTTACAAAATGGATGACACTTGAATTTGTCAACAATTCAGCAAAAGTTTCAGGAGATGCTTTGTACGGTGGAGACTTTGATCGGTGCTCCACAACTCTGGCATACCGTCTGAACAAATTTTACCACCACAAACCACGTTATTCACATAGTAAGGAAATTTTCAAAGGAATCTTTGACATGAAACAACAGTATGGATCATCAAACATATCCTCTGATCCTCGTAAAGTGTGCTTCTGCAATAATTATAAAAGATCCTGCAACTTAGTAAAGGATCCAATCAAAGTGTATACTGGGCAAAAGTTCACGGTATCAGTTATTACCGTAGGACAAATGGAGAGCTCTTCCAGGGGAAGAATAAATGCAAGTTTATTGAATGAAGTATATCCAAGTCATAGACTCATCAGGGTAGGCCCTCCCATACAGCTGACTGAAGGATGTGTGAATTTGACTTATATCCTGAAATCAAATAAGCGTCATGCACAGCTTAGATTTGCACCCGAAACTGCTGGTGTATACTGTACTATCCAGAAGGCACATTTGACTGTGGATTTTCTCCCTTGCCCATTGGGATTTCAGCTTACACAAACTGCTCCATACAAATGCTCATGTGATCCACTTTTATCCAAATTTCTGACGCTTAATTTACAAAACACATGTCTAATATAAGCGAACAAATCATCACAGTTACACAGAAGACAATTTGGTTTGGTTGCTTCAACCCGCAACAAAACCAATCCTCGCTGAACTGTGACAGCCTGGTTGTGACACCAAATTGTGATCACTGTCGTAATGCACCAAGTAACAGCAAAACTGTCGAGATAACCACTAAAAAATCTTGATGAGCAGTGCTCTGAAGGTCACACAGGGATAATGTGTGGAACTTGCAAGCCAGGATACAGTCGAGTCCTTGGTGACCTAACAAATTGTCAGAAAGGCTGTACTTATACAAATCTACCCATACTTTTAATTGCCTTTTTGGCATCTGTAATTCTTCTACTTGTTATCATCAGAGCTCTCAACATAACTGTCAGTGAAGGAACAATCAATGGTATTCTGGTGTACACAACGGTCATGCAGACTCATCATAGCTACTTCTCTGAGAATCTGTCACGTTTTGGACAAGGCTGCTGGGTCTTTATCTCCTGGATAAACCTCACGTTAGGATTCAAAGCTTGTTTCTATATAAAGGAATGAATGGCTACGAACAAATATGGATTCTCTTTGGACAAGCAATCGTCTCCTTTCTCTTTCTATTCACTGTCATCCTGCTGGGTCGAAGGTTCATATTCTTCACGAGACTATTAGGGAGGAATATAGTCCAGGTTCTTGCTACACTTGTAGCCATGATATATTCCAACCTCCTTTTTGCTACCATTATCACATTTCGGTCTGCTACCCTACATATATCTACAACTAACGGCACTCAATACTCCGAAACAGTTTGGTACTATGACGGAAGCATACCCTATCTGGGTCTTAAGCACACTCCACTGTTTGTCATCGCATTGATATGCTCACTGTTCATGTTCTACTTCATGAGTTCACTTCTTTTCATCCAGTGTCTCCAAAAGAGGTCTGAGATTCCTTGCTTACGTTGGGTTGAGAGACTTAGGCCATTTTATGAAGCCTACACTGGACCATGTCGTGATTACTATCGTTTTTGGCCTGGATTTCTACTCTTAGTATGAACGGGATTGTTCATCATGAATTCCTTAGTACCATCACACATTGGCACATTCTTTCAAATGAAGATGCTTATCATGGCTGTAAGCTTTGTGCTTATCATATCTCTGGCTTGCATTTCTCCACAAGGAGTCTACAAAAGGTGGCCTATTAACATCCTAGAGTTCTCGTTTTATCTGAATCTTTGCATTACTAGTGGATTCTTGGGCTTAAATTACAATAAGCAAAAGAATGTGTCCATTGTCTACACATCAGTCAGCATTGCAGCAATCACATTCTTTGGAATTCTGGTATACCATTGCTATAGTCAAGTCAAGAGCACAAAAGCATGGAAGAAGCTTTCTACTTGGACATCAGTTCAAGCTAGCTTTGTCCGCAATCGCACAAAGCAGCCGGATCATCATAGTAATGAGGAATGTAACGAGAGAGATCAACTACTGCCTCAAGCACTACCGGCTGTGATTAGTTTTGATCACCTATGCGAACCACTAGTGGAAGCATAAACAAAAAAATGACTATCATAATTATCTCCTATATTGGGTGTCTTTTTTGAAAGTGTAGACTAGTTCCATTAACTATAAGGAGTGTGTTGTAATTGACTTCATGACAATTATATATTACTTATGCAGCTTGTGTGTCAGAGCATACATTATTGTTAATTATTGGGTTATTGGCGGCAAATATCAGTGTTAATTACCAAACAGAATGTTTTCAAGGTACACAGCGTAGGTGGTAACAGCTACTAATTATAAGTAATCAGTCACAGTTAGTGTAAACAGTACAACATGATGTTAATTAGGCAAGTACCTAAAGAAACTGAAATGTGTACAGATAGTCAACAGTAAACTATGAGCACTTTAGATAATGGAAACTTGCTGTAATGGATCACAGAATCATGATGTGGAAACCAGAGTGATATAATATTATGATAATTGAGTAATGGATGGAGGCCTTCATATTCATTTATGTCTGTGTTGATAGCAGGGTACATACCCAGCACAGACCTTCCATTATTTGTATTGATAGCTGCTAAACTGTGCTAGAGCACCACAGATCCTTCACCTCATTCATATATTCTGTGTTGATAGCAGCCAAACTAGAAAAAAGGTGCATGTATTAGGCAAAACTTACTAATGAAAAGATGAACTGAAAATACCACACTCGTGAATCAAAACCTGTACACCGATGAAATAATGTTGTAAAGCATATTATGATTATATAGATCACATGATGTTCATGAGTGTATGAATATAATATTATTATTGATACAATTAAGCAGTTGCGGCATCAGGTCTTCAGGTAGCATAATTGAGCATAGATTACTATAGCCAGCTTGAGATATAGTATACCCTTGAGATACTGCTTTGATACTCACCATAAATTTTAGCTACATAAACTTTATTCAATTTGACATTATATTCTTTATAGAACAAGATAATATAGCTACCTAGACCACTCTAGTGTCTAAAGATACATCAAACCATTAATGTTATCTACCATACTAGAGTAGAAAGAAGTCTAAGAGAGAAGAGATATGTCAGGAGCACTCCCGTTGAGGCAAATTCTACTGCTAGCACTATATACTCCTACTCTCTGCAATGATTCAGAGTCAGCCACAACAGAATCTGTATTATGTGAGGACACTTTACTCCCAATGTCCCAAAAACACTATATTATACATGCAGCGTATCAGACCCTTGATTGGTACTCCAATTGCTTTTCTCTAAGAGGTCTAGGCTGCTGCTCCTTAAGAAATCCTGACAATATCGAATATGACAATGTTGATGATGATGGAGAAAGACCACTCCTACCACATTAATTGATTACATAGGTGGCGGAAGCAGGGGGGCACCAGGGCCCCAACGAGCCTGGAGTAGAGACAGTGCCCCCCCCCCCTTCCAGAGCCATTGAAGCCATGCAAAAACGTGCTTTCAATACCATGACAGCCATTGTTATAATTTTGATTCTTATCTTGAGTAAATCAGGCAGGCCCTGGTCAGATTATTATCCAAACATAACAGTCTGAATGGATTAAGGATAGCTTTATTATGATTATCTATAATGCAACTTGTGCCCCCCCCTACTCCCAACATCTTCCTCCGCCTATGGATTAGCGGTGCTATAGTTGATATGACAGAGTAGAAGAGGGTAGAATTATTATTATTAGGTGTGTGGGTGTAGCTAATACTCAAAGTAATTGAGTGATAGAATATATTTTCATGATTGTGAAATGGATAGTAGGGTCAAGTCCCGAGTGTTTATGAACTTTCCATTAGCAATGTTTACTTTGCTGCATTATGCACCTTTATTTTTTTTCTCTGATAGCCACAACGTAATTTGCATTCATTCGCATGCCCATCCTGGAACTGTGATGAAGTGATTTTAAGATGGGCTTCAGGATTTGAACACTGCTCCTGTCCAAACCAAAATCTAGCATTCCCTCCACTCCATAATCCAGATTTCTGCCCAGTTGATCGCAAAAAGGCAGACCTAAGGATGGAACCAAAATTAATAATTATGTTACTACTGTGAAGCCAAAAGTCACTTGTGTTATTCACCATGACTCAATGCAGTTTGATATTCCTACCATTATTTTTGAAACGATAAAGCAGCAGGCTATACTTGCCATAATTTACGAATATATTAACACCACATGATTCAAGACCAATGTTATTCGGATTAAAATTGGCTCGAGTTAATGAAACTGCAGTGGGATGAAGTAAATAAGTCAAGCATGTCACGTATAATAAATTTATGTTGTTTACATTAAAGATGAAAGCTTATCATGAACATTAAGCTGAAGATAATTTTGAAAACATTAAGTTGCTACAATAACAATTTTAGAAGATAATGCATCAGAGAATACCTAAAGCATATATATTAATGCAGCAAAAGAAATATCTTGTACAACTACATAAAAAAGAAAGTATGGACTGTCCCACCAAGTAAATGTACCTAATCATCATCAAGGAGTGGTTCATGGTAGGGAGCAACAGCTGGGAGTGGTTCGGATAAAAGGAGATCAATCAGTTAGTATTTAAGTAGCACTATACAACATCTAGCTACAAATTGATAGTATTAAAGCAGTGGAGATCTTGGATAGCACTGTAACCATCACTATAGCCACACTACGCAAGTAATGAGTGCAGTCATGGAAGGAGTGCTAGTCTTCTTTCTTTTACTAGCTTTGCTGCTGTTCTGTCCTATAGCTAGTTTTCAAGTGAGTGAAAATCAACAGCTTATCTTATATGTAAAAAGAAGTAACAAGTCTCAATGTCCAGCTGATATTCAGATTACCGAGTGTCAAACTTTAGACTGGTATAGTGCACATTCCAATGCTTTATTCATGTCAAATACAAAAATGATGTTTGAAGAGGGAGGACATGAGCTGAAGAATACCATCATGATAGATGATTGTCACAATTTCACTATGATTGGAAATGGGAGTGTAGGAAAATTCAATGATGGCTTACCACAGCCAACCAGTATGATCTATTGTGATAAACAGTCCAGTGCTGGATTTTTCTTTTCAAACTCAAGCAATGTTAGCATCAAAAACCTGGAGTTTAAATTTTGCAGTGGACAAAATGACCATTATAACTGGCACAATATCTCTGCTAGCTTAAATTTTGATTCAGTTGAAAACTTATCTCTGGACCAAGTTGTTGTAAGTGGTGCCAAGGGTCATGCTCTATACATGAAAGATATCTTTGGTTCTAACTATGTGGTGGATTCAGCATTTTTGAATAGCTCTAGGCATCAAAATTTTAGCCAAAGTGGAAATGCAAGATTCAATTTCAGTATACAACAATTTCTAACATCTTCTTTAGTGCTGAATTCATCTTGGTTTATGTATGGCACTTCACTTGACCACTCAGTTGCTGGTGGGTTAGTTTTTATCATAGCCTCTCCCAACATTCATGTCACCCTGGTCAATATCACTGCCAAGGGCAACACTGGTGGTCTGGGAGGTAATATAGCCATCTTTCTTGCAATATTCAATGCTAATAGTAGCATTATAGTCATCAAACACGGTCATATTATGGATGGGTATGCTTTGAAGGGAGGTGGGCTGGCATTCTTGTTAAAGCAGAATCATGACATTGTGCACACTTTTGAGAAACACTCATTTGATCACAGCATTCTCACTCTTCATGATACGCATTTCAATAATAATTCTGCATTAATTTCTAGTAGTGCTATGTATATTGCTCACTACAGTCATGACACTACAAGCCATTTAAAGCACATTACTATCACTAACTGTACCTTCACCAAAAATAAAGGCGTAGAATCTACGGTGGACATTATGCAGCATAGTTTACAGCCAATGACACCATTTTTGAATACAACACTCACGATGTGCAGCTTCAGAAATAATACTCTTCTTAATGATTATGGCGCTATTCTTATGATATACTCTGATAAAGTATCTTTGATTAACAGTACATTTACTGGAAACAATTCCACTGCCATATCACTAACCAGTGCTTATCTCAACCTATACGGTAATATACTGTTTAAAAATAATTCTGCTAGGCTTGGAGGAGCAATGAAAATTAATGAGGCATCGATTGTATTTGTATATCGTGGTACAAACGTGAGCTTCATTAACAACAGAGCAGAGGAGAAAGGAGGAGCCATCTATGTGAAAACGTCTTGCATGGACTCGTCTGTATCTACTCTTGTTTGCTTCATTCAACCAGCCCCACCATATTACATGACCGCAATAAGTGAATTCACAAAACTGATGACGCTCGAATTTGTCAATAATTCTGCTAAAGTCTCTGGAGATGTTTTATATGGTGGAGACTTTGATCAATGTTATACAACTCTGCCATACTCGCTAAATAAAATATGGACTCGTCAACATTACAATTACTCTGTTCACATTTTTAATGCTCTCTTTAACATGGAAAAACAACGAGAATTATCAGCAATATCCTCTGATCCTCGTAAAGTATGTTTTTGCAATAAATCACTGTCCACAAAATCCTGCACCACAATGAAAACACCAATCCAAACATATCCTGGACAAGAATTTACAGTATCAGTAATCACAATAGGGCAAAATGGAAGCTCTGCTAAGGGAAGAGTAAATGCAAGCTTACTGAATGAAAACTTTATGAGCCATAGGCTATTTAGAGTAAGCTATCCTATTCTGACCAATGAATGTGTCAACTTGACCTACATTGTACAATCAAATAGAAGCCGTGCACGGCTTACCTTTGCTCCGGAAAGCACAGGTACTTACTGTAAAATTAACACAGTAGACATGATTGTACAAATTCTTCCATGTCCGCTTGGTTTTCAACTATCACACACTGCTCCGTACGTTTGCTCATGTGATCCATTTATATCAAATTTTTTTATATTTAATTTACAAGTCATCTGTAGCATTGACAATCTGACAATCTCGGTTCCACAAAAAGTAGTTTGGTTTGGCTGCTTTAATCCACAACAAAATCAATCCTCACTGAACTGCAACAGTCTGGTTGTGACACCAAATTGTGATCACTGTCGTAATGCACCAAGTAACAGCAAAACTGTCAAGATACCACTAACAAATCTTGATGAGCAGTGCTCTGAAGGTCATACAGGGATAATGTGTGGAACTTGCAAGCCGGGATACAGTCGAGTCCTTGGTGACCTAATGAATTGTCAGAAAGGCTGTACTTACACAAATCTACCCATACTTTTAATTGCCTTTTTGGTGTCTGTAATTCTTCTACTCACTATCATCAGAGCTCTCAACATAACTGTCACTGAAGGAACAATCAATGGTATTTTGGTGTACACAACAGTCATGCAAACTCATCACAGCTACTTCTCTGAGAATTTGTCAGGTTTTGGACAATACTGCTGGGTCTTTATCTCCTGGATAAACCTCACATTAGGATTCAAAGCTTGCTTCTACAAAGGAATGAATGGCTACGAACAAATATGGATTCTCTTTGGACAAGCAATCATCTCCCTTCTATTTCTATTCACAGTCATTTTGCTGGGTCGAAGATTCATATTCTTCACACGACTATTGGGGAGGAATATAGTCCAGGTTCTTGCTACACTTGTAACTATGATATATTCCAACCTCCTTTTTGCTACCATTGTCACTTTTCGGTCTGCTACCCTATATATATCTACAACTAACGGCACTCAATACTCCAAAACAGTTTGGTACTATGACGGAAGCATACCCTATCTGGGTCTTAAACACGCTCCACTATTTGTAATCGCATTGATATGCTCACTTGTTATGCTCTACTTCATGAGTTCACTTCTTTTCATCCAGTGTCTCCAAAAGAGGTCTGAGATTCCTTGCTTACGTTGGATTGAGAGACTTCGGCCATTTTATGAAGCCTACACTGGACCATATCGTGACTACTATCGTTTTTGGCCTGGATTTCTACTCTTAGTACGAACGGGATTGTTCATCATGAATTACTTAGTACCATCACACATTGGCACATTCTTTCAAATAAAGATGCTTATCACGGCTGTAAGCTTTGTGCTTATCATATCTCTGGCTTGCATTTCTCCACAAGGAGTCTACAAAAGGTGGCCTATTAATATCCTAGAGTTCTCGTTTTATCTAAATCTTTGCATCACTAGTGGATTCTTGAGCTTTAACTACAACAAGCAAAAGAATGTGTCCATTATCTACACCTCAGTCAGCATTGCAGCAATCACATTCTTTGGAATTCTGGTATATCATTGCTATAGTCAAGTCAAGAGTACAAAAGCATGGAAGAAGCTTTCTACTAGGACATCAGTCCGAACCAGGTTTGTGCGCAATCGCACAAAGCAGCCAGATCATCATAGTGATGACTTTGAAAATGATGAATTTGATGAGAGAGATCAACTACTGCCTCAAGCACTACCGTCTGTGATTAGGTTTGATCACTTACGCGAACCACTAGTGGAAGCATAAACAAAAAATGACTATCATTATTAATTGTTATACTGGGTGTCTTTTTTGAAAGTGTATACTAGTTCCATTAGCAATAAAGAGTGTGTTTATAGCAGCTTGTATATTAGGGCATACATTATTTTTAAGTGGTGGTGTTATTGGCTGCAAACATCAGTGTTGATTACCAAACAGAATGTTTTCAAGGTACACAGCATAGGTGGTTCAGTCACAGTTACAGTGTAAATAGTAAATATGATGTTATAATTAGGCAAGTGCACCTAAAAAAACTGAAATGTGTACAGATAGTCAACAGTAAACTATGAGCACTTTAGATAATGGAAAATTGCTGTAATAGATTACAGACTCATGATGTAGCAACCAGAGTGATATAGCTAATGTTATGATACATTACTGTAGCACTTGTATACAAGTCCCAAGATTTTCTTTCTGGGAAAAGAAAATCTCAGGACTTGAGTGGGGATCGAACCCACACACTCATATCTCTGGTGTGATGCTCTACCAGTTGAGCTATACCAAGCCACTGGGAGCAAGCTGGTGGGGAGGAAGGGTATACAAATGCTGGTTCTTGATGCCCATTACATCAGAAAGTAACTTTCTCTTATGGAACACTGTGACTCTCAGTTAGATGCACTAGCTACCAGGCCTAACTCATCAATAATTCATTACTGTAGCACTTGTATATATATACAAGTCCCAAGATTTTATTTCCCATCTTGATATTTCCGGTGAAAATCTTGGGACTTGTATACAAGTGCTACAGTGATAAGTTAGGCCGGATGGCCAGTGCATTTATCCGAGAGTCGCAGTGATGGTATCATCACTGCCAGGTTTGTTCCATAAGACAAAGTTGCTTTCTGATGTAATGGGCACCAAGAACCAGCACTTGTATACCCTTCCTCCGGTCAAGAGTACAAAAGCATGGAAGAAGCTTTCTACTTTACATTAGTCTGAGCTAGGTTTGTCCACAATCACACAAAGCAGCCGGATCATCATAGTGATGACTTTGAACATGAGGAATATGAGGAATGTGATGAGAGAGATCAACTACTTTCTCAATCTGTGATTAGGTTTGATCACCTACGCGAACCACTTGTGGAAGCATAAACAAAAGAATGACTATCATAATTAGTAACTGCTATACTGGGTGTCTTTTTTGAAAACGTAGACTAGTTCCATTAGCAATAAGGAGTGTACTGCAATAGATTTTATGACAATTACTTATGCAGCTTGTGTGTCAGAGCATAGCTACATTATTATTAAGTGGTGGCGTTATTGGCAGCAAACATCAGTATTGATTACCAAAATTAGAATGTTTTCAAGGTACACAGCGTAGGTGGTAACAGCTGCTAATTATAAGTCATCAGTCACAGTTAGTGTAAACAGTAGCTAAACATTAGGCAAGAACCTATTTGGTAAAGAAACTGAAATGTATACAAATAGTCAAAAGTAAACTATGAGCACTTTAGATAATGGAAACTTGCTATAATAGATCAAATAATCAGATGTAGAAACCAGAGTGATATAATATTATGATATGTTGATAACAAAGCACGTATCATAGACCTTCCATTCATATTATTTGGCTGAACTGTGCTAGAGCTCAGCATCACAGACCCTTCTATTCATATCTGTGTTAATAGCAGCTGAACTGTACTAGAGCACCACAGATCCTTCACCTCATTCATATTCTGTGTTGATAGCAGCTGAATTATTTACCGATATGTTAGAAAAAAGCTGCATGTATTAGGCAAAATTTACTAATAAAAAGAATAATTGATATACCCTTGAAATAGTGTACAGTTACTGCTTTGATATTCACCATTAATTTTATACTAATTTCTTTATAAGATATAGCTAGATTGCTCTGCAAAACTATAGTACTAGTATCTAAAGATACATCAACCATACTATAGAGAAGAGATATAATATCAGGAGCACTCCCATTTAGGCAAGTTCCACTGCTACTCTCTGTGATAGTTCAGAGTCAGCCACAATAAAATCGTTACTATGTAGGTATACAATAATATTAGAAATACTATATTTTTAGGCAGTATAGTAATAATTATACTTTTGATATTATCTAATCCATTATCTACTAAATTGCTAGTACAACGGAATTAATGACAAGCTTTCATTGTCCCAACATGTAGTAAGTTTTCGGAATCAGATTCTAAGTAGCATTAACAGAGTCTATTCCTATGCATTTTGACTGCAATACGTTGGGCTGTATTCGTTTCCTGTATCTTAATCACTATTATCACAATAATTATTATAATGAAGCCCACTAGCACAATGACTACTTGGACTGTGTGATAAAGTACCGTATTCCACGTCAGTGGAGTTTGTCCCAAAGTGAACAATTATGGCAAAAGGGAATTGATATGGCAATTGAACCAAGGATTCCCAAACCATACAGTGCGTATCCTATTCCAAACAATAGTCCCTTCATATACAGTGGAGCTTGAACAAAAATGAATTTCCACAGAAATGAATACAGTGCAAATTGTTTGGGGGACTATCATCAGATGGGATTGGAATATCCCAATGCCTACTCTTGCTTTGAAAATTACACTTGCAAGTTGTTTACAGTCTGATTTATTCCCAGCTGCTTATGGTAAGATACTGATTCCATACTCAGCAGAATCATGATACTGGTAAAGAAAATGAGGATTGAAATGAACATCCTTATTGCAGTATTCACTTTGCCAGGGATGCATTTGTGGCACACAGGGTGTATGATGGTCTGATATAAGACAATTGCAAACACTGTGAGAATAAGTGGGCATAATTGCTAACACTTAGAATGGCTATAAGACCATTTTTGAAGCATTCATGGGTCCATGCCTCGCGATGATTATCGCTTTTGGCCTGGGCTACTACACCTTCTTAGAACTTAATATATGTACTTCAGTGGTTATGAATTATATTACCGTCATTGGAAAATGCTCACAATCTCTATGTTTTGTGTCCTGATTATGGCTCTAGCCTGTATCTTTCCACGTGGCGTCTACAAAAAATGGCCTCTCAATGTATTGGAACTTTCTTATTTCTTGAACTCTTGCATTTTGCGCGTATTCTTATGATACTATAAACATCCATACCTACCAATATTTGCATCAGTCAGTCTTCTAATGGGTAAATACTTGTGTTGGGCTCTTGTTCTACCATTCCCATCAGCAGATAATATAAAAGCATGGAGTGAAATCATAAAATGGATATATACCAGTTCACTTGCGAAGATTTCATAAGCAAAAATTCAGATTGCAACTGAGTGAAGAATGTGATTCCCTTTTACTCGATCCCAGCTGTTGCTCCCTATACTGTGAAACACTCCTTGATGATGATTAGATACATTTACTTACTTGGTGGGACAGTCCGTACTTTATTTCACATTCATTTTTATGTAGGTGTACAATATTAGAAATTTTATTAGCCAGTAGACTGAGAATCCTTTTTGCTGTATTAATATTCTCTGATATTGATAATTGTTATTCTTCAAATTATCAGGTTCTTAATGTTCATGATAAGTTTTCATTTTCCAATGAGAACAATATCAACTTAACATGCTTGATTATCCCACTGCATTTTCAAATTTTGATTCAGTTTATACTTTCAGCTTGAAATATGCATTATCTGTTATTATAACACAAGTTTTCAAATTTTCCCAATGAGAACAGCAACATCAACTTATTGTACGTGACATGTTTGACTTATTTATCTTGAAGTTTCAAATCCAAAACTCTGATTCAGACTATATATACTTTCAATTTGAAGTATAGCTACGGATTGATAAAGCGGCAGAGATCTTAGATAACACTGTAACCATCATTATAAATGAGTGTAGTCATGGAAGGAGTGCTAATCTTCTTTCTTTTACTAGCTTTGCTGCTGCTCTGCCCTATAGCTAGTTTTCAAGTGACTGAGAATCAAAAACTTATTTTATATGTAAAGAGAAGTAACAAGTCTCAATGCCCAGCTGATATTCAGATTACTGAGTGTCAAACTTTAGACTGGTATAGTGCACATTTCAATGCTTCATTTATGTCAAACGCAGAAATGTTATTCGAAGAGGGAGGACATGAGCTGAAGAACACCATCGTGATAGATAATTGTCACAAATTTATCATGACTGGAAGTGGAGGTGCAGGGCGTTCTGATGATGGTTTACCACAGCCCACCAGCAAAATTTATTGTAAAGGAAGCAATACTGGGTTGATCATTTTAAATTCAAGCAATATTAACGTTAAAAATCTGGAGCTAACACTTTGTAGTGGACAGCACAATCACAGTGAATGGTACCATATCTCTGCAAGCTTAATATTTGATTCAGTTCAAAATGTATCCCTGGAGCAAGTCATCATACGCAGTACCAAGGGACACGCATTAATTACTAAGGACATTTTTGATTCAGTCTATGTAGTGGACTCAGCTTTCTTATACAGTTCTAAACATCCTGATTTCGGACAAAGTGGAAACGCAAGATTCAATTTCACTGCACAGCATTCATTTAATACATCTTTAGTGCTGAATTCATCTTGGTTTATGTATGGAGAAACTTCAGTTCATCACTGGTTGCCTGGTGGGTTAGTTATTAACATAGCCTGTCCTAACATTCACGTCACCCTGGTCAATGTCACTGCCAAAGGCAATATTGGTGGTATGGGAAGTAATATAGCTATTTTTCTTGTAATATTCAATGCCAACAGCAGCAACATAGTCATCAATAACAGTCGTATCATGGATGGGTACGCTTTAAGGGGAGGTGGCCTGGCATTTCAGTCAAGGCAGAGTCAAGATTATACAGAATATTACAATCCAGGGAAAAATCAAAGTAATAATATTCTTACAGTAAGTAATACATACTTTTACAACAATTCTGCAACACATTCCGGTGGTGCTATGTACATGGCCCACCTCAATTACGACACCACTGTAAGTCATTTAAAACCTGTCACTATCATAAATTGTACTTTCACGGAAGGCAGTGGGAAAGGATCTACTATGGATATTGTGCAGCATAGCCTACAGCCTATGCTACCTTTTTTTAATACTTCTCTTGTGCTTTGCAATTTTACAAACAATAGACTAACAAATCATGATGTCGCTGTTGTTGTAATAATTTCAGACAAAGTATCATTGATCGACTGCACTTTTACTGGAAACAACTCCACAGCTATATCCCTAAACAGTGCATACCTCAACCTATACGGTAACATTTTATTTGAGAATAACACTGCTAGACTTGGAGGAGCTATGAAAATTAATGAAGCATCACTCATATTCATACACAACGGTACACACGTGAGCTTCATTAACAACAGGGCAGAGGAGAGAGGAGGTGCCATCTATGTGAAAACATACTGCAAGGACTCTTTCAAATCAACAGTTGTTTGCTTTCTTCAACCAGCTCTTCCTCCACCTTATGATACACCGATTAATCAATTCACTAAATGGATGACACTTGAATTTATCAACAATTCAGCAAAAGTTTCAGGAGATGCTTTGTATGGTGGAGACTTTGATCGATGCTCCACAACTCTGGCATACCGTCTGAACAAATTTTACCACCACAAACCACGTTATTCACATTGTAAGGAAATTTTCAAAGGAATCTTTGACATGAAACAGCAGTATGGATCATCAAATATATCCTCTGATCCTCGTAAAGTGTGCTTCTGCAATAATTGTAAAAAATCCTGCAACTTAGTCAAGGATCCAATCAAAGTGTATCCTGGGCAAAAGTTCACAGTATCAGTTATTACCGTAGGACAAATGGAGAGCTCCTCTAGAGGAAGAATAAATGCAAGTTTATTGAATGAAGTATATCCAAGTCATAGACTCATCAGGGTAACCCCTCCCATACAGCTGACTGGAGGATGTGTGAATTTGACTTACATCCTGAAATCAAATAAGCGTCATGCACAGCTTAGATTTGCACCTGAAACTGCTGGTGTATACTGTACTATCCAGAAGGTAAATTTGACTGTGGATTTTCTCCCTTGCCCTTTGGGTTTTCAGCTTACACAAACTGCTCCATACAAATGCTCATGTGATCCACTTTTATCCAAATTACTGACGCTTAATTTACAAATCACATGTAATATAAGCGAACAAATCATCACAGTTCCACAGAAGACAATTTGGTTTGGTTGCTTCAACCCGCAACAAAACCAATCCTCGCTGAACTGTGACAGCCTGGTTGTGACACCAAATTGTGATCACTGTCGTAATGCACCAAGTAACAGCAAAACTGTCGAGATACCACTAAAAAATCTTGATGAGCAGTGCTCTGAAGGTCACACAGGGATAATGTGTGGAACTTGCAAGCCAGGATACAGTCGAGTCCTTGGTGACCTAACAAATTGTCAGAAAGGCTGTACTTATACAAATCTACCCATACTTTTAATTGCCTTTTTGGCATCTGTAATTCTTCTACTTGTTATCATCAGAGCTCTCAACATAACTGTCAGTGAAGGAACAATCAATGGTGTTCTGGTGTACACAACGGTCATGCAGACTCATCACAGCTACTTCTCTCAGAATCTGTCACGTTTTGGACAAGGCTGCTGGGTCTTTATCTCCTGGATAAACCTCATGTTAGGATTCAAAGCTTGTTTCTATAAAGGAATGAATGGCTACGAACAAATATGGATTCTCTTTGGACAAGCAATCGTCTCCTTTCTCTTTCTATTCACTGTCATCCTGCTCGGTCGAAGGTTCATATTCTTCACAAGACTATTAGGGAGGAATATAGTCCAGGTTCTTGCTACACTTGTAGCCATGATATATTCCAACCTCCTTTTTGCTACCATTATCACATTTCGGTCTGCTACCCTATATATATCTACAACTAACGACACTCAATACTCCGAAACAGTTTGGTACTATGACGGAAGCATACCCTATCTGGGTCTTAAGCACACTCCACTGTTTGTCATCGCATTGATATGCTCACTGTTTATGCTCTACTTCATGAGTTCACTTCTTTTCATCCAGTGTCTCCAAAAGAGGTCTGAGATTCCTTGCTAACGTTGGGTTGAGAGACTTCGGCCATTTTATGAAGCCTACACTGGACCATGTCGTGATCACTATCGTTTTTGGCCTGGATTTCTACTCTTAGTACGAACGGGATTGTTCATCATGAATTCCTTAGTACCATCACACATTGGCACATTCTTTCAAATGAAGATGCTTATCATGGCTGTAAGCTTTGTGCTTATCATATCTCTGGCTTGCATTTCTCCACAAGGAGTCTACAAAAGGTGGCCTATTAACATCCTAGAGTTCTCGTTTTATCTGAATCTTTGCATCACTAGTGGATTCTTGGGCTTAAATTACAATAAGCAAAAGAATGTGTCCATTGTCTACACCTCAGTCAGCATTGCAGCAATCACATTCTTTGTAATTCTGGTATACCATTGCTATAGTCAAGTCAAGAGCACAAAAGCATGGAAGAAGCTTTCTACTTGGACATCAGTCCGAGCTAGCTTTGTCCGCAATCGCACAAAGCAGCCGGATCATCATAGTGATGAGGAATGTGATGAGAGAGATCGACTACTGCCTCAAGCACTACCGGCTGTGATTAGTTTTGATCACCTATGCGAACCACTAGTGGAAGCATAAACAAAAAAATGACTATCATAATTATCTCCTATAATATTGGGTGTCTTTTTTGAAAGTGTAGACTAGTTCCATTAACTATAAGGAGTGTGTTGTAATTGACTTCATGACAATTATTACTTATGCAGCTTGTGTGTCAGAGCATACATTATTATTAATTATTGGGTTATTGGCAGCAAACATCAGTGTTGATTACCAAACAGAATGTTTTCAAGGTACACAGCGTAGGTGGTAACAGCTACTAATTATAAGTAATCAGTCACAGTTAGTGTAAACAGTACAACATGATGTTAATTAGGCAAGTACCTAAAGAAACTGAAATGTGTACAGATAGTCAACAGTAAACTATGATCACTTTAGATAATGGAAACTTTCTGTTACAGTAATGGATCACAGAATCATGATGTGGAAACCAGAGTGATATATAATATTATGATAATTGAGTAATGGATGGAGGCCTTCATATTCATTTATGTCTGTGTTGATAGCAGGGTACATACCCAGCACAGACCTTCCATTATTTGTATTGATAGCAGCTGAACTGTGTGTCTAAAGATACATCAAACCATTAATGTTATCTACCATACTAGAGTAGAGAGAAGTCTAAGAGAGAAGAGATACGTCAGGAGCACTCCCGTTGAGGCAAATTCTACTGCTAGCACTATACTCCTACTCTCTGTCATGATTCAGAGTCAGCCACAACAGAATCTGTATTATGTGAGGACACTTTACTCCCAGTGTCCCAAAAACACTATATACATGCAGCGTATCAGACCCAGATTGGTACTCCAATTGCTGTCCCCTAAGAGGTCTAGGCTGCTGCTCCTTAAGAAATTCTGACAATATCGAACATGACAATGTTGATGATGATGGAGAAAGACCACTCCTACCACATTAATCGATTATATAGGTGGCGGAAGCAGGGGGCACCAGGGGCACGTGCCCCCCCCCCTTCCAGAGCCACTGAAGTCATGCAAAAACATGCTATCAATACTATGACCGCCATTATTGTTTGATTATTATCTTGAGTAAGTCAGGCAAACCCTGGTCAGATTATTATCCAAACATGACAGAATGGATTAATGATAGCTTTATGGACTATAATGCAACTTGTGTCCCCCTACTCCCGACATCTTCCTCCGCCTATGGATTAGCGGTGCTATAGTTGATATGACGGAGTAGAAGAGGGTAGAATTATTATTATTAGGTGTGTGGGTGTAGCTAATACTCAAAGTAATTGAGTGATAGAATATATTTTCATGATTGTGAAATGGATAGTAGGGTCAAGTCCCAAGTGTTTATGCATTAGCAGAGTTTACTTTGCTGCATTATTTTTTCTCTGATCGATCCACCTAGCCACATGCTAAAATAACATAATTTGAATTCATTTGCCCATCTAGGAACTGTGATGAAGTGACTTTAAGATGGGTTTTTGACTTTCAGAACTTGAACACTGCTTCTGTCCAAACCAAAATCTAACATTCCCTCCACTCCATTGTCCAGTTTTTTTTTCCCTTTTGATCGCAAAAAGGCAGACTCAACGATTGAGATGAAACCAAATATGTTACTACGGTGAAGCCCAAAGTCACTTGTATTATTCACCATGTCTCGATGCAGTTTGATAATATTATTGCTGTATACCATTTTGAAATGATAAAGCAGCAGTACTTTACTTGCCATAATGTACGAATATATTAACACCACATGATTCAAGACCAATGTTATTCCGATGAAATTTGCTCGAGTTGATGAACACAAAACCTGATGGAGGCTACATTTTGCTCAAATTTTGCCTCACCAGCTGGTGGTGCTGTTCATATAGTTCACTATCAAAACTGCATTGCTAAGAGACTAAATTTTACGCTTTGCAAAGTTAGAGCACAACATTGGGAACAGTGCTGCAACATAGGTAACCAAACATCTGATTGTTGCCAATGATGCCTCACCACAACTAGGAGTGAGCTTAGAAAATTGTACATTCCTCAATAATTCAATACCTGGTGATACATCGAGTTCAGGGCTAAGTTTTATCTTGACTTACGTCATAATGGCAAACTGTATTGTAGGTAATAGTAATGGGACAGCTGCCTTTCTGTATGACAGTAATTTTATGACAGCGTCTATTTTGCAAACAGCCATGCTAAGTACGGAGATGCACTAATTTAAAAGTTTGTGAGTTTTGGATTTGAAACTACAGGGGGATAAAGTAAATAAGTCAAGCATGTCACGTACATAAATTGATGTTATTATTTGCATTAAGAATGAAAGCTTATCATGAACATTAACCTGAAGATAATTTTAAGTTGCTATAATAACAATTTTAGTCAGAAAATACCTAAAGCATATTAATGCAGCAAAAGGAATATATTTTACAACTACATAAAAAAAATAAAGTATACGGACTGTCCCAACAAGTAAATGTACCTGAACGTCATCAAGGAGTGGTTCATGGTAGGGAGCAACAGCTGGGATAAAAGGAGATCACATTCTTCACTCAGTTAATATTTTAAGTAGCACTACAACATCTAGCTACAGATTGATAGTATTAAAGCAATAGAGATCTTGGATAGCACTGTAACCATCAGTAGAGCCACACTACGCAAATAATGAGTGCAGTCTTGGAAGGAGTGCTAGTCTTCTTTCTTTTACTAGCTTTGCTGCTGCTCTACCCTATAGCTAGTTTTCAAGTGACTGACAATCAACAGCTTATCTTATACATAAAGAGAAGTAACAAGTCTCAATGTCCAGCTGATATCCAGTTTACAGAGTGTCAAACTTTGGACTGGTATAGTGCACATTTCAATGCTTCATTCATGTCAAATACAAAAATGTTGTTTGAAGAGGGAGGACACGAGCTGAAAAGTACCATTGTGATAGATAATTGTTATAATTTCACTATGATTGGAAATGGGAGTGCAGCGAACCTCAATAGTGGCTTACCACAGCCAACCAGTATGATCTACTGTGATAAGGAGTCCAGTGCTGGATTTTTCATTTCAAACTCAAGCGATATCAGCATCAAAAACCTGGAGTTTAAATTTTGTAGTGGACAAAATGATCATTATACCTGGCACAGTATCTCTGCTAGCTTAAGCTTTGATTCAGTTAAAGACTTATCTCTGGACCAAGTTGTCGTAAGCAGTGCCAAGGGTCATGCTCTATATATGAAAGATATCTTTGGTTCGAACTATGTGGTGGAATCAGCATTTTTGAATAGTTCTAGGCATCAAAATTTTAGCCAAAGTGGAAATGCAAGGTTCAATTTCAGTACACAACAATTGCTAACATCTTCATTAGTGCTGAATTCATCTTGGTTTATGTATGGCACTTCACTTGAGCATTCAGTTGCTGGCGGGTTAGTTATTATCATAGCTTCTCCCAGCATTCACGTCACCCTGGTCAATGTCACTGCCAAGGGCAACACTGGTGGTCTGGGAGGTAACATAGCCATCTTTCTTGCAATATTCAATGCTAATAGTAGCATTATAGTTGTCAAACACTGTCATATTATGGATGGGTATGCTTTTAAGGGAGGTGGGCTGGCATTCTTGTTAAAGCAGAATCATGTGCACACTTTTGAGAAACACTCATTTGATCACAGAATTCTCACTCTTCAGGATACGTATTTCAATAATAATTCTGCATTAAATTCTAGTAGTGCTATGTATATCGCTCATTAGACTCTAGTTGTAACAAATTCTGTCATTTGATTGGTTGGAATCAAGTATCTAAGTCACTTAGTAAGCGTACAACTTAGAAAGCTTACAACTTAGAATACTTACAACTTAGAAACCCAGTTTTTGATACCTAGGGCAACAACTTGCATCATGTTACTTAGCAACCTCATGCTAGAGTCTAAATAAGTTAGACACTTCAGCCAATGGGATCTACAGTCTTTAGAATACTTCAGACACTTATAAAACCCTCAGGCTTCGCCTTCGGGATTTTATATCAGTGTCTTCAGTATTCTAAATCCTGTAGATCCCTTGGCTTCAGTGTCTAACTTATATTTATATTTACCTCACCGCTGATTGGTCAATGGCTCTTCTCCATGGAAACAGGCCGCTCCATAGAAACAAATTCAACTTTGATAGTGACAAGACAAAGAACCATCCAACTCGAAATCGCTGACTGAGCGAGGTTAGCTGTTGACTGTGAGTAGCCTAGCTAGCTAGCTACGAGTGTTTTGAATAGCTGTCTGTCTGTATAACTAGCCAATAATAGTCCAGCGTCAGTTCGGTCAACAATAGTGGCATCCTTTTAGTTTCTCGATCGAGAGAAGCGCCGTACACTAGCTGTACCAACTAGCTAGCTAATTCTTGCACGTGGCAAGTATCAATTGAATGATTGCTAAATTGTATCCTGTGTGGTATCAATTAGTGCGCGTATGCTTCCTGTACCTGTGTAAACCAGTGTGGTCTGTTGGTATGTATGCACACAGCCAGCTGGCTGCATTCTTGACTGGTTGGTCACCTATTCCCTCCCTACATCTATATTCCTAACTGTTACCTCATTATCAAGTATACAGTACTAGTACACCCTAAAGGAATTAATATCGCACTGTACACCCTAAGGGGGTTAATATCGCACACTTAGCAGTGCGATATTAAGGTAGCATCAAAGTGCGTGGGCGTGAGCGTCAGGATTGGCTAATTTAATTAGCGAATCGTGAAGGGGCGTGGCCGAAGAGCCCATACGAGTGCTTTTGGTCGAAGGTGGGCGTGTCTAGAATCGGCCAGGGATGATTATGCGCGTGTAATTAGCGACCGGAAGTGGCCCCTGAAGAAAACACCGGTAATTGCCCACTTCAAAGCAAGATCAAAGCATTCTTTCTTAACTATTAACCGCAACGACTTATTAAACACTAAGTAGTTACACACTAAGATAAAAGAATTTCCATATGAGTAATGTAATGTAATGTAAATAAATAATTCTTGGGGCCTATGGAACGATATTATGCAATAATTTTTATATGCAGGTGAAGAATGGAAGAAATAAAGAAAATGAAATGTATCAAAACTTTAAATTTTACTTTCACATCTGAGAAAACGCCATGTTTGTTGTTTTAGAGCCGTGGGGAAAGCCCCTATTTGTACGTACGTGCATAGGACCAGTACATTTTCGATCGCATGCTATGACGTTCCGCGTACGGTAACGCCCACCTAAATTGAAAAATGCAATGAACGAGCTCTGAGGTGGCCACCTAGGAGAATGAGGTCAAGTTCGTTGGCGTGGTAGACGTGTTCCGTTGCTCATAGCGGTGGAAGAAGGAGAGAACGAAGCCTATGGAAAGGCTTGGAAGCAACATTGGGCAAGAAGAACGGTACCGATGGTCGTCAACTGAAGCAATCCTCTAGTTTGTAACGAGAAAAGCCAATGGAAGGTAAGCTAACCGCTAGTTTGATCATATATCGCGAATAGGATGTGTGCGTGCGTGTGTGAAGTAGAAACTTTAAGTATCATAAGCAGTAATAATATTTGTTATGTTTGGTGCTCGATGACTAGAGCATCTAATCAAGTGCCACAGGTGACAGCAGAGTCACACAGTGAGGAATTTAATATCTAGAAAATAGCACGTTCAGTACAGCGTAAGTATGCCTGGCATGAATTATTATTGTGATGTAGCTAGCTAGACTAGTAATAACGTGGCTAAGTAGCTATGATAGTTCCTTTGAGTGTGATAGGCCTCAAACCCTGGTAGAGGGAGGGCTTGGTGTAGCCTCGTACCCAGGCCCTTCAAAAGGAGGAGGAGAAAGGGCCTGGTACATATTGCATGCGCATGCGCCAGGGGACCCCAGAAAAATGTGGGGTAATCGGACACTATTGTATAGACGACTTAAGGCGTGAACGTTTAGCCGATTAGATGACCACCAGGAGGTGTGACCAGGCGCGACTCGCACCTTTGCTGCTGCCTCGAATGTATTAGTTGTATATGGGAATAGAAATACTCTCGGTTGCTACGAAACGATAAAAATCGAGCAGCACCCTAGAGCCTGAGTGCAGTTAGATCGGCCACTAAAGTATCCATAATTGTGGCGATAGATGAATGGCAAGAGTCCTTGCTATTTTATAAGTGTTTTAGAGCATTTCTTCCCATACCCATAGTGTATTTTTGACCACCAGTGGGCGTATGCATACGTGTGATATAGTGCGATTCACACCTATTAATGAGATAAACGTTCACGCCTTAAGTCGTCTATACTCTCCATTTATCATCCATACAACTACGTCATGCAGAACCGGTGAATGATCACTATGGTAACGCGACAGGTCACTATGGAGACCCCAGCGCATGCGCGTGCAGTGTGTACCAGGCTCTTTCTCCTTCTCCTCTTGAAGGGCCTGGGAATGAGGCTAGGCTAGGTGCTGCAGTTAGCACAATGGTACTACAGCAGTGGTGTGCCATCACTTTATCTCCTGGTATTCTATCACTGCATACACAACAGTCAGTCCATTTCCGCCCCTTCTCCATAGCAAAAGACGTTGGTGGACCTTGGTAAGTGTTCCATTGATTCTATTGGCTACCACTTCATCTGGCTGGATCTATTGTAAGTGGACATGTGAGTGGTGTATGTATGTGGCATGTGAATGTACATACGTAGAAGAATATTGTGCATGTAACATGGAAACATGAAAAGGCATCACTTGTGTACATGTATGTACGTGTATGTACTTCCCCTACACTTAGTATACGTACATGTACATGTATATTCTTGAGCTTCACAATATTTTGCTTATCCAGGTGAGCATGAGGATGTCACATAGCTATCATCAGAACAATAGGCATGGACAGTCCCAACTGGCCGCCTCTTCACTGCTGTAGGAACCCCCATTCGATTTGTGCCTGTGACTGTCATTCCTACTACTTTCTGAAGCTGGTAAGTATGGGACTAGTATAATGCACACACAATGTACAGTACAGATCACAGGCAACTTGACAAACGAGTGCGAGTAGCGAGGAGGTGACTCGTGTGGCCTGGACGTTCACGCGCGCGTGCAAAAGGCGCCCTCGACGCGCAAGCGCGAGTACTCGCACGCTCGCGAGTACTCGCACGCACTCGCGAGTACGTATAGGGCGTGATCCAATTATTGCACCAACAAGATAATGGTGGCAAGATCGAGACAACAGGCAGTTCGCGCGCTTATCGCACTTTTTGATGAACGCCGGTGAGTTTACTGAGCGAAGAGAGGTAGTAAAAGATTCACTAGGCATAGATAAGCTTCTTATTCATCGTATTTTTTCATGACTAGTCTCGAGTACTCGTGAACGTGATCGCGAGCAGCCGAGGTACGAGACTTTTAGAAAGCTTTAGCAAGCTTGTTGAGAGAAGAGAAGCATACCTAGCTCACAAACTAGCTAGGTTTTTTTGCTGTCGAGTCTCGAATACTTGCGTGTGCCCTCGCGAGCGCGTACACTCGAAACGTGGGTCCTGGGTACACGCGGTTGCCGGAAATTGACTCGCGAGCAGGTGCTTCAATACACGCTTGTCACTTGCACTCGTTTGTCAAGTTGCCTGTGAGCTGTGTAGCTTTAATTATGGAATTCTTTCACAAGTGCGAGGAGGGGTTTAACCAACTTAATCAGTGTAATACACACATATACACATACATTGTAGGTACCCAGATTATATGCACTCTCAGAGAATAATATGTGCCTTGGTATCCCAACAATGGGCTTTCCCTTTACATGTCGGCAAAAGGACACACGGCTCTTAAACAATGTACAATTCAAGCTGATTCGTCTATATGGCTGTGTTGCCATTAGGTACCTGATATTTGAACATGTTATTTATTTTAGTACAGCTTGTTACAATTCTTTTATCTTAGTGTGTGGTTAGCTTGAAAAAAAAAAAAGATTTTTAATTAATTAATTCAGGGGGGAACTGGGAGCACTTGGGGACACAATTTTTGCACCGGCGCGCAGAATGGATCGAATGCAGAGATTTGACCTTCAGGAATTTTGATTCACGCCTTAGAATCAAAGTTACGGCCCTTTGAAGTTTCCCCATATGTTTGTACAGGGAAGCCATGCGTTTGCAATGTTTCCGCCCACGCGCTACGTGAGGGGCGGGGCCACGCGCGCACATAAACGTGACGACCTTTACCAACTTTTTGACAAAATTGATATTTAGGCTGCCTGCTAGCATTGTATGGTTCCACTATGCACCCAGCTCGATTATATGGTGGTTTTTGGACAATTTTTTTTTCTGCTTAGTGTTCAGGTCGCCTTGAAAAAAAAAAAAAAAAAAAAAAAAAAAGCTAATTAGGCCTAATTAAGCATGTGGGCGTGTTCCTGGCACTGTGTGGAGTGTGTGCGTGTGCGTTAATGCAGGTTTTATTGCTTCCGATTGGGCGTGGCTTCACAGGCCGGTGCTTGGACATCGGGGCCGGGGACTTGGCTGCGGCGATAGGTGGGCGTGTCCCGGATGCGGTGGTGACCTTTGAACCCGTCTAGGAGGCTTTGGGGGCGTGGCAGGAGGTCAAAGGTGAGGCCATGTCTGTTAATGAGGCACTGTACGGCGGTGCGATCGAGGGGCCTGTACGGCCGGACGGAAGCTGACGATGGTTTGAAGCGGATGTGGTTGCGATGACGTGTTGTTACTCCGCCCACACAGGAAATGAGGTGAGCTCTTGCGTGGGCGGTGTGGCAGAACGGCCTCCAAGTGTTTGTGTGTGTTTTGGCCTTGAGGAAGCTGTGTGTTTAAATTGGGATTGATTGTGGGCTTCCGGTGGACATCCGGTGGTTAGTAGGCACTTGATTGAGAATGGTGGTCCTTGGGGAACAGGGTGGGGCTGTTTTGGGCGTGTCCTGGCCCCTCCCTTCCGGCTCGGCTTCCGGTCCATGGAGGATATTAAATGAACACTTCCGGCTCTAGCAGCCACACCCCTGAGACCTGTGCAATTAAAAGGGCGTGGTTACACAACATGCACCTCACTAATGACTTTGATGTGGTTTAGGTGTCATATCCCCACCTCACGCCCACGCAATTTAATGGTACCTTAAGAATAATTGTTCTAGGAAAGTATGTAAAAGGGATATAAATTAGCCATATTGCACTGGTAACTGTGCAATATGAGTAGCCTCAGGTAAAGGCCTTGAACAATAAACATGTTGGTAGCAACAAAAGTAAAACTATCAATCACAACTATCTCCAGCAAAACTCTAAACAACAATTGCAAGAGGGAATTTAGGCTCCATATGACTGAGAAACATGATAACAGACTAAAAGAGCTAACTGTTCAAAGAAAGATCCTTGAAGTTGCTGAACTAGAAAGCTCAAATCATGTCTGGAGAAGAATCATGGATGGCCTCCCAGCAGGTCAGATGTCTTTCCTCCTGAGAGCAGGCTCTGACACCCTCCCTACTCCGTTGAATTTGAAACGATGGAGGCTAAGAATGGACTCCACCTGCCCCCTCTGTGGCCACACACAGCCTACCATTCACCATATCCTCTCCAGTTGCCCTGAGGCACTCCAGCAAGGAAGGTATACTTGGCGGCATGACTCTGCTCTCCAGATTCTGGTGAAATCCATTAAGGAGCACCTCGACTGTAACACAATTCTCTACGCTGACCTACCAGGCATGAGAGCGAGTGAAAACCCAGTGGCTACCATCCCTGACGACACCCTGGTAACCTCAGCTCGACCTGATATCGTCTTGTTAGGAGAGGATGAGGTAACACTCATTGAGCTCACCATCCCTCACAACTCTCTGGAGAGTCTGTCCAATGCTCGAGATCGCAAGTCACAAAAAGATATCTATCTGCACGCTCTCAGTGACCTGGAAGCAAAGGGTTTTGTTTCAAACCTTTACACGATTGAGATTGGGTCACTCGGTCATTGGCTACCAACTTCCCAGAGAACTCTACTGAAAGCAGCTCCGTTACTAACGAAACAATTGGCAAGGAAGACTATGGATGAGGCAGCTCGGAAAGTTGTTGGTGCCTCTCAAGTGATCTTTAAGGCAAGACTAGAGAAAGTATGGTCACCGTCACGTACCTTATTATGAACTACTCTATTTCCTGAAATATTCACTTTCAAGTAGTCTGCATACCCTATATGTCATATTTATCATTTTCTATTTATTATTTTTGCCCTTGCCAAGATCATGCTACTTCTATAGTCATGTAACCTTGAGTTCTGGGGTTATTATTTAATTTCATGTACAATGTTCTTTTATTCGCAAAGAAACTTTTGCTGGGAAAAAAAAAAAAAAAAAAAAAAAATTACACACTAAGTAGAAAAAAAAAGCAAATTTAAATAATTAAATAATCTAATTCATGGGGGGTTTGGGAGCACTTGGGGACATAATTTTTGCACCGGCACGCAGAATGGGTCGAGACTAGAGATTTGACCTGAAAGAATTTTGATTCACGCCTTAGAATTAAAGTTACGGTCCTTGAAAGTTTTCCCATATGTTTGTATAGGAAGCAATGTTTGCCCATAAAAAAAATTACGGGCGCGCGGGGTACGTTGACGACCCTTTACCGAATATTGTGTATATGGCTATTAGGATGCCTGCTTGCATTGTATGGCTCTACTATGCATCCAGCTCGACTGTGTGGTGGTTTTTGGACCATTTTTTTCTGCTTAGTGTGTGGTCCCCTTGAAAAAAAAAAAAAAAAAAAAATGGAGAAAATGGAACGTATGGCGGGAAAGGTAGCGGGAGATCGCCAGTTCGATGAGATGGGTGGAGTCGTCGATCGATCGATCGATCGCGAGTCAACACAGTGTACGCGTATCCAGGTAAGCTTACTGCGTAGGCACGTAGCCTTGTTTTTAGGATAGTCAACAGCTCGAGCTTCGTTTCTTGGCTTCTGCATGAGCTCGACGTTGCAGGTCACGCTAACGATGGTAGTTCATTGTCAAGAGTTAGCAAGCTGTGTGGGTTTGACCACACCCCTCGATCACGAGACGTTCAGAAGTTCGATTGACGTTCGAAAACTGGATACAGAGAGCGGCTTTGTGCATCCGTTTTGAGTAAGATGGCTTTGCTTTTTCTTTCTTTTTTAGTGTTCTATGCGTATCTATGGTAGCTATGCCCACGGGATATAAACTAGTTATATCACGGGCGCGAGGGATGTATGGCATTTATTGCACCGAAGCACGAGGGCGCAAAGCGCCCGAGGGTTGAGGGCAATAAATGCCATAAGGGTGCAATATTGGCAGAATAGACACATTATACGATAACTATAGACTGTAGACTGTCTAAAGTGAATTGTAGATGCTTCTCCAATATTAGACACCTTGTATACATACATTAGATGATGTCACATAATATTATATAAATTCAGTCTTTTAACTGAATCTTGTATGAAGTATCTACAGTGTCTAAAGTGTCTACAGTTGCCACATTATATGCGCTATATACACACTCTATACAGATAATATATTATGTGTAACATTATGTATAATGTATATAAAGTACCTCAATCCCCTTGCCAATGTTTAAATATCACGACCCCCCTGCCAAACCATTTAATGTTTAAATGCCACGACCCCCCTGCCAAACATATTTAACGCCATGACCCCCTGTCAAACTATTTAATATTTAAATGCCACGACCCCCCTGCCAAACCATTTAATGTTTAAATGCCATGACCCCCCTGCCAAACATATTTAACGCCATGACCCCCTGTCAAACTATTTAATATTTAAATGCCACGACCCCCCTGCCAAACTATTTAATGTTTAAACGCCACGACCCCCTGCCAAACGTATTTCAATGTTTAAACGCCACAACCCCCCTGCCAAACATATTTCAATGTTTAAATGCCATGACCCCCGCCGAGTGTATTAAAATTATGTAATGTTTAAATACCTCGACCCCCTGCCAAACGTAATGTTTGAATATACTACCCCTTGGTTTAAATGCCCTACCAAATATATTTTTACTGTTTAAGCACTCGACGACTCTGCTAAACGTTAATGATAATGAGACCAGTCATTTCCCCTCTAATAATTTTATGTGTCATTAAAACGAAAGCACTCGACCATTGACACTTTTGGCATTCTATTCTATTATAAAAGCAATTGTACGTAGTCTATACACACCAACTCTACTATATGGTCTATTGTGAACTGCAGTCTAATGTGTGTATATAGTGAGTCTAATCAATGCAATATTGACACTTTAGACACTTTAGACATGGCCTTATTATAGATCTATTAATTAAAGTCACCGTAGATCTAGTTTATACACACTAACTTTATACAGTCTATTGTGAATTCCATTCTAATGTGTGTATATAGTGAGTCTAATCAATGCAATATTGACACTTTAGACACTTTAGACATGGCCTTATTATAGATCTATTAATTAAAGTCACCGTAGATCTAGTTTATACACACCAACTTTATACAGTCTATTGTGAACTGCAGTCTAATGTGTGTATAAAGTTAGTCTAATCAATGCAATATTGACACATTAGACACTTTAGACATGGCCTTATTATAGATCTATTAATTAAATTCACCGTAGATCTAGTTTATACACACTAACTTTATACAGTCTATTGTGAATTCCATTCTAATGTGTGTATATAGTGAGTCTAATCAATGCAATATTGACACATTAGACACTTTAGACATGGCCTTATTATAGATCTATTAATTAAAGTCACCGTAGATCTAGTTTATACACACTAACTTTATACAGTCTATTGTGAATTCCATTCTAATGTGTGTATATAGTGAGTCTAATCAATGCAATATTGACACTTTAGACACTTTAGACATGGCCTTATTATAGATCTATTAATTAAAGTCACCGTAGATCTAGTTTATACACACCAACTTTATACAGTCTATTGTGAACTGCAGTCTAATGTGTGTATAAAGTTAGTCTAATCAATGCAATATTGACACATTAGACACTTTAGACATGGCCTTATTATAGATCTATTAATTAAAGTCACCGTAGATCTAGTTTATACACACCAACTTTATACAGTATATTGTGAACTGCAGTCTAATGTGTGTATATAGTTAGTCTAATTAATGCAATATTGACACATTAGACACTTTAGACATTCTCTGGTAATAACTAATGTTAAGGCCATAGTAATATTGTGTATTGCTTGATAAAATGTAGTGGTACTTTTGATACTTTACACTTTAGACAATTACACTTTATATTCTACACTTAATACTAAACAATACCATAATATACACTTATATATAATAGGTATAAAGTATAATATGTCTAAATAGCCAATATTGCACCTTCCTCATAAATGCCATGCATCCCGAGTTCAGATTTAGCCATTTAAAGCATATTACTATCGCCAACTGTACCTTCACCAAAAATAAAGGCGTAGAATCTACGGTGGACATTATACAGCATAGCTTACAGCCAATGACACCATTTTTGAATACAACACTTATGATGTGCAACTTCAGAAATAATACTCTTCTTAATGATTATGGCGCTATTCTTAAGATATACTCAGATAAAGTATCATTGATTAACAGTAACTTTACTGAAAACAATTCCACAGCCATATCACTAACAAGTGCTTATCTCAACCTATACGGTAATATATCGTTTGAAAATAATTCTGCTAGACTTGGAGGAGCAATGAAAATTAATGAGGCATCAATTGTATTTGTATATCGTGGTACGAACGTGAGCTTCATTAACAACAGGGCAGAGGAGAAAGGAGGTGCCATCTATGTAAAAACGTCTTGCATGGACTCATCTGTATCTACTCTCGTTTGCTTCATTCAACCAGCCCCACCATATTACATGACCGCAATAAATGAATTCACACAACAGATGACAATCGAATTTGTCAACAATTCTGCAAAGGTCTCTGGAGATGCTTTATATGGTGGAGACTTTGATCAATGTTGTACAACTCTGCCATACTCACTAAATAAAATGTTGACTTCTAAACATTACAATTATTCTATTGACATTTTTAATGCTCTCTTTAACATGGAGAAACAACCAAGATTATCAGCAATATCCTCCGATCCACGTAAAGTGTGCTTTTGCAATAAATCATCATCTCAGTATAAAATCCTGCACCACAATGAAAAAACCAATCCAAAAATATCCCGGGCAAGAATTTACAGTATCAGTTATTACGATAGGGCAAAATGGAAGTTCCGCCAAAGGAAGAGTAAATGCAAGTTTTCTGAATGAAAATTTTCCAAGCCATAGGCTATTTAGAGTAAGCTATCCTGTTCTGATTGATGAGTGTGTCAACCTGACCTTCATTATGCAGTCAAATAGAAGCCGTGCACAGCTTACCTTTGCTCCTGAAACCACTGGTACTTACTGTAATATCAACACAGTGGATGCGATCGTAAAAATTCTTCCATGTCCACTAGGTTTTCGACTATCACATACTGCTCCGTATGTTTGCTCATGTGATCCATTTCTATCAAAATTCTTTATGTTTAACCTACAAATCACCTGTAGCATTAACAATCAGACAATCTCAGTTCCACAAAAAGCAATTTGGTTTGGCTGCTTCAACTCAGAACAACAAAATCATTCCTCACTGAACTGTGACAGCCTGGTTGTGACACCAAATTGTGATCACTGTCATTATGCACCAAGTAACAGCAAAACTGTCGAGATACCACTAATAAATCTTGATGAGCAGTGCTCTGAAGGTCACACAGGGATAATGTGTGGAACTTGCAAGCCAGGATACAGTCGAGTCCTTGATGACCTAATGAATTGTCAGAAAGGCTGTACTTATACAAATTTACCCATACTTTTAATTGCGTTTTTGGCATCTGTAATTCTTTTACTTGTTCTCATCAAAGCTCTCAACATAACTGTCACTGAAGGAACAATCAATGGTATTCTGGTGTACACAACGGTCATGGAGACTCATCACAGCTACTTCTCTGAGAATCTTTCAGGTTTTGGACAAGGCTGCTGGGTCTTTATCTCGTGGATAAACCTCACGTTAGGATTCAAAGCTTGCTTCTACAAAGGAATGAATGGCTACAAACAAATATGGATTATCTTTGGACAAGCAATCGTCTCCTTTCTCTTTCTACTCACAGTCATCTTGCTGGGTCGAAGGTTCATATTCTTCACGAGACTATTAGGGAGGAATATAGTGCATGTTCTTGCTACACTTGTAGCCATGATATATTCCAACCTCCTTTTTGCTATCATTGTCTCATTTCAATTTGCTACCCTACATATATCTACAATTAACGACACTCAGTACTCCGAAAGTGTTTGGTACTATGACGGAAGCATACCCTATCTAGGTCTTAAGCACGCTCCATTGTTTATCATCGCATTGATATGCTCACTATTCATGCTCTACTTCATGAGTTCACTTCTTTTCATCCAGTGTCTCCAAAAGAGGTCTGAGATTCCTTGCTTACGTTGGGTTGAGAGACTTAGGCCATTTTATGAAGCCTACACTGGACCATGTCGTGACCACTATCGTTTTTGGCCTGGATTTCTACTCTTGGTACGAACGGGATTGTTCATCATGAATTACTTAGTACCATCACACATTGGCACATTGTTTCAAATACAGATGCTTGTCATGGCTATAAGCTTTATGCTTATCATATCTCTGGCTTGCATTTCTCCACAAGGAGTCTACAAAAGGTGGCCTATTAACATCCTAGAGTTCTCATTTTATCTGAACCTTTGCATTACTAGTGGATTCTTGAGCTTTAACTACAACAAGCAAAAGAATGTGTCCGTTGTCTACACATCAGTCAGCATTGCAGCAATCACATTCTTTGGAATTCTGGTATATCACTGCTATAGTCAAGTCAAGAGTACAAAAGCATGGAAGAAGCTTTCTACTTGGACATCAGTCCGAACTAGCTTTGTCCGCAATCGTGCAAAGCAGCCAGATCATCATAGTGATGACTTTGAAAATGAGGAATTTGATGAGAGAGATCAACTACTGCCTCAAGCACTACCGTCTGTGATTAGGTTTGATCACCTACGCGAACCACTCGTGGAAGCATAAACAAAAAAATGACTATCATTATTAATTGTTATACTGGGTGTCTTTTTTGAAAGTGTATACTAGTTCCATTAGCAATAAAGAGTGTGTTTATAGCAGCTTGTATATTAGGGCATACATTATTTTTAAGTGGTGGTGTTATTGGCTGCAAACATCAGCGTTGATTACCAAACAGAATGTTTTAAAGGTACACAGCATAGGTGGTTCAGTCACAGTTACAGTGTAAACAGTAAACATGATGTTATAATTAGGCAAGTGCACCTAAAAAAAACTGAAATGTGTACAGATAGTCAACAGTAAACTATGAGCACTTTAGATAATGGAAAATTGCTGTAATAGATTACAGACTCATGATGTAGTAACCAGAGTGATTTAGATCCTACTTGTAACAAATACTGTAATCTGATTGGTTAAACTGAAGTATCTATCCTTCATAGAAAATCATGTAAGCTCTGTAGAAAATCATGTAAAGCTCTGTAGAAAATTATGTAAATTTTCTTGCCTATGGCTAGGGTTGTTGCTAGGCAGCAGTTTATGTGTCTAGCTTTTGGGCATTGTTGCTAGGATCTAAACATGTTAGACACTGTTTAGTCGGTTTCTATGTGATTTAGAAGACCTCAGGGCTCAGTAGAACCCTCGCTTCGCTCGGGATTCTACACAGAGCCCTTTGGTCTTCTAAATCACATAGAAACCTCCTAAACAGTGTCTAACTATTATATAGCTAATGTTATGATACATTACTGTAGCACTTGTATACAAGTCCCAAGATTTTCTTTCCAGGAAAAGAAAATCTCAGGACTTGAGTGGGAATCGAACCCACACACTCATATCTCTGGTGTGATGCTCTACCAGTTGAGCTATACCAAGCCACTGGGAGCAAGCTGGTGGGGAGGAAGGATATACAAATGCTGGTTCTTGGTACCCATTACATCAGAAAGTAACTTTCTCTTATGGAACACTGTGACTCTCAGCTAGATGCACTAGCTACCAGGCCTAACTCATCAATAATTCATTACTGTAGCACTTGTATATATATACAAGTCCCAAGATTTTATTTCCCATCTTAACATTTCCGGTGAAAATCTCGGGACTTGTATACAAGTGCTACAGTGACGAGTTAGGCCGGATGGCCAGTGCATCTAGCTGAGAGCTGCAGTGATGGTATCGTCACTGCCAGGTTTGTTCCATAAGGCAAAGTTGCTTTCTGATGTAATGAGCACCAAGAACCAGCACTTGTATACCCTTCCTCCAGTCAAGAGTACAAAAGCATGGAAGAAGCTTTCAACTTGGACATCAGTCCAAGCTAGGTTTGTCCGCAATCGCACAAAGCAGCCGGATCATTATAGTGATAACTTTGAACATGAGAAAGATGAGGAATGAGATAAGAGAGATCAACTACTTTCTCAAGCTGTGATTAGGTTTGATCACCTACGCGAACCACTTGTGGAAGCATAAACAAAAGAATGACTATCATAATTAGTAACTGCTTTCTGGGTGTCTTTTTTGAAAACGTAGACTAGTTCCATTAGCAATAAGGAGTGTACTGCAATAGATTTTATGACAATTACTTATGCAGCTTGTGTGTCAGAGCAGAGGTTCATTATTATTAAGTGGTGGCGTTATTGGCAGCAAACATCAGTATTGATTACCAAAATTAGAATGTTTCCAAGGAACACAGCGTAGGTGGTAACAGCTGCTAATTATAAGTCATCAGTCACAGTTAGTGTAAACAGTAGCTAAACATTAGGCAAGAACCTATTTGGTAAAGAAACTGAAATGTGTACAGATAGTCAAAAGTAAACTGTGAGCACTTTAGATAATGGAAACTTGCTGTAATAGATCAAATAATCAGATGTAGAAACCAGAGTGATATAATAATATTATGATATGTTGATAACAGAGCACATATCATAGACCTTCCATTCATATTATTTGGCTGAACTGTGCTAGAGCTCAGCATCACAGACCCTTCTGTGTTAATAGCCAGCTGATCTGTACTAGAGCACCACAGATCCTTCACCTCATTCATATTCTGTGTTGATAGCAGCTGAATTATTTACCGATATGTTAGAAAAAAGGTGCATGTATTAGGCAAAATTTACTAATAAAAAGAATAATTGATATATCCTTGAAATAATATACAGTTACTGCTTTGATACTCACCATTAATTTTACACTGATTTCTTTATAAGATAATAGCTAGATTACTCTGCAAAACTATAGTACTAGTGTCTAAAGATACATCAACCATACTATAGAGAAGAGATATATGTCAGGAGCACTGCCATTTAGGCAAGTTCCACCGCTACTCTTCCTACTCCCTGTGATTGTTCAGAGTCGGCCACAATAAAATTGTTACTATGTAGGTATACAATAATATTAGAAATACTATATTTTTTAGGCAGTATAGTAATAATTATACTTTCGATATTATCTAATCCATTATCTGCTAAATTGCTAGTACAACGGAATTAATGACAAGCTTTAATTGTCCCAACATCTAGTAAGTTTTCGGAATCAGATTCTAAGTAGCATTAACAGAGTCTATTCCTATGTATTTTGACTGCGATACGTTGGGCTGTATTCGTTTCCTGTATCTTAATCACTATTATCACAATATTATAATGAAGCCCACTAGCACAATGACTGCTTGGACTGTGTGATAAAGTACCATATTCCACATCAGTGGAGCTTTGTCCCAAACTGAACGATTATGGCAAAAGGGAACTGATATGGCAATTGAACCAAGGATCCCAAACCATACAGTGCATGTCCTATTCCAAACAATAATCCCTTCATATGCAGTGGAGCTTGAACAAAAACAGAAATGAATACAGTTCAATCATTGTTGGAGGACTATCATCAGATGGGATTGAATATCCCGATGCCTATATACTCTTGCTTTGAAAATTGCACTTGCCAGTAGGTTCCGGTCTGATTTATTCCCAGCGGCTTATAGTAAGATACTGATTCCATACTCAGCATGCAGAATCATGACACTGGTAAAGAAAATGAGGATTGAAATGAACATCCTTGTTGTAGTTCTCACTCTGGGGATGCACTTGTGGCACACAGGGTGTATGATGGTCTGATATAAGACAATTGCGAACACTTAAAACGGCTAAGACCATTTTTTGATTCAGAAGATGGGTCCATGCCGCAATGATTATCACTACCGTGAACCACTCCTTGGTGACAATTATAGGTACATTTACTTAGTGGAACAGTCCGTACTTTATTTCACATTCATTTTTATGTAGGTGTACAATACTATAATATTTTAATTAGCCTGTTTAGTCCTTCTGCTGCATTATTATGCTTTTGGTATTCTCTAATGCATTATCTGCTAAAACTGTTATTACAACAAAATTTAATGTTAGTTTCAGTTTATATATGACATGCTTTTATGTCCCAACATCTACTTATTATATGTAACACACTTTTAATTCATTGTCCTGACTTCAAGCTATCAAAACAACTGTAATGCATGGGTATTAATTTATTTCCATACTGCAATCTCAAATCCAAAACTCTGATTCAGTTTATTTTCAGTTTGAAGTATTACCACTACAGTAACTAGCTACAGATTGAAGCAGCAGAGATCTTGGATAGCACTATAACCATCTTTGTAGCCACACTATGTAAGTATTGAGTGCAGTCATGGAAGGAGTGCTAGTCTTCTTTCTTTTACTAGCTTTGCTGCTGTTCTGCCCTATAGCTAGTCTTCATGTCACTCTGAACCAACAGCTTATCTTATACGTAAAGAGAAGTAACAAGTCTCAATGTCCAGTTGATATTCAGATTACTGAGTGTCAAACTTTAGACTGGTATAGTGCACATTTCAATTCTTCATTCGTGTCAAATACAAAAATGTTGTTTGAAGAGGGAGGACACGAGCTGAAGAATACCATCGTGATAGATAATTGTCACAATTTCACTATGATTGGAAATGGGAGTGTAGAGAACCTCAATGGTGGCTTACCACAACCAACTAGTACAATCTACTGTGATAAACAGTCCAGTGCTGGATTTTTTTTCTTAAACTCAAGCAATGTTAGCATCAAAAACCTGGAATTTAGATTTTGCGGTGGACAAAATGATCAATATAACTGGCACAATATCTCTGCTAGCTTAAGTTTTGATTCAGTTGAAAACCTATCTCTGGACCAAGTTGTCGTAAGTGGTGCCAAGGGTCATGGTTTATATACAAAAGATATCTTTGGCACTAACTATGTAGTGGAATCAGCATTTATGAATAGCTCTAGGCATCAAAATTTTAGTCAAAGTGGAAATGCAAGGTTCAATTTCAGTACACAACAATTGCTAACATCTTCTTTAGTGTTAAATTCATCTTGGTTCATGCACAAAGAGACTTCACTTGAATATTTAATGGATGGTGGATTAGTTATTACCATAGCCTGTCCCAACATTAACATCAGCCTGGACAATGTCACTGCTAAGGGCAACACTGGTGGTCTGGGAGGTAATATAGCTATCTTTTTCATAATATTCAATGCTAAAAGCAGCAGAATAGTTATCAAAAACTGCCGTATCATGGATGGGTACGCTTTCAAAGGAGGTGGACTGGCATTCTGGTCAGAGCAGAATCATAAGACATATCATATGTTGGAGAAACACTCATTTGATCATAGTATTCTCATTATTCGCGATACAACATTTTATAATAATCATGCATTAAATTCTAGTAGTGCTATGTATATTGCTCACTACAGTCATGACACTACAAATCATTTAAAGCATATTACTATCACCAACTGTACCTTCACCAAAAATAAAGGCAGAGAATCTACTGTGGACATTATACAGCATAGTCTACAGCCGATGACACCATTTTTGAATACTACAATTATGATGTGCAGCTTCAAAAGCAATATTCTTCTTAATGATTATGACGCTATTCTTAAGATATACTCTGATAAAGTGTCATTGATTAACAGTACCTTTACTGGAAACAATTCCACTGCCATATCACTAAGCAGTGCTTATCTCAACTTACACGGTAATATATTGTTTGAAAATAATTCTGCTAGGCTTGGAGGAGCCATGAAAATTAATGAGGCATCGCTTATATTTGTATATCGTGGTACACATGTGCGCTTCATTAACAACAGAGCAGAGGAGAAAGGAGGTGCCATCTATGTGAAAACATCTTGCATGGACTCATCTATATCTACTCTCGTTTGCTTCATTCAACCAGCCCCACCATATTACATGACCGCAATAAGTGAATTCACAAAACTGATGATGCTCGAATTCATCAATAATTCTGCAAAGGTCTCTGGAGATGTATTATATGGCGGAGACTTTGATCAATGCACTACAACTCTGCCATACTCACTAAATAAAATATGGACTCATAAATATTACAACTACACTGTTAAAATTTTTAATGCTCTATTTAAAATGGAAAAACAACAAGGATTATCAGTAATATCCTCTGATCCACGTAAAGTGTGCTTTTGCAGTAAATCATTGCCTAGAAAACCCTGCACCACGATGAAAAAACCAAACCAAACATATCCTGGACAAGAATTTACTGTATCAGTTGTTACAATAGGGCAAAATGGAAGCTCCGCCAAGGGAAGAGTAAATGCAAGTTTACTGAATGAAAATTTTAAAAGCCATAGGCTATTTAGAGTAAGCTATCCTGTTCTGACTGATGAATGTGTCAACTTGACCTTCATTGTGCAGTCAAACCGAAGCCATGCACAGCTCACCTTTGCTCCCGATACTGCTGGTAGTTACTGTAGAATCACTACAGTGGACATGATTGTACAAATTCTTCCATGTCCACTTGGTTTTCAACTATCACACACTGCTCCGTATATTTGCTCATGTGATCCATTTTTAGCAAAATTCTTGATGTTTAATTTACAAATCACCTGTAGCATTGACAATCAGACAATCTCTGTTCCACAAAAAGCAATTTGGTTTGGCTGTTTAATCTTAGAACAACTAAATCAATCCTCACTGAACTGTGACAGCCTGGTTGTGACACCAAATTGTGATCACTGTCATAATGCACTAAGTAACAGCAAAACTGTCGAGATACCACTAAAAAATCTTGATGAGCAGTGCTCTGAAGGTCACACAGGTATAATGTGTGGAACTTGCAAGCCAGGATACAGTCGAGTCCTTGGTGACCTAATGAATTGTCAAAAAGGCTGTACTTATACAAATCTACCCATACTTTTAATTGCGTTTGTGGCATCTGTAATTCTTCTACTCACTGTCATCAGAGCTCTCAACATAACTGTCACTGAAGGAACTATCAATGGTATTCTGGTGTACACAACGGTCATGCAGACTCATCACAGCTACTTCTCTGAGAATCTGTCACGTTTTGGACAAGGCTGCTGGGTCTTTATCTCGTGGATAAACCTCACGTTAGGATTCAAAGCTTGCTTCTACAAAGGAATGAATGGCTACGGACAAATATGGATTCTCTTTGGACAAGCAATTGTCTCCTTTCTCTTTCTATTCACAGTCATCTTGCTGGGTCGAAGGTTCATATTCTTCACAAGACTATTAGGGAGGAATATAGTCCAGGTTCTTGCTACACTTGTAGCCATGATATATTCCAACCTCCTTTTTGCTACCATTGTTACATTTCGGTCTGCTACCCTACATATATCTACAACTAACGGCACTCAGTACTCTAAAACAGTTTGGTACTATGACGGAAGTATACCCTATCTGGGTCTTAAGCACACTCCACAGTTTGTCATCGCATTGATATGCTCACTGTTCATGCTCTACTTCATGAGTTCACTTCTTTTCATCCAGTGTCTCCAAAAGAGGTCTGAGATTCCTTGCTTACGTTGGGTTGAGAGACTTAGGCCATTTTATGAAGCCTACACTGGACCGTGTCGTGACCACTATCGTTTTTGGCCTGGATTTCTACTCTTAGTACGAACGGGATTGTTCATCATGAATTCCTTAGTACCATCACACATTGGCACATTCTTTCAAATAAAGATGCTTATCACAGCTGTAAGCTTTGTGCTTATCATATCCCTGGCTTGCATTTCTCCACAAGGAGTCTACAAAAGGTGGCCTATTAACATCCTAGAGTTCTCGTTTTATCTGAATCTTTGCATCACTAGTGGATTGTTGGCCTTAAACTACAACAAGCAAAAGAATGTGTCCGTTGTCTACACCTCAGTCAGCATTGCAGCAATCACATTCTTTGGAATTCTGGTATACCATGTCTACTGTCAAGTCAAGAGTACAAATGCATGGAAGAAGCTTTCTACTTGGACATCATTCTGTCCGAGCTATGTTTGTCCGCAATCGCACAAAGCAGCCGGATCATCATAGTGATGACTTTGAAGATGAGGAATTTGATGAGAGAGATCAACTACTGCCTCAGGCACTACCGCCTGTGATCAGGTTTGATCACCTACGCGAACCACTAGTGGAAGCATAAACAAAAAAAATGACTATCATAATTATTAGCTATCTTCTATACTGGGTGTCTTTTTTGAAAGTGTACACTAGTTCCATTAGCAACAAGGAGTGCATATAATTATTACAGTTGAGTTACATATACTTGTATGTTAGAGCATACATTATTATTAAGTTGTAGTGTTACTGGCAGCAAACATCAGTGTTGATTACCAAATGGAAGGTACGCCGCGTAGGTGGTAAAAGCTACCAATTAAAAGTAATCGGTCACAGTTACAGTGTAAACTGTAAACATGATGTTATAATTAGGCAAGTGCACCTATTTGGAAAAGAAACTGAAATATGTACAGAGAGTCAATAGTAAACTGTGAGTAGCGATTACAGACCTCCAAATTTCACCGGTTTTTCCGCGGAATTTCTCCCAGTAGGATATCAATGTTCGAGTATCAGAAGGTAGCTCTCCACGAGCTCTATCCAACGGCGCTTGTAACGCGATCGTAGGTAAAACCGTTACGAAGCCACGCCCACCTAAACTTTCTCCATAGAAACTTAATACAAGCAAAAATAAAGCTAGCGGCGATTCCGCGGGACCGATTTGCAAGGTTAAGGCCTCGATAGATAGCTTTTTCATTGAGCTATCTACTGCAATTTGTTTCATGAGTGTACTCCTAGCCAGAGCCGAGATATTCACGATCTACTGCAGGCACTTGGAGGTCTGTAATCGCTACTGTGAGCACTTTAGATAATGGAGACTTGCTGTAATAGATTATAGATTCATGATGTAGAAACCAGAGTGATATAATATTATTATTGTTTAGTAATAGATGGAGGCCTGCATTATGTCTGTATTGATAGCAGAGCACGTACTATAGACCTTCCATTCATATTTACCCCGCGCGCATGCGCAAGGGGTAAAGCAATCGTCTGTTGTCGTCGTTGTCGTCGGCACGAAAATCGCCAGATCTCGAGTTCTAGGTGTCTATGCGTGCTGTAAGCACAACCAATCGGTAGATATCGGTGAAAAACTGGTTTGTACGGGCTTCGAATTGCTCAAAAAGGCTTACTAGTGCTACAAATCGTGCATTTTCTGTTCAACATACCTGTGGTTTGTTGACCACACCCACTCTTTTAGCATGCTGATACAACTGCGCATGCTCAAGCTCAGTGTTGGAAAGGGTCGTCAGATCATAAAACAGTTATGCCGCAGAGTGTTGCAGTCAGTACTACGCTACTATCGATACAGAGCGCGCGGGGTATGTGCTCTACAGAGCTCTAGTCTTATTTATATTGATAGTGGCTGAATTGTGCTAGAGCTCAGCATCACAGATCGACTCTTCCATTCATATCTGTGTTAGCTAATTAATAGCAGCTGAACTGTACTAGAGCACCATAGATCCTTCACCTCATTCATATTCTGTGTTGATAGCAGCCAAACTATTTATAATAGAAATAAAAAGGGTGCACGTATTAGGCAAAACTTACAAATACATCACTTATGAATCAAAACAAATAATGTTCTAAAATGTATGATTACCCAGTATATAGGTTCATGCGCCAGTATAATGGTATTGATACAAGCAGTTGCAGCATCAGGTCTTCAGGTACCATAATTGAGCATGGCTTGAGATATACTATACCCTCAGTTGAGATATACTGTTACTACTTTGATGTTCACTGTTTACATAAACTGCATTGATTTACAAGATATTGCTAGGCCACTCTACAAAATGAATGCATGGGAGTGCAGAACCCTCACTGCTACATGCATGCATGACTAATGCACGTGTAGATCTATGGCATGTCTCTCTGTGTATGCCAGTTCAATATCAGGAGTATTGAAGTAGCTATATACCCTGCACCTGTACAAGATTCTAATACAGGGTTTCATACATGCAGTGGGGGGAAGCTTCCTCCTCAAAACACCCAGCTTCCACCCCACCCCCCCTCCCTAAAGGAAAGAGCGAAAGAAGAAAGCTAGGAGAGAGAGAGAGAAAGAGAGAGATAGAAAGAGGAGGTAAGGGGAAGGGGAGTAGCTATGCTAGATATTTTTTTGTGCTACGGTGCAACTGATCAGTAATCCCTTATAGTTAATATACTAGATAAAACCTGAGTAACATCCAATAACACATCTTAATGGTTAAGGGGGGAGGAGGGGACACGGTGCGTGTAACTGCCATGCCCACTTTTTTGGGTGAAACCCTGTAGTACTGTTTTCTTCAGAGTCAGCACGAGTAGGGGGAAGGCACGTGGCTATGTCACTATATAAACTGAAAGCGTCCGTGACATACTTAAACTGAATTATAGCCACTGCCTATTTACACTGTCACTACATTGACGACTGACCAGCAAGGCACAGGATGGCAATCAATCATGTAGCTGAGGTAGGTGCCATATAAACACAGACTGGCAACAGCTGCACACTACTACACGGTAAACCTTGAATGCGTACTTTCTCTAAGACTACCTTTACTACGCTTTGCGGCGAGGATTAACTAGCATCTTAAGAGACATCAAACCATAGCTACCATACTAGAGAAGAGATATTATGTCAGGAGCACTCCCATTGAGGCAAGTTCTATTGCTACTCTTCCAGCTCTCTGAGATGTTCAGAGTCAGGCACAGCAGAATCGCTATCATGTAGGTATACAATATTATATTTTTATTAGCCACTATAGTCCTTTTGCTACATTAATATGCTTTCAGTATTCTCTAATGCATTATCTGCTAGTACAACAGAATTATGGTAATGACAAGCTTTCATTGTCCCAACATCTAGTAGCTAAGTTTTCGGAATCTAAGGAGCATTTATTTTAACAGAGTCTATTCCTATGTATTTTGACTGTGGTATGTTGGGCCTTATTCTTCTCTCGTATGTCTTGATCACTATTATCACGATAATAATATTATAACAATAACTTCTTAGAATGCATGATTAAGTACCATAATCCACGTGGAGCTTGTACAGTCCTTTTGCTACATTATTATGCTTTCAGTATTCTCTAATGCATTATCTGCTAAAATTGTTAGTACAACAGAATTGATGACAAGCTTTCATTGTCCCAAAATCTTAATTGTAAGGAATCTAAGGAGCATTAACAGAGTCTTTTCCCATGTATTTTGACTGTGGTATATCAATTGGGCCTTGTTCTTCTCTCGTATGTCTTGATCACTATTATCACAATAATAATATTATTATAACAATAACTTCTTGGAATGCATGATAAAGTACCATAATCCACGTGGAGCTTTGTCCCAAAGTGAACAATTATGGTGAAAGGGAATTGATATGGCCAATTGAACCAAGGATCCCCAAACCATACAGTGCATATCGTATTCCAAACAATAATCCTTTCATATATACAGTGGAGATAGAACACAAATAAATTCCCACAGAAATGAGTAAAACGGTTGTCAATGATTGCACAATCATTGTTTGGGGGACTATTACCATACAGGATTAAATATCCTGATGCCTACTCTAATTGCACTTGGTTACGGTCTGATTTAATCCCAGCTGCTTTTGGTAAAATACTGATTCCACACTCAGCAGAATCATGACAAAATGAGGATTGAAATGAACATCCTTGTTGTAGTTCTCACTCTAGGGATGCATTTGTGGCACACAGGGTGTATGGTGGTCTGACATAAGACAATTGCAACACTGTGAGGATAAGTGGGCATAATTTTATAGTATTAAATAGTATACTTGATATTCTCTTCCCCTCCCACATTTATTTTTATTATTACCTTGTGTGCATGTGCAAGGGATGCAGCAATTGGTTCTGTTTGTCTGTTGTCTATACATACACTGTCAGGGTATTTCCTCAGAGTCTATGGAGTGAATTAAGCCAATATACGCAATAATATTTTGTGTTTTGGGCCAATATGTGAAAATATCAAAGAAGACTCATGTGTATGTATGTAAATATTGATGTTGTATATTATATAAATGTGACCTGCTGTGAGGAACAGTACCATTTGGGGAAAATGGTGTATGAAACATGATCAATTTTATTATGATATAATGTCCAAACGTCCGCTGCATAGAATGACCAAGACCATTTTTTGAAGCTTTCACAGGTGCCGCAATCGGATTATCGTTTTTGGCCTGGACTACAGTCTACTACACCATATCCTTAGCATGTACTTCAATGGTTATGAATTATAATACTGCGTCATTGGAAGCTCACAATCTCTATGTTTAGTGTCCTGACTTTCCTTGTGATGTCTACAAAAATGGCCCCTCAATGTATTGGAATTTTCTTACTTTTTGAACCTCTGCATTTTGTGCGTATTCTTATAGGATACTACAAACATCCATACCTACCAATGTTTGCATCACTCAGCCTTGTTACAGTAATGGATATACTTGTTTGGTTCCTGCTTTATCATACCTATAGCAGATAAAACGATAAAAGCATGGAGTAAAACCATAAAAATAATGGTCTGTTCACTTGCAAAGAATAATTCGTAAGCGAAAATTAGATTGCAAACTGAGTGAAGAATGTGATCTCCTATCAGAATCACTCCCAGCTGTTGCTAAATTTCAAGCCTACCGTGAACCACTCCTTGACGATTAGGTACACTTACTTGGTGGGACAGTCTGTACTTTAATCTTTATGTAGGTGTACAATATTTTCTGGTGCATTATCTGCTTATTACACTATTATTACAAAAACGTAAATGTTTCAAAATTATCTTCAGCTTATATTCATGATAAGATTTATTTTTAATTAGAGCAACATCAACTTATTGTACTTGACATGCTTAATTTTCTTTATTTTGTCCCAATGCAGCTTCATGACAATACTCTGATTCAGTTTATACTTTCAGTTTGAAGTATAGCTACAGATTGATAAAGCGGCAGAGATCTTGGATAGCATCATTATAGCAAATATTAAGTGAGTGCAGCCATGAAAGGAGTGCTAGTCTTCTTTCTTTTACTAGATTTGATGCTGTTCTGCCCTATAGCTGGTTTTCAAGTGACTGAGAATGAACAGCTTATCTTATATTACGTAAAGAGAAGTAACAAGTCTCAATGTCCAGCCGATATCCCATTTACCAAGTGTCAAACTTTGGACTGGTATAGTGCACACTTCAATGCTTCATTCATGCCAAATACAAAAATGTTGTTTGAAGAGGGAGGACACGACCTGAAGAATACCATCGTGATAGATAATTGTTACAATTTCACTATGATTGGAAATGGAAGTGTAGGAAACCTCAATGGTGGTTTACCACAGCCAACCAGCACAATCTACTGTGATAAACACTCCAGTGCTGGATTTTTCTTTTCAAACTCAAGCGATGTCAGCATCAAAAACCTGGAGTTTAAATTTTGCAGTGGACAAAATGATCAATATAATTGGCACAATATCTCTGCTAGCTTAAGTTTTGATTCAGTTGAAAACTTATCTCTGGACCATGTTGTCGTAAGTGGTGCCAAGGGTCATGGTTTATATACAAGAGATATCTTTGGTTCGAACAATGTGGTGGAATCAGCATTCTTGAATAGCTCTAAGCATCAAAATTTTAGACAAACTGGAAATGCAAGATTCAACTTCAGTACACAATTGCCAACATCTTCTTTAGTGCTGAATTCATCTTGGTTTATGTACAGAGAGGCTTCACTTGAATACTTAATGGATGGTGGGTTAGTTATTGCCATATTTTGTCCCAACATTCACGTTACTCTGGTCAATGTCACTGCCAAGGGCAACACTGGTGATCTGGGAGGTAACATATACATCTTTCTTATATTATTCAATGCTAACAGCAGCAACATAGTCATCAATAACAGTCGTATCATGGATGGGTACGCTTTAAAGGGAGGTGGACTGGCCTTTCAGTCAAGGCAGAATCAAGAGTATACAGAAAATTACAATCCAGGGAAATATCAAAGTTATAATATTCTTACAGTAAGCAATACATACTTTTTCAACAATTCTGCAACAAATTCCGGTGGTGCTATGTATATGGCCCACCTCAATCACGATACCACTGTAAGTCATTTAAAACATGTCACTATCATAAATTGTACTTTCACGGAAGGCAGTGGGACAGGATCTTCTATGGATATTGTGCAGCATAGCCTACAGCCTATGCTACCTTTTTTAAATACTTCTCTTTTGCTTTGCAATTTTACAAACAATAGGCTAACAAATCATGATGGAGCTGTTATTGTGATAATTTCAGACAAAGTATCATTAATCAACTGCATTTTTACTGGAAACAACTCCACTGCTATAGCCCTAAACAGCGCATATCTCAACCTGTACGGTAACATTTTATTTGAGAACAACACTGCTAGACTTGGAGGAGCAATGAAAATTAATGAGGCATCACTCATATTCATACACAATGGTACACAAGTAAGCTTCATTAACAACAGGGCAGAAGAGAAAGGAGGTGCCATCTATGTGAAAACGTCTTGCCAGGATTCTTTTAAATCAACCGTTATTTGCTTTCTCCAACCAGCTCTGCCTCCACCATATGATATACCGATTAGTGAATTCACTAAATGGATGACATTTGAATTTATCAACAATTCAGCAAAAGTTTCAGGAGATGCTTTGTACGGTGGAGACTTTGATCGGTGCTCCACAACTCTGGCATACCGTCTGAACAACTCTCACCAACACCAACGTTATTCACATTGTAAGGCAATTTTCAAGGGAATCTTTGACATGAAACTACAGTATGGATTATCAAACATATCCTCTGATCCTCGTAAAGTGTGCTTCTGCAATAATTTTAAAAGATCCTGCAACGTAGTAAAGGATCCAATCGAAGTATATCCTGGGCAAAAGTTCACTGTATCAGTTATTACCGTAGGACAAATGGAGAGCTCCTCTAGGGGAAGAATAAATGCAAGTTTATTGAATGAAGTATATCCAAGTCATAGACTCATCACGGTAAGCCCTCCCATACAGCTGACTGAAGGATGTGTGAATTTGACTTATATCCTGAAATCAAATAAGCGTCATGCACAGCTTAGATTTACACCCGAAACTGCTGGTGTATACTGTACTATCCAGAAGGCAAATTTGGCGGTGGATTTTCTCCCTTGCCCACTGGGTTTTCAGCTTACACAAACTGCTCCATACAAATGCTCATGTGATCCACTTTTATCCAAATTTCTGACCCTTAATTTACAAATCATATGTAATATCAGCGAACAAATAATCTCAGTTCCGCAGAAGACAATATGGTTTGGTTGCTTCAACCCGCAACAAAACCAATCCTTGCTGAACTGTGACAGCCTGGTTGTGACACCAAATTGTGATCACTGTCGTAATGCACCAAGTAACAGCAAAACTGTCGAGATACCACTAATAGATCTTGATGAGCAGTGCTCTGAAGGTCACACAGGGATAATGTGTGGAACTTGCAAGCCAGGATACAGTCGAGTCCTTGGTGACCTAATGAATTGTCAGAAAGGCTGTACTTATACAAATCTACCCATACTTTTAATTGCCTTTTTGGTATCGGTAATTCTTTTACTCTCTGTCATCAGAGCTCTCAACATAACTGTCACTGAAGGAACAATCAATGGTATTCTGGTGTACACAACGGTCATGCAGACTCATCAAAGCTACTTTTCTGAGAATCTGTCACATTTTGGACGAGGCTGCTGGGTCTTTATCTCATGGATAAACCTCACATTAGGATTCAAAGCTTGCTTCTACAAAGGAATGAATGGCTATGAACAAATATGGATTCTCTTTGGACAAGCAATCGTCTCCTTTCTCTTTCTATTCATAGTCATCTTGCTGGGTCGAAGGTTCATATTCTTCACGAGACTATTAGGGAGGAATATAGTCCAGGTTCTTGCTACACTTGTAGCCATGATATATTCCAACCTCCTTTTTGCTACCATTGTCACATTTCGGTTTGCTATGCTCTATATATCTACAACTAACGGCACTCAGCACTCCAAAACTGTTTGGTACTATGATGGAAGCATACCCTATCTGGGTCTTAAGCATGCTCCACTGTTTGTCACCGCATTGATATGCTCATTGTTCATGCTCTACTTCATGAGTTCACTTCTTTTCATCCAGTGTCTCCAAAAGAGGTCTGAGATTCCTTGCTTACGTTGGGTTGAGAGACTTAGGCCATTTTATGAAGCCTACACTGGACCATGTCGTGACCACTATCGTTTTTGGCCTGGATTTCTACTCTTAGTACGAACGGGATTGTTCATCATGAATTCCTTAGTACCATCACACATTGGCACATTCTTTCAAATAAAGATGCTTATCACCGCTGTAAGCTTTGTGCTTATCATATCTCTGGCTTGCATTTCTCCACAAGGAGTCTACAAAAGGTGGCCTATTAACATCCTAGAGTTCTCGTTTTATCTGAATCTTTGCATCACTAGTGGATTCTTGGGCTTAAATTACAACAAGCAGAAGAACGTGTCTGTTGTCTACACCTCAGTCAGCATTGCAGCAATCACATTCTTTGGAATTCTGGCATACCATTGCTACAATCAAGTCAGGAGTACAAAAGCATGGAAGAAGCTTTCTACTTGGACATCAGTCCGAGCTAGCTTTGTCCGCAATCGCACAAAGCAATCGGATCATCATAGTGATGACTTTGAAGATGAGGAATTTGATGAGAGAGATCAACTACTGCCTCAAGCACTACCGCCTGTGATTATGTTTGATCACCTACGCGAACCACTCGTGGAAGCATAAACAAAAAAATGGCTATTATAATTAATTGCTATACTGGGTGTCTTTTTGAAATTAGCTATATATATATCATGCATTAGCCTGGCAATAATGAGTGTGTTTATAGCAGCTTGTTTGTTAGGGCATACATTATTATTAAGTGGTGGTGTTATTGGCTGCAAACATCAGTGTTGATTACCAAACAGAATGTTTTCAAAGTACACAGCGTAGGTGGTTCAGTCTCAGTTATAGTGTAAACAGTAAACATGATGTTATAATAATTAGGCAAGTGTACCTGTTTAGAAAAGAAACTGAAATGTGTATAGATAATTAACAGTAAACTATGAGCATGTTAGATAATGGAAACTTGCTGTAATATATAGATCACAGACTCATGATGTAGAAACCAGAGTGATATATACAATATTCTGATATACATTACAGTAACTGTAGCACTTGTATACATACAAGCCGGGAAAAGAAAATCTTAGGACTAGAGTGGGGATCAAACCCACTCACATCTCCGGTATGATGCTCTACTAAGTGAGTAACCAAGCCCTTGGGAGCAACATGGTGGGGGAGGAAGGGTATAGCTACAAGTGCTGGTTCTTGGTACCTTACATCAGAAAGTAACTTTCTCTTATGGAACACCCCTGGCAGTGATGATACTGTCACTGCGCCCTTGGCTAGATGCAATAGCCATCCGGCCTAACTCATCACTATAGCACTTGTATACAAGTCCCAAGATTTTCTTTCCCCACTCAAGTCCTGAGATTTTCTTTTCCCAGAAAGAAAATTTTGGGACTTGTATACAAGTGCTACAGTTACTGTAATGAATTATTGATGAGTTAGGCCACTGCCAGGGGTGTTTCACAAGATATAATATACTTATTGATGTAATGGGCACAAAGAACCAGCGCTTGTATGTCCTTCCTCCCCACCAGCTTGCTCCCAAGGGCTTGGTGGCTCAATTGGTAGAGCATCACACTGGAGATGTGAGTGTGTGGGTTCAATCCCCACTCAAATCCAGAGATTTTCTTTTCCTGGAAAGAAAATCTTGGGACTTGTATACAAGTGCTACAGTAATGAATTGTTGATGAGTTAGGCCTGATGGCTAGTGCATCTAGCCGATCGAGAGCCACAGTGACAGTCAGATAGACAGACACAACTAATTGCTTTACCCCCTTGCGCATGCGCGCGAAGTATAATAAACAGAATAATATTATGCATTACTTATGAATCAGAAAACTGTACACCAATGCAAACAAATAATAAAATGTTTGATTATAGATCACGTGATGTTTATGAGTGTATACCGGTCAGTATAATAATTGATACAAGCAGTACCATAGTTGAGCATGGACCACTAGCTATAGCTAGCTTGAGGTATACTATACCCTATGAGACTAGTATACAACTACTGCTTTGATATTCACCATTTACATAAACTGTATTGATTTTCTTACAGTATAGGCAGGCCACTCTGCAAAGCTGGTGTCTAAGGATCAATAATTATTGCTCTACGATTTGCAAAACTAGTCTACTCATTAGTCTTATTGTGAACAATCACAGTATCACACAATGCACAAGTACGTGTTTCTAAATTAACGAAACAAAGTAATATTAGATTTTTTTGCTACAGACTAGATGAATATCTTTAGTATCTTGTGAAAATAGTAGGTGGGCAGGGTTGTTTGTTGAATGTATTACCAAGGAGCAGGGATCTGGTGGAGCTTTGCCCCAAACCGAATGATTATGGTGAAAGGGAATTGATATTATGGCCGATTGAACCTAGGATCCCAAATTATACATCAGTGTATATCCTATTCCAAACAATAGCTAGTCCCTTCATATCATGACAGTGGAATTTGAGCACAAATAAATTTGATTATTACAGAAATAAGTAAAAAGGCTGACAGCACAATCATTATTTGGGGGACTATTACCATGGGATACTTTGAATATCCTGATAGCTACCTACTCTTGCTTTGAAAATTGCACTTGATTACGGTCTGATTTAGTCCCAGCTGCTTGTGGTATACGTATAATCATGATAGTGGCAAAGAAAAGGAGGATTGAAATGAACATCCTCGTAGTTCTTACTCTGGGGATGCACTTGTGGTACACAGGGTGTATGATGGTCTGATATAAGAGAATTGCAAACACTGTGAGGTATTTTCGATGTTTAAGTCTTTATAGCACACTCTCACGTGGGATCGATGATGAACGCGTGGCTCCAGTATGCCAGTATCCTACATTGTGCTTGGTATTCCACTGAACACTGCTAAGACTATTGCATGCACATGATAACTGCTAGTATTTTAACATCTTCAATTTGCATTTTGAATTGGCAATGTTCAACTTGGATAGCTCACTGTGCATGCATGGTTCCCTAAAGCAAATAGTCTTTTCCACTAAATTTTCTTCCAATTTTTAATGTATTGCACAGTTTTTTTGTATTGGGGGAGTGAATTAATATATGCCTTCTGTTCTTTATCCAGCCAGTAGTTAAAAATGTAGTTTATGCCAAGGATCATTGAGAGGTGAATAGCTAGGACTACAGATTAATATTGATTTAGCCTGCTGGTAGCAAATCTGCTTTTATTAAGGCTTCTCCGTCCCCCAAAAATGTTTCCCTGTCACCTCTAGCTGGTTTCAACTGGCTAGCATATTTCTGTTAATATTGTCTCCCACCAGATCTCAACAGTGGTACAGGGTATAGGACATATATTATTTATTCCTTGTATGGGCGCTTACCTGGGACACTACGGTAATAATATTCTCTTCCCACATTATTATTACCTTGTGTGCATGTGCAAGGGGTGCAGCAATTGGTTCTGTTTGTTTATTGTCATCTGTCAAGGTATTTCCTCAGAGTCTTGGGCCAATCTGCAAAAATATCAAACATTAGAAAATAGTAATAATAAAGATTTGTGTAAATATTGATGTTACATATATAAAAATGTGACCTAATGTCAGGAATGGTACCATTTGGGGAAAATGGTGTATGAAACATGATCAATTTCGTCATGATAATGTCCAACTTGTTTTCTACGAATAATAATATAACTAACACTGTTACAGTGAATATTTCTACAAAATTAATAGTAGTGAGTATACTTGTATAATATATTGTATATATAGGTACAAACTAAAGCAGATTGCATGCACGACATCATGCATACAACATACTGCAAACAAGAAGTCCCAAATGGTCCCTTTTCTCTGTACCATGATATTGTTAATGTAAATATAAAATGTAGATGCAGTATTGACCACAATTTCTAATGAAACTAAAAACAGAATCTAAATTAGATTATCTGTTTGTGCATTATGTAAATAATCTGGACTAATTTGTACACAAATTTAATTCAGATTATTTATACACAGTTTCTTACATTCAAGATGTGTGAACATGTATCTTAAGTACTCATTGTACATGACATAAATTCATTGTCCTGATTTCAAGTTATCAAACAACTGGAATGTGTATTAATTTATTCCCGTGCACTGCAGTCTCGAATACAAAACTCTGATCCAGTTTATATTTTCAGTATGCAGTATTTCTGCAGCTACGGACTGATAAAAAGCAGATTGATTAAAAGCAGCAGAGAACTTGGATAGCACTGTGACCATCAAGTAATGAGTGCAGTCATGGAAGGAGTGCTCGTCTTCTTTTTATTACTAGCTTTGCTGCTGTTCTGCCCTATAGCTAGTCTTCAAATTGTATACGTGAAGAGAAGTAACAAGTCTCAATGCCCAGCCGATATTCAGATTACTGAGTGTCAAACTTTAGACAGGTATAGTACACATTTCAATGGCTCATTCATGTCAAATACAAAAATGTTGTTTGAAGAAGGAGAACACAAGCTGAAGAATACCATCGTGATAGATGATTGTCACAATTTCACTATGATTGGAAATGGGAGTGCAGAGAACCTCAATGGTGGCTTACCACAGCCAACCAGTACAATCTACTGTGATAAACAGTCCAGTGCAGGATTTTTCTTTTCAAATTCAAGCAATGTTATCATCAAAAACCTGAAATTTAAATCTTGCAGTGGACAAAGTGATCATTATAACTGGTACAATGTCTCTGCTAGCTTATGTTTTGATTCAATTGAAAATTTATCTCTGGACCATGTTGTCGTAAGTGGTGCCAAGGGTCATGGTTTATATACTAAAGATATCTTTGGTTCTAACTATGTGGTGGAATCAGCATTTTTGAATAGCTCTAGGCATCAAAATTTTAGTCAAAGTGGAAATGCAAGATTCAATTTCAGTGCACAACAATTGCTAACATCTTCTTTAGTGCTGAATTCATCTTGGTTTATGCACAAAGAAACTTCACTTGAATACTTTAAGTTAATGGATGGTGGGTTAGTTATTGCCATATTTTGTCCCAACATTCATGTCACTCTGGTCAATATCACTGCTAAGAGAAATACCGGTTGGTTGGGTGGTAACATAGCTATCTTTCTTACGGTATTCAATACTGACAGCAGCAGTATAGTTGTCAGAAACTGCCATATCATGGATGGGTACGCTTTCAAGGGAGGTGGCCTGGCATTCTATGCAGAGCAGAATCATGTGCATAAGACAGATGACACGATTGAGAAACACTCATTTGATCGTAGCATTCTCATTATTCGTGATACAACTTTTTATAATAATTGTGCATTAAAGTCTAGTGGTGCTATGTATATTGCTGAGTACAGTCAGGACGCTACAAATCGCTTAAAGCACATTACTATCGCCAACTGTACCTTCATCAAAAATAAAGGCAGAGGATCTACTGTGGACATTTTACAGCATAGTCTACAGCCAATGACACTATTTTTGAACACTACACTTACGATGTGCAGCTTCAAACGAAATACTCTACTTAATGATTATGGCGCTATTCTTAAGATATACTCAGATAAAGTATCATTGATTAACAGTACCTTTACTGGAAACAATTCCACAGCCATATCACTAACCAGTGCATATCTCAACCTATACGGTGATATATTGTTTGAAAATAATTCTGCTAGGCTTGGAGGAGCAATGAAAATTAATGAGGCATCGCTGGTATTTGTATATGAAGGTACACATGTGCGCTTCATTAACAACAGAGCAGAGGAGAAAGGAGGTGCCATCTATGTGAAAACGTCTTGCACAGACTCGTCTGTATCTAATCTCGTTTGCTTTATTCAACCTGCCCCACCATATAACATGACCGTAATAAATGAATTTACAAAACTTATGATGCTCGAATTTGTCAACAATTCTGCGGTCTCTGGATATGTTTTATATGGTGGAGACTTTGATCAATGCACTACAACTCTGCCATACTATCTAAATAAAACAAGTATTAATAAAGGTTACCACTACTCTGTTGAAATTTTTAATGCCCTCTTTAACATGGAAAAACAACAAGGATTATCAGTAATATCCTCTGATCCTCGTAAAGTATGCTTTTGTAGTAAGTCACCATCCATAAAATCCTGTACCACAATGAAAATACCAATCCAAATATATCCCGGGCAAGAATTTACAGTATCAGTAGTCACAATAGGGCAAAATGGAAGCTCTGCTAAGGGAAGAGTAAATGCAAGCTTACTGAATGAAAACTTTGTGAGCCATAGGCTATTTAGAGTAAGCTATCCTGTTCTGACCGATGAATGTGTCAATTTGTCCTTCATTGTACAATCAAATAGAAGCCGTGCACAGCTAACCTTTGCTCCTGAAATCACTGGTACTTACTGTAAAATCAACACAGTGGACGTGATTGTACAAATTCTTCCATGTCCGCTTGGTTTTCAACTACCACATACTGCTCCCTATGTTTGCTCATGTGATCCATTTCTATCAAAATTCTTTACACTTAATTTACAAGCCATTTGTAGCATTGACAATCAGACAATCTCTGTTCCACAAAAAGCAATTTGGTTTGGCTGCTTCAACTCAGAACAACTAAATCATTCCTCGCTGAACTGTGACAGCCTGGTTGTGACACCAAATTGTGATCACTGTCGTAATGCACTATATAGCAGCAAAACTGTCGAGATACCACTAAAAAATCTTGATGAGCAGTGCTCTGAAGGTCACACCGGGATAATGTGTGGAACTTGCAAGCCACGATACAGTCGAGTCCTTGGTGACCTAATGAATTGTCAGAAAGGCTGTACTTATACAAATCTACCCATACTTTTAATTGCCTTTTTGGTGTCAATAATTCTTCTACTCGTTATCATCAGAGCTCTCAACATAACTGTCACTGAAGGAACTATCAATGGTATTCTGGTGTACACAACGGTCATGCAGACTCATCACAGCTACTTCTCTGAGAATCTGTCACGTTTTGGACAAGGCTGTTGGGTCTTTATCTCGTGGATAAACCTCACGTTAGGATTCAAAGCTTGCTTCTACAAAGGAATGAATGGCTACGAACAAATATGGATTCTCTTTGGACAAGCAATCGTCTCCTTTCTCTTTCTATTCATAATCATCTTGCTGGGTCGAAGGTTCATATTCTTCACGAGACTATTAGGGAGGAATATAGTCCAGGTTCTTGCTACACTTGTAGCCATGATATATTCCAACCTCCTTTTTGCTACCATTGTCACATTTCGGTCTGCTACCCTACATATATCTACAACTAGCGGCACTCAGTACTCCAAAACAGTTTGGTACTATGACGGAAGCATACCTTATCTGGGTCTTAAGCATGCTCCACTGTTTGTCATCGCAGTGATTTGCTCACTATTCATGCTCTACTTCATGAGTTCACTTCTTTTCATCCAATGTCTCCAAAAGAGATCTGAAATTCCTTGCCTACATTGGGTTGAGAGACTTAGGCCATTTTATGAAGCCTACACTGGACCATGTCGTAACTACTATCGTTTTTGGCCTGGATTTCTACTCTTAGTACGAACAGGATTGTTCATCATGAATTCCTTTGTACCATCACACATTGGTACATTCTTTCAAATAAAGATGCTTATCACGGCAGTAAGCTTTGTGCTTATCGTATCTCTGGCTTGGATTTCTCCACAAGGAGTCTACAAAAGGTGGCCTATTAACATCCTAGAGTTCTCGTTTTATCTGAATCTTTGCATCACTAGTGGATTCTTGGCCTTAAACTACAACAAACAAAAGAATGTGTCCGTTGTCTACACATCAGTCAGCATTGCAGCAATCACATTCTTTGGAATTCTGGTATATCATTGCTATAGTCAAGTCAAGAGTACAAAAGCATGGAAGATGCTTTCTACTTGGATATTAGTTCGAGCTAGATTTGTTTGCTATCGCACAAAGCAGCCAGATCATCATAGTGATGATTTTGAAGATGATGAATCTCATGAGAGAGATCAACTACTGCCCCAAGCACTACCATCTGTGATTAGATTTGACCACTTACGTATACGCGAACCACTAGTGGAAGCATAAAAAAAATGACTATCATAATTAACTGTTATACTGGGTGTCTTTTTTGAAAGTTAGACTATTTTATTAGCAAGAAGAAGTGTGATACAATAGACTTTATGACAGTTACTTATTCAGCTTTGTGTCAGAGTATACATTATTATTATTGTTATGTGGCAGCATGGCTGCAAACATCACTATGTCGATTAGCAAGCAAAACATTTTTAAGGTACACCACGCGTAGGTGGTAATAGCTACTAAGTAATCAATTACAGTTACAATCAAAACAGTAAAACATAAATCTTGCTAGGCAAGTACCTTGCTAGCTGTTTGGGAAACTGAAACATAATGTGTACAGATTATCAATAGTAAACTATGAGCACTTTAGATAATGGAAATTGCTGCAATAGATCACAGAATTGTGATGACATTGTGGAAACCAGAATGATATATGATACTATATCATAGTTTAGTAATCGGTGGAGACCTTCATAAATCCATACCTGTGTTGATAGCAGCTGAACTGTACTAGAGCACCACAGACCCTTTACCTCATTAATTATGATAATATTTTATTATTCTGTGTAAATACCACTGCAGCCAAACTGTGACTAGAGCATTACAGATACTTCACCTTATCTCTGTTAGAAAGCGAGGAAAAAAATCAAGGCAGGCACCAGGAATCGAACCCACGGCCTCCTACTTTTAGCTTCTGCTGCATATGAAAACATTTAGGCAGAACTTACTAATGAAAAGATAAACTGAAAATAATAATATTATTATAACACTTCTGAATCAGAAAACTGTACATCCATGATGTTAGGTCACATGATGTTCATGAGTGTATGCCAGTATATTAATAGCTCTACTATTCCAACACAAGCAGTTGCGGCATTAGGTCTTTAGGTATATCATACGTTAGCATAAACTACTATAGCTAGTTTGAGATTACTATACCCTTGAGATATACAGCTACTGTTTCGATACTCACCGTTTACATAAGCTTCATTGACATTGTTTTCTTGATAGAATAAGATAATATAGCTAGGCCACTCTGCAAAACTAGTATCTAAAGACAATCAAACCTCAGCTAGAGAGAAGAGATATGTCTGGAGCACTTCCATTGAGGCAAGTTCTAATGTTACTCTTCCTACTCTCTGCGATGGTTCAGAGTCAGCTGCATCAGAATTGTTACTACGTGACGACACATGGCTCCCAATGTCCCAACAACACTGCATACGCTGAGTGTCAGATCCTTGATTGGTACCGTGAAAACATTAACCACTGGATAAAGAAAGATACCACACTACTGTTTCAAAAAGGAGATCACTTTTTGGATGGTGTCCTTATGATAAAACATTCTAACAACTTGATCATATCTGGGGAAGGAAATATACCATCGAATACTAATAATCTTCCAGAATCTACAACCAAAATTAAATGTGCACCAAATAGTGGCCTACATTTTTCTCAGTCAGCTGGAGTTAATATGTCTAACCTACACTTTGAATCTTGTGGAAGGTTATTTCATTTTGGCAGAAAACAGCGCAGTGCTGCTTTGGCATTTCTTTCAGTGCAAGATGTGCACATAAATCAGATAATTGTTAACAACTCCAAAGGATATGGACTGTTCACCTTCAATATGAACGGCTTTTTACAAAATTCTGCATTCTTGTATGCCAAGATGCATCCAAAATCATCTGAGAGTGGGAATGCCAAAATATCATTCCAGGGTCATTTACATGAAACAAACTTACAGCTAATATCATCATGGTTTATGTATGGAGAAAATAACCAACCATCATTGAGAGAGGCAGCTGCTGGTGGATTAACTATGTTTATAAATGGCAGCTTACCTGTACGTGTCAACATTTTAAACGTCACTGCTCAAGGAAATTCCGGAACAAATGGAAATTTGGCTCTGTATATGATAGATTATCAAGGCAATGGTAGCAGTGTAGTCATTAACAACAGTCGTATTATGGATGGTAGAGGTAAAAAGGGCGGTGGAATACGATTTTGGTCCCATATTAATAGTAGCCACAAACCTGGAATGTCCTTCACTCTTGCCACCCACCCAATCCTTACAATAACTGACTCAGTTTTCCATAACAATTCTGTCACTTCAACTGGGGGTGCCTTGTACATAGCATTCTACAATACTGGTACTAGCCAAAACTACGATGGAATCTTGAGGCAAGTCATAATCAAGAACAGCAACTTCAAAGAAAATGGTGGCAATGGAGCAGCCTTGGAGATTATACAGCATAGTTTATCATATCATCGTGCTACACCACTCTTTCAAACAACAATTGAAAAATGTAGGTTTGAAGATAATTACGAACCACCCAGTGTCGATGGCCCAATTATTGATTTCATCAGAGTTGAAGTGTCGATATCTATGTCGACATTCGTCGGAAGCAATACAACAGTTATGACCTTGTGGGACACTATTTTGAATTTGTACGATCACATACTCTTTGCCAACAACTCTGGTGTGATAGGTGGAGCATTAAAGTTATGTGATGCATCTCTAATATTTAGCCACAATGGAACAGATATTGAGTTTATCGGTAACCGCGCACGTAAAGGTGGAGCCATTTACATACAACAGGCCTGTATGGATACCTCTCCTCTTTGTTTCTTTCAATCATCATTCCCCAAAAACACTCCTATACACGAGTTTACAAAACATATGAAGCTTACATTTGTAAACAATTCGGCCAATATAGCTGGTGATGCTATTTATGGGGGAGATTTTGATCGCTGTTCAACCATAGTACCCTTCAAGAGGACAAAATCTCAAGAGATTCAGAGTTACATCTTGTTTCCACACATCCTTAAAAAGGTCTTTGACATGCGAGAACAAAAGGGACCATCCTGGATCTCATCCAATCCACAACAGGTGTGCTTTTGCCAAGGTTCACAAACGAACAATAATCGTTCTTGCGAAACCGAAATGGAGTCGATAGAGGTTTATCCTGGGGAGCACTTTGCAGTATCAGTCATCACTGTGGGACAAATGTATGGTTCTACTTCGGGGATGATCAATGCTAGTTTGAAAGACGAACAAGCAAAAAGCCACACACTAATAAAGCCAAAATTCCCTGAAATGAATTCAAAATGCACGAACATGACCTTTGCCCTTCATTCAAACAGGGACAGTGCCACTATCAAATTAAGACCACTCACTTCTGAATTACTTACACGCTACAATATTACACCTGTGGAATTAAATGTAAAAATTATCCAGTGTCCACTAGGATTTGAGCTTACGAAATCACCTCCTTACACATGTGCGTGCAGCCTAGCACTAAGTAAATATCTTCATGATTATAACAAATTTGGATATTCCCCAGTGATTTGCAACATAACTAGCAGAGAGATCTCTGTGCCAGCTAGGAGACTGTGGTTTGGCTGTTATGATCAGCAATATCAAAATGACACTGCTAACTGTAGCAGCCTCATAGTCACACCAAACTGCAATTACTACTGTAATCAAGAAAATGACATAATCAATGTGTCTGTTTCCCACCTCGACAGCCAGTGTTCACTGAATCATACTGGAATAATGTGTGGAGCTTGCAAACCAGGGTATAGCCGAATTCTAGGAAACATTCTTGAGTGTAAAAAAGACTGCACCAATGCAAATTTAATCATTCTAATACCATTCTTTCTTGTATCGGGTATCATTCTCATAATCATCATTATGGGACTAAATTTGACGGTTACCGAAGGTACTCTCAATGGCCTGCTTGTGTACACAATGGTCATACAGACTCATCATAGTTACTTTGCTGAGCACAATTCATCAACGTTTGGGAAAATCTGCTGGGTTTTCATATCTTGGATTAATTTGACATTTGGAATCAGGGCTTGTTTCTACAAGGGCATGGATGCATACCAGTACACTTGGATTCTCTTTGCACATGCATTTTACTTAGTTTCACTCCTGGCGCTGATTGTATATTTGACTAAACGATTCATCTTCTTCACAAGACTCTTTGGAAGAAACATTGTCAAGGTTCTTGCTACAATCGTCTTTTTACTCTACTCCAATATTATATTTGCAATCTTCATTGCATTCCAGTATGCTACTTTGCATTACTCTACACCGAACACTACCTTACACTCTAAAATGGTTTGGTACATTGACGGAAATGTGCCTTACTTGGGTCGCAAACATGCTCCACTATATATTGTGGCATTATTCTGGTCAATGGCTATGTGCTTTTATCTAATCTCTCTATTGCTTATCCAGTGCCTTCAGAGGCAGCCCAATGTCTGGTGTCTTCGTTGGATTGTGAAACTCAAGCCATTTTATGATGCATACACTGGACCTTGTCGAGATAGCTATCGATTTTGGCCAGGATTTCTTCTCTTCATGAGGACAGGGCTATACATCCTGAACTCAACTATCCCAGCCTATAGTGTTGTGTTTTTCCAACTCAAGATGCTCATAACTGCTGCCATATGTGTCCTCATTATGTCTTTAGCTTGTATCTTCCCGCACGGAGTTTACAAACGGTGGCCATTGAATATCTTGGAATTTTCATTTCTTTTGAACCTCTGCATAACAAGTGGAATCCTAGGCTTAAGTTCACATTCACGACAAAGATTCTATGCTGTAAATACTTCCGTCAGTATCTCAGCATTTACATTTCTTGGGATACTTTTATATCATTTTTACCGGCGAACAAAAGATACAAAGCTGTGGAGAAAATTCACTACATGGTTATCAGTCCGATCACGAGTATCTCACATTGTTCAAAGAGCTGAACAATCGAATGAGGCCAGCGAGGCTTTAAACAGCAGCTCAGACACTGAGAGGGCTTTCCTGCTACCCCAGTCACTGCCATCTGTTGTGAGGTTTGATGAATGCCGTGAACCACTAGTTGAGGCATAAGCCTACAATATTATTATTACAGTATTTGCATGCAGGACTATTGATAGTGTTGCTAAAATTCTTCTTATACTTGTAGTTTATAGTATCGTGTATGTTTAAGTGTATGCATGGACATATTCATATTACCGTATCCTCCCGAAAATAAGCCCCCTCCCCTCTTTGACCCTCAAGTTCTTGCACAGGTATGTTTGCCTCGATTATAAGCCCCCCTCCCACCAAGTAGACTGCACACGTACGTATATACGTGCGTGCGAGCGCGTACGTATGTAACCCCGCCCTTAAATTGACTACGAGTACAAAGAGGAATCTTTTGTATGGTGGTAGCTTTTAGAAAAGCCGGTTTTGAAGTCACTCTGTTATGATGGCACTTCTAGCTTGGCAAAGACACTTATGAGCCGGTCAAGATGCTTTTGCTTTCCTCTGAAGACGTACACACACGGAACAACAAGTCCTTTCCCCACCGCCGATCGTCGTCTGTTGCTGTCTACTTAGCAGGTCATCTCGCTGCCACTCTTTTGAAGAAAAACTCTGGATATTTCCCGCAGTACGTGACCAACGATGGTGTCATCCTTCCACACGGTGACTGCAAATGGATCGTGATCGTTGTTGCTTTCACAGAGGGGGGCTTATATTCGAGGGAAAGTGCATATTCGAAAATAAGCCCCCTCCCCAGTCTAGGTCATGTCTACTGCTGAAAAAGGGGGGGCTTATTTTCGGGAGGATACGGTATATTCAAATCTGTAACTTATACAATGTCAAGTACATATGTACTGTCAGTGAGTGGAATCTACTAATTTCACCATTGCAATGCTTATGCAGAGCCAGTAATGCATGCTTAGATATTTTAATGCACTGGCTATAGTCTGCATAATATTATAATATTAGCTGCTGCATGGCAAGGGCTTATAGACTTTTAACTGAAACCAAACCTTTCATACCAGTATTGAGTAAATATCTGCATACATGAATAGCTACCATGTGGTGTCACCATTATCATACTACTTAATCATAAACCATGCAATTGCCTGGCGTATACACTGTGACAGTGACAAACACTACTGTTGCTGTTCTATAATATAGATCACATGACATTCATGAGTGTATGCCAGTATAATATTGTTAATATATAGCTTTACTCTTCTGATACATAGTCAAGCAGTTGTGGAATCAGGTCTTCAGGTACCATAATCGAGCATGGACTACCATAGCTAGCTTGAGATATACTATCCTTGAGATATGCAGTTACTGCTTTGATACACACCATTTACATAAACTGTTACAGTATTGATTTCTTTACAAGATATAGTGGCTAGGCCACTCTGCAAAGCTGTTGTCTAAAGATGCATCAACTATAGCTAGAGATAAGAGATATGTCTGGAGCACTCCCATTGAGGCAGGTTCTACATGCAGTTACTCTTCCTACTCTCTTGAATGAATAAACCAGATAGTGAAAATATCTTAAATTGTGGTACACTACTTTGTGTAGTGTTTAATCTCTAAGGTTAACATAATTCAGCCCCTGTGATGATAGAACCAAGAGTATCCACATATTTTGTTCAGAGTCAGTCGGAGCACACATCACATTACCATGCATAGCGAGGACTACAGATTAATATTGATTTAGGCTGCTGATCAATAGCAAATCTGCTCAGTTTTGTTTAGGCTTCTCCATCCCCCAAAAGTGTTCCCCTGTGAGCTCCAGCTGGTTTCCACTGGCTAGCATATTGCTATTAATAATATATTATAATAATCATTATTTTTCACCAGATCTAAACAGTGGTACATGCAGACTAGGACATATTATTTATTCCTTGTATGGGCACTTACCTGGGACACTAGTACTACGGTAATAATATTCTCTTCCCTACCACATTATTATTACCTTGTGTGCATGTGCAAGGGATGCAGCAATTATTGGTTCTGTTTGTGTGTTGTCTATACATACACTGTCAGGGTTTTTTCTCAAAGTCTATGGATCAGTGGATTAAGCCAATATTTTGCGTTTTGGGCCAAACTGTGAAAATATCAAACATTAATAGTAACAATGAAACTGTAGAGTAGTTCCATTAGCGATAAGGAGTGTGTTATAATAGACTTCATGACAGTTACTTATGTAGCTTGTGTGCCAGAGTATACATTTGTATGTGGTAGCTTTATTGCATGGCCACAAACATCACTATGTTGATTACTGAACAGAATGCTTTCAAGGTACACAGCGTAGGTGGTAATATCCACTAAGTAATCAGTCACAGTTACAGTGTAAACAGTAAAAACATCAAAGATTTTAATGTTAGGCAAGTGCACCTATTTGGAAAAGAAACTTAAATGTGCACAGATAGTCAACAGTAAACTATGAGCACTTTAGATAATGGAAACTTGCTGTAATAGATCATAGAATCATGATGTGGAAACCAGAGTGATATAATAATTATTATGATAGTTGAGTAATGGATGGAGGCTTTCATATTCATTTATGTCTGTGTTGATAGCAGAACACGTACCCGGCACAGACCTTCCATTCATATCATTGATAGCGGCTGAACTGTGCTAGAGCTCAGCATCACAGACCCTTCCATTCATATCTGTACTAGAGTACACCAGGTCCTTCATCTCATTCATATTCTGTGTTCAAACTATTAATTTTATTTTAAAAGGTGCACGTATGAAAACATTAGACAAAACTTAGTAGCAACTGAAAATGCATCTCTTGTGAATAAGATAATTATTGGTAAACCAATGAAAACAAATAATGTTCTAAAACATAAGACTCACATGATGTTCATGTCATTGAGTGTACATTACTATTAGTTGCTTTACTCTTCTGATACAAGCAGTTGCGGCATCAGGTTTTCAGGTACCATAATTGAGAATGGAATAATATATAGCTGGCTTGAGATATACTATAATACCTTTGAGATATACAATTTAATTTACTGTTTTGATGCTCACCATTTACATAAACTTCGTTGACATTGTTTTCTTGACAGAACAATATAGCTAGCTAGGCCACTCTGCAAAACTAGCTAGTGTCTAAAGATACATGAAACCATAGCTAGAGAGAAGAGATATGTCAGGAGCACTCCCATTGAGGCAAGTTCTACTGCTAGCGCTACTCCTTCTACTCTCTGTGATGGTTCAGAGTCAGCCACAACCGAATTGTTACTACGTGACGACACTTGGCTCCCAGTGTCCCAGCAGTTGCGCAGAGTGTCAGACACTTGATTGGTACTGCGAAAATGTAAGCCACTGGATAAAGAAAGATACCACACTGATATTTCAAAAAGGAATTCACTTATTAGATGGTGTCCTTATGATAAAAGACTCTAACAACTTGATCATGTTTGGGGAAGGAAACACATTAATGAGTGCTGATGGTCTTCCAGAGCCTACTGTCAAAATCAATTGTGCACCAAATAGTGGCCTACTTTTTTCTCAGTCAGCTGGAATTAACATGTCTAACCTACATTTTGAATCTTGTGGAGGGTTATTTCATTTTGGCAGAAAAAATGTGGAAATCAGTGCTGCTTTGGCATTTCTTTTAGTGCAAGACGTGCACATAAATCAGATAATCGTTAACAACTCCAAAGGATATGGACTGTTCACCTTTAATATAAACGGTAGCAACTTTATACAAAATTCTGCATTCTTATATACCAAAATGCATCCAAACACATTGGAGAGTGGGAATGCTAAAATATCATTCCAGCATCATTTAAATGAAACGCACTTGCAGCTAATATCATCGTGGTTTATGTATGGAGAAAATAACCAATCAGCATTGGTAGCTGGTGGATTGAATATGCTCATAAACAGTAGCATACCTGTACATGTCGGCATTTTCAACATCACTGCTCAAGGAAATTCAGGAACAAATGGAAATTTGGCTCTGTACCTGATGGACTATGCCATGGGCAGTGGTAGCAGTGTAGTAATTAACAACAGTCGCATTGTGGATGGTAGGGGTGAAAAGGGCGGAGGAATACGATTTTGGTCCCATGTAATTATTAGCCACAAGCCTGGAATATCCTTTACTCTTGGTACCCGTCCAGTTCTCACAATAATTGATTCAGTTTTCCATAACAATTCTGTTACTCAAACTGGGGGTGCCTTGTACATAGCATTCTACAATACTGGTACCAGCCAAAACTACGATGGAATCTTGAGGCAAGTCATGATCAAGAACAGCAACTTTACAGAAAATGGTGGCAATGGAGCAGCTTTAGAGATTATACAGCACAGCTTATCTCATCTTCGTTCTACCCCACTCTTTTATACATTAATTGAAAATTGCACGTTTGAGGATAACTACGAACCACCTAATGTCGATGGCCCAATTATTGATTTAATCAGAGTTGAAGTATCAATATCTATGTCGACATTCGTCGGAAGCAATACAACAGTTATGACCTTGCGGGACACTATTTTGAATTTGTACGATCACATACTCTTTGCCAACAACTCTGGTGTGATTGGTGGGGCATTGAAGTTATGCGATGCATCTCTAATATTTAGCCACAATGGAACAGATGTTGAGTTTATCGGTAACCGCGCACGTAAAGGTGGAGCCATTTACATACAACAGGCCTGTATGGATACCTCTCCTCTTTGTTTCTTTCAACCATCATTTCCCCAAGGCACTCCTATAACTGAGTTCGAAAACATGATTTTCAGGTTTGTAAACAACTCAGCCTATATAGCTGGTGACGCCATTTATGGGGGTGAACTTGATCGCTGTTCAACGATAGTACCATTTAAACAGAATGAATCTCAAGAGAATCAGAGTTATCTATTGTTCCCACACATCCTTGACAAGGTTTTTGACATGCAAGAACATGAGGGACCATCCTGGATCTCATCCAATCCACAACAGGTGTGCTTTTGCCAAGGTTCACAAACGAACAATAATCGTTCTTGTGAAACCGAAATGGAGTCAATTGAGGTTTATCCTGGGGAGCACTTTGCAGTATCAGTCATCACTGTGGGACAAATGTATGGTTCTACTTCGGGAATGATCAATGCTAGTTTGGAAGATGAACAAGCAAAAAGCCACACACTAATAAAGCCAAAATTCCCTGAAATGAGTTCAGAATGTACAAACATGACCTTTGCCCTTCATTCAAACAGGGACAGTGCCATTATCAAATTAAGGCCACTCACTTCTGAATTACTTACACGCTACAATATTACACCTGTGGAATTAAATGTAAAATTTTTGCAGTGTCCACTAGGATTTGAGCTTACGAAATCACCTCCTTACACATGTGCGTGCAGCCTAGCACTAAGTAAATATCTTCATGACTATAATAAATTAGGATACTCCCCAGTGATTTGCAACATAACTAGCAGAGAAATCTCCGTGCCAGCTGGGAGACTGTGGTTTGGCTGTTATGATCAGCAATATCAAAATAACACTGCTAACTGTAGCAGCCTCGTAGTCACACCAAACTGCAATTACTACTGTAATCAAGAAAATGACATAATCAATGTGTCTATTTCCCACCTCGACAGCCAGTGTTCACTGAATCATACTGGAATAATGTGTGGAGCTTGCAAACCAGGCTATAGCCGCATTCTAGGAAACATTCTGGAGTGTAAAAAAGACTGCACCAATGCAAATCTAATCATTTTAATACCATTCTTTCTTGTATCGGGCATCATTCTCATAATCATCATTATGGGATTAAATTTGACGGTTACTGAAGGTACTCTCAATGGCCTGCTTGTGTACACAATGATCATACAGACTCATCACAGCTACTTTGCTGAGCACAATTCATCAACTTTTGGGAAAATCTGCTGGGTTTTCATATCTTGGATTAATTTGACATTTGGAATCAGGGCTTGCTTCTACAAGGACATGGATGCATACCAGTACACTTGGATTCTCTTTGCACATGCATTTTACTTAGTTTCACTGCTGGCGCTGATTGTATATTTGACTAAACGATTCATCTTCTTCATAAGACTCTTTGGAAGAAATATTGTTAAGGTTCTTGCTACAATTGTCTTTTTACTCTACTCCAATATTGTATTTGCAATCTTCATTGCATTCCAGTATGCTACTTTGCATTACTCTGCACCAAACACAACCCTACACTCTAAAATGGTTTGGTACATTGATGGAAATGTGCCTTACTTGGGTCGCAAACATGCTCCACTGTATATTGTGTCATTATTCTGGTTAATGGCTGTGTGCTTTTATGTAATCTCTCTAATGCTTATCCAGTGCCTTCAGAGGCAGCCCAATGTCTGTTGTCTTCGTTGGATTGTGAAACTCAAGCCATTTTATGATGCATACACTGGACCTTGTCGAGATAGCTATCGATTTTGGCCAGGATTTCTTCTCTTCATGAGGACAGGGCTATACATCATGAACTCAACTATCCCAGCCTATAGTGTTGTGTTTTTCCAACTCAAGATGCTCATAACTGCTGCCTTTTGTGTCCTCATTATGTCTTTAGCTTGTATCTTCCCGCACGGAGTTTATAAACGATGGCCATTGAATATCTTGGAATTTTCATTTCTTCTGAACCTCTGCATAACAAGTGGAATCCTAGGCTTAAGTTCACATTCACGACAAAGATTCTATGCCGTAAATACTTCCGTCAGTATCTCAGCATTTACATTTCTTGGGATACTGGTATATCATTTTTACCGGCGAATAAAAGATACAAAGCTGTGGAGAAAATTCACTACATGGTTATCAGTCCGATCACGAATATCTCACATTAATATTGTTCAAAGAGCCGAACAATCGAATGAGGCCAGCGAGGCTTTAAACAGCAGCTCAGACACTGAGAGGGCTTTCCTGCTACCCCAGTCACTGCCATCTGTTGTGAGGTTTGATGAATGCCGTGAACCACTAGTTGAGGCGTAGGCCTAAAATATTATTATTACAATATTTGCATGCAGGACTCTTACTAAAATTCTTCTTACATTTGTAATTTTAATTATAGTATTGTGTATGTTTAAGTGTATGCATGGACATAATAATATTATTATTCATAATATTCAAATCTGTAACTTATACAATGTCATGAGTCAACTAACTATTCAAAATGTACACATGTACTGTCAGTGAGTAGAATCATGAAAAATACTTATTGCACCATTGCAATTCTTGTGCAGAGCCAGTAATGCATTTTAGATGTTTTGATGCACTGGCTATAGTCTGCATAATATAATAATACGCATTAATTGAATATTAGTTGCTGCATGGCAAGGGCTTATAGACTTTTAACTGAAACCAAACCTTTCATACTAGTATTGAGTAAACATCTGCATACATGAATAGCTACCATGTGGTGCCACTATTATCATACCACTTAATCATAAACCATGCAATTGCCTGGCGTATACCCTGTGACAAACACTACTGTTGTTGTTCTATAACATAGATCACATGACGTTCATGAGTGTATGCCAGTATAATATTGTTAATATATAGCTTTACTCTTCTGATACATAGTCAAGCAGTTGTGGAATCAGGTCTTCAGGTACCATAATTGACCATGGACTACCATAGCTAGCTTGAGATATACTATCCTTGAGATATGCAGTTACTGCTTTGATACACACCATTTACATAAACTGTTACAGTATTGATTTCTTTACAAGATATAGTGGCTAGGCCACTCTGCAAAGCTGTTGTCTAAGGATGCATCAACTATAGCTAGAGATAAGAGATATGTCTGGAGCACTCCCATTGAGGTAAGTTCTACAGTTACTCTTCCTACTCTCTTGAATGAATAAACCGGATAATGAAAATATCTTTAATTGTGGTACACTACTTTGTGTAGTGTTTCATCTCTAAGGTTAACATAACTCAGCCCCTGTGATGATGGAACCAAGAGTATCCACATTTTCTGTTCAGAGTCAGTCGGAGCACACATCACCTTACAATGCATAGCGTGGACTATAGATTAATACTGATTTAGATTGCTGATCAATAGCAAATCTGCTCAGTTTTGTTTAGGCTTCTCCATCCCCCCAAAAGTGTCCCCTGTCAACTCCAGCTGGTTTCCACTGGCTAGCATATTGCTGTTAATAATATATTATTATAATAATCATTGTTTTTCACCAGATCTAAGCAGTGGTACATGCAGGCTAGGACATATTATTCCTTGTATGGGCACTTACCTGGGACACTAGTACTATGGTAATAATATTCTCTTCCCTACCACATTATTATTACCTTGTGTGCATGTGCAAGGGATGCAGCAATTATTGGTTCTGTTTGTCTGTTATCTATACATACACTGTCAGGGTATTTTCTCAGAGTCTATGGATCAGTGGATTTAGCCAATAATTAATAATAATTTTGCGTTTTGGGCCAATCTGCGAAAATATCAAACATTAATAATTCAATGATTAGAAAAATTAATAGGAAGACTCATGTGTATGTATGTAAATATTGATGTTGTATATATAAAAATGTGACCTGCTGTGAAGAACAGCATGAAGATGAGGAATGTGATGAGAGAGATCAATTGCTGCCTCAATACTACCAGCTGTGATTAGTTTTGACCACCTACGCGACCACTAGTGGAAGCATAAACAAAGAATATGGCTATCATAATTAACAGCTATACTGGGTGTCTTTTTTGAAAGTGTAGACTAGTTCCATTAACAATAAAGAGTGTGTTGTAATAGACTTTATGACAGTTACTTATGCAGCTTGTGTACCAGAGTATACATTTATATGTAGTAGCTTTATTGCATGGCCACAAACATCACTATGTTGATTACTGAACACAAGGTACATAGCGTAGGTGGTAATATCTACTAAGTAATCAGTCACAGTTACAGTGTAAACAGTAAACATGATGTTATAATTAGGCAAGTGTACCTATTTGGAAAAGAAACTGAAAGATGTACAGATAATCAACAGTAAACTATGAGCACTTTAGATAATGGAATCTTGCAGTAATAGATCACAGAATCATGATGTGGAACCCAGAGTGATATATTATGATAGTTGAATAATGGATGGAGGCCTTCATAATTCATTTATGTCTGTGTTGATAGCAGATTAGGTAAAACTTTGTAACCAAAATATAAACTGAATGCATCTATTGTGAATCAGATAACTGTAGCTAAACAAATAATGTTCTAAAACATAGATCACATAATATTCATGAATGTATATTATTAATTGCTTTACTCTTCTGATACAAGCAGTTGCGGCCTCAGATTTTCAGGTACCATAATTGACCATGGACTACTATAGCTAGCTTGAGATATGCTATACCTTTGAGACATACAGTTACTGTTTTGATACTCACCATTTACATAAACTTCGTTGACATTGTTTTCTTGATAGAATAACACAATAGCTAGGCAACTCTGCAAAACTAGTGTCTAAAGATACATCAAACCATAGCTAGAGAGAAGAGATATGTCAGGAGCAATACCATTGAGGCAAGTTTTACTGCTAGTGCTATTCCTTCTACTCTCTGCGGTGGTTCAGAGTCAGCGACAACAGAATCGTTACTACGTGAGCTCCCAGTGTCCCAGCAATAACACAGAGTGTCGGACCCTTGATTGGTACTGTGAAAATGTAAGCCGCTGGATAAAGAAAGATACCACACTGCTGTTTCAAAAAGGAGTTCACTTATTAGATGGTGTCCTTATGATAAAAGACTCTAAAAACTTGATCATATCTGGGGAAGGAAATATAACATCAAATACCAATAATCTTCCAGAATCTACAACCATAATCAATTGTGCACCAAATAGTGGCGTACATTTTTTTCAGTCAGATGGAGTTAACATGTCTAACCTACACTTTGAATCTTGTGGAGCATTATTTCATTTTGGCAGAAAAAAGCATGTCCACACCAGTGCTGCTTTGGCATTTCTTTCAGTGCAAGACGTGCACATAAATCAGATAATTGTTAACAACTCCAAAGGATATGGACTGTTCACCTTCAATATGAACGGCTTTTTACAAAATTCTGCTTTCTTATATGCCAAAATGCATCCAAACTCATCTGGAAGTGGGAATGCCAAAATATCCTTCCAGGGTCATTTACAAACAAACTTACAACTAATATCGTCATGGTTTATGTACGGAGAAAATAGCCATCCATCATTAAGAGAAACAGCTGCTGGTGGATTAAATATATTTATAAATAGCAGCATACCTGTACATATCAACATTTTCAACGTCACTGCTCAAGGAAATTCAGGAACAAATGGAAATTTGGCTCTGTATATGATAAATTATCAAACCATAGGCAGTGGTAGCAGTATAGTCATTAATAACAGTTGTATTATGGGTGGTAGGGGTAAAAAGGGCGGAGGAATACGATTTTGGTCCCATATTAATATTAGCCACAAATCTGGAATGTCCTTCACTCTTGCCACCCACCCAATCCTCACAATAGTTGACTCAGTTTTCCATAACAATTCTGTCACTTCAACTGGGGGTGCTTTGTACATAGCATTCTACAATAGTGGTACCAGCCAAAACTACGATGGAATCTTGAGGCAAGTCACAATCAAGAATAGCAACTTCTTAGAAAATGGTGGCAATGGAGCAGCTTTGGAAATTATACAGCACAGCTTATCTCATCTTCGTTCTACACCACTCTTTTATACATTAATTGAAAATTGCACATTTGAGGATAACTACGAACCACCCAACGTCGATGGCCCAATTATAGACTTCATTAGAGTTGAAGTGTCAATATCTATGTCGACATTCGTCGGAAGCAATACAACAGTTATGACCTTGCGGAACACTATTTTGAATTTGTACAATCACATACTCTTTGCCAACAACTCTGGTGTGATAGGTGGGGCATTAAAATTATGTGATGCATCTCTAATATTTAGCCACAATGGAACAGATGTTGAGTTTATCGGTAACCGTGCACGTAAAGGTGGAGCCATTTACATACAACAGGCCTGTATGGATACCTCTCCTCTTTGTTTCTTTCAACCATCATTCCCCAAAAATACTCCTATAACTGAGTTCAGACCCCTTATGACATTTACGTTTGCGAATAACTCAGCCTATATAGCTGGTGACGCCATTTATGGGGGCGATCTCGATCGCTGTTCAACCATAGTACCATTTAAACAGAATGAATCTCAAGAGATTCAGAGTTATCTCTTGTTCCCACACATCCTTGACAAGGTTTTTGACATGAAAAAACAAGAGGGACCATCCTGGATCTCATCCAATCCACAACAGGTATGTTTTTGCCAAGGTTCACAGACGAATAATAATCGTTCATGTGCAACCGAAGTGGAGTCAATTGAGGTTTATCCTGGGGAGCACTTTGCAGTATCAGTCATCACTGTGGGACAAATGTATGGTTCTACTTCGGGAATGATCAATGCTAGTTTGGAAGACGAACAAGCAAAAAGCCACACACTGCTAAAACCGAAACTCCCTGAAATGAATTCAAAATGCACGAACATGACCTTTGCCCTTCATTCAAACAGGGACAGTGCCACTATCAAATTAAGACCACTCACTTCTGAATTACTTACACGCTACAATGTTACACCTGTGGAATTTAATGTGAAAATTCTCCAGTGTCCACTAGGATTTGAGCTTACAAAATCACCTCCTTACACATGTGCGTGCAGCCTAGCACTAAGTAAATATCTTCATGACTATAACAAATTTGGATACTCTCCAGTGATTTGCAACATAACTAGCAGAGAAATCTCCGTGCCAGCTGGGAGACTGTGGTTTGGCTGTTATGATCAGCAATATCAAAATGACACTGCTAACTGTAGCAGCCTCATAGTCACACCAAACTGTAATTACTATTGTAATCAAGAAAATGACATAATCAATGTGTCTATTTCCCACCTCGACAGCCAGTGTTCACTGAATCATACTGGAATAATGTGTGGAGCTTGCAAACCAGGCTTTAGCCGAATTCTAGGAAACGTTCTTGAGTGTAGAAAGGACTGCACCAATGCAAATTTAATCATTCTAATACCATTCTTTCTTGTATCAGGTATCATTCTCATAATCATCATTATGGGACTAAATTTGACGGTTACCGAAGGTACTCTCAATGGCCTGCTTGTGTACACAATGGTCATACAGACTCATCATAGCTACTTTGCTGAGAACAATTCATCAATTTTTGGGAAAATCTGCTGGGTTTTCATATCTTGGATTAATTTGACATTTGGAATCAGGGTTTGTTTCTACAAGGGCATGGATGCATACCAGTACACTTGGATTCTTTTTGCACATGCATTTTACTTAGTTTCGCTCCTGGCGCTGATTATATATTTGAGTAAACGATTCATCTTCTTTACAAGACTCTTTGGAAGAAACATTGTCAAGGTTCTTGCTACAATCGTCTTTTTACTCTACTCCAATATTATATTTGCAATCTTCATTGCATTCCAGTATGCTACTTTGCACTACTCTACACCAAACACAACCCTACACTCAAAAATGGTTTGGTACATTGACGGAAATGTGCCTTACTTGGGTCGCAAACATGCTCCACTGTATATCGTGGCACTATTCTGGTCAATGGCTGTATGCTTTTATCTAATCTCTCTAATGCTTATCCAGTGCCTTCAGAGGCATGCGCAGCCCAATGTCTGGTGTCTTCGTTGGATTGTGAAACTCAAGCCATTTTACGATGCATACACTGGACCTTGTCGAGATAGCTATCGATTTTGGCCAGGATTTCTTCTCTTCATGAGGACAGGGCTATACATCCTGAACTCAACTATCCCAGCCTATAGTGTTGTGTTTTTCCAACTCAAGATGCTCATAACTGCTGCCATATGTGTCCTCATTATGTCATTAGCTTGTATCTTCCCGCACGGAGTTTACAAACGGTGGCCATTGAATATCTTGGAATTTTCATTTCTTTTGAACCTCTGCATAACAAGTGGAATCCTAGGCTTAAGTTCACATTCACGACAAAGATTCTATGCTGTAAATACTTCCATCAGTATCTCAGCATTTACATTTCTTGGGATACTGGTATATCACTCTTACCGGCGAATAAAAGATACAAAGCTGTGGAGAAAATTCACTACGTGGTTATCAGTCCGATCACGAATATCTCACATTGTTCAAAGAGCCAAACAATCGAATGAGGCCAGTGAGGCTTTCAACAGCAGCTCAGGCACTGAGAGGGCTTTCCTGCTACCCCAGTCACTGCCATCTGTCGTGAGGTTTGATCAATGCCGTGAACCACTAGTTGAGGCGTAGGCCTACAATATTATTATTACAGTATAGCTACTATGGTATATTTGCATGCATGACTAGTGTTGCTAAAATTCTTCTTATATCTGTAGTTTGTAGTATTATGACATTGTGTGTGTTTACGTGTATGCATGGACATATTCACAATATTCAAATCTGCATTTTATGCATGTCAACTGACTATTCAAAATGTACACATATACTGAGTGAAATTATTCACCATTGCAATGCTCGTGCATGCAGAGCCAGTAATACATGCTTAGTTTTTACAAAATCAATGCACTGGCTTCTGTAGTGCAGTATCATACTATTACAGTTTGCATAATAATATGCATTAACTGAATATTAGCTGCTGCATGGCAAGGGCTTATAGACTTCTAACTGAAACCAAACCTTTCACATTGAGTAAACATCTGTATTATGATGATTGTAGTTATGCATACATAAATAGCTACCATGTGGTGCCACCATTATCGTACTACTTATCATAAACCATGCAATTGCCTGGCGTATGCACAGTGACAAACACTACTGTTGCATGACATAAAAGATGTTTACCTGGAGCATTAGTAAAGTGTGACACATTATCGTTATTGCCAACTGCTTTATGAAAATTCCCAAATGAACAACAAATGGATTTGGGGGGTATTCTTGCCAATTAAATTGTAGGCTTAGACTATACACAGATTGGCTTTATTATACACTGCAAGAAGAGATTAGTCATGTGTTTGATGATCATGGCAAATCTGTTCAAGAGATCTCATCTGAAGGTGTACATGCTCATTTTGTTCTTTTTATTCTTGTTCCCTCATGATGCTAGGAGCCAACAACAGATCCTTTTTGTGAAAGTCAGCGCTGATCATCCGTGTCCAAATAACAGGCAGATTGTTGAGTGTCAAACATTGGACTGGTATGCTAACAAGTCCAATTGTTCATTTATGTCAAACAAGCAAATGCTTTTCGAAGATGGCGTTCATTTATTACAGAAATTTATCACTGTTAGTGGGTGTATGAACTTCGTTATGACTGGGAATGGGACTGTATTACGAAGTAGCGATGGCTACTCCCGTCCGACTAGCACAATAAATTGTAGCAGAGAGACTAACAGTGGTCTGTTCTTTTCGTACGGAAGCAACATTCACATCCGTAATCTAGAACTCAGATCTTGTAGTGGACAGTACACCCTAGAATCATACTTCAATTTTGCAGGCTCCTTGGCTTTCAATGTAGTACAGGATATTACTTTGGATCAGATTCTTATCCGGAATGCCATGGGCTATGGTCTTCATACTACTGATTGTAGTGGTGCACTTCATGTGCTAGATTCAGCATTCTTGCATGCAAGAAAACACAAAAAGGTTAATGATAGTGCAAATGCAAAATTCTTCTTTGGTGAACTAATGACTAATATTTCTGTTACTACAACTCTGATCATCAAGTCCTCATGGTTTATGTATGGAGAAACAACAGGACTCTACAATGCAGCTGGAGGATTAAACGTGTTTATTCATCGCCCGAGGGTTCATGTTAGAATGACAAATATCACAGCCCAAGGAAATACGGGAGAAAATGGAGGGAACATAGCATTGTTCCTTGTAGTATTTACTTTGAATGTGAACAGCGGTGATATCGTTCTCAGTCACAGTCGAGTGATCGATGGAACAGCGGCAAAAGGAGGTGGACTGAGGTTCTGGTCAAAACAGAATCAAACAAGTGCATGGGACCACTGTGTTGAAAAATCTATTGACCAACAATTATTCATCATAAACGACACGCTTTTTCATAACAACACTGCAACAATAACTGGTGGTGCAATGTATGTGGCGTACTATCACATTAACAGTGAGGTACATAGTGGCATTGAGGGACAGGTTACTATTAGCCACTGCAAATTTACACACAACATTGCCAATGGAGCAGCTATGGAAATTGTACAGTACAGTTCATCATACCACCACATGACACATTGGTTTCAAACATCACTCGAAATGTGCTCCTTTGAATATAATTTCACACCATTGAACAATGATGGACCAGTCCTGGATTTTATCTCCATTGATGTGACAATGTCTCACTGTATGATCATAGGAAGCAATACCACTGCTATAGCTCTAAGGAATACGTACCTTAATCTGCTTGGGGATATACGCTTTGAAAACAACTCTGCAAGGGTTGGAGGAGCACTGAAAGTTTGTGAAGCATCGCTCCTTTTTGTCCACAATGGTACACATGTCAGGTTTCTAAACAATAAAGCTCAAAAAGGAGGTGCAGTATATGTGCAACAGTCATGTACGGACACATGGCCCCTCTGTTTTATTCAGGTAGCTGTATCCAAGGATATTCCAGTAGTGGAGTTCATCAAGTGGATGCAAGTTGAATTCATTAACAACTCAGCTTCAATTGCAGGAGATGGATTGTATGGTGGTGACTTGGATATGTGTTCCACTATTGTACCTTATAAAATGAACAATACTCAACAGCGCAGCAACTATTTGTATTCAAAAACCATTTTCTTGGGTGGAATATTCAAACATTATCAACAGAATGGGCCATCTTGGATCTCATCAAATCCTCGAGGAGTGTGCTTTTGCAATGAATCACATAATAATATGACATTGTACGATCTCACTTCCAGCACATGTTCCAATACAAAGTATATCAAAAGCTATCCTGGAGAAACATTCACAATATCAGTTATTCCCGTTGGACAGATGAATGGTGCCACAATAGGAACAATTGACACTATCCTGGATGAGGAGAGTGAAAGTCACTACTTAAACGTAAGTAGATTAAACAGTCGACAGCACTCACATGCCACGTGTGTCCAATTATCCATCACTCTGAACTCCGATAGAAACAGTGCCCTAATTGACTTCAAACCAGTTACAGTAGAAATCGCTACAAAATTTGAAACTGAAACAGTCAACTTAACCGTTCAACTTCTTCGTTGCCCCCTGGGTTTTCAGCTGAGCACTGCTCCACCATACAACTGTATTTGCAGTCCACTACTTTCAGAACCATCCATGTATGATCCACAGGTCACTTGTGATATAACTTCACAGACTATTTCCTTCCAACAGAAACAGCTCTGGTTTGGCTGCCTTGATGATGATGAACGGCAATTTCACAACGCATCCTCAACTTGTACCGATACTGTAGTTGCCACTTGCGATTTGTACTGCCGCAGTGCAGAGAATGCTAGCAACACGACTGTTACGATATCAGTTGCAGATATTGATAGCCAATGCCTACCCGGTCACACGGGGATAGCGTGTGGAGCCTGTAAGCCTGAATACAGCCGAATTCTAGGAGGAACAACCAAGTGTCGAAGAAAGTGTACCAATAAGAAATTTCCACTTATTCTAATCATCTTCATTGCTTCTGGGTTTGTAATCGTCATGGTTATTATTGCGCTGAACCTGACAATCACTGAGGGAACACTCAATGGTCTCCTTGTGTACACAAACGTTATCCAGACTTACTTTGTGGAGCCAGAATTTTCTGGATTTGGTAAAATCTGTTGGATTTTCATTTCATGGATCAATTTATCACTAGGAATAAGAACATGCTTCTACAGAGGAATGGATGCTTATCAACAAATTTGGATACTTTTTGCACAGGTTTTCTACTACCTTTTCATTTTCATTTTGATAATCTTCCTTAGTCGAAAATTCATGGTCATTACAAGGCTCTTTGGAAGAAATATCATCAAAGTTCTTGCTACTCTTGTTTTCTTGCTCTATTCCAACCTTCAATTCGTAACTCTCAATACATTCCGGTATGAAATTTTATCAATAGATACATCTAATGGCACTAACTATACTAAATTGGTCTGGTATTTTGATGGAAATGTGCCCTACTTTGGATTTAAACACGCTATGCTCTTCATTGTCGCTGTGATCTGCACAATAGCAATGCTCATTTTTGTCTTCTCGTTATTTCTCATCCAATGCCTTCAGAAACAGTCTCACCTGTGGTTTCTCCGATGGGTCGACAGATGGAGACCATTCTATGAAGCTTGCAATGGACCCTGTCATGACAACTATCGATTTTGGCCAGGATTTCTTCTTTTCATGAGAAGTGGTCTTTATATCGTAAATTCTCTGATACCATCCTATATCGATGCAATGCTTCGGATAAAGATGCTCATCACCACTGCTGTCTTTATCATCATCATGAGCCTCTCTTGCATTTTTCCAAAAGGTGTCTACAAAAGATGGCCACTGAATATCTTAGAATTCTCATTCTATCTGAATCTTTGCATCACAAGTGCCATCCTGAGCTTAAGTTATGATAGTCACCTGAATAAAGCTGCTGTCTATACCTCTGTCAGTATCTCGGCCCTAACCTTTTTTGGCATATTGGTATATCACCTTCATAGCCAAATAAAGGGGACTACAATTTACAAAAGGATTGCAACTAGCTTAAGATATTGGCATTCTCGACCCTATTGTTGTACAAGGAGGTTCAAAGGTGATGATGACGAAAGAGATCCACTATTATCACAGCAACCAATGCCATCAGTTGACAAGTTTAATCAATCCTGTGAACCACTGGTGGATGAATAAGGGATAGTCATGCACTATAACATGGTTGCTATCATGATTATACTGACAATATGTGATTGAAAAGGTATATTATAGCAAGCCATAATAAATAATATAGCTAGTAGTTATAGTTTAATAATTACCGTGATTATTAAATTTTGGATAAATGACTACTTGCTTTGAATGTACGCATAAGTCCTCAGGATTTACCAGAAACAGACTGACATAATAATATTATCTACATGCACTACTTGCTCTCGTATGTACAATCATGAATCAAATTAAAACCCCCAGTCCACAACACCTTATACGCATGCGCATGTTGGAGGGGATTGCGTGGGTGTATGCGCACGTAATGCATGCCTTTGTGATGAGTACACATGCTTGGTTCCTTGTTTGGAGATATTACATGCATGCGTGACCGTTGATGTCGATAGAAGACCCCCTCTACTAGATATATCTATGGTGAGTGAATATTATGAATTTGTCGCTGACTGAAAGACTCCTTCTGAAGTTCATGCGTTGTGATAAACTTTATTAGCTAATACTATGTCGCTGCCCCACCTATACTTCTTTACATTCGTCCTGGCCACTGTTGTGCTGGCTACAACAGCATCTCGGCGTGGAGTTGCCCCGCCCTTGCAAGCCACCATGAACTCCCGGGTGAGCCGCTCTCTTCAATTCTCAGACGGCAAGAATCAAACCTGTGAGTGTCCACCAGTGTTCAGTAATGGGGCTCTCAACTGTGATCCCTTCTCCTGTGAGTGGACTCTCCAGAATGGGTACTGGCTTGGACTTTCACCGGAATTCAACGATACCTTGGTGGTGGCCCTCTGTCCAACCGACTATTGCTACACCAACAATACTGCTAGTGATTTGCGTATTCCCGCAATAAATGCTATCTCTAATGCTGATGCGTTCATATGTGGACGTCTCAATAGGACTGGTGTGCTGTGTGGGGAGTGTATTGAGGGGTATGCCCCTGCAATCAATTCAGATACAAACGAGTGTGTGAGCTGTTCCCCGAGTGAGGAGAGAATAAACTTCCTCTACTACATCTTGGTTGTGTATCTACCACTCCTTTTGCTGTTCCTTTTCATCATCATTTTCAACATTCGTCTCACGAGTGGTCCTGCGAATGCATTCATTTTGTATGCTCAAGTCGTGTCCACCACATTTGATCTCAACGCTGATGGTCAGATTCCCTTAAACACCATCTATCCTTATGTTGACCGCTTGCTTAGGGTCTATCGCATTCCTTATAACATCTTCAATCTCAATTTCATCTCAAATGTCCTCCCTCCGTTCTGCCTTAGTCATAGGCTAAACTCACTTGATGTCATTGCCCTGAATTACATTGTGACCATTTTCCCGCTGATGATGATATTACTAGTTGTACTGGCCTACAAGTGTCCGTGCTTTCGTAGGATAAAGTTCAAAAGTTGCGGGCAGTTTCTCCACAGGCGAGGGTGGCGATTGCAACTGGCTAATTCCCTCGTACATGCGTTCGCAGCATTCATCCTACTCTCCTACACTCGCTTCTGCCTCATATCAGCATTTCTCGTAGGCCTTCAGCCCCTATGGAACGAACAAGGGGAGTACGTCGGACACCAGAGGCTCTATTTTGCCGGCCAGTTCACGAGCTATGATACTACCTACACTTTACGCTATGGACTACCAGCGTACCTGGTATTTGCAACTTTCATAGCCATACCGCCAATTCTTTTGCTAGGCTTTCCCATAAGATGGCTAGAAAAATTGATACTAAAAGTGAAGTGGTTGAGAGATATCTATCCATTCGACAAGGTCAATATTCTCCTGGACACATTTCAAGGATGCTTTAAGAATAACCGGAGGTTTTTTGCTGGGTTATACTTCCTATTCCGACTTGCACTGTACGCTACGTACATGTTGACTGATACTTGGCTGCTGCAGTACACCATACAACAAATCCTAGTCACTCTATATATCGTACTGATAGCCATTCTTTGGCCTTACAAGCGCAACTTCATCAACTATGTCGACATTGCGATTTTTGCCAACATGGGAATCTTAAACATCCTTAGCCTCTATCTCATCGATTTCAACCAAATAACACCCAATCTTCCACTTCCCGTCGAAGTCTTTGTCCTCCAGTACATCCTGATCTTTGCTCCTCTCGTGTACATGATAGCCTACATCGTATGGTATTTGACCAAGCCCTATCATCGGAGCATACAGCTGAAGGCAAAGCGCACCTATAGGTGGTTGAAAAGCAGACAACTACTACGCATACGCAAGATATCAGAAACTGAAACAGCCACCGGTATAATTGGTGATCATGATCCTCTAAGTGAAGCAGATTCCAATTTGGATGGTATTCTTGAGAGGGCAACAGAACGTAACACGTACAAGCAGAACCCTGCTGTGGACTACAGTGTGATTGTGGCGCCACCCAATGGTCACTCGGTGCAGGGATCAAGCCGGGGGGTCATCCCGGGAACAGGCTCCACTACTGTGGCATTGGAAGATAACGAAGACTCATTTGGAACACCTTACCACAAAATAAATGGAGAACCTTGACCAGTGTACAATAAAAATTTTTGGTGTCGATGCAATGAAAATTGTAGGATTTGGTATAATATATAGCTATTGCCTGATCTGCTACTATAGAAGTATTAATAATTATTGCAGATTAGCATCAATGCCAAGTCTGTATAATAGGCCTTAACTTGCTTATGCTTGCATTGGTCATGAGATTTTGTTCAAACCACTGATCCGCTACTAGGGATATTATATAATACTAATTAGCATTGTCCCACTGCAAGCCACAATGAACACTTGATTCAAAGGGTGAAACCCAATCACCAAAATTAGGCAGTATATACAAAGTAACACGAACACACACTTATGCAAAGAACACCATTGTGTCATATAACTGGAATAATAATATTGCCATAATCTCTCTAGTGTCTGTGTCTGGGGTTGCCCGCTCAAAAGCCGAATGGAAAGTCAGCTGCTTCACCCATCTCTGCGACCTCTTGACCTCCTTGGTTATAACTGATCCTATAGCGTAATCGAATCTTTGTCTGAAAGAGTGTGTGTATTAGTATGCGGGGTGAGATGAGAGAGAGAGAGAGAGGGAGAGGGAGGGGGAGAAAGAAGAGAGAAAGAGGGAGAGAGAGAGAGGGAAAGGGAGAGGGAGAGGGAGAGAGAGCAAGATACCTTTGAAGGATTAGCTAGCAGCATAACTTGTGAGATTGAAGCTGGTGGTTGTATTGGGTTGTAGGCTGCCATCTCCACTTTTGTTGGTGGCTGAAGTTTCACTCGCATCGTCTGAAGGAAAACAAAATTAATGGCTTTAGCTGCAGAAAATACACACCCCTAATGAAGGTTAGAGGAGTGAAGGAAAACAAGCTATATTTTTAATGGCATTAAGCCTAAGGGCAGCACTTCGTGACTTCTGCTGTGGAAATACATGACATTGTACACTCCAGGGTTCTCCCTAAGAAGATTAATGGGGTGCAGCACCACTCTAGTGGTCCTACATCTCTTTGATGTGGTCATTTTGATCTTTCACGGGCTTAAAGAGCTGGGGAGCCCCAGGCCCTATAACTTAATTAAGGAGCATACACAATTATAAATACCTTTGGGACAGCTGCTTGAAACTGGACGTTTGTGACTGGAGTTGGACTTGTGCTGACAATAGACACTATTATCACACCCACACCAGTGGCTGGAGAGTTCTAAAAAGTATGATAGAACATGACATAAACACGAATAGTAAATAATTATTAGGTATACATGTAATAATATGTGAGATGGGTGCAGATGGTGATAATATACGTACCTTGGCAAAATGGAAGCTAACAGCCACACCGTTCTTATTCATCACTTGCATTGGAGGGAGAGTACCTACATGTATAACAGCAGGGACATGCATGAAATAAGATAAAAATTTAGTGCATTGGACAATCATGATATTGTACATGCTAGCCTCGAACCCAGGCTCACTTTCCCCTCCCCCCGAAAGTGAGCCTGGGTTCGAAGATATGCATATTATACATGCATACATGTACATGTACCTGGCTGGATGCTGTCAAGTGATATAGTCAAATCATTTAAAACTGCCAATGGATCGGCACTCGGCTGTGTGGGCTGTTGGAGTCCCATTCCCATAGCAGGCTGTTGTAGTGGCTGTCCCATTCCCATTCCAATCCCACCTGGCTGCTGCAATCCCATTCCCATACCAGTTTGCTGCGGTTGCTGTTGCAGTCCCATCCCCCCTACACCTGGCTGTAGCCCCCCAATTCCAGTTCCAAACTTGGCACCCAGAAGAGGAGAACCCTGTTGATTAGCCGACGACAATGGCGGTGTGCTAGCTGTAAGCGATGGAGACCCCAATCCAAAGACATCTAGACCGAATCCCTGCAGCGCTGAACCAGGGGAGGAAGCTACGTTTGGCTGCTGCTGTTGCTGAGGGATCTTGGGGGAGACCCCTGCCGTTACTGAAGGAGAACCAGTGGAAGATTGTAGGTTAGGAAAGGCAGCAGCGAAGGGGGAGGACTGGGAGGGGGGAACGATGGAAGAGGGAGGTGGGGGGAGAAGAGGGAACCCCCCTCCTCCTCCTCCTGTGGTCTGTTGTTGCTGTGGCTTGGGCTGCTGAGGAGGAGCAGGCTGCTGGACTGTGGACGTCAGGAGGGAGAAATCCAGCGGCATCTGAATAAATAATTACATTTTTACACAATGTCATAAACATACGTACAATATTTGTGTGCATGTACACTTGCTCTAAAACTAAACTCACCGAGTTTTGAGCAGAGCTAGCAACAGGAGGCAAATCTGAGAAAGAGAGAATAAAATTGCATTGTTAGTAAAGATAGGTGGAAAAAGAGAGAGAGAGGGATAGAGAGAGAACCACATAACCAGATCCTAGCACACACATCATGTACATGTATGCAGGGAGAAAAAAAATATGATTTCCTTACTCAAGCTTTCAAAATCATCAAGCAGTGATCCCAGATTAGTTCCACTTCCGCTGGCGAGGTTCCCCCCACCAACTGCACCCACACCCCCAACACTGCTGGAGGGCGGCCCCAGGTCCAAATCCAACAAATCAATCAAGACATCGTCCTGTTTAGATGCTGCTGTGGCCCCCTCACCAATATTACCAGCGGCCCCCGAAGATGACGCAACTGTTGAGCCTGAACCCCCTGTGGCTGTGCTAGTAGTAGCAGAACTAGGAGTCCCATTTGTTGTTGTTGTGGATGATGACGCTGCTGTTGTGCTAGGTGGTGGTTCGCCAAAGATGGACTTGTATCGGTCCATTACCCTGATGACTGTCTCGTTGGTCTGAAGGATCTCGGCCATTCCTTCCTCGTCCTGCTTCAGCTCACTGGCCATACGGAACAGGGTGGGCCGCATCTTCTCAATGGAATTATAAAGCTCCTGCATGTATGGATGGAATTGTATTACAAACCATAATAATGTTATTATCTTTAATATGATTGTGTAGATTTTGAACAAAAATGTTCTATGATTCTCTTAGCTTAATTAATCCTCAGGCACACTAAGATCTATATTCTGCATGTTTGTACATACATGTACAGTTGTATGCATCAATTGATTTACATGTACATATATATATATGCATGGATTCCCGCCATGTGCCAGCAGTATATGTATTCTCTAAGTACACCACAGAAATTTTGAGGGGGGGGGGGGAATCAGGGGTGGGAAATTTTCGTGCTCCCCACTCTGTACTCACATCAATCAGTAGTCTCTCCTGCTCCCCTGCCTCTGGCTTGTAGTGTGACAGTAGCTCGCTGAGCAGCTTGACGTTGTTCTGGACCAGCTCCAGCTCGTCAAGCCTCTTCTGTAGCTTCTGCATTCTCTTGTCGTCCCTTCTCACCATCTCCCTGATCAGGCGGTTGGCTGCTCGAAGGTCATCGGGGTTCTTACTAGCCAGTAGCTTCTGAAGCATCTGTGAGTGCACATACATGTACATATACATGAATATAACCTAGTAGCAATTTACTTTTCTGATAATAAGCAATATTTGCCCAGTAAGGGTATCAAATCGTGAAATTTGGCACAGATATAGGTGAATATGGAAAATGGTTCTGTAAATACTTTAAAATTTCACTTCAAAGCATTTGATGATTATATAATGTTGCATAACTCAAGTGCTACTTACATACATAGTGACCCTTTACCACATACAATGAAGCTACTAGGGATGTGGCAATCGTTTCATAACATAAGCTGCATACAGATCTAGATATTGGACTGCTAATGATAATATTATTATCATGACACTTCTGTGTATCCATAACAGTACTTTAACCATGCAATAACACTTGCAAATACATGTAAAGTGCAAGTCTTCTCAGTGCTTGCAATTTGCAAACTTGCGTACTACATGTGTATAATGTGGTATGGGATCAACCAATGCTGATTCATGCTTTGGCCTGATCTGCCTAAAATGCTATTCAGGATTCAGTCAAGACGGAGCAAACGCCTAGTGCCGAAACTCAAAGGGGGACGGGGAGGCAACACCAAATCATAAGGGAAGGGAAAATCAAACGGTGCAACTATATATACATGTGTATACATTGTATGAGATATTACATGTACTTGTGTGAGGTAGTGTACCTTTGACTGTTTGGGTTCCTCTAGGAGTCTGACTTTTGGCTTGGTCTGAGCTGGTTCCAGCGTCTTGTCAGGACCAACTGACTCATCAAAAACAAGACCTGCCATAATACACATGTACATACATGTGATCATAACACACTGTAGGTTTATGCCAATACCATGAGTGTAACATGTAAATATAACTCACGATTATACCTCACAAAGAATATATAAATTTATGTATTTTACAATTTCCAGGATACTACAGTACAAATGTACATGTATATGTAACGTTCTCACTCAGTTAATCCTTTACCTTCTCTCTTTAGCATCTCGTAGGCGTCCTGGATCTTTGGCTCATGAGGCAGACCCAACTTCCAGCTGTAGAGGAGGTCTTTGATCTTCTTCTGAACAGCAGTGGGGGTGCGCTCTCCAAGATACTACAGTTCAGGAGACATGGTACAGCAGGTGTTAATACCAATTGGCAGTTCTTCAGGAGGGGGAATCAGACATGCTCAAATATTTTTGGACTATTAAATTTTCTTTAGAAATTCACCAGGGGGGAGGGGGAAGGAGGGGATCACCATGCTCCCATCCTCTAAATGACTTATCTTTATGTAAGAGATTTTATAAAAGTACAGTTACATGTATGATATGGTTGGCTCACCTTGGGGGATATCGATCGGATCATTTCGTTGAGAAATCGGAACTTGCCCAGCTCCTGGTGGAACCTCTTGCCACAGTTCTTCACACAAGCTTCCAGCAACTGCACAACAGACACACACACACGTACACAACATGTACATATACAGTACAGTGTTCCATACAGAGACCTGGGATCCCCAACTCTAACTCAGTCATCCCCCGTCAAGCGTTGCTGACACTCTACTACATACATATACACTGTACATGTACATGTACTTTGTAAATTACTCTCCTATTGGAATGTTTGTCAGGAGTAGTTATGGAGTACAATTACATGTACATGTACATGTACATGTATCACTGAAATGGCATACTGTGATGACATTCACTACATATCTTTGTGTACGAATTCCTATAGTGAACGCAATATTCATCTAACTATACGTACATGTACATGTATAATGTATCTAATTATGGATGGACACACCCCCAAACAATTTAGAACCCAGTTATGAACATATCAAATAGGATGATGACCCATTGTACACACATGTAGCTGCACAAATTATAGGAGAGAGATAGAAAGCACACTCCTACATCAGGAGGAAGTTAGTTTGCTAATTTGGCCCAATGGCATGTACACACTTCCTGTTTAACTTTCAAGTGCACCAACAATACACATACAGTGTACATTGTACATTAATCTGGTAGAGGATCAATATGTGTACATGTACATGTGTATGCATGTCGATTATTGAATGGTGTGTACATACAATACGAGGCTGTAGAGTAACTGTTATGGGGTCACTGACCGTAAGGGCAAGGAGACCAACTTTCTCGTTCGTACTCTGTATCTTGGGAACAATGATCCAGAGAGCAACCTGTGGGCTGCGTGTGTGTGTGTATCAAAGATGAAGGAAGGGAGGGAAGGAGGGAGAGAGTACACGTATGCTTAAGTTAAAATAACAATGTAAATCAGAATAGTTTCATGTTTGAATGGATAAGCACATCTACACATACAAAATTGTAGAACAGGAGTTACTTACCCCTCTGCCTCTCCGTTGACCTTATCACAGAAGGCCATGATGAACTCCCAGTCCTCATAGCGATTCTTGGGGTTGGTGGCCTTCTCTGTGTGACACAATCAAATTATAGAGGACTGGAATTATCAACAATTAGCTACAAATTATGTCAAATGTCAATATCAAAGCATACATGGCATAGGATACTGATACGAATTTTCTTCGAATGCTCGTGGTACAGTGTAGCCACAAGATTTAAAACTTCCCTCTCATCAGTATTAATGACACTTTCACAAAAATGAGGTTGCTTTCTTACCAAGCAATGACTCCAGTGAGTCGTCCATCTTCGACAGTTTCAGCAGGTTTCAGCTAGCTACGTACGTAGGGGGGCTGTACCTTGCTAGTCATGTGACTGAGGTGTGCATTAAATAGAACTCGCTCTGCTGAATGAAGCGCTGCTAGCTTTCTCTATTATGGAGCACGGAAAAAGGCAAGGAGCTGGTGGAAAAGGGAGATCGAGTCCAAGAAGTCAAGCTAAACGGTATCATGATTATCAACTCTTGTATTCAATATCATAATAATTTTGCAGTTGTATATAAAATGTGCTCATGTACATGTGTATAAATGTATGTACATGTATATGTCATGTACTATTCTCATTAGAAGTCTAGGCATACACAATACTTGCATACATACACCTCTCAGGGCTGCAGCGATGGGGGGAGGTGGAGGACAATACTCTAGATCACCTCGCACTGGGCAAGGCCCCGCCTCAGCCGGCCAGTACCAACCCCCTCCACCAGGGGGTCCTGGCGGCGTGCCCCCTGGATTACCTGGTATGCCTCCCGGTCCCCCAGGTCCTGGACAAATTCCACCAGGGGGGATGCTACCTCCGGCTAAAGGCACTGGATTGCTAGGAGTTGCCCCTGGACACGTTGGTCTTCTTGGTCCCCCACCGATTCCCCCCGGAGGTCCTGTGGGTCCCCCTTCTCAGGGGGGAATGATGCACCCCAATGCCCCCTCGGCCCAGCCCCCTCCTCCTCCCCACATGATGCAGGGTCCCCAGTCTCATGGCTCATCGTACGTTGTGGAGTTGACTGATTTATCGGGATCACTGTCGCTGGAGGAGATGACGGAGAGGATTAGGAGTCGTGGGTTTCCACAGTCATGTGACTTTGTCCTTCAATTGCTAGACAGGTATATCAGTTACGATGCAATGTATTGTGTATAATACACGTACATGTATGCATTCAATATGGATTATCTTTTAGCTTTGCAATTTGTATACCTGAAGACGTACATGTACATTGTAGACTGTACATTACATTGTATGCATGATGATGGCAGTTACTGGGTATTAACAGCAATTTGGTCCAACAAATAGTTTAATGGTTATTTTGACATACTTGTACCTATCTCACATGCAGAAATTGTACACACGCTCACATGCACATGCATGCAATCTGTGCATATGCATGTACGTGTACGTGTACATGATTGTGCGTATGCACACTTGCACTCATACATGTAGCCTCCCCCCTCACACTCACACACACGCACACGCTCACACACTCACATACAGCTACTTTGTGAGTGTGATGGAGGGAGTGACATCTCTCTCGACTGCGCTGGCTCGTGGCAACATCATTGCTCTCACCAACGTCTTTGTCCTTCGTCAGTCCCCCCACCAACTCTCCCTGGTCCCCTCAAGCTCCGAGAGTTCAGGGGGAGGGGGTGGGCCCCCCTCTCTGGCCCCCGTGGAAGAGGCGCAGCTCCTCCTGAGCATACAGAGCCACATGGAGGGGATACCCAGACTGGAGATGAGGTACTGTCTGCTCGATGCTGTCTTTGGTGGACCAGCACTTGAGGTATATACATGCATGTATGTACAGATACTAAATTTAGCAAAATTAGTTATTTGCCCAATTTCCACTAAAAATTGTACACACAAATATTAATTTAAAAATCTAAAGTAGTACCGCTAAATGCACTAAAATTTGTACCTGCAAATAATCGTATGTGTGGCCCTAAGGTATTCATGATTTGTATATGTATGAAAGCGCTATTTACAAATGCACTGTCCATGCATGTACTGTACTGTTGTACATTACTGCAATAGTGGTGTGCTACAATGAAACGTGTACAGTTGTGATGAAATTGATGTAATACGGTTGCATCTGTATCTTAAAGATCTTGCATAAGCCAGTCTATACTCCCATACTGGGATGAATTAACTACTATAGCCTGTGTCCTTAATTCCCCACAGGCTGGTCATGGACTGGAGCTGTTGAACAAGGTGATATCTTTTGCCATCAGCATTGAGAATGGATCACACCTTGCCTGCATGGCAATCTGGTTACAGGTACGTGTTGCATACATGTACATTTGTACTTAAAAATATTCTCTCTCTCCCTTCCTCCCTCCGTATACTCTTTCTCTTACATGTATCTTCTCTCTCCCTCTCTCTCTCTCCCTCCCTCTCTCCCTCCCTTCCTCCCCACTCTCTCTTTCTTGTCCTCTCTCTCTCTCTGTCCCAGGCTCACCCGAGTGAGTCGCTCCTCATAGCCAAGTCCGTCTATCATGACTTCTGTGTTCTTCTTCCTGATGCTATGGATCCTCTCCTCCAGCTCCCGGCCATCTCTCCTCACATGGCCTTCCAAATGACCAAAGCCTTCACTACTCTTCACCCCTTCCACACTGGTATGTACAATACCCAGCTAATAATACCGTACTTAAAATTAAAACGTGTGCTTTTCTGGTAAAGGTCATTAATTGCTCCATGTGTACATGTTATAAGAATAATTATTGGTAAAATTAATGTTAATTTCAATGGATCATGCATTGTATTTGATTAACATGGTTGGTACAGTATAATGTACATATTTTACACATGTAATTTGTACAGTTGGTGTAATTATATTAATATCTTTTCGAATGTTCTCATGCACTCATAGTAATCCACTTCATACAATGCATATGACATTGTATGATGTATACATCTCGAGCCACTGTGATGAAATAAAAACTCCATCCTGTGAGCTCCCCCTATAGTACTTACATCAGTAACTGTTCTATTGTACCCATCACAATCATACATGTACATTTACATTATGTGTGCTGTCGTATCATTATTGCATAATTACATGTATGCCACAACTTCCTGTGTACATGTACATGACATTGTACAGTAATGATAGTTTGAGCTAAGCCTAGGATTGAAGCTCTCATATTCAGTATTAAAAGCAGCCACTAGAGCACTACAGACCCTTCCACGTGACTCATCTGTGTGATGATGGCTGATAGCAGCCAAACTGTACAAGAGTTCCACAGCCATTCATTCCTGTACATGTATAAACCCCTTACACATCTTTCGTAACTTTCTTGCAGTTGGTGAAGAGGTAGCCCAAGTTGACATGGATCACTTACACCCTCCATTGAAGATGCTTCAGATTGTCTCCCACTGGGTGGAAGCTTATCCCAACTTTCTCTTTCCCCCTCCACTCTTGGACCAACATGTAATACCCAAACTTCCTCTACTCAATTCAGCCAATTCCAACTATCAGAGTCTAGATTTCTATTCCTCTATCTCGCCCTTGGTGGGACTGATCCAGTGGTGTGTCATTAGCCCCCTAACGACAGGGCTCAACCTCTACGGCCAGCAAAAACCTCGCAAGGGGGACCCAAGATCTCCATCTCTAAAATCCCCTGGGATCATCACTGACCCCTTTAATTATCACCCAGAAGAAGTAGTGGCGAGTAAATCGTCACACCCAAAAGACTTCACGACATTAATGGCTGATCTTCATGCTAATCTCTTATCTCTTCTTCTCTCTGGCCTCTACCAGCCTCCCATACAGCTGATGGGAAAGCGCGGCCACATACTCACTGGAAATGATGTGAGAGATATTGTATCAGCTCTGCTGGGATTTAAAGAGAAGCTCTCGTCGTCAAGTGAACAGTCTCGGACTGTGCTGTCATCGCTGGGGTCTTTGATGGACGAGAGCGTTGAGAGATTAGCACAGTTCTTGCAGATTTTGCTCTCCACTCGTCTGTTGTCCATCAAGCAAGGTACATAATATACATGTACGTAATAATGTGTACATGTACATGTATAAAAAATTATTATGTACATGTACATAAGTGAATAAAAAGGAAACTTAAAGCACAATTACGATTTTCTCAAAAATCAACAGTTACTATTAAAGGACCATTTCTGTTTATTATCTCAATATCCAACTTGCATGCTCTCTACAAAATTTAATCATTGTGAGTATACTTGTACCAGAGTAGCTATTACCACAAACATAGAGTAAATCCACTACACATGGAGTACATTGCTGAAGCTACATACTACAAACTACTACTTTTGTATTAAATTACAATGTAGTTGTGAGTGTACTTGTAGCAGACCAGTGTAGCTTTAGCTGTGAACACAGAGGCATACTGCAGCTGTTGTACTGTTACTGCTGCAGTATGCCTCCGTGTTTACAGCTAAAGCTACATGCACTGGTAATTATTACATGCTACATACATACTACATGTACATGTATAAACCCAAACAGTCCCTTTTCTCACAGTTGGTCAAATAATAATAATTATTATTATTATGCCTAAAGTTTCCTTTTTACTCCTTTTTACTTGATGCATTCACGTACTATATACATGTATGTATGCCCGTAAATCCACAATCATGGTCAAGTGCACAGTCCGAGTTTCTTTATTAATAAGTGTGGACTGCATTTTTGGGTGTAAAATGGATTATCATACTGATTTTTATCCACTTGTACATGTACACACACGTTCATTTCTGCATAATTATGCCCGCACACAGATGACGAGCTTGTGTCACTGACCTCTGGCTTACCCAAGAACAGACTGCTACAAGTAGTCGTATCCGGTAACACTAGACCAACTAAGAAATAATAGAGTACTATTATTATAGGTATAATATATTATTATCAATTTTCGTATGCACAATCATAACAGTGAGTACATCTTCTTTTTCACATTACTACAAATTCAATGTATTCAAGGCTCTATGCTGTTATTAAGCACTGCATGACATTGTATTCACTATGGTTGCCGGAATAAAAATAACAATTCCACATGTTTTACATGTATCATAATAAAATTTAATAGGAGTGGTACATACCAGAGTGGCTAGGTAATATTATATTATTGATTGCTTGATGACGAGCTTAACTCCCTTTACTAATCGTTTTCCCACGCATGCATGAATTCACTGTTGTACAGTGTACACTACACCCAACTAGCTATAGCTACTTTGAAGTCAACATCTTTTTAAAGTTGTTACATAATACATCATAACATCCTGGATGTGATGATGATGAGCTTAAATTAACTCCCTTTACTGATCGTTTTCCCACCCATGATGTATAAGCATGAATTCACTCGGGTTGTATACTACACCCAACGATATAGCTACATGTACTTTGAAATCAATAATTATCATTTTTAAAGTTGTTGCATAATACAATGTCATAACATCCGGTAGTACTATAATACATGACTGGACATAATTATGATGATGAGTTTAACTCCCTCTATATTATACTGATCGCTTTCCCACCCACGATGTATAAGCATGAATTCACTCGGGTTGTATACTACACCCAACTACAACTATAGCTATATACTTTGAAATTAATATCTTTTTTAAAGTTGTTGCGTAATACAATGCAACATAACATCCTGTACGTGACCAGACATAATAATTATTAAACTGTCAGTGACAGGATGTAGCTATAAAGCTGTAGCCACAAGCAAGAATTTACTCCAGTACAACACCCTAACGGCACTCTGCAGTCTAGCCCATGCAGCTGCAGGCTATATACAACTATTCAACTTTCAAGTCAAGTCAAGTCATTTCATGTACTGCAAATTCAATCAAAAGCTTTAATTATTGCAATTGCCCCAAGTTCCAACAATTAAGGTATGATAACAAAATTAATTATTATAATATTATATAGAAGAGCAGTGCTTGTAGACAAAATATTTTAATTATTATTATGGGTGGCAGTGCATGCTTGTATATAATATAAATAATAATAATAATGGGAATAACTGGCTTTTAAATTATTGCTCTAATAATGTATGGAAATCTATATTCTTTTAGGTTCAAAATCATAATTATCGAGAATTTCATAGATCTCCTTGTGCAGCTACTCATCGTACCCTGGCCACATGATGATGTGGTATGCTTCACTGATACTTGCCTTGCTTAGCATCCAAGTCATCTGTGGTGGTAGTGTTCTACATCACATTACACCTTCATCAAATCTTGACTGCCCCATCGATGAATATTGCCTCAACTTTTCCACTTTTGCTGCAAATGCAAACAATCACACTGACTCCAAAGATACAGCACTCGTACTCGAATTTTTGGTTGGAAATCACATTCTTGACTCGGACTTTTCCATATCGAACATCACTTTTCTCAGATTGTCAACAAATTCCTCAAATATTTCCACCATTACATGCAGTCGCAAAGCTCTTAATATGAGATTTGCTGACATTGCAGAAATAGAGATCCAAAATTTGAATTTTGTTGACTGTGGTATTATGTTACAATCTGTGAGGCAATTTGTTTTGGAGGATTCCAGCTTTCATGCTACAAAATTCAATGGTTATGGCTCCTCAGCACTTCAGCTGAATCAGATTTATGCGGCTACCATCTTCAGCAGCTCATTCACCTTCAATAGTCATGACATTAAAGTAGGTACAATTATTGATTCAGGTTTTCAGAGTAGCAGGGGTGGCGGAGCTTTGGCTGTTATCGAAAGCAATCTTGAAATCTCCCAGAGCCAATTTATTGGCAACACTGCCGGGCTGGGTGGAGCAATACTCGTAGAGAGAAATAGTAATGTTGCTATCAATGACTCGCTATTTGATAACAATAGTGCTGGGTCTTGCAACGGCTTCAACTGTTACGGTGGAGCTCTGCATATTGATAGAGGTAGTACAGTCACAGCTTATAATAACACCTTTTTAAACAATACATCTGAGTTTCATGGAGGAGCCATTGCAGTCTTCCAATCGACTTATGTAGACATTCATAATGTGTTTTACTACAATCGAGCATATTATCGTAGAGGAGGTGTAGTATATGAATTCATCAGTGGCATGGCAAGCCACTGTAGTAGCAATGGAATAGGTGGCAATGGAGCAGCCATATTTGCTCAAAATAACTCCCAAATAATGCTAGTAAACAGCCGCTTTAGTGACAATTATGCAGAAAATAATGGTGGAGTAATATCAGCTTTTTTCAACTGCACCATTACAGCACATAACAGTTCTTTCAAAAACAACTATGCATTCATAGAGGCTGGTGTCATATATGCTATTACAAGCTGCTACATTAGTTTAAACAGGTGCTCCTTTATTGGAAATAGGGCAGCATATGGAGGCGTCATGTATGCAGAAGAGGACAGTAGAGTTACGGTAGATAGCTGTAATTTTGACAGTAACTTGGCTACTCAAGATGTAGGAGCGCTTATAGTTATACAAAGTAACATCACTCTTGCTAAGAGCTCCTTTACCAATAATACTGCGTATAATGATGTAGGAGTGCTATATGCAACACTGTTTGATATTGTCATCAATGATAGCTCTTTTCAGGACAATAAAGCTGGCTCAGCTGGTGGTATCATGTACATTTATTCTTTTGGTAGGCTTGCAATCACTAACAGTTCTTTTCTCAATAATAAAGCTGACTTTGATGGAGGGGTTGCTTTAGTTGACGACTTCAGCCATGTTAGTTTTGAAAATTGTACATTTTTCAATAACACAGCATTTGAAGGAGGAGTAATATTCATACGTAACGTATATTTTGAAGACTTTGGTAGTACATACATTGGCAATAGGGCGTCCATAGATGGAGGTGTCATAGCACTGAGTAAGGGTCATGTCAAGATAAGATCGAGCACTTTCATCAATAACACAGCAAAAATTAATGGTGGAGTACTTCACACTCCTATTCACCGTTTCGTGCATACTATACTATTCGAAGAGAATACCTTTGATGGTAACAAGGCCGAGAGAGGAGGGGTTATTGCTCTATTTAACCAGGACAATATAGAACTAATACGAAACACTTTCAGTTTCAACAAAGCACTAGATGGTGGAGTTGTATATTTACACACTGGAAATATCATCACTATTGAGGGTGGAAATTTCTCTAACAACTCGGCTAGTAATGGAGGGGTAATTCATTTGGTAGAGCAAAACTCTTTGACGATCAGGAATAGCATGCTAAATTTCAATTCAGCTACAAACAGTGGTGGTGTGCTTTACTCATTACTGCATAACGAAATTTATTTTAATGGCAGTAGCTGTTTTTCTATTGGGAATCAAGCTCACAGCGGCGGAGTGATACATGCAAATGGTAGCAGCGTGACCCTAATAAGTCAAACTCTTGTAATGGAAAATAATAGAGCAGCGGATGCTGGAGGAGCTGTATACTTATCTAATACCAATCTCACATTCTCTAATGCAGGAGATAATACCATTGTCAAGAACACTGCTAAAACCGGTGGAGCATTATTTGCCGTCAAAAGCAGTGTAAGTGTTCAAAGCAATAGTCTACTGATAGCAAATAATACGGCAATGGGAAATGGAGGTGGCATGTGGTTCTCTCAAAGCCAGCTTACTCTCTTTGGTGGCATCAACGAGCTAGCTGAAAATGAAGCAGTAATTAATGGTGGAGGTGTGTATGCTAGTCAAAGCCGTGTGATCACAATAACCAATAGTTTCACCCAAATGTCCTCCAATACGGCGATTCTTGCTGGAGGTGGTATGTACCTCACATCGAGTGCCTTGGAGATAGAACAGAACACTTTGTCCATTACTGAGAATAGGGCTGTCAAAGGAGCAGGGGGAGGACTCCATGCGTCCAATTCTTCCATCACGATCGAAGGAGTACTTCACTGTGCTAACAACCAAGCAAAGAATGGAGGAGGATTCAGCTTGGAGAAATACGCTAGACTCTACGGAAAGTCAGCCAAGAATGATAGCATCGCTTTCTTCTCAAATGCAGCTAGTGATCACGGTGGAGCACTATACATCAATGATGAGACCAACCCAGATATGTGTGCAGTAGATCCTCTACAAAGGCGATCGTCAGGGATGGAATATTGCTTTCTAAATAGTTATTCCCCGTTCTTTAACACTTCTGGTAACTCTGCAGGAATGTCAGGCTCCACTCTATTTGGAGGACTACTAGACAGATGCATAATAAAGCCTCAATTCTACAAGACTGCTATTTCTGGACTCGATGCCTTTCAAAAACTTAGTAATGTGGAGTCAGATACGATTAGTTCTCACCCAGTTCGGATGTGCTTCTGTCGAGATTTTCAACCGGACTGTGATTATCAACCAGAACCTATTCAGGTTCAAAGACAGAAAGCATTTTCAGTGCAGCTCATTGCATACGATCAAGTCAATCACACAACCAAAGCCACAGTTGAATCTTCTCTGATGTCATTGGCTGGTGGACTTGGGGAAGGTCAAGGTACTCAGCAAATTATTGACGGAGAGTGTACCAAGCTAGAGTTTACTCTGTTCTCCCCACTGGACTCTGAAGAGCTCACGCTCTCTTTGAAAAGCCCATGCCCTAATGTAACGGGTGTCTCAAAAAGAAGCGTTAGAATTGAAGTCATATGCAAGTGTCCAATTGGATTCCAACTTTCTAATAGTGCCAATGAAACGGCTTGTGTGTGCACTTGTGATGATATACTACAGCCGTATACCAGGAGCGAATGCAATGCATCGAAACAATCCATAATAAGAAGGGACGAATTTTGGATCACCTTTATCAATCAAACCAACGCAAGTGGCTACCAGATCTACCCTTACTGCCCCTTTGATTACTGTCGTCCACCTTCAGACCAGGTCAGTGTCAACTTAAACGTCCCTCACGGTTCCGATGCCCAGTGTGCAGCGCACCGCTCAGGTACTCTCTGTGACAGTTGTGAACCTGGATACAGTATATCTCTTGGTAGTTCACATTGCCTACAGTGTCCATCCCACTGGCCTTGGCTAGTAGCTACGATTGCTGTAGTGTTCATCCTATCAGGTATGGCGTTAGTAGCCTTTCTGCTGGTTCTCAATCTAACCGTTGCTATAGGAACTCTCAATGCTATAATCTTCTATGCTAACGTGATAGCTGCGAGCAGGAGTGCACTGTTTCCATTAAAGCCGAGCTTTGCCTCTATATTCATCTCATTTCTAAACTTTGACCTTGGATTTGACATGTGCTTCTTTGACGGAATGGACACGTATGTTAAGACATGGCTCCAATTGGCCTTTCCAGCATACATTATCATACTTGTAGCTCTAATTATCAAGCTCAGTTATCACTATACCTTGTTTGGATGTCTCATTGGAAAGAAAGACCCAGTGGCAACCCTAGCTACACTAATCTTACTCTCCTATACCAAGCTCCTACAGACTATAATCACTTCTTTCTCATCGGCTACTCTATCTTATCCAGATGGCTCAAGGAATGTCATTTGGCTTCCCGATGCTACCATTGGATACTTCACTACCAAGCATGCTGTGCTGTTTTGCACAGCCATTCTTATTCTCTTACTTGGACTTGTCTACACCTTCTTGCTTTTCACATGGCAGTGGATGTTTCGCCTTCCGGGTAAACATGTCAAGTGGTTAAAAAATCCAAAATTGAATGCGTTTTTGGAGGTCTACCTTGTTCCATATACTCCAAAGCATAGATACTGGACAGGCTTGCTACTGTTGGTTCGAGTGATCCTCTATCTCGTTTCAGCGTTCAATCCTTCCGGGGACCCCAGGATAACTCTTTTGTCTACAGCCTTCATCACGAGTGCCCTATTCTTTTACATTGCCATGCATGGTGTCCGGATGTACAAAAACTGGTACATCAATGCTTTGGAGACGCTCACATACTTTAACGTCATTGCAGTATCTGTAATTACCCTATACTCACTTGGGAGTAGCGAAATCAACCAGAGAGCAGTTACTAATGTGTCTGTTGCAGTAACTTTTGCTCAGCTGTTGGCAGTCATTATCTATCACTGCTTTAAAAACACAATGCTTTCAAACATTTGGAAGACTAAAATCTACCAAAAACTATCAAAAAAATTTCAAGGAATAGTTGACACTAACATCAATCAGATTAATGATCATGAGGTACTACCTATACACCAGCGACGCCAAATCAACACCATCGACCACAACTCCCCATCAATCCACTCAGAACCAGCTGCTAAGCCAACCCAGTCCATTATAGAGCCACCAAGCCCTCGCTCAGTCTCAGCAGCACCACAAACGTCAATGGAAAAAGTAATAGAAGTTCAGGAGCAGGAAACAGCACCATGTCAACGGCCAATAGATCCTGCTACTGGAGATAATGAGTATTCTATCGATCACATAGAAATCCAATGAGGACCAATAATTATTACTAAAGTCTGGATAATTCCACCATGGTTGAAGAAATGTAGCTAGTGCTAGTAATATTATTATAACCTTTGCACCCTAGTATACTAATTAAAATTGATTATTATTCATACCCCAGGCCACTTTGTGCATTGATCAAACACTGCATTCTTAAATTATCTATCAGCAGGAAAAAGTTAACACAACCATATGATATTAGCTAATTATTATATATAAATTCAGCAACATTTAATGTACAAATCAATTATAAATCAAAAAGGGGGGATAAAGGTGTTTGCTGCATGAATGGATACAATGAGTTTGCAGTTCTAAAACAAACAAACTGAGCAGAGGGTGTTGATAACGATGGCAAAATGTGTGTCATTTATTTTTCAAACATAAGTTCACTAAATTAACACAGATTGAGAGAGAGGGGGGAGGGGGGCTGCTACCCCCTGACGGCTATATTATTATAATTTAGCCATCATCAGCTCTGTAAAGTCTAAGGCCACTTGCAAGGCTAAGACCAAATACAAATCAGCTGACGTATTCTCTAAAAAGTTACTTAAACACACAGTCAGTACCTACTCTCTCTCTGTTTCTCTAGCTTGCTACAGCTGTATACACACAGTGGGTTGTGCTCACTGATGTATAGACACAGTTTATGACTTTTACTGTAGCACAAGTTCTAGTCGTTTGGTTATTTGATGTATATTTCCTCTGCAGTATTGTATGTCACACCCATGGGGTCCAGCCCTCGTAGAGCTGGCACAAGTTGTCGAGACTGGTCGCATCGTCTATCACAAATTTCACCTGCACAATAATAACCAAGGGAGGGAAAAATGACACAATGTCATAAATATTACCCATTTAGGTGGCTTGTCTTCCATGAACATGCATAGCTCAAGATTAAGAAGAAATCTCTAAGTTCTTGTAGTCTCAATACATGAGCCAGGGTTACCGTACAGTAACGTGCCTCATGTAATGTAAATCATACACATGCAAAAAAATTCAAGTAGCTCACTTGTTCCGAAACTGTCAGTCGATAGTTGGAGTCGGGATCCCTGCCGTCCAGTTTGGCCTTCACCCTCCTCCACACTCCAACCGCATAAGAGTTTTGCTCTTGCAAGGCTAAAATTAATCATGAATCAATTGCAATATCAGCAATAAGAGAGTTTGGATTATTATGCACCTTTTCCTGTCCTTTTGTCCCTCACTATTCCTTGACTTGAGCGATAGACTGTATATAAATGCAATGAAATAGATTACAGAGAGAGAGAGAGAGAGAGAGAGAGAGAGAGAGAGAGAGAGAGAGAGAGAGAGAGAGAGAGAGAGAGAGAGAGAGAGAGAGCGAGAGCAGATAACTCACTTTTGGTTTGTTGTTGCTGTTGCTGCTGCTGTGATGGATCTCCTGCAGCCCCTCCTCCTCCCACCTCATTGCCCTGAGCCTGGCTTGCCACACTCACCATAGACACACTCTTCGGGATCACTACAGTAAGAATGCAATTTGATATGATGCATACGGTGTGCATAAATATGCCACACACAGGGCATGCATCTTTAACAAATTAAACTCACTGGACTCGATCATTGGCGGTGGATTCCACCTGAGGCTGCCACAAGGCTGTCCTTGAAACAGTTGGTCGGTGAAGGATAATAGCTGGCCCAACAAGCTATATGAAATGAAAATGAACATTGTATGTAGCTGACAATTCTTTATGAAAGATACAATTATTAGACATCAATCTGGCAATGTATATCAGATGCTACAGCTTGGATGGATGTACTATATAACGCACCATTCAGCGAGCACTCTGAGATTCTCAGCAGCATTCCTCATCTGAGCGAACTCCTCCACTCTAGCTCTGCTGGTCCACGTTGGCTTGGCAGCCAGTGACATGTCGGAAGCTACAGTGTACAGGAATAATAATTATGCATAGTATAATAATAACAACGGACTGAGTATTCAGTGTATGAATTTTGCAGTAGGTATGGCTCAGTGGTATTACGCTAAGCTCTAACTCATTCATCTCTTTTACAATACACGTACTATTTATTTTTAAATCTAGTGTTAGAACTGGCACAAAAACATACTCTGAGTCATGTATAGTTATAGTCATAGTTTTGATACATCACACATACCAATGAGTTCCTGGGTGGACTGGATGAAAGAGCGTACTTCATCGCCAAATCTGTTTTGCAGGTTGATGAAGGCTCGTGGGCCAGGCTGAACCTGTCCCGGAGGGGGAGGCTCCTCAAGCTGAAACAGAAAATTTACACAAATTTACTAAATATTGATACAGGAAGATTGATTGCTTATAGCCTGCATGATGAAAGATAATGTTCTGTACTATGGGGAAAGAGTAGACACTTGACTATCCGATTCTAATAAATTAACTGTGACCCCTTATTAATTAAACATAGTTATTTTGCTTGACTTACCCTGGCAAGAGCAGTGAGGTGTGGCCATATCTCCAGCATGAGTTTCCTGTGTGCTCTGTTCAATCCCCTCAGCTTCTCCAGCTCTGAGAGCACACTCTCCTTGTGCTTGGCCAGCTTCGTATTGTCCGCCCTCTTCTCGTTCAAGATCCTAGACTTCTTCATGGTCAGTTCCTCGAGCTTGGAGTGCATCCAGTCGAGAGTGAGGGGTCCACCGTCTTCAGGAAACTCGATGTAGGGGAGGATGTCAGAGACGTGGGAGAGCTGCTCGGCACAGAGTTGGAGCTTCACCGTGGCATCAGCACACCTACAGAAAAAGCCAACCATATATCACTTGAATAAAAATGATTGTACATCACATTATGAGATAATAATATCATGTACAATGCATGATGTACATTTCTATTTGCAGTTACTCCCGACCATACTAGCCACCACTGTGATCAAGAGGCAACTACATGAAAGTACTGATGTACAATAATATAGTGACAGGGAACACACATGTACTGTATCTATACTACTAAGCAACCTGTCATGAATTTGTAATTCAGGTTTTTCACCTTTGAATGATGGTAATGGTCTCCTTGTCCTCGTTGGTCTGCTGTGGCACTCTGGTGTGGGAGGACTCCAGGTGAATCACTGCCTCACAGTAGTCGTAGATTTTATTATACATGTCCTCTTCCTCCTAAAAATACATTTATTTATAAAACTAATTTCAATCTCTCTCTCCCTTTCTTTCCCTCCCTCCTTATCACTCCCTCTTTCTTTCTCTCTCTCTTCTCCCCCCCCCCCCCTCACTTTCTCCACTTCATACACATTACCTGAAGGATCTGTTTTCTTCTCTTCATACATCTTTCAAATTCATCAACAATTGAGTTGAGTGCTGGGTTGGCTCCGGCTGCCCACTGGAGACGCTGGGAGATGCGAAACTGTTGACTGTTGATCTTGTCCTGGACAGAGGTCAACTGTGCACTCATCTGCTCAGTTGCCAACACCTATAATAATATGCGATAATTAATAATAACCAAGAAATCAGACAATTCTAGTACTATGTTGTTATTTGTATACGTAGTCGCATCACTGCTTTCTCTACTGAACTGTAGCCTCATCCCCAGGCCCATTCCCATTATTACAATACTATGGGACCTAAGTTTCACTGCTTTACAGTACAACACGTGGAGCCAGCTGAGTTATAAAATGCAAGTAAAGTAACTGTAATAATATATTAATGTGCCCTTGCCGTATCACTATAATTATGTGATGTTATCACCTTTTTGATTGTGGTGAGGATGACAGATCTCTGTGTCCCGACCCAGGGGTAGGGAGAGTCTGGTAGAATCAGCTTCTCTTCATGAAGCCACTGCATGCAAATTCAAACACAAGGGAATGTTAAAAATGGTACTATTAATGCTACTGTAATTATTATTGTATGATGTACCTGAAAGCGAGCAGTGACTCCTCTCATCCTCTGCAGACTCAGTTTGGTGTTTTCAATGTTTGTCATCAAGCGCCTGTATGTATACAAATAATTTCAGGCCAAAAAATATTATAAGCTGCTGGAAATAATTCTTAACAAAGATGATATTACTCAACCATATTATGCTAATTCACTATGTGACTACATTATTAAACTCCTACGCCAGTCCTATTTTTAACCACATAATAATGTATTATTTCAACTAGCTACCTGACTTTGTCCCCCTCTCTCCAAGCCACGTCATGCTGTGAGAACAGCGTCCTGGCATGCTGAATAACAGGCATGGGCAGTGCCGTCTGACAGTGGTCATTGGCCAGCTTGCACACATCCTCGATGGAGAGCTGCTTGTTGGGCAGCTTGATTTCCAGATTCTGGGTGGTAGCTGAGACCAGGAGGCAAGCTAGGGCATAGGAGGGCTGACCGAGGACATGGCAGATTAGTGTTTCAGCGATGTAGCGTCGTATGGGCAGGCCGAGGTGGGAGTCAGTGGGGATGTGGATGGAGGGGTGCTTGTGACCGGGTGTACCAGGAGGCGTTGGTGTACTAGCAGACTGCTCTGGACCTAAAAATTTGTACACTGATGTTAATAGCTATTACTAACTAGAGTTTCAAATTCTCAATGGCAAATATCATGAAATTTGGGGGTGTTTCAATTGATTATTTCCTTGTACTCCTAAATTAGGGGGTGGGCGGGGATCAAACGCTACATGCATCTTAGCTGTAACAATTAGCTACATGTAGGTCCCAGGCTCCATAATCTTTTCATTGCATGAAGAGAAAAAAAGACTGGAGGACTATGAGACGAGGCAGAGACTAGCTATCATCATCTACTTGTAGTACACGTGCATGCGTGTACATGTAGGTCTATAGCTACCATCAGGTGGTGAGAAATCGAGCTTAAAAGCCTTCCACAGGTTCCTACACTCCATACAGAAGTCAACAATGGCCTGGGCCTTGTGCACAAATAGCAGCTCCTCGGTCAGAGAGAGGCTGGCTGTGGTACACATCAGTCCCTCTGTCTGTTTGATGAGATCGATGCTCTCCCAGCTGTCGGGGATGATAATGTCCTCCATGACGGTCAGCATGTGGTGGGTGGCTGCCTCACTCATCTGGAATAGTCCGTTGAGGCTGTTGAGGATCACACGAGCTGACGACATTGGGGTGTCTACAACAATTAGTACAATAACAATATTATAATAATTATCATGAGATTAAAATTTACCACACTGTAGATAATTTATTAAGATGGGGCCTTAGCATTAATGTTACTATAAATAGAATCCCAGTTCAAATTATGCTTTTCACAGATTCATTTTTCTTGAAGATATGGGATTATGAATGGGGTCTTAGATCATGATTGCCATTTGCTTTACACTGTAGCTACCTGAGTTTCTTTCATGAGTGACCAAAAGGTCGTCAATCACTCCATAATATGTACATATTATAAGAATTGATCATGCGTTGTATTTGATTAACTACGGTAGTCATTGTTGGTACACTATAATGTACATGTACATGTACGTGTAATTTGTACAGTTGGTGTATTTATACTAATACCTTTTTGGATGTTCTCATGCATTCCTAGTAATTCACTTCATACATGTACATATGACATTATATGATGTCGCTACACAATACATCTCGAGCCTCTGTGACAAAATAAAAGCTCCATCCTGTGAGCTCCCCTACAGTACTTACTGTACATCAGTACCTGTTCTATTGTACCCATCACAGTCGTACATTATGTGTGCTATCGCATCATTATTGCCAATGCCACTACTTCCTATGTACGTTTACATGACATTGTACATGTACATGTACAACATAATGATAGTTCGGGCTTACTCAATTCAGCCAATTCCAACTATCAGAGTCTGGATTTCTATTCCTCTATCTCGCCCCTGGTGGGACTGATCCAGTGGTGTGTCATTAGCCCCTTAACGACAGGGCTCAACCTCTACGGCCAGCAAAAACCCCGCAAGGGGGACCCAAGATCTCCTTCTCTAAAATCCCCCGGGATCATCACTGACCCCTTTAATTATCACCCGGAAAAAGTGGTGGCGAGTAAATCGTCACATCCAAAAGACTTCACGACATTAATGGCTGATCTTCATGCTAATCTCTTATCTCTTCTTCTCTCTGGCCTCTACCAGCCTCCCATACAGCTGATGGGAAAGCGCGGCCACATACTCACTGGAAATGATGTGAGAGATATTGTATCGGCTCTGCTGGGATTTAAAGAGAAGCTCTCGTCGTCAAGTGAACAGTCTCGGACTGTGCTGTCATCGCTGGGGTCTTTGGTGGACGAGAGCGTTGAGAGATTAGCACAGTTCTTGCAGATTTTGCTCTCCACTCGTCTGTTGTCCATCAAGCAAGGTACGTATACATTAATTGTGTACATGTACATGTACATAATAAAATAAATATATCAAATAGAAAGGAAACTTAAAGCACAGTTTCAATTTTGAGAAAATCAACAGTTATTGTTAAAGGACCATTTCTGTTTGTTACCTCAATATCACAGAGGCATATGTACATGTACATAATAAAGTAAATGTATCAAATAAAAAGGAAACTTAAAGCACAGTTTCGATTTTGACAAAATCAACAGTTACTATCAAAGGACCATTTCTGTTTATTACCTCAATATCCAACTTGCATGCTCTCTACAGATCGTCGCATACTTGTATACCGGAGTAGCTATTACCACATACACAGAGTAAATCCACTACACATCGAGTACATTGCATGGTACTACTTTTGTATTAAAATTTAACATAGTTGTGAGTGTATTTGTAGCAGACCAGTGTAGCTTTAGCCTTAAACACAGAGGCATACTGCAGCTGTGTTTACAGTACAATTATACTGCAGTGTGGACTGCATTTTTTGGGTGTAAAATGGTTATCATACATACTTCTACACGTACACACACGTTCATTTCTGCAATGCATGCACACAGATGACGAGCTTGCGTCACTGACCTCTGGCTTACCCAAGAACAGACTGCTACAAGTAGTCGTATCCGGTAACACTAGACCAACTAAGAAATAATAGAGTACTATTATTATAGGTACATATATTATTATCAATTTTCGTATGCACAATCATAACAGTGAGTACATCTTTTTTTTTCCACATTATACTACAATGTATTCAAGGCTCTATGCACTGCATGACATTGTATTCACTATAATTACTGGAATAAAAATAACAATTCCGCATTTTTTTTATAGATACATGTATCATAATGAAATTTAATAGGAGTGGTATACATACCAGACTCGAAAGATGACTAAGTAATGTGTTATTGATTGCTTGATGATGATCATTTCCCACCCATGATGTATAAGCATGTTGTATATTATATATATATACACCCTGGCAACTAGTCAATATCTTTTTTTAAAGTTATTGCATAATACGTTATTATCCTGTACATGACCGGACATAATAATTATTACACTGACTGGATGTAGCTATAAAGCTGTAGCTACAAGTAACTGCTTATACTCCAGTACAGCACCCTAACAACACTCTGCAGTCTAGCTCATGCTATTATAGTTATTCAACTTTCAAGTCAAGTCAAGTCATTTCACGTACTCTTAGACTACTGCAAATTCAATCAAAAGCCTTGGTTATTGCAATTGCCCCAAGCTCCAACAATTAGGTATGATACAATTAATTATTATAGAAGAGTAGTGCTTGTAGACAATAATTATTATGGGAATAATTGGCTTTTATTGCTCTAATAATGTATGGAAATCTATTCTTTTATTTACCAGTATAGGTTCAAAATCACATTGAGAATTTCATTGATCTCCTTAATTGTGCATGCGCAGCTTCCTGCCTCAGCCGCATGATGATGTGGTATGCTTCACTGATACTTGCCTTGCTTGGCTTCCAAGTCATCTGTGGTGGTAGTGTTCTACATCACATCACACCTTCATCAAGTCTTGACTGCCCCATTGATGAATATTGCCTCAGCCTTTCCACTTTTGTTGCAAATGCAAACAACCACACTGACTCCAAAGATACAACACTCGTACTTGAATTTTTGGCTGGAAATCACATTCTTGACTCGGACTTTTCCATATTGAACATCACTTTTCTCAGATTGTCAACAAATTCCTCAAATATTTCCACCATTACATGCAGTCGCAATGCTCTTATGAGATTTGCTGACATTGCAGAAATGGAGATCCAAAATTTGAATTTTGTCGATTGTGGTATGATGGTACAATCTGTGAGGCAATTTGTTTTGGTGGATTCCAGCTTTCACGCAACAAATGGTTATGGCTCCTCAGCACTTCAGCTGAATCAGATTTATGCGGCTACCATCATCAGCAGCTCATTCACCTTCAACAGTCATGATATTAAAGTAGGTGCTTACAGTATTAATATCGATTCAGGTTTTCAGAGTAGCAGGGGTGGTGGAGCTTTGGCTGTTATCGAAAGCAATCTTGAAATCTCCCAGAGCCAATTTATTGGCAACACTGCAGGGCTGGGTGGAGCAATACTCCTAGAGAGAAATAGTAATGTTGCTATCAACGACTCGTTATTTGCTAACAATAGTGCTGGGTCTTGCGATGGCTTCAACTGTTACGGTGGAGCTCTGTATATTGATAGCAGCAGTGGAATAGGTGGCAATGGAGCGGCCATATTTGCTCAACATAACTCCCAAATAACGCTAATAAACAGCCTCTTTAGTGAGAATTATGCAGAAAAAGATGGTGGAGTAATATCAGCTTTTTTCAACTGCACCATTACGGCACATAACAGTTCTTTCAAAAACAACTATGCATTCATAGAGGCTGGTGTCATATATGCTTTTATAAGCTGCTATATTAGTTTAAACAGGTGCTTCTTTATTGGAAATGAGGCAGCATATGGAGGCGTCATGTATGCAGAAGCGGGCGGTCAAGTTACGGTAGAAAGCTGTAGTTTTGACAGTAACTTTGCTACTCAAGAGGCAGGAGTGCTATGTGCAACGCAATTTGATATTGTTATCAACGATAGCTCTTTTCAGGACAATATAGCTGGCTTAGCTGGTGGTGTCATATACAGTTATTATTTTGGCAGCCTTGCAATCAGTAATAGTTCTTTTCTCAATAATAAAGCCAACTTTGATGGAGGGGTTGCTCTTGCTTATGACTTCAGCCATGTTAGTTTTGAAAATTGTATGTTTTTCAATAATGCAGCTTTCGAAGGAGGAGTAATATTCATAGTTAACGCATATTTTGAAGATTTTGGTAGTACATACATTGGCAATAGGGCATACATAGATGGAGGTGTCATAGCACTGAATAAGGGTCATATCAAGATATGTATAAAATCGAGCACTTTCATCAACAACACGGCAAAAAATAATGGTGGAGTACTTCACACTCCTTTCGTGCATACTATACTATTCAAAGAGAATACCTTTGATGGTAACAAGGCCAAGAGGGGAGGGGTTATTGCTCTATTTAACCAGGACAATTTAGAACTAATACAAAACACTTTCAGTTTCAACAAAGCACTAGATGGTGGAGTTGTATATTTACACACTGGAAATATTGTCAATATTGAGGGTGGAAGTTTCTCTAACAACTCGGCTATTAATGGAGGGGCAATTCATTTAGTAGAGCAAAACTCTTTGACGATCAGGAATAGCATACTAAATTTCAATTCAGCTAAAAACAGTGGTGGTGTGCTTTATTCATTACTGCATAACAAAATTTACATTAATGGTAGTAGCTGTTTTTCTATCTGGAATCAAGCTCACAGTGGCGGAGTGATACATGCCAATGGTAGCAGTATCAATCTACTAAGTCAAACTCTTGTTATGGAAAATAATAGAGCAGCGGATGCTGGAGGAGCTGTATACTTGTCTAATACCAACCTCACATTCTCTGATGCAGGAGATAATACCATTGTCAAGAACACTGCTAGAACCGGTGGAGCATTATTTGCTGTCAAGAGCAGTGTAATTATTCAAAGCAATAGTCTATTGATAGCAAATAATACGGCAATGGGAAATGGAGGTGGCATGTGGCTGTCTCAATGCCAGATTACTCTCTTTGGTGGCATCAACGAGCTAGCTGAAAATGAAGCAGCAAATGGTGGAGGTGTGTATGCTAATCAAAGCCGTGTGATCACAATAGCCAATAGTTTCACCCGAATGTCCTCTAATACGGCGATTCTTGCTGGAGGTGGTATGTACCTCACATCCAGTGCCTTGGAGATAGAACAGAACACTTTATTCATTACTAAGAATAGGGCTGTCAAAGGAGCAGGGGGAGGACTCCATGCTTCCAATTCTTCCATCACGATCGAAGGAGTGCTTCACTGTGCTAACAATCAAGCAAAGAACGGAGGAGGATTCAGCTTGGAGAGATACACTAGACTCCATGGAAAGTCAGCCAAGAATGATAGCATCGCTTTCTTGTCAAACACAGCTAGTGATCACGGTGGAGCACTATACATCGATGATGAGACCAACCCCGATATGTGTGCAGTAGATCCTCTACAAAAGCCATCGTCAGGGATGGAATATTGCTTTCTAAATAGTTATTCCCCGTTCTTTAACACTTCTGGTAACTCTGCAGGAGTATCAGGCTCTACTCTATTTGGAGGACTACTAGACAGATGCATAATAAAGCCTCAATTCTGCAAGACTGCTATTTCTGGACTAGATGCCTTTCAAAAGCTTAGTAATGTGGAGTCAGATACGATTAGTTCTCACCCAGTTCGGATGTGCTTCTGTCGAGATTTTCAACCACACTGTGATTATCAACCAGAACCTATTCAGGTTCGAAGACAGAAAGCATTTTCAGTGCAGCTCATTGCATACGATCAAGTCAATCACACAACCAAAGCCACAGTTGAATCTTCTCTGATGTCATCGGCTGGTGGACTTGGGGAAGGTCAAGGTACTCAGCAAATTTTCGACGGAGAGTGTACCAAGCTAGAGTTTACTCTGTTCTCCCCACTGGACTCTGAAGAGCTCATGCTCTCTTTGAAAGGCCCATGCCCTAATATAACGGGTGTCTCAAAAAGAAGCGTTAGAATTGAAGTCATATGCAAGTGTCCAATTGGATTCCAACTTTCTAATAGTGCCAATGAAACGGCTTGTGTGTGCACTTGTGATGATATTCTACAGCCGTATACCAGGAGCGGATGCAATGCATCGACACAATCCATAATAAGAAGGGACGAATTTTGGATCACCTTTATCAACCAAACCAACGCAAGTGGCTACCAGATCTACCCTTATTGCCCCTTTGATTATTGTCATCCACCTTCAGACCAGGTCAGTGTCAACTTAAACCTCCCTCACGGCTCCGATGCCCAGTGTGCAGCGCACCGCTCAGGCACTCTCTGTGGCAGTTGTGAACCTGGATACAGTACATCTCTTGGTAGTTCATATTGCCTGCAGTGTCCATCCCACTGGCCTTGGCTAGTAGCTACGATTGCTGTAGTGTTCATCCTATCAGGTATGGCGTTAGTAGCCTTTCTGCTGGTCCTCAATTTAACCGTTGCTATAGGAACTCTCAATGCTATAATCTTCTATGCTAACGTAATAGCTGCGAGCAGGAGTGCACTGTTTCCATTAAAGCCGAGCTTTGCCTCTATATTCATCTCATTTCTAAACTTTGACCTTGGATTCGACATGTGCTTCTTTGACGGAATGGACACGTATGTTAAGACATGGCTCCAATTGGCCTTTCCAGCATACATTATCATACTTGTAGCTCTAATTATCAAGCTCAGTTATCACTATACCTTTTTTGGACGTCTCATTGGAAAGAAAGACCCAGTGGCAACCCTAGCTACACTAATCTTACTCTCCTATACCAAGCTCCTACAGACTATCATCACTTCTTTCTCATCGGCTACTCTATCTTATCCAGATGGCTCAAGGAATGTCATTTGGCTTCCTGATACTACCGTTGGATACTTCACTGCCAAGCATGCTGTGCTGTTTTGCACAGCCATTCTTATTCTCCTACTTGGACTTGTCTATACCTTCTTGCTTTTCACATGGCAATGGATGCTTCGCCTTCCGAGTAAACACCTCAGGTGGTTAAAAAATCCAAAATTGAATGCGTTTTTGGAGGTCTACCTTGTTCCGTATACTCCAATGCATCGATACTGGATAGGCTTGCTACTGTTGGTTCGAGTGATCCTCTATCTCGTTTCAGCGTTCAACCCTTCCGGGGACCCCAGGATAACTCTTTTGTCTACAGCCTTCATCATGAGTGCCCTGTTCTTTTACATTGCCATGTGTGGCATCCGGATGTACAAAAACCGGTACATCAATGCCTTGGAGACGCTCACATACTTCAATATCAGTGCAGTATCCGTAATTACCCTATACTCACTTGGGAGTACCAAAATCAACCAGAGAGCAGTTACTAATGTGTCTGTTGCAGTATCTTTTGTTCAACTGTTGATAGTAATTATCTATCACTGCTTTACAAACACAATGGTTTCAAACATTCGAAAGACTAAAATCTACCAAAAATTGTTGAAAAAATTTCAAGGAACAGCAAAAATGAAATATCAATTCGGTCACAGCAAACCAACACCTGTTGACACTAACATCAATCAGATTAATGATCATGAGCTACTAGCTATGATAGACCAGCCACGCCAAATCAACATCGTCAACCACAACTCCCCATCAATCCACCCAGAACCAGCTAAGCCAACCCAGTCCGTTATAGAGCCACCAAGCCCTCGCTCAGTCTTAGCAGCACCAGCACCATGTCAACAGCCAACAGATCCTGCTACTGGAGATAATAAGTATTCTATCGATCACATAGAAATCCAATGAGGACTAAAGTGTGGATAATTCCATCATGGTTGAAGAAATGTAGCTAGTGCTAGTAATTATAACCTTTGTGCCCTATAGTATAGCTATACTAAATCAGTGTTACTTGCATGATAATTCAAACTCCAGGCCACACTTTGTGCATTGCTCAAACACTGTATTATTAAATTATCAGCAGGAATAAGTTAACACAACCATGATAATAATTATTATAAATTCAGCAACATTTAATGTACAAATCAATTATAAATCAAAAAGGGGGGATAAAGGTGTTTGCTGCATGAATGGATACAATGAGTTTGCAGTTCTAAAACAAACAAACTGAGCAAAGGGTGTTGATAACGATGGCAAAATGTGTGTCATTTATTTTTCAAACATAAGTTCACTAAATTAACACAGATTGAGAGAGAGGGGGGAGGGGGGCTGCTACCCCCTGACGGCTATATTATTATAATTTAGCCATCATCAGCTCTGTAAAGTCTAAGGCCACTTGCGAGGCTAAGACCAAATACAAATCAGCTGACATAATATTCTCTAAAAAGTTACTTAAACACACAGTCAGTACCTACTCTCTCTCTGTTTCTCTAGCTTGCTACAGCTGTATACACACAGTGGGTTGTGCTCACTGATGTAGACACAGTTTATGACTTTTACTGTAGCACAAGTTCTAGTCGTTTGGTTATTTGATGTATATTTCCTCTGCAGTATTGTATATCACACCCATGGGGTCCAGCCCTCGTAGAGCTGGCACAAGTTGTCGAGACTGGTCGCATCGTCTATCACAAATTTCACCTGCACAATAATAACCAAGGGAGGGAAAAATGACGTATAAATATTACCCATTTAGATGGCTTGTCTCCCACGAACATGCATAGCTCAAGATTAAGAAGAAATCATCTCTGAGTTGTTGTAGTCTCAATGCATGAGCCAGGGTATACAGTAACGTGCCTAAGTCATACACATGCAAAAAATTGAAGTAACTCACTTGTTCAGAAACTGTCAATCGATAGTTGGAGTCGGGATCCCTGCCATCCAGTTTGGCCTTTACCCTCCTCCATACTCCAACCGCATAAGAGTTTTGCTCTTGCAAGGCTAAAATTAATCATGAATTAATTGCAATAATGCATCAGCAATAAGAGAATTTGGATTATAATGCACCTTTTCCTGTCCTTTTGTCCCTCACTATTCCTTGACTTGAGCGATAGACTATAAATGCATTGAAATAGATCACATGTGCATGAGAGAGAGAGAGAGAGAGAGAGAGAGAGAGAGAGAGAGAGAGAGAGAGAGAGAGAGAGAGAGAGAGAGAGAGAGAGAGAGAGAGAGAGAGAGAGAGAGAGAGAGAGAGAGAGAGAGAGAGAGAGAGAGAGAGAGAGAGAGAGAGAGAGAGAGAGAGAGAGCAGATAACTCACTTTTGGTTTGTTGTTGTTGCTGCTGCTGCTGTGATGGATCTCCTGCAGCCCCTCCTCCTCCCACCTCATTGCCCTGAGCCTGGCTTGCCACACTCACCATAGATACACTCTTGGGTATCACTACAATAAGAATGCAATTTTATAATAATATAATGCATACGGTATAATGCATAAATACACCACACACAGGACATGCATTTTTAACAAATTATACTCACTGGACTCGATCATTGGCGGTGGATTCCACCTGAGGCTGCCACAAGGCTGTCCTTGAAAGAGTTGGTCGGTGAAGGACAGTAGCTGGCCCAACAAGCTGTATCAAACAAAAATGAACATTGTATGTAGCTGACAACTCTTTACGAAAGGTACATTATTTTTAGACATCAATCTGGTAATGTATATCAGATGCTATAGCTTGGATGGATGTACTATATAACACACCATTCAGCGAGCACTCTGAGATTCTCAGCAGCATTCCTCATCTGAGCAAACTCCTCCACTCTAGCTCTGCTGGTCCACGTTGGCTTGGCAGCCAGTGACATGTCAGAAGCTACAACGTATATGAATAATAACAGTATTCAGTGTATGAATTCTGCAGTAGGTATGGCTCAGTGGTAATATGTTAAGCTCTAACTCATTCATCTCTTTTAGAATACTATTTTATTCATGAAATCGAGTGTTAGAACTGACACAAAAAGATACTCTGAGTCACGTAGTACAGTCATACGTAGTTATGATACATCACACACACCAATGAGTTCCTGGGTGGACTGGATGAAAGAGCGTACTTCATCGCCAAATCTGTTTTGCAGGTTGATGAAGGCTCGTGGGCCAGGCTGAACCTGTCCCGGAGGGGGAGGCTCCTCAAGCTGAAACAGAAAATTAACACAGCTTTATTAAATTTTGATACAGGAACATTAATCGCTCACAGCCTGCATGTGACTATAAGATAATATTCTGTACTATTGTGGCCCCTTATTAATGAAATATAATTATTTTCTTGATTTACCCTGGCAAGAGCAGTGAGGTGTGGCCATATCTCCAGCATGAGTTTCCTGTGTGCTCTGTTCAATCCCCTCAGCTTCTCAAGTTCTGAGAGCACACTCTCCTTGTGCTTGGCCAGCTTCGTATTGTCCGCCCTCTTCTCGTTCAAGATCCTCGACTTCTTCATGGTCAGTTCCTCAAGCTTGGAGTGCATCCAGTCGAGAGTGAGGGGTCCGCCGTCTTCAGGGAACTCAATGTAGGGGAGGATGTCAGAGACGTGGGAGAGCTGCTCGGCACAGAGTTGGAGCTTCACCGTGGCATCAGCACACCTACAGAAAAAGCCAACCATAGCACTTGAATAAAAATGATTGTACATCATATTATGAGATAATAATATTATGTACAATGCATGTACATTCCTATTTGCAGTTACTCCCGACCATATTAGCCACCACTGTGATCAAGAGGCAACTAAATGAAAGTACTGATGTACAATAATATAGTGACAGGGAACACACATGTACTGTATCTATACTACTAAGCAACCTGTCATGAATTTGTAATTCAGGTTTTTCACCTTTGAATGATGGTAATGGTCTCCTTGTCCTCGTTGGTCTGCTGCGGCACTCTGGTGTGGGAGGACTCCAGGTGAATCACTGCCTCACAGTAGTCGTAGATCTTACTATACATGTCCTCTTCCTCCTAAAAATACATTTATTTATAAAAGTAACTTCAATCTCTCTCTCTCTCTCCCCCTTCCCGCCTCTCTCTTTCTCTCCCTCCCTCCCTCTTTCTTTCCCCCTCTTTCACTTCCTCCACTTCATACACATTACCTGAAGGATCTGTTTTCTTCTCTTCATACATCTTTCAAACTCATCAACGATTGAGTTCAGTGCTGGGTTGGCTCCGGCTGCCCACTGGAGACGCTGAGAGATGCGAAACTGTTGACTGTTGATCTTGTCCTGGACAGAGGTCAACTGTGCACTCATCTGCTCAGTTGCCAACACCTATATGGTATGTGATAATTAATAACAACCAGAAATCAGACAATTCTAGTACTATGTTGTTATTTGTATACGTAGCCACATCATTGCTTTCTCTATTGAACTGTAGCCCATTCCTAATATTATGGCACCTAAGTTTCACTGCTTTACAGTACAACACTGAAATACATGAGGCCAGCTGAGTTGCAAAACTTAAAGTAACTGCAATTTAATGTGCCCTTGCTGTATCGCTATAATATTATGCGATGTTGTACTCACCTTTTTGATTGTGGTGAGGATGACAGATCTCTGTGTCCCGACCCAGGGGTAGGGAGAGTCTGGTAGAATCAGTTTCTCCTCATGAAGCCACTGCATGCATTCAAACACAAGGGAATGTTATATTAAAAATGCTACTGTAATTATTAATTTACTGTATGATGTACCTGAAAGCGAGCAGTGACTCCTCTCATCCTCTGCAGACTCAGTTTGGTGTTTTCAATGTTTGTCATCAAGCGCCTGTATACAAATAGTTTCAGACCAAATAATATTATAAGCTGCTTGAAACACTTCTTAACAAAAATATTATTTCCTCAACCTTATTACGCTAATTCACTATGTGACGACGTTATTAAACTCCTACACCAGTCCTATTTTTTAACCACATAATAATATTATTATATTATTTGTACTAGCTACCTGACTTTGTCCCCCTCTCTCCAAGCCACGTCATGCTGTGAGAACAGCGTCCTGGCATGCTGAATCACTGGCATGGGCAGTGCCGTCTGACAGTGGTCATTGGCCAGCTTACACACATCCTCAATGGAGAGCTGCTTGTTGGGTAGCTTGATTTCCAGATTCTGGGTGGTAGCTGAGACCAGGAGGCAAGCTAGGGCATAGGAGGGCTGACCGAGGACATGGCAGATTAGTGTTTCAGCGATGTAGCGTCGTATGGGCAGGCCGAGGTGGGAGTCAGTGGGGATGTGGATGGAGGGGTGCTTGTGACCGGGCGTACCAGGAGGCGTCGGTGTACTAGCAGACTGCTCTGGACCTAAAAATTTGTACATTGATGTTAATAACTAATACTAACTAGAGTTTCAAATTCTCAATGGCAATTATCATGAAATTTTGGGGGTTTTCAACTGATTATTTCCTTATACTCCTAAATTAGGGGGTGGGCAGGGATCAAATGCTACATGTATCTTAGCTGTAACAATTAGCTACATGTAGGTCCCAGGCTCCATAACCTTTTAAGGGAAAAAAAGATTGGGAGGACTTTGAGACAAGGCACAGACAAGCTATCATCATCTACTTGTAATACACGTGCATGTACATGTAGGTCTATACCATCAGGTGGTGAGAAATCGAGCTTAAAAGCCTTCCACAGGTTCCTACACTCCATACAAAAGTCAACAATGGCCTGGGCCTTGTGCACAAATAGCAGCTCCTCGGTCAGAGAGAGACTGGCTGTGGTACACATCAGTCCCTCTGTCTGTTTGATGAGATCGATGCTCTCCCAGCTGTCGGGGATGATAATGTCCTCCATGACGGTCAGCATGTGGTGGGTGGCTGCCTCACTCATCTGGAATAGTCCGTTGAGGCTGTTGAGGATCACACGGGCTGATGACATTGGGGTGTCTACAAGAATTATTACAATAATAGTTTTAATAAAATTTGCCACACTGTATATTAATAAGATGGGGCCTTAGCACTAATGTTACTATAAATAGAATCCCAGTTCAAATTATGCTTTGTTTTTCTTGAACATATGGGATTGTGAATGGGGCCTTAGATCATGATTGCCACTTGCTTTACACTGTACCTGAGTTTCTTTCGTGAGTGACCAACAGGCTTGATAGTTTATTCCTCATCTCCTCCACTGCTGCAGTCATGCTCAGGTCAGCTGGGGTGGACTGAAGAATAAAAAAGATAGTCAACATTCACAAAAGGACTGGTACACATGAAAGAGAAGAGTTTTCTCCATCTACTCTCATTGGTAAAAAATTGTCATGCTAATTTTTTGTCCTCTGTTAATGATTGCAGAAGGTATGGCGATCTTTATTACACTTGAAGAAAATTTATTCCACTAAATGTTGCTACAATACAAAGGTAGCTAGCTGGGCTTGGTGAAAATTTTCTAGCAAAAATTTCCATGTACACGTGTATTACGTAGTATAATATTATGGTACCTTGAGTGACCTATCCCTGAGCCCATCAGCCAATGACTTGAGTGCAGTGCGAATGTTCTCCCCAGGGTAGCTGGTCAGGGTGAAGTTGGCCACCTCGTTGATCATTTCAAGGACACCTTCATCCTCGGAAAGAAGGAAGTTCACAGCTTCAGGAAGCACAAGCGACTGAAACTTGTTGAATAGTTCCTATACAGAAATACATTATTAAGTGGAAGAAATGTAAGTCATTAAAGTAGGAAACTTTATGTGCTATGGTACTTATTAAGTAATGACAAAAATTGCTGGCATAATGTGCATTAGGTTTGAATAGAACATTCATAATTTCACCATAGTACTAAGTATTCTTCATATGCACATTGTGAATGGTATTACTTTCAGGCCCTCCCTCCCAGCCTTTTAAGGTCCCGAAACAATGCCATACACCATGCAGGAATAATGCACGTTTGGATACAAATAAAGATAGGTGACCAAATCTTAAAAAAACACTGTACCTGCATCCCCACATAGACTTTGTGTACGGCATTTACAGCACTGATAGTGGAGTGCAGAACACCCTTGGAAGGAATGTCATCGTCCATAGTTGTGAGACACATCTCCAGCAGGTTCACCATCTGAGACACGTTACCACTCATGGTACAAAGTTCATCAAGGAACCAGTCACCATCACGAGATGTCAGGTCACTGAGACGATCACGGGCAGCTGTAAATCAGAGAGAGAGAGAGAGAGAGAGAGAGAGAGAGAGAGGGAGGGAGGGAGGGAGGGAGGGAGGGAGGGGGAGAGAGAGAGAGATAGAGAGAGAAGCAATAATACAGGATGCACTAATCCATCATTTTCTTTCAACCACATCATGCCCTTCAAAATCGACATAACACTATTTTTTCCACCTTGAGCAGTCTGCTCCATGAAGAGCCATCGTCTACTGAGAGGGCAAAGTGCAACAATGATGAAGCAAGCGAGAGAGGGAGGTCCACTGTCAGGATTGTCTCGGCAAAACTGCTGCAGCTGTTTCCCTGCGTCCATCACAACATTCTCATACTTGGACAAGTCCATGGTGGACACTGACTTGGAACGCTCAGCAAGCTGTATATAATAAAATAGAAGATATCTAGTCAACACATGAAATTTCAGTATACCTCCCCAAATCTATGATACTTTTTCAGGCATACTTGCACATACATGTGAACTATGCAAAAAGCAATAGATGTTTAGTCTTGAGAACTAGGGGTGGTTAGATTATGCCTTATGCAACGTATGGAAGCGAGCTACACATGTACATGTATGTACAGTCCATAAGGCTACAGTAGTACATGTACCTTGGAGTAGCGAACTTGTAGTTCTTGGATGGATTTTCTGAACTTTGAGTCCACCGCCTTGACAACACTGTGAGACTTACTGCCAGAGCTAAGCCTGATCTCAAACTCTTCAATCAAATGACGGAGGCTAGAAAGCAAATATCATAGAATTCAAACATAAATATTTAATAGCTAAGAGCTTTATACACACAGATGCAAACATACCACCATGTACATACATGTACACACATGCACTACGACATTAAGGTGTCACTCACCTGTCGTGAGTGATCTCAGTAGCGAGGGTTGGCTCCAGACACTGCTCCCACAGGTAGCTACGAGACTGCTTCAGGTAGTCAGCATGAAACTGAAAGAGTGGCACAAAATATGAAGCACACAGCTACACACATGTGCATGTACAATAATATTATGTGAGTGTGTATGGTTGTAGCTTTCAGGGCTCTCGATAATATTTTCACTTGTACTGTCAGAATGCCAGTATAAATCTAACTTTGTCCAGACATTTATAAAATTTGTCCTATCGACTCATGCTTTCCTGCTGATGATGGACAAAGGATTACCAACATTTACAGTGCTCTCCATGTTTTACCTACAATAGTGCTCAAAATCTAAGCAAGAGTCTAAGAAATATCCATTCAGACAAATTCAGAACTCACAAGCAGCTCAATCATTTTTAAGTGCATAAGATTACCGGTTGGGTGGTGCTACATCACCACTAAACAGGTTTACTCTACAAACTGTGACCACACCAACAGCCCATGGCCCACCCAGTACATTGCCTGTGTAAGCTGCCACCACTAGCTTACTACCATTTGTACTACCACTATGTCTGGATAAAGTAATTTTTGAACTGTCAAATTGAATATTTAAGCGGAATTTGTCTGGTTGTCGAACGTTAATTCGAGCCCTGAGCTTTGTACCCAGGCTCCCTGATCTTATTTAACTCCCATTTTTCTGTATGTAACATTGAAAAAGTGGGAGTGCCCTGGGGATGAGGCTATATGCTTGTTGGTTACCTGTGAGGTAATGTTCCTGTACTGGTGAAGGGCTTCCAGTGCGTTGTTGAGGACCGCTCTTCTGTTTCTCAGTATCTCAATGAGGTCATCTTCCAGCATGTCACACTGTAAGGATTAGACAATAATTACACCATTGCGACATCATGCATGCATCAATGTAAACGCTTCATGTTTGAGCGAGGGTCATACTAACCACTTCAACTGCTGAGCTCTGACGAATGGAGTGAAGGAAGTCCACGGCTGCCTCGTGGGATGGGGGACCTACGATACATGAACAAAGCAAGCATAAGTCTCTGAGTACACATATACATGTACATGTACATGACACTGTAGCTATAGTGGTCATCAAATTATACTTTGGAGCTTTAGGGTACAAATAATACTATGACATACATTGTAGCCTTCTAATTACCCAAATGGTATAGTAAAATTCAACTCATGTAAATCTGCATAACTTACCGAGATCAAGTGGATTTTGCATCTGAGAGATGATGGCACCTAGACCAGTCTCATGGATGGCTCGGAATACATCCTGCAGAGATCAAGGTGAATGAGTTTATATTCAACCACATTTGGACATACCAGATAAGATCACAGCTATAGCTAGTACACTTGTCTACCAATATAGAGCACAGTGAGAATGACAGTGGCTGTATGTAATACCTTATACTTGAAGTTCCACTGCTGTGCATCTTCATATCTTCCCCTCAGCTCACTGATCAGCCTCTTTTGCTCAGCCACCAGTCGGCTCTGCTCTGATAACCTATACATATGCAGCAAACAGAGAATCATCACCATAGTTTAACCTTCACAGAATATATGCATGCAGGAATCCTATCTATTTAAAAGTGGTGCCATGCGGTACCGATAAATGGACTTGATGTTTCTCATGAAAGAGCTTACTTCTCTCAGAACACCAAACTCAAGCTTATGATGGTTAACTCAGTTTGGCCTTCACGGATTTAAACATGAAAGCTGATTATAGGTGCCATATGGTGCTGATAAATGGATTGAATATTTAACTCAGGGGGTGTACATGGTACTCTCATGCACACAGCCACAGTATTAGTTTAGACTCACTTGTCCTGCATTGTGATAAGAGGGTGGTTTGGAGTGTTGACTGCATCCTTGAGTATCTCAGCCTGTCTGTCCAGCTTGAGGGTCACCTCGTGGTAGGTCGTCAGCTTCTCCCCTGTCTTTGTGATTTCATCAAGGTGCAGCTCCAGCGCCAACAGCACAGAACAAAGACTCTCTCTACAAATGTGTTAAGTTTGTCAAAACGACATAATACATGTACCTGCACAAGTACATGTACTACAGGGCCATACTGTATATCTTCAGCACCTTTAACTATTCGATGACTATTACCGAATTATGGAAAATAGCTCCTAAATCAGCAAAGATAATAGAATATCCACATGGATGGAATGTTGAATACGTGTCTATGTGCTTTCTTGTATTGTACTTGCTATTTGTGAGCATCAGGTGCTCACACACACAACATGTACACACGCACTCACTACACACCTGTTCCTCTGCCAGTATGGTCCAGACTCTGCTAGCCTGGTGACCAGCATTCCCGAAGCCACAGCTCTCTCCATCTCCTTGCGAGACGGCCTTCCTGCCGTGATCTCCTTGGATGCCCTGACTGCCAGGGGGAAGGCTGCGTCCTCACTCTGGGTCCAGTCAATCAGGGGATCGTAGACGAACGCCTCCAGCAGGGTGAGGAGGGTCTCGCGACCTCGACGAAGAATACGGAGGATATCTTCACATGAAATTCGGAAAAGACCCTATGTACATAATAATCAATTTTTTGCTTTAGCCACCAGAGCATGTAGAAGTAGTATTAAACGAAAGTTATAATGGCTTGCTAAGCATTTATGAATGATACACATATGCATACATGTACTAAGCTGCACAGAGAAACAATTTCACTGAAATACTCAGACTGTATGCACATGTATAATACCCAAGCTATGCATGCATGTAGTGACTGTAATTGAGCTTTTGGATACCAAAATTGATTTTAAGATGAAGATTTACTTACATCCACTCCAGTGAATCCAAGAGCAGTCTCAATATTCTGTGTCATCCTAAAGGGTACCCTCTCCGGCACTCGAAGACTCTTCCCCTTCTCAAAGCAGACGTTGTAGTCAACATGCACCACCTGGCCCGTGGCAAATTCCACCAGGAGGTTGTCAAGGTGACGGTCACCCAGCCCAATGATGTAACCAATCATACACATGACGGCAGTGGAGCGGCTGTAGGTCTGGGTCACTGACCACCACTCTGAGGCACATGAGGACGCACACCAAAGCTCCCTGGGAAACAAGGGAAAAATATTACACAATTAGAGTGAATTTAGTGAAATGCACACCACACACCACAAGTTCCCTGAACGACAACAACACATGATTATTAAAAGTAGAGTTCTGAAGTGTTTCTAAAGAAAAGCTTCAGATGATTTCTTGGTTAGAGGAGGATAAAACGGCACGCTGAGCATTTCTGAAGAAAATTTTCTTAAAAGGGGATGATTTCTTGGTTAGAGGGTGGCCATGTAATCTGGTTTATATAGGAATGTATAGATAAGGGGTTATATCAAAACATCCCATTATCTAAAATATGACATTTTGTTTTCAGTTGGATTTCACAAGTACTGTAGTAGCAACAACGTGTACACCCTACTCTAGTATGGTAGTACATTCAGGCTTTCAATATGTGGTTTACATGCGACACAATAATAATATATTATGAACAAGGAATTCCGAACAAGATGACTAGCTTACTTTGCCAGTAGGTCAGCAGGTGTTTCAGCCATGAGTTCCTTGAGCACCCTGAGCTGTATCTGGTGAGGCCAGTCCTTCCTTGGAGTCTGCTCAGACATACCCTTCTCCTTGAGCAGGGGAAGGATCTTAGAGTAGAACAGTTCATTGGGTTTGAGCACTTGGAGTGGAACTGGGACAGTGGGCTGGGAACCGGCCTGGGAGTGGAACACAAATTTAATGTAAGAGCCATGCCATGCAGCAGCACAGTATTTAGTAACTATACTACAATCACTATGTGTATACAACCAAATTGACAGTTTACATGCAGTTAACTTTGAACATGGTGTTCTTATGCAGGCAGTGCCCTCTATGGCGGGATAATGATCCATCATGAATACTATAAGGGGTATAGGGAGTCTTGCTACGTACATACCTGGTAATTCAGTGCTTTATTAGCTTAGCTTTTTGTTTTGCTATACCAAGTGGTACAGAGGTTAGCAGGTAGGTTGGTGTACTATAGAATTACCACACTTGTGTATATACAATTTTCAATGCTATGGTGTCTCAACCAACCCACAACTTGAAAACTGTGGAAATACATATATTGCGTTAATCATTCAGGCCAGCCAATCAAATACATCCACGAACATAACTTTGAACATGGTATTCTTATGCAGGTAATCACGCCCTCTATGGCGGGACAATGATTCATCATGAATACAGTAAGGTGTATAGGGAGTTTTTCTTGCTACATACCTGGTAATTCAGTGCTCTATTAGCTCAGCTTTTTGTTCCGCTACAAGTGGTACAAAGGTTAGCGGGTAGGTTGGTGTACTAATTAGTTATCACACTTTCAACACTATGGTTTCTCAATCAGCCCACAACTGCAAAACTATTGAAACAACAAAGCTACATGTATTGCGTCAATCATTCAGGCCAGCCAATCAGATACATCCACGAACATATCTCTTGTCACGCGACCGTACGTCCCTTCTGCTTATATAATGCTAGAAGTCAACTGTCCATCTGAAAGGGCAAGCACCTTGCAAAGAAGACATTCATAACGCAGGAGAAAGTAGAACTGTGAAGAAGAAGGAGTGTGAAATGGCAGGAGCACAAAGTGGGCATTTCTATGTGCTAGCAGAGAAAGATAGCTCAGGCCAATACACTGGCTACTACAAGGTTGGAACGACAAAAGATTTGGCCGCCACCAAATCAGAGCTCCAAATTAATAATCCAAATATGGAATATGAAGTAAAAGTAGACCTTGAAGTACCTGACATGGATGCAGCAGAGCGTACTGCATATGATGCTGTACGCCGAAAGTACCCATCAGACCAAATGAGAGGAAATGGGTGGTATAATATTATACCAAGAAATCAAGACGGTTTTTTGATGATGATTAAAATGGCTGTCATAAACAAGCATATTCAAAAATTCCAGGGAGGCATTCAGAAATTGGACGAAGACTAGCCAAAGCAGAAACTAACATTTAAAGGAAAGACTAGCCAAAGCAAAGGATGTTAGATCCGAACTTTAATTGTACTTTTAATTAGCAAATGCTTTTCTCCAGTATAGTATAGCATAGGTATTTTTTGCTGAATTTGTATATCATATTCTATCAATTTTGCTATAATATAGCACAAACAAAAGACAATCAAACAAGCACGGAATGATGTAACTACAGTTAACACAACAAGCATTCATGCATTATTTGATTGTCTTAGGCAATAAGTCTCGTGGATGGGGTAGGAATACAATTTCGATAAAACACATGAAATTCAAAGATCCGCTAAGAGAAATAATGAAGTCTACTATAGTAACTGTTATAAATATTATATCGCTTGGATGTATTGTGATCTGTAAAAGTATCGGCTGTATGGAGTTTCGTAGGGATTGGATAGCGACCAATCAGAATGATCCACGCTACAACTTTCCATTTAAGGCAATAGACAAGACTTAGTGGCAACCAATCAGAATAATCCACATGCACACAACCATAAGGTGACCACTATCTATTGGTCAGCCTGATTCCAGTAAAAATGTGCAGCTAGGAATACCCCTTCATAGTTTTCATTGAAAGCTGAAAGCAAAGCAGCAAAAAAAAAAAACCAAACAAAAAAAAAACCATTAATAAAGTCCGAGAAGAGGTGACCATTAAACACGTCAGAAAATTGGGTGGACTGGGTTGATACATAATTCAATTCCAAAAAACTCAACAATTTGGCTTCTGAGCAGTTTCGAAACCTGAGTATATCTACATCATAGCAGAGAAGACCACCAAGAGGGGTATATACTGGAGGATACACTGGCTTAGCCTATTATAAGGTTGGAAGAACTGATAACATGCATAAAAGAATAGAACACTTCCAAACAGCCAATCCACACGAACTTGAATATAATATTATTGGGTGGATACAGGTGGACCCATCATCAAGTCAAAGATAAAAATTGCAAAGAAAACAGCACAAGCTGCAGTACGTGACCACTACAAATCTGATGAAAATGGCGGAAGGGAATGGTTCCTTGCATGTGCACCTGCAATATCAAACTGTGTTCAAGCATTGCCAACAGGATTTGCGTGGAATACAGGCACAAACTGTGGTGATACTAGCAACCAATTATACTAGTGGTGATGAAAATCATCTGTGGGAGGCGAGCCTTCGTGAAAGTCAAGATTTCTTTGAAAGCATGTAGCCATGACAACAGTATGTCAGCAAGTTACATGCCGAGCAATAGCATAGCTAGCCCTGAGAAGCTACCGTAAGAGTACCGTGAAAGTACCATAGCTTGCTAGTAGATAGTAATAGTGTCAGAGTGAATAGTGTAGTCTATAGCCCAAGTTGTTACTCAGATCGCGTGCACGTGTATGCGCATTACCTTACACGTTCAAAATTTAACTCTCTCCTCACTGAAATGATCACCCCACAAACATAATATAAAACCGCTTCCTGTCTCTTGTGTATTCGGGGCTCGCTCAGGCTCGCCTCGAAATGTACACTAAAAGAACACCAACACATCTAGTGTGGAATTGAAGAACATGCATACATTAATGACATTGTTTGGATTATAAAATTAATTGTGTAGACTGCAGCAAATCTATTTTTGGGGCATTTATTTATAGCAAATAATAGGTTTTGCGTAGGCACAAAATGTGGTGATGCTAGCAACCAATAATATGTACACTAAAAGAACACCAACACATCTAGTGTGGAATTTGAAGAACATAACAAAAAACATTTATTTTAATGACATTGTTTGGATTAGCTATAAATTGTGTAGACTGCAGCAAATCTATTTTTGGGGCATCTATTTATAGCAAACAATGACATTTTCCCAAATTAATCAAACTTTAATAGCATACAACCCTATAGCTTTGTGCAAACTAAAGGCTCAGGGAGGAACTATGGCTACTCAAGAGACAACGAATGCAAAAGCAATATTTAAAAAGGTTGACAGTTCGAAGCTGAGTGAGCTAACAGTGTACCCTGAGGCAAAGGAGTCCACAGATGGTGGACCAGCAACTGGTGTGGGGCACATCTATATCATCGGTGAACAAAGTGGTGGACAGTACACAGGATTCTACAAAATCGGGAGGACAGAGAATTTGCAAGAACGAATAGAAAATCTTCAGACTGGAAATGCACGAGCTCTCTCTCTCTGTGGCAGTGCTGAAGTCAATGATATGGCAGCTGCAGAGAGTGCAGCACATGCAGCAGTCTCTCAGTACAGAGCAAAAGATGGAGGAGGAACAGAGTGGTTTTACGTACCACCAGATAACTTTCAAGACTTTGAGGGCCGGGTAGAACAGGCTGTGGCACCATATGCACTGTAACACTATGATTGAGACAATCACTGGTACCACAAGAACGATAGACTAGGCTAAGAATATTTTGCATACATATATATAATATTATTACAACAATTTGATACACAATGTGTATATAATACCATAATATTAACCTATAGGAAATATTATTTAGCATAAAATACTCATTAGTGCTAACTCTTACCTGTTCTAGTGCCTTTGCATAGGCCTCTCTCTGCTGCCACCTCTTGTAGATACCAAAGAGAGGAGTGATGTTGTCCACCCACTGGATGAGACCAGAGCGAGCCCCCAGGGGAATCACAGCATAGTCCTTCGCTATATACAGCTGGGTCTGGTGCCTGCAAGCAGATTTTTATTGTTGGCTCTATGAAAGTTTCATTATATTCTTTTTGGGTAGCTATACATATTCTTTACCTTTCAAGTACATAGCAAATTTGGCACCCCCGATTATTATTAATTTTAGCACTTAGTATTATAGAAATTTAATCTTGATAAGTATCATCATAATAAATGGAAGTACAGAGCACATGCACACCTTATACTATGTACACTGCCAGGCACAAAGATGTGATCAGTGTGCTTTATGATTGTTAGTAATTACCTCTCATGACCAAAAATAATTAAAAGTGTTTACACAGGACCAGTCGCATGTTGCTTATCGTGTGCAGCATAATCATAACAAGATGGTAACTATCAGGAAATATAAAATATTATAGTACTACATGTACATGTACATGTACATGTATCTATTGCTAGACTGATATCATATGCACTACATACTAGACTGACACTATAACTTAACTTACTTGTAGGCTCTGGCAAACATGTTGTTGATGATGTCCATGAACTGCATGATCCTCTCGTCGAGATGAAGGTCCTCCAGGCCCTTGAACAGGTAGGTGTGCTTCCGACCATCGGAGCCCATCATGGAGATCTTCTTAGGCTTGGTCTTGGTTGGGAGGACGGCCACTTCAAGCTGGAACGACTCCAGGGTCACAGGCTGCAAGATATTTTACGGGTAGATGTTTTCATAGGGTATGTACATGTATTCAGATTTCCATGCTATCAGTAAGTCAAATTTTCCAGAGGGCCAATTGCACAATAATACAGTATAGTCTGCATAAATCGAATCTCGAAATCCATGAGAAATATTTGAATTAAACGAAAATTTGAATTATAGAGATCCATATAAATTACTGTATTGAGACCCTGCAATACTTATTTGTGGAGCATTCAGCCACATATGAAGCTTTAGAATTGTTCTGAGAGTGATATAGGTAATATAGTTTCATATCAGATTCTCAAGCAGGACAGTAGTGATCTGTATATGATCTACGTTCTGTATTTATATAAATATGTGTACTTTTGTATGCTAAAGCTGGCTGTATTTTTCTAATTAAGCGAAAAGACCAGTTCAAATTTATGTATTAGCTCTATGTAGGGAATTTTGAATTAGACGAAAATTCGTCTTAAACGGATTTGAATTAAGTGGACTACACTGTAATATAATAGCTAGTATCATTACAGATGCAATGGAATAGTTTTTTAGAGTGCTAACCAAGAAAGGAAATCTCCAAGGTACAACACCCTAAGGAGTTCACCATATCACAGCTGGTACCTTCATTATATACATGTATAATATAGGGTACACTAATGTTCTATGACATCATCACAGCCCTATGACATCAGACATGTGGATAGGCTTTGATATGCATCACGCTCACCAGCTATAAGGCTTTGCCAGGTGGTCAAGTACAGAGAGTACAAGTGACCAAGTAAAAGTGAAAATAATTCCTGGGCACCATCTTAATGGGGTCAGCCACCTGACTATCAAAGGGTATTACTAAGGTGTGCACCATCTTAATGGGGTCAGCCACCTGACTATCAAAGGGTACTACTAATAGGTGTGCACCATCTTAATGGGGGGTCAGCCACCTAGCCTGACTATCAAAGGGTAACCTGACTATCAAAGGGTAATAGGTCAACATGCTAGGAAGGGTGCAAACTGGTCTCATCAGCAAGGGCGAAAGGGTATAAAAGGAGGTAATTTTTGCCCGTCTTTCAAGGATCAGAACCAGCTACTCTACAAAATCACAGTCTTCCATAACTCAAAAAGGAAATTTCAAAGATCATCATGAAATTTCTATGAATTTTGGCAGGACTTGCTTTGATCATTGATGCTACATATTCAGTGCCAGTGGAGACAGAAACAACTGAAGGTAATACATAATATAGCTAGAACAGAGCACACACATACCGTATTTTGGGTTATTTCCGTTCAAAAATTATTCAAATTTTAAATTTTCATGTAAAGTAATTTTCGAACGCGGCGACCCCTTACCGTATACGTTAACGTTATGAATACGCATGCGTTTACATTTCGTATTTCTAATTTTCGTTTTTGTTATGACATTCGAAAATAAAACGATGACGGAAATAACCGAAAATACGGTATATACAAGTACATGTATGTTGTATGTATACACATTGGAAGGAAAATTAATTATCTCCCCAGTAGCAATTTACTTTTCTGTGGTTATGAGGTAATTATAGTGTAATTATGATGAAACCTATGGTGTAATCTCTTAGGTAATCTATGAGGTAATTATGAGAAAATTCAGGGCCTCGCTGGAGCCTTTCTGAGACTTGAAAATCAGTAAATATGTAGAGTATCTTACGCGTGTATCCAGCGAATAGATTACAAGCTGAGCGCTACTTTCTCTGAGAAGTACTGTTGGTTGAACTTCACGTGTTTTCTTGGCTTACGTAATGCCATGGATAAATAAAGCTCGCCTTGCGCTATATATAGCACGCATCACTGCCACAAGGGGCTGGCCCGCGCGCGACTGCAGCAGCGTGACCAACCTGAACTTTGGAAGGAATACTGTGTTGTCGAGTTCGTCTCTGTGATTGAAGCATCGAAACTTGTCGCTATCAAGGTTGAGAGTCGATCTTAGACGCCATCTCCATGATTTCTGGGGCCAGCATCGATCGATGTGTACGCATTCTATTGACGACCTTTTACCACATGCACCATTACACTGTGCAGCTACTGGGGAGATGGTCAAGTGTTTATAATAATTATACTTATGTACGGCATGCATACATATGTAGCAACAACAGTCCATGAAGAAGATGGAAAAGCTAATGAGCAATTCCTTCAAGAAGTTCGAGAATACTTTGAACAGCAGAGATCCAAGAAGCCAGCTGACAGAGAAGCAAGGCATACCACACCAGGTAAATTATGGACCAAGTACATGCAATGGTAAACTGTAATAGCTAATCTTCTATCTTCACATAGTTATCTACAGCGGAAACACTATAGCACTGCAGACATTTGTACGGAGCTACTGGCTGGGATGCTCTGGAACACCTTGTGGCCGATACCCTTGCCCAGTAATGATGATGAGTGGCGATGACTGGACTAATTGTGCTGGTGAGGTCTTCAAAATTTACCGAGCAAGTGGGACTGGAGCAGTACGTGTTGGAGACTTAGTTGGAATATATTACCCTCTTGAAAGTGGACGCTGGTTGGACTGTTCTTCCGATAATTGTGCCAAGGGCACTTGCCCAGGAACACCGACTACTGCACACGGATTTGCTACTCACGAGCATTGGTTCACGTGTTGGCAATCCGTGTTCAAAATTTATGCAAAAGGCAAAAGTAACGGAGCCATCATCAATGAATATGATGATATCTCAATTTATTACCTACAAGACAGCCAATGGGTGGCTCTAGGATATGACCAAAACACAGTGAAGCTGCCCTGCTTGGGAACTACGCGCCCCCCTGTTTTAAATTCGTATGATCATTGTGCATTTGAAACCTTCACGATTTGGAAAAGATAGCTAATCCACTAACCAGCAGCTAATGTCTTTGTAGTTGAGCTAATTGAATTCTACAGTAGCACAAACTTGAACATTCTGTTGATCATGTATGCAGTAATTTTTTAACATTTCTTTATGATGAAAGACTCTCAATAGTACACTGCGGCAAACACCCATTTTTATGGACATTATTTCCTTTTACTAAAAGCTGTTTACTGGGTAGAATTATGCAAACATCTATAATTCTTTATCAGATTGACTCCTGCAAGCAAACTGTAATAACAATTATACTGTATACTGTAAAATAGGAAAATAACGAATTTGCAGATGGGCTTATACCATATAGCCGGAAATATTGGCGGGAATTAAATTTGGCAGTTGAGCCCAAAATCGCTATTGCAAGACTATTGGTGGATTTTAATTTGGCGGTCATAATATAGACCGTCAAACGGCCAAATTTAATTCCCCACCAAAATTTTCCGGCTATACGGTAGTTAGGTATAGGTGCACTGGGGTCAACTATATCACTATGCAATGATGATATTTCCAAATTGTTGTATGAAAAATCATGGTTCTGAATTTAGCATACCATCAGGGTTTCATCCAGTGGAGGCCCCTCCCCCAAAAAGGAAGAGAGAAAGACAAGAGCTCTGTAGCCACTGTAGCGTAGTATTGCAACACTCTGCAGTAATTTTATGACTTGACGACCCTTTCCAACATTGAAGTTGAGCATGCGCAGTCACATTAGCATAAAAGAGTGCTGAACAGAAATGCACGATTTGTAGCACTAGTAAGCCTTTTTGAGCAATTCGAAGCGTGTACAAATCAGTTTTTCACTGATATCTACCGATTGGTTGTGCTTACAGATGCTTAGAACGCAACACCTGGCAGTTTTTGTGCCGACAACAGACAAACCGACCTGCTTTACCCCTTGCACATGCGCTCGGGGTATAAAGGGAAGGGAGAGGGAGAGAGAGATAGAGAGAGGTACATGTAGTGGTACCCTAGCAAAAGAGGGCCTATGGGTGGTGCACCTTACATTGGGCCAAGTTCGGGAGATGGGCTGATATTCGAGGTATCAGTATTGTGTAACCACAAAGCTCTTATTTGACGTCATCATGCTTTGAATAAATACGATTATTGTACATTTGAAACCTTCACAATTTGGAAAAGATGACTGGATCAGATCCAGTGACTAGCAGTAACACTAATTTGAACATCCTGTTATCATACATGCATACCGTATAGCGGGAAACTTTGGTGAGGTTTTTAATTTGGCAATTTGGCAAATTTTGAAGAAAATCACCAAATTAAAACTCACCAATATTTAAATAACCGTATTTTTATGACGTAATGACAACGTGTGCGCATGCGCATGTGAATGAGAGCAGTGCGAATTCAGCAAAATTAGATTGATTGCTCGCAACCTAAAACAGAATCGTTTGTCAGGAATCAATGTTGCTGCTCAAGTTCTTTCAGGTTAAACATCCGACGCTACCTTCGTCATCAACATGTGCCTCGAACACAACTCTCGATCTGACACGTCTCCATTTTTGATAGCTGCTAGCTAGCTCGGCGAATGGAGTGGCCGGCCGGCCAGCAGCTGATCCATGCATTACGTCACTTGTATATCGCGTCATGCGCTTGCGCTCACAATTTGTCAAGTCGCCAAATTTAAAATTCGCCAATATCTTTAAGGGAGTGATTCGCCAAATTTTATGCTCGCCAAATTTACCCGCTATACGGTAATTTTTATAATAATAATGGAGATTTTCAAAGTACATGACACAATAATCCCCTGAAATAATCCCTCACTGACAGCACTACCACAAAGAGGACTGAGAATGAGACCTTTAGCAACTCGATAACTAGACATGATCACAGAGATAAGCCAATATACCGCACCCTCGCAAAAGAGCACCCACCCATGGGCGGTGCATCTTACATTGGGCCAAGATTGGGGGATGGGCCAATATTCGAGGTATTAGCAGCTACACATGGGTGCATATTCGAGTAAACACTAGACCTTAAGCAGGAAATTGAGCCCAAAGTGGGTGGGGGGGGGGGACGTAGTGGGCCCTCTTTTGCAAGAGTATGGTAATATTATTAAGCTCCACCTATAAGCTAAGGATCTGGCAACAAAACATACGACATTCATATACGAGGTGATCTGTTAGCTAAAATTAATATTAAGTTGTTTACTGTCACTGCATGGGTAGAATTATACACAGGTCTATAATCCTCCATTAGATTGACCCCTGGAGGCAAGCTCTAACAACAGTACAGTAACTACTGTAAAGTAGGAAAACAACGTATTTTGTGAAGGGCTTACAGTTCAACAGGCACACTAGCTGGTGTCAACTAAGTTTGCTGTAATATTTCCATGCTATGACGATATTTCCAAAATTAATTGTATATTGAATAGGTATATGGTAAATCATGGCCATGAATTTCTACATACCATGCAAAACAAGCAATGATGTCACAGGGTACAAATCAGGGTCAATCTTCAATACGGGAACAAAATACACGAGGTGTATATGAATGATGATACAGAGGACAAAGATCATTCTTCCTCAGGCTATAAAAGAATTGAGAAAACACAGCATAGGCAACAACCAGCAAGCTTGGCATGAAAAAAGGTTGAAAAAATACTCCAATCAAAAATCAAGATGAAAAGTTTTGGGATTCTGCTTGGACTCATTGCTGTGATTCATATCACTTCTTCAGTGCCGGTGGAACCAGAAGAGAACAGAAGTATGAGAATCACTACATAATACCGTAGACTCTGGTTAATAAGCGCATGCGCTTATAGCGGTAAACGGAATGACAGTATGCGCTTAATAAAGGATATGCGCTTATATGGCACATAACCACGCCCACAAACGTTTGGGCACGTGATGGATGCGAGGCCAGGCCCGCTAGCACTAGCGCTCGATCGATCGATCGAGCACTTTAACGTTTACAGATGCCGCTCAAGATGACGAATGCTGGCGATTTATCGATCTTCTTGCATGATAATGTTATTCGTGGCCATCATTTCTCCAAACATAACTGGACTCCAAATACTTTCCAGCCGGTCAAGATCAGATTCATAGAACGCCACGCCTATTAAGCGCATGCGCTTAATAAACAATAGCTTATGACAAGAAGAGGGCATGCGCTTAATAAATAATGTGCGCTTAATAGCGAGGTGCGCTTAATAACCAGAGTTTACGGTATTGTAGCTATATCAAAACATATGAAAATATCAAGTTTTGGTCAGTGGACTTTCTTCGTCATTGAAGGTCTACAGACCGAAACACCCCCACCCCTAGGTCGAGCCCAAGGTAATGCATATGGGCCCATTTTGTGACACTGAGATACACATTAATAATCTAACTACCATAAATTGCGAATATTTCGTATCTAAAATATTTCATGCGATAATTTTTCACGTAAAATAATTTTCATACAAACGACCCTGTACCGCATTGTCGTTAATACTGCACATGTATTTTGTGCGTTTAATTTTCACACACACAATGTTGTCCGAAACATCGAAATATTCGCGATTTAGATTTTGGTGGTAAAGAACTTCAACAATCAATATATTGCATGATTATTGCAATACAGTGCCAAGTGTTGAAGAGGAAAATACAGAACAAAATAAAAACTTTGTGGCAGAAGTTAGAGCTTACCTTGAGGAACAGAAAAGCAAGAGTGCAATGGAAAGAAATAAAAGACAGACCAGTGGCGGTAAGTGCTAACATCACACTAGTTTTAAATGCTCCAATAAAGGCACTAAATCTCTGAGATATACAGTTACAGCAAATCACTCCTAAATGCATGAGGAAATGCAAACTGAGAAATTTTTGTGTAATAATCAATATCAAATGTATGCCATATATTATTTGTTGTATAAGTTATTACAGGTACGTGTAAACTATTTTTACTTTTTTAACAATGAAAAATTTGCCAATTAATTTATGGTAGCACTACCTATCTGTGCAGGTATCAGCAGTGGAGACACAATTGCACTACAGACCTTTGTAAGGAACTATTGGCTGACTGGCTCTCTAAACTTGTGGGGCCGACAAACGTGCCCACGAATGCGGATGTCAGGAACTGACTGGACCAATTGCTGGGGTGAAGTATTCAGAATCTACCGAGCCAGTGGCCCTGGACAAGTGTGTGTTGGAGACGTAGTAGGAATTTATTACCCTCGATCACCTGGGTATTGGATGGGCTGTACAGGCAATACCTGCCCGAGATCTTCGTGCCCTGGACAAGCAACCACTGCGCATGGTTTTGCTACTCAAGAGAACTGGTACACATGTTGCAGCGAAGTGTTCACGATTTATGCGAGTGGGAAAGCTAATGGTGCTGTAATTGATTCCGGGGATGATATCATGCTTTATAGCCCGGACCTGGGTCGGTGGGTGGCTCAAGCTGGTGAAGACGTTTCCACAACCACAACCACATGTGCTGGAACGACACGCCCACCTCCAGCTGCCAAGTTTGATGAATGCCACAAAGAGACTTTCACAATCTGGAAAGGACCTTAAAGCAGAATAACTCATTACTTCTAGTACAAGCATTTCTATAACTTCATAGAGGCACTGTAAACTGTATTACACCTATATTATGCTATACTCATGAAATATATCTCATCAACATGTCAGTGTATTCAAGTAAGACCAACTGTTGTGCGACAATATCATAATCTGCAAACCTACTTGCTACTTGTATACAACGCAGATGCAGAGTATGATGGCAGTTAAGCATGCATGCAATACCTCATCAACTATACTACGTAATATATCTCGTAATACTTGGCACTATCTACCTATGCATGTTAGTAGCACAAGTTAATGAAGCCATCAAAATACCAAACTAGAGCTCTTTAGAGCACATACCGTGTGCGCTCTGTAGCCCCTGTAGCATAGTATTGCAACATTCTGCTTCAGAGCTGTTTTATGACTTGACGACCCTTTCCAACACGGAGCTTGAGCATGCGCAGTCATATCAGCAACTACCAATAGAGTGGGTGTGGTCGATAAACCACAGGAACACTAAACAGAAATGCACAGCTTTTAGCGCTAGTTTGAGCAATTCAAAGCATGTAGAAACCAGTTTTTCATTGATATCTACAGATTGGTTATGCTTACAGTATATGCACAGATGTCTAGAACTCTAGATCTGGCGATTTTCGTGCTGACAACTATGACAATGACAACGATAGATGGACAAACTGATTGCTTTATGCACGTGGGGTAATGATGTATGCACCCTTTAGGGGTGGGACCAATCTAGTAGAATTGTTTACTACAAAAAACCATATGGCATGGGAGGACGGCCACTTCAAGCTGGAACGACTCCAAGGTCACAGGCTGCAAGGTTAGGGTTTGGAATTGGGTTAGCATTGTTGTGGTTAGGTTAATTAGACTACTGCATGTCCTACTGGCTCTCCAAAATATCATAAACAGTAAATCCTCAAGGGACAACAATATCAAAGGAGTTCACCAAGACAGCTGTAACCTTCCATTATAACATACACCACAGAACAAAATAAATATTTCAGCTATGAAAGAAACCACTGTCTGCTATACACACAGCTAGTGGTCACTGTCAATTGTTTCCATGGATACTGATAAGCAAGTGATCATAGTGCAAGCCACTTATTAGATTATAGCCTTATCTGAATTGTAAGTTCCCCACCACTAAGTGCCCGCCTGCCACAGTATAACCACCGTGTTTTGTAGATCAGTAGTCCAGAAGAAGCAACGGAAAGGCACCTGGCTATATCACTATAACATCAACAAAAATCCTTTGTGTTAATTGAATTAAGCACCTGAGAGCCACCGCCTGTTTATCCTACATATCCACTAGACCATTGATCAGCAAGTACAATTGCATTGTGGCAATCATGCAAGCTTTGAATGACCACCAGCTGTATAGTAACCATATTATGCTTGCCAGGTAGAGGTTATAAGTGACCTACCAAACAGGAAGGGTTATTGCTGTCTGATCAGCAAGAGTGAAAGAGTATAAAAGGAGGTACTTTTTGCCTGCCTCCCATACCAGCTATACTGCAAATTACAAAGTCTTCCATACTTCAAAAGGAAAATATTGCAAAGATCATCATGAAATTTGTATGGATTTTGGTGGGACTTGCTCTGATATTCAGTGCCAGTGGAGCCAGACACAACTGAAGGTAATATAGAACACAAGTGTATTACCGTAATTTGCGTTAATTATATTTACAAAATTTTTGTGTTAAAAATATTCGTGTAACAATATTTTCATCAACTTCAAGCATGTGCCATAATATATTCGCTGCACAAGTTAGTACAGGTAAACTATTTTCGCCTAAAAAATTTTCGTCACTTCGTGCAAAACGAAATCTTTTAGCAACGAAATTTTCGCAAATTACGGTATATACATACAATGTCATATGTGCACACATCGGAAGGAAATACTATTGTACCGCATATAGCAATACAAGTCCATGAAGAAGGTAGAAAAGCTAATGAATAATTCCTTAAAGAAGTTCGAGAATACTTTAAACAATAGAGATCCAAGAAGCCAGCTGACAGAGAAGCAAGGCATACCATTTCATGCGATAATTTTTCTCGTTAAATAATTTTCGGACAAACGACCCTGTACTGCATTGTCGTTAATATTGCGCATATATTTTGTGCGTTTATTTCTCACACACACCATGCTGTCTGAAAATATTTTAACATCAAAATATTCACGATTTATGATGATTCAGATTTTGGTGGTAAAGAGCTTCATCAATCACTACATTGCATGATTATTGCAATACAGTGCCAAGTGTCGAAGAGGAAAATACAGATCGAAATAAAAACTTTGTGGCAGAAGTTAGAGCTTACCTTGAGGAACACAAAAGGAAGAGTGCAACGGAAAGAAATACAAGACAGACCAGTGGCGGTAAGTACTAACATCACACTAGTTGAAGGCACTAAGTCTCTGAAATATACAGTTGCAGTAAATCACTCTCAAAATTAATGCATGAGGACATGCCCACTGAGAATAATTTGGTTAGTAAAATTTTTGTGTTCGTCAATATCAAACGTGTGCCATAATTATTATTTGCTGTATAAGTTATTACAGGTATGTGTAAACTATTTTTACTTTTTTAATAATGAAAAATTTGCAAATTAAGGTAGTCTCTCTGTGCAGGTATCAGCAATGGAGACACAATTGCACTACAGACCTTCGTAAGGAACAATTGGCTGAGTGGCTATCAAAACTCATGGAGCCGACAACCGTGGCCACATATGCAGATGTCTGGAACTGACTGGACGACCAGCTGGGGTGAAGTCTTCAGAATCTACCGAGCCAGTGGCCCTGGACAAGTGCGAGTTGGAGATCTAGTAGGAATGTACTACCCTCGATTGCCTGGGAATTGGATGGGATGTACAGGTAGCACCTGCCCGAGATCTTCATGCCCTGGACAACCAACCACTGCACATGGCTTCGCTACGGAAGAAAACTGGTACACATGCTGTAGCGAAGTGTTCAAGATTTACGCCAGTGGAAAAGCTAATGGTGACGCAATCGATTCCGGGGATGATATCATGCTTTATAGCCTGGATCTGGGTCGGTGGGTGGCTCAAGCTGGTGAAGACGTTCCCACAACCACTACCACATGTGCTGGAACGACACGCCCACCTCCAGCTGCCAAGTTTGACCAATGCTACAAAGAGACTTTCACAATCTGGAAAGGACCTTAGAGCAGAATAGCTCATTATTCCTAATACAATAATTTTGCATTTCTGTAACTTCATAGAGGCACTGTAAACTGTATTATACATGTATTATGCTATACTTATGAAACTTATCTCATCAATATGTCAGTGTATTAAAGTAAGACCAACTGTTGTGTGACAATATCATGATCTGCAAACCTATTTGCTACTTGTATACAACGCAGATGCAGAGTATGATGGCAGTTAAGCATGCATGCAATACCTTATCAACTATACATAGTAATACATGTATCTTGTAATACTTGGCACAATCTATCTGTGCATGTTAGTAGCAGGCATACTAAACAGAAAAGCACAGATTTTAGTGCTAGTAAGCCATTTTGAGCAATTGGAAGCATGTAGAAACCAGTTTTTCACCCGATATCTACTGATTGGTTAAGCTTATAGCACATACAGATGCCAAGAACTCCACATCTGGTGATTTTCATGCCAATGATAACGACAACAACAATAACTAGAGCTCTATAGCGCACATACCCCGCGCACACATTGCGCAATCTATATATAGATCTGCTGCAGCCAAACGTGTGCCAGTAGCATTATTGACGACCTTTACTAGTCCATAATATTCAATTTTATGCACATGAGCACAAGGCCTGTATGCATGCATAATGCATAATGCATATGGGCACTGTCGATAGGCGTGGTTACGAAGGCTAACAAAAAGGCACTATTTGTGACGCTCGTGGACCATATCCCTCGATTCGAAACACACTGAAGCCCGTTTTTCGTTACATTCGACTGATTCATTGTGCTTACCAGTCGCTCAGGTACCTAGACCTCGAGATATGGCGATTTTTCTGCTAACGACAACGACGACACGACCGATTACTTTACCCCTTGCGCATGCGCGCAGGGTAATAATGACAGATGGACAAACCAATTGCTTTACCCCTTATGCGTGCGTGCGGGGTAATGACGTATGCACCCTTTAGGGATGGCACCAATCTATTAGAATTGTTTACTACAAAGGAACCATATGGCGTAACCACAAAGCACTTACTTGACGTCATCATAGCTCTATGGCAATCATGCAGGCTTTATTACTTTCAATGACCACCAGCTGCATAGTAACCACATCACAGTGCTTGTCAGGTGGTCAAGTATAGAGAGTGTAAGTGACCTACTACAAGTGAAAATGATCTATTAATTGGCTAGGGTATCTGATTATCGAACAGGTCAAACAAGGAAGGGTGGTTGTTGATCCAAACTGTCTCATCAGCAAGGGCGAAAGAGTATATAAGGAGGTAATTTTTTCCTGTCTTCCATAGCATCAGAACCCACTAATCACAAGTCACAATTTTCTATACTTCAAAAAGGAAATCATTCCAAAGATCATTATGAAATTTCTATGGATTTTGGTGGGACTTGCTCTGACTATACATTCAGTGCCAGTGGAGATGGAAACGACTGAAGGTAATACAGATGAGCAGAACAGAGCACATGCATATAGCAGTCTTGCAAAAGAGGGTCCACTACAGATTGTCCTGGTTTTGCCTCAAATTCCTACTAGGACCTAAGGGTATATAAAACTTACTTGAAAGAGCGCCCACTAAGTTCAGATTTTCATAGTAAAGAGCCTTGACAATTGATAGCTACATCGCATGATTATTATTGCAATACAGTGCCAAGTATCGAAGAGGAAAATACAGAACGAAATAAAAACTTTGTGACAGAAGTTAGAGCTTACCTTGAGGAGCAGAAAAGCAAGAGTGCAACGGAAAGAAATACAAGACAGACCAGTGGCGGTAAGTACTAATATCATACTATAATATGTTTTGAAATCCTGCAATGAAGGCACTAAATCTTTGAGATACATAGTTATAGAAAAATACTCCTAAATGTATGAGGATATGCCCACATCATCAGAGAGAGTAATAAAGAACAGCTTATCTGTCTGTGCAGGTATCAACAGTGGAGACACAATTGGATTACAGACCTTTGTACGAAACTATTGGCTTAGTTGCACTCCATCTTCATGCTTCCGAAATCCCTGCCCACGTATGCAGATGTCAGGAAATGACTGGACCACCTGCTGGGGTGAAGTCTTCAGAATCTACCGAGCCAGTGGCCCTGGACAAGTGCGAGTTGGAGACCTAGTAGGAGTGTACTACCCTCAATTGTCTGGGATTTGGATGGGCTGTACAGGTAGTACCTGCCCGAGATCTTTATGCCCTGGACAACCAACCACTGCACATGGCTTTGCTACGGAAGAAAACTGGTACACCTGTTGCAGCGAAGTGTTCAAGATTTATTCCAGTGGGAAAGCTAATGGTGACGCAATTGATTCCGGGGATGATATCATGCTTTATAGCCTGGACCTGGGTAAGTGGGTGGCTCAAGATGGTGCAGACGTTTCCACAACCACAACCACATGTGCTGGAACGACACGACCACCTCCAGCTGCCAAGTTTGATGAATGCCACAAAGAGACTTTCACGATCTGGAAAAGATCTTAAAGCAAGTGTATAATCAGAATAACACATTATGATATTAATAATAATATATACCCTGTACAACAATTTTAATACGTACGGAACTATATATCATGGTAGAAAATATTAAATTTTATATCTCGTAATACTTGGCACAATAATTAATTTAATCATTAGTAGCACAAGCTAATAAAGCTTGCACAGTAACAAAAAAAGGATGTATGCACCCTTTAGGGGTGGGACCAATCCATTAGAATTGTTTACTACAAAGGAACCATATGGTGTAACCACGAAGGTAATTCATTTTTTGGAGCTGACTTGTTTACAACCAGGTTGTCACCACCAGGTTATCAGCACTCTGAAAGTGCAGCCAAAATTATGTGTTAGTCTTTGGGTTGGTATGGGGCATGCCACTAAAGCAGATTCGAAATAATTAAATTTTATTGCAAGATCCATTCTAATTTGCAGTATTAGTATCTGGCCAAAGTAGTGGTTCTGCCAACAAAGTGATAGGAATGTAAAACATAACCTATCAAGCCACAAGACACCAAGCCCATTGACCTTATGTACCAGGATAATTGAAGAGCCCTTGAAATATAATTATTATATCTAAAGGACCACAATTATGGTATGACGATAGCAAAACCCAAAAAATTAAGATAATAACTCATCCACCTGGCAGAGCGAAAACAACTAATAGTATTAATTGCTTTATTACTACTATGCAAGAGAGGATTTAGGAGCATGACCATAATACTAGAATACCAGTATGCCTGTTGTGGCTATATAAGGAACCATGTCAGAGGCAAAGTTTCATAGAAGACGTACTGGATTGATGCCTCAAGAAAAGAAGTAGTCTAGCCCTTCAATATGAAACTTCTATTTGGACTTATTCTTATGATTCACCTAGTTTCTTCAGTACCAACTGATACTGGTAATTATTTACCTCAGTACTGTAAAATTATTTGAATACATACACCTACAGGCATACCTCTCTGTTACAAATTGTATATAATAATTTTACTTTAGCGGCCAATGATGAAGAGAGGGACAAAATGTCAATTGAAATGGTTGAGAAAGTAGACAACTACTTTGAACAAAAGGACAGCGAGATTTCATCCAGTATCAGAGTTGCAAGACAATCCTATACCAGCTGTAAGTGCACTCGCATTCATACCTAGAATAGTGTCCTGGGTAAGTGTCCATGGGTGATATTTCATGGGTTTATTGGGTTTGGGTTTTATCTGCTAAAAGTACGAAAATTGGCCCCCAGATTTCTGCTCTATACACCTTCCCAGTTTGCAAATCTTTGCAACATGAGATACTTAAATAACCAGCTGTAAGTGCACTCGCATTCATACCTAGAATAGTGTCCTGGGTAAGTGTCCATGGGTGATATTTCATGGGTTTATTGGGTTTGGGTTTTATCTGCTAAAAGTACGAAAATTGGCCCCCAGATTTCTGCTCTATACACCTTCCCAGTTTGCAAATCTTTGCAACATGAGATACTTAAATAACTTATCTGCTCATTATACATTCTTATACAGGTCTTAACAGTGGCGATACTGTAGCACTACAGACATATGCTCAGGGGAAAAAATGGCTGAGCTGTGCTAAGCACTGGTGCCACAACAGCGCTTGCCCGAATCACTGTCAAAATAACAACTTTTGGAACAACTGTACCAGTTCGGTATTTCAGATCTACCGACAAGGGGGGTCTGGGTGTATACGTACTGGAGATAAAGTTGGATTTCACTACCCTGCTTTGAGTGGACACTGGCTGGCATGCGTAGGACCCGCGGCAGGAGCAGGTAGTTGCTATAAGAGTGAGTGTCCAGATTTCCCCTCTGCAACAGCAGGATTCTCCTTAGCTGACTTATGGAAAAGTGATTTCTGTGACAGAGAGGTTTTCGAGATAGCTGCTTGCGGCAGGAGAACTGGATATTGTATCCGTGATCAAGACAGAATCTTTCTCAGACACGTACATCGGGGGCACTCTCTGTGGTTAGCTCTAGGTGGTCCAGGAGATATGAATGCTGGAAGACTACCATGTCCTACGCCCTTCAGATACAACATTCAAGCAATGTGCGGTCCACCTTATCATTCTTGTGTATGGGAAAGCTTTAAGATCTGGAAAAAGCCCTAAAAATCTTCGAAAATCTATATACGCTGACTAGAACTTGTTGCTACCTTTTAAAAGTACAATTAAATTTTGTTTGTTAAATATGAAATGAAATGAAAATTAATGATGAACTAAAGAACTACATGTATACTATAACAAACAGCAGCGTCAATTACACAGATACCCTAATACCATTGATAGATGATGATAATTTAATTTGCTGACAGTGCACATCCAGAGGCCACAGAAAACATGACATATTAACCACAAAGTATTCACAGAGCCACAACAATTGCTGGCCTGCCCACCCAATGGATATAGCAAATACATGTACATCAATGCCTAAGCCTCACTGCAAGCATATTGAAATTAGACACTGGGTTATGAGACTCGCTATATAGTTGTAACAAATATATTTCTACACCACTTCAAGGTCATATAAATTTTCTATACATGCTTCTGTACCTCGTCTCCCTGGTTATGTCCTGGCATGGTAATGCAGGAGGAAGAGATTGCTGCCAGGTGGGGACTGATCTCATGCAAGCTTAGCGAATTCTGCATCCTCTTCTGAGCTCTGTGCATCAACATCTGCTGAAACTGAGAAATAAAAAACAAATAACAAAGATTTCACAAGGGGGGAGGGGGGGGCAACACTTTAATACACCAACTGCATAAAAGTCCGTAAACACAGCACATGTGCCTAGAGGGATTTTCTTTCAATCTGATGATATTATTGTAAAAATCATCGACACTTTGATACTTAAACTTTCCGTTCTTAGAATTATTCTCAAGTGTGATAGCCGCAAACATACACATACTGGTACACGTATGTGTACATGTACATGTACATCGTAAAATTGATGAAAGACACATTTCCAACTTACTTCTTTGAAAGGCTCCCAGACAGTGTGGGGTGTGGCATAGTTGAGTGGGCTCCTCAGCCTCTGCAGAGCTGAGTTGATGGTCTCTCCATACTGGGCCTGGAAGTTGCGCTCATTTGGTGTCTCAGCTGGCTGGGAGGTGATGGCTGCAAGGTGCTCAAACACCCAGAGAAGCTGTACCAGGGAGGGAGGAGGGAGGGAGAGAGAAGAAATGATTATTAAGGGTGTCTATAATATTATTATTTGTTGGTAGTTGCCTAGCAACCATAGTTTTTATGGGCAATTTGCTGGCTGTGGGAAGGGGTTGGGTCATCATAAAGTAGGCCGATGATGAACAGAGGTCAACTACGTACCAATAAAATAGTTATCTGACAGTAATTGGGGTGCATGAGATGCAGTGTCAGATAACTATTATGTGCAAGTGTGTCAATGTTTATGTAAACATAGTACGCACATTAAGGATAAAATCAGCTTCAAAGACTGCTTTCAAAGTTCCAAAATACACATGCACACATCAATCAAACTATACATGTAGCTATTTATACACAAGAGAGATAAAACAAAATAAACCACTTAGTTACTTGACAGCTTTACATGTCGAAAACAAAAACAACCTCTTTCTCATACACATTTAGCTGACGTGTGCGTATGCACCAAGACTACATAATATACATGTACATGTAGCTCTAGGCACCACACATATTTACATGTACATTGGTATTATGACGCTAAAATATTATTGGTCCATCTAGCCAGTCCACTCACAGGTTTCATGGAGGCCAGGTACTTCTCCCTCATGATGGCATCCTTCTCTGGTCCGCTGAGGTGAGGCAGGGACATGGTGTGCTTGTTCTCCTGGTCTATCTGCATCAGACGCCTGCAAAAGAATCATCATCAACAACCACTTTTAGAACATGTACCTTCTCATTTCTATGTATAATTACTATTCACAAGCACACCTAGAAGGATGCCCTTTCAGCAAATTAATTTAGGATCCAAAGTATTTGTACACATACATACACGTACACTGTTTAAGTATGAGGACTACGCTATATGGATATAATTAGTGTATAATATGTACATATGTGTAATTCTGCTGATTTACCATCATACAGCTATGGAGTTGACCTAAAATGTAATACCTGTGTACTTCTCCCTGCCTCTGCATGAGAGCAGCCAGCCACATCTCATCCCAGAGCAGAGTGATACGACACAACTCGGCCACCAGGTCCTCCACTGCCTTCACTAGCTGAGGGTTCTGCTGCTTAAGAGACTCTATGATGACTGACAGACACTTCTCAAGGTTGGTCAGCTCCACGTTGGAGGATTCACCTGTTGAGGGAGAGGAGAAAGAGAGAGAGAGAGAGAGAGAGAAGGGGAGAGAGAGAAGGAAAGAGAGAGAGGGAGAGAGAGAGAAGGGGGAGAGAGAGAGAGAGATAGGAGAGGGGAGGGGAGGGAAAGAGAGGAGAGATTCTGAAACTAGTCACGAAATAGATGAAACCACATTAGTCGAGCATGAGATACATAGAATCACTAAGTCTTGCTTATGTAATGCACAACGTCAAATTTTCTACAAACCTTGGTCATCATCATCGTTCATGCTGGAGTCTGGGGGAGTGAAGCTGTCTCCAATCAGATCTCGACTGCCCATGCTGTCGTAGTTGCTCTCACTCTCCCTCCTCTCAGACTTGCTCAGGTATTCTACATGTATGAACATGTACATGTACATATCATGCATGCATACATGTATGAACATTTGTTGGTAGTTGCTTAGCAACCAAAGTTTTTATAGGCATTTTGCCGGCTATGGGAAGGGGGTGGGTCATCATAAAGTAGGCCAATGATGAACAGAGGTCAACTACCAACAAAATAGTTATCTGACAGTAATTGGGGTGCATTTGACCATGCATCTCATGCACTCCAATTACTGGCAGATAACTATTATATGTACAGATATTCATACACATCACACAAGCATGGGTAAATTTGAGCTGTTGTGCATGAGGATGTGTAAACTGGTGTTATATAAACATTGCTTTCAACTTTCAAGCTCCCTATAAGGTTTAAATGGTAAATTCACAAGTCCCCTTTTCATACAATAACAATAATAATTAAAATTCCCATCCATCAGTTCTAGAGGATGGAAGACCAGTAAACATAAATGCACACTAACCACATGACTATAGTCGCTCTGTATGTCTGAAATTTAATGCTAAAATTAGGTTTAAAAGTGGTGACATCATATACATACATGTACATCTATACGAAGTACAAATATCATGTACGCTCATACAATAATATATTCGTAACGGCTATCTCTCCTATACATAGTAAATAGTTATTAGCTATCACTATCAGAGTCTATCAGAGGTTCGCGAAATTGCTTAAATCTTGCAACTTCGGGTATGTCTTGCCCGGCAACGACACTGTTCATGTTCTGTAGTAGCTCTCTCGCCGCGGCCTCCCCTGGGGGCGTGACCACCACCTCTGTCTGTGTCAGAAGTGACTGTGGCCTATCCACCTCAACATGTAGCGAGATTGATAATAAATCTTCGGTGCTAGGGGTACGCGATATAGAGGAGAGAAATTTCCTGAGGATTTTTGAGCTTCGAATTTGTCTATAGCTGTGAAAGAATATCACGACTATGAACGTGATGCAGGCGAGTATCACGGAGAGGGTGCTCACGATTACAGTATTATCATCGCCGGAGAGAAAGCACGCGAGAGAGGATACCACACCGAGGTTTAGGAAGGCTAGCATCTCGAGGAGGTTAAGGTAAAGGCGTCGATAGACACCGTAGAAAGAAGCCATCAAGCTTAAGAACACTAGGCAGGTGAGTATAGTGAGCATGAGCTTCAGGTGAAGTCTATTGAGAGCACTCAGAGAGAACAAAGTGAAGAGAATACAGCGAGTCAGTAGCAGAAGGCCGGTCCAGAATCTGTAGTGGGTCTTATAGGGACCAGTGTAGGCATCAAAGAAAGGCTTTAGACGATAAATGAGCTTAAACGGACCCTTACTGGGCACTCGCTGAAGACACATGTTGAACATGACAAGAAATGTGTAGAAAAGGATGAGAATCGAGAAGGCAATTCCAACTAGAAAGAGGGGCACGTGCTTGCCATGTAGGAACTCCACATTTCCATCAGGGCTCCAAATGTTGAATTTTTGCCCACTGGGGTATGTGACGATTACATAACTGAATACGGCAATGATGGCTCGAGCTAGCTTGGCCATGGACAGTAGGAACAACGTGGCAAGAATCTTGACAGCATTCTTACCGATGAGTCGTTGAACAAGCAAAAATTTTCGGCTGAGGATGATTATGCCGACCACTATGAGCCAGATGTAGACTGGAAAGACAAATTGGAGCCAGGTTTTTGCATACGTGTCCATTCCGGAATAGAAGCATACAGAGATGCCTAGGTCGAGATTGAACCAGGCTACTATAGCCATTAGGATCTTAACACCATAGGATATGCTCCCTGCAGGGAAGTATAGAGGCTTGTTGGCCTGGATGATGTTCATGTAGAATATGAGACCATTTATGGTGCCTTCGGTGACTGTCAAGTTGAGTAGAATTAAGATAAAGACGAGAAAAATACCAGCCAGAATGAATAGAAAAATCAAAGGTACGATATTCTCATTTTTACACCCTCTGCACCGTGATCCTCCAAACGTAGCGCTAAGCCCGTCCCTACATGCTCCACACATTATCCCACTGTGGTCAAAGTTACACTGACGGTCGATGTAGGTAGCAGTGATGTCAATCGCAGAGTGATTACAGTAATCGTAGGGGCACTTGGAACTCACAATCACATTCCTGCACGAAGGATCGCTCAAAGTCCTGGTGGTCATATTCTGGCAGGATTGATGAAAATCTTTGTAGGATTTAAACTCAGACCAGTCGAAACCAACCCAGTTGGTGCCACTTCGAGTCAAATATCCGGCAGTCAAGTTGCAATCGATTCCATGTTCCTTCAAGATGCCATGACACTGGCATGACATCATTCCCTCAGCGTCTCTCTGTAGCTTGAAGCCCCACGGACAAGGTTTTAGGGGCACCACAACCTGAGGGTAGTGATAGCGATAGTAAAAGCCGAAGGCCTCTGGATTCGTCTGCTGTACGGTGAGGTTAAAGGTCACAGTCGGCTCGTCTGTGTGCACAGAGTATTTTAACCACGAGCATTTTCTTAGCGGATCAGTTGTAAGCTGCTTTAGAAGTTTACTCTGATTTTTTCCCGTTTGGCCTATCACTATACCGTTTACCACAGCCGGAGAGAATCCACTTCTTTGACCGACCGTCACGGCCATAATCTGAAAGATCTCACCTGGATATTTGGGTTCCAAGGTCACCTGCTTATGGTACCTATCGCACTGAGGTCTCATCGTTGAACTATCACACAGGCACACACCGCTGGGATTTGAAGATATGTCTTTGTCAGAATCCTCAGCTGATGTATTGAATATTTTGTCAAACACTTGACCAGACAAGTAGTAACTTTTCTTCCTCGATTTGTCAATGAAATGCTGAAAGGTGTAGCACATGTCTACAGCACCTCCATATATGGCATCACCAGCATTACCAGCCTTGTTGTTGATAAACGTCAAGGACATGCTGATCTTATTGCCAAAATCTGATAATTTGGTAAAATCATCCACCAGCGGTTGAAAGAAGCAAGAGGGTGCCGTTTCAAGGCACCGCTGCTGAGCAAATATTGCTCCTCCAGCATTCGAGGCGCTATTTCCCTCGAAAAGTACAGAAGCATTGTTCTCAATGTACACATACGAGGAGTCACAAATCTTGATAGCTCCACCATTCACTCCGTGGTTCTCACTAAAAAAGCTCTGTCCAGAAAGCAAAACATTGCTATCTACAATCGAGAGAGCACTACTGTTGTTGTTAGAAAATGTACAACTTTCAAATAAGACCTTATCCACAGAGAATATGTCCAGTATACCACCATGTACCAATCTCTTTTCATCCAAAATTATCCAATTGTTGATAAATTGGCTTTTGGTGAAACTGACCTGAAACTGTGGTGATGTGTGAGGGTTAAGGGTGGGTATCTTGTGCTTAATAATCTCAGTGACAGCTCCATTACCAAAAGCAGGGACACTGTTGTTCTGAAATTTGCACCCCACAAACTCGATGGTTCTCATGACACAGTCAATTTGCTGTTCCTCGTAGTGGCTTATGTATAGAGCACCTCCAGCCGAATGGGCATAGTTTCCAAGAAAAGTTGTGTTCACCACTCGAAGAGTCGTGTAGTTATGTGACAAATTACCGCAAGATATGTGATTAGCTCCGTGTATCCTCGACCATACCCTCAGGCCTCCACCTCTGTGTCCCATGCCGCCAATTATGCGGCTATTCCTTATCAGAACCGAGCCAATACCAGGTTGGTAGGAGGTGAAATTGAGACGAATGGCTAAGTTGCCTCCATTATCGGCGACATTATGCACGGCAGTGACGTTGGAGATGATGGCATGTACGAAAGGGCAGTCGATCAGGAGCGTGATACCAGAGGCATAGGGGTAAAAGAGACCAGTCTTATAGACATCATATCCGTACATAAACCATGAGTTTTCAACTACAAGCAAGGTATTCACATCTGAAGGACAGTTTCGATACCAGAATCGTACATTTCCGCCATAAAACTTGTCCGTGCCGACATTATTGATGAAAGCAGAGTTGGAGATTGTAGAGTTTCCCAGCACTCGATCTGCATGGACACCAAATCCCGTAGAGTTATAAATGCGAACATTTTCCATCCGAACGTGCATCACAGTATCAAAAGCAAGTGCAGCAAGCACATTCACCCCTCTACTGATCCTAAGCCCACACTTTGCAATGGCCAGATTCTCGATGTGGATATTGGAAGAGTTGACAAAATAGAATCCGCTACGCATCGACCCTGAACACACGATACGACTAGATGGATCAGGGCTACCATTGGTCAGATCACGGTATGTAATCTTTGAGAGATTACCTATCAGTGAAAAGTTGGCAATGTGCTCCATTCGTATTGCTCGATTGATCTCCATAATGTGCTCCCCTTCCAGGAACTCCATACAAGTGTTTGACACAAAGAATTGGTCCACTTTTTGGATGTAGTAGGAGAGTGATTCACACTTGTAGTCCTTGATCCAGTCTGGACAGAGATCAGCACTGTCAGGCTTGACATAGAGCTTGGTTATAACATCACTCTCCTGGGGCCACTCATACTCAAAACTGTAGGCTAACTTCAAGAGTGCTACTAGTAGGCCAAAATAATTTGAAGTGGTTCTTGTGAACATCATGATGTAGCTAACTTTCAACATACACGTTTCACTGTTAGCAACTGATGGAGTAGTAGCATTTTAGCTCTGCCAAAATAGCTATATATACTCTTGGCCGTGCTTAAAAATGCCTTTTTTCATGTGTTATTTTTACGTAATTCCTGTCCATAGTAGTCAATTTCATAATGCAGGTTAAAATAAACCTCCCCTTAAATGGAATTTATATGTAATAATTATAGCTATAGCCCTTCATAATTGTATTTTTAATCAATGTTTCATCAACAATTCCTTGCTGTTGGCTTAATTCACTTGATACTGAAAGCTGCCTTATAGTACACTGATCAGACATTAAACATTATTTCAAGTCGATGTGTATACACGCATTATCTCCATGAACAGTGAAAGTGAAAGCATCTAGATATGCACGATGACATTAATAACTATAAGAGCTACGGGGGAACCACAGAAACATAACTGACAAAACACCCAGTCCTGCATGTAGATTCAAAATTATGGTAAAATGTATAGGTATGTGTGGATCCCATGCAGCCGCCTCACACGTTGCTTCCAAAATCACACGCAGGCAAATTAGACATTTATCTGTTTTTTTTTTTTCTGGCAAAGAATACGGCGCTTCTACGAAGGTAGTCACAGTGATTGTGTACCATAATAATATTATGTTAATGCAAATAGTCCCATTATCATATCAGACTGTGTACTACATCAGAAGAACTAGTCTGCTCTATCATCAATCACTATAGAACAACATTCCTACATGTATGTATATCATGTATTCAAAACTTCTACATGTCATTCAATTCATGAATTCAGTGATACCATTACGGAACACTTACCAAGCAAAAAGTGAATCATATGCTACACTCAATGTCATTCAATTCATGAATTCATTACGGAACACTTACCAAGCAAAAAGTGAATCGTACGCTACACTCAATCCCAAAATCTCAAAGGGAAATTAAGTCAGTATGCAAGTCATTCACTGATACCATGGGTATCCCCAGTTAGAATACATGTACTTTCCTGTCTGAGTATAGTCCCAGAAGATGAGACATCCGCACTTTCATGTGCACATAATATAGAGCCGATGTGTATGCAAGCACAAACTTATCCCTCTTATTCTTAACTTACCCGTGACAGAATCGGTGTCCGTTTTCTTCTCTGTTCTTCGTGAGGCGCCGACGATGGCTGGGTAGATGATGAAGTGAGGGGAGTCATGGCCGACCCGACAGAGGAGGTCTGACACACTCTGACGAACATCGTTCTCAGGGTGATTGAGACGAGAGAACAACTGAGGAATGATACCTACACGCACACGTACATGCACAAAAGGGAGCAAAGAATCATTACAATTTTGACAGTACTCCACAAAGTGAAACTGCCACTGAGAATTAAGTACTGTACGTAACATTAGGAAAGATAATTGAAAAAGGCTGTGATTTGTGTGCATGTATACGTATTCTGAGTTTCAGGCATTGTAATATATGATACGATGAAATAATTCGCATAAGTAAAATTTGTGCATAAAATTGATGCATTAAGATATTTATTCTTTATACAGCTGGCTTACCCTTCCAAGGCTTAGTGGGTGTGTTTGCAAATCCTTTCTCCAGTTCACTCTTCAGCTCCACCGCATACTTCACCAGTAACCGTAGCAACCTCAGGCTAGCCGTCACATTCATATCATCGAGCGCTGGAGAGGACCCAGCCTGGCTACCAGACAGCTTCAAGAACGTAAAATAGGCCCTAGCAGAAAGCTGATAGTGCATAAACATCCTGACTCGAACCCCGGCCCATATGGCTAGCAGGTCGTCCATGGAGGGTAGTTTCTCCAAGGATGGACAGACGGCCAGGAGTTGACCTTTCAGAGATTTGGTGTCCTCATCAACGTTGATGTGCTGTGGAAGTGTGTTGGTGTTAATATTGTGTTGTATGGGAGAGTGTGCATGCAGGGTTTTTTTCTGGCCCAAATATTTGGGGGAAGATACCCTGCTGGGTTCTATGCAGATAAACCCCTGGCAAACGTGTATATAATGTGTATGTATATGTTATGCATGCAGTAATAATTAATTATTACTTATTATCTAAGAGTGAAGGTGGGTAGGGATCACACCAAGGGCTCATAAAACATAATGTATGGCGTGTGTGTGTGTTGGGGGGGGGGGGGAGGATGTGTGTACATCATGTGTTTACAGTTAAGATTCCCAAATGCCAACTAAAAATGTGATTTTGTGAGCATCTACAAAATATTATCCTCCTGGCAATAATCCCAGCAGCATGCAGAGAAAACAAACACATACAAGTACATGTAAGAAAAAAATATATTATTATGACATCCACAATGGAAGTTTTCCCCTCAAGAAATTCACCCTCACTTCCTCCCCCTCTAACCATAGCTAAATATACAATATAAACTTATACATTTTATGGTAAATTTACTTTGATTTCTTCCTTGCCAGCTTTGAGATCTTCCTCCGTGGCATCAGAGATATGCACTTGACCAAGAACACCAACGATGGCAGTCTTCTGCTCAGGAGTGGCCAACTGCATGTCATGGTTAACAAACTCATACAGTGTAGCTATCCATCGTATACATGTATACAATATCCAGTACACAACATGAAAAAATTGACAGTAGGTATGTTCACAAGGAAAAAACAAGTAAATTTGACGTATGAATGTATCAAAAGCTGAGCTAATAGGCACTTAAATTCTCCCTTGGAGTCTATAGACCTTTTGCCGTGTAATTTAAATATTACAGATCTAGGATCTTACATTGCCTATAATTTCATTGACTTCTCTTTGCTCATGCTCCAGCAGTACTGCCGTCCCAGTTGCACTGAAAGACACAAAAATATATGTAATCACACAATGGAATATGTCAGACATTCACTGCCTTACCTTAGAGCTTCCAGGTTCTTTCTTCCGATCCTGTAGCACCACCCAGCGAGGGACCACCATCCCTTGGCCAGATCAGGGCAGTGCATTGTTGCCAAATGAAGGAGCTGCCCCACAGCATACTCGTGCTTGTCGAACCGTGCCACCGAGTCATCGGGTTTGAAAAGTTCACAAGATTCTCTCTTGCTGGCACCGGTGTACAGCCCCATTCTGGTCAGTCGACATTCAAGCTCGTTCCCCAACAGGCGATGTAATCTCTGAGAGGTCTCGTACTCTGAACTCCATATAGCCTGCATGAGACGGGAGTCGCCTTGCATCCATTTGACCATTGTCAAAAGCGACCTTGCTGTCAGCTCTGAACCGGACTTCAGGAGGCCAGAGGTCTTGGCCCCTTGCTGTGATTGGCAGTAATTGACGACAGAGGTTGATAGGAGATCCACGGCAGATGCAGACTGCCCCTTGCACGTGTAAAGCTTTGCCATCTCTCTCATGATCCGAAGCTTTTCAATTGGTTGAATATCAGTTGAGGAGTTTAGAGCGTCGACTGGATTATCCATAGCTCCCGTTAGCTCAAGGATCTGCCGCTTGATGAGATAATTGGCATGGTTGAGATTGCCCTGTTGGCGAGCGAGACGGTACGACTCGAGCAGGATGAAAGGGGTGTGGTCTCGGAAGTCAGACGACGCAGTGGAGTTGGCGAGATGGGAGGAGATACGCAGGGACTCACTCCAGATGCCCGTGTCATGGTGGGAGGGGTCTAGCGACTTGAAGGGAAGACTGTAGAGCAGAAGGCCTGAGGATACAGGCTGCAGTAGTGTATTTGAGGGGGTGTGTGTGTATTTGAGTATGAAAAGTAATGAGAGCAATGTACACTCTGGGACAATGAAAAGGAAAGTACATTTGTATTCTTTGACTAAGTACATGTACATATACACGTACATGTATATAAAAGAGCATTGCCAATTATGACATGATGATGTAATCATAGATACATGTACATGTACATGTATGAATATCCAAGCATCATAAATATGTGAGTCTCACATTTGACAGTATATACGTAGTGACTGAATGTACATGTGTACCTGAGCATGCCTCGACTTGATTGGGTTCAGTGCCTTGATGGCGGCCGCTGACTGAAGCTGGAGGGAGTGGCTGGGAGAGATGCGGAGAGGCCACTCCAGACAGCCAACCCGCAGTGGACTCTCAGCGTAGGCAGAGGACAGCTTCAACCAGCGCTGGAATGCAGACCTGAAGGAAAAAAAACAATCAATGATGAATGCCTTATAAGGGAAGTACATGTAGCTGTTTTACAAGATTACCCCATATTCATGCATGCATTGCATGTAAAAGTAATACATGCATAATTATACAGTGTTCTCCCCAGGCAAAATTTAAGGCATGATAATAAGGCGTAGCTTGGGTGGAGACTGTGGCCACACCAAAGCTTATGGATTAGCACTATTCCCACATCAAAGGGAATTCTATACTGAAGGCTTATTGGGCCGACATGCCTTAGGTACATGTATGCTGGGGAGAACACAAATTTATACATACTTTGGTCCATAATCTCCCTCGCTTGTGACGCTGATGCTGTCACTGTCAGAGCCCTCATCCACAGCCTGAGAGGTGGCAGCCTTGAGCAGCAGTAGCTGACTGGTGTTGAGAAGCTGGCCCGGGTCCCACAGGGGGAACACCTCAGGGTCACGGGAGAAAGAGTGACGCCCAGTGGAGGAGAGGGAATCAACGTGATCACGGGCGCTGCTCAGGTCACCACTGTCAAATGAACCAAGGGCTCTGGAGGAAATGGATACACAGGCACAAAAACGAGAGTTAATACTTTGAGGTCATTCATGTTCACTTTTCTAGTTGTACATACATGTACATGTAGTTGACTTATTGCCAAATTTCAATCCACAAGATAATGTACAAAACCCATAACTATAGTTACATATGCATAATGAATTTGTGTACATTGTATGAGTAATATTCTCAATATGAAACTGCGAAATCCTCAAAGGTAGTCTTTTCACCAAAAAAAATCAGACATTTCTTATAATTATACACACACTCGTATGCACAAAGAAAAATGATCGTGATGTTTACCTGATCTGGTTGAGGTCACTCTGGAGTGTGAGTGCTGAGTGTAGCTCAGAGGTGGGGGAGTACTGCGACTGGACGCTGTTGACCTGGGCATACCAGGTCTCAGCATCCTTCCACTCACTGATGTTGATGTAACACTCCAACACCTGATTCAAACAAAATAATAGACAAAGTAAGGTGTAGGCTTGTTGCTAGGGCTCACTCCCAGTGATTCACTGTTGGAAAGGCATTGAAAGAAGCTACATGTACGTAGGAACAGGGCCTGGGGAGGAGACTAGGCTGGATGAAAAGTTCTAAGCAGCAACCATCCCATTGCCTGCTCCTCAAGGAAAACTTACATGTAATCCCAGCAAAAGGCAGAGCCATTTACATGTAGGTGCTAGGGTGGTAAATTAGGTATCTAAAGTAGGGAAGTAAGTATTCTTACCCTGTTGACAATGAACTCCATGACAGGTGCCTGCATTGATTTCTGGAGTGGAGCTGTCTTCTTGTCCTCCTCAGCGGACTGCAGCTGCTTCAGTGACTTGATGTATTCTTCACAGGCAGTCTCATAGCTGCAAGTGCGCAAGTATAAAGTCATCATTCAATATACATGTGATAGAGCATGCAAAATATAGAGCACATGTACATTGTACATTTTGAGTATTTGAATGGACTATACATGCAGAATCATGAACTTTTCTACTCTACATGTATTTGTCCCCAGGCCCTTCCCGGTTTTCTGTATTACAGCAGACGAGGCTAATACATGTACATGTATATGTACATACAGTTCTACCACACCAATATATTGTACCCATACATGTACATGTACATGATACATGTATATGGTACCCATACAAGACTACTTACTTGCACTTGGCCTGTGCCTCAGCGGCAATGATCCAGGAGGGAGTCTGACCCACTATCGCCTGCAACCAGACACCCATGCCTCTGATGGCCTCCCACGACTTCACCAGGAGAAGGGCATGAACAACATTCACAAGCATCTTCCAAAACTCCGGGCTCTAAGAGTAAAAAATAAAATAAAATAAAGCTATGAAAATTGCCTGATTGTATGGAGGACTAAAATACATTATGATCATCTTCATGCATGGATGCACGAAGAGGGGGATTTTGGGGGGGGGGGGGGGGGGGGGGGTGAGGGAGGGAGGGAGAACTAACTCACAGTCTTGTACTGGTTGCCATGTTTGGTGAAGTCTTTGAGAGCGGCAAAGCCATGCCTGACTGCCACTGCGGGCATTCCTGCATGGATGGCTATGGAGACAATGTAGCTCCTCACATGGGACAACCACTCCAGACATGTGTCCATGTTCTTTCGAAAGAAGCTTCTCACAGACTGTACATATAAATTCTTGAGTAATTAATTTTGCATATACACTAATTATCGTACAATACTTGCAATCTGCAAGTACACCATGTACCTTAGTTAAATGACGTGTAGTAACTGCTTTTCTATAATAAATTATGTATACGCAATGTAGCTACATGATTCTAAATTATCAGCCACTGCAGAACATGTAGAAAATCTAGAAGTTTGCTAAATGCGTAGGACACTCAAGATTAACTCTTGAAGCTATAGGCATCTCAGTAGCTCTAGAAATACTCATATACCGGATTGATTCTATTTTCTGATCTTAACACAATTTTTGACTGACCTTTGGCACTGGTGGCAGTGTGACACATGAGCCCTCATAGGCATTATACATGAGCTTGTCGAGGTGCTCCATGAACTGAAGGATGAGGACAGCCCTCAGGTGGACCGTGTAGTGACGAGGGCCAAGCCCCGCCCCCATGTGGCCGGAGAACGAGGAGGGTGTGTCCCTGAGATGACGACCATCACGAGACTCCACCTCCTGGGCGTAGCCACGAAGAACATCTGGAGGGAAACAAAGAAAGATAAATTTATGTATGAGGGTATTTTTGGGTAAATATTTGACCGTTTACACACAAGTTTAGCAAAAATGTACATGTATAACACTGGGAATAAGCTCAGGAGCATACATGTATATATTATTATAATACACAACTCTGCAGCTGCCTTACTTTCAATGGCAGTGAAGGTCTCAGCTGGCATTCCCAATGGAGTCCTGAGTCTAGCCAGAAGGCAGTACTGTGCTGACTCATACGTGGCCCAGAACCACAGCACAGCATCACAGTTACACACCTGAGGGATTAAGGAAAAGGAGAATACATACAGTGGACTCTCCGAATAACGGACACCTTGGTACATAGGCTTCTGTCCTTTATTCGGGGTATGTCCTTTATTGGGGTGTTTTACTTTAGTCACCCCCACTTCATCTAATATTAATTTTATAGCCAATAGTTCATTGCTATAAAGAAATTCATGACATACTCAAGTGTTTTCATGACATTGTATTGCACTATATATTCAGTCTGTTTCAAGGAAGTGATCTAGCTACTAGACGAGTGTCAATTGCGTCATCGTCGGTGGACGAATGGCTAGCTACTTGCCATTTGAGCAAGTAAAGCAGTGGCTGTTGTCATTACTATAGCTAGACAAAGTAGCTACTACTGTTTTTTAGTATCTACATGTATTGCCGTCTTATTATTTTTGTACAGATTGTTAATAATGCCATGAACTGCATGTAAGACGGTCGTGGGCGGGGTTAGCCACACCCACCGCCGTCCGTTAGTCGGAACGTTTATTGTATAGTACTGTATTACTTCGTGCAAGCTGCTGTGTCCGTTATCCGGAATTCGGAGGTTGTCCGCTATTCAGGTGCTGCTACTGTATTAAACATATGGAGATATCGGTTGGTACATATAGCAGTGTCCGTTATTTGGTAGAGGTCCGTTATTGGGAGTGTCCGTTAATAGAGAGTCCACTGTATTACTATAGTTCCTTTCATCACATGGCTAAATAGTAGCCCCCAACCATTCCAATCCCTAATCTTGAAAAAAAATAACTTTTTATAGTATACTCATATCAAGAAAATGATCATTCTGCACACACAGCATTAGAGAGAATCTGAAGCTAAAGACTATAATATCATGCATAGTAGTACACAAAATTATTAATAATATTTCAAGCTAGCTACACTGCAGTTGATTGGATTCTCTTTGCTCGTTTGACAATTGATCTAGCAACATGGACGTTGTACTCCATCACAACAATCACCAAATCTTTCCACAAAGGGGGAGGGTTAGTTCGCTGCAGATAGGCTCTCAGCATTTCATTCAAGCACCGCTCAGCTCTCTGCGAATGGCTTTTCTTGATTTTCTCGAGCGTCTGGGGGTTGATGAAAAGCTTGTCTCCAATCTCCTTCCAATTATGTCTTATCGGAACGAGAATCGTTTTCAAACTCGAAAGATCATCGATTGACGGTGAAGGAACGCCACCAGGAAATGCAATATCAAGCTCTCTAGTCAAACTTTCGGCGGCCGTGGCGCCACTAGGACTCTCACTAACTGAGGCAGACCTCTGAGTAATAGGGATAGGTACTGAAGGAGATGCTTCAGGAGGAGCATCCACAGCAGTGCCGCTTTCCGCTTCATTGGATGAATGTCCCATCAAAGCTTCACCAAGTAAGTCGAACTCGCGGTCGAGCAGGTCGGTAGACGTAGGAAATTCAGGTTTGCCCATCCGCTTCAGAAGCTCATTGCAAAAGGTTTGACAGTTACTAGTCAAGAGATCGTAAGAGCCCATGTCTCGAACCACTCTATCTGCCAGTTCACAGAGAGAAAGAAGTGATCCTTCGTATTCGCCAATATCAGAAGATGTGTCAGCATTTAGAGAATGAATTTCACAAGTAAATGGTACCAGATCGCTCAGATCAGTTGTCCGAATCTCGATGGATATATACGGCAGAGTAGAGTCCTTTGTCCTAACGAGGAAATACCAATGGGCTGACTCACGATGAACAAGTTTTACTTCATACGTAGTCCTGACGTTGATCAAGAGTCCATACTGGTGGTGTTCTTGTGTCATTTCAACAAAGGACCGCCCACAAGCAAACGCATTTGCAGGCTGCTTAGTAACACTGTTCTTCCAAGTATATCTCCTCAAGGGAACAGCTACTGATACAAAGCTGCCCATCTATATATCAGTTCTTCTACAATGTAGTACAATTTCAACACTGATTGAAATTTGAGGTCGCCTAGACTTTTGCTAAGTCACTATTTTTACCAAAGTATAAAGGATGCACGGCATGTGCACATGATAAGCAATACTATACCGGTATACACCACACCCACCATTGTGGTCATATCTAACTTGCATAATAAGTAAGCACATATATGTATAGTAGTATTGTTTCAATGTTCCAATATTCATAGTGTCTCAAATTTCACTTGTGTAAGATTCATAAGTCACATGACTGCACACAATCTCCAGATAAGCACAATAATTAAAAGACATGGGCGGTGTCAAGATCTTGGTCCTCACTACTATAATATTATAGCAGCTCTGAAGAGCACATACCCTGCGCGCTGTGTAGCCACTATAGCGTATATAGTATTGCAACACTCTACTTCTGAGAGCTGTTTTATGACTTGATGATCCTTTCCAACACTGAGCTTGAGCATGCGCATTCACATCAGCACTTGCTTGTGGAGTGGGTGTGGTCTATAAACCACAGGTATGCTAAATAGAAAATGCACAATTTGTAGCACTAGTAAGCCTTTTTGAGCAATTCAAAGCTTGTACAAACAAGTTTTTCACCGATATCTACCGACTGGTTGTCCTTATAGCATGCACAGATGCCTAGAATGTGATATTTGGCGATTTTCGTGCCGACGATAACAACGATGACAACAGACAGAAGATAAATCAATTGCTTTACCCCTTGCGCACACAGTCACAAAGCAAGGTGCAGGGCGTGTCACGAAAACCTCCAAAACCACTACTAATTTGGTTATCAAAATACAATACAAGATTATAGTGGGAACCCCAATCCCTCCACCCATAAATCTCTAATCGTATAATTATGACTGATGTCAGTATTAAAACAATAGTGTTTTTGATATTAAGTGAAAAGAGCAATAATTATTAGCTACAAAAGTCAATTTTTTATCAAATCAAAATACTATAGCAAATCATTTCAATTGACGAGTATCATTTCTGTTCGCGAATACTCTTTGCTCCCTGCACAATTGATTTGGCAACATGTTCGTTCTCCTCTACCACAGCACTAACTAGTTCTCTCCACGTTGGAGGGTTGGTTCGCTGCTGTAGGTACTCTCTCAGCATTTCACATAAACATTGCTTAGGACTCTGATACTCATTCTCAATTCTTGCAAGTGTTTCGGCATCAACCACCAGATTATTCCCAATATTTTTCCAGTTGCAGGCAATGGGAAGTAGAACATTATTCAACCACTTGAGATCACTGATAGACAGTGGAGGAATATTCTCTGGAAGTTGAAGATCTCGCTTTTTCGTTGCTGGTTGGCTTTCATTAGCTACAATAGAGCTCATAGCAATACAACTGGATCGTTTCTGGTTGGCATTATCAAGCTTTGTCTTGCGAGAAACCATGGGAAGGCTGTTCTTCACCTTAGTAGGAGAAGATCCGCTGATTGCCTCACCAAGCAAATCGATTCCCCCATCAAGAATTATAGCGGTGGATGCAGGAAATTCACATTTGCCCATCATTTTCAAAAGTTTATTGCAGAAGGTTTGACAATTGCTAGTCAAGAGATCATAAGAGTCCATTTCTTTAACTACTCTGTCTGCCAATTCATAGAGAGAAAGCAGAGTTCCTTCATAGTCACCCACATCCGATGATATGCCAGGTTTCAGAGAATCAATTTCACGAGTAAATTGCACTAGATCACTCAAGTCAGTTGTCCTAACCTCCAGAGAAACGTAAGGTGCTGTTGAATCAGGATCCTTGATCTTCACCAACAAGTACCAATGGGCTGACTCAAGATGAGCAAGTTTTACTTCATAGACACTCTTCACTTTTATCATATGTCCATAAAAAGGGTGCTCTTCAATCATTTCGACAAATGGCTTCATGTAATTGTACTTTCTAGTATTTTCAAGAACATTTGACCAGCTCCACTTCCTCAAAGGACTCAGCACTGTCAGAGTGGTACCCATTCAAGATGCGAGTAGATCAACAGAACAGCCGAAACAAACCAAAGCACAGATAGAATAGCTGAAAAGTCTCTTGCTGTGTTGCCTTGTTGTGTTGTATAGCTGGCTATTGTTCCTGACCACCTGGCCATACACCCATCTGGCCAAGACCATCCACCACTAATTATATCTACATCCATACACATTACCTAACTTGGTTAGGAGACATTTCCCATCACAAAACCAACCAATGAGCTGAGGAGAACAGATACAACTTGCTAGACCACTAACCACAGGCTACATGTAGGTCTGTCAGCAAACAACATGATTTGGTTTTCCTCCTCATGATCTCACATTGAGCATGCAGAGATGGTCCCCCCACAAAAATGCTGAGTCATCACTTTTAGATGAAAGATAGTGGATCTCCTCATGATCTCATATTGAGCATGTGGAGATGGTCCCCCACAAAAATGCTGAGTCATCACTTCTAGATGAAAGATAGTGGATCTCCTCATGATCTCATATTGAGCATGCAGAGATGGTCCCCCCCCTCGTCATCACTTCTAGATGAATGATAGTGGATAACAGCATTAAATATTACATATATTGTGTATGTATAGAGTATTATCAGTTTGCATGCATTCTCTTTGCCTCCTTGACAATGGACTGTGCGACTGGATAGCTATACTCCTTCACAGCTTCAGCAAGTTCAACCCAGGACGGTGACGGGTTACTCCGCTGTAGATATTCCCTTAGTGTCTCTCGTAAGCACTGGTTTGCTATACCACGATAAGTCTTATTGATAGCATCAAGATTTTGTATCGCAAGTTCGTAGCCAATTTCCATCCAGTTCTGCTGCACAGGTACGAGGATCTTGTGCAGTGTTTTTAAATCACCCAACGCTGGTGGAAGAACTTTCTCAGGAAGTAGAAATTCAGACGTCTTAATTGGCTCACATATAACCGTTTCCCTAACTTTTACATTATTAGTAATAGGGGGTACACGCTCTCTCTGAAACACCCTACTCAGCAAATCAAATTCTCCGTCAATCAGCTCCGACTCTAAACTGGTCGGGAATTCCTTCTTGCCGATCTTCTTCAAGAGTTTGTTACAGAACGTCTGACAGTTGCTACTGAAGAGATTATAACTCTCCATTTCTTCCACCACTCTATCAGCCAGCTCACACAGGTAGTAGAGAGCTCCTTCGTAAGTGCCCAAATCTGACACCTGATTGACATCGTAGGACTCGAAATTACGCGTCACACGAATCAAATCATTCATATCAGATGTTGTAACCTCCATAGAAATGTATGGAAGTGTTGAGGTACCTTTTGGTCTTAGGAGAAGGTACCAGTGAAGGGAAGTGTTGCGATGGACAAGCCTCACTTCGTACGTAGCATGTGCACTGATCCATGGCCCATACTGACAATGATCTCGGAGCATTTCGAGAAACGGTCGTCCGTAGTCGCGATCACGACTGCTTTTTTGGCGTTTCTCCCAACACGCCTTCCGGATGGGACTCAGAATCAACGATAAGATACTACCCATCAAAATGGTACAACACAACAATCTAGCAAAGTCTTGAAAAATGATGCAATAATAGTCTAAGACTCTCACATGTAGACTAATAAATACTTGACAGATGAGGCAGTCTTAAAACTAGCAAATACTGAGAGAATATATTATCTGCATGTTGTCCACATGCAGGACAGTGGGACACTCTCACCACAGAGTTCAAGCTGGTAGGGTTCAGAGGGTTCAAGGACACCCAATCAAGATAGAGAGGAGGAGATCAAGAGCAGGTGCACCCAGCAGCTGGTTGGTATGCACCACTGGTAAACAACATAATTAAGTTACTTCCAGTAAACGTAATATTTGTCCTTTCTCAGCCTCTTAGGATATATTATACCATACAAAAGTACATCATGAGTACATGCTATTATTGCCTGGATTGTGTGTCAAGCATGTGCATGATTCATGTACATGTACATGTACATGCAGCTGGTATTTGGAATGGGAATGACACACTAATTGAGTTATCTACATTACAGCTGGTCACAACATACATACATGTACCTAGCATGCAAAGTTCATGTACACGCATGTAGCATGCATATTGACTAACCAGGTATGACATGAGCATGGGGTGCATCTCAGGGTGGTCGAGGGTCTCTGGGATAGGGGGATGGCGGTGCTGACAAGAGTGGTACATTCGCTCCAGCCAGTCATCGGGGAGGTGCTTGCTACGAGGGGGAAGAAATGACCATCAAACAATGGCTTACAATTATACAAAGCCATGCATCTGTAATATTAATGTACATGTATCTGTAATATTAATGTACATGTAGATAGCATACTCAGGAGCTATGGCTATCTCTTTTACAACAAGCACCATACATCGCTCAAATGTTTTGAGCAATAGCAGCTAAATCAAAGTAAGTATACATGTACACGCATGCATATGCTTGCTACTGCATCCATAAATAGGGCAGGGCAGTGTTTGAGATATTTGATTGACCCACCTTGGAGCATATCCGTGCATGATGAATCCCATGATGGCCTTGAAGTGGTGTCCGTGGAAGGTCACCTGCGACTGCTTGGTCATATGCATGCGTCTGGCGTGCCAGGTCCCCTTGCAGTTCCTCAGTCCCTCCACCCACTTGCGGCCATTGGGGGGCTGGAATGAGTCAGCACCCCCGGCAAAACTATAAATTTAAAACAAATAGGATCATAAGCCGAATATAATTATAAAAATCACTCAATATACATGTAGTAATGCAGCGTAGCATACAAGAGTCAGTATGCAAACGGGCATAAATCAAGTTTGAATGCCCAGGATCAGCAATGCATAGTAGGGATGATAACTATACAGGATGTATCACTACTCGCTCGATAGAACTGTGAATTACCCGTTGCAAAGCAAGTTGTAGGGATACAACATTCCTTGAGGGGGGGTACGAATATCAAGGGAGATACCCAGGGAAAATCCCATTACAAAAACACTTTGTTAAAGCATTGTACATGTACATGTTCTAGGGAGTTACCCAGGGAAAAACCTATCACACACCAGCAGTCAACTATAAATACAGTTCCTAAATGTTTGTGTATCACTTGCTGAACCTTAAAAAAAAAGACAGATTTTAGAATCAAATGGGAAAGGACGAAGATAGTCAGAGGTTGATTGACGATCCGCAATTTTCAGAAGCTGAAGAGGCTTATAAAAGTTTGGAGGAGGCACTCACTCAGGTATTATCTGCTCGTGAGACAACGATAAAAAATTTGAGTAAACTAAAGGAGGAAGTAGAAAAGAGCTATGATTTGTCAAGAAAGTCGCTCATCGGCGGAACAGCAGGTCAGCATTTATTTACTAAAAGTACTGCTATTACTTGTCAAGTCAAATACCATAAGTATAGCAGCAACTGAGCTGATAAAACAAAGCTCACAAGCTCAATATACAAATATTCTCTACTATACACAGGCACAGTTGTTGGATCAACACTAGCAATCACTGGGTTCGGACTAAGCTTCTTCACATTTGGACTTAGTTTAGGATTGACGGTTGTTGGTACTGTGCTATCTGCAGCAGGTGGTACAACGTTAGCTGGCGCTAACATTGGATACCTTGTAGTCTCAGGTCGCAGCCTCAAGCATGCAAAGATGGCTGTGGAAACCGACCAGGAAATGATGGAGAAAGCCAAGGAGCTTAACGACAAGCTGAAAAAGATAGTAGACTCTCTGGTACAAAAATACCCAGCTTTGACACGAGATGACATCTTTGCAATATTGTGCAATTGTGCACGCTATGGCAAGGCATATGCTAAAGTTCTGTGGACTGGATACAAGTTAGTTGACGGTGGGTTTGATGTAGGGAGAACCATCGCCACTACTGCAGGGAGAGGTGCTAGCACTGCAGCTCGTACCACTGTATGGGCAGGACTCAGTACTGCCAAACAAGTGACTAATGTGGTAGGCGTTGTGATGGATGTAGTCTCAATTCCACTTGATCTTTTCGTTATGATTAAGGCTTCAATTGATGTCCATAAATTTAAGACCACAGGAAAATCCAACTCGGATGTTGCCAATAAAATTGGAGGGTTCATTAAGCAGCTTGAGGAGCACCGAGACGAACTAATCAAACAATGTGGTGTCGACTAAGTGGACTATATGTACATTGCAAAATATTCATGATACTGTGTTCATTTTACATGTATGTATACATGTATTCGTACATGTACTTATGTACTAAGTACATGTATGTATGTGTATTGTGTGTCGTATAAATTAATACACAATTGTTTTGTTGAGTAATTTTGCCGATGAAGCTACAATGTATTTAATCATGATTGTTAATCTAATTTAATTTGGTGATTAGAAATCATCATTATATGGCCGTCACAAGAACCCAGTTGATTTACAATGCCCATATTATACCTGTACATGTACGACATTCAACCCAAATAAAGTACATGCACATACTGTATTTCTTCTAAAAATTCGGCCCTTCTGATTGGAAATAGTCTCTAATTTGGTAAAGGTCGTCACGCGTATATGCTATAAACGGGAATAGAATGCGCACACAGACAGAATGATGAATACAAAATTCAGCGAAGCTAAAGCAATGCTATTATTTTCATGCCGAATTTTTAGAAGAAATACGGTAATAATAAAGATGTATGTTGAGACATTACTGACTCAGTTGCCACTCTCCTGCTTACCCGGTGATGACGTGAGTTGGCAGTACCTCCAGCAGAGCGGAGTACGCTGCTCTAATCTCACCACGAGTGTCACTCAGCCTCATCAGGCACTCCGGGACACACCTATAACATAGCAGTAAGGGAACATTTAGACCACACGAAATTAATTTTTTAGTTTCTCATACCGCTGCGCTGCATATTATTGGTAAAGGTCGCATGTTAATCAGCTCTAACGAAATTTGCAGCAAAGAAGTAAAATTAGGGTAACTGCCTGCCACATTGAAAATGAGAAACCAGTAGGATAAGAAACTAAAGATTATCTTTATATTATCATGAGGAACACATACATGTAAGAAGTTCAAATTACTTTTTGATGATATGGTTGCTGACTAGGCCAGACTGGAAGATGGCTTTGAGTACTGAGGCATTCTCCAGACGAATAGAGTGATCTCGAGAGAACGCTGGAGGAAGAGAAATATCAAGTTAATTAATTATTATGTATACAATCAAAAAATTAATTACAAACTATAATGCAACCAAGTACCCATAATTCAATTTCAATCAGATTAAACATGTATTGCACAAGTGTCTAAATCCAACACTTACTGAGTGCTAGTAGCTGTGAAGTGAGGTTGTCCATGTGAGGTCTAATCTTCTCTGGATGGAGGGTCTCCTTGCTGGCCGCTCTCACCGCCTCGATGATGTTCTCAACCCAGCGCTGAATCAGACGACTGAAACAGAAGATAAAGTCCACACATAATCATTTCCATACTATCCCTAACAATAGTGCATTTACAAATGTAAAATTTAACATTTTGCAGCAAATAACTACATGTATATATACATGTAGGCATAAAGAGTTCATCTTTGATCTATAAACTTCATTCCAGTGCTTACTCAGACACTGAATCAGATACATACATGTAAGTTATTTTTTTCCATAATATACAAGTCCTGCTAAAGACAGCGTTACTGATATAGCTTTGTCAACTAGAGGAGGTACATGTACACAAGCATACGAGATGTCAAACGGTAGCATGTGGGTCTGCATCTGTTTGGCCAGTAGGGACAGGACGTCAGTGATGGTGGCTGAAGGGGAGGAGGAAGAGGCGGGGCTAATGGAGGTACTGCCTACCGACACTGAAGCAGTAGGAGCTGGAAGGTAGTAGCGGTTGCTGGAAAATGAAAAAAATAGGTAAAGATCGTCACATTAGGTTATCAACCGGTAAAGGTCGTTGAATTAACATATCGCTTAAAGAGTACCTCCTGCAGTCTTGGAGCAATGCATAGAGCAAGGCATAGTGGATGGCTGGATATTCAGAAGCTATGGATGTGCTTAGCGAACGAATCTGATCGGTCAGCAGGGAGAACACTGTTGGTCTGGGGGACCACATCTAGTGTGTGTGAGAGAGGGGAAGAAAGAGAGAGAGAGAGAGAGAGAGTAAAAGTGTACATGTGAGTGAGACATAATTGAATACATACTTATCTACAAGCTTAGTACATGTACGTTCCATAATATTGAATGAATATCTCCTCAAGACTCCATGGTTCATTGTTCACTGTCTGGGCAGCTTAAGAATCTGATTAGTCTATAGGTCATAAGCATGCAGTAGGAATCCAACACCAAAATGCTTTCATGATTATATGATGTGTACTCGTACCAGACTGTGCAAATAGCAAAATTTGGCTAATACGCTAAATCAAAATTTTGAGGCATATACATAATAGTTAGAGGCCGAGTCCAAGGTCTCTACGCGATTTAGAGACCCGAAGGCCCGAGGCTGTAGCGTCCCGAGCGTAGCGAGGGCGCTACTAAGGGCCTGAGGGTCTCTAAAGAGCGTAGAGACCATTGGACGAGGCCTCTAACTGTTTTAGAATAATATAGCTAACGTCACCTAACAACCAAGCGCTCGCTAGCTACCGCCGTCTAGCACTCTGTGAGCTAAAGTAACAAAAATGGATAGCGAAAACGACGCTTCTAAGCAACTTACCGAAAACCCTGGCTGTAGTTCGAGTACACTTCTACCTGCGCGCTTCTGTGATGATCCTTTTTGTCTGGGTGAGATTTGGCACGAGTGGGGCTGTTGTTCTTCAGCGAGTGAACTTGCTGCTGCAATGGACTTTGACCACGTCGATGATGACCTACTGGATGGGTGTGGTTTCGATGGCAACGTGCTCATTCCTGCTAACAAAGTATATAGGGGGCGTAGCTGAACGTCGTTTTGCACAGCCAACAAATGAGACGGAGATTGATAAAATTGAAACAGCCCTGGGCACTTAGAGGACCTATAGCTAGCTACTTAGAGGACTTGTAGGTCTCTAAGTTGGTTAGAGACCTCTGAATGGCCAATCAGATTGCAGTATTTGTTACAACTATATTCTAAATGTAGTTGCTAAATTGTTATGTACACATACACATGCACATGTACATGTTTGTATCTGTATTATCGTTCACCTACCCCAATGACGGCCTTGGATGTGTTTGATAGCTGTGAGAGTACGTTGAGGTCGAATATGATGGCGACTTGTGCATCGATGGGACTGAAGGAGGTCCTCTCCTCCGGGCGCAGGGACCCAGACGCCTGGTCCAGGCAGTGATCCAGCTGCTTGAAGCTGCTCTCAAAATCAGCTATGATAGACCTACATGTACATGAAAATTCAGTAGGTTTATCTTCTACTACCAATCCAAACCTAAGGGGAAAACCATCTCACTGCCTGCTCAGGCAAACCTAATTTAAGCAAAAGGCAGAGCCACATAGGTGCCTAGCCTTGAGAACTAGGGGTGGTAGGTTGAAAAGCTCTTTTGTTCCATGGAAACTCTCCCTACCCACCTAAGTGGCTCATGGACACGGGCAGCATGCATATATGACCATAATTACACATTCAGGGAAATTAACAGAATCTCCAGTCAGTATTGTTACTAGCTACTACATAATTTTGTAGGGGTTAACTCACGAATCCCGGGTGTTCATGCAGGAGCTGGAGTAGTCTACTTCTTAAGGCTCTGGAACTTTTTGTATTAGTTGTTGTAACCAATGGCCCTAGTTATATACGTTTAGGTTGCTATCAGTATGGTAATTAGTGTTATGATGTAACTAATTTGATGTCAGACTATTGGCGCCCCTTAAACTAAGATTTTTTTTGAAGACCTAGATCTAATGTTTACTTTATTCGGCAGACTACTGATAGCTACAGTGGGAAGGCAAATACCATCCTGTACGTGCTTTCTAATGGAAATTTTAAATTTGGAAAAAATCTCAGGATACCTGCTACAAAATGTTTTAAAAGTAGTAACTAGTTTATCGAATAAAAAACCCTGTTTGACTAATCTACAGGTTAATTTGTGGTGTCTGGCGTAAAAACTCTCGTAACTATCGCATATGCGCCCTATTCTAATTAACTGAGAGATATAAACCCCATAGGCTGGTTTGCTAGGTATGTTGCTATCCATGTGAGGGAAATTGACTATGTGAAAACTAAAATTATCGCGCTTGTCAAAAACTGCCGTGGTAAATCTCCTATCGCTAATGTTTATTTCTAAGTCTAAATAAGAAAGCCTACTATCTGTTTCCGTGGTCCTTTTTAGTTCTAATTGTCGCGGGTATATATTCCTAATTTCCTGCTCAAAAGTTGGATTGTTAAGTGTAAGTAGGTCGTCAATGTATCGAAAAGTGTTACTAAAAATTTTTGCTATTTGACTATTATGTTTAAGTTTTTCTTTCATGAAATTGTACTCGTAATAAAAAAGAAAAAGGTTTGCTAGAAGTGGGGCACAGTCAGTGCCCATCGGTATGCCTATTGTTTGCCTAAAAATTTTATTCCCGACTTGAATGTAGATATTATCCACGAGAAATTTTATTAGTTTGACCAGTTGGTCCTCGGTAATACTATGTTCACGTGTTAATACTGTGTTTGACCAGTACGCTGTGCCATCGCCCTGCACTACTAAATATTTTGCCCCTCTAATTCTATATGCCTCACTAATGAGCTGGCTGATGCTGTCTAGAAGAAGATCGTGTGGTATATTAGTGTAAAGAGTAGAAAAATCGAAGCTATCAAAATGTCTGGCTCCTTTGGTACGGTTTAATTTCTTTAGTTTTTTTAGGACTTCCGCGGCATTATTAATGATCCAAAAACAATTAACACCTGTATTTCTAGCAATCCCTGCGCAATACTGTTTAAAATGTATAGTAATTAGTTTAAGACTAGATGTTAGCAATTGTGATAGAGGTTTGGTGGTGCATGCACTAGAAGCTGCTATGAATCTACTACCTATCGGATTTTTGTGCATTTTTGGGAGCCAGTAAAAGGCTGGCAGTTGTTTCATATCCGTTGGGATTCTAATATTTTGTTTAATCAAAAATTCTATGTGCTCCGCAACTAGATGGTCCACGTGAGCGCCACAAGGTGTGTAAGTTTGTGGGCTAGTCCCATTCTTCGTGCTAAGCTCTTTTAATACTACATCGAGGTAATATTTTTTGCAAACGACTAAGACATTATTACTCGCTTTATCCGCAGGAACTAAAACAAAATGTTTTTGGAAGTACTCTAAATATTTTTTGCATTCTAAATCCGACAAAACATGTTTTTTCCGCTGGTTTTTACCTTTCTTCCTAAGTCTGTCTATCCTAGCCTGAACTGTTTCTATAATTCTACATTCCCATTCGTCTAAAGTACGGCTATCTACTCTATCCTTCTTAGCCCACTTTATTTTGTATGCCCTAACGGCTTTTTTGATGATTTTTAGGTTGGTATCCCAATTAATGTTATTTTGTTCTCTATATGATGGGCCTTTACTAATTAGTTTTCTTAATTTTCTATTTTCCACTATGCCTAGATTACCGGTAACTACGTGCCCTACATGTACAACACAAGATATTCATAAGGTAGTAGTGATATCGTAGAGTCACAGTGCTATCCCTAGACCCTTTCAGTACAGTGGCCCCCTATGCCCAATACATGTATATGTAGTACTGTGATGTGGAAACTATAACAGTCAATGTGTAGTCTGGGGAAAATACTACATATGTAGCTAAATTATGACTACTGCAGTGCCATGGATGGACATTAAGTGGCATACACTGTACCTGTACATGGCCTCGAGGATGGGAATGTTTCTGATGGCAAGGAAACTGAGGTAGAGCTTCACCAGGTGAGACAGAAGCTGAGGGGAAAGGAATACCAACATTGGTCAAGGACTTATCAGTACTAGTTAGCATTATTAAATAGAACGTTTCACATTGTATATGTACATGTATGTTTATGAAAGATACACGTTTATCCTCCTCCCCCTACATGTATGTCCCATTTTATGAGTTATTCTTGCAACCACAATAACAATAATCCAAAAGTACACTACTGTTGACATGTGATTTGTCCTCCACATTAGTCGTCAATACAATGATGACCACACAAGCTACACATGTAGCACATGGAAATTGCTTGAAGCTACTAGCACAGAAATTATATGTAGCAGTTCTAGCATACTCGTAGAGCTATAGTTGCTGCTCTTCATAAGGAAATCATAAGGAAATCTATAAATTGTTTTTGTTTACTATTAGGGCCAAGCCAATTGTCCGCTTGCGGAATAGCCCATGGAGATGGCGTTCTGGACCATATAATCGTAGATGGCTACATTCCAGGGGTGTCGGCAAGGCAGCATTCCACTCTAGAGACATTAATACAATTATTTAACAGAAGGTACATGCACAAGGGACATCCCCAGGGACCTTCCCTGGTACTTTCCCCATCATTAGTACTACCTTTTAAAAGGAATCCAAACTCATCTGTTCCTACACAAGTGATCCAGGAGGGTAGGTATCATATACATACATACATTGAGCTTTCACTCTGCCTATAAATATTTTAGTCTAAGACTGATCAAGTCAGAATCAACTTGGACAGCCAGTTGTGAACAAGCGCTCCGGGATAACTACAGCCATGTCTCAAAATCACTACTTCGCTACAACTGATATTCAAACATATGAATATCAAGAAGCAATAAAAGCTTGGAATCAAGATATTTATTTCTTATTCCTCCTAGTTGTGTGCATTACTGCAGAATTTATACCAGCTTCACGTTGGTGTCAAGACACACCTAGAGAACTGTACCGGAGACTGATCATCGATCCAGAGTTCGAACAAGCAGTAATTGCCCTTCAAAATTTGCTATGTGCAATAAGCAGAGCAATTGGACACCGTGAAGAGTCACTGACAGAACTAAAACAGCTGAAAGAGGAGATTGAAGAAAGCTACGATAAATCAAGGAAGGCACGGATTGCAGGGTCAGTAACATCAGTCTGTGGTTCAGGTCTAGCAATTCTGGGCTTTGGATTGAGTTTTGTGACGCTTGGAGTTTCTCTTGGAATAGCTATTCCAGGTACCCTTATGGCTGCAGCAGGTGGTATAACATTTGCAGGAGCTGACATAGGATATTTCATACAGTCATCAAAAAATTTGAAAAAAGCACAAAGAGCTTGTAGTGCCGACAGGGAAATGATAAATCGGGTGCGACAGCTTCATGCAATACTTAATGATAATGTGGAAGCCCTTGCAAGAAGACATTCATCAATTCCCATGGAAAATATCTGGACAGTTCTGGGTTTTAGCTGGAACATTGCTAGACCTGCGGGAAGGGGTCTTTGGAACGGATACAAATTAATAGACAGCATGTTTGAAGGAGGAAAGGCCGTGATCACCGCAGTCGACTTAGCCAAACTGGGTGGTCAGGTTGGTAGACGTGCTCTGTGGTCTGGACTAAGCACTACCGCAAAAGTGCTCGGAATTGTGGGAGTTGTATTCGATGCAGCACTAATTCCGGTTGATCTAGCGTTTATGATCAAATCCGCCTATGATGTTCACAAGTACAAAAAAACCGGAAAATCAAATTCTAATGCTGCTGCAAAAGTTGGAAAGATAATCAGTGAGCTCGAGAGAAATCAAGCACAATTGATTGAACTGTATGAAGCTCTCGGTGGCGACTATGAACAACAAGAACACGTTTACCTCGCAATACGCGAGAATTAATGACTATGAAGAATATCCCATTCTCATACTTGCATAAATTGTTCTACATTTTACTCCTATAATTGATTTTACATGTATATCGCCCAAATTAGATATTCAAGCTTATTTTGTACTCCCTAATATTTAATAATACTGCAAATTACGAGTGTTTTTACGACTTGACCACATTTCAACATTGTATATATATATAATATGTAATTTGCATGTAATGTAGATTTTGTGTATCCAAAAAAATATTACTGTTTTATGACTTTTACAATACGTAATCTTGATTTCTTTATTTTAACAACATTGTTCATGTTTATGGTGATAATATTATTATGATAAACATAATTATAAGTCCTGGATTTAACATGTGTACATCTATATGTACATATATATCATGTATTCACTGTATATACATTTACTGTACCTTTTCAGTGGCTGAGTATCTGAGCAGTAGCACTGGTGAGTCAAGGGCAAAGATCTGCTGGATGAACTGAGTGGGCAAGGATGCCTGAAGGTCTTCCACCATCTGAGATTTGGGGGAAGGAGGGGGGGGGGTTTCAATGTGAACTACACTGTACTGTAACACTGTACATACCATAATAATTACACCTGTGAAATAATATTTAAGACATTCCAGTGTGTGCTTTATAGCATATACATATAACGACCTTTACCAAAAATTAGTATGGTGAAGGGTCCCAATATATACACCAGCTATATGTGACGACCATTACCGACCTAAACATATAAATCAGTGTACCTGTGATAGTAGCCTGACGACCGAGTGGGCGTGGTCTGGAGAGGGAGGCTCCTGTTCGTCAAGCTGTCTGATGACGAAGGTTGCGACGGAGGAGGAGCAGCTGGCAAAGTGTCCCTGGAGACACCTGCTCAGCTCGCTCATGCACCGATTGCCCGCCATGATCAGCTCCTCCGAGAACGCCATGTCATTCGAGGCCAGGATGTAGTCGATGATCCGAGTCACAATCTACATGTAGTATCATGGCATGTACATGTATGCGTAATCATTCATGTTTTATTCTATCTTGAGGATTATCACAATCTAGTATCATGGCATGTACATGTATGCGTAATCATTCATGTTTTATTCTATCTTGAGGATTAGACACATACATGTACATGCATGTACATGTACAGTGTACATGTATACTATGCAAGTATACAAATTAGATTACAAACACAGGGAAGGTTAAAAGGTTGGAAATATCTATGGCTATTATGAAGGGCCAATATTACTGTATGCACCATATCTAATACATCTACATGTACATGTATGTGCACCGGCATGCACATATGAATATATCCACACAAATTCTCACATCTTTGACAAAGTTTGGTGATATCTCCGGGCATCGAGATGGAGAGAAATTGTTGCCGAGTGCTGTCACTACTGTGGTAAACACCCTGTCAGCAAAAAAAAAATGAATATTATCACTCACTTGGATCTATTCACCACTGACAGACTCATAATAATTGTTATAATTTATTGATTTACCTGATGAGAGCTGTGAGTTTGGTGAGGGCCTGGGTGGGGGAGGACCGCTCCTCCTCCGGGAGGGAGGGGTCATCGGGAAGACCATTCAGCTCCTGGAATCAAAGTACATGTACAATGTAAGGTTGAGGGGTCACTAGTGACACACAGCCTACAAAAAGTTGTGTAGGCACGACAACTAGTGTAATCCGACGCTCACGAGCATATATGTACTTTCAATTACTCCCCTATTTGTTGCTTATCTGATTAGCAAAAGTATTTTACAAAAAAAATGTACATGTAATAGAAATTGCATGGGAGGGATGTTCATGTACATGTACACTATATGTATCTCCCTCTGTCTCTCCCTCCCTCCCCACCCTCCAAACTCACATTGCTATAAGCCTCCATGTCCTCTAGGAACTGCTTGAGCAGATCGACAGAGAATATCATGTCTTTGACCCAGAACTCATGCAGGGAGATGAGGGCCGAGGCAATGTAGTCTATCAGCACGGGATCCTGCTGGATGTCAATGTGCCAACCAACTAGAATGTCCACGATGTTCTGTACAAGGGAGAAAGAATAACAATTATGTAACAAGTCTGGGGCTGGGATAAGGCTACAGTAGGTACAAACATGGAACTATCCCTGTTCCTGTATCAAGGAACAAGACATCTTCAGAACACACAACAGTATTAACCTTTAGAGGTTTGTACTGGTATTAGTATTTACAATAATAATAATTATAAGAAATGAGAAACCAGCGCAATCATCCAAGAGTACATCATACAAAGTTATAAAATTAATTATAATGCTTACGTTGAAGTGGTGTCCAAAGTGCTGGGGGCAGAACTTAGCAATGGAGGTGATGTTTTTGACGACTGCCTCGAGCAGAGCTGGTGCCTCAGCCACTTCCAGCACACTCTGAAGACTGTCAACAATGTACTGCATATTGGCAGGTGAGTGGCCGTGTGTGTGAGTGTGTGTAGGAAGAGAGAGAGGGAGAGAGAGGGAAGGAGGGAGGGAGGGAGGGAGGGAGAGAGGGTGAGAGAGAGAGAGAGAGAGAGAGAGAGGGAGAGAGAGGGGGGGGGGAGAGGGAGGGAGAGAGGGAGAGAGGGAGGGAGGGAGGGAGGGAGGGAGGGAGGGAGGGAGAGAGGGAGGGAGGGAGGGAAGGAGAAAGTGTGTTTGTCATTGCCTAACGACAAAGCTTTTTTAGGCAAATTACATATCATCAGTGACGGGATAAGTGTTGATGATCCTGACGATGTAAGGGGGTCATGAACAGAAACATGATATCAACTGGGGTGCACTCAACCATGCATCTCATGCACAAGTCATGTAACCGTGTGCACGCAGGTCAGTGACAAAGTCAAACGTACAAAGTTAACATTGATACATGTATAATCATGTACTTTGCTTATTCAACATTTAAGTTGAACAAGGCTAGGAGATCATACAGCCTGTACATGTACCTGGAGCAACAGTAAACAACTTATTAATAAGTTTACTGTATTTCTTCACTGTTCTCAATAGATGGGAAATCCCTTTTGAGGTCCAACTACAGCTATGTAGCTACAAAAATATAAATTCCCTGGGACTCCTCCGTTGGCTGTGACGACGATAAAATCTCTAACCACGTCGTGTCAGTAATCAAAACACTGTTGACCACACTACAGGACCACACTAGTTACCGCTCTACAGGCTAAACCACATCGCAAACCACTACACTAAAGAAACGCGAACGGTAACCGATCTCCACATGTACAGTGTATGCATGTACATTTTTAAGCAAGAAGTACATGTACATGTAACAGTGCAGAGGGTAATCTGAACAAAAAAAAGTCAAACATGGTTCATGAGTTTCCTTGTACACAGGCCTTGCCATGTTTTTCAACAAAACACTAAAAGACAAGAGAAGGCCTCAGTACTAGTTCATTAGCTCTCCCTAAACCATGCACTATAATTACATGTAAAGTAATATACAGCAAAAAATATCAAATATCAGCGTACACGTCCATATGTACCAGGAGAAGAGCACAATATTGAAAAAATGTGAAGAAATGACTTATGTGTGTACGTTACACTCACAGGCAGTCCTTGGGTGTGAGGGGATTTCCCTCCATCGTTGGCCAGTACCTCGTGGAGTCCATTGAGGTAGACTGCCCTTTCATCATCACTGACCTCCTCAGAGTGGACGTTAAAGAAGATCCACTCAAACAGTCTGCATGGATGGACAAAAAATATACACTGAACCAATAATTATGTTAACATTGACTTGTTCCCATCACCCCCGCCCCTCCCCTCCCCATCCAGCTATCTACCTTAACATGCAAATTCAGAATTCAGAAATTGACTATCATCAAGGGATTCCCCCAGAACAAAAGTCAAACCAGGTGCTTAATGATTGCTTAATGATATTCATAGGATTTGATTATTTTCAATTTTTACATCTTTCTTTGATGTTTATGTAATTAGCTTAGGTATATGCTTGGGGGGGGGGGCCATTGATCGTCTTGAAATCGAGCATAACACAATCTCACAACTGTTCTAATAGGATTACAGTCTGACCATCGGTATTTACGACGCTATGTACATGTACATGTCAGTTTGTCTGACCTCTGTGAGTCCCTGCCCAGGGCGTGGCCAATGTGTCCAATACACTGTTCAATGATGTCAAGGAACTCTTTTTCAGAGCTGCATGTTCAGGAGAAATTCCAGCATCAATCACAAGAAGTACATGTACATTATATGTCGAAATCTTAAACGCATGACCACTGACTTACTTCTCATGGATGGCTTGTTGAAATGCTTTCAGGACAACGTCGGTGTTTCGACTGATGTTAATGACCTGCAGTGGAGCACTCATGGTATCACTGTCAGCCCCGTACACAGACTGACGACCCCTTACCAACTATATAAGCACATGTATTCCACCATTAATTAACATGCACCTTTGACCTTCCTTCGGACGTGTGATGTCATAGTGGAGTAGAGTCCATTAAAATGCACATACCTGATTCATTCTGTAGTCTCCTACGTGTAGCTCAAAGAAGTCAAGAATCTGACGGGCCACACGACTGACTCCATCACTGTTACCAGACTGCTGTTCCAACTTTGCAACCAGCTGCATCAGGTCATCTGGGTGGGAGGAGGAGGGAGAGAGAGAAGGCCAGGGAAAGAGAGAGAGGGAGGGAGGGAGGGAGGGAGGGAGGGAGAGAGAGAGAGGAGGGGGGAGGAGAGTATTAAAAATGTGTGGGAGAATAAAAAGCATAGCGTACACAAACATGTAACCGAATTCTGGTGTTAACGAATACTTTGTCACTATCAAAGCAGAAGTATGCTTAATGGATTCCAACCTTCCTCTCCCCCTTACACACAACTACAAAGCACACTTCCTGTATTCACACTAGTGCTCTCGCTATACAGCGAGTATATAGCTTCAGTTCGATCCACGCTATAGCTATACTGTCAGATATCCCACCCCCCACACACACACACACGCACAAACCACACACGTCCTATAATATACGACTAGTAAACACCAGCAATCTGAGCATTCCTTGAGATCAATATCCCATTACAGTCGCACATATCATATGTACACTCTATGTTGTCACTCTTAATGCATGTTAAAATGTATGTACAGTACTGAGTTCGTCATCGAGAACTACCATATTGAGTAATATAGTTAAAATTCATTCACGCTAGGGGAAGGGGATAGGCTTGCGACACCCGCTTCTAAGCAGTGTATCATCATAGTTGCTGCATTAGATCATACCCCAGGCGCCTAGGCAGGCCCCAATGATCATCTGATCCCCCCACACCCTGTTGACCAACACAGCAAATTATATATGCACCTGGTCATCCGCATTAAAGAGATCTGCGTGTAGCCTCACCCTAACACTGAAAAACTGGGAGTGGCCTGGGAACGAGGCTCTTTGTACAAATAAAAACACTCATAGACCACAAACAGAGGGTGCTAGTTAGTCTTTTTTAAATAATATCATAGTAGCCTCTACTCAACTAAAAAATTATGGATTTCTTTATGTGCACTCACCAAAATTTGACCTCGGGGAGCTGTTGGAGCTCTGCTGTCTCCCTTTGTGGGGCGAGTAGCTGCCACTGCCGCGCCCATGGTCAGCCTCGTAGTGGTCGTATCCGCCTCGCCCATCGCTCGAGCCGCTACCTCTAGCGTCTCCGTTCCTCTTGAAGCGCGGTGGGGGCTCGTTGGAGTAACGATTCGAGTAGCCAGACCTTCCACCGCCCGAGTCAAAGCCTCCACCGCCTCGCCTTTGACCGTGGCCGCTTCGTTGCTTGCCTCTAGTAGAAGAAGAGCGGCCACTCATAGGTTAGCTCTCTCTGGCACTGACGTGCGCGCTGTCCTCTGCAAGTATGAAAGCCTTTGGGGGCTTGGTTTGATACCGCAGAGGGAGAAGATCTATCAGCAAAAACAGATGATAGCCGCTCCTATTGATCAGCTCGGCGAAGTGAGGGGCGGGTCAATACCACGCCCAATTTGTACCACGTGATATGAACGTGATAACGTTTACCCTTCCCAATTGCGCATGCGTACATCAATGCAACCCATTACGTGACTCGTGGATGGAGGTTTTTTATAGCTTCATAATTGTTGTAAGTTGTAACCTGAACCCTTCTAAGTTGAAAGTATATAATAATATTACTCATAGTAAACCCGGCAGTCGTCAACTTTTAGTACACTAGTGATTCTGAGCACTACTGTCTAACAGAGTCCTGTCATAAAAGTATTTATATCACCCGCCGCTGGACCTGTGCAGCTTCTCGGTCTGCTATAGATATCAGAATCTATAGAGTGGGGCCACGCATATGTGGACTATGGAGGCTAAATCTATGTAGACTAATCATTTTCAAATAGCCATATATAGCTAATTATCATAATATTGCTGAGATGATGACTACTCTTCCATCCTTCTGCATCATTTTCTACATCATGATCTCTGTCAAACAGACCAGTGAGTCATTAACGAATAGTATAATATAGCTACAATTGACTCTTGGCCTGCAGCTCAATGTCTTCAGACTGGCAATGGAAATGGTCTTCCAAATTTTAGGGGAGGTGCTGAAGGCAGATATAGAATTCTTCAACATCACCTAGCAATCATCTACTCTTACAGATTCACCTGCTGTGGTGTTATTAGAGCATGGGGTGCTGATGTACATCCTGGTGAGCGCAGAAGGAACTATACAATTGATTTCCAAGTCTGGAGACCAACATCCACTATGGGTGATTCCATTTATGTGCGCCACTATAGTCTAGTGGGAAACAATAGGTTTACATCAATTTTCCTGAGCAGTGGATTGGCAAGAGCCACACCTTCACCTCAAAATTGGATTCACTTTCAACCCGGAGATGTTGTAGGATTCTATATGGAAAGTAATGAGCGAGGTGATAAGTATGGTGACCCTGGAATTGTGCTGAAGAGTGACCGCAATAGAGAGGAAGTGTGGCATGTCAGTATGGACCCAGATGAGGCTGCTCTCTTAAGGAAAGGCTGTCCCCACACATGGCGAGGCAATCCTAAATTAGAAATCAGTTTTACACCTGCTGCACCTATCATCTCCATAAGTATTATAAATATTACTTAACTTTTTCTAATAATAATTTATAATACCTCATAACTTTCAGGTACATTAAATTTTATTTGTACTACAACTCGATCGTCATCATCCTCTGCAGCTACAGGTTGTCCAGCACAGTCAGCTAATGCCAATACACCACGGCCCAGCATGACTCCTAGCTATAGTTCATCAGCCTCAGGGTACAGCCTAGTGAATTCTATAGCTAGTACTCTCAATACATCGGCGGGGCACGGCCAGATTTCCAGTGGTCCCAATACATCGGGGCATAGTCTGCCTCCACTTGTGTACCTTGTAATTGGTCTTGTCGCTGGGATTATCATGACTATTGTAATTCTGGTTGGTATTATGATCGTCCTAAAGAAGAGACGAGCTATTCCAGGAAGGATCTCAAACCAAGTTTATGGTCAGTCCAAACATTGTATAATATTAATATTAATGACATTAATTAATATGGTGTGTTCAATTATTGATAGAGTTTTATTACACAGAATCCATCACCAGAGATCAAAATCATGACAATTTTGCTACACACACTTTGAACGTTATGATACCTACAAAACAAACCTCAGCTGAAGACCTTTCAGTCTATTATGAGAGTGTAGGACAAGGTACTATATCCGTCTAGGAAATCGAAGTTTGTATATATGCTGCTAAGACTAGCCTCCAAATATACTATTAGATGAAGATCAAATACTGGAAAGCACGGTTTATGCTGATTCAGAATATGAAATCTCAGATAACCAAACCTGCAGAGAACATGAAGACCTGTTTGATTATATTGGGGCTCACGTTCCTACAGTTGTTAGTTTGAATGAAACATAGTATATTATTATAGTACATGTTTACTGCCGTAAATATTATTATATTATGATACAGGAGGAAAGAGAAGGAGGGGGATATGAGAGAATTGATCAAGAAGAAGCAGTAAGTCCCAACAGTGCATGATGTAGCTTATAATAATATCATTTAATATACACACATGTATATGCAGGCTGATTATAGCCAGCTTAATTTCTTTGAGGATGAGCAGGTTTACTGGCCTCCGGCCTCGACAATTGCTGACCTTTACACCCAGCTGTCCTCCAAGAAATACCGAGAAATCTCAAGGGAGCAAATTCAGTACTTTTTAGCATGCAGACAATGTCAATCTATACATGCATCTTCGTCCCTGGGAGATTTTTCCAATCAATTGGCATGCTTTTTCAGCTTACAACATTGATATCAATAATCTGCATGATAATAGGGCCTAGGAACAAGCCTAGTCCTGGACCATTTAATTTGTGACCAGCTGTGAGAAAAGGAATCATTTGGGACTTCATGTTTGTCGTATGTAGCTTATATGTGTGTATAGAGTTTACAAATTAATGTACTATATTATAATATAGGTGTATTCACTCTGTTGGTGTGTATACACAGAGAGCTATAAGTATATATATAGCTACTCACTACTACATTAATTTTGTAGAAAGCAAGTTAATAATTATTGGCCATTGTCATGAGTGGTTGTATTTCAGCTACCATGAGTAGTTTCTATTCTCGATCATAGCAGGTCACATTTTGCATGTGCATGTGTGTATGAATAACTTGATCCATAATAAATGTACTTTTACATGTTGCTACACTGAAAACACAATGTCATGTACATGTAGCACATATACCGTAGTGTGGAGAAGCACCCACGGGCACTCAAACATAACTCACGATTATCATATCACGTGTGCAACATTAATAGCTACCTGTCTCATGCAGGGTTTTGGAGCCTGTTGGTGCAAGGCGATTTGATAACTCAGAGGTGTGCAGGGCACAATGGGCCATATCTGGAACCACAAAGGATATTGCTGTGAAGATACTGAGAGCAGAGGTACCAGACGAAGAGGAGAAGGTGAGGTTCTTACAGGAGGCAGCCATCATGGGACAATTCTTTCATCCCAATATCGTCAAGCTCTATGGAGTGGTTACCGTTGGAGATCCAGTGAGACATGAAATAATAAACACAGGATGGCTGTATTAATTATTATAATATTATACACCACTGATCTAGGTTATGATTTGTACCGAGTTAATGGTCAATAGTGATCTCAGAAGCTATCTTTGCTCCATTGATCCAGTGTATGCCATGGACTTTAAATGCAATCCATAATTAAATTAATGTAAACTATTTTGATTTTCAGTCAACAAAGTTATGAAGAGCTGGGGAGGAAGTTCGTATGCTTTTCTCAGCAGATTGCCTCTGGTATGGACTATCTTTCTAAGAAGTCGTTTGTCCACAGAGATCTGGCAGCCAGGAATATCCTACTGGATGAAGCTCTACACTGCAAGGTATTAAATATCATTTTTAATACGCTTCTTATAATCATGGTTGTAGATTGGAGATTTTGGAATGGCTCATGATTTGATGGATGATTCTTACTACACGTCAGCAACCAAGGGTGGAAAAATCCCAGTCAAATGGACAGCACCAGAGGTATGACATTGTGATGAACTGATATCACCTATATTATTGTAAACAATATAGAATTATCACCTATATATCAATGTGCCTTCCGCATACTATAGCTAGTTAGTGCCGTCTTTCTCTCTTATCCTGATATTGATATCCTACATGTTATCTTATCTATAGGCCATCTTTTATAAGAAGTACTCGACTAACAGTGATGTGTGGAGCTATGGCATGGTGCTGTTTGAGATCTGGTCAGTCGGGAAGAAACCATTTTCAAAACTATCAAACAATCAAGCGGTGAAATTACTCCAAACTGGTCACTGCCAGCCCCCTCCTCCTGGATGCCCAAGAACCATCTACAAATTGATGGTGGATTGCTGGTACTACAAAGCTATACAACAATTTGTATTACATAATATACTATGCAACAATTAATTATGTATTACTCATGCATGCACTAGCTATACTGCACACCACCATATAGACATCTAAAATAATAACACTAGACCAAACTTATGTCGTGTTTACCAAAACATGATTTTTCCTACATATTATGTTTGTCAGAGGATATATAGGGCAGAATTTTAAATAAAATTTGTAGTAAGTTTTGCCCTCTCCTACACCTTTTCTATTATTATGCATGAAATCCATATTTTCATCTAGTGTAATATGATGTCGTATATCACACTACTGAAATATATTCCATAGTTATGTAGTACCTCATTGTAATAGTGTTACAATCAATGATGTACATACCCATGCATAGTTACTGCACTGTATAACTATACACACATGTACACAGGAATCCAGAGCATCATCAGCGACCTTCATTTCAAGAGGTCTGTGCCTACCTTCAACAGCCAATAAAGAAACTGGTTCACTGGAGTCAAGAGCATGATGGAGTCTCAGCTATGGAGGATGGAAATATCCCACTGGGAGCAGAGCTGGACACTGCTAAACATTTGTACTTGGACTTGCAAGAGACATACACAAGCATGTCATCTGAGCCACAGTGAAGGACGTACATTTTCTACAACCTAACTTTATTAATGTAGCTATGACATTGTAGAAATACACTATGATCATGCTTTATTTATTATTTATATCAACCTTACTTAAAGTGGTGAATTTAGTCTCAAACAATGTCCTTCCCTGACATAAAGTTCCTGTATTGATTCCTGTATCTATTATGATCTGGTTTTTGTTATATGCATTGCATCCCTAATTTAATATGCAACCAGCTCCAGTGTCAACAGCAGCTGTAGCTATATTTGGCAGACCATCAATCAGGAAAAGGATGCATGTTACTTCCATGGCATAGTGCTCCGTTGTCTGTGTCTCAATTATCATTACACCACCATTCCATTCAGCATGGTTAGGCCACTCCAAATTAATTCATTGTTTCTCATCACCCCTGAGCTAAAAAACTGATGCGGGCGGGCGGCTGGAAATGGTCGTTTAATCACAAGTTTGATGCGAAACGGTCGTCAAAATCATAAGTTCAGCAGTCCAAAAAAATCGAGGCGGTATACTTTTGTATTGTGCTGGTGCTGATGGAAATACATGCGGGCGGAAATCAAGGGGGGATGAGAAACAACTAATTGATTTGGAGTGGCCTTATAGCTAAAATTTCCAGTAGATATCACTACTTCACTCTTCTTAGCTGCTATGATTCAGCAGAAGTGCAAATGACACCTCCATCAGCTTCAGCCTATTGTAAAGAAAATTACTTTCTCAGACTCAGTCTGCTGTTTCAAAGCATCTATAGTGTTCAGGGATAGAGCACCACAGTTTTGAGCCAAATTACTATGGAATGTAGATCCAAATGTGATAGTGTGCAGTTGCAGCTGAGGATCTATATTATATGTAAACAGCTCCAGTACAACTATAAGGTGCAGTGTTGTTAGTGCAGTGGCATAATTAGCCCCCCTCCTCAGTGAAATTCCTCTACCAGGTAGCTAATTATGTAGCTATACCCTAAAGGCTTGGATCAACAAATCAATGTGCATACTTGAATAATTACTTTATGCATTTAGGACTTTGTGTTTGTAGTAAGCTTATGTAGCTTGTATGTGTGTATACAGTCTACAATAATAATGTACTGTAGATGTATCTGCTCTATATTGGTGTCTATACAGTGTACACTGTATAGACACCAATATAGAGCAGTGTACACTGATACAAGTATACTCACTACTACATTAGCAAGTTGGTCACTGTTATGAGTGCATGGTCATGTTTCATACTACCATGAATGCATGGTCCCTTTTCTCATAGTAGGTCACATCTGTGCTCAGAATGCACCAGAATCGCTCTAAGAAGATGTAAAAATATAAATTTTTTTGGGGAGCATGCCCCCAGACCCACTTAGCTAGATTTGTGGTGGGTATAGCTAGCTAGCCTGCCACAGCTATGTATTGATTCGATTACCATTCCCAGCCCCCACTGTAGTGAATTATACTATTTCATAGGCGTAGGAACGGGGAGGGGCTACAGTATTCTAGGAAGGGGAGCGGAGCCCCCAGCCCTGTATGGGCGTGGTTTGACACAAACTAGGCGTGGTCGTAAAATTTTTCGCGCGCTCTTTGCGCGCAATTTCCTACGCCTATATTATATGTGTTTAGCCTAGTAGGAACACTGAATGCTCATGATACTCTCAGTAGCAATATTAAATGTCGTGGGGATGGCCCCAAATGTGCAATTAGCAGAAGTATTAATGTACACTGCGCACTCCGGCCCTACCCATTTGCGCATGCGTATTACAATGCATCCGTTACGGCTCCAGGTGCGTAGTATAATAAGTTGTAACCTGAAACCCAAGTTGAGAGTAAACCTGGCAATCGTCAACTCTTAATACACTGGTGATTCTGAGCACTATATTATAAATAGAGTCACAGTGTCCTGTGCAGCTTCTCTAGATATCAGTATAGAATTTATAGAGTGGGGCCACACGTATATGGACTATGGAGGCTAAATCTATGTAGGCTAACTATTTTTAAACAGTTATAATTATCACAATATTGCTGAGATGATGACACCTCTTCCATCCTTCTATATCATTTTCTACATCTTGATCACTATCAAGCTGGCTACTGGTAGTAAGTAATTTAAACTTACTATTGAATAATAATATTATTAAAGAACATAGCTAGCCACACAGGTATTAATAGACTCTTTAATACATGCAGCTCAATGTCTTCAAACTGGTAATGAAGATGGTCTTCCACCTTTTATTGGTGCTAATCGCAAACATAGAATTCTTCAACATCATCAAGCGATCATCTACACTTATAGATTCTCCTGCTGTGGTATTATTACAGAGTGGGGTGCTGATGTATTTCCTGGCGAGCGCTGGAGGAACTATACAATTGATTTTCAAGTCTGGAGGCCAACACCCACTGTGAATAACTCTATTAACATGGAGCACTATAGTCTAGTGGGGAACAACAGGTTTATATCGATTTCCCTGAGTGCTGGGTTGGCAAGAGCCACACCTTCACCTCAAGATAGGATTCACTTTCAACCTGGAGATGTTTTAGGATTCTATATGGAAAGTGATGAGCGCGGTGACCCTGGAATTGTGCTTAAGAATGATCCCACGTCTGGTAATAGAGAGATTGTGTGGCATGCCAGTATGCACCCAAATGAGGCTGCACTCTTAAGGAAAGGCAGTTCGTACACATGGCTACTGGATGGAGGTGGCAATCGTGAACTACCAATCAGTTTTACACATGCAGCACCTATCATCTCCATACGCACAAGTAAATTAGCTAATTGACTGCGAATGATTAAATTTTTAGAATTAATATCCTTTCTTTCAGGTATTGTGTCATCCTCTGCATCTATAGGTTGTTCAGTACAGTCAGATAATGCCAATACACCAGAGCCCAGCATGACTCATAATCCATCAGGAAATTCGAATAGCCTGCCTCCACCAGTGTATTTTTTATTTGGTTTTATTGCTGGAATCATGATGCTACTCATGATTATTATCCCGGTTGGCATCATGATTTTCTTTAAGAAGAGACGAGCAATTCAAGACGATATGATCTCAAACCAAGTTTATGGTCAGTTCAAAGGTTATGCTTATCATGACATATTCAATAATTACTATTAATGATACAGAATCCATCGATATCACCAGAGATCAAAGTCATAACAGCTCTGCTGCACAAACTTTCAACGTTATGATACCTACCTCAGCTGAGGACACTCCAGCCTATTATGAGTGTGTAGGACAAGGTAGCTATCGAAGTTTGTATGCTGCTAATCCATGCAATGGTTCATCATGCAATAGATGGGGATGAAAAGCTGGAAAGCACAGTTTATACTGACAGTCACTATGAAATCTCAGATAACCAAACCTACAAAGTAGTATAACAATAGTAATAATTATTATGCATTGTGTGCATTACTTTCCCACATACTATATAGGTATCAAAGAGTTGCAGTGATATAATTTACAGAGAATATGAAGACCAGTTTGATTTTGTTGGGACTCACGTTCCTACAGTTGTTAGTTTGAACAAAATTTATTAGACACTGCTAGATGTTATCAAAACAATACGATGCAGGAGGAAAGGGAAGGAGGTAAATTTGATTGGAGGATTGATCAAGAAGAAGCAGTAAGTCCCAATTTAACAGTGCTTAGCTTTAACCATCCATTCTCAGTAATGATTATTGTGATTTCAATACACACAGGCTGCTTACAGCCAGCTTAATTTCTTTGAGGATGAGCAACTCTACTGGGCCCCAGCCTCGACAGTTGTTGACCTTTACACCCAGCTGGCCACAAAGAAGTACCGAGAAATCTCAAGAGAGCAAATTCAGTTAGCTAATAATCTTTATAGCCTTGTCCCCATGGCCAGGTACCCCACCTGATATTTTCAATATAATTATTCGACTTTTTCAGCATGAAACATTGAAAATGGGCCTGGGAACAAGAATAATATTAAATTTAAATACGTAATATGCAACTGTTACAGTATTCATCGCATACAGAGTTTTGGAGCCAGTAGGCACAGGGCAATTTGGTGAGGTGTGCAAGGCACAATGGGTCATATCTGGAGCCACAAAGGATATTGCTGTGAAGACACTGAGAGCAGAGGTACCAGAAGAAGAGGAGAAGGTCAGGTTCTTACAGGAGGCAGCCATCATGGGACAATTCTCTCATCCCAACATCATCAAGCTCTATGGAGTGATCACCGTTGGAGATCCAGTGAGACTTGAAATATAAGCATAGGATGGCAATGTATTAATTATTATGCACCATTGATCTAGGTTATGATATGTACTGAGTTGATGGTCAACAGTGATCTTAGAAGCTATCTTTGCTCCATTGATCCAGCGTAAGGCATTTAAACATAATCCATAATTAAATGCACATTGTACTTATGATTTTTAGTCAGCAAAGCCATGAAGAGCTGGGGAGAAAATTTGTACGCTTTTCTCAGCAGATTGCCTCTGGTATGGACTATCTTTCTAAGAAGTCATTTGTCCACAGAGATCTGGCAGCCAGGAATATCCTACTGGATGGAGCTCTTCATTGCAAGGTATAAATGTATAATATACCGTAATTATATTATTACTATTACACGATGTCATGGTTTTAACCATGCATGCAGATTGGAGATTTTGGAATGGCTCGTGATTTGATGGATGATTCTTACTACACGTCAGCAACCAAGGGTGGAAAAATCCCAGTTAAATGGACAGCACCAGAGGTATGACATTGTGATGAACTGATATCACCTATAATTGGGGCGAGCCTGAGCGAGCCCCACACTAATCAGTACTATGAGAAAATCGCTGTACTTATGTATGTGTGTATGTATGTAGTGATACGGGATTTACTCTTTTTCACCAAAGTACGACCATAACCACCAATTAAACATTTGCTGCCCCACCCCATTCAGCACTTCCAATACTATCAACCTCTGGTGTTTGGGTTATAGAGTAAGACGGCCTAATGGCCTTTGGCCTTGTGACTTGATGGACAAATGGCCTTATATAATATAAGCTAAGCAAACAATTTATCTCTATTTGAGGTGGGATGGACTACTCCAGATCTCTTGCTGATAAGTGAAAAGAGGTACACATGCATGTGATCATGCTGGTGTAATCATAGATAATTAAGACACAGTCTTAATTGTCTATGGTGCAATTAGGTTCTTCTGAGATAAATCGTCCCCATAGTAACGGTGATATATCCTGTCCAGGTACACAACAGTCAAGTCCAACTTAACGTCAGTAACATGTTTGTGTCATTCTGAATACATGACAGTATCATTCATGGGCATCTGTGATTAAACACTGGTACATGCTGAATCTTGCGATTAAATAAGTGACACAAAATTACTGATGCTATTATTATTATTGTACGATTACTAATTGCATCTGTGTAGCTAAATTATTTGAGTTACCCTGTCATGTAGACGCAAATAATATTCTGTTGCTGACGTTAAGTTGGACTCAACTGTTGTGCACCTGGATGGGATACCATTAGCTATTATGGGGACTGTTTATCTCGGAAGAATCTTAGCAATTGCGCGTGCACCTGGCTCAATGCATGTGAATCTATATAATTATTATAATTTATTTTCACTGATCAGATAGTTCAATATTCATTCAGTGTCAGATCATTCCCAGCAAGAGACCTGGGGACAGACTAAAGTAGGCCATCCCACCTCAAATTTCTTGCTTAGCTTATATTTATTGCCATTGCCATCTCTACAAGTTGAAAGAGTGATAGTGTTTCAAAGCTGTATGAAAAGGAGCCTGTGTATGTGTAGTTATGTGTTGTTGTGTTGTGGATTGTTGTCATATCTATAGGCTCTGTTTTACAAAAAATACTCGACCGACAGTGATGTGTGGAGCTATGGCATGGTGCTATTTGAGATCTGGTCAGTTGGGAAGAAACCATTTTCAAAACTATCAAACAATCAAGCGGTGAAATTACTCCAAACTGGTCACTGCCAGCCCCCTCCTCCTGGATGCCCAAGAACCATCTACAAACTGATGGTGGATTGCTGGTATATACTACAAAGCTGCAAATAAGTATTACTCATGCATGCACTAGCTATACTGAAGGCCACCACAGACAACTAAAATTTTGTTTGTGGGTACTAATTTAGCGATTTGCTCAATATTTGCTAAAAATTACATGTATACCTGCAAACATTCAACATTTTTTCAAAATTTAATAGACAAATCACTAAAATGAGTACCCACTAAATGCACTATTTCCAAAATTTGTTAAATTTGTACCCGCAAATAATCATAGCCCTAAGATATAATGTCATATGTCACAAGACAGAAACACATTCCAACCTCATTGCAATATTGTTACAATCAAAGATGTATGTCCATAGTTACTGTACTGTAACTATGTAACTATACACACATGTATACAGGAACCCAGAGCATCATCAGCGACCTTCATTTGAAGAGGTCTGTGCCTACCTTCAACAGCCAATAAAGAAACTGGTTCACTGGAGTCAAGAGCATGATGGAGTCTCAGCTATGGAGGATGGAAATATCCTACTGGGAGCAGAGCTCGACACTACTAAAAATTTGTACTTGGACTTGCAAGAGACATACGCAAGCATGTCATCTGAGCCACAGTGAAGGACGTAAATTTTCTACATGTACAACCTTTATTAATGTAGCTATGACATTATAGAAATACACTATGATCATGCTTTATAATCATGCAGTTATAGTTTTTATATCAACCTTACTTGAATTGATGAATTTAGTCTCAAACAAAGTCATTCCCTCATAAAATTTCTGTATCGTATGTTACTGATTTCCTGTATTTAATCTGGTTTTTGTTATGCGTTGCATCCCTAATTTAATATGGTACGTATGCAATCAGCTCCAGTATCAGCTGCAGGGCACCCTATACATGTGTCCGGACATTGATTTTGTAAAATTGTGTAGTAGTCTCGTGTGCAATCCTTCATTGAGTCTCAAAATTAATGACATCGCCAAGATTCACCATGCAGTAGTTAATAACAACACCTACATACAAAGAATGCATGATAATCATAAATTATTATAAGTTAAGCATTGTCCATGAGAGGAGCAAGATCAGGATCACCTGACCTCTTCATCCCATATCGATCAATTCTAGCTGATTTTTTTACACTTTAGACGTCTTCGCCAGCAAACAATGACAAGTATAGCCACTGTAAAGAGCACCAACCCTAGGAGACATACTATTGGAACACCAACAGCTATACCAATGTCAGGATGACTGGAGTTTTTGGCTCTAGTTGAAGGGATGGTAACCGTGGTAACAACTGGCAGTGCATGATGTTGCGTGGTGACCAAGGAAGAAGATCGATCTTTAGCGACAACATAGAAAGCACAATTTGGGAAGTCTGGATTACTACCTTGGGAGAGTAGATCAGAAGGGTAGAAAGTCACAAAAGAGTTGCAGGCACTAACAACAGCTCCCATATCTGCCGAAGTGTTAAAGACGCGAGTGTCTCCAATGTACACCCTGCTATTGTTTATGGAGATGACTCCACCTCTTTCCGTTGCACTGTTGAAGCCGAGCTGACTTTCTTGTAGAATGTTCACAGAACTGTAAGCACCTTTCACAAACATCACACCACCTTCGATTCCAGCATGATTATTGACGAAAGAGGTTGATGCTATCTCGAATTTGCTTCGAATAAACACTGCAAAGACACCACCTTGTGATCCGGCTCGGTTGTGGTCAAAATAAGAGGATGAATCAATTGCCAGAGATAATATAGTTTCATTTGTGTATCCTCCATTGTGCAGTGGCTGTGTTACTACTACACCGCCATTTCTTTTAGCATGATTGTAACTGAAGTTACCAGTCGAGACTGTTACGTCACTCACTCCCGGGTAAGTGCAGATGGCACATCAATTATAGCTCTGTTTGAAATAAAATTAGTTTCTAGTATGTTTGTATGCTTGGAATTTAATCCAAGAGCGCCACAGTATTGTGCTGAATTGCTAAGAAATGTAGATCCCATAGTATCTGCGGCACCTAGATGAAGGGCTCCAGCGTAACTGTGAGGTGCTGTATTATTAGTAAACACACTGCTTAGTATGAACAGAGATGGCACCGTGACTCCTTCAGTGGAGACAGCTCCTGCATGGCCCTCGGTAGCTGTATTATTGTCAAAAGTTGCCAGCTTGATTGTTACTGTACTATTGACATGATTTTCAATGTACACTGCACCTGCGGCATACTCTGCACAATTGTTGCTGAAGTTATTTGATTTAATTGACACGTCAGTCATAGGGAAAGCTACTCGGATATGAATTGCATCTCCAGTGCTATTGAAACCTAGAGCTGAATTATAGTTGAATCCACTCTGTGAAATTTGTAGAGAAGTACCAGTACTCTGGTACCTACGATCATAATCATCATTAACCTGAAATAAAGTTATTGCAGCTCCACCACTCTCAAGCTTTATACTACTAGAAAAACTGCAATTACTAACTATCACAGCCACAGAGCCAGAGACGAGCAGATTCACTGCTCCATCAGCATTGTTAGTAAAATGATTTCGTTTGATTACCAGCGGTCCAGCCTTAGCATTGATATCAAGTGCTGCTCCAGGACCTGTATTGTCCATGAAACTGTTCTGGTCCATGATTGTTTGATTAAAGCTTCTCACATCAACCACTTTGCCAGAGTTTTGCACAAATCTGTTGGAAAGTATCTTGACTAAGCCATGGCTATCAATGAAGATTGATCCAGATGTGGCATTCCCTTTGTCATTGTGGACAAATTCACAATTTATGATTCTCACAGATTCCTTGTAGTTCATGTTTTCAATTAGTGCTCCATTCCCCCTATGAATAAGGGAGTTATTCTCAAACGCACAACCTTCTATTGTGATTGAGGAGTGAGCATTGTAAATAGCTCTTGTCGTTAGCTGAGAGAATGTGCAAAACTGAACGTATACAGAGGAGCCATTAGTAATGTGAAGAGCTGCTTTTTCATTTCCATTCCCCAAGAAAGAGCTTCCAATGATTGTTATATTGTGCACAGAATTTAGCACTAAAGATCCCTGGTCAGGTATCAGAAGGCGGGAATTTTCGAACCTAAGCTGGCTAACATAAAACATTTCGATGTCCCTGCAGCCCATGAAACCGATGCCTTCAATAGTAACCTTTTCCAAAGAGGACAGTTCAAATCCAGCATGGGGTGATGTGCAGTTGATGGTCGCAGCTTCAGATATCATTGCAAACAAACTAATGGTGTGTACAGAAAGAAGAGAATCAAGACAATGCTCTCCAGGCTCCAGCTCTAGGGAGAAGTTGTCAATATCACTGAAATTGTCCAAATTTGTGACAAACTCCTGCAAGGTGAAACACTGTTGTCCTTTTTCCGATGGTCTATTAATAGCATCATGAGCAGATCGAGATTCATTGTTCCCTGGTACAGGGCATGGATGGTCTGGTGATATCAAGATATAGAACGTTTCGCCTTTCATAGATTGGGTAATGGAAATGTTTAAGATTAAGATCACTATCACTGTAGCTAAGAGACATTTCTCCATTTTGAGAAAATTCAAACAACTCTCAGCTCACCTTCAGCTACATCAAAAATTAACTTTGTCTAAACTTGAATTCCTGCTCTCCTAGACAAGCTTGAGAAATAGGATGTCCAAAACAACCAACAAAGAGATTCACTTAGACAAAGATAATGAGAGTGGGATCACAAACTCAATTAGTGGGCTAACTAGTGGCTTCACTAAGTCTACCTAACTAAGCCACCAGAGAACACCCATATTGCCAGCAATTATATTGCAATTACTTTGAAGTCTCAAGCTCACATCCACAATGTCATGTATACATGTACACACATGCATGCACCGGTACATGCATAAACCACACACACATGTACACATGCACACACAAAGGCAAATCACTAATCATGGATCACATCCTAGTTGATTGAGAAGCTACATACCAGGACTGAGGATCCTCGCAGTACTACCCCTTGCTGTGTATATGTGCGTGGGGTAACACAATTTAGTGATCCATTAATTTGTGAATGAAATTGGGGAAAGAAACTCAACATAAAATTACATACCAGTCATGCATACAGTTGCAGGGTGTAAGTATACTATGACATTGTACCACTGATGTTCACAACAAAAATATATTCCTATGGCCATTCGATAACAGTTCCTAGATTACATATCACTAAAAAATGACCATTCTCTTTACTGATACAATATTATGTATTGCCCATGAGAGGAACAAGGTCAGGATCGTCGGTTTCTGACTTTTTGACTCCAATGCCGACAGATTTCTTACACTTCCGGCAGTAGGCATAATATGAAAGTGCAGCAGTTATAATGATTGCCACTACTAGGAAACATACTATTGGAACAGCAATAGCTACAACAATGCCAGAATTTAAGTGGTTAGCTCCAGTTGGAGGGATGGTAGGACTTGGTGTGGTCGCAGTCCCAGTTGAGGGTCCAGTTGGAGGGATGGTAGGACTTGGTGTGGTCGCAGTCCCAGTTGAGGGTCCAGTTGGAGGGATGGTAGGACTTGGTGTGGTCGCAGTCCCAGTTGAGGGTCCAGTTGAAGGGATGGTAGGACTTGGTGTGGTCGCAGCCCCAGTTGAGGGTCCAGTTGGAGGGATGGTAGGACTTGGTGTGGTCACAGCCCCAGTTGAGGGTCCAGTTGGAGGGATGGTAGGACTTGGTGTGGTCACAGACCCAGTTGAGGGTCCATTTTCATCGTAAAGCAAACAGTTTGGGAAATTTGGATCGTTATACTGGTAGAGTGTGTTAGGAAAACTGCTTACATTAGCACTACAGGCACTAATAACAGCTCCCATATCCGCTGAATTGTTGAAAATGTGAGTCTCTCCAATCACTAAGCTGCTTCCATTTATGGAAATGACTCCTCCTCTTTTCTCTGCTCTGTTAAAGCCAAGCTGACTGTTGAACAATATGTTCACTGAACTGTTAGTATCCCGTACATACATAACACCACCTTCAATCCCAGCTTGATTATTGAAGAAAGAACTAAAATCTATACGAAATACACTCTGAGAAAATATTGCAAACACACCTCCTTGTGAGCCTGCTGTGTTGTAATCAAAGAAGGCCCCATTAATCAGGAAAAGGGTGCTGTTTCTTCCATAGTGTTCATTTGTCTGTGGCTCAATCATCATTACGCCGCCATTTCGTTCAGCATGGTTATAGCTAAAATTTCCACTAGATATCACTACCTCATTCATATCAGCGGAAGTGCAAATGGCACCTCCATCGGCTTCAGCCATGTTGGAAAGAAAATTACTTTCTACTGTTTGAATGTGTCCCGAGTTCAGGGCTAGAGCACCACAGTTTTGAGCCAAATTACTAAGGAATGTAGATCCAAGTGTGAGAGTGTCTGCAGCGTCTATGTAAACAGCTCCACCACAACTACAAGGTGCAGTGTTGTTAGTAAATGTACTGTTCACTAGGTATACTCTATGCAGTAGTTCCCCTTCAGTAGTGATAGCTCCACCACGACCCTCAGTAGCAATATTGTTGTCAAATGTTGTCATGATAGTCCCAAATGTGCAATTGGCGGAAGCATTAATGTACACTGCTCCTGCTTGGGATGCACGGTTGTCGCTAAAGATGCTTGAATTGATGGTCACCTCACTCAAGGGTGAATCCACTCCAATATGCAATGCACCCCCACATCCGTTGATAATGGCAGAATTGTTGAAAAAAGAACTTTGTGAAATTTTGAGTAATGCTCCATTCCACTCATTTAATTCATAATCATGTTCATACACGGTCATTGCTGCTCCACCGTTCTCATTTTTAGTGTTATCAGAGAAATTGCAGTCATCTACCGACACATGACTATCTGCGACTAGTAGATTTATTGCTCCATCTGTATTGCGAGTGAAGTTATTCCGGCTAATTGTAAGTGCCACACTTGTAGCACTGATATCAAGTGCTGCTCCTGGACCGGCATTGTCGATGAAATTATTTTGGTCTATGGTTGTTTCATAAATACTGTTTATGTTCAGCACTTTTCCTGTGTTCTGAACAAACCTGTTGCCACGTATCTCAATTGAGCCATGACTATCAATTATAGAAAATAGTCCTTGCGTCTCTGAGCGATTTCCGATGTTATTGTTAATAAAGTCACTGTTTGTGATAGTTACACTTCCTTGATTATACGCAATCTCTACTACCGTACCAAGAGTAATATTCTCAATTGTAGTGCTATCAATAACTAGGAAAATGGAGTTCCAAATAGAGATCATAGGCTCGTGCGCATTTATGTGAGAAAATGCGCGTTCTTGAATATGAATCATTGAACCATTTCTCACCCAAAGTTGATCACTGTTGTGATTTTGCAAAAAAGTACTCCCAGTGATTGCAACTTCAAGAACAGTGTCTAGTCTTAGTGAATAAATGTTGCCGTAATCATACTCATAAATGCTGGAGTTTTCAAATCTAAAGTTGCCAGTATTGTAAATTCCAAGCAATCCACAATTCATAAAAGTGATGCCACTGATCAATACATCTTCCAAGAAATGCAGCTCAAAATATCTAATGGGCGATGTGCAGTTGATAGTTGCAGCCTCAGACATCATTGCAAATGAAATAAGAGTGTTTATGGTGAGATTATAGTCAAGGATGTGCTCTCCAGGTTCCAGTTTCAGTGTCAAGTTGGTAGAGTGCAACTCGTTTGAAATAAACTTGGTGAAAAACTGCTTCAAAGTGAGGCAGTGTTGTGAGTCAGATCTAGATTCATTGCAAAATGGACTCCTTGGTGTTATCTCAATGTAGAATGTTTCACCTTTCACAGATTGCCACTGGGTACTAGCAATGACTAAGATCAAGGTAGCTAGTACAGCTGTATGTGTAGCTGAGGGACACTTTTCCATTTTGAACAGGCACCCTCAAGCTTGGCAACTCTCTACAAAAGGCACGAACAAACTGCCTTTAACTTGCTATTCTTATGACAATTAAACGGTACAGATCACAAGGTCCACACTTGACAACGTGTGGGTGACGGTTACAGGCCTAGGGCAAACTTGCCCCACCCCCATTGTTGGGAAAACAGGATGTAGCTACACGGCCCTCAGCAATGAATTCATGACAGGACAATGGAAGCCATACTATGAATAAATTCAATAATAGTGGCTACTGCATGGGCGAGTCTATGGGACTAGACCAAATGCATGTAGATAGGTATAGGTAGCTATAGTTACCAGGGCTTATCAAGCTGCCACAATCAGAGTGGTGCCACGAGCCTTCCACAACACCCATTGTTGGCTAGTACACCCCACTGACTGAGACATTCCAGAGAAGCATTGATCCCACTGTACACCATTTGTTGTATAGACTAATTATTATTTCTGATAAAGGTCATCAGTCACTAGACTCAATAATTTAATTAGATCTTGCACTATCTGGCTCAGTAGTGCATGTGAATACAAGTAATGCTCTCTTGTCACCAGAGGTATGTGGATCCACCTACACAGACAATATAATACATGGACCTGCAGAGATTAGGGTTGAGTGTGCAGGAGTTTCCTCCCCAGAATTTCAAGTGTAGACTATAGCAGCTACTAATTATTTTTGGTAGTACTTGCAATTCTGTGTACTCTTTTTGCTTCTTAATTTGGGGCATTAAAATTAAAAAAAAACTGTAGCTATGCCTTGCTACTTCAAGGATATACATAGTACATACCACTTTTGGTTTTAGGCTGGTAAGATGACCATAATAGATAGCTATATGTAGTACAAATCTGATGCAGTGGTTGGATATACCTAATTATAATATAAATCTACTAGAGTGAGACACTATCTGTGCTAAATATACCTTGGCATAGATTCATTTAGCTATCACGGGCTAAGGAGATCATACATACATACAGTATCCACTGAGACTACCTTCCTACACCTGATTACCATGTGCACAAACTCTAATAGGATACATTAGCTAATTAATTCACAGCTATCATCTTTGCATGCATCCCAAGTCCTCATGATCTAATGGTGCGGTTAAAGGTTGATTGATCTGTCTACAGCACATAATTTCCACTAGTAGGTAGCTATTTGGGATATTTTCAATGAATTTGAGATTTAGTGAAAATTTCTAGCCACTTTAAACATTTATGTAATTTGACTAAGGTATAATAACTGCATGGTCTCCATACAGTCAGATTTTCCACAAGCAATAGTCTCACTATTAAATTTTGGTGGCAACGTCCCTCCTTTAATTCAAGTAGTTACTTTTTGTGTGCTTTTGCTTCTTAATTAGAGTCATTTTAAAACTGTAGCTATTCCACACTACTTCAAAGACATTTAGTCCCACAGTGGCTCTTCATGGTATTTGAAGCAACCTTAGATATGTGTACAAATCTGATGCAATGGTTGGACATAAATCTATTAAATTTTGTAGTCTTGCAAACCACACCCCTAGCTCTAATAAATATTCTTTCCTAGGAGGGACTGTCTTGCGAGACTTTGGGAAAATTATAATAATCATTGCATAGCTCATGAAGTATCCAGAGAGTCTATCTTCCTACACCTGTTTACCACAGACACAAATAGGATGCATTAATTGGGAATTCACCGCTATCATGTGATTGCATCATAAGTGCTCATGATGTAATGGATGCAATAAAGAGATCAATCCGGCTATGCCGCATGACCTCCGCTAAGCAGGTCATGTATCTGAGCGGATATGCAAAATAATATTATTATTATTAATTATAACTTAGCTGTGGCTTGATCAATATACACACTGGGTATATAGTCATGCATATCACTGAACCATATTTTCTTACTGAAATGGGCACATACATGTATTTCAAGTAGCTAGTTAAGTATAATAATGGCATGGATGGTCTGGTGCTATCAAGATATATAGAATGTTTCACCTTTCACAGATTGAATACTGGAAGTGCTTAAGATCAAGGTCACTATTACTGTAGCTAAGAGACATTTCTCTATTTTGAGAAAGCTCAATCAACTCTCAGCTCATATTCAAATTTAACTTTGTCTAAACTTGAATACCTGCTCTCCTAGACAAGCTTGAGGGATTCACTAGACAAAGATAATGAGAGTGGGATCACCAACTCGATTTGTGGGTTAACTAGTGGCTTCACTAAGTCCACCTAACAAAGCCACCAGAGAACACCCATATTATCAGCAATTATATTGCAATTACTTTGAAGTCTCGAGCTCATATCCACAATGTTATGTACAATGTCATATATGTACACACATGCATGCACCGGTATATGCATGTATAAACCACACACACATGTACACATGCACACATATTAAAGGGAAATCACTAATCATGGACCATACCCTAGTTGAGAACCTAGGACCGAAGATCCTCGCAGTACTACCCCTTGCTGTGCATACGTGCGTGGGGTAACACGATTTAGAAGTGATCCATTTGTGAATGTAAAACTATCAAATAAAATTGGGGAAAGAAACTCAACATAAGATTACATACCATTCATGCATACAGGGTGTAAATACTATGACATTGTATCACTGATGTTCACAACAAAAAATATTCCTATATGGCCATTCAATAACAGTTCCTAGCTAACTTACATTACACATCACTAAACAATGACCATTCTCTCTACTGATACAATGTTAAGCATTGCCCATGAGAGGGGCAAGGTCAGGATCGTCAGTTTCTAACTTCTTGACTCCAATGCCGACAGATTTCTTACACTTCCGGCAGTAGGCATATGAGAGTGCAGCAGTTAAAATGGTTGCAAACACTAGGAAAACTACTATTGGAACAGCAATAGCTACAGCAATGCCACTATCAAAGTGGTGAACTCTAGTCGGAGGGATGGTAGATGTGGTTACAGTTGAGGGTTCATTTTCATTTACATCATAAAGCAAACAGTTCGGGAAATTTGGATCGTTATAGTGGTAAAGTGTGAGAGGAGAGATGTTTACATTAGCACTACAGGCACTAATAACAGGTCCCATGTCTGCTGAATTGTTGAAAATGTGAGTGACTCCAATCACTAAGCTGCTTCCATTTATGGAAATGACTCCTCCTCTTTTCTCTGCTCTGTTAAAGCCAAGCTGACTGTTGAACAATATGTTCACTGAACTGTTAGTATCCCTTACATACATAACACCACCTTCAATCCCAGCTTGATTATTGAGGAAAGAATTAAAACTTATACGAAATACACTCCGAGAAAATGTTGCAAACACACCTCCTTGTGAGCCTGCTGTGTTGTGATCAAAGAAGGCAGGCCCATTAATCAGGAAAAGGGTGCTGTTGCTTTCATAGTATTCATTAGTCTGTGGCTCAATCATCATTACGCCGCCATTCCGTTCAGCATGGTTATAGCTAAAATTTCCACCAGATATCACTACCTCACTCATATCAGCGGAAGTGCAAATGGCACCTCCATCGGCTTCAGCCCTGTTGGAAAGGAAATTACTTTCTACTGTTTGAATGTGTCCCGAGTTCAGGGCTAGAGCACCACAGTTTTGAGCCAAATTACTAAGAAATGTAGATCCGAATGTGAGAGTGTCTGCAGCATCTATATAAACAGCTCCAGCATAACCATGAGGTGCAGTATTATTAGAAAATGTACTGTTCGCTAGGAGTACTGTATGCAGTAGTTCCCCTTCAGTAGTGATAGCTCCACCATGACCCTCAGTAGCAATATTGTTGTCAAATGTTGTCATGATGGTCCCAAAAGTACAAGTGGTGGAAGCATTAATGTACACTGCTCCTGCTTGGGGTGCACAATTGTGGCTAAAGATGCTTGAATTGATGGTCACCTCACTCAAGGGGGAATCCACTTCAATATGCAATGCACCCCCACTTCCGTTGATAATGGCAGAATTGTTAAAAAAAGAGCTTTGTGAAATTTTGAGTAATGCTCTATCCGACTCATTGAATTTATAATCATGTTCATATACAGTCATTGCCGCTCCGCCGTTCTCATTTTTAGTGTTGCCAGAGAAATTGCAGTCATCTACTATCACATGACTATCTGAGACTATTAGATTTATTGCTCCATCGGTGTTGCGAGTGAAGTTATTCTGGCTAATTGTAAGTAACACACTTGTAGCATTGATATCAAGTGCTGCTCCTGGACCTGCATTGTCGATGAAACTATTTTGGTCTATGGTTGTTTCATTAACACTGTTTATGTTCAGCACTTTTCCTGTGTTCTGAGCAAACCTGTTGTCACATATCTTGATTGAGCCACGGCTATCAATAGAAAGCAGTCCTTGCATCTCTGAGCGATTTCCGATGTTGTTGTTGATAAAGTCACAGTTTGTAATAGTCACACTTTCTTGATTATTCATAATCTCTACTGCTGTACCATGAGTAATATTCTCAAATGTAGTGCTATCAATAATTAGGAAAGTGGAGTTCAAACTAGAGATCACAGGCTCGTATGCATTTATGTGAGAAAATGTGCACTCTTGAATACGAATCATTGAGCCATTTCCCACCCAAAGTTGACCACTGTTGTGATTTTGCAAGAAAGTGCTCCCAGTGATTGCAACTTCGATAACGGAGTCCAGCCTTAGTGAATAAATGTTGCCATAATCATACTCATAAATGCTGGAGTTTTCAAATCTAAAATTGCCAGTGTTGTAAATTGCAAGCAATCCACAATCCATAAAAGTGATACCACTGATCAATACGTCTTCCAAGAAATGCAGCTGAAAATATCTAATGGGCGATGTGCAGTTGATAGTAGCAGCCTCAGACATCATTGCAAATGAGACAAGAGTGGTTATGGTGAGATTATAGTCAAGGATGTGCTCTCCAGGTTCCAGTTCCAGTGTCAAGTTGGTAGAATTCAACTCATTTGAAATAAACTAGGTGAAAAAATGCTGCAAAGTGAGGCAATGTTGTGGGTCTGATCCAGATTCATTGCAAAATGGACTCCTTGGTGTTAGCTCGATGTAGAATGTTTCACCTTTCACAGACTGCCACTGGGTACTAGCAATGACTAAAATCAAGATAGCTACTACAGCTGTATATGAAGCTGAGGGACACTTTTTCATTTTGAATAGGCACCCTCAAGCTTGGTAACTCTCTACAAAAGGTACGAACAAACCGCCTTTAAATACAGATCTTACTATTTCCGAGTATGACAATTAACGGTACAGGTCACAAGGTCCACACCTGACAGTGTGTGAGTCACGGTGATAGGGCAAACTTGCCCCTCCCCCATTGTTGGGAAAACAGGATGTAGCTACATTGCCCTCAACAATGAATTCATGACGGGACAATGGAGCCATACTATGAATAAATTTAATAATAGTGGCTACTGCATGGGCGAGTCTAGTCAATGGGACTAGGCCACATGCATGTAGGTAGGTAGCTATTATAGTTCCCAAGGCTTATCGAGCCACCACAGTCAGAGTGGCACCATAAGCCTTCCACACCACCCATTGTTGGCTAGTATACCCTGCTGAGACATTCCAGAGAAGCACTGAACCCAGCTGCACACATGTATTGTAAATAATATTACAATTTTAGACTAATTAGCTATTATTTTTTTTTTGATAAAGGTCATCAGTCACTAGACTGAATAGATCTTGCACTGTCTCAGTAGTGCATGTGTATACAAGTAATGCTCACTTGTTATCAGAGGTACGTGGATCCACCTACACAGACAACATAATACATGCAGCTGCAGAGATTAGGGTTGAGTGCCGCAGGAGTTTTCCATCCCTGAAATTGATTCCCTCCCTAGAATTTCAAGTGTAGACTATAGCAGCTACTAATTATGTTTGGCAGTACTTGCAATTCTGTGTAGCTACTCTTTTTACTTCTTAATTTGGGCCATTAAAAAAACTGTAGCTATGCCTCGCTACCTCAAGGACATAGTACATACCACTTTTGGTTTTAGGCTGGTAAGATGACCATAGTAGATGGCTATGTAGTACAAATCTGATGCAGTGGTTGGACATACCCAATTATAATATAGATCTACTAGAGTGAGACGCCGTGCTACATATACCTTGGCATAGATTCATTCAGTTATATTATCATGGGCTAAGGAGGTCATATAGTATCCACTGCATGAGACTACCTTCCTACACCTGATTACCATGTGCATAAACTCTAACAGGATACATTAGCTAATTGGGAATTCACCGCTATCGTCATTGCATGCATTCCATGTTCTCATGATCTAATGGTGAGGTTAAAGGTTGATCGATCTGTCGATAGCACATGATTTCCACTAGTAGGTATTTGGGATTATTTTCAATGAATTTGAGATTTAGTGAAAATTTCTAGCCACTTTCATATAATTTGACTAAGGTATAATAACTGCATGGTCTCTATATACAATCAGATTTTCCCCAAGCAATAGTCTCACTATTAAATTTTGGTGGTAATGTCCCTCTTCTAATTCAAGTAGCTAGCTACTTTTTGTGTGCTCTTTTGCTTCTTAATTAGAGCCATTTTAAAACTGTAGCTATTCCACACTACTTCAAAGACATTAGATTTTAGTCCCACAGTGGCTCCGACTTCATGGTATTTGAAGCTACCTTAGATATGTGTACAAATCTGATGCAATGGTTGGACATAAACCTATTAATTTTGTAGTCTTGCAAACCACACCCCTAACTCTATAAATGCAAAAAAGAAAACATTCTTTCGTAGGAGGGACTGTCTTGTGAGACTATCATTCATTTTGGGAAATAAATATTAGTTAGACACAGTTTAGGAGGTTTCTACATGATTTAGAAGACCAAAGGGCTCTATGTAGAATCCTGAGCGAAGCGAGGGTTCTACGGAGCCCTGAGGTCTTAGAATCTAAATCATGTAGCTAGAAACCGACTAAACAGTGTCTAACAAGTTTAGATCATAATAGTAGAACACTGTGATACCCTGAGGATACTAAGTTGTAGGGGTTCTATCAAAATTTTGTAGGGTTCTATCACATATTATAGGTACCTGTTGATGACCAATCAGATTGCAGTATTTGTTACAAGTATGATCTAATCATTGCATAGTCATTCTGTAACAGTATCCACAGAGTCTATCTTTCTACACCTGATTACCACATACACAAATAGGATGGATTTTTAGTTGGGAATTCACCACTATCATCCTAAGTCCTCATGATCTAATGGTGCGATTAAAGGTTGATCGATCTGGCTACAGCACATGACTTCCGCTTGATTATTTTAATGAATTTGATGGAACAAGATGTAGTATCTACCTAGATAATTAGACTAGGCAGAGCCTGGTATAATAATTGGTCTCCATGCAATCAGATCTTCCTTGAGAGACATGCAGTCCCACTGGCTATTAAAATTTCGGCGCTAATGTCCTCAAGTACTTTTTGTATGCTCCTTTTACTTCTTAATTTGAGCCATTTAAAAACTGTAACTATGCCTCACTACTTCAAAGACATAGCCGCACTCTTCATAGGTTCAGTATTTGAAGCTATATAATATACCTTAGATAGATATGTGGTACAAATCTGATGCAATGGTTGGACATAAATCTACTTGTAGTCTTGTGAACCACACCCCTAGCTCTATAAATGCAAATATTCTTTCGTAGGAGGGACTGTCTTGCGAGATTTTTGGGAAAATTAATAATCATTGCATAGTCATGCAGTATCCACAGAGTCTACCTTCCTACACCTGTTTACCACAGACACAAATGGGATCCATCAATTGAGAATTCGCTGCTATCATATGATTGCATCATAAGTCCTCATGATGTAATGGATGCGATAAAGAGGTCAATCCGGCTATGCCACATGACCTCCGCTAAACAGGTCATCATGTATCTGAGCGGATATGCAAAATTAATTATTTTAACTTACTGAAATGGGCACATACATGTATTTCAAGTTGCTAGTTAAGGTATATCAAGCATAATAATGGCATGGATGGTCTGGTGCTATCAATAAAGATATAGAATGTTTCGCCTTTCACAGATTGGGTAATGGAAATGTTTAAGATCAAGATCACTATCACTGTAGCTAAGAGACATTTCTCCATTTTAAGAAAGCTCAATCAACTCTCAGCTCACCTTCAGTTACACCCGAAAATTAATGTAAACTCTGTCTAAACTTGAACACCTGCTCTCCTAGATAAGCTTGAGAAATAGGATGTCCAAAACAACCAACAAAGGGATTCACTTAGACAAAGATAATGAGAGTGGGATCACAAACTCAATTTGTGGGTTAACTAGTGGCTTCACTAAGTCTACTTAACTAAGCCACCAGAGAATAGCCATATTGCCAGCAATCAACATATATTGCAATTACTTTGAAGTCTCGAGCTCACATCCACAATATCATGTACATACATGTACACACAAAGGCAAATCACTAATCATGGGTCACACCCTAGTTGAGAAGCTAGGACCGAAGATCCTCGCAGTACTACCCCTTGCCGTGCATATGGTGTGGGGTAACATAATTTAGAAGTGATCCATTTGTGAATGTAAATAAAATTGGGGAAAGAAACTCAACATAAAATTACATACCAGTCATGCATACAGGGTGTAAGTACTATGACATTGTATCACTGATGTTCACAAAAAAAAACGTATTCCTATATGGCCATTCAATAACAGTTCCTAGCTAACTCAGTACATTATACATCACTAAACAATGACCATTCTCTCTACTGATACAATGTTAAGCATTGCTCGTGAGAGGGGCAAGGTCAGGATCATCAGTTTCTAACTTCTTGAACCTGGCAATGCCGACAGATTTCTTACACTTCCGGCAGTAGGCATATGAGAGTGCAGCAGTTAAAATGGTTGCAAACACTAGGAAAACTACTATTGGAAGAGCAACAGCTACAGCAATACCACTATCAAAGTGGTGAGCTCTAGTTGGAGGGATGGTAGGTGTGGTCACAGTTGAGGGTTCAATTACATCATAAAGCAAACAGTTCGGGAAATTTGGATCGTTATAGTGGTAAAGTGTGAGAGGAGAGATGCTTACATTAGCACTACAGGCACTAATAACAGCTCCCATGTCCGCTGAATTGTTGAAAATGTTAGTGTCTCCAATCAATAAGCTGCTTCCATTTATGGAAATGACTCCTCCTCTTTTCTCTGCTCTGTTAAAGCCAATCTTACTGACGGTTGATATACTCACTGAACTGTTAGTATCCCTTACATACATAACACCACCTTCAACCCCAGCTTGATTATTGAAGAAAGAAGTAAAATTTATACGAAATATACTCCGAGAAAATATTGCAAACACACCTCCTTGTGAGCCTGCTGTGTTGTATTCAAAGGAGTCAGGCCCATTAATCAGGAAAAGGGTGCTGTTGCTTTCATAGTGTTCATTTGTCTGTGGCTCAATTATCACTACGCCGCCATTCCGTTCAGCATGGTTATAGCTAAAATTTCCAAAAGATATCACTACCTCACTCATATCGGCAGAAGTGCAAATGGCACCTCCATTGGCTTCAGCCTTGTTGGAAAGGAAATTACTTTCGTCTATTCTAATGTGTCCCGAGTTCAGGGCTAGAGCACCACAGTTTTGAGCCGAATTATTAAGAAATGTAGATCTATCTGTGACAGTATGTGCAGCGTCTATGTAAACAGCTCCACCACAACTACGAGGTGCAGTGTTGTTAGTAAATGTACTATGCAGTAGGGATACTCTACGCAGTAGTTCCCCTTCAGTAGTGATAGCTCCACCATGACCCTCAGCAGCAACATTGTTGTCAAATGTCGTCATGATAGTCCCAAATGTGCAATTGGCGGATGCATTAATGTACACTGCCCCTGCTCGGGATGCATGATTGTGGCTAAAGATGCTTGAAGTGATGATCACCCCACTCAAGGGGGAATCCACTCCAATATGCAATGCACCCCCACTTCCGTTGATAATGGCAGAATTGTTGAAGAAAGAGCTTTGTGAAATTGTGAATAATGCACTATCCCACTTATTGAATTCATAATCATGTTCATATACAGTCATCGCTGCTCCGCCGTTCTTATTTTTAGTGTTGCCAGAGAAATTGCAGTCATCTACTGTCACATGACTATCTGAGACTAGTAGATTTATTGCTCCATCGGTGTTGCGAGTGAAGTTATTCTGGCTAATTGTAAGTACCACACTTGTAGCACTGATATCAAGTGCTGCTCCTGGACCTGCATTGTCGATGAAATTATTTTGGTCTATGGTTGTTTCATTAACACTAGTTATGTTCAGCACTTTTCCTGTGTTCTGAGCAAACCTGTTACCACGTATCTCGATTGAACCATGACTATCAATAGAAAGCAGTCCTTGCGTCTCTGAGTGATTTCCTATGTTATTGTTAATAAAGTCACAATTTGTGATAGTCACACTTTCTTGATTATTCATAATCCTTACCGCTGTACCATGAGTAATATTCTCAAATGTAGTGCTATCAATAATTAGGAAAGTGGAGTCCCAACTAGAGATCACGGGTACGTGTGCATTTATGTGAGAAAATGTGCACTCTTGAATACGAATCATTGAGCCATTCACCACCCCAAGTTGACCACTGTAGTGATTTTGCAAGAAAGTGCTCCCAATGATTGCACCTTCGATAACAGAGTCCAGCCTTAGTGAATAAATGTTGCCATAATCATACTCATAAATGCTGGAGTTTTCAAACCTAAAGTTGCCAGTGTTGTAAATTTCAAGCAATCCACAATCCATAAAAGTGATGCCACTGATCAATACGTCTTCTAAGAAATGCAACAAAAAATATCTGAGAGTGGGCGATGTGCAGTTGATAGTAGCAGCCTCAGATGTCATCACAAATGAGACAAGAGTGGTTATGGTGAGATTATAGTCAAGGATATGCTCTCCAGGTTCCAGTTCCAGTGTCAAGTGGGTAGGATTCAACTCGTTTAAAATAAACTTGGTGAAAAACTGCTGCAAAGTGAGGCAATGGTGTGGGTCTGCTCCAGATTCATTGCAAAATGGACTCCTTGGTGTTATCTCGATGTAGAATGTTTCACCTTTCACAGATTGCCACTGGGTACTACCAATGACTAAAATCAAAATAGCTAGTACAGCTGTATATGTAGCTGAGGGACACTTTTCCATTTTGAACAGGCACCCTCAAGCTTGGCAACTCTCTAAAAAAGGTATGAACAAACCGCCTTTAAACACCGATCTTGCTATTCCTATGACAATTAAACGGTACAGGTCACAAGGTCCACACTTGACAATGTGTGGGTGAGGGCGATAGGGCAAACTTGCCCCCACCCCCATTGTTGGGAAAACAGGATGTACAGTGCCCTCAACAATGAATTCATGACAAGATAATGGAAGCCAGACAATGAATAAATTTAATAATAGTGGCTACTGCATGGGCGAGTCTATGGGACTAGGCCACACGCATGTAGGTAGGTAGGTATGGTTCCCAGGACTTATCGAGCCGCCACAATCAGAGTGGCGCCATGAGCCTTCCACAACACCCATTGTTGGCTAGCACACCCAAGACATTCCAGAGAAGCACTGAACCCAGCTGCACACATGTGTTGTAAATATTACAATTTTAGACTAATTATTTTTTCTGACAAAGGTCATCACAAGGGCGGCACAGACGGTGGGGCTGGTGGGGCTATAGCCCTACCACTTCTCAGGGCATGGGGGCATAGCCCCACCACTCTGCATCACTCGTTTTAATGAATGTGGTACGGGATCGTCAAGCGCGATTAGTTTTGCACAGTCAGCGATCACCACATAATACAGAACGAAGGCACACTTGGAGGAATTTTATATGCATGTGTATATTGAACTATTAATTTTGTATCCTTCAAACTCCAAAAGTGGGCGTGGCAAATCCAAAATTTTCGCTGCGCGCCACTTCTAAGCCCCACCACTTTCAATATACTTGTTCCGCCCCTGCATCAGTCACTAGACTGAATATTTAAATTAGATCTTGCACTGTCTCAGTGGTGCATGTGTACAAGTAATGCTCACTTGTCACCAGAGGTACTGGATCCAGATCCATAGACAACACAATACATGCACTACAGAGATTAGGGTAGGGTGCAAAGGAGATTTTCCTCCCTAGAATTTAAAGAGAAGACAATTTTATTAGCATCTACTGATTAAGGTATTGGTAGTACTTGTAATTTTGTGTACTCTTTTTGGTTCCTAATTTGGGCTATTTTTTAAACTGTAGCTAGCTATGCCTCATGCACTACTTCAAGGACATGTACAGTCCCACTTTTGGTTTTAGGCTGGTAATTCATGACAATAATTATAATATCTAATAGCTATAATTATAATATCTAATAGCTATGTTGTACAAATCTGCAGTGGCTGGACATAATAATAATATAGATCTACGATAATGAGGCACTATATAGCTATTATACCTTGGCATATAGCTATTCATTTGTTTATCATGGGCTAAGAAGGTCATGCATACATACAGTATCCACTGAGACTACCTTCCTACACCTGATTACCACGTGCACAAACAGGATCAACACATTGATTGGGAATTCACCGCTATCGTCATTGCAAGTATTCCCAAGTCCTTATGATCTAATGGTGCGGTTAAAGGCTGATCGATCTGGCTACAGCACATGATGTCCGCTAGATGTTTGTGATTATAAAATTTAATGAATTTGAGCTTTGATGAAAATTTATACAAGGTGTACATGTATCTAGCTACCTAGAATTATATTAGACTATAAGGCAGAGCCTGGTATCATAATAATCAGTCTCCGTGCAATCAGATCTTCCCTGAGGGACATGCAGTCTCACTGGCTATTTAATTATTTCGTAATGTTCCCCCTTTTAATTCAAGTACTTTTTGTGTGTTTCTTTGCTTCTTAAAAACTGTAGCTATGCCTCACTACTTCAAAGACATAGTCCAACTCTTCATGGTACTTGAGATATGTGGTACAAATCTGATATGGTTGGACATAAATCTATTTGTTGTCTTGCGAACCACACCCCTAGCTCAACAATGCAAAAAATGAAATATTCTTTCGTAGGAGGGACTGTCTTTGTGAGACTATCGTTCATCTTGGGAAAATTTAATAATCATTGCATAGTCATACTGTAACAGTATCCACTGAGTCTACCTTCCTACACCTGATTACCACATACACAAAATTGATTGGGAATTCACCAGTATCATCATTGCATGCATCCTAAGTCCTCATGATCTAATGGTGCGGTTAAAGGTTGATTGATCTGGCTACAGCACATGACTTCCGCTAGATGTCTATGATTATTTTTGAGATTAAGAAAATTTACAACGTCTACATGTAACTACCTAGAAAATTTGATTAAGACAGAGCCTGGTATCATAATAACTGCATGGTCTTCATACAATCAGATCTTCCCCAAGCAATAGTCTCACTATTAATTTTTGGTGGTAGCTAATTAATGTCCCTCTTTTACTTTTTGTGTGCTCTTTTGCTTCTTAATTAGAGTCATTTTAAAACTGTAGCTATGCCTCACTACTTCAAAGACATAATCCCACTCTTTATAGTATTTGAAGCTATACCTTAGATAATGTGTACAAATCTGATGCAATGGTTGGACATAGCTAAATTTTGTAGTCTTATGAACCACACCCCTATAGCTAGCTCTATAAATGCAAAAAAAAACGAAATCTTCTTTCATAGGAGGGACTGTGCTGCGAGACTATCCTTCATTTTGGGAAATAATCATTGCATAGTCCTACTGTAGCTAACAGTATCCACAGAGTCTATCTTCCTACACCTGATTACCACAGCTACAAAAATAGGATGCATTGATTGGGAATTCACCAGTATCATCATTGTATGCATCCTAAGTCCTCATGATCTAATGGTGCCGTTAAAGGTTGATTGATCTGGCTACAGCACTTGACTTCCGCTAGATTATTTTAACGAATTTGATGAAACAAGATGTAGCTACAATGTCATGTATCTACCTAGATAATTAGACTAGGCAGAGCCTGGTATAATAATTGGTCTCCATGCAATCAGATCTTCCTTGAGAGACATGTAGTCCCACTGGCTATTAAAATTTCGGCGCTAATGTCCTCCAGTAGCTACTTTTTTGTGTGCTTCTTTTACTTCTTAATTTGAGCCATTTAAAAACTGTAGCTATGCCTCACTACTTCCAAGACATAGCCCCACTCTTCATGCAGAGTCATTAATTTTATAGATATGTGGTACAAATATGATGCAATGGTTAGACATAAATGTATTTGTAGTCTTGCAAACCACACCCCTAGCTCTATAAACGCAAATATTCTTTCGTAGGAGGGACAGTCTTATGAGACTTTTGGGAAAATAATCATTGCATAGCTAGTCATGCAGTATCCACAGAGTCTACCTTCCTAAACCTGTTTACCACAGACACAAAGAGGAGGCATTAATTGGGAATTCACCACTATCATGTGATTGCGTCCTCATGATGAAATGGATGGATAGAGGTCAATCCAGCTATGCCACATGACTTCCGCAAGCAGGTCATCATGTATCTGAGCGGATATGCAAAATTAATTAATAACTTAGCTGCGGCTTAATCAGTCATGCATACCACTGAACCATATTTTTCTTACTGAAATGGGCACATACATGTACTTCAAGTAGCTAGTTAAGGTACCAGTATATCAAGCATAATAATTTAATATGGTGGGGGGGGGGGGGGGGGAGTTAAAAGGCAACATAGTTCTGGGTGTTTGCAAAAGAGTGCAAGTTATCTCAGGCATGCACTGACCTTAGCCCCCAGAGCCACGAATTGATGGTATAGGTCGTCAAGTCTCCTTTACGAGGTACCCCTATGATCATGATGAAGCAAGCGGTTAGATCAGATTGCGTGGACCAGCTAAAGTTTCATGAAGGGTAAGATACTATTAATTTTTTTGGTATATTATAGTTCTGCATCCATGCATGCATACAGACAGTCATAAAATATCATAGAATGCCTAAAACTTTGAGTTCAGTTTGTGTGATTATGAACATACTAGCGAGTAATGATCATTCTATGGCAAGCTCCAAAATTCATGACAGTGTGTGAGCTATAGCTTCCTGCCATGAGACTAGACTACCTACTAACAGAGCACCACACATTGCTAGCTAGCTATATCTTGAATGAGTTTATTAAACTGCAATAGCTACTTAGTTATTATTGTGGCCTTCCTATTAGTTCTAGCTGTATTAATATCCATCTAGATACAAGCAGCACCCTTAGCAACGTATGATCTCAATGGGTGTACAAATGTGGCCAAGACGAAATCAGGGAGTTGCTTTCAGATTCATGCTCCTGATACATCAGCCTAGGCTGCAAAGGCCCCAAGCTTGGGGCTCTGTAATAGGTAGACTGTGGATCTCCTGTGTGGCAATGGATCTCTCATACCAGCATGAACATAGTTATATAGCTACAGGCAATTGGGGTCAGAATAGCTATATTATATAGCTAATGCATCATCGTGGTTAAGGCATATGCATAGTGATTCACTGGCCCTGAATCAGACTACAGTGGGTCATCCATTTTAGCTAAACTGCTTGAAATGGCCTCCATGGGAAACCATACTGGCTCATGTGGCTGAATTATGCAATTATGTACTGGGAACCCACTTCTTAGGTATCATATTATTAAACCTTATCAAGCTTGAATAGTAGGCCATTAGACTATCGTTTGTCATGCATATTGGGCATGGATGAAATTGGGTTTCTATAATCTGTAAAGTATATGAATTCCACCAGAGTATGCAGTAATAGCTTGAATGTGTAGCTATAGGTAGTACCAACTGGATGTTGTGATATTGTGGTCAGACTGTCTAGCATGACATTATACGTAGCGACAGTTGATTTAAATGCACTTTCCAATATAATATTATAGCTACATGTATAATATTACGGTCCATATGTTGGGTATATGGGTGGTACGGGACTGTACATGAATTGGTGGTTCGTTAACCAGATCAGCGTGACATCTTCAATTTGTCGATTATGGATTCCAAAAATGACAACGTTTATCCACCCAGTGTCCATTAACAGCGTCTGGTGGCTCGTGCTAAACTGACTCTAGAGGATCTTGCTCTTTGTAGCTGCACACTGAGACAGAGCATCGAGTTTGTCATCAAAATGCAGTATAGAATTTGAGATAACCAGCTGTAGCCAGTGTTATACGAGAACAGTGTCTCTGCTATAATTTTAATTTTATGATCATAGTTTCTAGCTCAAAATCTACAGTGATGGCTGTATATTTTCAAGTCTTCTTCATTGTGCTCTCTTTCTGCATTCCAAAAACATGTGAGTAGCTAGCTATGTGCATGATTTAAAGTTACAGCTATTATTGATGAATGATAATTTATTATCCGTGCTGCAGTTCAGAGTCTTCTGACAGGAAACGGTTATGGTTTACCCGATCTTAAAAACAATGAGAAAGATGATAATAACAACAGAATCATCCTTCACCATCAAGCGATCATCCACACCTACAGATTTGATAGCTGTGGCAACATCACAGAATGGGGAACGGATGTGTTCTTCGACATTCAGAACAGCATCACCCTCGACTTTCAAGTCTGGAGGCCGTCACCAACTGTGAAAGAATCCACTGGCACTGGCTGCTACAGTCTGGTGGGAAACAACAGATTCAGCGCAGTCTCTTTGAGTGGTGGAGTAGCTATAGTCACCCCGTCACCTCAAGACTACATCCAGTTTCGACCTGGAGATGTGCTTGGGTTCTATGTGGAGGATGTCGCGAGAACGGTCTACCCATATCAAACATCTAACGGAATAGTCCTAAAAACCAGCCCTAGTAGATTCACCAGTGAATTGGTGTGGTACGGCAAGGTAGCTCCATCAATGGCAGCTTCTAAGAATCTAGACTGTCCTTACTCAGTCGGGAGTGACGGATTGCTTAAGCTATCAACACATGCTGCACCTGTCATCTCCATAGATACAAGTAAAGATTTAATTAACTATAGCTACTTTGATGCTGATGTCATCACTTAGCTAATGCCAATTTATTACAGCTTCCTACTCATGTCCCGCACCAGCCACCCATACTCAGAAACTCTCAACAGCCACTGTTGATGATCAAAATGGCAACAATAGCTCCGCTGTGCCTGAGAACAACGACACTGCACCCACTCCATTGATACTCGCTATTGTTACAGTAATGGTCGTTGTAGTGTCAGTGACGACAATTACAGTGCTCATACTGATAATTGCCGTACTCATGAAACAGCAGAGGGCAAGGGAGAGGCACATTCAGAGGGACCTGTCAAACAGCGACCAGAGTAAGCCACTGCATGTATGAGCTTATAGAATGTGTGTTGAGTTGAATGAATTGTGATGTAACTGCATTATGCAGTGGTGTGAATGCATATTAATTTAGCTATAATATTATAATGCAGCCATGCATGTGTGAAGCCATAAATGTCTGTGCAAAACATACCCTGAATATAATATGCATAAGTTACTTACTTTGATAGCCCAGCTGAATGATATTAATATTATGTAGAAATTCAAGATCCCAGTGATGAAGATCGCATCAATATCTATGATGACGACCCTGCGAAGAGAAATTTACAGGCAAGTGGGGAGAGCAAGACGAACGTCAAGGACTCATCATCCTATCACTGTGTGGGGCCCAGCTCATCTAAGGAGGCTAGCTCTACAAGGACTGGTGGTGGTTCAGGAGCTAAAAAGCACCACTACCAAGAAGTCCACTCACTTCGCCTGGGAGATCGATATGAAGTTCATCATCCAGAGTCTACCGGGGAAATTGAAATCAGAACCGCTACAGCTTATGAAACTCCAATCACCAGAAAAGATCGAGTAAAATTTAATGTGAACATGGTATATAATATAGTGGAATGTTTAATAAGTGTCCATTAATAATTGTAGGAATCACAGAGTAGAGTTGTTCATCCCATGGCCAGCGATGATCTATTTGATAGTGCTGGATCTTATGTCCCCACTCCAGTAAGTTATATAATATTATATCCACTGCCTAATAATCGTGACATAATGTCATTACTATGCATCACAGGAAGCTAGAACAGGCCGTGGAAGTGACGGAAAAGCAATGGAAGCAGTATGTTAAGCGGATAATTATTATTGATGGGCATGCAATGACTGTAATTCATTTTGTATATATTATCATGTGTGATACATGAAACATGTCCACACTCAGGTAGCCTATAGCAAGTTGAGGTTCTTTGAAGAGGAGCAGGTCTACTGGGCTCCTGCCTCGACGACCTCTGCCCTCTATTCCCAGCTGGCCTCAAAGAAGTACAGAGAGATCCCAAGAAATCAAATAAAGTTTGTCACTCACTTTCAATAATATTATGTTACTAGTAACTTAATACTATCTATATAGACTCTTGGAGCCACTTGGCTCAGGACAGTTTGGTCAAGTTTGCAAAGCAGAATGGTGCATTTCTGGAGCCACAAAGAAACTGGCTGTTAAGAATTTGCGACCAGATCTGCCAGAGGAGGAGAAGGTGAGATTCCTACAGGAGGCAGCCATCATGGGACAGTTCTCTCATCCTGGGGTTGTGAGGCTCTATGGTGTGGTCACTGTGGGATATCCAGTGAGTTAAACTTGAGAAATTTTGCACCCTAGTTAAGGTAATTGATGTATTGTATGCTCTATAGGTGATGATCTGTATTGAACTAATGATCAATGGCGATCTTCGGAACTACCTGTGTTCAATCAACCCGGTGTAAGTAACAGTTCTAGCCCCCTAGCATTTGCACTATCTATACCTCAATGTTTCCTTTTTATTAATTTTAGCCAGCAAGACCACAAGAGGCTGGGCAAGCAGTTTCTTCAATTCTCTCAGCAGATTGCCTCTGGCATGGATTATCTTTCTAAGAAGTCATTTGTCCACAGAGATCTGGCAGCCAGGAATATCCTACTGGATGAAGCTATTCATTGCAAGGCATGATATAATCATTCTGTCGTCTTTGTCTTTCATTATACCTGAGCGTGCATCAATAATCTACTCTAGATCGGAGACTTTGGAATGGCGCGAGACTTAATGGATAAGACTTATTACACTTCCAAGAGCAAGGGAGGAAAAATCCCAGTGAAGTGGACAGCACCTGAGGTATATTAATTATGGTATTACATAGCTATAGAGAAAAGTGCTCAGATGTGATCAGAGGTGGTATTATTTCTCAGGCTCTCTACTATAAGAAGTACTCGACTGACAGTGATGTGTGGAGTTATGGCATGGTGCTGTTCGAAATCTGGTCAGTTGGGAAGAAACCGTTTTCGAAGCTCACTAACATCCAAGTACTGAAACTGCTCAAAACTGGTCACTGCCAGTCCCCTCCTCCTGAATGTCCAAGGGCCATCTACAAGCTGATGGTGGATTGTTGGTAAAATACAATAATTATTATGTAGCTAATTCGATAATGATCTTCCACTCACTGGCAGGAATCCAGATCATCATCAAAGACCTACTTTTGAAGAGATCTGTGATTATCTTCAATTGCCACCCACCAAGCTACTCTATTGGAGTCCAGATAGCAAAGTGGAGGGCAGTGTTTTGGGGGCAGCACTTGAGACAGCGTCACAGTTACACTTGGATCTGCAAGATAGTTACAAACAGCTCAAATGAGTTTTGGTGGACACTGAAAGTACTACGTACATTATGATATCTTGTCATACTATTATGCCATATGCACACAATAAATAATTCAGCACTTAAAGACAATTTCATAATTTCTAATGATTGTTTCCAGTTTGCTGTGTACACAACTGCACATAATAAATATTGGTAATGCCAGCCACATGATACATATCCTGTATTTACAATCGATGGATATAAGAGATACCCACGCCTGTGCAGACATTATGATCACTGCTGCTAATTTAGCTGTGAATCATTAATAGTTATTATCTTTAACTGCATAGCTATTTGGCTGATTGAATCACATTTTTGATCAATAATAATTGTCATCATGTCTAAAGATGGATGTATCATTACTGCTGCCTCACTTTTGTACTGCATGACATTGTGCTATTCAAAACAGCTTCACATAGCAGTGGTGCTGCCACTTGAGCATAGCATGGTGAGAAATCAGCCAACATCAAGCTGGGAGAGAGGACTGGAGATTCTACCTGGAGCTCAAATTGCAATTGAGCATATCAATCAACGTGAAGATATTCTACCTGGACACAGTCTGGAACTGAACGTGATAAATAGCGTAAATTGCAAGAATGGACTCAATCAAGATCTTCTCGTAAATTTTATTAACTTTACAGTTTATCAGAATGTCAGTAGTACTATTGGATTAGTAGGCTCATTCTGTTCAAATTCTGACCGACTGTTATCCTCCCTTCTCAGTGCCTCTGCTTCCTTAAGAAACCAGCCCTTTCTCTCTAGCTCAGCTTCAATGTCAGTTAGAAACAAAGGTTTGAGGACTCCACCACAATACTACCGTATCCTACAGTCAGCAAATATATTCATCGATGCCATAACCGTCCTTGCAAGTGATTCAGAGTGGCAAAGAATTGCAGTTGTGACTGAGTTAAGACAGTCATACTTTTTAAGCGTTGCCGAGGCCTTTTATGATATTGCAACTGAAAGTAAATCACACAAAATTATACCATTCATTCAGCTCCACGAAGGCTTTCCACTTGAGTTAGTCTTTCAGAAATTACAGACATACAACTCCAAGATTATTGTCATCAGCCTAAGTGTTGCACATGCTATCGACATGCTGTGTTCAGCAAAGGATAGAGGTCTTACTTGGCCAGATTATGCATGGATAGTCCATAGCATTACATTTACTGACTTTAGTCTAGCCACAGAATTTGCTGACCTGAACTCATGTAATATTCAGACAGCGCTGGAAGGGGTCATCTTGCTAGAGCATAGATTGAATGGCAAGACGTCTCTTCCGGGAACTACATCAAGTCTTATGGGGTACACGAACGAGGACTATTTTAAAAAGTACATGGAAAGGTTGGCAAATCTTAGTGCCAAAGTGAATGCACCACTAAGACCAAATGCATATGCAAATCTGCTACATGACTCTGTGTGGGCCCTTGCTCTGGCCTTCCAGCATGGACAAGTAAATAATAGCATTCTGGCTATTGTATCAAACATTAGCTTCATGGGAACAATGGGGATAATCAGTTTTAACGGCTCCCTAGAAATTACAACTGGAGTTGATATTTTCCAAATTAAAAACGGCTCTCCAATCCATGAAGGATTCTATCATCCTTCAGTGAAGAATATAGACTACGTGGGAAGCTTGCTTGAAAATCCAAGGCCATCAGTTAAGCATACGATAATTACTGACAACACTTCAATCGTATACACTTCAGTTTTCTCACTAGTGTTCCTCCTGTGTGTTGCAGGAGTAACACTTACTCTTTTCTTTTACATTTACTACCGCAACGAGCCAGAAATAAAAGCAACAAGTGTAACTCTGAGTTTGCTTATGTTTCTAGGTTGCTATGTAATTCTCTTTTATATGCTTATGGCCATCCTCTATACTCAATCCTTAGTGCCAAGCGATTCACAGTTCAACATTTGCCTCACTCTTCTGTGGTCTGGTGCAACAGGTGTTTCCTTAACGCTCATACTTGCAACACTACTGGTCAAAACGCTAAGGGTATACCACATCTTTAACCATTTCGGTAAAGTTGGAAAGATGTATTCTGACATTGCGCTATTATTCTATGTACTTCTCCTCATTTCACCCAACATAATCATTCACACGATATGGTCGATAGTTGATCCCTATTCAGCTGACACTATTATTACTGAGTATCCCAGTTACACGGAAGTCGAGCAACGCTGCTACAGTAAGCAGATACTACTCTGGTTTTGTATTCTATACCTCAATATTGAGGGACTAGCCGTGATACTTATCATCGTTGCTGTGAAAACAAGGAAGATTCACCGAGAGAACTTTAAAGACACAAAAAAGGTTAACGCATTTATATTTATTCTACTGATAGTCATCTATGTCATAAGTGCCCAGTGGATTATATTTCGCAGTATTGGGGTCAAGAAAGGTTACGCCAGTATTCCACTCCACATCGGACATGTTATTATTGTCGTCAGCTGTCAGGGGCTTCTCTTTATTCCTAAGATTCTGCCACCTCTTCAGCGTAATTTTTTTAATAAATCATGAGCAGTATCAATTTAAGCTCCAACAATTAATTGTGCGTGTGGATTATAATTAGCTACTATAGTTGCTGTGTGACTGAATTTCAATTTTAGCGAATGTAGACAGTATAGCTGAGCCAGTGTTTGTTATAACTTATTATGATTTGTACATAATTATTATTGTTGATATTAACTTAGACTGACTGATTGTTTAATTTGGCCATTTAATTTATGGCAATCCTGAGAGAGAACATTATGTATTACACTATGGATTGGATGCAATACTCTTTTCACCAATAGAATTATAATCAATGGTCACACGAAAGCAAGCCTAGCGTCTATAGCTAGCTAGCCATAATAGAAGGAGAATTTATGATAAGTTGAACATCTCTTAGCTCTTTCAATAATGTAATTTATGGTCAAGTGTATTGCTAGTCTGCATACCTCACGCACTATTATGCTGGATCCCTAGTGCTGACATAGCCAAGTCTAGAGATGCCACCAGTTTCAGCACAGGTAGACTATAGTAGCTATGAGTCTTACAGTAGTAGAGAAGAGTGCTTGAAGTAGAGTTCGTAGTAGCTAGTGAGGTAGTGAAACAATGAGATGAGGATGTTAAGGTAGTGTAGTAGTGAGGTGATACAATCGTGAGGTAGTGATCAGGTGTTTGTTTTCGATCACTAAAATTAAACATTATTAGTACATGCACTGTAACAGTTTCGATTTGTGTCCCTATTGTAGGATGCAGACTACAAGAATAAAAATACTATAATATTATTATCTGTATTTGCTAGATTGTAAATATTACAAGAGTCTACGTTGTAAGTATTCGTGTAGTATGTCCTCACGTTTCTTAGACTAATATTCTGTTCTGTTTTAGCTGCTATTGTGTATACCTAATGAAAACATTATAGACATACTGGTGCCATGCACGAAGAGTGGGATACTCTCATGACAAGGACATGATTATTATTATGCACCCAATAGGTCTTATCTAACACAAACATGGATGCCTCCACTGCCAAGATTATATAGCTGACAGGATACAAGAGCATAAAGTGTTTGGAATGAGTTGCCAACACACCTCCGGCTCTATAGAATCTGATATAGCTACATAATATCTGATTTATACTAAAGGTTTACAAAATGGCAGTGTCTTTTAGTCAAGGGGTGTTGTGGATCTGTCTCTCCGTGCTGGTTAGGCTCACATGTAAGTCCAGATATATGTCTGTGGTCTATCTAGCCTCGTCCCCAGACCCATTCCCAACTTTTTAATATTCAGCATAGCTATAGACATGCAACATTGAATGGGCCTTTGGTGAGGCTAGCTCTATCAAGAATTCACTATGATTAAATTTTAGATGCTAGCTATATCCTGATCAAAAAATACTTTTGCATGCAGTTCAATGTCTTCAAACTGGAAATGGAAGAGGTCCCCCACAACTAAGAGAATATAGAGGAGCTGAAAATGACAACAGAATCTTCCGTCACCATCAAGCAATCATTCCAAGCTATCAGTTCACCTGCTGTGGAAACATCACAGAATGGGGTGCTGATGTGTTCCTCAACGATCAAAATGGCTATACTCTCGATTTCCAAGTCTGGAGGCCATCATCCACTGTGGATGACTCCACTGGCACTGGCTGCTACAGTCTGGTGGGAAACAACAGGTTTGCATCGATTTCTCTGAGTGGAGGGATAGCAAGAGTCACTCCATCACCTCAAGGCTACATTCAGTTCCAGCCAAATGACGTGCTGGGTTTCTACGTGGAAAGTGCTAATTTAGTGACCTTGCGTCCACCTAATGGAGTGGTGCTTCAAACTCAACCCTCTCGTTTCACCAGTGAAGTTGTATGGCATGCCAGTATCCCACCAAGCATAGCAGCTTCTCTGAACATGGACTGCCCCTACTCTGTTGGGAGTAATGGAATATTGAGCACATTAACACGTGCAGCACCTGTCATCTCTATTGCCACAAGTAAGTCGGGGATACTTAGCATCATACAGCACTGGCGTAAGAACCAGGGGGGCTGGGGGGGGGGGGCAATTGCCCCCCCAGTCATAAGATTGGGGGGGGCAGAGCCCCTCTGATTTTTAGACTGCTGTACAAGCCAGGGGGTGGGGCTCACCCTCTGAGATTTGCACTTTTCTTTTTCATCTGTTGCCACAATCAGGGTTGAGTTATTCATGATTGTGGTGTATCTTAGCCCCACGGTGTGTAGATATCAATAATTGTCACATGTGAACACAGATCAGTAGTCACTACTGATCTGTGTTCACATGTGACAAGCTAAGAGTCCAGAATGTCCTCGAAAATGCACTAGAAAAGCTCTCAGAAGGTCTAAAACTCCAAAATTTTCATGGGGGAGCATGCCCCCAGGCCCCCCTAGCTTTCGCGCGCTATGTGCACGTAAAACGAGTCTTCACCTGCTTACTTTCAGCCCCCCTGCTCAAAAACATCTTCCTACGCTACTGTACAGTGATTTCCCTCTCTCTCCTTTCCTCTCAATCTCTCTCTCCCTCCGCTTCCCCCCTCTCTCTCCATTTAATGGTCCAATCTCACTCTTCCCCCAATATAGCAACTTATTCTTGTAGCCACCCTCCTTCATCAATCCAGCTCTTGCATACACCAATACAAACTTCATCGGATTCAAGTTCAGAAAGTTCAACTTCTTCAGCAGAATCAAACAATACCCCAGCGCCTACAAACACTGTAGACCCTGACACATTACCAAGTGCACAAATTCCATGGTTGCTTATTGGAGGAGCTGTGGCTGGTGTGACAGTGATCATCATTGCGATTGTTGCTATCATTATTGCCATATGCTGTCTGAAAGTAAAGAGCAAAAGTGCTAGCGGCAGCCACGAGCGATTTTATGACTATCCTTATGGAGCTACTGCACAAACAGATAGCGAGTCAGACGCTGAAACCAATCGCTATCTAACTAAGTCTGTGGCCACAAAAAGAAATGAAGCTTATAACATGAAGGCAAGGAGGCCAACACCTTTTGAAGAAGATGAGCATATTTATGATAAACTACGCTACAACTATTGACCAATGATTGGTAGATGATGGAATATCATGAAATGCACAGCTATTGATTAGAGCTTAGAAAGAGAGATTGCATGCACATATTATTACTGATTCTATCTAATGTCCATCTATAAATAAGCTAGTTCATAAAATTTTTATGATTGCTGCCATGTGATTAATGCTTCAGATAAAACCAGATAATTTTTGGCACCTCTCAATATTTGTTATAATATCACAGATTCTGAAGAGGATGGCAATTCCAGTTCAGCTGTTTATTGCAACACTATGAATAGAACTCCTTAACTAGAATAATGCTGGCAGGCTGAATAAATTTTGTTCAGGTTTTCAATACTTTGGTAATTCACACTCACGGTGATAATCATGGATATGCATGGCATTTCCCTGCACCACCACATCCTTAGTCTATTATCCTTATAGGCCTCCAAATTAGTGAGCATCATCAAGCATAGAAGTGTGAACTAGGCTAGATATCAGCCATTTATTGCTAAGGTAAGAGAAATGGACATTAAGATGTGACTACCGTATTATCTTCGTGAGTAATAAGTAAAAGATTCTGCAATGCTATAGAGATGATGGCAGCCACTTGGTTGTTCTCAATCATCGTAAACTTCCTTTTGATCAAGATAACACGTGAGTGAGCTGCTACCAGTATATAATATACTGCATAATAATGATGTAGCTATAATAATATTATAATTCATTCAAGTTATTGCAATGCACAGTTCAAAATCTTCTTACTCGCAATGGAATTGGCCCTCCAGAGCTAAGAGACTACGATGGAGAAACCAATAAAATTAGACTCCCTCTTCATCACCAAGCAATCATCACCACCTACAGCTTCGATAGCTGTGGAAATATCACAGAATGGGGAGCAGATATGCATCGTTCCGATGTCCCTTACTCACTCGCTTTCCAAGTTTGGAGACCATCACCCACTGTGAATAGATCCACTGGGACTGGCTGCTACAGTCTCGTTGGAGACAATAGGTTCATTTCAGCCTCTTTGAGCGATGGGATACTCAAGGTCACTCCATCACCCCGAGACTACATCATGTTTCAGCCACGAGATGTATTGGGATTCTACATAAGAAGTGTTAGCATTAGATCACCTGATGAGATCCCGAATGGACTAGTGATTCAGACTAGCCCTAAAAGATTCACCAGTGAATTGGTGTGGTACACCAGCATTTCGTCATACATCCGTATGCTCACTGTTGATGACTGTCCCTGCTCAGTAGGACACAAGGGAATTTTAGTCTCTTCAACACAAGCAGCACCAGTTATCTCTGTTGGCATGAGTAAGTACATGTATACATATAGCACGAATACGAGATGGAAAATATCTGTAATCTCTCTCTCTCTCTCTCTCTCATTCATACACACAATCACAACACTAGCTACCTATCCCTGTAGGCCCTCCACTTCTCAGCAGACAAGCTCGCCATCAGCAACATCTTTTATGCCATCTTCAATACGAAATCATAAGCCCACATCTACCATCACAACCTCGCCATCAGCAACATCTCTTATGCCATCTTCAATACAAACTCATCAGCCCACATCTACCGTCACCATGAGCCTCATTATACGTTCTTCATCTTCGCAATCTATTGCAATTAAGGAAACCCCCACACAATCCATGGCCATAGCTACTGGCCTTAATATGTACGCTTCAATGTCACCCACTCCATTTGTAGAAGTAACTGCAACTAGGCAAGTAAGTGCCACTCTGAGTACTAACAGTACCCTTCCTCCTAGAGTGGGCCAGCAGGTTTCACGGTTGCTCATCGCCGGCTGTGTCTCAGCAGTTGCTATTGTCATACTGAGCTCGCTAACTGTTGTCACTGTGGTCTGCTGTTTCAAAAGAAGAAGATATCCAAAAGACGATCAAGTGGTGACTAAAATTGCAGATGAGCACCATTATGATTGTATCATGCCAGCACATAGGGCATCAGAGCATAAAAGTAAATCTAATCATCGATCAAAAGAGCGTGATCCATTTGAGCTTATTGATATGAAGATGAATGCTGCTTATGCTACTACCAGCGAACTTCACTCTGTTGAGATTAATGAGAACGTTGCTTATAATGTGTACGCTCGCATAATGACAACCACAGACAGCCAAATTTACGAAAATTATTGCTATTAAAAACTATAAAATAATATAGCATTGTATTAATTTCTTGCTCCAGAATGGTATGCTTCCATACAACTGAAGTTATTGTTGCTAACATTGCACTCTCCTTAATTCTCTCGTATAACATTATGCGCATGCGCGCAATACCCCCGCCCAGTGTAATAATACTGGGAGGGGCTATATATACCGCGGATAGTGCAGCCAAGTCGTACAAAAGAATGTTCAACAACTAGAGAGGAGCTCCGTTTCAAATCTCAAGACCGAAGTCAAGGTGAGCAATATTAAAACCTAGCATGCATAAGCTTAGTAGAGTCTACGGAGTTCAGCATGTGGCGCGATTTATCTGTTGAATTTAACTTGATCTATATACTCTCAAATTGACTAATGTTAACCAAACTCAATGATTATTATGCTCATAATAATATTATTATAGATCACAAAATGGTTATTTCACCATGATATTCATGATGCATGGTACTCATACAAGTCGGAACAATAATTATTAAAGTCTGCATGGCTTGAATTTTTGTCATACAAAAAATTAATAACAAAATAAGCCACTGTGTTGCACAAATCAATTTAGATTCAGGTGGAGCACAGCTTATAGACAATACAAAACTATCACTTTATTTGGAATAATACAAAGTTGATGTATGTCTTTAATTCTTGTGGTTGAATGATAGCATAATTCCATGCAATGTACAGTAATTCTTGATCGATCGAGAGCTTATTTGGAACTAATTTATTGGCAGAGAGATGAGTGCATGATCCAATACTTACTAATGAGAGCAGTATACTACAGCCAGGTAACTATACAGCTATTATCATCAATGATCGAACTGCCAGTACTTTGTGGGAAATGGTATCATGAGTAGACACAATGTCATGATGAGGCCAAGAGATACGTGCAGCTCAGCTTATTAACAACCTTCGATGAAAACAAGTGTTATGTTGGCACTTAATGGACCGTATTCATAATTATTATTCTAAATAACGCACGCCTGCGCGCCATTGGGCGGGAAAAATCCCAGGGTAAAACGGCCGCACGCCATTTTTACTTGTATTTTCATGCACTTTCGAAGGTTATACTGACAGCTGCAGACGATAGTTTTGATTATTTTTCAGAAATACAGTGAGGATAACAAACAAGTAAGTGGACAAAAAGTTGACTTGGGTGAAACTGTGGCTATTTACCAGTTTTTCAGGAGGTTTTCCACAAGGTATTTTGCTTCAGTCAATAGGTGGCAGTTTCGGGGGGCCCACGCTTGCAATATAGCTTCTGACTTTCATTTCATTCTTGCAACACTTGCTACTAGGACTATACAAACTGCTTGCATCAGCAAATGGGCGGGGTGGGAACCATACTAATATTCATCACTTCCACTTGACATTTACCACAGGAATGCAGAATAAAGATTGGCCCTCCAGCAGCTTTTTTGTACCTTTACTCCAAGTTCATGCACCACCACAGTTTACTATTGGCAATATCACCAACTATTTCATTACCCGCATTGCATCAGATGGTAAATCAGCTAACGACTTCAAGAATATCAACTCAAGAGCCTTTCCACTGTTTAAGGATGGTCATATACAGAACATTATGGCATACAAGAGTACTTCTGGAGATACTACTTACTATCAAGCCAGCTGTCTACCTGAAATGAAGAAAAACACAATATATACTATTAGGATTGCACTAAACAACAGCAGTGGTGATATTGTGTATGCTCAATGTGGATGTGCCGCTGGCAGTGGACCTACAGGCAGTTGTAAGCACATAGCAGCTAAGTGCTATGCCTTAGAAGATTTTTGTCGTATCCATCAACTTCGTGATCATGTGCCATGTACTTCTCAGCTTCAGACGTGGAACCAACCTCGAAAACGTACCCTGGACTCAGCAGACATTGAAGAAATAAAATTCATTAAAATGGAATACGGAAAAACGAAGCGCAAACCAACGGTTGTCCCATATGATCCACGTCCGGTTCCACTTCGATGCACTACAGCTGAAGAAATACAGTCCCTGCGGCAAGCTCTTGAAAGTAAGGGATCAGATATAGCACTGCTGCATGTTCTACCTGGCGTAGTGTCATCACAAGGTCCCCAACTCCCTTTGATCCCAAGGTCATCACAAGAGCGAATTCGACACCTGCTGGTCACACAACTAATTCAACCAGTATCTATCCGCGATATCTTGTTGTATGGTGAAAAGTTGGTGGAAATGTTAACACCCTCCCCCCAAGATATTGCAACCATAGAACAGGCTACAAGAAAACAACACGATAGCAAACGTTGGCATGAAGAGCGGTATGGGAGACTAACATCCTCAGGGTTTGGAGAGATCATTAAATGCAGAACATATGAAGGGCATGCACAGAGGAAGCTTTATCCAACACAGAGCAAACTGTCAACATCGTCAATCCAGTGGGGAAAGCACAATGAACCTATAGCTCGGCAGCAGTATGAACGATCCTCCAAGTTGAAAGTTCGCAATTGTGGCTTATACATTTCTGAACATGGATTCCTTGCTGCTTCACCAGATGGTGTCGTCTGTGATGAAGATGGGTCTCCGAAGGGAACGCTTGAAATTAAGTGCCCGTACACACAAAGAAACACAAGTGTTGTCGATGCTTGCAGTACAGCCACTTTCTTTTGTAAACTAGATGAAAAAGATAAGACCACAATACACTTAAAGAAAAACCATAACTATTATTATCAAGTCCAAGGCCAAATGGCAGTACTTAATATGCCGTGGTGTGATTTTGTGGTGTGGACTACACAAGATATGCACATAGAAAGGATTTTTTTTGATGAAACCTTTTGGAAAACTCATTGTTATCCTAAACTACGTTCCTTTTATTATGGTATTATCTTACCTGAGTTAGTGTACCCTAGGTACCCTCTGAGTCTTAATATTTTGGATTATAGGCCATATCTTTCATAGCTGGTCTTTATTATTTTTGTACTTTGTACTCACACTATCATGCCAAATTCATGTGATGTGTCATGTGACAGGTACATACATAACTATGTAAACTAAACAAGGGCTTTTTGAAAGTTGCTGCAGAAACTACAAATGAAAAAGACCTGATCAGCTATCCCTGCCATGCAGTTTGGTATGACTTCAAGAATCTTAAAAGCTTTTATTCTTTTGATGGCCCTCTCCACATGAATTCGTACAGAAGCTATACGCCTTGTAACAAGCAGCTGTTGTTCTGTGAGTTGGTCTTGTGTCTTCATTGGAGGGATATTGAGGCTCACACCTCGTGCTGCCAGAAGATCAGCAATCGTGAAACCCTTATCGGCCATTACAGAGTCTCCTGGTTCAAGAATATCCAGAAGACCACTCTTGATGGTGAGCTCACGATCAGAGATGCTTCCACCATACAGCTTGGACACGAAACTTATTGCTCCAGAAGGTGTAATACCGATCAGAACTTTCAGTGTGTTATGGTTTTTATATGAACTAAATGTCTGCTGCTGTGCTACTGGACTGGAAGGTTGCTCGATAAAGACTTCAGTCGCATCTATAACAACACGTGTTGTTGGATATTCGCCAAAAGAAGCCGGCATTGTGGTGTTTACTTGCTCTCGGGTTGGCCAAATATTCACTTCTTTAAATTTGGAGTACATGACATTTACCCATGTAATAAAAATCCTCGACACAGTTGCCTGGGAAATGCCGAAGCGAAAAGCCAAATCCTGCTCGAATAAACCAAGCCGTAGCCTACAAAGAACAAGGAAGAACTCATTTTCTGGCGATAATATACGAGGTGCACCACGTGTTTCCTGCATTCCCCTTTGACCACTTCCACTGCCGTTCCAATATTGCAAACGATGTACAGATGGTCCCAAGAAATTAAAACATATCATAAGTGTGTGGTAGTCTTCAAAGCCAGTGTAGAAACGCACAAGTTTATCATCATCCGCGATAAGTTCAATGCTAAATGGAGGCACACAGGACTTCAAGATCGTCTGTGAACTGGCATTGGTGACTGTGGTAGTGCTATGATGCTCAACTTTTTCAGCTGTAGGGATCGTATTGATAGCAGCATCATTGTACAGCTTTATACCTGTACATGCCTTGCTAACAATTGAGAGAAACTGTGAGCCAACTGGAACTTCTCGAACACGTGTGGGCGAGAAAGAAGTGTAACAGTGATCATGTGCAATGATTTCCCTTTTTTCAGCAAGGGTAACATGTGGTTTCTTGGGAGCTACAGACTGTGCCAAACTGCGAGGCTTAGGTGACTTTCTTCTTCTGGCAGTCCATGGGAACAATTTTGGGATGTCATTCTTACCACGCTTTTTACCGTCTATGAAGTGGACACTACAAATCCTGCTATGTTCATTTACACTGTCTTTGTTTAGGTGCATCTTGATTAGCCATTCACTGATGAGATCTGGGTTGTCCAGTGGGAGTGTATAGAATGACATTCCTTGGCATTCAGGTTTGTAGGAATTGTTTTTGCATCCTGGAACCACACACACGTTGGGCATCCTGCCTGTGGTCAAATTCAAATTAACCGCATAGAGTAAATAAGATTGTGTAAGACCTCCCACAATCGTCCCGCCCATTTGCTGATGCAAGCAGTTTGTATAGTCCTAGTAGCAAGTGTTGCAAGAATGAAATGAAAGTTAGAAGCTATATTGCAAGCGTGGGCCCCCCGAAACTGCCACCTATTGACTGAAGCAAAATACCTTGTGGAAAACCTCCTGAAAAACTGGTAAATAGCCACAGTTTCACCCAAGTCAACTTTTTGTCCACTTACTTGTTTGTTATCCTCACTGTATTTCTGAAAAATAATCAAAACTATCGTCTGCAGCTGTCAGTATAACCTTCGAAAGTGCATGAAAATACAAGTAAAAATGGCGTGCGGCCGTTTTACCCTGGGATTTTTCCCGCCCAATGGCGCGCAGGCGTGCGTTATTTAGAATAATAATTAAGCCTCGGCATACACTCGCATTACCCACCATAACTGATACCTTTTATGTTCATCATTATGATAGCCTACAACAGTTTATATTCACAGGGCAAGTCAACTACCTGTCATTCGTTTTTTAGGCTGGTATCAACTGTAGAAGTCAAGGTGATCTTGGTTTTTGGGAATGCAATGTCGAACTTCTACGATGTTGTATTTTGTATTTTCTTTGTGATTATGATAAGCACTGTGATACAAGTGTCACGTAAGTTGATATAAATTACTTTTATCACTGGTGTATGCAGGAAGCATGTAGCTATGCACTGAGTGCTATTTCTCCCATAAATTTTCTTAGAGGGATACACACATGTACAGAGGCTTTGCATTCTTGTATTTTTGCTTAGTCTAAATGTAGGCACCAGAGCACCCATTTACTAGTGACCAAAATTAATTGTCTTCCTATGCCACTATTAATTTTATGATGCAATTTAATATTATTATGTATATCATGTGCAGCTCAAGCTCTTCAAACTGGTAATGGGATTGGTCTGCCAGATTTCATTAACTACAGGGGCATTGCTAACGACAACCGACTGCCCCTCCACACTCAAGGAATCATCTACACCTACAGTTTCAACAGCTGCGGGAATATCACAGAATGGGGGGCAGATCTGCACCAGGACAGACCAGGCTATTCCCTTGACTTCCAAGTCTGGAGGCCATCATCCACAGTGGAAGACTCCACTGGCATTGGCTGCTACAGTCTCGTGGGAAACAACAGGTTTACATCGATTTCTATGATTGATGGGCTGGCTATGGTCACTCCATCACCTCAAGACTATATTCAGTTCCAACCGAATGATGTGCTGGGATTCTATGTGGAAAGTGCAAGCATAAGAGCGCCAACTGACAATCCTAATGGACTGGTGGTTCAGACTAGCCCCAGCAGGTTCACCAGTGAATTAATGTGGCTAGCCAGCATTGCTCCATCAGTGGCTACTTCTCAAAGTGGAAGTTGTCCCTACTCAGTTGGGATTAATGGGGTCATAAACACTCCAACACGAGCAGCACCAGTCATCTCAATAGCAACTAGTAAGTTGGAGTGTCCCAACAATAATGCCACTGTCCGAGCTATATGTTATAATATTGTATACCTTGATCTCTGATTCTCTTCTATTTCATATTATGTCTTCTCTCTTATCTCTAACTCCCTAACTCTCTCTCTCTCTCTCTCTCTCTCTCTCTCTCTCTCTCTCTCTCTCTCTCTCTCTCTCTCTCTCTCTCTCTCTCTCTCTCTCTCTCTCTCTCTCTCTCTCTCTCTCTCTCTCTCTCTCTCTCTCTCTCTCTCTCTCTCTCTCTCTCTCTCTTCCTCTTCCATTTTCTTGATCACTGTAGCAACTTTCCCATGTGCTTCACAGCCATCTTCATCATCACATGCACGTGTACAGCCATCTTTAACTCCTGAATCAATTCAATCTCATCGGACAATCCATCCTGCAAACATACTTAGCCCTACCAGCATACACCCTGTTATACTATCCTCAATGGGGGCCATTGCTCCTCACCAAACTACTACAGACGTGGAGTCAAACTCAGTGTCCACCGCGTCTGAGTCAGCACAATCTCCCTGGCTGCTTATTGGCAGTGTCACAACAGTGTTGGTGGTAGCCGTTGTTTTGATTGTCTCATTGGCTGTGATTTTCGCCATCTTCTACCAAAAAAGAATGAACAAGAAGAAGGAAGTCAACCAGAGCATGAGGAGACAAAGTGTGATCAGTGACAATGAGCATTACTATGACTACGTCCACACTTTTGGGGGTAGAGCACCAACATCAAGCTGTATTTACTCCAAGACGCAGAGCATAAGAGGGGGAGGAAGAGATTGCCATCCAACTCAGACAGTGGAAACCTTGAAGAGGAATGAAGCTTACAATATGGTCAGTAGAAGATCAATGGACATTGAAGCTAGTCAGAATATTGCCTATCACAGCGCATTAGATATACTGTGATCATGTATCAATAACTGTTCAGTGCATACAATAATAATAATAATACCAGTATGTTCAATTGTATGCAGTTTTTTGGTGTTACACTCTTCTATTATGCATTATTATAACAAATACACTCAAGTTTATTATTAAATTTTATGCACGATATTATTATTATACGAATGTACAATTCACTTGTCAGAGTAACAGTGAATAATGATAGTGAGTGACAATCTGCTGAGTCAGCTGACAACATTGTACAATAATTATTATGCTGGACGTATATTCACTAGAATTTGTGATATTCTGAGTTCATAGACTCTTCATTGTCTCTCATATCAACCATTGCTAGTGTGTCCTCCATGAACAAGTTCTCCTCCATACCTCGATCAGCAGACTTTGATTTAACACACATTCTGATTTTCTTGATGAAATACCTAAGAAGGTATACTATCAAGCAAAGTAGAGGCAGGTAAGAAAGTGAGGTTTGAAGAGCGCTCACGATATTGATCAAGTACTGATTTCTTTTGTGATCTCGAAAAGATATTTGATAATTGTACATCGTCAACATGTTAATTACTGCCAATAGGCCAAGTAATAGAACATCAAGAATATTATGCTGTTGAAGTTTGTAGGGCTTGACGACAGCATGAAGTACAAGCATACAAATCAGCTGTACTTCAAGAATAGTGTAAAATTTAGTCAACGAATCTGTTGAGAAGACATGGCACAGTAGGATTAATAGGCGATAGAGGAAGTAGAATCCAGCAAAGAAGCGATATCTGTCTTTGAAACAACCTTGAAACGAATCATAAAAAGGCTTCAGCTTTTCTAAGGGAATGATTTTACATAGCAAATGTGTGCACGAAGCTTCTTCAATTTTGAGCAGTGCAAATACCCTGTAGCACAGTGGATACACGATCAGCAATAGAGGTGGAGCAACAGTGAACACTGCAGTAAATATCAGTGCTGGAAAGGAATACTTGAAATGATGCTTGCCCATAAATGGGATTTCTCCATTAAGGTAGACAACTTTCGAGACAGGGTGGTTATTTGCAGGCCCCATCCAATAAAGGAACCCTGGAGTTAATATCAAGAGGGATACCCTTGTGATTCGTGCATAACATACCACGAGGAAAGCAACCAGGCCATGGATGATGGACTGCTTAGCTGAATGCTTTCTAATCATACAGGGATTTAAGAAGCTCATCAGTGCCACTGTGGCTATTACTAAGAGCAGGGAGTACGTTATTGTTACATACTTAAAAGCAACTACATCCAGTGTTGTTGCCGTACGCCAAAGACAGAAGGATAATTTGTCTGCTTCGAAGAAGTGCAAGTTGAATATCGCATAGATGCTGAGGAGTACTTTTCGGAACAACGCTATCTCTTCCTGAGGCTCAATGATTCCATTCACATCAATGAGCATTGAATCCATGATCTGTACAAACAGCAGAAGACTATTGAGCGCACCAGAGGTAAATTGGATATCAAACAGTATTATGACTAAGAAAAGGATGGTCACTGGCAGTAGTTCAGAGGCCAAATACAGAAGAGGACTTATCTTGCATGTGTTGTCATTTGGTATGCATTTGTAGTTAGTGCTGTGAAAAAACACCGAGTGGTTTGGAAGACAATTACCACAGAGTTTTCCAGTTCTGTGCTGGCCACAAGTAAAATTATCCAGCTGTGAACTAAGTGGAATTTTATATTTGCTTTTTGTTTTATTATTGTACTGACAAAAACCATGAGGACAGTAGCCGGTCATTAATTGGTCCTCAGTCTCTGTGACATTGTAACCTATCCAGTAGCCATTATTGATGAAGGCTTTCTTCTTATCTGCACTGCACTTCGTTATTCCAATATACTGTTTATTAGTCGTACTGGCAGAACAGCCACACTTTATTTTGCCACTGCTGCCCTCTTGGGTCACAAATCCAGGAGGGCATTCTTTCATTTCAACATTCATGACTACTAGTACTGGATGAAACTCGACGTTGATGAGTGCAAGCCTAGCCATTTCTCCAGGTCTTCCGTACAGCTTCATAACCTTGTCTTCCAGTGAGATACTAGAGTAAGCTTGTTTGATTACTATTGAACTGTTGCCATCTGGAATGATAAATGCTTGAAATGTCCCACCAGTTGGTTGCGAAAGCTCGTCATGAATGTCAAACTCTAAATCAAATTCACGCCCAGGAGTTGCAAATATTGCATGGGACAGATTATATTCAGTTGGATGAACCTGCTCACCTGATGTTGATACTTGGTTCTCCGGATAAGACTCATCAAACGTGAAGTTTCCGATACAGTCTAAAGACGATTGGATTGAAATTCTTTGTGATGATGCAGTCCAGTTAGTCATTTTATTAAATTGCCAGTCCACACACAATCTTCGACATGGCTTTAAGGTATGGACATATATTGCATGCCCATACTTAGCACTATTCCCGTGAAACTCAAAATAGAGCGATCTGTCTTCAATATGAGCACTGTCTCCCACATACTGAATAAAGCAGTTTTTCAGTGATAGAAAATCATGCACGTTGCTAGAAGAGGACATGATTGCTCCTCCCCTCTGCATAGCGGTATTATTGATGAACAGAAACGTGCTGTTGTCCCTCACATTCATAACTGATTTTCCAAACATTAGCATGGCTCCTCCATCAGCATTTGCCCTGTTGTTAATAAATTCAACACGAGAACCACCACTGAAATAAGCCTTGCAAGAGTACATAAATAAAGCTGAAGCAGTGTTATTTTGGAAAGTAGTGATTCCTCCAAAGTATACAGAGAATTCTGTGCACATTAATGCTCCTCGGCCACTTTCATAAATAGCATATGATCCATTGTGATTCAGCAAGTTATTATTTACTCTATTTGAAATGAAGCTACAGTCATTGAAGTGAACAGAACTAAGAAATCCATCCACATTAATATCTGTTGTACATGGCAGCATGTCAAGAGCAGAGCCATACAGTGCTTGATTGTCCACAAAAGCACAGTCCGTAAAAATTATGGTATTTGCTACAAACAAGTTTCTACTGGAATAGATTCTAACTCCTCCTCCATACTGACCAGATCTGGCCTTGTTGCCCACAATTCTACAGTTTTGGAAGATCACTGTATTTCTAGTTCTGTTCTGGCCATCACTGTCATAGTAGACAACAAAGCTAAGGCCAATTCCTCCACCATAGTAAAAGCATTCATTGTTTAAAAATTGTGAATTTCGAACAATCAGGGAATTGTTCTCTGATGAATCCTTGTAATATGCACGGAGACCGCCACCGACTAATCCCAAATTTTGGGAAAAAGTGCAATTTAGAATAATAATGTTATTATCAGAGGTATTTACTAAATCAACCGTAACACCACCTCCACTGACTAAATCTGCATGTAAAGTAAAAGAACCTGTCCAATCAGAGAACGATGAAAATGTGCAATTGTTTTGATGGAAAGTGCTGTTAGAGATCAAAATATCATTTCTTGATCCATAGCTTTTTTCACCTGCAAATTCCACATAGAGGCTCCCCCTAGAGACTATTGACTCGTTGTTACAGTTTCTTTCAAACCAGCTTCTTAAAATGGAAGCATAGCCATTGGTTTGGTGAAGAATTATTCCTGAACCGGTACCATTTATCACATTAACATCACGTATGGTTACATTACTACACCCAGAGATCATCAGACTGCTAGTTATTAGCATTATTGAACCATTTAGCTTCTTACTTCCGACCACAGCTCCACACCCTATGAAATCGACATTTGATATGACAAGATTTGTCACATTGACGAAATTAAATCCAGCAAAATTCGACGGGTCACAACTTATTTCGGTATGGTCACTCCCAATGCCTTTTAAAGTTAAGTTGATTTTATTTTGTATATGCAGTTCCTTATGGATATGAAATTTTTTGTCACAAAAGACAACAATTGTGTTATCTCTGAATGCATCTTCAATAATTGGAACAACTTCTTGGCATGTCATCGCTTTTTGATCACATTCTGACACACAGATTACACTACTTGGAGATAACAAGGATCCAGCTGGTACTACTTGCACACAGAATCCTATCACAGCCATTATGGTAGTATATAATATCACTGTGACGACTGCCATGGCAGTAGATCGAGTACTAAGAGTATGCGTATACTCAGGCTATTGACTTGAATACCTAACCAGCTGGTTATAATAAGCTGGCTGAAATCAATAGTTTATTTTATCGTATATTAAAGGTGTATAAACAGGCCAGCGGATGATAATAATATTATTACTTTGAGTGATAACGTGCGCAATAGTATTAGTATACTGGCACATACAGTAATTAAGGTTAATCAGTTTTCAGTGTTGGCAATCATGTGATTTTGAACTATATAAACAGCTAAACAGTGAAACTTCCCAAATGGTTAATCAGCATGATTTTATTGATGTACGTTTGTCCCAATGCTGGCTACAGTAACTGTCATGTTGTATACTACACCAACTGATTTCATAATAATAACAACTATAGCTACTTGTATGCCCACAGTGGTCATAATATCATTACCTTTGTGCAATCGCAAGAGTGGAGAAGTGCTGTAATTCTCTCAGCTGACTGCCTCTGGTATAACATTCTAGCTACTAAAACAAGGGTGTAGACAGGGGCCGGGGGGGGGGGGGGGGGGGGGGGGCTTTAGTCCCCCCACTTTTTTAGCAATAATTCATACTATGATTAGTAAGCAGAGCATTTTTAAGGTAGACAGCATACTAGTAGGTGGTAATATCTACTAAGTAATCAATTAGCAATAATTTAGACTATGATTAGTAAGCAGAATATTTTTAAGGTACACAGCCAGGGTTTCATCTAGCGACAAAATTTGGGGTGGAAGTGCGATAAATGAGTGGGCGTATTTAGCACACAAAGTTCCTTGGGGCGTATTTTAGGAGAATTCCTCTAGATTGTTTTGGGTAATTTTTGATCACAAACAAAAAGTAATTTTATTTGGTGACTTATTGTGATAATAATATTTATGATGCTTAATTTAATTGAAGTCAAATTTTTAGCGGGGGAAGCTAGGGAGTTTGGAGGGGAAGCTTCCCCCCTGTCCCCCCCCTCCCCCCACACTGGATGAAACCCTGATAGCATACTAGTAGGTGGTAATATCTACTATTAAAGTAATCAATTACAGTTAGTACAGTCTAAACAGTAAAACATAAAAAATTTGCTAGGCAATCAAATACCTGTTTGGGAAACTGAAATGTGTACAGATCGTCAATAGTAAACTATGAGCACTTTAGATAATGGAATCATAATGATGATTGCATGTGGCCAATAATGCTGCCACATAATAATATGTATGCTCTGACACACAAGCTGCATAAGTAACTGTCATTAATACAATACATGTTTATACAGACTCTCTACCTAAGGCTCTTCCATTGTTCATATTAGTATGATTTTAGTTGCCATATATACAATGTCATGAATCAGTGCATATGATGTGCTCTGTTAATATCTGCAAACTGAGAGATGGGGGTGAGAGCTGAATATCTCTTCTGGGCGTGCTTCACTTTGACACTTAGAGTAACATGTAAGTGTGTTTAATATGGCATGCAGCATATCATGTAGCTAGCTAGATCCTGAAAGTTTGGGAAGTAAAAATATATGTATGCAGCTCAAGATCTTCAGACTGGCAATGGAAATGGTCCACCCACATTAAGAGACTATAGGGATAATGAAAACAACAACAGGATTCTTCTTCATTATCAGGCGATTATCCACACCTACAAGTTCAACAGCTGCGGTAACATCACAGAATGGGGGGCTGATGTATTTCAAAATGACCAAGGACGATACGCTCTAGATTTTCAAGTCTGGAGACCATCGCCAACTACTGACCCCACCACTGGCACTGGCTGCTACAGTCTGGTGGGAAATAACAGGTTTGCATCGATTTCTCTGAGTGGAGGAATAGCAAGGGTCACTCCATCACCTCAAGACTACATTCAATACCAATCTGGAGATATGTTAGGAGTCTATGTTGAGAGTGCTAGCCCAATTTTGTCTTCAACAAGGCCTGATAATGGAGTGGTGATTCAAATTACTAATGATTTCACTAAGGATACCATATGGTATACAAGCATAGCACCAACTATGGCTACTTCCAAGGGTCTGGACTGTCCTTACACAGTTGGCGAACCTGGTGGCTTAATGTCGTCTAGACGTGGAGCACCGGTCATCTCTATAGCTACAAGTAGGTGCACGCATGCAATTTTAGCATTCATGACATTGTTTTTATCCTTCATTAATTTGCCAATATAGCTGCAAATCCTTGTCCAATATCTTCACCAGTATATCCACCAGTAATTACGACACCAGTTAGTCTTTCTACTACTGGTAGTCCTTTAATAGCACCCACCCTCATCAGTACAGTAACTGTGACTGAGACAAAAATTCCAACCAATTCTGAGACTGATTTGACACTGCCAATATGGCTGATAGTCACCATTGCCGTAGTGGCTGTTGTCTTTGCTGTGACATGTACATGTGTGCTAGGGACAGCGGTCCTCATAATCAAGAAACGAGGTACACGTGCGCATGCCGGCGCCAGGAAAGAAAACCTTCATAATATTATTATTCAGAATGAAATCTACGATCAAGCATCTATCAAATCAATTCAGTCGATCAAGCTAAAGGTATCTTATTGATTCTTATAGCTAGCTATATACACGTAGACGATTTTTAAGTCAATACACAGGATTCCAAAAAGATTGAAAGAGATGATATGTCTGATACTGCAGGATACCATGTCCCAACTCCAGTGAGTTTCTTGACAGAGTACATATGCATGTGTTGAATTTGAAATTTCTATTAATTTTTGTATAATTAGGAAGCAAGAGCAAGCTGGAGAGATGGAGTGATACCAGAAGATGCAGTAAGACTACTAAGTTATAATTAATGCAGTCAACCAATATAATTATTGTACAGATTCACCACTACAATAAAACTGTTCACGAATTCTTTCAAGAGGAGCAGGTCTACTGGGCCCCAGCCTCGACGACCTCTGCCCTCTACTCTCAGCTGGCCTCAAAGAAGTACAGAGAGATCCCAAAAGAGCAGCTAAAGTCAGTAACTGTTATTAGTACTTAGGTTTTCATATAGTGGGCCCTGGGGCACCCAAAATACAGCTGCATAATATCATAATAATATATGTCCCACTTCCAGATCAAATCTCCCCTTCCAGAATCAATCATACTTCGTATTAGCTTCCGGGCCCTTCCCTGAATTTGGGGTTCCCATGCTTGCAACCCCAGCCCTATGACTAGGACTCCACATGAAGCACTTGGTGCTACAGTTATCATAACCACTAACATGCATGCGTACACTAATCTCTCTAGAATGTTGGAGCAGGTTGGCTCTGGTGAATATGGTCGAGTCTATCGGGCAGAATGGTCAATTTCTGGCACTACAAAGGAAATTGCTGTCAAAACCTTAAGAGCAGGATCCTCAGAGGAGGAGAAGGTGAGGTTCCTACAAGAGGCAGCCATCATGGGGCAATTCTCTCATCCCTGCATTGTGAGGCTCTATGGTGTGGTCACTGTGGGTGAACAAGTGAGTTGATCACTGCGCATGCATGCCTCGCATGATTGAGATCAAGAATGGTTGTCAAAGCTCTTGTCTTAATTTGTGTTCAAGGTTATGATATGCATTGAGCTGATGGCTAAAAGTGACCTTAGACAATACCTCTGCGCTATTGACAAAAAGTAAGAGAAATTATTCATTTATTAAAGTACAGCCTATGTCAAGTATGCATGGTCTGCTACCTCTATGGTGTGACTATAAAAATTAATTATTTCTTTTGCACAGTCATCAAGATCACAAGAGCTCGAGGCAGGGGAAGCGCTTCCTACAATTCTCTCAGCAGATTGCCTCTGGTATGGAGTATCTTTCTAAGAAATCATTTATCCACAGAGATCTGGCGGCTAGGAATATCCTACTGGATGAAGCTCTTCATTGCAAGGTGAGAGATATTTCCTTGTAGCTACTTTCAGCATTGATTTTGTCATGACCATAATATCATTGTATTACTGTGCTATAGATTGGTGACTTTGGAATGGCTCGAGATCTAATGAATGAGAATTATTACATTCCAAAGGCCAAGGGAGGAAAAATTCCCATCAGGTGGACAGCTCCAGAGGTATACCTTATATACATGACATTATGTGTGGGTTTTCAGCCACTCATGATAATAATAATTATTCCACTTTACTTATCACTTATCAGCTACTGAGCTGTAGATATATACACTCCCAGCCTCGATCTTTTATTGGTGCTCCCTTCGGTCCTATAATTATACCCCGGCCACTGAGTTTGCATTATCATCCATCAGATTCTGTATATAGGCCATCTTTTATAAGAAGTTCTCAACTGACAGTGATGTGTGGAGCTATGGCATGGTGCTGTTTGAGATTTGGTCAGTTGGGAAGGAACCATTCCCAGAACTAATAAATGATCAAGCTATGAAAGAGATTCAGACTGGTCACTGCCAGCCCCCTCCCCCTGGATGTCCAAGAGCCATCTACAAACTGATGGTGGATTGCTGGTAAGAAGTATAATCATAATTATGCAATGTCATAGTCCTGTGCATTCTTATACAATTTTTTTAAGAGTGAAATGACCATTCATACATACGTCATACATACATCAAATGTGTCAAAAACAGTGAATCAGATACTATAGTGATACATGCATATTAAACCATCTACTCATACGACATTGTGTACATCTCCATGCACATCCATTCACAATGTCATAATAATATGAATAATTCTCACACATGTACACCCAGGAAAGTAGAACATCATCAGCGGCCTTCATTTGGGCAGATTATTACCTACCTCCAGCAGCCGATAGACCTAAACCAGCCAGTGTACCAGGGTGAGTACAGTGAGCTCTCCATCGAAAACTTTGACAAAAGCTGTCAGAGTCAATACAGTGTGATCACCTCGAAGAATTTGAACCAGGCATCAAATGGTGACCTTTCTGATGAACTTGTATCGAATGAGGCCTATGGCATGGTGGAGTGGGAGACCAAATTTAAACCATAAGTAAATTTTCATAACTTAGGTACATAATAATTATTAAATTTTAACTTTGACTGACAGTGAGAGACATATAAATACTATAATGATCTGGAATTGTCATGATGATTGTCATTAATTTTATCATGACATAACTGATGATGTCATAAATAATTATTATGCGTTATAATAAGAGACATGGCATTGTGATCATAACGATCTGAAGTGGTCATGACGATAATTGTCTATGAAGATGACATCATAAATAAGAATGTGAAATTTGAAAAATTAATTAACGGCTCTATGTCATATTACATAAAATTATGCTACCGTAGAAGGCAGCTACGGAAAAGAACATGATGATTGTTCCATTAATGAGAAAGTAGTAATAATATTATTATTATGATTCAAACTTGGAACTGAGGTGAGTTATATAATCTCATTCTCCTGGAGGAGTAGAGTGCCGTTGCCTTGATGAGACTGAGTCGGAGCCAGTCGTGAATCTTTGACTTATTCTTACTGTAAACATTGAGCCCGATACCGGAGAGTACAATCAGCCCAGCCCATACATACCTAAACATCATGGACAAGGAGAAACGTTAATGCTAGCTAGTCACTAATACATTTAGGAGATTATCAATAATTAATATTATGTGCTGGTTCTTCAGGAGAGGGAAAATTAGGCAAGTTCTAGTACTTTTAGTACTACCGTACTTAATGTAATACAATGCATGGAAAAATAATTTTAATTTCTGGTAAAGGTCGTCAACTGCTCCATATATAAACGTTACAAGAATTCGCAAAATTTCTCAATTAGATCATGTGTTGCAACTATGTATGGTATTTCTCTGTGCACATGTATACTTTGGAAATTCCAGGGAGGAGGAATTAATTTTATGGGTAGGAAATCCCTATGCTACCAACATCAAAATAAATCTCTGTACATGTAATTAGATGTGGTCCATTAAAATATTACCCTAGCAGTACTTACTGAGCTGTGAAAGGCTTGGTGAAGAGTAAAAATGATAGCACCATCGTTACTGCCTTTCGAAATGTAGTCACTGGAAAAAAAAGAAGATATTCACTCCTAAATAACCATATGCTGCACTACTGATGCAGCACTGTAGCTATGTGTGATTGTATACCTGTTACAGCCAAAAGTGCTCCGAAGGATCGTACCAGAACTAGCACAAAGTTGATGCCAAGATAGCCAGTCAGTGAGAATACGGCAGCCATCAGATACATATGAGGATTCTGCATAAGAAAGAAAAAGATACCGTACTTAATCTAAAATAATGCATGGAAAAAAATAATTTCAATTTTGAAAACGCGCGTTTTTCTGGTAAAGGTCGTCAATCACTCCATATTATAATTATAAACATAATGAGAATTCATAAAAATTAATGCTAATTTCTCGTGTTAAATTGGATCATGCATTGTATTAGATTAACTACGGTAGTATTTATCGTAAATAAAGACATTCCAGTCCCATTCCCAAACTTTTCTGTATGCCTACATCATTAAAATGCTGGGAAACCTAAGATAAAGGCGCACATCTGAAGTAGTCCATCAAATGGTAGACCCTTCCCTCAGTTGCGGTACAAGTGCTGGGAGGGTCTAGCCTAGTAGACTAGGTCAGAAGGAGAGCTCATCATGCGTGTATGAATACACCATATGTGTGTGTGTCGGTACAGTATTAGTGAATATTTTGTCTATAGGGTGGACACCGTGAGGTGCTGTGTTACTAGGATACACTATAATAGTTGAGATCACAATGCCTAGATATTTGTGACCTGCTATGAGAAAAGGGACCATTCATGTTAGCATCAATTTTTGTCGCGATAATGTCCAACTTGCTTTCTACAAATGTAGTAGTGAGTAGGCACATTCCCACCTTTCAAAGTATACACATAAATATAGAAATGGGGAGCACTAAACTTTGGAGTGGGCCTGGATACAAGCATCATAGGCAGATTCAGGATTATAGATTGGGAACAGGCCTGTGGATGAGGCTCTACAGTCATACTATTACATACCTTTAAACAGTAGAGGAAAGCTGGTAGGAAGGATTGGGATACGAGGACACCAACAAGAATGTAGACAAAACCAACAGCATAGGAGTAAAGAACCATCTCGACGTTGGAGGCAGAGTGCTGCTTGAGAGCTTTCTCCTGAACATTACCAATCACTGCATCAGCACAGAGGGCCAGCGAGATGAGTAAGACCCCTGCAATTATACAAGAGAAACACTGTCTGGTATTGTACAATGTATATATACATTCTGGACATATCATATGTCACACGTGGTGTTCATGTACATGCATTACAGAGGAACCTAAGATAATAGCAACCAATTTGTCATTCCACTGTAGCCATGGCAATACTAAGCTGTTGAAAATTATTGGTACTGTACCGTGGAACTTGGAGAGCATTAAACTAGGTGGAACAGCAGACGGGGCATTGATGGAATGAATGCTTTGTATCAATACAAAAATTTCCAATCATTATCAAGACTAAAATCTTTACCAAAATTCCAGCTACATGACATTGTGCATGTGTATATAGCTCCTGAGATGTGTTGGTCATCTATTACTAAGCTAGTCCAAAATACACGTACATAGCTCACCAGTCTGATCGAAGTTTGGCTGGACAGTGCTGTCAGCGAGAGTGAATAGAATGAGCCCAACACTCATACAGACCAGGGCCACTCCATCCAGAAGGGTGTACTTCTTCCCTGCAAACAATCAAATTAATGGGCGGTAATAATAGTATAAAGTACTACCAATCCTTAGTTAGACATAAGGATTAACCATCCCATTGCCTGCTCAGGCAAACCTAATCTCCAGCGAAAGGGAGAGCCACTTACATACGTAGGTGCCTATAATAGCCTTGAGAACTAGGGGTGGTAGGCTACTGTCAGTGTGAGCCAAGAATATAAAATTTCAATACTGTCACATCATCATTGGATACGGAATGTCTCTATAATTATCACATAATTATGTTACACATGTAGTACACCACTACAGCAAGGGTCATCGGCCATGAAAATAGACTGAGCGAAAGTCTTCTCTCTGATAAAACAACACACAGTGATCGCTTCTCCTCATGAAGGCTAGTAGTCATTAGGCTCACCTTGGATGATCATACCGCCCACCATGACTGGTATCAGCTTACAGCTCTTGAATATCACCTGTGTAGCAACATGAAATACCACAACTAACGACCGCAGTTACAAGACCCACGCACTGGGATTCATTAGTACTTAGTATGTGTAGACCTAGTACCGCTTGATGTAGAGCAGTGATAGAATACTTGCACATACCTGTGTAGGGTAGTTAAGGTAGCCCAGTGATGTGTTGGAGAGACCCATAGTTGCAACGGTGAGAAAAGCAAGAAACGCATACGTTTTGAGCGGTATTCTGAAATTACAAAGAGCAAAAAGATAATCACTATTGTATGAATATTATATTCAGCTAGCTACATCAAGAGTACTCATTATTATTTACTCTTGGCTACATTGTATCTCCAACATATTCAATCATTGTTTTATTCCTATTGTTTTCCCTAGGGTTCAATGAAATAAATACATGTACACATGTACAAGACTCAGTATTCTTCCCATGAAATGTACACATAACTATTTTCAACATTAAGGTACCCCCCCCCCCCCCCCCCCCCCCCCCCCCAGTGTGCATGACAAGTGCTGTAGCCCTCTTAGCTTGTCTGTGATGTAGCTGACTTACTTTCTTTTTGGTTCCCTGCGAACCTGCCTCTCAACGGTGCCAAAGAGAGCGTAGAAGCCAAACTGGATCAGAGTGAGGTACCAGCCGTACGGCTTGAAGCCTTCAATACTGAATATCCACTCCTACAACAACAGACATGGATCAATAAGGATGACATGCAATGTATATTAATGTATCATAAGTTACATTGAAAATTCTTGACGTTTCGGATAGCATGGACAATAATATAACAGGCATGAAATAATGTGTCATTTATCTGAAAATTGCTTTTTAAACACAAAACCATCGCACGAAACATTTTCAACAAAAATATTTGTGTTATCTTTGACCAGTCTACCTGCGTGTATCCATAGAGGAGGTAGAAGAACATCACTCCAAACACGCAGACAAGGAACTGAAACGTCCGTGATAATTTGTGCAGGGGTATACCCAATACATACAGTGGGGTCACCACTTCATGTTCACTGGAGGAGTCACGTGACTTTTGGTTGCCATGGTAATACAAGGGGAGCTGAAATTTGTCGAGATGGTTGCGATCACTTTGCTCCGCAGTGCCGGGATTTGCGTGCGCCATCTTGGAACTAAAGGATAGCTTTATCGAGGGAGATGGAGAGCTTGAGTGAGAGAATGGTGCACTTTCATAATCCAATACTTGAGGAAGCAGAGAGCAACCTGTAAGAAATTTAATTTACAATAACGGGGGGAATTCCCTCATTGTTTTTTACTAGCATATTCACAAAGCAGTACCACGTTGCTTGGTAGTACATGTACAGAAAATTTTAAATGTATAACTAAATCAGAGGTGAATATTAACCTCCGTGGAATTTTCTATACTTCCATGCCAAAGAGTAGTTCTTCCTGGGGCTCTTCTGCAGTGGTCGCCTTGGGCTCACAGACCTTCGAACCGCGTCTCCTCTAGACCCGCCGCTTGGAACCCGACAGCGATGTTGATTTGAAGGTGCTAGTGCGCGATGATGGCTTACTGACTTGAAATTGCTGCAGACGTGTCGAAATTTTGTCGGCATTCTGCGCAGCCTCGATCTGTAAACCGACTCGAATTCATGGCGGTCTCTCGATCCACAGTTCTTGGCTCTATCGACTCCCATACGTGAGATAGTAAAGCTATTAAAAGGCTACGCTAGGGATTTTAGTACAGCGGGTGAAACTGAACCTTGATCCTAGCGATACCGATTCGGGGTGGGCTCGGGTTACTTTAAAAATTTAGAGGAAGAGGATGTTTGTGCGGATTCACTGGAGGAAGAGGTACATGTAGCTACATGATCAACCAGTCCCCTAGGGCGGCCCTTGCCCAGCCTGGCGCCATAGCCCATGCGCTAGATACCAGGTACTAGGTAAGCTTACAGGTAGAGCCTATAATTATATGGGGTATTTATTATTAATGTTACATGTGTTAGATGTCATTTACTGCTTACCCGCGCTTGAAAAGAAAAGAATCTTGACAAAAAAATTAAAAGTAGGCGTGTTCATGCAGCATTTTTCTTTCAAAATTTTCTTTTTCGCTTTATTGGAAGCACTTTTGCACTCGCGCTCACACGCGGAACAGAATAGGGGGCGTGGCTCGATTGAGCTAACGCGCTATATAGCTGCAAACTCAGCCCCACCCAGCACCTTGAAGTGAGCTGTGTCCAGTTACTGGGGAAATGACATTTTCAGCCAGTAGCGCCAGCGCTAGCGATGATTCGCTGGCGTTGAGCATGATGGATGAGGAAAGAGAAAGTAACCCAGTAGAAGACAGAGAGAGAATAATCCAACTAGGAATAGCCATTACATGGATAGCCCAGGAAAGGGTGAGTGACATGACACATGCACAGACAAATAATTAGTACATCAGAGTTTACTGTCAGTATGCATGTTGGATGATTTACCTACTAAGAAGGGGAATAATTATTAGCACTGATAGTATATAGATCTATACCTACTGTAATGATAGCATAATTGTCCATAGGATAATAATTATTATTATTCAGCTGGACACACAATAATAATAATAATAAAATGCCTACAAAATAATGTCATACAGATGATTCATATTGGAAACAGAAACAGACAGAAACGATTGTAATGAAGAGCTGTAGGGTTCTTGCATAGATTTATTTTTGAGAACAAATCTCAGGTTGTAGGGGGGTATTTTTTGAGACCACCTGCTGGGTATCGTTATGCCATTGAGTGGGAGACTTCACTGTACCACACATAGGAAAAACAAAGATGGCTCCATATAAAGTATATTCAGAGCCATTCATAACTCAATGATTCAGCTTGTAGCTAATGAATAATTTATTTAATGCTTAATAGATGTCAGATGATCTGCCATGATACAGCGATGACATTACCTCATACCATAGCATAATAAATAATAAATTATTATATCCAGCATAATAAATTATTATATCCATCCGTCAGTATGCAATCTCTCTCTCTCAGTTTCTCTCTCTAACTCATTCTCTCTGAACCTCAGAATAGTGATATATAGCCATAATTATTAGCAAATTCAGCACCCCAAGGGTACCCCTAACATCTAAGTTACACATGCACACATATTATTAAACACATATGCAGGAAGATTTGAGGAAGAATTACTGCCTTAAATCCATTGGACAACAATTAGAAAGAACTCATACCTCACTCCTAGGCCTCTATAGACCTCACACCAGAACAGAGAGCACACATGCATCAAATATAAGAGAAAATCGTGAGGAAAATAGCAGTATTACATCTATTGGTCGAGAATTAGAAAGAGTTTACCGGGCCATCGAAAATATAGAAGACGCATACTTAAAGGAAGAAAAGAAGCGAATGGATTACAGCTTTTATGGCAGTTCTCCCTCCCCATCTGTAGTTTCATCCATCCGAGAGGGGCCTGGGGATGAGGCAACTGCGTCCACTCCATCTGCAGCTACTGAAGATGAGGAAGAACTCTTTGAGGAGTATTTTGCGTCTTATCTCACTCATGGACCAACCATTGGTTCATCTTCCCGGGAGGGGCCTGGGGATGAGGCAACTGCATCCACCCAATCTGCAGCTACTAAAGATGAGGATGAAAGTCGCATCAACGGTGAAGAACTATTTGAGGAGTATTTTGCGTCTTATCTCACTCATGGACCAACCATTGGTACTAGGCATCTTTCTTTGCATGTCCCTTCTCATCAGAGTAGAAGAAGAAACTATTCACAGACACTCGTGTGACAAATTATTAATAATTTCTCTGAAATCATCCTCCATTGCTGCATTTTTGCAGCTCATAATAGTTGTATTTTATGTCATGCTGTTGATTTTCAATTGTTTTGTGTAGTATTAGCATAAGGATATTACTACCGGGGTATTACAATAATGTAATCTCTCTCTCTACACACAATACATAATGGCTATCGATACATGGTAAAAGGTCGAATGCTCTACATATACATACAAAGTACATGTAGCTAGCTAGATGCGCCGCGCCCCCTTTTATGCGCATGCGCTATGCGGATATGCAGACAGAGCAATTCTAAGTGGGCGTGTCCAAAGCATGCCAAAGCAGCAGGCTATAGGCGCGATCGATGCAAAATAGACTTCAAACAATTATTGTTCTCAAATACAACCAAAAACCTCGTAGCTAGCTTTCGTATCAAGCTATTCGATCGAACATGTCCTCTTCGGCCAGCGAGAAAGACTTGCGTAGCCTGGACGAGGACAGCGGGCACGACTCCATCGACGATGCCTACAGCAGCCCGGCCGAGGACAGGGAGAGAATAGAACACCTCGAAACAGTCGTCACCTGGATACGACAAGAAGTGGTGAGCCAATCGTTTGTTTAACATCATTATCCTAGTGTACCTACCTATCGCGCGATGTCGATTACTTTTTGGGTGACAAGCATGTATGATGTGTACGTCATTGAATTTGTTTGCCAGTGTGTACAATTTCGCTCTTCATTCTACTCGATGTGTTAGAGCAGCAACTCTTTGTATATTAAAAGGATTGCCACTACTGTTGTATATACTCTTAGCAGTGAAGCACAGAATAGCAGTAGCAGGCCTACAATTTTTCAAGTTAGCCTGTCTGTCCATCCCATCAAGTGTATGCATGCATGCATGCTTGGCAATTTGCTCTTCACCTGTCACACTATAGCTTTTGTCCATGTTTTGATGGATGCTTAGTGCATTATCACCTCCAAGGTGTTGGAACTCTGGCTGATCACACTATATTATATAGGGGAGTATACATATAGCTACCCACAACGTGATCTGTTGGCTTCTCAAATAACTAGACTCTGAAGGTACTATGTATGTATGTTCTGGCACTCTTGCAAAAGTGATCTGGGATAAGCTTATACTCTAGATCTGTAGGCTATAGGTTGTGTATAGTCTAGACTAGAGTCAGATATTATAGCTTCTCAATAAAACTTGAGGCAGAGCATTTCCTGGATCAATCATATCCCACTTAGTTGGCTATACTTCATTGAGCTGTGTGTATTAATTATCACCACAAAACCTACTCAATGGTTGCTCAATGTTGTTAAATTCAAAGTCCCAATTCAGTTGGTGCTGATTTCTTGCCCTCTCTCCATTTCCTCGTTCATATCCTGTTCTTATTGCCAACCCAGTGATTGTCACTGCTATGTGCTGATCAATGCCCCATAGGCCCCAGCCAACAAAAGTTACCTCTAATAATACTTCTCTGTGAAATGACATTTGGAGGCCTATTATTAAAAACAATATCTTCTTGACAATACATCTTTCCATATTAATATATACTGTGTTCTCTGCATGTGTATGCACTGGTACACAGCCTGTGCATGTAAGCTTTTGTATTGTGCATAGTAAGGACTATAGACTATGGATGTGTATGTGGACTGCTTTTGAGCTGTATGTGCTGTTCAAAATGGTGACACAAAATAATACTTGCAATTGTTCCTTGATATGCTGTAGACAAGTTTAAAATCTTCTTAAGCTTGTTGCTTGAAATAACTGCGTGCATGACAGTGTATGTAGCTATGCAGTCATGTGAATCTCTGTCTTGTGATCTTGGCTTTAATTCCCTCATAGTGCTGCATTCCTATTGACATAATTGCATCTATGCAGGCTCCTGTGAATCCATTCCATAGTGCTGCTGCACGTACTTTTGAGGGTATACCATTCAAGCTACACATTCACTAGAGCTAGTTAGTCTCTGCTTACATGTTCAGTTCCGCTGTGACTTGGGGACATTGATTAGATTCACAGAAAGGATGTAGTGATAATTGGTTAAATTAAATGTGAGCTATAGTATATATATGTACGTAGCCACGTAAGTAGCTACAGGAATTGTAGCAATGTATTATGTTGCGTGGAGCTCAGTGAGCATGGCTTCCATATGTACATGTAGCCTCGATTTACACATGCATTCACACGTACAACTTCTACACCAGGGAATTATTTAGAGGATAGGGAACATGCACAGAGAATACCCACCCCTGAGATTCATTCCCTCTCCCTAGAGTAGTGGAACATGTCTGATTTCTCGCTCTTAAAGAACCACAACAATTCCTGTATTAATCCCAATACATGTGCATGTATAACAGTATGTACATGTACATAGCTTAGTGAGTCTGTACTTGTGGCGTGTGGTTATATAATATTTTGCCCCATTGACTGATGCCATGGCAGTTGTCTCAACTCAATCTGTGTACAGTCGTTTTTGTTGTCATGCTGTGGCCAGTGGATAAAACCCCCGAGATCCACTAATGATAATTCCTTTTCCCAAAAATAGAACGTGCTTACATGTCAGAGTTATTAGTAATGAATTGAAGTAAGTGAACCATTAGGATGCTAATAACTTTTCCATCACTAGTCTTGGTGTCCTATCTTCTACTCATTGCACACTTACAGCAACTGATGTACATGTACGTGCAGCGATATTATGCACACAACGATGTATCCGTTAATATCATGCACGCACACATGCATGTACAAACACGCAAACGAGCATACATACATAATTATGTACGTACGCACAATAAGAGAGACACGAGCAATTTGTTGTTGTGTTCAAGATGAAGGGCTCGGTTGTTTGTAGCCCAAACAAGGAGCGCCTTGTTTGTACTTGTGCTACACGATAGTTTGAGTGGAGCTTGAGTGGCAACGGATGAACAATTAATTGCAGCTGTGTGCACGGCACGCTGTGGATGGATCGACCATATGGCCACTCTAGTACCCATATGTTATATGTTTAGCATTTTTGAAGCAGTTTGACAGTGTATGTACATGGTAGTTGCTCGCTGCATGACTGAGTACTAGTTATGTGTGGAAGTTCTCGTGTTTTATTTCTGATTATTGGGATGAGTTACCTCAGTTTACATTGTTGAGTATAGTTCTTTCTTTTAGGTGTTATAGACAGGAAGGAGAGAGAGAGGGAGGGAGGAGAGAGGGAAAGAGAGAGAGAGGGGGGGGAGGGAGAGGGAGAGAGAGAAAGAGGGGAGAAAGAGGGTGGAAGGGAGGGAGGGAGAGGGAGAGAGGAAAGAGGGAAGGGAGAACAGCTGAAGAGGGGGAGGGTTTTTACTGTCATGTCTATATCTCTCAGGTCAACAGCTGTAGTCACCTCTTTGGGGTGGGTGTGTATCTCCCAGGTGGATGACCACACCATGGGTCTTGTGAACACTGTTATCACAGCCATCTTTCCCCCTCTCTTCTTACGGTAGAAACGAGAACTAATTTGCCGCCAAATTTTCTTGTACCAACTTTAGCTCTAGCTCGTTATTCTATAGTCAGAGCTACATGCATGCTAATTAATTCCAAAACGGACACACATGTGTAGTACGCTGGCTTAGGATCTACATACATGTAAAGGGTGTCTGTGATGGTTTAGTTAGTGGGTGATGGAATTGGTCTAGGGTTGGAGTTGGTCTGTGTCAACTGGGAAATTAAGTCACCAATTTACACTAGCTAACTGAACAGTTGTGACAAGTACAGAGACCATCGACCACTGCCATTGTGCATGTACATGTACATGTATATTAGTGTCCTGTACCCTAACACAGAAAGATGAAACAGTGCTGTAGATTCGTTGTGTGTATTCATAGCAATCTTAACATTAATTTTGCTCAAGCTTTGCTAAACAGGTGATCTGCGAGGGGAGATAGTATTATTATCCTTGAGGGAGAAAATTCCAGGCTCTAGCTTGATAAGTAGCTTAGATTTGATCACTAACTACTGTAGCAAGTGAGCCAAATGTACATATATAAGGTAGACTTGTGGGCTATGCACACACAGGTAATGTGATATTTACTTGGTGGCCAGGTTAATTATTACCAGCAAATGCTTGTAGACCTCTAAGGTAGCCACACCAACAACCTCACTTACATGTACAAACCCACCTCCCCGCCCCCCACCCCCCCTCCACTACCCCAGGGCCCAACACACATCGATGCGTCATAATAATGTACATGAGCTACATGTACATTGCATTAAGGGCTTATTGTGCTAATAGAAGGTTGTTTTGTGTTGTGTGTGTGTGGTTGTCCACATGCACTTATGTGGTGGCTAATCTAATCATCTTTATAGATACCAGGGGGCTTGTCCATGGCAGGATGACCTCCCATGCCCTTAGAGGTTGAATTTAGCCACAACAGCATCACTATAGTAGCCACATCCACTGTGTACATGTGCAGGGGAGCTCTGAACATGAAAGTGGTTAGTCTCATACATTTTGCAATAATGTTTTTTTTTGTCATCCCAGCTTGCATTTGCTGAAAGTACATACACTACAGTACTTAGCTTAGCATTGTTGGTTATATTGTGATTAATGGGGGCTCTCTTGCAATTATTTGCATAGTGAGAATACTTATAATGATTTAAACTGGTGAATTCAGATTAAGACAAGGGATCTGTATCTCGGTAGCCAGTGTACTGATCGTTGTGTTTATTTTTATCTCTTCCTTTTATGGAGAGACGGCATAAAATTGCGATCATATTCTTGGTCAAAAATCAAATTAGTCATGTCTGAACTTTTTATGTCTGTTATCATAACCATTGCGTGCACATCATACCTGGTGATCTGGTCATGCTATGATCATTGTGGGCATGCTCAGTTAAGCAAGACTATGACAATTGACACAGATTAGAATTCTCTTTGGGTTGGCATATCTCTAGCTGATTGACTCTGTGGAATATTCCATTTTTAATTATGGCAAGAATTCTCTCTCTCTCTCTCTCCCTCTCTCTCTCTCTCTCTCTTTCTCTCCCTCTCTCTTTCTGAGACCCTCTCTCCCTCACTTTCTCTCTCTGACCTCTAGCTCTATCTGCTGCATGTAGAAAATTCTTGCAATGTTGTGAAATTCCATACCTTAGCTGTCAAATTGGGGAAATGGTAGGACAAAGGATGACAAATACTCACCTCTTCTATTTGGAAACTGCTAGAAATGTGATCCTTAGCTACAGTACATGTACATGTACATGTTGCTACATGTAGCTCTCTGGGGAAATAGATATTGATATGATCACAGATGTACTACTATAGACCATTATGGGATTTTTTTAAATTTCTCTCTTTGTTGAGGATACATGTATATGTACATGTACAATATTATCATTATAGTGGTTCTGATGAGAAAGTGCTCTTTACTTGGCTACAGTACCATAACGTGGAATATATCCTGTTACAGTCCATCTATAATAATATTGTACTGAAAACACTGTACTGGTTCTCAGTCTGGTTGCTGTGTAGGCATAACATGTTTTGCGTATGAGTATGCATTTGTTTTATATGTACGTGTGTGTGTGTGCAGTAGTGACGTACATGTATATGGGGGGACCCTTGCTGATTGTAATGTTGACATGGGAGAAACTTCTTGAGCATACTTGCAATGAAATGCCTTTGTTCATATCTAATCTCTACTTTCTTGTCGTGCATGATCGACAATATGTTTAATCGTATACAGTATCATCTCTTACATTATGTTGTATGCATGTTTGCACGCTATGCTAGCTTGTTCGTAATCCTATTAATTTTCTTGTTTTCTGCTTGTTGCGCTGATTCACTTAACTCGTAGACTCAAGCAGCTACGTACGTAGCAGCTAGGAGCCATACATGTGCACGTGTGCACTTTTTGTCATTACGTGTTGTTTGCTCATAGCCAAAAAACAATTTTAGCACGAAATAGTCACAATCTGCTTTCTGCTTGATAGAGCTGCTAGCTAGGAGCAAGATATTGTTATTATAGCTTGCATTTCATTTGTATGTGCTCATTGCCTGCTCAGTCTATTCCTAGTCTACATGTATAATATTATGTACACTATGATCCTTTTCATGTGGAAGGCCCCAAATCCAGTTAGTAGGTGCTAATAGGCCACCCAGTGGGCCTAATCCAATATACACCTGTTAATAATCATAGAAGCTGTGACTTTTGGAGGGCTTGGTATTTGCTACCTTGGTGATGGCCTGCCACTGTAATAATATCTTTATCAACAGGGAGACCTGACTAACTTCCTAAGGTATCTTCTTTCCTGAAGAAGAATTCTTGTTCTTGAGAGTCTGCTATTTGCCCACTCTAGGCCAGGGTACATGCATAGTGGTGGCTGCCTGAACACATCTTTTTTTATCTAGCTACAATTTCTATCAATAGAACTCTTTTTGGAGAGAGGAATTTAAAATTTTAAGGTGTTTGTCAGGTTGATTCGTCTGTGCATTGTGCTACACTCTATCAATAGAGAGACACAAGGAAAGGAAGGCTGTACTATCTGACCTTTTAAAGCATCGAGATATTTATAACAATATTATTATATATTATACTACATTCAATATTATTACACTTAGCCAAGCGCCTATTCATTGCAAACATGCTGACTTATAGTGTTTGCCAGGATCTATTTGTCGAATAGATACATATGGCTATCGGAATCACCCTCCCTCCCTCCCTTCTTGCTTGAGTGCAGCTAGATCACTCACTGTAAACAAGGAAGTGTTGATATAATATAGCGCAACTGTACTGCAGTGTTGTAGAATGCTTTATACTTGAATACTGTATTGTTAGTACTATATACATGTGTATGTGTAGTCCCATTGAGTGTTATTGTGTGTCAGCTGACTTTGAGAGGGTATAAAGTAAACAGGCAGCTGCCTCAGTCTGTGTCTGCCCACGGCAGCTAGCTATCTGGTTAGAGATGGATCCGGAGCTAAAGGGCATGTGCCTATATCCATCCATACAGCCCTGTGTCAGAGCATCGGAGCATATGTGTGTGGGAGGGGTATTCTCATGATAGCTACTGTCTTGAGTTGTTGTGGCCGTATCAGTACTAGTATTGCTGTTGTAAACAGCACTTGTTGCTGTGTACAGGAATAGTCCCTAGTTGATATTCAATTTATATACAAATTGTGGCGCTTGTGTAAGACGTACGCTTAGTCAAGAGAAGTCTTCTATCTTACATAACTAAGCATATTATTATGAGCTTTTCATAAGAGAGAGAGAGAGAGAGAGAGAGAGATTTCCACTGCACAGCAACCCTGGCCATCAGGCTCTCCCCCACAATTCCAGCTGGATTGAGTCATTCCTTGCTGGCCGGCCATTGCCGTTGTCGTGTGTTGTGTGTTGTGTGGGAAGGTATGTGGGGTGGTCCTCTTGGCCGGATAAGCCTTATCACTCCACACTCGCTCACCATAATCAACCCAAGAATGAGTGGAATTCCCAAACCTCCCATATACCCATACCATATTATTACCGTGGACAATGTATATATAATATAATATTATGGGCTCCTATACTGTAACAGCCAACCTGCAGCTAGGCTAAGCTCATTGATGTGGTTTCATCATGCATACTGTTGTGGTGCCATCCTGCCCCAGGCCAAGGCCAGGCCAGGCAAGGCCAGACTTGACTAGATTACGGTAGCCGAGCTGTATGCATGGGCTACAATTATATATGCTTAGGGCTAGGCATAGGGGTGGGGGGATAAGGTTTCTCTGGTCATGACTTGCATGTGTGCGTGGATAAGATACTACGTTACTCTAATAGATGGTTAAAAAACGTGGTTTAGTCCTTTACCTATAATATAGCTATAGCGCTTGATTTGAATGCAAGTGATTGCCACACCCATAATTAGGTTGATAAATTTTGGCACTTGAAATATATGAGGCACCCAATTATCCCACTAACAGCCTAATATAATAATATTACATATGATATGGTATTATAGTTAATTACAGAGCTAATATGCCTGTAGTATCAACAGACTACATTATTATTATTATACGTACATGTACTGAAACTTGTACAATGATCACATTGCATGTTCTCACCCTTGTATTTATGTCCGTGCTAGCCACCATAAGTTTTATATATACATTCAACATATTTATTATACATATTATATTTGTATTGCTGGTGTCATGCACGTAACTTGAACAATGCTAACGTTTAATTTTTTACCATGACATCATCCGTTACTGATTAGCAGCCAATAATCATAACATTCCTAGACATCGATAATGCACCCAAGCTGTTTATGCACTGACAATAATATAGTAATTACGTGTAGTGCTGTTACCGATATTCACGACCAACAGACCCCACATTCATGCCTGGCTACAGGAACTAGTTTCAGGCAAAGGTATGCTAAGAATTTGTGGAATGCCTGAGATACAATACAGGGCATATGTTGTGTGGCTGTAGCTAGGGTGCATAGGGCTATAATATTATAGAGGGCCGCAGCTGGCCAGCCTGGATGATAATAATGTTATGATGGTGATATTAATGTACGATGATCTAGCTTGTTTGTGCACCTAGGATGTTGTTATGGTAATAGGTGATAAATACCGTGATTATGGAATAGGGAGAGATATGGGATATCTGTGTGTGTTCGCATCACCTGTAAATTGTGACTTTTGCGAGTATGTGCATGGATGGAGGGAGACAGAGAGAGAGGGAGAGGGAGAGAGGGGGGGGGGGAGAGGGAGAGAGAGGGGTGGGGGAGGGAGAGAGAGGGAGAAAGAGAGAGTGGGGGTAGAGAGCAGATCCAATTTGCTAGTCAAGAGCACCAGATCTAGATGAGCTACACATGTATGCATAAACTAATGTCAGCAGTCAAAACATGATATCGGAGTCACTCATTAAGAATTCCACTCCTTTGTTTTCACAGTCTGCTGTTGTTTAAACACATTTCTTAATCCTCTGTTTGCACCAAAGAATGACCACTCTAAGTTGTAACTATCTGAAATGCGCACAGTTTTACTGAAGTATTCTGTGAGGAATTTCAGTCATCCTGTTACAGTAATGTTTTCATTAAATTTTGCTGCACGTTTTGCTTATACCTTGGAATGACCACTAGTAGCGGGTGAGAAGCATAGTAGTTATACTGTCAAGGTGATGGTTGGGTAGCTGCGTACAATCTGCATGGTTTGATGAATGCAAAAGCTCTTTCTTTGCCAACGGTATTAAATTTTTCAAATACTACAATCTTTTGTTTACACCAAGTAATATGCCCTTAATAGACGTACTGTGCATTGCAATCAGCTAGGGAATGGCTCATAGCTACATGTAAACGTATCTGTGTAGAACGAGAACATTCTTTGCTGAACGAGGTTCCTTTGATCTTGATATGCCTCCTAACTATTGTTTACATGCAATTTCGCAGTCTAAACAAGCTACTAATTCCTTAGAGCCCATGAGAATTCCCTATTATACATGTACATATACAGATGTACATAATGTGATCCACAGTTGTGATGATTGCAGACAGTATTTCTGGTGAGTGTGCACGGAGACAAAACATCCCGAGTATAAGTAGTTTTGAATCAGTGTTGCTATTGGGCTGGAGACTCTCAGTCTGCTTGCCTACTAATGAGATTAATTGGATATTCATGTCCTGTACATTCTCGGTTGTTCCTCCTACTGCACTGTGAGATGTGGCTAGGTCGATGGTACACAGGGTTCAGATGACATTCCCCTGATAATGGAGACAAAACTTGTTTATGTTTGTCATTTTATTTCTCCTCCCCCTCTTTCTTTGTCGTAATTCTCCATGCCACTCTCTCTCTCTCTCTCTCTCTTTCTCCTCCCTTCCTTCTCTTCTGAATCAGTACTTAATCTCTTTCTCTCCTCCCTAATGCATACACACATACAGCAAAATCTCAAAGACTATGATCGTGACATTCTAAATGAGCTTTGGAAGATTCGCTCTGGCATTCAGGACATACAAAAAGTCCACAAGCAATCTCGTGAAGCAGAAAAGAAATACTTGGATGACAGCATTCCCGACGATGACCGCTCCCCATCCCCAGAAGAGTTCCCCTATAATGAGAAGATGGAAGAGATGTTTCACATGACGCCACCGCAACGCAGGTACGTGCCGACAAAGAAGTCAAGCCCCGAAGCTTCACCAAGCCCAGCCCTAAGCCGCACCCCCATAGAAACCACGCCTCCTCCATCTGAAAACCCCATGCTTCCATCCCAGAGGTGCAATACTCTGGATTTGATGAGGACGGCTCCTTCCCACCTCATGCCCAGCGACGATGAACTACTCAAAGATTTTTTTGGAACTGACCAAGTCGACAAGCTTAACCTTTTCAAGAAGAGCCTTGAAGACGAGAAGACAAAGAAGGAGGAGGAGGAGAAACAGTATGAAGCTTTGCTGAGGAAAAACGTTCAACAGAAGCTTCAGATTCCAGTTAATCCAAACCGTAAGTCGGCGAGATACTCGTGCGACGTGGTGTCTGAGATGGAACAGCTGAGGGCACGTCTGCATGAGACTGCCTTCAAGGAGCTCGAAGAATTTGACAAGAAGTTCTCTCCAAAGCTGACACATCCCGGCATCAATCCGGCCAGTGGGGAGTCTAGCCACTCCCGTCAGAGTAGCCTCGATAGCTCTCACCTTGCGGCAGGCAGTTCTCCTCAACTCATGCAAGTACATCACAGAAGAGACCACTCCCTCCCTGTGTACATGGACCCGTCATCCACCGGCTCACCTCAGTCTGGAAGTAGCAATTCATCTCCTTTTACATCTCGCTCTGCAACGCAGCTGTTGAGGAATCAAGGAGGAGGGGCAGGGGGAGGGGGAGGAGGGGATATGAATGATCGTAGTCCCACTCCTCCCTTTCAGTATGGCCACATTCGACAGCTGTCTGCTGGCTCGACGTCATCCGGTAGCGGTACTTTCTCCCCACCTCCCAACGCTGTCGTCACTTCTCCAACAGCCAAACAGCAGTCTCCTTCGTTTGCTCCGGGAGGTGCATTGAGTTACAACATGCCCCGCTATGGGGGAAGTGGCGGTGCCTTAAATCGTTATCAAAACTACGACCAAGGTTCTAAGCTTTCTGGCTCCAGCAGTGCCCTCGCTGGCCACGGTCGTGCTCCTAATCCCAGCAACCCACAGTTCCACAGTCTGAAGCAGTCACGTACCCAGCAACAACCACAACACCCTGTTCTAAAGAGGACTGGGAGTAGTGGGGTGACAGGAGGAGGCGGAGTTGGGGGTGGAGCTTCAGGTCTTGTAACCATAGGAACCAACCTATCTCTCACGAGGCCCTCCAGTGCCGGTGTGGGCAGAGTTAGTCGAGGAGGTGGGGGCGGGGCTAGCGGAGGAGGAGGAGGAGGTGTGGTAGGGGGTGGAGCTGGGGCTGGTTCAGGGGAACCTACTGGTCTTGTGACTTTTGGCACTAACTTATCCCTCAAGAGAAACGCCACTGCCGGTACCAACAACACCAGTACCAACAATTCCTCGCTGAATCGCATAAGGAACGCCGTTCCCCTCAATTCCCAGCAGGTATTGCCTAATCCTGCCAGCAATGGAGTAACCGTGGTAAGACGCCAAGACTCTTCAACTGGCAGCACCCAAACACACTACTCTACGGCAGTGATCAAGAAGCGAAGAAGCAACCCTAGTCCAGATGGAACCGGTACCGGGAACAGACGATCATCCGGCGGTGAAGATTTCCAAGCTGCAAATTCTTCTGAGCATCATCATCATCATCATCATCATCAGTCACGAAACGGTTACCCCAGTGTAGGCTCTGGAAATCAAATGCTCTCTGCTAACATGAACCACAACAATCTAGGCTCAAGCGGAAGTGATGTGAGCATCCTCGTGCCCGAACAGAAAGCCGTTTCAAAAACCGCGCAACAAGGGCGTCTGATGGCGCCTCACGAGAGAATATCGGGCTCACCGAGAATGGCAAGAAAGCCGTTAGTTCAGAAGGGGACCTCTGGTATTGTGATACATGTATCTTCTGCCAGTTCACAAAACTCACGCCATCAAAAACGGCCACCATCGCCAGTCTCGAGAAAGAGTGAACCTAATCCACTTGAAGGAGGCAAGAGCAGCTCGTCCATCTATCCGGAGAATATCGAGCCGTACATGTCCACTGGGGATGCTAAGGGCCAAATGCAGTTCTACAAGTACACCCCCTATACTGATGGTGGTAGCAAGGCTGATGGTGGAAAAGTCGATACTTCTAGTAAAACCCCTGAAAGCACATGGTGCTAAGTTGATTGTTATGACTTGTGCCTATTTTTAAAAATCGATGTGCATGTATTATTTTTATTTAAGCCATTGGATGGCTGCAATAATATGATTGTGCTGTGTTTCATTGTACGGTGTAGAGTATATACCGATTGATTTTTAGAAAATTTAATTGATGGTGTCTTAATATTATATAATTTGTGCAACTGTGCATACTGGTATGCACAGAAATCAATACTTTGGTGCTGTTCATCATAATAATTATAGTATAAACATTGCAATTGTGTATTAAAAGTACGTATACGTGTCTTGCGTACATGCAGTTAGTGACAAAATTGGTATGACAAGTACAGCACATCTTGCATTGGCATGTACAGTACTAATGACGACCATTACCAGAATACAATTATTACTGGGAGATAGTATCGATACAATTTGCTGAAATATTATGTTGTAGTGTAGACAGCACAACCATAATAATTATGACATCATAGCAGCAATAATTATTACGTTATATCATGTTGACACTTTAGAAGATACATAAAAATCAGAATGACTTGTGACCGACCGATGCAGAAGTGGGTAAGGAAGAAATGCATAATGCAGATGAAACAAAAATTATTAGTAAAAACAACAAAACGATGATAACCATCACAGCAAGAATAACAATGGCAAGGATGACAACGAAAACAATAATAAATAATATTATTTGAACCTACTACTTAATAAACCTGGCTATCTATTACCTAATTCTTCCATTTGGTTGAATTTTGCCTATCTCAGATTTTGGGTCCGGGGAGAAACTGCTCCAACTTGTAGACATGCAGTCTGGTATCCACGAACACCCCTTATGAGGGGGATCAGCCCCTTCCCCCTCTCGGCTAGCGCTAGTAGTCCGACAGTACCCCTCGATAGTCCAGTGCTTTGCCACCATACTGTCCATCCAGTTCTCCAACTGTGCCCCAGTCTTTGACACGTTGCTTCTCCACTGTGCAAACAGTGTAGGATCCATGCTAGGCTTTATCGTGACGGTTCTTTTGGCGTTCACGGCCAGAGGATCGGACAGAGGCCGTCTGTTTTCGTGCGTGATTGGCACGACCAAGAACTGGTTCTGCATTAATACCGTACCACCATCTTTGGGTGGTAGTGTGACTTTCACCGTCCACACTCCAGGTCGGATGGGCCTCTCGACTTTCGGTTTGTGGAAGGAGACGAACCAGCTCGCTTCGAGTTTCATGACGAACGTGGAGACTCTCTCTCCAACCGGGTCGTCCCAAATGATGTTGACCTCACCAGGGGAACCCCCCTTGAGGCGCAGAGCGGCCACTGGCTCGTCCCAAGCTCCCACGATCCCGCCCAAGTTACGGAAGATGCTCTCTTTTCCATCCCACTCACTACCAATCTGCAGCAGGATAGGCAATAAAGTTTGTAATGTTGACGACCAATACCAAATGTATGTGATGCACGTCCTAGTCGAGATTCATGTACAATGCTTTATGTGCTAAGATTGTAAGCAAAACTGCCATTGTTATCAGGTTTGCAAACTGACCTATTATAGATTTGGTTTTAATATTAAATTTCCAAAGAATATCAATTACACGTATATCCAATGACTGAAATGCCCTCAGTGCATACCTCCAATCCTGTGATCCTCTTTGCCAAATTTCCTTCACTGTCAAATCTCTTGAAGCCAGACACAGGAGAGAACATCACCTCAAACTCGGGTGGTGGGTTCCTCACGCCACCACTACCGTGTGCATCCACGACGGTCACCAGCAGCCCGCTGAACGAGTCTCTCTGACGGAAGACGTTGACATCTTTGACGAGAGCCTGCCGGGGAATGCCACAGTCTAAGCCGCCTTCCTCCAGATGTTGCCTCCCTCCAGCTCCCCCTACTCCGTTCTTGTCTTGCTCAGAGTAGAGCAGTTTAAGAGATTGACGCATGAAGGATAAGTATGTGCTGGAATACAAAGAAATGATGATAATATTCACACAAACTCTTACAAAAACTTACAAAATCATGTAGCCATTTCCCAAGGTACATGTATTACTGATAGAGGTGAATTTAAAAGCAGGTTATACAGGAAAGTATGGCAAAAATTGGGTATTCAATCCAGGGACTAGTAGCCAAAGTAAAGGATACAGTGGCTAATTTGGCTAGTATGTGGGAACCTCTGTAAAACCTGTACTCTGTAAAGCTTTACGATAGCATAATGAAATACATCTTTCATGATGCTGATTGAATAGCCCACACCCCCCCCCCCCCATCCCAAAATTCAATTATTAATGCAAGGGGAACCCTGAATACATACACCAGTGCGGTGCCTTTGTGTCATTAATAGGGTTTCCCAGCCAAATTTAATTCCTACGACAATCCCTCGGTGCATCAAAAGCAGATCAATGGAATAGTTGTCAAGTTTTATCATGGGAATACTGCTATCTGACCAAAATTAATATCTCAAAGCAAATATTGATACCGCATCATTGCTCCTTCTGTGTAGTTTTTCCACTGTGTACATTCTCTATATTAGTCGAGGATTAGAAATTTAATGGCGTAATTACTAGGATTTTGATGACAGAGCTCTGGCAGTGTTGGCTTTTAATGGCAGCTGTCCCTGAAAACCTAGCACCGTTTGTTGATATATGATATAATGACATAAACTGGTGATTTCTCACCCCTCCACTGAATTCCATCTCCTCCACTCCTTCCCTGGCATGCACACACACATGCATGTGCACACTTTTTTGGTAGACTTGCCTACTTGTTAAGAAGCTAGGTCCTAATCTTGCGTGAAGGGGTAGTGGGGAGGGGGGAAGGGGGTGGGGGAGTCAGAATCGACTTTCCTTGCTGCTACCACTTTTCTTGTTATTAAATCTCAAGTCAGACCCCGGTATTAGTGTTAGTGTTATAATGTATACCTGTAATTTTAAGGACCTTCAGAGAGCAATTCCATTGCTCGGCCTAAAACACAACCTCCCACTAAGCCTTAAGAAAACTCTGGTCAGTGAGAAATCCTATGTACATGTACCTGTATCTGGCGTTGGATGGTTTGGTGACATCATCATCAATGTGGTAGACGCTCTCCCAGTAGGAATTGACGGCCGGGGTGCCCGGGGGGAGGGACCCATACAGATGGGCGTCTAGACGTTCAACGATCTCCTGATTCACGATTGCCTCAAATTTACGAGCGAAGAAATGATGGTCACCAACATTCTGTGGGGGAGTTGAAAATGGGATGTCAGTTTACATAAAGTGAATTATTAATCCATGGGCTGTTTTGTAGATACATGTTAGATCATCTTTCAGTTTTCTTTCATTATCCATAGTTGCTTACTCGAACTGATATTGCAGTATCAATAATTGTGTATATCATATCAGTAGCACATGCAACACTAAAAGTAACTCATCTTATACTACCAGTACCAGTTCGGTATACACTATCAAGTTTGATGGTGATAGCCTCAGCCTCTCTCTCTCTCCCCATTCCTCCTTTCCCCTCCCTTCCCTCCTCTCTACCTCACTCTCTCTCCTTCTTATGCTTCCAGTTTCCCTCTCTCCCTATCTCCTTTTTTCTCTCTCTCCCTTCCCCCTCTCGCACACGACTACGTACATGTACCTTTAATCTATTCAAGTCTTGTGAGAGGAAGTCGTTGGGTGAGCATCCGCACCAGTCGACGATGTGCTTGTACTGGCAGCGGCAGCCAAGCTTGCGATTCCAGTTGGTCACTCTCAAGTTAGTCTTGACAAACGACTGACACATGGGCCCGTTTCGAAGCACAGTGTGGAAGAAAGACTGCAATGAAAAGCACAAAGAGTGATAAACCAATAACTGAATTTGTGGATTCCCTTGGTATGGGTGCAGCTTAATTTACACATTTCAATAATTGCTTAATAACCATATTACTGTGGTGTCCCAGGCAAGCGCCCACTCCCGGGTAAACACCCATGTACCATATTTCAAGGGGCCACTGTAGCAGCTTCTATATAAAGGTATGGAGTTTTAATCCCAGGTAAGCAAGCACTATAGTCTATCAAGCTAGACCCCTTTTTCGCCCGATGACCTTTACCTACTCTCTCCACACGCGAAAAAGGGGTCTACATGTAGCTTGATAGACTAAGCAAGCACCCATGCAGGCCAAAATCGCAAACTACGTTTAAGCACCTACCCGGGACACTATGGTATAATAATATTGCCTTACTTGGACCATGTTCTGCATTATGACCAAATTTAATACGTGTGTGAGACAGGCTTATTTCGAAGTGTCCTGTTCGAAGGTTTCCATCACACATTATCATGAGCATATATGCACAAATAAAAAAAGAATGGTTGCCCATGGTCAAAAGAAGGAGCAACTTGCTCCATTCTCTAGCCAGTCATTCACAGAATGAGAGGTATGATCGAAATTTGTAGCATTACAAAAACGACACTTGAAGAAACAAGTCTCTGACATGTGAACATACAGATCGATAATAACGACCGTCAAGGACTGCAGCCATTAACGGTGATAATTTATTCCGTTGCCATGCTCACTGCATTACAATATTTTGCATGCTACAACTAAAGCACACATTACTCCAGAAGTGACTATTTGTATGTACACGTATACATATTAATAAGTTATAGCCATCAATATCCAATGGCATGCTACTAGTACACGATGGGATGAGGCGAGCCTTGGCCACTCTATCTGCACCTACCATAATAATAATTATCCCAAGTCTGCAGCATAAAAATTAATCACATGCACATGTGTATGGCTACACAATTTCATGTACAGTGGTATGATAATGGACAAAGGGATTAGTGGTAATCCAGTAGTAATTAAATCTAGCTAACTACAGTCTAGACATGCCTGAACAACCGTAATAAAATTTACGCAGTTGCTATGGAGAAAAGGGCTACGTGTTTAAGAAGTAAAGTGGGTATCGAGACTGCATTAGCAGTGTGTATTCCAGTGGGTATACATAAAAGCATGAGCAAGCTATATACAGCCTACCTCAGCTGGTAGTAGCGAGAACTCGTAGTATCTCTTGAGCCCCGTGAGGAACGGGTCTCTGTTGGTGACGAGGTACCTCGAGTAGTTTCGATGGATAGCGATCCAGTCGCTACCCCCGTCGATGATGAGGTCGTGTGGGAGGGGCCTGTGGTCCACACGCCACATGTGATTGTCACACTCTACAAACGTTCGATCCAACCCTTGCTTCTGGATGAATCTGTGGCAGAGTGGGGAGAGAGAGAGAGGGGGGAGGGAGGAAGAGAGGAGGGAGAGAGGAGGGGAGAGAGAGAGAGGGGAGAGAGAGGCATTAATATTTGTAATCACCTAATTATAGTTTTACTTGGCATTCTACACACAAGCATAAACATGCATATACATACAGACACACACACATGGAGGGAGCGCTGCACCACTCCAGTGCAGCTTCCACTCACTAAGTGGTTACCGTAAGCAAAGATGTTGTTTACGCTCCATATATGCATGTATGCCATAACAACACAGTCAGTTTCCTTTCGTTAGGAACAATTAGGCAGGGAGCGGGTTAAGTTTCTGGTCAAATGATCTAAGCACTCTCTTCTATGTAGCTGGCATCTTCCTGCATGGCTTCACCCTTCACACGTAATTTATATTTGCACATCCACACAAACACATCTGTTTGCTAGGTAAACCAGGAAACATGCTGCTGCTGTTGGTGTGATAATAGAGTCTTTGATGCGAGCGTAAGATCCGCTCAAAAGAAATACTCCAATCATTCAGAAATACACCATGTACAGATCGAGGGACCCCTGTAATAATTATTATTTCGCCGAATGTACAGTTACCATAGACACTACCAGGTCCGAAAGGATCTAGGAGCATGCCCAGCTCTAGACTACATCATAACAATGGCTTCACATGTACAGTGTCTTATTGTGTCCAGTTGCCAGACAGTATAAGGGTATAGGACACATTGACCACTTCATGAACTGTTTACTGTTGGCGCTATAAACTGTGGAGGGTCAGCTGTGTCTAATTATCAAACAGTTACCTTCACTGGCTGCCAGTTTATGTAAACACACTTGATAAATAACTCTGAACCAGTAATCTCAAAATCAAGCCAACTGCACAGGACTTCATCGTCCCCCCCCCCCCCCTCTCTCTCTCTCTTTCCCTCCCTCCAATTATATCCCTGGTTTGACTCACTTGTTGATGTCTCCTCCGTGCGTCTTGACAAAGTTCCTTCCTCTGTGAGCTCGAAGAAACTTCACTAACTCTTCATTGGTCCTGTAATATCAACACAAATATGCCATAATAATAATAATTATAATTTGCTAGGGCAGAGTCTAGAAAGTACTTGAGTACTGACTGGGGGTGGTAGGCTTTATCCTTAATATCCACAAGCGCACACGTGGGTACATGTGTAGGAAGAGATAGCGTAGGTACACTGCAACAGGTAGCTATCAAAACAAGGCAAGATAAACGACCCTGACTTCTTGTAAAAGTGAAACTGCATGTACTCACTCTCATGTGAAAAACATACTGCATGAGTTATACAAATAAGATCGGACTTCTACTAGTACTGGGATCCCCTGGGCATTTCATTGTTGATTACTCTGTGAAAGCATTAATTTTGTGTAGTTGACATGCTCATTGCACACTAGGCAGAGGATGCCTTGACTTTGTTTACCATCTAAAATTAAAAATTTGGTGACCAGATAAACACCTTCAGAATTTTGGGGGGGGGGGGGGGGGGGGGTACAAAATGGCAGTTTGTGGTTAAAATGATAATGGTCAAATTTTTGCTTACTCTTGTACTGAGTATGCACTACGTAGCTGACAAGGCACTTGGAAACACCCTTCACCTTGCCCTCACTTGTATGCACTTGGAAAAAATTTAATGACAGTAAGGCAGATGGGTATATACTACAAAAAACAATTACAACAAATCTGCCAGTTCCAGGGGGGAGATGAACACTCCCCCTACCCCCCTGAAATAGATCCATTCTGGGTGTAACCAGTGTGTAATATAATCTGGGTGATATGTCAGATCAATGTGTATGAAAAAAGAAATTTAATAATGAACAGAGGGCTAAAAATAGATGTAATGGTTTTTATTACTTCACCCACTCACTTTAGAGGGTAGTCAGACTCGCTGATGTTGATGAGGTAATCCCACGTCCATCCGCTCAGCACGTGCTCGAGGTCCTCCATGGCTCGGAGGAGCATCTGGAGGAGCGAGGCCCCGCCCCAAATGGTCGCCATCCGCCACGAGGGGAAGTAGACGTTGGGTAGGTGGGAGAGATCCTCATAGAGCTTACGATGAAGGTAGTCGGATCTCTGAATCAGTCAAAAAAATGTTGGGGAGCATGAAACAGTACTAATAATCAATAACTTGAAGCGCTGAACTGAAAATAATTTTTAAGGTACAATACTGTTACACATGTACACAGGAAGAAAGGGCTGCTTCAAGAAGAGCTTGCATCATAACACTATTTCATAAAAGGCATAATATTATTATTATTGAAATATACAGTGTATCTGCTGGAGGAGAGCACTTGAACTTCAGTTTCAATCGTATCAAACAACTATGTACAAGATCACAGCGGTTTATCATTACGTATCTCTTCTATCAAAAAAAACATGATATAGATATGTACATTATAGAGATCTCTAGGCATGCGTACAGTGTATATACGTATGTACATGTGCAGCTGGATAAATTTGTGGAGATTAATTCAATTAGCTGGCTACATCTAATTGTTCCAAAAAAGGCTATCACCATTATCTGAGGTACATACAGGTCATACCTCATAATATTAAAAGCACGAATTTGAGTATCATTTTTATTGATCTTTTATGAGAGAGAGAGAGTACACAGTATTATGGGTGGCTTGTGTGGGAGAAGCTGAACGTAGCAGTTATATTATAGACTAGTATAGCATTTAAATTACAAAGGCTAAAGCAATTAGTACAGTGTGTGTTTTACGTGATATAATTACGAAATAATTCGCTGAGGTACGTAGCACTCTATTGTTCCACACTCGATGCATATTATGTGTTACAGACAAGCACTCCCATTAGAACTATTAGTGTCGTGATAGCACATAATCATTGCTCTCTCTCCCTCTCTCTCTTTCTCTCTCTCTCCCTCCCTCTCTCTCTCTCTCCCCTTTCTCCTCTCTTTCTTAGTCTCATACCCAGGCTCCCAATCTTTAGGGAGCCTGGGTACGAAGCTACTCTTTCTCCCCCTCCCCTCTCTTAAATAGCTCAAACTAACCGAGTCTACATGAATGAAGAAGTAGTGATCTGTGTGGTAGATGGCTTTGAACAGTCGCTTGACCTGTCTCTGGGCCCTCCCGTGTATGGACATCAGGAACACGACTCTCGCGTTGGGACCCTCTCCCTGGTCATACGAAATCTTCTGAAAGCCCCTGCCGGGGTCGCGACCTATCGGACAAGCGTTCATGATGTCCAAGTTGTAGAGCTGTCCGCCCTGCTGTAGGCACGTGATGTTCTTTATCAGGTCTTTGCATTCTTGGGTCTTGGCTCGGGAAATTGCCGATATGGCATCTTTTTTACCTACTAGACTGCAGCTGTTTTGCAGGTCGCCTGGCAGTGGGTAGGGAACGAGAGTGGATGAGATAGACTTGGTGTTGGGTAGAGAAGCTGCTGTTAGCTTTTTGTTCGGTGAGGGGGTAAGTTTCGAGAGGTTCTCTGATGAGTTTGTGGATTTCACTTCTTGTAGGACGCGGTTCTTTAGCTGTTTCATGAACTGGAGTGGACTAGGCATCCCCTTGTTGCCCTTGTCCTGGTTAGAGTTTTTGTCTGGTAAGTGGTTTCGCTTCTTTATGTTTGGAGAGGGGTGCTCACTTTCACTGACAATGTTTCTACCTACGTTATTGACCTGTGCAACAGCTTGGAACACCTGCGGAGTGGAGAGGGAGAGAGAGAAAGAGAGAGAGGGAGGGAGAGAGAGAGAGAGAGTGAGAGGGAGAGTCATACACGCGGAATCTCTGAAGCCAAGAGTGGCAGTCAATAGTAAGTTAAAAGGTAGTACACACATGCACCATGCTACGTATCAGTGAAAATTAATACTACATATTGTAATGATGCGGCATGCAAAAAAGAGTGATCCACATCAGTCCGTGACACACATAATAACATCAATATTAAACGAGTCCCAATCAAATTAGAGTTCCCAGCAGTAGAACATGACCGTGAACACGATCACCAGGGCAGCAGCCAGCAGGCAAAGCAGGTCCATCAGCCAGGAATGTACCCCATTAAAAATAACACTGATCACCTTTGCTTCAAAACGGGGGGAATTTCAACGATGCAATTTTAACAAATTATGAGAGAATGAAAACAGAATGGGAGAAATTGCAAATACTATGGAAAAACTAGAGACACTATTATACATTGAGTACATAAGGAAAAAGGACCATGCAGCTCCAAAATTCTAATTGTAAACATGTGTATCCAACGAAATCAATTTTTTTACAGTATAGTGTGCTCAGCGTGCTGCTAAAAATGTTATCAAAGCATCTTGTGCAAACCCAACTAATTTATGTGTTTGTCCATGACCCCCTTACACCATTAGGGCTGCCCTACGATCATTTACACTCATCTCATAGCCGATAATTTGCCTACAAAAGCATACAACATTGTTGTTAAACGCCAACACATACACACACATAATATGCTACTTGTGGTAATAGTATTAATTCTCGCCGTGAATATCCAACTGGCTGGGTAAACTACTTAACGACTTACAGCTGCTGCTTCATATGAATACTGGATATTATATTATCAGCAACGTACATGAAATTATCCAGTACAGAGGATCTCCCAAGCACAACCTCAGTAGTCATACTAGGGTGCCACCCCGCAGAAAAAAAAAGCATTAAAGAAATATGGATACTGGGGCTTTATTTGGGGGGGGGGGGGGGGGGGGGGGCATGCAAGGTCTGAGAAGAACACTGCACATGACAGTGAGCAAACCACAACACTAAGCGACTGCTTCAGCATTTGTAATCCTTTTTTGTTGAAGGTGGGGTCTGGGAACGAGACTAAAGATACTCACTCACTCCTGTATTGATGATTCAATGAAACGATCCTATGGACCACTACTCTCGAGGAACTTATGGCCACCTGCACTACTGATGGGTGCCCAGACAACACCGCCCCCCCTCCATCCCACCCCACCCCCTTCCCAGACCAGCACACCACCAGCCATCACACTCTGGTTCAAGCATGACTGATCTCCTGGCTGCACTCCATATAATATTATATTATCCTTAAACAGTTACTATCTAGACAGTAATAACGTAGAAAGCCAATAAGACCACACTATCATGCACACCACTGCACACCCCAACCCATACCAGAACTCACACATCCACAAAGATGTTATATAATATTATACTTCAACTCCTCAACTAATTATTGCAGCTGGGACATGTATAATGAATTTTGGCACATACATGTACAATAAATTAGTATTATATTACATGCATATGCTTGGATGTGGCTCAATATAATGATGAATGGCTATGCTGGAGCCATGGGGGATGAGAGTGGGTGAGAGGGGCGGGAGGTTAATGGAGACTGAGTAGACGATAATTGTCCAAATTTGATGGGCTTCACTCGAGAGCTGTCACTCAGACATCCCATAAATTAATCACCGCTCTCTCTCTCTCTCTCTCTCTCTCTCTCTCTCTAGAATTATACAAGTCATAGCCTAAACAACGGTTACGTACATGTACGTAAGCAATGTAAAAATCAACATCAATATAATAATACAGTTCTAAGATAAATCACATTTTTTACAGCAGCATGCATGCACTATTGAGTCTACAGCCACTAGCAAGACTCTCAGAGTACAATACTCTTTCTAGCTAGTGTTGCATAATATATATTAGCATGCATAATATTTATAGCAAATACAGATAAAAGTGATTAAATGGACCATTACCCACCATCACCAAAAATAACACCACAGTAAGGATGTATGCACCGTAGCTTTGCTTGAGTAAATACGTAGCTAGCCAGTGGAAATGATGATTTTTACAGCTACACGGCTTTGCTCTGTGGAATGCAATTAACTTCCTTATGTCTTAATACACACATATGCACAAGCATACAAATACAGTGGCGTCTCTAGGTAGTTGTTTAACTGGGTGCAAGTTATCGAAAGTAACTGCACAGGTGGATGCACAAAGCTAGTGGAAGTGTGCTATAGCGTAATATGTAATACACATGCATATGTATCTTACTAAGTTAGGTACTAGATAGTCTACATGCATGTAGTGATATTATATATGACATGTTGCATTACTGCTGTGGCAGTGTAGTGAAACATGCATACTATGACAGGCTATAGGTAAACAACAAAACTACACATGCGGTGCACAGGTGCACGGACTGGGTGCATGCAAATGAACCCACATGCACCAGCATACTATGATAAGTTAGTTTGCTCAAGTTAAGTATACATCCACAACAAAACAAAATGGCTATATACCTAATTTCATTATGATCTCACTGCAAGAGTCAATGGATGAGCTGTTAGCAATTATACGAGTGCACACAGGCAGCTGTGTGTACATGCACATGCAAAGGCATGTGTTACTAGTTAGGGATGAAGAGAGAGAGAGAGAGAGAGAGAGAGAGAGAGAAAGGGAGAGGGAGTTATTCTAGATGGTACACAGCAACAAAAACACCTGGTTTATGCAAAAAGGCCCAATTAGTTCATGAGTAGGCTGTACCCAAAAACACAGATCTAAGGCACCCCCTATTAGCTAGCTAGAATAACAACCCTATTAGCTTTGTTAGTGACTCAATCACTACACTAAGCACAGAGGCTCGGCACTAGAATTCACCACTACTCAATATAACTACATTTGGGAGAATTCACATTTATAACAAACTCAAAACACATGGAGTGATCATGGCGATAGGCCTACTATTGGGACAAAGCAACAAGTTGCCAAAGGATCAATAACTCAGTGTCCAGGGAAATGTCTGGCAAGAGCATGGCCAATAGTCAAGGGAATACTTACCCACCATCATGTAATATTGTTAGAACACAACAATATTTAAAAGAGTGGAACCTATAAAATACATGTATCTACCAAGTACACCATGAGCTGTAACCTGCTGAACATTGGAATGAACAGGTAATGTGGTGGAGCCATTAAATTGAATCTAAGTGATGTACTCTCACATATGCCCATGCAGAGTTAGTAGAGAGAAAGATGGATGGGGAAGAGAGGCATACAGTACATGTACGTTATGTAGTACAGACCCATAGCTCTACGTAAAGTAGGAACTGCTAGAAGAAAAATGGAGTCCAGGTGTAATCTCACACATGAGAGAGAGAGGGAGATGGATAGGGAAGGGAGGTGGCACATTCTATAGTATGGACCTGTAGCTATGTAGACTCAGGTAATAAGTGGAGTCCAGGTGTACCCTTGCATGAGATAGAGTTAGCGGGGGAGAGAGAGAGAGAGGGAGATGGATGGGGAAGGGAGGTGGTACGTTCTATAGTACAGACCTGTAGCTATGTAGACTCAGGTAAGAAGTGGAGTCCAGGTGTACCCTTGCATGGGGAAGGGAGGGGGACATTCTATAGTACGGACCCACAGCTTCATAAGACTCGAGTAAGGACTGGAGTCCAGGTGTGATCTCACCTGAGATAGAGTTAGCAGAGGGAAAGAGAGAGAGAGAGAGAGGTGGATGGGGAAGGGAGGAGGACATTCTATAGTACAGCCCCATAGCTACATAGTGGGTTGGCGGGTGTGGTGCACTGCCTTATCAATTCCACCACTAGGTAGCTAAGAGAGAGTTATGGAAACAAGACCACTTCCAGCTGTCCCATACATGTTAACTTATAGCATAAATATTGTACAGTACATGTGCACTATTAGGTAAAGTGGTGCATATACGGTACATGTGCATTGTATCTGTGTTTGCCGGGGCTGAGGTCCTGCAGGGCACATGAATGTTATGAATAAACAGCTTTCCACTACAGCTGGAATGTTGTCGTTAAGTTGAGTTTGGGAGAATAAACTGTCGTTGATGGTCTTTCAGATAACAACACACACACACTAGTGAACTCCACTGCAACAAATTGACTAGTACGACTCTAGAGTTGCGTTGACTAACACAGATTGTGCTTTCTTTCACTAGTAGGTGTCGGTGCAAGAACTTGTAGTACGTGTAGCTGGCTTAATGGAACTACACGGCGACATAATTACCCACCCGATCCAGCCAGCCGTTGTTAAGTGGGCAATTAGCCACAGACTCGTACTTTCTACAAGATTAGAAACTCACTTCCTACTCAGTTACAAGTAACCCCACTTGACATGGTCAGCTCAAGTTTCACTAACTGCTGCAGCATCGATGCTCTAGTTTGGACAAACGAAATGGAGAGCTCCTACTAACATGTCTCTAATGTACTGACCATTCTCTCTCTCTCCCTCTCTGTCTGTGTCTCTCTCTCTCTCTCTCTCTCTCTCTCTCTCTCTCTCTCTTGCAGTCTCCCTCCCTCTCCACAAAGCATGGGTGCATTTGTGTAGTGACTTGTTTCAATACCCACAACATTCCCACGGACTCAATAACATATCAAACTTGAACAAAAGAACAAAGTAACAGAAAGCAATACAATGGAGCATGGAAACAACGATCAACAGAACAAGAACTAGAGTCAAAAACAAGTAACTGGCTCCTCCCCTCCTGTTAAAGTACTATAGGGTTCTTTATGCAAAGCATGTGTCGCATACATGTACCGTCATGAATATACACGTACTCATTAAGGTTTGCATATCCACACATAAATACTACAAGTACTCAATCTACTGGTAGGAAGCTACATGCATACTATACATATGCATCTCATGCACCCCAATTACTGTCAGATGACTATTAGTTACCTCTGTTCATCATTGGTCTACTTTATGACGGACCCAACCCCTTCCCATAGCCGGCAAATTACATGTACCTACAAAGACTTTGGTTGCTAGGCAACTACCAACAAACATACATACATGTACATGTGTGTGACTGCTCTTTACGTTCACATAACAAGAAGCTATTCGAACAAAACTGAAAATATCCAGCTCATTGTCGAGTGAAGCACCTTCGTACCTGTACTACTAAATACCGTAGTGAACCGAGCAATGGAAAATACACGTAAATCCCATTTTACCACACGCTATACTTACACCATCAATAGTCAAAATGACAAATTATTTCCTCTCTACAACGAATGGGGCAAGGAAATAATCCTCAACTTCAGAGGAATATGGAGGGATGATTTAATCTTCAATGTTGCAAGCTGGCTTTTCAGAGTGTAAATTGGGAATATGGCTGGAGATTTATGTCACGGCTAGCCTCTTGCCCAGGCCCGCCCATTGTTTTTTGAAAAAAAAACAAACAACAACCTGAATACATAAGATACATTCATTACGACTATACACAAGACCAGTAGATGCAGCTGCACAGTAGAGAGCAGAGCAGCTGCCAGAGAGAGTATGCCTAATTGAATTTATTATTATCAACTTGGTCTTGGGGTACATAGGTGCATGCTGCGCTGGTACAATGTATATTATACATGGTGAGGGTTCACTGTCTAACACCATAATCAGCTACATCCACTGTGCACAATTCCATGTAGAAAAAGCAACATGCATTGGGCATCAGAAGAGCAGTAACTGCTAAAAAAATCTTTCCCTAATCACTAATTTGACACACTCAGTTTGGTCATGCATGATGGTGCGATGTTTAAAATACAGTATAATTTCTTAAAACTTACAGCTTGCCACTAATTAATTTGCAAACACCACAGCAGATTTAGATTGTTGTATGTGTGAGAAAAAAAAATAATGACTTTGTTTTGGAGTTCTCACCTCCTCCTTGGTAGTTTTCCGTCCTTCCTCCTCCGTCTCCCAGGGCAGTCTGGCAAGAGTCTCGCTGAGGCTGCTCAGGGCAAGCATCTGTACGAGCAGCACGGCCACTCCGAACAACAGCAGACACACGATGACCTTACGAAAACCCATCTTCTGCTGCTGTGGTCTATTTTTTACTGTCACGTACAATCACAACGTAAAAGGTTCCGCGATTTCCTGTACCGGCAAAGAGTCGCAGTCCATGATCGATATCAAATGGCGGCCTTAGATGCTTAAATACTCCGTCCTCCTACGCGACGGTCCTTGAGATTTTCTATAGCAAATAGCTTCCTGAGTTATAGATCTTCAAACAACATAATTCCACCTACAAAAACACAGCGGGCATGATTGTATTGTTATTTGGCTCCGCCCATACTTCTCTCCAGGGTGGCCACACCCCCATATTTAAAGCGGGTATCCGCATTCTAATTAATGCTCACCATAACAAGCCAACCGGTACCCATGCACGGTCGAAGCCTATCCAAGGAAGTACATGTATGTAGAGGTTGAAAGGAGGGAAGCGGCAGCTTAAGCGACGTCAGTGCAGTACTAGCGTTGTGCGCTCCACTAAGCCGGTCTCTTTGAAGCAGGTAAATGGTTATTAAATAATTTTTTATAATCAGTTAGTTAGCTATCCACCCTAATATCCGAATTTGTGTGGTTCATAATCAATACTTTGGTCATACCATAGATACTTTAGACTGTCTATGGTCATACCTGTGGGCCATTTAATCTCAGCCAAGCAGTCTTTGACTTGTGCAATAGCAAAACGATTGACATACGAAGCACATGGTGCACGTATTTATAGTGCTGGGGGGAGGGGTGCATATGCCATGGCTACAATATTTATAGTGTATTCCCTTGTCGATTGAACCAGGTGAACTTTTATATCCAAGCCATTATCCAAATACATGTATGCTTTCTTGTCTATTCTATGTAGCTATTATCCCCAGATTTTATTGATACAAACTAAGAGTTTATTTAATATGAGCAAAGAACCTGGATCCGGAGACAAGTCAGCTACTGATGGAGGTTCACCAGTTGGGCCAGAGTCGGGATCTGGTAGTGGGTCATCACCAGGTGGATCTACCGAGCAGTCCCCCGAGCCCACTGCAATCAAGCAACCTGCCGAGGGTGAACTCATTCCGGTTCCACCTCCAGTTCCAAAGAATGGGGTCTCCATTCTCGCACACAAGATATGGATCGGGAATCTTGATAAGCGACTAACCGAGTAAGCTATTTCACATTTTATGCATCTTAGTCTTAAGGGGTGGAGGGGTGGGTTACATTGTCTTACCATTTTGTGTGTTTGGGTATGAAATAAAATTATGTAGAATATCATATAGTGGGGTACTACAGAATAATAATGTGCCCACTACTTCAGTGCACTTGAGCTGCTTATCATTTTTCCACCCATTTGTTGCTCTGTTGGTTGTTGTGGCAACCAGAGGGAGGAGACATGAATTCCAATCCCTCAAATCCCTAATGGAAAATAATTTATCTACATGTAGGTAGTAGTAAACACACATACATGTACTGGTGGCCTTGTGGAGGCCAGTAGCTCTGCAATAAACAGAAGCCTTTTACATGTACATATACAGCTGTGTACAGCTTTTGCATTTGTTAACCAGATTCTCCTAGTCAACAATTATAGTTGAGACCCATTCAGGTTTCAAGATACATATAAGAGATAATAAATCGGTGTATAAATGGCTGTTTACATGCTGTATAAGCGTACAGGTACATGTACAGTATATAATATCTTAATAAAATTTCACTGGTCTTTTGAGGTGACAAGCATTCAATGAACTGGCTACACTAACAGGTGGTGTTTTCCTTTCCTCTCTGTCACATTACACACACACACACACACATGCAGGCAAAACATTCTACAGTTTGTGACAAAGTATGGATCGATTGTCAGCTTCAAGTTTTTGTTTCGGTCAGGAGCCGAGATGTCTGAACAGAGAGACTACTGCTTCGTCGAGTACTCCACCAGAGAGGTACGTACATGTATGAATTTGTGTGTATTTGTGCAGGTATATGAGTGTACTCTTGTGAGTATATACATGTATAATATTATGTATATGTATGTACGTATGTGTACTGCCTTGTCATCAGTGTTTCAGTAGCAGAACCTTATCCAACCCAATACATCCTTTTTGAGTGTGGACTATGGCACTGTGCACACAATATTGTGGATTATTGCAGCATCTGTGTTGATGCAAGTGATATCTAGTTAATTTAATCGCTCTCTCTCTCTCCCTCCCTCTCTCTCTCTCTCTCTCTCTCTCTCTCTCTCTCTCTCTCTCTCTCTCTCTCTCTCTCTCTCCTCCCTCCCCCTCCCTTCTCTAGGAAGCTGAGAGAGCTAAAGCTGCACTGGACAAGAAGAAGGTTCTTGGTAAGAGGATCATTGTGGACTGGGCTAAGACTGATCTTGGAGCAACAAAGAAAAACGTGAGTACGCTCTACGTAACATTGTCCTGCGAATTGTATAAATTCAACTCTAGTACATCTGCGTTTTCAATTACTACATACAGTGTAGTGTACACGACATTGTGTATCATGCACTACTGTAACATTGACAATAGATATTGTGTAGTTTATATAGGAACTGTTGATTGTTTGGTTGATTCAGTTGTTGTCATTATTATTGTTATACACATGCAGCCCAACGCAGTCTCTGAAACTTGGGATGCTAGCAGCGTATCAGAGACACTGGACGGAGGCGTCAGGTGACTGAATCTCTCTCTCTCTCTCTCTCTCTCTCTCTCTCTCTCTCTCTCTCTCTACTCATCCTCCCTCAATAACTGAGTACTGCCCATGTGGTTATAGCAGCAGTAGTGGCATTTTAGGATTTGACGACCATTACCTAGTTTACCATGTTAGATCAGAACCAGAGGAGGTAGGACACGCTTGACCTTTGGCTAATAGTTCACTAATTAAATCGCTGGTATAGACTTTTGTGAAGGTTTTTAGAGAATATCGTTGTGATTTTCGAACTCAGCGCTATTGATTTAGTGGGGGAGCCCCTCTTTGTTAGCACTGTAGAGCAATTTTTAGGTCCTTGGAATGTTAATCAAAGCGGCTAATTGACATTCCAAAGACCTAAAAATTGCTCTGTAGTGCTAACTAAGAGGGGCTCCCCCACTAAATCAATAGCGCTGAGTTCGAAAATCGCAATGATATCCTCTAAAAATCTTCACAAAAGCCTCTACCAGCGATTTAATTAGTGAACTATTAGCCAAAGGTCAAGCGTGTCCTACCTCCTCTTGATCAGAACAATGATACATACACACACACACACACACACACACACACACACACACACACACACACACACACACACACACACAAAACAGTACTTCAGCAAAGATAGCAGCATTAGAAGCAAAGTTGAGGCAGATGGAGGAAGAGGATATGGGTGTGGCCACAAAGAAGCCTAGAATTTCGTCAAGCAGGCCCACGAGCCAAACCAAGAGACACATCACAGGACAAAAATCAACAAACAATGTTCGGAGAATTGTAAAACCCTCCCATAGGACTAATAGGTCTCATTACCCACTGACATAGTCATTATAATAATTAGTATTATTTTGACATTGTAATAAATTTTTTATAATAGTGGTGTGTCAACATCACCACTCAATAGCATCATGATCAAAATAATAATAATATTATTATTATTATTGTATGCTGATGAGAGGGCATGGAGTATTGCAACTTATGTATATAGCATAATACAAGACTTAGTGCTATTATAGTAGTCTATAGTGTTATAATCATTTCCTTTAACTGTGCAGAGGGAAAATCTTATTTTTCATGAATAAGGCTAATAAAGTTCCCAGAACATCCAGTCCACAAACTGCAGTTCCAGTCAACACTTCTGGGTAGTCAGGTGGTAGGGGACAAGGGCTTGCATTGGGTGGCTATGAATCAACAAATTCCCAGTAAATCACCCCATAAAAATTCATGGTATACATGACATTGTAATCATTGTCTTCAGTTAGAAGAATGCCTCCAGATTTAGAGGGATGATAATATTATGACAAGGCTTGTCTGCAACTGTTACATCCCTTCACCCTTCCTCCCCTGAATCTTTTGATTCTGCTCCACAGTATCTATGCTCTCAGTGTTGATCAATCCGAAACCAACCAATAATATTGAGCCACTTGCTGCATTGTAGAGTGCATGATTTCTATCGATAGGTATACATGTAATGGCCATAACTGCTATAATGGCTGAGATTGTGCTTTGATATGACAGATACCCGAATGATCTGCCAGTGCACTTTGAGGGCTGTATGAGGGAGATCAAGGCTTTAGGAGTGGATACGTATTTATAACACTCTAAAAATTTTTAGATCAGTATCAATGGTATTATGGGATCTTTTCAGTAGAAGCATTAAAATCCAATTGCACAGTGATATTATAGATGTCCTGACAATTTTCTTTGTGCTGATGACCATTGCGCATGCGCGTGGGGTAATACACAACAATGAGTACTAGTATCTAGTGATGGCGAGAAGTCCCAGGGGAACCCCCGCTGTTTACAGCTGATCGGAATGCGTACTAGAACTAGAACGATGCGTATTGGTGATCCTATTCACAACTGTTCGTGTCACGCGCTCACTACTTCTGAGAAGAATAATGTAGTTCACATCTATTGGCGAGATTCGATGCCGTTCTGACAGTAGTCAGCGATTCAGTATACGTAGCAGCAAGAGTCGAGTGAGTTTGGTAGTAGCTACGCCTCTCATTATACATAGTCTATAGTTCCGTTATAGGTATAATAATTATAGTGTCAAGTTAGCCAGCTACTAATTGGATATTCTGAGTCCGTCACTGATTTATCGATCGGGCTGAACTCGGGTCTAGTGCCTCAGGCGAGACCAACTCAGTCAAGAATTGACGAGCTAGTCTACGTCGTCACCGCTGCGGTGCATGCGACTGGTATGTAGCTAGCTAATTCCTATTAATTAATTTATGTTAGCAATAATTATTAATTTTATTGATAGTTCATGATTAATATTGTACAGCAGAAACCTACCAAGAATAACCTGATGGACCGTCGGAGCGTGAACATGTCTCAATCGGGTTCATCCACAGAAATCTGCACTCACTGCAAACAACCATTTCTTTCTCCGGAAGCAAGGGTGTGTGGTAACCGTAATTGTGGAAAGCCACGTCCAATTGCAAGGAATAAACCTGAAGGACCACCATGTGCATATTGTTCAGCCCCACTACTAAAACATGGTGCCAAGGTGTGTTTAAGTTGTGGGCGCCGACAACCTCCTCCATCTTCAGAGAAGCCAAAAGGAGGTCAGGCAGATGGCAAAAATATCAGCTCTTTGACTCCAACTCGAACCAAATATCCACCCAATAGTGAACTGGTAGTAAATCCATTACCCAAGACTCCCGGGGCACAAGGAGCACAGCATTCATCAGCACATGCACTGCAACAACAACAGCAACCGCTGAATAATAACGAGCAATTTCTGATAACTCACATAAGTGATCAATACAGTGGAGGGGTAAGTTACCGTTAACTATCAAGTGGATACAGTGTAGTCCACTTAAATCGAATCTCGAAATCTGTGAGAAATATTTGAATTAAACGAAAACTTGAATTACAGAGATCCATATAAACCACTGTATTGAGACCCTACAATGCTTATAAGTGGAGCATTCAGCCACATATGAAGCTTTAGAATTGTTCTGAGAGTGATTTAGGTAATAGATACTTATATTATATATAGTTTCATATCTCAAGGAGGATTGTAGTGATCTCCACGTGATCTACGTTATGTATTTATATAAATATGTATACTTTTGTGTGCTAAAGCTGGCTGTAATTTTTCTAATTAAGCGAAAAGACCAGTTCAAATTTATGTATTAGCTCTATGTAGGGAATCTGAAAGAATTTGAATTAAACGAAAATTTGTCTTGAGCGGATTTGAATTAAGTGGACTACACTGTAGTTTGCTTCGCTTTGCTTGCCATGCTACATGTAATCCTATACATGTAGTAAATGTGATGAGTTTTCAATCGGGAGGTGAACCCTCGTGCACATGCGCCAAGCATTGTTATGCTGTATGCATTCTATATTATGATCTTTACGCTGACATGTTGGAACTTGTGATAACACGCATACATAACACGTTTATTGAACAGAATTTCACTTATAGTGGTCAAGAACAGTCTACAAGGTGATCAAGCATGTTATATACTTTAGTTTATCAAATAGCATTTTCTTGAAATTCAGATCAGCACCAGGAATAGAAGCCACTGGTAGGACAGCTATGAGAATGATATTTCATGCCATTGCTCCATTGGAGTATTGGGAATGGAACTACCAAAATTCATCCATGCACATTCGGTTTAGCAATGAAAAACTCGGAAATTGGAGAGTTGATCTTGGTGAATTTCATATAATGAAGTGAGTCCATAATTAGGCACCTGCTAGTAATTTTGTAAATATCTTATAGGTATACATGTACTGTACATGTGACAACAGAGCTCTAAGTGACGATAATGATAATAACTATTATAAATAAATACGGACGCCTGATAAGACATATCTACTGTTGATAATCGCCATTCATGATTAATATTGCTATAAATGGCCCCATGTGACTTAAGTATTTGTAGCCCCTAGCCTGGCAATGACCTGCTTTTTGGCCCAAGGTTGAAGTTCAGGTGATGTTCCTATAAAGCTAACAGTACACGTAAAATATAATTGGAACTTCATAAGGTCTGGCAAGCCGATGATCGATCATACAGAGATTGGAGGCTAGCATATTATTGTATATAACAAGTGAGAGTGGAATCGTCATATTATGCAAACATTAATTATCAGCACCCAATTGCAATATCTACTATCGGCCCCTCATAGGCAATAATACATTAAGTATTGACCATACAATAGAGCTCCATACTAAACCACATACCGTATAGCGGGAAATTTTCGTTGGTGCTAATTTTCGTATGATTGACTAAAGCACCCTTAGAATAAATTTTCGTACTTTTTAATTTCGTATGCTTGCTGCTGGAGATTGCACGCATGCGCAGCTGAGAGCGCTCACACTTACGCGTGGTATACGGTAATGCTAGCATCACTGGCTTCCTTGATCGTAATCGATGCTGATAGTGGTCCACTGGGACCAGAAAGGTCACTCTGTTTCGACGCCTTGGCAAAGAACCGATAAAGGGACATCGTTCAGTGAGCTAGCCTTGCATTTAGCACCAGCCACTATTAAACGACCGTGTGTGGCCGTGGTAGGCGTAAGCTTATAGGTCAAAGGTCACTCGCGAAAGGGGGAAAAATTCATACGTTCAAATTTTCGTAGTTTTTATTTTCGTATAAGGGATGGAGCATACGAAATATACAAAAATTAGCACCATACGAAAATTTCCCGGTATACGGTATCAAACTATAGTAACTAGATTCTACTACCATTGAATGACTGACCATCTTCTTTTATCTAGGAGTGTTGATTAAGTTTAAAACCATTATGGGTGATCATGATTTATGCTGCTTAACAATATGGCAACTAAACGAGTGATGTTATATGAAATTTAAACACTTAATTAATTACATTAATTGAACAAAGGTGATCTACATACACTGCATTTAGGCTACATTTAAATTGTCAAGAATCATCCAACTATACAGCATGACCAGTAATCTATATACTAGGTCCAGAGATCGAGCAATCCAGCCATGCTTATCTGTGATCATCACGTATATCTCTGCGGTGTGCCGATAATAGATGCATGGGTGGCCGATAGTTGATGCCAACCATGATTGATGTTTAATTAGCAAAAAAATATTATTTCCTTGCTGCCATAAGCTACAAGTTAACAAATAGCATCTATGATAACTATCTATTTCGATGCTAATCTTAGTTTGATAGTGCTGTTTCTTAACAATATTTTAGAGATCTCGGAGATGGATGGTGTGAGATGATGTGTACCTTCGAGAGATTTGATGGCTCTCTTCTTGCCCATAATGCTTCCATTGCTTACAAATATGTTATCCATTCTCCAAAATCAGCATCTGATTCAAACCCGTACGAATTTCTTCATGATCATGGTCATGTCAATCGATGTCTAATTTTCCCAAATAATGAAGTCGAAAAAGGTATAAATTATTATAGAAAATTATGTTGCCAATCTTTTAATGCATTATTTTTCTATAGGTGAATGCCATAAATATGACACAATTGTTTATCCCAGAGGAACTAGTATTTCAAGATCCTTTTATGCCAATGTTCGAGAAAAGGGTCTTATCACAGCAGTTAGCCAAAAGTTTGGCAGTGTAGTGGAGAGTGCGGGAAGTGCTATTTCTAGCCTATTTAAAAGCAAAAAATCTTATACCATGAAAGAGGAAGAAGATCGTGCTAATTTTGTACCCCTTGACAATGCCAGTGCCTGCAAGTATTGCTTGCAGGTGTACTTAGAACCATTGAAGATGAGATTATGTTCAGGGAAGATCCAAAAAGGAGATTGTATTTATACAATGGCTAGCAGAGCAGCACACATATTTCATTCAATGAGTCAATACTGGATATGGCGTGACCAGGCAGAGCTGGGACCAAAGTTGGATCTCAAATCGGTTGGTTCTTATCTCACGTTGCACATATCATCATGAATAATGATATTTTTGCAAATTATATTCCGTGTGTGCAGGTATTTAAGGAATGGTTGGAATCTCTGCTTGAATCACTTAAAATGAATCCTCTCGAAGAACCTGAGAAGGAATTGACTATAGCAGCATTCATTATGTGCTGCATTGGATTACGTTGCCAGTCCTATGATTCTTTAAAGAAGAAAGAGTTTCTTGCTAAACTTGGGAATATGCTTGCCCTCCAACCTAGTTTGGAACTAAAACGATGTCCCAACTATGAATTTCTGCTAACTTGTTTACACAATCAAAGGAGGTAAATATATCTGTGTGCAGCATGGTCAATAAATTGATATTCTACAAGAAGGGGGTTCGCTTCACTCACTGCCAGCTGCATGTGATTATTGTATAATATTATTATTATTATGCATGTAGCTATGAATATTTGGCACTTAGGATCCCACAAAACTAGAGCTCTGTGGAGCACATACCCCGCACGCTCTGTAGCCACTGTATTGCAACACTCTGAGGCATAGCTGTTTCATGACTTGATGACCCTTTCCAACACTGAGCTTGAGCATGCGCAGTCGCATCAGCATACTATTATGCTAAAAGAGTGGGTGTGGTCGATAAACCACAGGCATGCTGAACAGAAAATGCACGATTTGTAGCACTACTAAGCCTTTTTGAGCAATTTGAAGCTCGTATAAACCAGTTTTTCACCGATATCTACTGATTGGTTATGCTCACAGATGCCTAGAATGTAAGATCTGGCGATTTTTATGCCGATGACAACGATGACGACGACAACAACAGACGGACAAACCGATTGCTTTACCCCTTGCGCATGCGCACGGGGTAACTAGCACATGGCTAAATCAATCAACTATCATTAATGTAGTTAGCTTGCTCATAGCTCCACTCACAATACTTGAGAACATGAGAAGTCAAAGTAACTGTTAGAATTTACTACCTCCGTGATGTCCACTCGGACCATGTATTGTCACAAATCGAGTTGCTTGCTTAACTGCAGGCCACTGAATGTAAGTCCTTGTTTGTTGCTTGGTTTTGTACAGTCCGTCCAAGAAGCTAGTAATCGTGTCTGTAGCTAGTGCCAAGGCTGGCGCTCACAGAAATCGCCTGGTTGTAGCTTCTAATGCCTGAGGGCCAGAAATATAGCCTCTTATGTCACGAGGTCAAATCACTTCTGCCGAACTTCCGTAATAGACAGACGAACGAACAACTATTATCCTATATATTATATGATGTGGCACCCAATTGTGCCCTGCCCTGCCATGTATTATGAAGTTTGTTGTGGTGCATGCCAGTTCAAATATGGGACATTGTTGCAATAATCAATATTACTACACATGAATGCAGGAATGTCCAAAATTTCATCACATGGCAATTGGAAGAATTATCACAACACATTCATGAGATTAAGTTTGAAGGTCTTCCTTCTCCTTGGCTCGATATTGTACCACTCTATCACTTCCTAAAGAAACAGTCTCGGCCCTTCACTGGACTTGGTGATCCAGCAAAGATTTCATGGAATGTAGATGACAAATTGGGCCTGGCGAATGTCAAGAAAGGAATCAATGACAAGAAGTGAATTCTTTTTTATACTAAAAATTGTAGTGTTACTCACTATAATATTAAGGTTACGGGATAGTATTCGACGCGCAATTTATAAATGATTGCGCACGGACACAATTCACGTATGTTTTAATGCGGGTTTGTCAGAAACGCGAACGAGTGTCGACCATTTCCAGATGTAAACAAAAGTCCAAATTTCTGCGTCAACTTTTGAAGACCAGAGACTCGAACGAACTGACTTCGCTGTCGTTCACACTAGTCCATCGATCGGAGCAGGGCCAAGTATAGCGCCTTTTCGAAAACTCTAAGATGGTCAGTCGTCAGACAAGGTTTTGTCCTGGAGGGCCGCCATTAAGCGAGTCACATGGCAGATGAGCAGTAAGTTTTTATGTTCGCTTTCTGTTCGTGTAACTCGACAGAGTTCAAATGCTATACTTGGCCCTGTAGAGACTCGTAAGCTATCGTTTCGTTTGTATGTAAATACATAGAGGCTGTTTACCTTGGCAAAAACTGACACAGAAAGTTGCAATACTTACCCGTGCTTGCAAACGGACAGTGGCAGGTTTGCTTTTCGTTTTTGTGGACCATGGGGCAGACATCAGGAGAACTACTTACCTGTGCCTTGACTGTGCAAAGAACGTGGACAAAAACTGGAATATAACTGTCTCATTTGTTATTCATGTGAACTTTTGACCATGCGTGGGCGGAACACTATCCCGTAACCTTAAGGGAGGGTCATATAGAACCACTCTTGACTAGTGAATATCAAAAGAGTGGATAAGAGAAAGAAAAGAGTATTTAACTCCAGTCCGTATAAGCTTTTTTCATAGTACAAAGTACGCCTGTATAATAATATTATGTTTAGTACTACAATTAGACAAGGTGTACGTGTTATCGTAACTACTGTACAAAGCATGTCTGGTGACCTTTATACTACAAATACAGCTTTTCAGCAGTTAGATATTCACTTCTCCTCCCTCTTACGAATACTAGTATGAATACTAGAAGCTAGATGTGGTCTCTGTGGCATTGGTGGTAAGCATGGCATTTGCAAATACAGGATAGCAATAAATTGGGTATCATTAGACACTAGTCTTAATATATATTGTGCATAGTCAGTTAAATAGAAAAAAGATATCAGCAGTTGCATGATATTTACACTGCATACACAAAAAGGTCTGATAGTAATATTGTCCATGTGTACAGTTGAATAATCTCTTCACCCTGCCTGAAATTGGGAATAGCTTTTTATGTACATAATGATTGTGTTGTTGCTGTTAATCTATACAGATTTGTTGACCAGATTCTGGAGATCTATCAAGCATACTGCACACTAGATCCCCTTTTCACATGTACACTGATCCAACTTGCCCCTCGGGATTGCTTTAAAACCTTGTGTAGCAGAGTAAGTCCTTCACTCACAACAGCATGGCTAGCAGGGAAAGGGCCCATCAATGAAGCAGAGGTATAAAATTATTACCTGAAAGAATATTAGTTTATCTGAGTTCAATACAGGTGGTCGATATCACTGAATGTGTTCAGTGCATCCAATCATCATTGCTGTCAAAATGGCATGAGCGAAGCCATGGCCATCCGTAAGTCACTACCACGGATTGTGATTAAATATTTGACTAATGAAATTTTTTTTAGGGAGATGTGGTCGATACTGAATCTCTCTGTTAAGCTACTTAAGAACATTTTGGTGACAAAAAGAAGCCCTAGCAGATACATTTTGTTATTGGCAGCATCTATATTGTATTCCCTCTACATAATGATGATTCTTGATCAACAGAGCGGTGGAGATGTTTCTGAGTACCTGAATAGACTTAGGAGGATGATCCAGGAGTGGTTAGTTGATTTTAATGTGATCGGTCCATTCGCATTTGGTGGAAGTCATGAGAATAATTGGAAAGGAAAAATGGAATTGGAGGTGAAGTAGCTAGTTCTGTATTAATTTTATATGACATTTACAATATCTGTATACAAAATGCACTTTAGATTTGGAATACACTACTTTCCAAAACAGATCTACCCCACTGTCAGATCCTGACTAAGTGGCAAGAACTTGTAGGGCAAATAGTTCGAGAAAGGTTGTTGTCATTGGTGAGCAAGTAGTGAGGTTTACTATAATACCATTAGAGTATTTCTTTTAAAAAAAATATTCATTAGCTCGAGCTTAATCTGAATATTCAACATTCATTCTACTCCTATATTATACATGTGATGATCTTTGCCAAAAGTATTCCATATCAAATTAATTTATTATTAAAAGTGCCTTTTTCTATCCTACTAGAACCAGCAATTATTGAGAATTAAAGTCTTGAAATTAATGCCTGGTGATATGCATCCTTTGCTGGCAGATATTATCACAGAAATTATCTCCAGTGGTTTTGTGTCCGAGGTAGGTACATGATATGTACTCGACGTCTATTTAACTTTATCAATCAATTAAATTTAATAGGATGGTCAGGTGGATAAACTTCCAGAAACAAAGGAGGTTGGGCTGTTTTTTGGGAAAGTCTTAATGAAGACTTACCCACATCCAGAGGATATCTCAGGCTATGAATTGGATTGTCTTCTTAAGTGGGGCTTATGGCCAACTTTGCTTTCTGCTTGTGGTAATCTAATTATGTTATCCCACTTGAGTATGCAGTATTTATGCATGGCATTGTAAATAATATTATAGTAAAGAAATCTGCTATTTGGGAAGGAATTGACAAAAAGTATCAAAGACTGTGCATTCTCGCTGTAAATGAACTTAAGGATGTTTGTGACAAACTGCAATCTGGTGAGGTGGTGGTCAGAGTTATACATTCTATTTCTGTTCAAAGATATCGTATGGACAATCTTTGTAAGTCAATAGCAACCAAGGACGAATTTCAAGCACTTAGTAAAGCTATTGATGCACGTCTGGAGGAGCTAAACATATTTAACGAGCAACGCAGGCTGCTTAAACATCTTTGCCTGTGGGTACAAAATGAATGTACCGGTAGCCATACGAAACTGAAAATAAAAGGTGATGAACTAGTCTACATCAGCATGTTACAATAGTTACTAGTGATATGGCATTGTATTTTATTGTTATATAGATGCAGAAGTCTTTATAGCTCAGCTTAATGGAGACTTCCATGATCTGAACATCAATACTCTCTGCAAAAGAAATGATGAAGGGAAGGTGGTGGTGATCTGTTTTCAGTCAGGAGGCAGCCTACTAAAATTTGCAGATAATTTCTATTCCATTAGCTTAAGTGCCTTGTTCAAAATTCTGTGGAGAAGTGCAATACTAACTCAAACAGTTTCTAGTGCTCAAGAAATTATGCTAGATGATCTTTATTGCTCAGTGTGGCAACCTTGCTTGGAGAACTGTCATCAGCTCATTCAGTCCTTAATGGATATGGATATTAAGCTGTTTAAAGTTGATGAGTATCTGAAACTCTATGGTGTTGATTTTGATAAACATGTTGAAGTGCTATTCAGAGAAGTAAACAAAACCATACCTATATCTGGCAGTTTGGAGAGTCTGAATGCAGCCCTCAGAAAAGTTCACCATTATGAGCGTCTCTGTCGCTACCATGAAGGAGCCACCATTATACTCAAACTTAAGGATTCTCTAGGACTTGTGAAAGGAGATTTCAGAGAAGTAGAGATGCTATCTCAAGAGGTATAATAATTCTAGTCATACTGTAACAGTACTATACTGATGTCATAATTCTTAAACTGTCTCTACATGCATTATAGTTCTCAACATCGATGAAAGATCAAACTTTGAAGGATGTGGATGATAGTCTAGTTCAAGTGGGAGAATTTTTGCAGGAGCTAATCACACAACAACGAATTGAATGTCTACAACAATTTATTGGATGTAAAAAGATCGTGGAATGGCTACGGGAAGAAACCAATGGTTAGTTAATTTAATTTCACGACAATAATTAGTATGCTTATTAAAAGTTTAATATCTTTGTAGATGCAAACGAAATCCAAAAGTTTGTCACCGTAGCACTAACAACAGCAGCTGGCGGAGAAAATGATTATGCACATGATCGGTTATCTAACCTAAGGATTGTTGGTAGTGGTTACAGTCCACTTATTTACAGCCTTCCACAGAATGCTTCGTTTACTGATTTTAAGAGGGCATGTGTGTCTGTATGGAATTCCTTAGACAGTAATCCAAGGTTGCCAGAATTACTTGTAAGTTTGTCATTTCCGTACGCATGACCGATGTAAACGCAGAATTTATTATTATAGAAACAATGCAACAAGAGCATTAGTTGGTATCAAGGAGTGAAAGGGACCCAAGGATCAGTGGAGGTCACTTCTTATGGACAGATGAGGAGCATCCTCAGATATGGCTACTGTAATATTGGTGCTTCTGCCAAATCTGCTCAGAGTATTGGTGATTTGATTTCATTGGAGCTTCACCCTCCTAATGATTTGGAGAAGCCACCGTGCAAATTGAAGTATAATCTTGATGAGCTTCATGATTTACAGAGCAAGCTAGTGTTGATTACTGGAAGTAAAGCTGATAACAGAATGGAAGTTGATCACTTTCTTGATGTAAGTGACAAAGATGAATATGCATGCAAGCTGTAAATTAAATATCCGTAAACATATATTATATCTTTGTATAGATCTTACAGTATGTCACCAGAATCGCAGATATACTGTTAGATTTACAACAATCTGGAAATGTGAAGTATATTGGATGGACTATGAAAATAAGATGTGCAATGTATACTGTTATCACTGATTCAGATACGAAACAAGAACCACAACTTGAAATTGCATTGGCCAAACAACTTGTTGACTCACTGAAAAACATTGCTAAGCAGATGGAATGTGGACTTGAAGATTGGAGAAACAAAGTAGAAGGATCCAGAAAGGATCACTACGAACTCAATTATTACACAACACTTCAGCTTCTTGGTTTAAGAAAAGAGCTGGCTTTAGTTCGTTCCATAGCAGGAAAGCAGTGTAGCCCAGAAATTCTTGCGCTTCTCCAAAGCATTTCACTTAATCTAACTTTTGAAGACGTACATGATGCAATAATGTCACTGCAAGAGAGCTCAAGTGAAGAGCGGAGATCAAAGCATTCAGTGCAAGAAGAACTCAGTGACGGAGCCAAAGAATTGGATCAGTTTTCAATCCCAACAAGCTTAGCAATGGATCAAAGCTTGCAAGATAGTCCTGCAGCTATTCCACCATCATCTGAGAGTCATAATTCAACACCTAGTGATATTGCTGATGAACATATACTTGCTGGGCCAGCAGTACTCAAAGAAGAGGATCTGGAGGCTCAACAAAGGGATATTTTCACAGATCTGGTTGGGTATCAGTCCTATTCTAAAGAGCTTGTCCTAAAAGCTCTCGAAAGTTCTTCTAGTGAAGCAAATCTATATGATATTCAGCAATGGTGTGATGAGAATCAGAAAAAATTTCACTCTACCTCAAGTAAATCCCCATCATCAGCAAAACGAGGAGCAATGGAGAAAATGAGCACAAAGGTTATCGTATCTGATACTGAAAGTGAAGATTTGTCAGATGATGAGTCCAATAGCATGGATATATTCTCTTTGGATAGCAGGACACAACCACAGGGTATTTAATCTATCACATAATCACACTATGTATTCAGAATGTTATTCATATTACTTTTAGCCGCTTCAACACCAGTGCACCCTACCACCATTAAACACGTTGCCACTCCCACTGTGGTCAGTCCTGAGATGAAAATTGTTTATAAGGATGCTATAAACAAGTCACACCCATTGGTGCAAGAGCTGGTTGACGATCATGGTTATGATTTGGAAGCCTCCATTGAAGCAGTTCGCTTGAATCCTAATGATCTTCAAGGGGCTATGGACCACCTTGCTCATTCTAAGTCAGCAAGATCTAATGCAAGCAGCAGCACAATAGTTAGATCCTCAGCAAATGGGCTACAAACTGGCAGTGACCAAAACAAGCCAGGCATGGATAAGAAGTATGAGATTGTTCTCGTGGATAATAGACTGTCAATAGTATTATCCGATACCTTTTTTGTGCAGTGTAAATATCAATATCTCCCAAGATGGAAATGCTGAAGGAAGCCATCTTAGTCTTGAAGAGTTGGGTACTGTCCTAGGAAAACTGAGCCAAAAATTGCTCGGTAAAACTTGAACATAAGGTAATACTATTAGTATAAATTTTTATTTGTCTTGCAGCTCCTATAGGAGAGCAGAGAATTTTCAAGGAAGAATTTGTAGTAGGTGCTCCAAATTTAATAGTAACTTCTCCAGGTATATTAAAGACAAGTAGAGCTACATTGAATGGTATACCTAACTTCTCTATTTGATACATAGACGAAGTTTTAAGAGCAGTACTTGCCCTCTATATGCCTGGTCCCTTGCCTACTTTAGAAGAAGTGCTTATCTGCGAATCTACAACAACTGTAGAAGAGGTAATAAATACGTATTTGCCTGGATTATGCTGTGATTATAATTTGGATTGTAATACTCAGATTAATATATTGTGGCAGAAAGCGATAGAAGATCCCAGCTTTAGAAGAATATTTTGCTTAGCCCATGCTGAAAAGCTGTCATATCAGGTCAGCAATGAGGTTATCGAGTCTTTGAAAGACCTTTCTCGGGGACAAAAAGGTATATAGCTATATGATTCAAAAATACTGTATAGCGGGAAACTTTCTAGGGCGAAAACTTTCACGAATTGGTTGGAAGGGAGCATTTTGTGGAGAAAACTTTCATGAAATGTTAAAACTGATCGCATAATGGGTGTGCTATGCCTAAAATTTCATAGAGAAAACTTTCGCAGATGGCTGAAAAATCGCAAAATTCATGAAAGTTTTCTCTCTTGAAAATTTCCCGCTGTATGGTAGTTAATTACTTGCAATGTGTATTTTGCATGCAGAGTATCGTCTGGTAGTCATCTGTGGCAGTGAAAGTCTCCGAGAAGAGTCACGAATAATCTCAAAACTCTCTATGTACAAAAGGAGTATGAATTTACAGCATTGCGATGATAAATCATGCCAAAGTTACCTAAAAGATCACTTCTTGAAGTACCCAACAACCAGTTCGACATGCACAGCGAGCAGTGTTGATTTTGAGAGGTACATAATAATATTAGTGCTTTAGGTTGGTCAATCTACAATATCATGCTAACTGTAGATCAAGTGTTCGGGTGGTATGCTCCATGAGAAGTGGGATGGGCAAATCCCTGTACGTCAGTAGAATGGCTGAGAAACTGGATCAGGAGGGAGAAGAATCCAATCACGTTACAATCCCAATCCATGGACCCCAAGTTACGTCTGACCTAGTGCTGAAATCTCTTCAAAAGTACTATGGCAGAGCAGAGGGCAAGATCTACCACTTCGACATTGCACCTAATGTACTAATTATTAAATTTATTCAACTTTTTCATGGCTATAAATCCTACCTACACTATTGCTGCTACAGGTTTTCTCAGATGTAGATACTATCCTATTTAGCTTATTAATCCTCCGTGGTCTCTCTGACAGTCAAGGTCATGTGTGGCGATGTCATCCCAGCCAATTCTATGCTGTTGAAGTTACACTCCCAGAAGCAGCAGTATGTTAATGTTGAATATATTAATTTAGTAGCTATTGTATATATACCTCTCCATGTTTTGTAGGATCAGGAGCAACCTATTCTCGAAACACAAACTTCAAAATTTCTATACAATCTTCCAAAAGTTACGTGTCTCAGTCCTAGGGACGTGTTGCAAAGTGTCAGCACTAGCTCAAATCCATCCAGCATTGGAATGGATCAAGGAAAATTTCATAGCTGTGCATTTCAAAGAGTTTATCAGTACCTTTGGCAACGCCAAGCTAAAAAGGACCTGGATCAGTTTGTATATGAAGAGGAAAATCTTAAGCATGATTGTGCAGAGTGTCTCCAACTGTTAATTGAGTATGTTATTGGGGGCGTACATGAAAGTTAACAATTAATATATTATTATGCCATTTTCAGAAATTGTGGAGTGAGTGATCCCAGCTGGTCTGAAATCAATCACTTCATAACATTTTTTGATCTACAATTGAAGTCTTGTGAGAATTCAGATTTCTTCATTCCAGCGGTGTTTAAAGAGGATATGCCTGGTCTAAAAGAATTTGTAGTTAAATTCATGATTCAAATGTCCAGGGTATGAAATATACAATAATAATTAGTAGCTAATGTGGGGTTCATATAGTAATATAGGACTTTTCTACCCCTTCCTTGCGAGGAGAAGTTCTAAGGGAGGAGGTGCAAGTGGAGGGTCTTAAACAATATCACATTGAACAGCGAAGATATTGGGAAAAGAGGTATGTTGTACGATCTGTTTGTTAAATCATTACTTCGCTCTTTATTTGATCGTTTACAGTACTCATTCCTATATATTTTTCAATGAAGATCGTACAACTGTTACATTTGTTGGTTTTATAATCGATAAGCGTGGAAACTTATGCAATCCTCAAGGTGTTATAATTAAATCAAATTACATGTCAAGGAGATTACATGATGGTCTGGAGCGTCAGGAGGTGAAATTATCTGACAATCACAACAATTGGCAAAAAGAAGATATGATTAAGACATTGGCCACAGTGATTGGAATTAAAAACTATCGTGATCCTGATAAAACATACGTGTTGACAGTGGACAATCTGATTAAGATTCTTGCCATTCAAATGAGATTCCGTTGTGGTATTCCAGTGGTTATCATGGGAGAGACTGGTTGTGGAAAGACGAGGCTCATAAGATACATGTGCGATCTGGCTCGAGGAAGAAACTGTGGAAGAAATATGCTAATCTTGAAGGTCAATTATTGGATAATGTGGCTAAATTATAGAATATATTATTACTTAAATAGGTACATGGAGGAACCAAAGAAGAAGATATTTTTAAGTTTATGGCTACAGCTGAGCGGGAAGCCAAGAGAAACAGAGAAAAAGGGATGGATACTGTGGTATTCTTTGATGAAGCAAACACAACTGATGCCATTGGCTTGATTAAGGAGATAATTTGTGATCGGCGGATGTATGGAGAACCAGTTTCCGAGGATCTCAAATTTATTGCTGCTTGTAATCCCTATCGAAAGTAAGTATAATATAGTTTTGCATTATTTGTAGTTTCAATATTTTTGAAATAGACACTCTGAAGAGATGATTAAAAAACTTGAGAATGCAGGACTTGGCTTTTACGTCAGAGCCACGGATACAACCAGTAGACTAGGTAGCTAAAAATTATTGCTTCATGAACTATAGACCTGTTGTATGTCACACTTGTAATCAATGTTGATTACAGGCAAGATTCCCCTTCGTCAGTTGGTGTATCGTGTGCTGGACCTCCCCCTCAGTATGAGACCACTGGTCTATGACTTTGGACAACTACAGCAAGATACAGAAGACAAATACATCAAAAAGATAGTATCTAATCATGTGAGGGATGTAAGCATACCATAAGATAATGGTGTAATAATTATTTTCTGAATCATAAGATTTCAAACCATGGAATTCTAAGCAACTGTATTTCACCTATTGCTAACGTTTTGGCAAAATCACAAGCATACATGAGGAAATGCGAGGTTTGATAGTTAGCATATATCAAGAAACGATTAATTTGGTGAATTTTAATAGGATGAGTGCAGTTTTGTGAGTCTTCGTGATGTGGAACGAGCAATGATAGTTTTCAAGTATTTTTATGGCAAGAAAGATTTGTTCAATCCATTGATAAGAGAAAAGCAAGAACAGGAACTAAGAAGGGTCCTAACACAATCTTTACAAGAGGATGCTGAAGATCAACCTGTGGTAACTTGATGTGTATTTAAGCACGCATGCCCATTAATTCGTAGATCTCTACCCCTCAGGCACAAAAGCAAATTAATGATATCACAAGGGCTTTGGTGCTATCTTTAAGTGTATGCTATCATGCACGCCTTCAGAAAAGGGATGACTATGAGGAAATGATTGCACAAGAATTCACTGGGATTCTTTGGCTTCCAAGAGGAAGTGCACAATTCAGAGATGAAATCAGATGGTATAATTATTATAATATGCGTGTCTGCCTACTTCACCTATGTCATAATGTGAATCTGTAGGTGTCAAGAAGTGCTTTTAGACAATATGATACTTGGAAAGACTATTGCTAAGAATGCTGCTCTTAGAGAGAATGTCTTCATGATGGCCATCTGCATTGAACTGAGGATCCCTCTGTTCCTTGTAGGCAAGCCAGGCAGTTCAAAATCGCTGGCAAAGTCCATCATTCAGGACTCGATGCAAGGGATGACATCTGACAATGATCTCATGAGGAATTTTAAGCAGGTTCACATGTTCTCCTACCAGTGCAGTCAGCTATCCACTCCAGAAAGTGTGATTGAAGTCTTTGATACTGCTTCTAGTCTCCAGAACAAGCAAGGAATAGAGCAAGGTGGAATTATCTCAGTGGTCGTTCTTGATGAAGTTGGTCTTGCAGAGGACTCCCCCAACCTTCCACTCAAAGCTCTCCACCCACTGCTGGAGGATGGAACAGAGGGAGCTGGTGCAGAGGGAGAAGATAAGGTGAGAAAGCTATAATAACAGTTACATTAGTGATTTTTATCATACTATGATAGATTATTGAACAAGAGAAGAGAGTTGCCTTCATTGGCATCTCCAACTGGGCCCTAGACCCTGCCAAGATGAATAGAGGAGTGATGGTGACTAGAGGAGCTCCAGATATTGGAGAACTTGAATTTAGTGCTCAGGGAATCTGTGGTGTAGAAGAGAATGACCAAACCAGAAAAAGTTTAGAAAAATACTTCAAACCATTAGCTGCAGCATATGCAGAAATTTGTGATAAGCAGGAAAAGGAAAAAGAATTCTTTGGATTGAGGGATTTTTACAGGTAGCTAGACTATACAAAAATGAATCCATCCATTTCTCTACTAATGATACATTTTATAGCTTGATCAAGATGCTGTACTGGCTGTGTGAAAAATCTGAAGGTCGAGAGTTGACATGGTCACAGATGAAACATGCTATCTTGAGGAATTTTGGAGGTTTCATTTCAGCATACGTAGATCCATTTGAAGTATTTAGGAGGAAGTTAGAAAGTATCATGGTGCAAGAGAATCCAAATCTTGAGAATTATCCACCAGAGGTATTATAGTACTCCCACCATATACATTTACTGTGATCATAATTATGCAAATTGTTTAGCTATGGACAGTTATAAACCCAAGCTGCTCAACAATTGGTTTAATCAAAACAAGCCTGGATACAAAAGAAATAAGTTCTCATGGGTATGAAAAATAATTATTACTAATATAATGCATATTAAGCTGCCGACTTACCTTACAGAGAAAATCGGTATTTACTATTTCTGACTGAGAATTATGCAGCTCTTGGTATACTTGAGCACTATATTCGAGGTAAATCCAACACTTCTCAATTACCTGAATCTGAACAAACCACGAAGGAAGATACAGTGGCGCTCAAACCATTTACTATTTTTGGAAGCAGCTTCCCAAAAGATAAAGAGTACACTCAGGTGAGGTTATAGCTAGCTATGCAGCTACCATAGTGGGCTATGATAATAATATTATAATACATCCAGCGTATTAGGGTGCCAATGTTATATTATGCACATGCAGTTGTCTGTAACTGACTAGCTTAGCTCACTGTACAGTACTACTACTGAGATAGTACTGTATGTAACAAGTTCATGCATATGTGCATAGATCTGCAGAAACATCAATCAGATTAAGATTTGTATGGAAACAGGACGAACAGTGATCCTGCTAAACCTAGATAACTTATATGAGAGCTTGTATGATGTGCTGAACCAATACTACTTGCATTATGGAGACAGCAGATATGTTGATCTTGGACTTCAGAGCCACCGTGTAAAGTGCCGTGTCCATAATGACTTCAAGTAAACTGAATGTTAATTTATTGTAGTGCTGGTACATATATCATGGCTTCACATCTTGCAGATTGATCATTATTGCTGAAAGAGAGACAGTACATAAAGATTTCCCAATACCTCTCATCAATCGACTTGAGAAACATTTCGTCCTGACATCATCTGTACTTAATGATTGGCAAAAGGAAGTACTAAAACAGTTTGAAAATTGGATTACATTATTTTCAACAATAAGGTAGTATCTCTCTATGGATGTAGCTATATCTTCTGATATTCACTAGTGCTTTTGACCTTGCAGTGAAGACAGTGAGTGTAAAATTTTCGATAGAAAGCAGGCTTTTGTTGGATATCAAGATGATACTCCAGCAGCTGTAGTGTTCCAGGCATCTGAACAGCTCGAAAAGTTATGCAGTACACCATGGAAGGTGTGGCATTCACAGCTTGGTGGAGCCATACAATCAGAAGAACTTACTGTAGAGCAGAAAGGCTCTACCCTTTGGAAGAATGCTGTAGGTTTTTATGGATTTCAACTTAACGTAAACCATTGTGGAGTAGTATAATTGCACCTTGGTAGTGTATGAATCAGTCTTATCGGCTTACTAGACAATGGACTATTTGCAACACTTTGCGCTAGGTGGTGTTTTTTCGAATAGCTTTGTGATCATAGAAGCAATACTGGGGATGCCATTGGGTGGGCAATCCATACGTACTTTCACAAGATTATGATAACAGGTAATAGGTATCCAGCATCATGCAGATCTACATGCAAGCATGCATATGAGCTATTTTGTATGCTATAAAAATATTGTAACCACTCGCAATCATTTCATTACACAGGTACTGAGGCTTAGCCAGTATTTGCTGCTTCAAATTGCCTCTGACGATGCTCTTATTAGACTGAAGAGAACTGCACTTGCTGACCAATGGAAAGAGCTTACTCAAATTTATTACTTACAACAGCATCATAGTTCTATCACCGATTTTTTGAAACATCACATACAAGAGTGTGGTGATCTGGGTTCTCAAGATGGACTACTGATGCAGGTGAATAGTGTATACCTTTTAGAGTATCAAGTGATTACGAGATTCTTTATAGGTAACGACTCATAGTCATCTTCTGCATCAAGCGGAATTGTTACAAATAGAAAGGAGCATTGATATGAATGTGAAACATCACCTACTACAAGAGTTTGACACCGAACTTGATTTTTGCAATACAGTCAGGTAAATAGATGATAAGATTACTGGGGTGGGGACAATCCCGGTATTCTATCACTAATTTTTTTGAATGTCCAAATTACAGTCAAATCTTTCAAAGAGAGTTAACAGAATCTGAAATTGATCGCAAATGCCTTTTGATAATTCAGTGTGATTCTGGACATAAAAATGCTGATCTTATTGCTTGTGCAAGATACCGCATTTATGATGAATTAGTTAAGCCTTTGGAAAAGAAGAAAACTCGCCAGTGTATAACCCACACACTATTTGTCATATATCTACCTCCCCAAGTCACAGACTCTACGTTTGTTGGGTTCCAGGGTGATCCATGGATATCATCCCACATTGATGAGCTGATCCCAACGTCCATTGCCCCACAAGATGCTGTAATGACATCTATTAGTGAAGTATTTATTGGCGATTATTTGAGATCCCTTTTGGGTGAAGTCATAGAAGAAGATGAAAACAGATCCTTTGAAGAAGGTTCAAGTACCTCTTCTGAAGATCAAGTGAGAGATAAAACTCAGGGAGAGAAAAGTGATATTGAACTAGAAGATCGAGAGTTTGAACTAGCATCATCTTCAGATTCATACGAACCAACTTCAGTTCAAGCAATTGAAGTATTTCAGGAGCAATCTTCTCCAATTCAATCAGATATAATACCTATTCCTCAAAATCCAGAGATCCAAGTCAACACTGAAGAACTTTTAGTAATGGATAGTCACAGTGAACATGAAACTACCTCAGATAAATCAGAAGATGGCTCACTGATGGAGCACCTCAATTTATCAGATAGTAGTCCAGTAGTTGAGCAGAAGCACTTATTAACAAGCAAATCTGCAGAGAAAGTACCAGGGGTACTTGAAATAGGAGCAAAGATACTACCTCATCAACATTCAATTGCACAATATAAGCGTCTTTATGGTAGTATCCAGTCAGCTGTTTCAAAGGCTGAAGATACAAATAACGATCGTTCAACTGTCCGAGTTAAACGTCTAATCAAACTAATTCCTAAGGATCCAGAACAATGTGATATAAGTAAGTTAATGGTGAACACAACTACATCATGTTTAGTTCAACTAATACTTGATTTTTTTTTCCAGGATTATTTAGCTTTTATGGGATCCTAATAAAGCACATCTACCGACTTCTTCAGGAAAGGGAAGCTGATAGGCTTGATGATTCTGAGTGGGTTCTAAGAGAAGCCCTCAGTACTAATAAACTGCAGCTTGGAGGCACATTCAGGAATGCTCTAATTCGAAAGATTGATGATGTTATTGACCCAATATTTGCAAAGGTCATTGCTGTTATTGATCAGTACTCGAATCTTGATCTCATTGATCCAAAGGCAGAGGAGTCACCACTCTCCCAGTTTTGGCTCTCTATGTTCAGTGAACCAACTCTTTTACGGCTAAAGTATTCGGAGATGCAGGGGACTATAGCCGGTGTCAGTAAAAAAGGGAGGAAGCTGTATACAGACTTTAAGTGTCGAATGCCCTTCTTTTGGATTATTAAGGATATTGTTGATTGCCAGTGTGACATTGCCATGAGAAATGCAGGTACGTAATAATAATCTACCAATGGGTTCTGAATCACTTTACTCCATATATAATGTAAATGAAGTAGAGGAAGTTACGCGAGTAAATGTTGAAGATCTTCGTGACCACATCTGTGGCACATCAGTTGGAGGAGTGCTGGATTCTGTAGACACTGAGAAGTGTGAAGAATTTTTTGACTTCTACCTCCATGACTTTGTCAGGAGTATACACATGTGTACACAGAGGGAACCCACAAATACTGATATGGAATACCAGGTATTAATAGTGGCTTGCATAGTCTCATTGGCCAGATTGAAGGGTGTGGCTAGTGAGATTACAGCTTGCAGACTTGCAAATCTTTGCTGCCTGGTTGGCTTCCAGCAGTTCTTCATATCTTCTTCTAGTGTTACATTTTAAGATCCATTTTCGGACCCTGATATTTTGTCTCCTCTTTCTTTCACATGTTAAACCTTTCTTTCCTTCATGCTTACACTTAGCCCAGCCACAGAGCTGCAACACTAGCCGGCCAGCGCATGGTGTGCATTAAAATTAATAGCCTACTATTACATTCCTAAAGCGTGATACCATACATACGTACATACAATGCCACAGTAAGTGCAACTGAGAAATCTGATTTTCTTTCCGTTACTGTTCCACTCGAATTAATTATGTAACCAATTGTTGAAATTTATTGCTTGTAGCTTATTGCTGATGACTTGAAAAGGATTGTAAATTTGCCAGAATTCTATTCATCTACTATGACTCTAACATCAAAGATTGCAGCACTGCACCTTGCTTATGAAATGTCCAAGCCTCAGATTCTTTGGTTTGGACAGCTTGTATCACATTCACCAAGTATCTTATGGAAGATACAGGATAATATCTCTCAAAGAGAGTTCCCTGAAATGGTATTAAACTTTGTGGTACTGATGAGAATTTGTTGATTACTATGCAAATATTTGTTACTCACAGGAACTCCATCTATATGCTGCTGAGAAAGTGATAGAAAAACTTGAGCCACCACTACAGAAAGGCATTAATCCCAACCAAAACTTGGCTCAATGGCTGGACCATGTCAGATTATCTCAGAATGCAATTGATTCTATCATAAATTTGAGGTCACAAAGTGACTTGAGTATAACACTGAGGTATAATAGTGTACTAATGATCTATATTATTGTGTCATGACATTGTTCTACTAGATTCAAGTGGCAGAGGTTGCAAGCCTGCAAGTTATATGTGGAGTTTGTGATGTTGAAGCATCCAGAATTGAATGAGCCACTGAAGATGTATGGAAGACGATTGTGTGCTGTGAGTTTACGTAATTATGTATATAGCTGGTATAGCTAATATTATCTAAACATACTATAGCGATTAAGAGGACACTCTAATTTTCATGAGGCAAGAACACTGGATGGCGTGATTCTCCAAGTTAACAACATGACAGCAGAATTAGAGGAAAAAGACACAGTTGAATTGGAGCAATTGAAAGAAGTGAAGAAGAGTTGTCGTGAGTTCTTTATGGAGCTGGTTGCTAGCCTTTGTTTTGGAGGAAATGAAGCCCCAGAGTCCAAACTTATTAAGCTGCTGCTAGATTCTGTTTATAATGTGGAAAAGGAAGAACCATCCACACAAGATTTAACACCTTATAAAGAGTTTAAGGCTGACAAAGTTCCAACCATTAGATCCTTTCTTCTACAACTTCTTCTTGAACACAGGTATGCAAGTAACTTAATTTATAATACTCTAGTTACTCACTCATGCAATACAGCATGGAACAAGTGCGAGGTCATCTGAAAGTTTACTTTGACAAATCTCAGCGTGTATTGGCAGGCCAGGAAGCATCCATTGACCAGAATCTTTGTCTTTTAATCATACAATGCTTTGAGGTTTGTAAATACTCTTGTGGAACAGGCATACGATCATAGAAATTTATCGATCCACATATAGGACTCTTTGAGTAAAAGGTGCATTTCACAATCCCTTCCTGAGCAAGCTCAACAAGCCACATCTCTTCTCGTGGAAGGCCATACTGCTCTTCAAGCACCCAGACATGGAGATATCACTCTGGAATACTTGGAAGGTATGGCTAAAGTGCGGCATTCTCTCTCTATTGTAACAGAAGTCTTGAAGAATGAAGAGAGCGGGAAGTTTTTTATGGAGATACTAACACCTGGAGAATCCTGTTCCACTGAAAGTGATTTTGATTCCAGTGACCAGAATGATTCCGATGTACTCATTTTCAAGCTAACAGAGAGAAAATATGGCATGTCCTATGACAAATTGATGTTTCCAATCAATAAGAATGCCATCCCTAATGAGTTAAAGGTATGTTTCTCAAATGAAATTTTAGCATTTTTGCTACAAATTGCTTACAGGACTCATTAGCTGAGAAATTCTCCTGCATTTGCTTACCACCTGAAGCTCATGATGCCACATCTACCCTTTTGAAAGAACTACAAAATCATTCCCAAGAAGTGTCCACAGATGACCATGTGTATGTAGACAGAGATGTAAACATTCGTTTGTCTCTCTTAGCTTTGACTGAAATCCTGCAAAACGAACAAAATGGATATCACTACATGAAGTTGCTTAGAGCTGCTGGAAATTTGTGTTCTGATCATCAAATTAATTGCATTGACCCATTTGGTCGTAGGGACACTGTAGGTCCAGCGATCTACCTCATCAAATTATTGGTCAGACGATATGGCATGCCCTGGCTCAAAGGGACGGTCAAAATTCATGACTGGATACTCCCAGTTGAACTGGAGTTAGATGATGTAAAAAAATTAATGCTGATGGATGTAGTGTTTTACGGTGTTAATTCTGTGCACATAGGATAAATCAGTGGATCCATTTATTTTGTATGGAGACTTGTACAGAAGCATCAGAGGGTCAATGAATGATGCTATCTATGGGAACCAAATGGATGAACTTTATGAAATTACTAAGGTATACACACACTTGTGAGACAATGCCTTAACTTTCATCCTTTCTATACACATAACAGGACCTGCAGCCTTGTGATGTGGTCTATATCCTATTGGCATTGTATAGAAAAGCCACTCTCAGCAGAGCAAGTGAAAACCCAGCCAAAAGAATAAATGAAGATGTAAGCGTTTTTATTGCATTAGTGTCAGCTAGAATGCCAGGCAAAAAAATTAATGTGAAATGTTATAATCAAAACAGGCTCTTGAGAGATTAAACAATTTTGTCCAGAAGCATCAACTTTTGTCAGACGAATTGCGCTTCACAGCCAGGGCACTTTTAGCCAATCATCAAGGAGGGAGGATTCTAGAACAGATGGCTGTCTCTCCACAACAACCACTTCAGTGCAGGACTATCTTGGGGGTTGTCATACATGCAGTTGCTGTATTCTTTAGCAGACAAAGAGTGGATATTCTACTGCCTTTTATCAACATATTGAAACAGCCCTCTGCTCTGAATGTATAATAATCATTTCTTTGTCCTTACATAATCACTATGAGTTTGATGACCACTTTTCTTTATTGCATAGCAATCCTATCTTCCTACCATGCACGAAGACTCACTGGTAGAAACACAGGATGCTTTGAAAGTGGAAGATCCCAATGGAAAATTCTATGGTATTATATTCAAATTGAAATATAACAGGCTTGTATTTAAAAATTAATGTTACATGACCATAGAGTGTCCAAGGGGCCATAAGTACTTCATCGGAAACGTAAGTTATACACTAATTGGACACTATTAATTAATTATTTTTTTTCAGTGTGGTGGAGCTTACTATACTGGAGTTTGTAATGTGTGTCGGTTACCGATAGGAGGTGAAGGATCCGTACCATTGACTGGCAACCGCCAGTTCACTAATGTGTAAGACTTACATAAATGTTTTGTGACTGTATTATTTTTAAAGTTTATACAGTCAAGATACTACCAGGAAAGGTCATGATCTTGGGCCTCCACAAGATCGGCTCTCTTCCACACCAGAGAGAAATCTCTCTGCCCGAGCTGTTAACATCTTGAGAGCACTGATGCACTCAGCACTTGTCTGGGCAAGCTGCAACAATCAGGAAGAATTGGAGGCAATAGCAGGTCTGGTTGTCCCTCCAGTACCACCACAACAGCTTCCAGAATTTTTCTGGGCTCATCTAGAGAAAGATTTTGAACTACTTGGAAGAGATACTGGAAGAGGACTGGATGAAACTGTGATGATTGTTCACCTTGTGCTAAGACAAATCCTTCTTACCAATCCTCCAACAGGTACGTGTAATGCAATTATGCATAATGCCTAATTAACAGGCCCCCAGGCTGTTTTGATTTTTTAATTATTACTAGAGCATTGTAGAGCCTGCAGGGGAAAAGATATATTACGTAGTGACAGTTAAGTCTAGCATAGTCATGATCAATTGTTTTGTTTTGTTTGGTGGTACAATTCTAGCTCTAAGTACTCTCAAATCAAAGGATGCTCGTAAAGAGTGGGAGACCAACTTCAACCAGGTCTATGTTCAACCTGTGCTTTCCAAACTAAACCAGAATGTAACCAAAGCAATGGAAATAGTTGGCAGTGATGAGCAACAGCCTCAAGGTGTGTCTGTAGGTGTGCATAGCAACATTTTACTCATTGTGCTATTCACAAAATTATACAGATCAGCTATTCTATCTGGTGCATGAGAAAGTGAAGTGTAAGGATGAAACCATAGGATCCCACTTGTGGACATATCGATCGAGGGTCACCATTGAACATCTTCAACAGACTATGCAGGAAAAGAAAATGAAAACAAAATATCCAATTCTTCACGAGTTCTTACAAGCTGTATGCTTCAAATTACCAGTACCGTGTTTGATCAACGTAATATCCTTTTTTCTTCACAGGAGATGGATTTACGAGCAACACAGTATCTTCCAGATATTGTTAAGTTACAGCAGTGTCTTTATAGTACATTCAATCGTCTAAAGGATAAAATGGATGCTAAAAACCAAACAATAGGAGAATTCATTCAGGAATTACCAGATGGTATTGTTACAGTAGCATCTTTGAAAGCTCTACATTATCATTGTTTTACCAAATTTAATATTAAAATTTTGCAGATGGTACAGTTCAGATTGAATACAGTCAAATGATTTGCTCTCTGAGGGAAGCTTGGAACCTAGTTCGGCAAAAGCTAAAGACACATGGTAGTCATAGTTGCTTTGAGCGATATTATATTGATGATGTGCATGTTCCTTTTCAGGCCGCCTTCCTGTTGAGGAGAAGTACTGCAGTACTATCATTAATGACGACACTCCAATGGAGTACCTCATTCCGACAACATCTGATGCAGGAGCATGTACAACAGCCCTGGTGGACTTCCTTGCACTGAAACACAACAATTTCGTTGAGAGATGTAGAGCTCTTATGGCAGAAAATAGTCAAAGGTAAGCTAGGTGAAGTTCACCAAGCTGGCACCCATTGACATGTATACCTTATTTTTAGTACACTCTCCTTCTGGCATCAGCATAAGGTTCCCATCACTCACCTTCACTGCTGCCACCTCTTGGACTATGAGCATCAGCTGCCCTCCATCATCCTCTCCCACTGCCACTACTCACTCAAATTTGGAAAGGGGCAAGATGTGAAATACGACCATCAGGCTCTAGAGAGGCACATTCTCAACCGGTTCATCCATGGAAAGCCGATGATTGTTGTTGATGACATTCCTCATGTTGTTTATCGAAAAGATATTTATACCACTAGCACGTTTGCTGAGGTCAGAAAGAAAGTTGCACCTCAGGTAAGTATAATATGTTAATTTTTAGTCATTTTTGCTGCTATGGTACTATGCCAGATCCACTCTTTTGTGCATGAATAGGAGAAGTTGCCTGCAAAGATCAGACATGACATCATAACCGATGAAGACCTCTCCACCCCAGACCGTCTCCGTGAGGCATTAGATGTTGTGGAGATTGTTCTTGGATTCCTCTCTTCTGGCGGGGGAAAGGCTGACAAAGTACTAGGGGATTACATTGATAGGACTTTAAAAATGAAGAGGAGACATTTTAGTCAGAAAGTGAGTCCATGGAGTTGGGCTTTATGAAATTCAAAAATTGATGCTGCTTCTAATTATTTAGATAAAGAATTCTTGTCAGCTGAAACACACTCTGTCCTTGTGGGAGACGATTGCAGTGGAGCTAGCCAGGAAGATATTGCAAGGGAAGCAGGAGCCATTCCATACAATTCGCAAGGAATTCCAATGTGAACTCTCAGAGGGGGAAGTTGAAGCTCTTAATGGCTGTCTGGGTCAATTTGACCCAAATTTCCTGCTGGGAACACTGTACGAGTTCATTGAGACTTATATCAAGCATTGTCCACTGCAGGAGCATGATCAACCGTCAGTCATAAAATTAAGTATTAGCTGAGAAATTAACATTAAATATTCTCTTGTAGGCTTATTGAAATACTTGAACTAGTTCTCTATGAGTATGGCACAGAGCTTCCTCAATTGACTGAATTTGAATTTCCTGCCAGTATTAAATTGAATCAAGCAGTGGCTGCTTGGAAGCACATCATGCACTACTATGACAAACAGGATGTTGACCAGCAGAACATATATTAAAATAAATTAAGTTCTTATATTTGCATGATATTAGCTAGGCTATTATTAGAGTTTATAGCGTATTAATACAATGTAGTTTGTGAACTCTTTATGTTAATTCTTATGTTAATTCTTTGTGGTGTGCTATGGGATCGATCCATGTAGTAGATATATAGCTATTGCTTAATGACAATTATTAAATTGTAAAAATTTTTGATGTGATGCAGCCTCAAATTTGAAAGCTTGTTATGATAAATATTTACTGTAGCAACATTTGGGAAACAAGAGTTTTGACTAGATTAGCTAAATATGATCAAAACAATGTCATGCAAATGTATTTCTGCACTCAAATTTAAAGTATTACATGACTGTCACAGTATAGCATAGTTATATGAATATAATAACAATTATTATCATAGCAGCTATGCAGTTCATTACCATGGAACTAAGTCAAAGAAGTAGTCATATCTTATTTCTTGTTGCCTTGAGTGTAGCATTTGTCAATGGTGAAATCAGATATATCATTTTGCCATCAACAAATGGAGCTGCATGTCCATCTACGAGCAACTGCATCATCCTATCACACATTTCTGAAAATGATTATACCCTCAAATCAGGATCAGACATAACCTTGCTCTTTTTGCCAGGAAATCATACTCTCACAGCTACACTGACTGTTAATAACTTCTCTTCAATCATAATGATGTCTAACAAGAGCTTGCCAAGGCCAGTGATTAACTGTGAACATTCTGCACAGTTTCATTTTTTGTCTAGCTCCTATGTAAGAATTGATGGCCTAAATCTCAATGGATGTTTTAATAACAGAGTCTTCACGGTTGGTGAGTTCATAATAAAGGACAGCAAAATGCTGGGTAATTTGAGAAATGTTTCAGAGGGAGCATTAACTGTTACTGGTAGCAAAATTATAGCAATTGGAAATGTATTTGAGTCCTTTCATAGTGCATTACGCTTACTACAAAGTTCAGCTTACATAACAAAGTGTAATTTCATGAATAATAGAGCACTAACAAAAGGTGGAGCACTATACATGAAAGATTGCTACAATTTCACCATAGAACACAGCACCTTTTCCTTTCACGCCTGTAACAATATTTCATGGAATATATGCACCGGAGCAGTAATGTACTCAACACATTCAGAATTATTAATCATAAATTGCACTTTAAATAACAATAAGAATGGAGCAATTGCTGTAGAGCATAGTGAAATGAAAATTTTTAACAGCTTTTTTTCAGAGAATGTTGCTCAGCATGGAGCTGCTATTCAAGCATACCGTAGTAGTCTGACAGTTATTGATACTCACTTTTGTTATAATGAAGTGGATTTTGATTATTACAAACGCAATGTCTACACACTAGCTATGCCGGGAGGAGCTATTCATTGCCGGAAGTGTAAGGTGGAGATTATACGTGGTATATTTGAGCACAATAAATGTGTTGCATTGCTTGGATTTAGAGCACAGATTAAGATCAAGTCTTGTCGATTTTCTCATAACACGGCAGCAGAATTAGGTGGTGGAATTTATGCTACAGTGCGAACCAACATAGAGATATCTGGAATAACTTTATTTGAAAATAATGTAGCTAACTATGGAGCTGCTTTTCATTCATTTTACTCAACAATAAGCATTGTAGGCAAAATCTCTATAGTAAATAACACTGCCAACCTGGGAGCCATTGGTATTATTCACAGCACAGCAGTAATAAGGGCGAATGTCATTTTCAGTGGAAATATTGGATCTTTCTATATGTATAGCGGAGAAGTTAGTATTATTCCTTACCACAGTGAAAAGGTTAATTTCACATGTACAGGAAATTATCAAAGTTACACCATACTGAATGAAGAAAAATATGTTGGATCTGAGTTCTTAAGAGAAGGGGGAGCAATTACACTCTTTGTCAGCAGATTGGAGCTTAGGACAACAACTATATTGAGTCATAATATTGCAAGCAATGGTGGAGGAATTATGGCAATCACGAGCACAATTGTGTGTAGTAGCACGTTAGTGATATCCAATAATTCTGTCACAGATACAGGAGGTGGTATCTACCTGTACCAAAGTGAGCTATCTGTATTTCGTGAATTAAATATATCCAACAATAGAGCAGAAGTGTGTGGCGGTGGTGTTCATGCTATTAGTGCATTCCTCAAACTTATACGTAGACATCCACGTTTGAGATCCAAAGGAACAATGAGCTTGGAATCAAATTTTGCAAAACAATGTGGAGGAGGGGCCTTTTTTGAAACAGGATCAAAAATGAATATCCTTCGGTATAATCTACACACAGTGAGGTTCACCAAAAACACTGCTGACTATGGAGGAGCAATATATGTGGCTGATGATACCAATATTGGTATGTGTTTCAGTGGACAAAAACACACACTAACAGCAGCTACTCAATCTGAATGCTTCTTTCAATTAGCATCAGTTACCAATCCTAAAAATAATTTAGCCATAATTACAGATGCCTTTGATTTTAGCACAAACAGAGCAAATCGTTTAGGAGCAGACTTGTTTGGAGGGCTTTTAGATAGGTGTACGGTAAACTCTTATAGTAAAAATTTAATGGTTAAATATTCAAGCATCCAAGGATTTGCAAATAACATTGAACAGACTTCAACTTCTAAACCTGTCAGAGTATGCTTGTGTAACTCATCAAACCATGTTGTATGTGGTTTACAGCCTATAACTATGAGAGTCAAGAAGGACAAAGTGTTTGCTATGCATGTTGCTGCAGTTGATCAACTGAATCACATGGTGAATGGTACAATCCATAGTTACGTACGTAATAATCTAGGAACCCTGGGAGAGGGTCAGTACCTACAGAGAATAGGCTCACACTGCGATAACATAACATTTTCAATTATTTCCCCAAAACAATATATTGAGTTGGTCACATATGTTGAAGGTCCTTGCAAAGATTTGGGAATATCTCCACTTCGAGTTCCCATTACATTCATCCCATGTCATTGCCCACAGGGATTTGAGCAAAACAAAGTTATCAAAAATAAATGCATTTGTATCTGCCATCAAAAACTGAAAAGAGTATCAAATGAATTGGACTGTAACTCTACAACACTACTGATACACAGGAACAGCAACTTTTGGATATCATTCACGACAAATGAAACTCTCCTCACAGCCAAAATATGCCCCTCTGATTATTGCCTATCATCTACAGTTCCTGTGCATATGAATTTAAGTGATCCAGAAGGGCCAGATATTCAGTGCAAGTTTAATCGCTCTGGATTGCTATGTGGAGCTTGCAAGATAGGACTAACTTTGTCTATTGGAAGCTCACGATGCGTTTCATGTCCACACTATTGGCCTGCTCTCTTCCTTATAATCTTAGTTAGTGCTATACTAGCTGGTCTAGCTGTAGTAATACTCATGCTGGCACTAAATCTGACAGTTGCCAAGGGAACTCTCAATGGATTGATATTCTATTCCAACATCATCGCTGCAAATCAAGGCTTATTCCTTCAATTTGATCACCCTAACTTTCTCAGCATATTTATAGCATGGCTTAACCTTGACCTCGGTTTTGATGTCTGTTTCGTTAAGGGCTTGGATACATATTTCAAGGTTTGGTTACAGCTGGCCTTTCCAACTTACTTGATTCTTCTACTAATGGCTATCATACTAATAAGTAGACACTCTATTAGATTTGCTAGGCTGATCAGCAAACGGAACCCGGTGGCTATGCTTGCAACTCTGATCTTGCTCTCCTATTCCAGGTTGCTTCAGATTATCATAAACATCTTTTCTTATACCACCTTATGTTACACACCAATGAACGACAATGGACATTTTGAAGCAGTGTGGCTCCCAGATGCATCCATCCCCTATCTCAGTGGAAGACACATTCCACTTTTTATCTTGGCAATTTTAATACTCGCAATCGGAGTTGCCTACACTCTTGGCCTCATTGCTTGGCAGTGGCTAGTTCGACTTCCAGACATAGTAGTGTTTAAGTGGATAAAAAGTGTTAAACTAACCTCTTTCATGGATGCCTATCATGCTCCATATGTGACTAAGAATCGCTACTGGACTGGACTACTTCTACTAGCTCGAGTGACGCTCTACCTCATAGCAGCAATTAATGTGTCGGGCGAACCAAGGTTCAATTTACTGGCTATTTCTCTCATCATTGGCAGCATATTCTTATTGCATGCCTATTCAGGCATGAACACTTATAAACAATGGGTGCTCAATGTTCTTGAGTTTACCACCTACTTCAATATTCTTGCATTGGCTATTGCTACATTTTATGTTCTACAAATCAATGGTGATGGTACTACGGTCACTTTGGTCTCTATTGGAGTACAGTTTGTGCTGTCTGTTTGTGCCATGATGTATCACATCGCTGTAGAGACCAACATCATGGGAAGGATGAAAAAGTCAGGTTGGTATCAGCAACAATTCCGTCTTGAGTTAACAGCTCACCTACTTCAAAACGAGACGGAGCCATTGGCTTCAAGTCAAGAAGTTACCTTTTCAGAAGTTACAATCAGCGACTCAAAGGACCAACTTGTCCCATACTCTAGCTAAAGTAGCTTTAGATAGGCATTTTACGTGACTGTGTGGTGTGACATCATAGAGTGTATAATATTATCAAGTTTACTATGGAGCTCATGCATGTTAGTACAGCGGGAGAGGGGGTTGCCAAGAATAATCATGATGAAGATTAGCATTATAGTCACAGATCAATATTGAAACTAATCAGTTTACAAACACTAAATCTGAGGAGCAGTACACAAGCTAATACTAGCTATTATAATGATGGCACTTGAATAGACCAAGAAGCATTGCAACTATGTATGACTGTCACACTAATTGGATTGTTTATGCAGGCACTTCAGAATTGAATCTGGGGACACTACTAGTTATATAGGGTCACATGGTTAATGTTGTAACAACTGCACATCATTAATGAAACTGCATGTGTGGGTACATGTCTATGCAAGCATGTACTGGAACACACGTCCATGGCATTATCACAATTATTATAATGCATGCATACATGCTCTGTTTTAAGTTGCCGATGATGAGTTTGAACCATCAAAGGAACAATGCTAACTTTTCCACTATACACAAAATAAGACCCAATATTTCCACTGAAGGTAAATTCGCCCTTATTACTGCTATGCTGTGAACAATACAAATGGCTCCTAGTTTGGCAGTGTTATTCACTATAGAGATCATACCAACAATCTTTATTGTTAAATACATGAAAGCAGCTCCATAACTTGTGACATTGTTTTCAAACAAAGTTGTTCCAGATAGCTCACCTACTTCAAAATGAGACAGAGCCATCGGCTTCATGTCATGAAGTTACCTTTTCAGAAGTTACAGTTAGTGACTCCAAGGACTAGCTTGTCCCGTACACTAATAACTTTAAACTGGGATATTGCATTCCATTAATGTGTTGTATAATATTATCGATATCATACTTGAATCAGTGAATTGATGCATAATATATTAAATTTTACAAGTTTACCATATCCCCAGTAGCTACGTATAGGTTATACAATGAGGTGGAGGTCTCTATGGGATTTATACACTGAGGGCCAAAGGCCCCAAGGTGTGTAAATCGCGTGGAGACCCGTACCAACACAGAGTTGTATAACCGATTTGTACCGTGGTCATATATTAATTATGGTCCTATACATTAAAAAATTTGTAGGTGTATAAGTAAATTTTTATACACCTACAAGAGGTGTACTAGTGATTTATACACCTCCTGTACAGCAACCTGATTGGTCACAATGTTACAGCCATGGTACAAATAACGGTGCATATTCCATTAATACTTGGTGTGATAATATTATCGTAATTGAACTAGTGCTTTAATTAAGTCAAAGTTTAGATTACAGGGGGCCCAGTGCCAAGACTTGACTCTGGTACCACTATAGTGATTCCACAGAGGCTCATGGGATTGGACTTTAAATTCTGAGCACTCCAATTGCAGTGGAGGCCGTCTGCAGCCCATAACTTAATGAAACCTCACGATTGTATGCATTAACCTCCTTGAGAATATAATTTTAACTTTATTATTGCCTCACCTTCTCCATATTGCACGTTGTTTTGCATGCATGCATCAAATTCACCGAGCCGATTCATATTCTCTGGCACAATGCAGCTGCAGTGAATACCGACATGATATGATATAAACACAGAGGGATCAAGAATACATGTATATACAGTTACATGCTTGGTAGATAGCACAAGAGCAGCCGGACAATACTCGTATTGCCCTAACCACATCCTGGGTAATAGCTATGAGTATTGCCCTCACCATGGTCAGCTTTACGGCATAGCAGAAGTGTGCAGCACTTTGATCCACCACGCATCAGGCTTTATATGTATAACTTATACATTAATTTTAATACATACAGTGGACTCTCCGAATAACGAACACCTTGGTACATAGGCTTCTGTCCTTTATTCGGGGTATGTCCTTTATTGGGGTGTTTTACTTTAGTCACCCCCACTTCATCTAATATTAATTTTATAGCCAATAGTTCATTGTTATAAAGAAATTCATGACATACTCAAGTATTTTCATGACATTGTATTACACTATATATTCAGTCTGTTTCAAGGAAGTGATCTACTATAGACGAGTGTCAATTGCGTCATCATTGGTGGGCGAATGGCTAGCTAGCTAGCTACTTGCCATTTGAGCAAGTAAAGCAGTGGCTGTTGTCATTACTATAGCTAGACAAAGTAGCTACTACTGTTTTTTAGTATCTACATGTATTGCCGTCTTATTATTTTTGTACAGATTGTTAATAATGCCATGAACTGCATGTAAGACGGTCGTGGGCGGGGTTAGCCACACCCACTTCCGTCCGTTAGTCGGAACGTTTTTTGTATAGTACTGTATTATTTCGTGCAAGCTGCTGTGTCCGTTATCCGGAATTCGGAGGTTGTCCGCTATTCAGGTGCTGCTACTGTATTAAACATATGGAGATATCGGTTGGTACATATAGCAGTGTCCGTTATTTGGTAGAGGTCCGTTATTGGGAGTGTCCGTTAATAGAGAGTCCACTGTACTTGGAATATTGAGGCTAAATTCTTAACACATAATAATTGGAGTCATGATGTGATAATTGTCGTCACACTTGCATAGATCACCAGTAGTAGGTAGAGTGAAATTTGGAAGACCATATGGCCTTAGGAAGTGAGGCAATGGATCCAGCAACTGAGGAAGAGAAGCAACCACTTTAAACTGAGGGAGCTGTGTAGAGAGAAGAGGAAGTGTCACCAAAAGAATCAAAACTCTGCTTGTATCCCACATAATTTCCAGAATGATAATCTATTTTGGATGATTCATACATATGTGCATCTGCCTATTGTCCTAAGATGTGTTCAGTGTACAGAGCCACATGCACTCTATCATATATACCCTGGCTACATGTATACCACTGCTTTCATATTTATTTCACTTCTGGGGATGAGTTTAGGACATAATAATATTATGATTATTGATGTTATCACATTGTTAATGAAACTGCAATTGCCTATGCATGGTACGGTGAAGTCTCCCACTCATAACAATACCCAGCAGGTGGTCTCAAAACTATCCCCCTTCCCCCCCAAAACTCAATAGTTACTAAGATTTGCTCTCAAAATTGTATACCAAGGGGTGCATGTGGGTACATATGTACCATTACTATATAAGCACTTGAAATGTACGTCATGAGGCACTAGCTAGTTATTATCACAGAATGCACGTAAAGTCGGTGAATTTGAACTAATATATATACTTCAAAGAAAGCTAATATCTTATAGCAGCTATAATAATGGCACTAAGAAATTATATTTTCATACTTGTAGCCTTAGGGTACTTAGATTTTACAACTAGTGATATCAGGTACATTTTACCATCTACAAAAGCAGCTACATGTCCATCTGCAAACAACTGTTTTATACTATCCCATGTTGCTGAAAATAATTTTACCTTGATATTGGGATTAAACACTACTTTGCTGTTTCTGCCTGGAAATCACACTCTCACATCGAGTTTGATAATTAAGAATCTCTCCTCTTTCGTGATGATAGCTAACAAACACTTGCCAAGGCCAGTGATCAACTGTGAACAACAAGCAATATTTTATTTTATTTCTATCGCCCATGTAAGAATCAACGGCTTAAATCTCAACGGATGCTTAAATAAAGTCTCCATGATTAATGAATTCATAATGAAAGATAACATAATGTTGGGCAATGGAAATGTTTCAAGAAGAGCTCTATTTGTAACAGATAGCTCAATAATAGTGGTTGGAAGTCAATTTGAGTCCTTTACTGAAGCAATATACTTATTTCAAAGTTCTTCTCATATATCTCACTGTACTTTTTCGAATAACACAGCACTAACGAATGGTGGAGCACTACGTATAGAGGATTGTTGCAATATCACCATAGATAATAGTATTTTTTCCTTTCACACCTGTTACACAGTACATAACTGTAAGGGTACAGTACTATATTCTACAAATTCAGAGCTATCAATCACAAACTGCACGTTTGATAACAATAGGAACGGAGCAGTTGCTGTACTTTGGAGTAACGTGAGAATTGTTAGTAGTTATTTTTCAGGGAATGTTGCTCAGCAAGGAGCTGCTATTCAAGCACACCATGGTAATCTGACAATAATTATTGATACTCACTTTTGTTATAATGAAGTGGATTTTGATTATTACAAACTCCATGTCTACACAATACCTATCCCGGGAGGAGCTATTCATTGCCGTAAGTGTAAGATGGAGATCATACGTGGTGTATTTGAGCACAATAAAGGAGTTGCATTACTTGGATTACAAGCACAGATTAAAATTAAGTCTTGTCAATTTTCTCATAATACAGCGGCAGAATTAGGTGGTGGGGTTTATGCTACAGTGCAAACCAACATTGAGATATCTGGAACAACTTCATTTGAAAATAATGCAGCTAACTATGGAGCTGCTTTTCACATGTATTTCTCAATAATAAGTATTATAGACACGATCTCTATTGTAAATAACACTGCCAACCTACTAGGAGCCGTTGGTATTGTTCACAGCACAGCAGTAATTAAGGCGAATGTCATTTTCAGTGGGAATATTGGATCTTTCTATATGTATAGTGGAGAAGTTAGTATTATTCCTGACCACAGTGAAAAAGTAAATTTTATATGTACTGGAAATCATCCAAGCAATACCATACCGAATGAAGAAAAGTATGTTGGATCTGAATATATAAGAGAAGGGGGAGCAATTACACTCTATGTCAGCAGATTGGAGCTTAGGACGACAACTACTTTGAGTCATAATAATGCAAGCAATGGTGGAGGAATTATGGCAACCACGAGCACAATTGTGTGTAATAGTACATTAGTGATATCCAATAATTCTGTCACAGATACAGGAGGTGGTATCTACCTGTACCAAAGTGAGCTATCTATATTTGGTAAATTAACTATATCAAACAATAGAGCAGAAGTGTGTGGTGGTGGTGTTCATGCTATTAGTGCATTCCTCAAACTTATACGCATACATCCACGTTTGAGACCCAAAGGAACAATGAGCTTTGAATCAAATTTTGCAAAACAATGTGGAGGAGGGGCCTTTTTTGAAACAGGTTCAAAAATGAACATCCTTTGGTATAGTCTACACATTGTGAGCTTTAGCAAGAACACCGCTGACTATGGAGGAGCAATATATGTGGCTGATGACTCCAATATTGGTATGTATTCCAGTGGACAAAAACACACACTAACAGCAGCTACTCAATCTGAATGTTTCTTTCAATTAGTATCAGTTACTAATCCTATAAACAATTCAGCCATAATTACAGAAGCTTTTGATTTTTATGCAAATAGAGCAAATCATTCAGGAGCAGACTTGTTTGGAGGACTCTTAGATAGATGTACAGTAAATTCATATGGTAGAATGGTTAACTATTCGAGTATTCAAGGATTCGCAGATGACATTGAACAAAGTTCAACTTCTAAACCTGTCAGAATATGCTTGTGCAACTTAACTAAGCATGTTGTATGTGACTTACAGCCAGTAGCTGAAAAAATTGAGAAGGATAAAGTGTTCGCTATACACATTGCAGCAGTTGATCAACTGAATCACTTGGTGAATGGTACAATCCACAGTTATGTAAGCAGCAATCTAGGAACCCTGGGAGAGGGTCAGTACTTACAGAGAATAGGCTCAAGCTGTAATAACATAACATTTTCAATTGTTTCTCCACAACAACATGTTGAGTTAGTTATCTATGCTGAAGGTCCTTGTAAAGACTTGGGAATATCTCCACTCCGAGTTCCTATCACTTTCACCCCTTGTCATTGCCCACTGGGATTTGAGCAAAACAAAGTTATTAAAAACAAGTGTGCCTGTATCTGTCACCAAAAATTAAAAAGAATATCAATTAAATTGGATTGTAACTCTAAAACACTGCTGATACGTCGGAACAGTGACTTTTGGATATCATATACGACGAATGAAACTCTCCTCACTGCCAAACAATGCCCCTCTGATTATTGCCTATCACATTTAGTTCCTGTGCACATGAATTTAAGTTATCCAGAAGGGCCAGATATTCAGTGCAAGTTTAATCGCTCTGGATTGCTATGTGGAGCTTGCAAGACAGGACTGACTTTGTCTGTTGGAAGCTCACGATGTATTACATGTCCACGCTATTGGCCTGCTCTCTTCCTTATACTCTTGGTCAGTGCTATACTAGCTGGTTTAACTGTAGTAATACTCATGCTGGCACTAAATTTGACAGTTGCCAAGGGAACTCTCAATGGAATGATATTCTATTCCAATATCATTGCTGCAAATCAAGGCTTGTTCCTTCAATTTGATCACCCTAACTTTCTTAGTGTATTTATTGCATGGCTTAACCTTGATCTTGGTTTCGACGTCTGTTTCATTAAGGGCTTGGACACATACATCAAGGCTTGGTTGCAGCTGGCCTTCCCAACTTACTTGATTCTCCTGCTAATGGCTACCATACTGATAAGTGGATACTCTAGTAGGTTCGCTAGGCTTATCAGCAAATGGAACCCGGTAGCAATGCTTGCAACTCTGATTTTGCTCTCCTATTCCAGGTTGCTTCAGAGTATCATAAACATCTTTTCTTATGCCACCTTACGTTACACACCCATTAATGACGATGAATATTTTGAAGCAGTGTGGCTTCCAGATGCATCCATCCCCTATCTCAGTAGAAAACAAATTCCCCTTTTTATCTTGGCAATTTTAATACTTGCAATCGGAGTTGCCTACACTCTTGGCCTCATTGCTTGGCAGTGGCTAGTTCGACTTCCAGATAATATAGTAGTTTTTAAGTGGATAAAAAGTGCTAAACTAACCTCTTTCATGGATGCATATCATGCTCCATATGTGACTAAGAATCGCTACTGGACCGGACTTCTTTTACTAGCGCGAGTGACACTCTATCTCACAGTAGCTATTAATGTTTCAGGTGAACCAAGGTTCAACTTGCTGGCTGTTTCTGTCATCATTGGTAGCATATTTTTATTGCATGCTTATTCAGGCATGAACACTTATAAACAATGGGTGCTCAATGTTCTTGAGTTTACCATGCACCTACTTCAATATTCTTGCATTGGCTGTTGCTACATTTTATGTTCTATAAATCAATGGTGATGGTACTACTATGGTCGCTTTGGTCTCTATTGGAGTACAGTTTGTGCTGTCTGTCTGTGCCATGACATACCACATTGCTGTAGAGACCAATATCTTGAGAAGGATGAAAAAGTCAGGTTGGTATCAGCAACGATTCCGTCTTGAGCTGACAGCTCACCTACTTCAAAACAAGGCAGAGCCATCGGCTTCAAGTCAAGAAGTTACCTTTTTAGAAGTTACGATCAGCGATTCAAGTGATCAGCTTGTCCCATACACTAATTGAAGCAGTAACTTCAAATTGGGATTTTGCATCCGTTAATGCATGGTGTGTTGTCATATTATTATTATATTTGAATCAGTTCAGAATAATTTCCTGGAGCTTAGGTTAGAGTGGGGGAGTGGGCTCAGTGCTAAAACTTGACTCCTATAGTGCTAGTAATTCAGAGCCGGGCTCATGGCAGGGTTTCATCTAGTGATAAAAATTTGGGGTGGAAGCGCGATAAAAGAGTGGGCGTATTCAGCACACCATGCAGTACCATGGGACATAATATTTTTAGGAGAATTTCTTCAGATTGTTTCGGGTAATTTTTGATCAAAAACAAATGCTAGTGGTTTGATTTGGTGACTTATTGTGATATTATGATGCTTAATTTAATTAAGGTCAAATATTTGGGGGGGGGGGGAAGCTAGGGAGTTTGGAGGGGAAGCTTCCCCCCTGTCCCCCCCCCCCCCCCCCCCCCCCCCCCAAGTATGAAACCCTGCATGGGATCTTGGCAGACTCTAAATTCTACCCCAATTGCAACTGAGCCGGGATGACTGCATCACAGTAGCTCATGACCCAGTGCATGCATGAGGTCTCAACCTGTTGTATGCGTTACCATAAAAGTTCTAATAATACAGCGCCACTCTAATGTAAGTGCCATTTGGCATTGGATAATATTATTGTAGTTCTAATTATAGCGCCAAAGTACGGTCAGAGATATGAAAACTGGCACTTAATAATTTTATATATTCTAACAGGAGCACCAAGTGCGGTTCTGAATTATATAGCTTGGCACTATAATTAGAACTTTTATGGCAGCTATCTGATAGAGGATACATAAATAATATAATACTATTATTTAATACTCCACCTTTTCACAGTTTTCCCTCTCTCTCTACTCCTCCCTTTTCTCCCTCAATAACTGAAATATTATGTACTCCTGCAGCCAGTAGTAGCAGTACTACTCTAGACTGCCGCGCATTAAATTTTTTTTTTTTTTTTATAATTGACGACCATTACCTAATATTGCCATATTAGGTCAAGGTGCACAGTACAATACCAGGCATGGTTGATAGGTGTGGCCAATTGGTGTGGTATCTAGTACCTGAAAGCAAGAAAGTCTCTCTACAACAACCTTATAGCTACATGTAGGTTAATTGCACACGCACACACACACATTCATGACAGTACTTCAGCTAAAATAGCCGGCAGCATTAGAAATAAAGCTGAGACAGATGCATGATGGAGGAAGAGAATATGGGCGTGGCAGTAGGTGTGGCCACAAAGAAGCCTAGAATTTTATCGAGCAGGCACTGCCCAAATTAAGAGACATGTCACAGGACAAAAATCAACAAACAATGTTCGAAGAATTATAAAACCTTCCATAGGAGCGACTAGTTTGGGGCACATGGTTGTTGACTTTATGACAACTTCATATTTGGTTTGTAGCTAGCTATCCTATGAGAACTGCGCCTTATGGTAATCAGTAGCTATAATTAACATGCTAGTACTAGTCCCTATTTTCTACTATAGGGGAGCCTGGTAGCTATAGTATACATAGTAGTTGAAATCAGTACTTTTACAAATTAATGTAAACTGTATCTAGCTACACCATTGTGGATGCTCACAAAATTCCCATATCATAGCACTGTGTCCCAGCACCCTCCACATAGTAGTATCCTTAATCATAAAAATATCTCACTGAGTCATGGCCTGGGCCACAGCTGGTCTCAGTAGTCCAGGGCTGTGAAATCATCACAAGTTTGAGTCTGATCTGCATCTCTGAGTTTATTATCATGTGCTACTGCATGGAATCAAGCTTATAGTAACCCCCTCTCCCACTATAATAACATGAGCTCTAGTAAACTCAACAATTATTAGCTATGCACGCTATAGTACTATGATATCACACCACACAATGTCATGTAGCTAAAATGCCAACTTTAGCTAGTGTATGGCACAAGTTGATCATTAGAATCATTGATTGTAACTTCTGAAAAGGTAACTTCCGACGGCTCTGACTCATTTTGAAGTAAGTGAGTTGTCAACTCGAGACGAAATCGTTGCTGATACCAACCAGACTTTTTCATCCTTCCCAAGATATTGGTCTCTACAGCAATGTGGTATGTCATGGCACAGACAGACAGCACAAACTGTACTCCAATAGAGACCAAAGCGACTGTAGTACCATCACCATTGATTTGTAGAACATAAAAAGTAGCAACGGCCAATGCAAGAATATTGAAGTAGGTGGTAAACTCAAGAACATTGAGCACCCATTGTTTATAAATGTTCATGCCTGAATAGGCATGCAATAAGAATATGCTACCAATGATGAGAGAAACAGCCAGCAAGTTGAACCTTGGTTCACCCGACACATTAATTGCTGCCGTGAGGTAGAGTGTCACTCGTGCCAGTAGAAGAAGTCCAGTCCAGTAGCGATTCTTAGTCACATATGGAGCATGATAGGTATCCATGAAAGAGGTTAGCTTAGCACTTTTTATCCACTTAAAAGCTGCTATATCTGTAAGTCGAACTAGCCACTGCCAAGCAATGAGGCCAAAAGTGTAGGCAACTCCGATTGCGAGTATTAAAATTGCCAAGATAAAGAGTGGAATGTGTTGTCCACTGAGATAGGGGATGGATGCATCTGGGAGCCACACTGCTTCCAAATATTCATTATTGTTCATTGGTGTGTAACGTAAGGTGGTATATGAAAAGATTTTTATGATACTCTGAAGCAACCTGGAATAGGAGAGCAAGATCAGAGTTGCAAGCATAGCTACTGGGTTCCGTTTGCTAATCAGCCTAGCGAACCTAAGGGAGTGTCTACTTATCAGTATGATAGCCATTAGCAGAAGAATCAAGTAAGTTGGGAAGGCCAGCTGTAACCAAACCTTGAAATATGTATCCAATCCCTTAATGAAACAGGCATCAAAACCGAGATCAAGGTTAAGCCATGAAATAAATACGCTGAGAAAGTTAGGGTGATCAAATTGAAGGAACAAACCTTGATTTGCAGCAATGATGTTGGAATAGAATATCATTCCATTGAGTGTTCCCTTGGCAACTGTCAGATTTAGTGTCAGCATGAGTATTACTACAGTTAGACCAGCTAGTATAGCACTGACCAAGAGTATAAGGAAGAGAGCAGGCCAATAGCGTGGACATGAAATGCATTGTGAGCTTCCAATAGATAAAGTCAGCCCTGTCTTGCAAGCTCCACATAGCAATCCAGAACGATTAAATTTGCACTGAATATCTGGCCCTTCTGGATCACTTAAATTCACATGCACAGGAACTGAGGGTGATAGGCAATAATCAGAGGGGCATTGCTTGACTGTGAGGAGAGTTTCATTTGTCATATATGATATCCAAAAGTTGCTGTTCCTGCGTATCAATAGTGTTGTAGAGTTACAGTCCAATTCATTTGACAATTCCTTCAATTTCTGGTGACAGATACAGATACATTTGTTTTTGATAACTTTGTTTTGCTCAAATCCCAGTGGGCAATGGCAAGGGATGAAAGCTATAGGAACTCGAAGTGGTGATATTCCCAAGTCTTTACAGGGGCCTTCAGCATAGATGACTAACTCTTCATTTAGCCTCGGTGAGACAATTGAGAATGATATGTCTTCACAGCTTGATCCAATGCTCTGTACTTGCTGACTTTCTCCGAGACTACCTAGAGTACTACTTAAGTAGCTATTGACAGTAGCATTCACTGTGTGATTCAGGTGATCAACCGCAGCAACATGTACAGCAAATACGTTGTCCTTCTTGACTCTCATAGTTACAGGCTGTGAACCACATACAACATTCATAGATGAGTTACACAAGCATATTCTGACAGGTTTAGAAGTTGAACTCTGTTCAATAGTATTTGCAAATCCCGGGATACTCGAATATTTAACCATTTTACTATACGAGTTTACTGTACATCTATCTAAGAGTCCTCCAAACAAGTCTGCTCCTGAATGATTTGCTGTATTTTCATAAAAATAGACGGAATCTGTAATTATTGGATCATTGCTTTTTGATTTAGTAACTGATGTTGATTGAAAGAAGCATTCAGATTGAGTAGCTGCTGTCAGTGTGTGTTTTTGTCCACTGGAACACATACCAATATTGGTATCATCAGCCACATATATTGCTCCTCCATAGTTGGCAGTGTTTTTGATAAAGCTTACAGTACTTAAATTATACCGAAGGATGTTTATTTTTGAGCCTGTCTCAAAAAAGGCCCCTCCTCCACATTCCTTTGCAAAATTTGATTCCAAAGTAATTGTTCCTCGTACTCCAACACTTCTCACATGTGGATGTATGCGTATAAGTTTGAGGAATGCACTAATGGCATGAAGACCACCACCGCACACTTTTGCCCAGTTGTTTGATATAGTTAATTTTCTAAATACTGATAGCTCACTTTGGTACAGGTAGATACCACCTCCTGTATCTGTCACGGAATTAGTGGATATCAATAAAGTGCTATTGCACACAATTGTGCTCGTGATTGCCATAATTCCTCCACCATTGCTTGCAGTATTATGACTCAATATTGTTGTTGCATGAAGCTCTAACCTGCTAACAAAGAGTGTAATTGCTCCTCCTTCTCTTATAAACTCAGATCTCACAAATTTTTGTAATGAAATTTCTGTTTTGTTAAGTTGATAGTTTTGGGTAAAAATTGCTTTTCCACTGTAGAAAGGGATGATACTAACTTCTCCGCTATACACAAAGAAAGATCCAATATTCCCACTAAAGATGATGTTTGCTTTTATCATTGCAGTGCTGTGAATAATACCAATGGCTCCCAGGTTGGCAGTGTTATTTACTATAGAGATTTTGCCTACAATGCTTATTGTTGAGTAGAATGAATGAAAAGCAGCTCCATAGTTTGCAATATTGTTTTCAAATAAAGTTGTTCCGGATATCTCTATGTTGGTCAGCACTGTAGCATAAATTCCACCACCTAATTCTGCTGCTGTATTATGAGAAAATCGACAAGATTTAACTTTAATTTGTGCTCGATAATATCCAAGCAATGCAGCACCTGTATTGTGCTCAAATACACCACGTATGATCTCCATCTTACACTTACGACAACGAACAGCTCCTCCCAGGATAGGTATTGTGTAGATATAGAGTTTGTAATAATCAAAATCCACTTCATTATAACAAAAGCGAGTATCAATAATTGTTGCTACACTTCCAATACTTGCTTGAATAGCAGCTCCAGACTGAGCAAAATTCTCTGAAAAATAGCTGTTAAGAATTTTCACATTACTCATCCTTACAAAGATTGCTCCCTCCTTATTGTTGTTAAAAGTGCAGTTTGTGATTAACAGTTCTGAACGAGTAAAATACACTGTCAGTACTTCTTTTGTGCAACTTTGCCATCCAGCTGCAGTATTATTACTATAACAGGTGAAAGTACTGTGTGCTATGGTGATATTTCTGCAATTTACCACATATAGTGCTCCACCTACCATAAAACTGCAGTGTGCGATGTAAGCTGAACTTCGTAATAAGTATATTGCAGTCTGGAATGACTCAAATTTATTTCCAACTGCTATAATTGTGCTACCTGTGACAGTTAATGCTCTCCCTGAAGCCTTTCTCAAATTACCCAGCATTTTGCTGTCCTTCATTAAGAATTCATCAACCATAGAAACTCTATTGTCAAAGCATCCATTGAGACTTAGACCATCAATTCTTATGTAGGAGCTGGACAAAAAATGAAACTGCGCAGAATGCTCACAGTTAATCACTGGCCTAGGCAAGCTCTTGTTAGACATCATTATAATTGAAGAGAAGTTATTAACAGTCAGTGTAGCTGTGAGAGTATGATTTCCTGGCAAAAAGAGCAAGGTTATGTCTGATCCTGATTTGAGGGTATAATTATTTTCAGAAAAGTATGATAGGATGATGCAATTGTTTGTAGATGGACATGCAGCTCCATTTATCGATGGCAAAATATACCAGGTACCAGTCCCGATTTCGAATTCACTATTGACAAATGCTACTGTAACACTCAAGGCAACAAAAAAAAAGATGTGCTTACTTCTTTGACTTAGTTCCATGGCACTAAGCTATAGTTGAAATACCATCAATCTATGAACGTTAACGGTGAGTAAGTACTCTGATTCAGAATTATTTTTCTGTAATGCTATAGACTATTTATAGCCTTTTCTTTTAACCAAAGTCACAGTTTTGAGTCATGATATGTATTATGTGACCTGCTATGAGAAAAGGGACCATTTGGGAAAGATGGTAGTATCGGAAACAAGTGTAAGTTGTATCGTGCACGCATTGCCACTAATATTCATAGAGCAAGCGGATTATACACATAGTTGTAGCTACATTTCTTGCATACAATGCACAAGCTACAAGTCATATTATCATGACAAATTAAACAGGCAAAAAGATTTATCTCAAATGGTCCTTTTTTCTTACAGCTGGTCAATATAGCGTTTTGATTACATCTACTCCTCAAAATCCTTTTGTTTCCCAAACGTTGTTCCCATTGAAGCGATGCAAAGTTTACTAAATAGTACACTTTTGAAACGTATGGGTCTTGTGTGGCAAAAACTTTTCCTTAAAATATACGTACAGTATGACATAATAAAGAGCGATCAATTGATACAGTTGGATTGAGGCCTGAACATGTCAATATCTCCACGCTAAGAGTCATAGTTTATCATGAATTCTGATTATTTTAAGAGCCGCATGAAAATCATAGAGTAAAAGATTTTACTGCTATGTAGACATGCTGAAGTAATAATTAATAAAATATGCAGAACTCTGAGTTTATATATAAAAGAATAGAATAATAGGCAATTTTAAGAGTATAATAATATTGGTGAAAATTTTCTCAGAGCATAACAGTAATTCTGCACGGCATACTTTCAAGCGTTCAACACATTTTACAAAAATCATGCATAACTACATCTCATTCATTGAATATACCAAAGTTGTATCGACACCTTAATCATAATACCATCAATTTGAGTCAAGCCAAAAATAATTGGGCATCCACAATTAAAGGCTTTGATAGAGTTAAAGTAAGGTGTGCACTTAACCAATTTAGTTCAAGGTCTACCTATAGGCCTGATCATGAAAATCAAAGAGAATTTCCTAAGTGGAGCTCATGCATGTTGGTATAGTGGGAGAGGGGGCTGCCAAATTTGAGAGATGATGGACTCAGAGGCATATAGATCGGACTCTAAATTTCACTTCACCGAGACTGGCTGTGGCCTGAACCAAGACTTACATCAAGCTAGCTATGTACTTTCATGACAAAATTTTAATAGGCAAAAAGACTTGCCCCAAATGACCCTTTATCACACACTGTCAGCTGGTCAATAACTTTTTAACTAGATGACTACATCTAAATGCTTTTGTTTCCCTATAGCATTGCAAAGGTAGGTAAAATTAGTAACACGGTTCGGTGTCACGCATAATATATGTATAATAATTTTATTATGGGTCTTGTGTGGCAAAAGTGAGAATTTGACTGCGTCAATAAATTTTCTCCTGGTAAATATTTCCACGTATACATTATATGATATCACACCAAAAAATCATAAAATGTCTATCTAAAGCTACTTTAACTAGTGTAACTATATAGGACAAGTTGGTCCTTTGAGTCGCTAATTGAAACTTCTATAAATGTAACTTTTTGACTTGAAGCCGATGGCTCTGTCTTGTTTTGAAGTAGGTGAGTTGTTAACTCAAGAAGGAATTGTTGCTGATACCATGGAACCGAATTTTTTTCATTCTTCTCAAGATGTTGGTCTCTGTAGCAATGTGGTATGCCATCGCACAGACAAACAGCACAAATAATATTGTGCTCCAATAGAGACCAAAGTGACTGTAGTACCATCACCGTTGATTTGCATATTGCTCCTCCATAATCAGCAGTGTTTTAGATAAATATTACAGCATGCAGACCGAAGGATATTATTTTATTTTTGAGCCTATCTCAATAAAGGCCCCTCCACCACATTGTTTTGCATAATTTGATTTAAAGGTAATATTTCCTTTGGGTATATAAATTTAATATAAATTATATCTTGAACGTGGAAGTTTGAGGAATGTGTTAATAGCATGAACAACACCACCACATACATTTGCTCTGTTGTTGGATATAGTAGTGAATCCAGATAATATAGATAGCTCAATTTGGTACAGGTATATACCACCTGTTTTGAAATTCCTGTTTTGATAATTATGGTTAAAGATTTTTCATTGTAGAATTTCAAAGGGATAATACTAACTTCTCCACTATATATACATGAAGAAAGATACTCCATTTTCACTGAATGTGACGTTTGCATGCCCTTATTACTGCTACGCTGTAAAAAATACCAATGGCTCCTAGGTTGGCAGTGTTATTAACTATAGAGATCATGCCTACAATGCTTAATATTAATTGAGTAAATACGTGAAAAGTAGCTCCATAATTTGCGATATTGTTTTCAAATAAAGTTGTTCCAGATATCTCTATGTTGGTTCGCACGGTAGCATAAACTCCACCACCTATAGTTCTGCTGCAGTATTATTAGAAAACTGGCACAACCTGATTCTAACCTATGCTCGATAACCAAGTAATGCAACACCTTTGTTGTACTCAAATATGCTATGTGTGATTTATAACGCTCAGGGTCTTATTAGGCGCAAGCAAATTATTTAAGTTCGACCGTGCTGCAGAGCTAGTATAGCTTTGTATTATTATAGCACCAGATATAGGCACGATGCACACAATTGAGAGACTAACTAGCACAGTCCTTACAATCACCTTAAATACTAATTATAAACCATGATGATTTCCTATACAGTAACTCAAGGATATAACTTCCATAATAATATGATAAATTAATATTCAAATAATATCTATATTCCCTACAGATTTCGACTTCACATGTGTGACAGTTGACAGCTCCTCCTGGGGTATACTTATGGTATAAACTTTGAGTTTGTAATGATCAAAATCCACTTCATTATAACAAAATTGAGTATCAGTAATTGTTGTTTTACTACCATAGTTTGCTTGAATAGCAGCTCCTCTCTGAGCAATATTCCCTGAAAAATAGCTAATAGTATTAACAATTCTCACTTTATTCTGAAATATAGTAACTTCTCCATCCCTATTGTTGTCAAATGTGCAATTTGTGATTAATAGTTCTGAATATTTAGAATACAGTACTGCCCCCTCACAGCTATGTACTGTATAACAGGCATGATTGAAAAAAGTGCTATGTTCTTTGGTGATATTGCACCGATTGTCTATAAGTAGTGCTCCACCTTTTGTCAGTGCTGTACTATTCGAAAAAGTACAGTGAGATATATGAGAAAAACTTTAAGTAGTAACCTAGGAATCCTAGGAGAGGGTCAGTACCTACAGACAATAGGCTCAAGCTGTGACAACATAACATTTTCAATTGCTTCTCCGAAGCAACATGTTTTAAATTAGCTAGTTATCTATCTTGAAGGTGCTTGCAAAGACTTGGGAATATCACCACTCCGAGTACCCATCACTTTCATTTCTTGCCATTGCCCACTGGGATTTGAGCAGAGTAAAGTTATCAGAAACAACTGTGTCTGCCATCAAAACTGAAAGAAGTATTCAAATTCATAACTGAATTGGACTGTAAATCTACAGCACTGTTGATACGCAGGAACGATTGATACCGAAACCAATCGGTTTACAAACACATTCAGATTGAGTAGCTAGCTGCTTTTAGTGTGTCCATTAGAGTCACAGATCGATATTCAGTTTACAAATACTAAATCTGAGGAGAAGTACACAAGCTAATACGATGACACTTGAATAAACCAAGAAGTATTGAAACTACGTATGACACTATTTTGTGTTGTTCATGCACTTCAGGATCTAGGGACACTACTAGTTATGGTCACATGGTTAATCATTACGGTTGTAATAACTGCACATCATTAATAAAACTGCATGTATGGGTACATGTCTATGCAATCATGTACTGGAATATAGATCCATGCATTATCACAATATTATTATAATGCATACATATACATACCCTGATAATATATAAAGTTGGCGATGATGTGTTTGAACCATACACTTCAAAGCAGCTACAATGGAACTAAGAAGTTATATCTTCGTATTTGTAGCCTTAAGCTACTTAGATTTTACAACTTGTGATATCGGGTACATTCTACCATCAACAGAAACAGCTACATGTCCGTCTGCTAACAACTGTTTTATACTATCACATGTTGCTGAAAATAATTTTACCTTGATATCGGGATTAAACACTACTTTGCTGTTCATGCCTGGAAATCACACTCTCACATCGAATTTGACAATTAAGAATCTCTCCTCTTTCGTGATGATAGCTAATAAACACTTGCCAAGGCCAGTGATCAATTGTGAACAACAAGCAATGTTTTATTTTATTTCTATCGCCCATGTTAGAATCGATGGCTTAAGTCTCAACGGATGCTTAAATGAAGTCTCCATGATTAATGAATTCATAATGAAAGATAGCATAATGCTGGGCAGTAGAAATGCTTCGAGAAGAGCTCTATTTGTAAAAGATAGCTCAATAATAGTGGTTGGAAGTCAATTTGAGTCCTTTACTGAAGCATTATACTTATTACAAAGTTCTTCTCGTATATCTCACTGTACTTTTTCGAATAATACAGCACTAACGAATGGTGGAGCACTAAGTCTAAAGGATTGGTGCAATATCACCATAGAACATAGCACTTTTTCCTTTCATGCCTGTTACACAGTACATAGCTGTAGGGGTGCAGTACTGTATTCTACAGATTCAGAATTATTATTCACAAACTGCACATTTGACAACAACAAGGATGGAGCAATCGTTGTATTTAAGAGTAAAGTGAGAATTGTTAATAGTTATTTTTCAAGAAATGTTGCTCACCGTGGAGCTGCTATTCAAGCAAAGTATGGTGGTAAAATAACAATTACTGATACTCACTTTTATTATAATGAAGCAAAGTTAGCTCTCCCAGGAGGAGCTATTCGTTGTGATCATTGTAAGATGGAGATTATACGTGGTATATTTGAGCACAATAAAGGTGATGCAGTACTTGGAATCAGTCAAGCACAGATTAAGATCAAGTCTTGTCATTTTTCTCATAACATAGGAACAATACTAGGTGGTGGAGTTTATGTTGCCCTTCAAACCAACTTAGAGATATCTGGAACAACTTTATTTGAAAATAATGTGGGAAGCTATGGAGCTGCTTTTTATGCATTTACCTCAACAGTAAGCATCGTAGGCACAATCTCTATAGTAAACAATACTGCCAACCTAGGGGCTGTTAGTATTATTCATAGCACAGTAATAATAAGTGCAAATGTCATCTTCAGTGGAAATATTGGATCTTTCTACGTGCATAGTGGACAAGTTAGATTTGTTCCTTTATACAGTGGAAAAGAAAATTTCACATGTATAGGAAATTATCAAACTTTAAAAAACATAGAGTTCATAAGAGAAGGGGGAGCAATTACACTCTTTGCTAGCAGGTTAGAACTTCAGGCAACAACTATATTGAGACATAATACTGCGAGCAATGGTGGAGGAATTATGGCAATCACGAGCACAATTGTGTGTAATAGTACTTTATTGATATCCACTAATTCTGTCACAGATACAGGAGGTGGTATCTACCTGTACCAAAGTGAGCTATCTATATTTGGTAACATTACAATATCCAATAACAGGGCAAAAGTGTGTGGTGGTGGAGTTCATGCTATTAGTGCATTCCTCAAACTTATTCCACGCTGGAGAAATGTTATATTTAAAAGAACAATGTCATGTAAATTAAGTATTGAATCAAATTTTGCAAAAGAATGTGGAGGAGGGGCCTTTTTTGAGACAGGTTCAAAAATATACTTCCTTCGGTATGATTCAAACACTGTTTCAGTAAGCTTTATCAAAAACACTGCCAACTATGGAGGAGCAATATATGTGGCTGATGATACCAATATTGGTATATGTTCCAGTGGACAAAAGCACACACTAACAGCAGCTACCCAGTCTGAATGCTTCTTTCAGCTAACACACATTAATAACCATTCAGCCTTTATTACAGAAGCTTTCTATTTTAATGAAAATAGAGCAAAACATTTAGGAGCGGACTTGTTTGGAGGGCTCTTAGATAGATGTACGGTAAACTTATATAATAGTAAAATTGTTAAATATTCAAGTTACCAAGGATTTGCAAATAACATTGAACAGAGTTCGACTTCTAAACCTGTCAGAATATGTTTGTGTAACTCATCTAGGCATGTCATATGTGGTTCTCAACCTGTAACTAGGAGAGTTGAGAAGGATAAAGCATTTGCTATGCACATTGCAGCAGTTGATCAACTGAATCACACGGTAAATGGTACAATCCATAGTTACCTAAGTAGTAATCTAGGAACCATGGGAGAGGGTCAGCATCTGCAGAGAATAGGCTCAAACTGTGATAACAAAACATTTTCAATTGTTTCTCCAAAGCAACATGAAGAGTTAGTTATCTATGCTGAAGGCCCTTGTAAAGACTTAGGAATATCACCGCTCCGAGTTCCTATTACTTTTATCCCTTGCCATTGCCCACTGGGGTTCGAACAAAACAATGTTATCAAAAACAAATGCATCTGTATCTGTCATCAAAAACTGAAAAGTGCACTAAAATTCATAACTGAATTTGATTGTAACTCTACAACACTGTTAATACGTAGGAACCGTGACTTTTGGATATCATACACGACAAATGAAACTCTCCTCACAGTCAAGCAATGCCCCTCTGATTATTGCCTATCACCCTCACTTCCTGTGCATGTGAATTTAAGTGATCCAGAAGGGCCAGATATTCAGTGCAAGTTTAATCGCTCTGGATTGCTATGTGGAGCTTGCAAGACCGGACTGACTTTGTCTGTTGGAAGTTCACGATGCATTTCATGTCCACGCTATTGGCCTGCTCTCTTCCTTATACTCTTGGTCAGTGCTATACTAGCTGGTCTAACTGTAGTTATACTCATGCTGGTACTAGATCTTACAGTTGCCAAGGGAACACTCAATGGAATGATATTCTATTCCAACATTATTGCTGCAAATCAAGGCTTGTTCCTTCAGTTTGATCACCCTAACTTTCTCAGTGTATTTATTGCATGGCTTAACCTTGATCTCGGTTTTGATGCCTGTTTCATTGAGGGCTTGAATACATATTTCAAGGTTTGGTTACAGTTGGCCTTTCCAACTTACTTGATTCTTCTGCTAATGGCTATCATACTGATAAGTAGACGCTCCCTTAGGTTTGCTAGGCTGATCAGCAAACGGAACCCGGTTGCTATGCTTGCAACTCTGATCTTGCTCTCCTATTCCAGGTTGCTTCAGAGTATCATAAACATCTTTTCTTATGCCAACTTACGTTACACACCAATGAATGACGATGAATATTTTGAAGCAGTGTGGCTCCCAGATGCATCCATCCCCTATCTCAGTGGAAAACACATTCCGCTTTTTATCTTGGCAATCTTAATACTCGCAATCGGAGTTGCCTACACTTTTGGCCTCATTGCTTGGCAGTGGCTAGTTCGACTTCCAGATGTTGTAGTGTTTAAGTGGATACAAAGTGCTAAACTAACCTCTTTCATGGACGCCTATCATGCTCCATATGTGACTAAGAACCGCTACTGGACTGGACTTCTTCTACTAGCGCGAGTGACACTCTATCTCACTGCAGCCATAAATGTGTCGGGTGAACCAAGATTCAATTTGCTGGCTGTTTCTCTCATCATTGCTAGCATATTCTTATTGCATGCCTATTCAGGCATGAACATTTATAAACAATGGGTGCTCAATGTTCTTGAGTTCACCACCTACTTCAATGTTCTTGCATTGGCCGTTGCTACATTTTATGTTTTACAAATCAATGGCAATGGTACTACAGTCACTTTGGTCTCTATTGGAGTGCAGTTTGTGCTATCTGTTTGTGCCATGATGTACCACGTTGCTGTGGAGACCAACATTATTGGAAGGATGAAAAACTCTAGTTGGTATCAGCAACGATTCTGTCTTGAGCTGACAGCTCACCTACTTCAAAACGAGGCAGAGCCATCGGCTTCAAGTCAAAAAGTTACCTTTTCAGAAGTTAAATCAGCGATTCAAAGGACCAACTTGTCTCATATGCTAGCTAAAGTAGCTTTAGACAGACATTTTATATTATTGTGTGCATGGTGTGACATCATTGAGTGTATATATATAGCTGAGTAGCTGCTGTTAGTGTATGTTTTTGTCCACTGGAACACATACCAATATTGGTATCATCAGCCACATAATATATTGCTCCTCCATAGTACATAAATTATACAGATATCTCATTTTGGTACAGGTATAGATACCACCTCCTGTATCTGTCATGGAATTAGTGGATCGATATCACCAAAGTGCTATTGCACACAATTAATTGTGCTCATGATTGTCATAATTCCTCCATCATTACTTGCAGTATTATGACTCGATATAGTTGTTGCATGAAGCTCTAACCTGCTGACAAAGAGTGTAATTGCTCCCCCTTCTCTTATGAACTCAGATCTCATAAATTTTTGCAATGAAATTCCCGTTTTGTTAAGCTGACAGTTTTGGGTAAAAATTGCTTCTCCATTGTAGAAAGGGATAATACTAACTTCTCCACTATGCACGAAGAAAAGTCCAATATTCCCACTAAAGATGACATTTGCCCTTATTACTGCTGTGCTATGAATAATACCAATGGCTCCCAGGGCTGGCAGTGTTATTTACTATAGAGATTTTGCCTATAATGCTTATTGTTAATGAAAAGCAGCTCCATAGTTTGCAATATTCAAGGACTGGGGTCTATAAGCCCTTGAATATTGTTTTCAAATAAAGTTGTTCCAGATATCTCTATGTTGGTCAGCACTGTAGCATAAATTCCACCACCTAGTTCTGCTGCCGTATTATGAAAAAATTGATAAAATTTAATTTTAATCTGTGCGTAAAGAAATCCAAGCAATGCATGCAGCACCTGTATTATGCTCGAATACACCACGTATGATCTCCATCTTACACATACGGCAACTAATAGCTCCTCCCGGGATAAGACATAGAGTTTGTAATAATCAAGATCCACTTCATTATAACAAAAATGAGTATCAATAATTGTTGCTACACTTCCATCATTTGCTTGAATAGCAGCTCCACACTGTGCAAAATTCTCTGAAAAATAGCTGTTAAGAATTTTTACATTACTGCTCTCTACAATGATTGCTCGCTCCTTAAAAGTGCAGTTTGTTAGTAACAGTTCCGAATCTGTAGAATACACTTTCAATACTTCATTTGTGCAACTCCGCCATCATGGTATTATCACAGTAACAGGTGAACGTACTGTGTGCTATGGTGATATTTCTGCAATTTACCACGCATACTGCTCCACCTATCGTAAAACTGCAGTGTGTTACGTAAGCTGAACTTCGTAATAAGTATATTGCACTCTGGAATGACTCAAATTTATTGTCAACTGCTTTAATTGTGCTATCTGTGACAGTCAATGCTTTCTCTGAAGCCTTTCTCAAATTATTTTCAGAAAAGTGTGATAGGATGATGCAATTGTTTGATGAACACATAGCCCCATTTATATCGATGGCAAAATATACATGTACCAGGTACCAGTCCCGATTTCAAATTCACTATTGACAAATGCTACGCTCAAGGCAACAAAAAAGAGAAGATATGCTTACTTCTTTGACTTAGTACCATGGCAATAAGCTGTAGACAAAGTTGTGATAACTTGAAATACCATCAATCTATGAACGTTAACAGTGAGTCAGTACAGAACTACTTTTCTGTTTTGCTATAGGCTATTTAGCCTTTTCTTTTAACCAAAGTCACAGTCTAGAGTGATCTGCTATGAGAAAAGGGATCATTTGGGGAAGATGGTAGTATTGGAAACAAGTATAAGTTGTATTGTGCATGCATTGCCACTAATATGCATAGAGCAAGCAGCTAGATTACACACATGCAGTTGTAGCTACATTTTTTGCATACAATGCAACAAGCTACAAGTCAAACTATCATGACAAACAGGCAAAAAGACTTAATATCTCAAATGGTCCTTTTTCTCACAGCTGGTCAATATAGCGTTTTACTCCTCGAAATCCTTTTGTTTCCCAAACGCTGTTCCCAAGCATTGCAAAGTTTACTTTCGAAACGTATGAGTCTAGTGTGGCAAAAACTTTTCCTTGTAAAATATCCATGTGTATACGTACAGTATGAAATAATAAAGAGGGATCAATTGATACAGTTGGAGGATTGAGGCCTAAACATGTCAATATCTCCACACTAAGAGTCATAGTTTATTATGGATTTCTGATTATTTTAAGAGCCGCATGATAATCATAAAATATAGCTATTATACTGCTATGTAGACATGCTGAAGTAATAATAAAATAGGCAGACTCTGAGTGTATAAAAGAATAGAATAATAGACAATTTTGTTAGCAAAATAATAAATTAAATATTATTGGTCTAAGCCTTATTATGGATGCCCAATTATTTTTGGCCTGACTCAAATTGGTGGTAATAAAAATTAATGGTGTCAATACAGCTTTGGTATATTCAACGATGTACCTGTACCTATGCATGGTTTTGTATAAATTAATGTGTTGAATGATTGAAAGTATGCCATGCAGAGTTACTGTTATACTCTGATATAATTTTCATAGAGTTAAAAATAATTAAGGAGTGCACTCAACCAATTCAACAATGTTTAGTTCAAGGTCTAGGCATCATGATAGTCTTACTAGAACTTCAGCTATAATAATTATTATGATCATAATAATTTTGAATTAAGAGTAACACTATACAGATCGATATTGAAACCACAGTCATTTGCAAACACTAAATCTGAGGAACAGTACACAATAATAATATTAATATTTATTAAGCTATAAGGACGGTGGGACCATGTATGACATTGTGTTGACTTTGGGACTCTACTATGTAGTTATAATGGGGCATAATATTATGCATCATCAACACTGGAATACATGTCCATGCATGGTACTATCACGATTACAAGCATTAATAATCTGTGATTGTATGCTCTAGCTGTAAAGGTGCGGACAAGTTTGAATTAATAATACTTCAAAGCAGCTAATAGTATAAAATGGAACTAAGAAGTTATATTATTTTTGTATTTGTAGCCTTAAACTTGGAGTTTACAACTAGTGATATCAGATACATTTTACCATCAACAAAAGCCGCTACATGTCCGTCTGCAAACAACTGTTTTATACTATCACATGTTGCTGAAAATAATTTTACCTGGATGTCGGGATTAAACACTACTTTGCTGTTTATGCCTGGAAATCACACTCTCACATCGAGTTTGACAATTAAGAATCTCTCCTCTTTCGTGATGATAGCTAATAAACACTTGCCAAGGCCAGTGATCAATTGTGAACAACAAGCAATGTTTTCATTCATTTCTATCACCCATGTAAGAATCGATGGCGTAAGTCTCAACGGATGCTTAAACAAAGTCTCCATGATTAATGAATTCATAATGAAAGATATCATAATGCTGGGCCATAGAAATGCTTCAAGAAGAGCTCTATTTGTAAAAGATAGCTCAATAATAGTAGTTGGAAGTCAATTTGAGTCCTTTAATGAAGCAATATACATTACATATTACAAAGTTCTTCTTGTATATCTCACTGTACTTTTTCGAATAACACAGCACTGATGAAAGGTGGAGCACTACGTATAGAGGATTGGTGCAATATCACCATAGAACATAGCACTTTCTCCTTTCACACCTGTTATAGAGTACATAGCTGTGAGGCTGGTGCAGTACTGTATTCTGAATATTCAGAACTATTAATCACAAACTGCACTTTTGACAACAACAAGGATGGAGCAATTGCTGTAGTTCATAGTAAAGTGAGAATTGTCAATAGTTACTTTTTAGGGAATGTTGCTCGGCTTGGAGCTGCTATTCGAGCACACCGTAATACTTTGGCAATAGTAATTACTGATACTCACTTTTGTTATAATGAACCGGATTTAGATACTTACAAACTCGATGTCTACACAGTAGCTTCCCCAGGAGGAGCTATTCGTTGCTGGAAGTGTAAGATGGTGATCATACGTGGCATTTTTGAGCACAATAAAGGTGCTGCAGTACTTGGAATTCAAGCACAGCTTAAAATCAAGTCTTGTCGATTTTCTAATAATACAGCAGCAAAACTAGGTGGTGGAGTTTATGCTTCCTTTCAAACCAACTTAGAGATGTCTGGAACAACTTTATTTGATAACAATGTGGCAAGCTATGGAGCTGCTTTTCATGCATTTTCATCAACAGTAAGCATCGTAGGCACAATCTCTATAGTAAACAATACTGCCAACCTAGGGGCTGTTAGTATTATTCACAGCACAGCAATAATAAGGGCAAATGTCATCTTCAGTGGAAATATTGGATCTTTCTTCGCATATAGTGGAAAAGTTAGATTTATTCCTTTACACAGTGGAAAATCAAATTTCACATGTACAGGAAATTATCAAACTTTAAGCTACAAGATATCAAAATATGTTGGATCTGAGATCATAAGAGAAGGGGGAGCAATTACACTCTTCATTAGCAGGTTAGAGCTTCAAGGAAAAACCAACTTGAATCATAATGCTGCAAGTAACGGTGGAGGAATTATAGCAATCACGAGCACGATTGTGTGTAATAGTACTTTATTGATATCCAATAATTATGTCACAGATACAGGAGGTGGTATCTACCTGTACCAAAGTGAGCTATCTATATTTGGTAACATTACCATATCCAACAATAGAGCAAATGTGTGTGGTGGTGGTCTTCATGCTATTAGCGCATTCCTCAAGCTTATTCCACGTTCGAGAAGTATTAATATTATTGCATTCAAAGGAATAATCATTAAATTAAGTATTGAATCAAATTTTGCAAAACAGTGTGGAGGAGGGGTGTTTTTTGAGACAGGCTCAAAAATAAACATCCTTCTGTATAGTTCAAGTGCTATAAACTTTATCAAAAACACTGCTGACTATGGAGGAGCAATATATGTGGCTGATGATACCAATACTGGTATGTGTTCCAGTGGACAAAAGCACACACTAAAAGCAGCTACTCAGTCTGAATGCTTCTTTCAGCTAACATCACTTCATAACACTTCAGCCATTATTACAGATGTTTTCTATTTTAATGAAAATAGAGCAAATCATTTAGGAGCGGACTTGTTTGGAGGACTCTTAGATAGGTGTACGGTAAACTCTTATAGAAAAATAGTTAAATATTCGAGTATCCCAGGATTTGCAAATAACATTGAACAGACTTCAACTTCTAAACCTGTCAGAGTATGCTTGTGTAACTCATCTAACCATGTTGTATGTGGCTTACAGCCTGCAACTATGAGAGTCAAGAAGGACAAAGTGTTTGCTATGCATATTGCTGCAGTTGATCAACTTAATCACACGGTGAATGGTACAATCCACAGTTACGTACGTAGTAGTCTAGGAACCCTAGGAGAGGGTCAGCATCTGCAGAGAATAGGCTCAAGCTGCGAGAACTTAATATTTTCAATTACCTCTCAAAAACAACGTGACGAGTTAGTCATCTATGTTGAAGGTCCTTGCAAAGATTTGGGAATATCACCATTTCGAGTTCCCATTATATTCATCCCTTGTCATTGCCCACTGGGATTTGAGCAAAATAAAGCTATCAAAAACAAATGCATCTGTATTTGCAATCAAAAACTGATAAAAGTGTTCAAATTCATAACTGAATCGGACTGTAACTCTAAAACACTGCTGATACAACGAAACAGAAATTTTTGGATATCATACACGACAAATAAAACTCTCCTCACAGTCAAACAATGCCCCTCTGATTATTGCCTATCACCTTCAGTTCCTGTACATGTGAATTTAAGTGATCCAGAAGGGCCGGATATTCAGTGCAAGTTTAATCGTTCTGGATTGCTATGTGGAGCTTGCAAGACAGGACTGACTTTGTCTGTTGGAAGCTCACGATGTATTCCATGTCCACGCTATTGGCCTGCTCTCTTCCTTATACTCTTGGTCAGTGCTATACTAGCTGGTCTAACTGTAGTAATACTCATGCTGGCACTAAATCTGACAGTTGCTAGGGGAACACTCAATGGAATGATATTCTATTCCAATATCATTGTTACAAATGAAGGCCTGTTCCCACAGTTGGATCATCCAAACTTTTTCAGCGTATTTATAGCATGGCTTAACCTTTATTTTGGTTTTGATGCCTGTTTTATTAAGGGCTTAGATACATATATCAAAGTTTGGTTACAGCTAGCCTTTCCAACTTACTTGATTCTTCTGCTAATGGCTATCATACTGATAAGTAGACACTCTATTAGGTTCGCTAGGCTGATCAGCAAACGGAATCCAGTAGCAATGCTTGCAACTCTGATCTTGCTCTCCTATTCCAGGTTGCTTCAGAGTATCATAAACATCTTTTCTTATGCCACCTTACGTTACACACCCATGTATGACGATGAACATTTTGAAGCAGTGTGGCTCCCAGATGCATCCATCCCTTATCTCAGTGGAAAACACATTCCACTCTTTATCTTGGCAATTTTAATACTCGCAATCGGAGCTGCCTATACTTTTGGCCTCATCGCTTGGCAGTGGCTTATTCGACTTCCAGATATAGCAGCCTTTAAGTGGATAAAAAATGCTAAACTAACGTCTTTCATGGATGCCTATCATGCTCCATATGTGACTAAGAATCGCTACTGGACCGGACTTCTTCTACTAGCGCGAGTGACACTCTATCTTACTGCAGCCATTAATGTGTCAGGTGAACCAAGGTTCAACTTGCTGGCTATTTCTCTTGTCATTGGTAGCATATTCTTATTGCATGCCTATTCAGGTATGAACATTTATAAACAATGGGTGCTCAATGTTCTTGAGTTTACCACCTACTTCAATATTCTTGCATTGGCTGTTGCTACATATTATGTTCTACAAATCAATGGTGATGGTACTACGGTCGCTTTGGTCTCTATTGGAGTACAGTTTGTGCTGTCTGTCTGTGCCATGATGTACCACATCGCTATAGAGACCAATATCTTGGGAAGGATGAAAAAATCTGGTACTTGGTATCACCAACGATTCCGTCTTGAGTTAACAACTCGTCTACTTCAAAACGAGGCAGAGCCATCGGCTTCAAGTCAAGAAGTTACCTTTTCGGAAGTTACGATCAGTGACTCAAGTGATCAACTTATGCCATACACTAATTGAAGCAGTAACTTTAACTTGGGATTTGTAACCCATTAACGCATGGCGTGTTATTATATATTTGAATCAATTGATAAATAATTTCCTGGAGCTTAGATTAGAGTGGGGAGGGGGCTGAGGGCCAAAATATGACTCCTATAGTGCTAGTGATTCAGAGCCGGGCTCATGGGATCTGACAGACTCAAAATTCTACTCCAACTGTACTAAGCTAACTGAGCCGAGCCAGCTGCACGTGGCCGATGACCCAGTGCATGCATGAGGTCTCAACCAGTTAGGCCAGTAGTAATAATATCCTTGTTTCCCGTCACCATCAAGATGCCAGGAGTATGCGGGCGGGCGGTTATTATCTATTATTGCCTAAAAAATTATTATTCATAGGCCACAATACTGCAGAATTATTATACGACTGCTTCCTCCATGAATATCATTAAGGGACACCTGCTAATGAGATTCATAAGCCTGAAAATTCAATAATAATTGTAGATGCGGTAGCCTAGAAAGGATGCGGGCGGGTGACAGGAAACAAGGAATCTACAAAGCTTGGCCTTATATGCATTAACTATTGTTAAATCATGATAGAGGATGCATAATATCATAATACTCTACCTTTTCCATGACTGCATGTTGTCTTGCATGCATTGAATCTCGGGCCACAAGCCAATCCATCCCGGGCTCTCTGGCAGAGATGATTAAATACATAGCTGGTACCTCAGCTGGCACAGTGTAACTGCAGTGAGTACCGATACTATAATAGTTTATGATACAGTGAAAACATAGAGGGATCAAGAATTACAGTTGCATGCCTGAGTCTAACCTCCGCTGTGTCACTGACCATAGAGTTATGGATGGTAAGGGTCGTCAAGTTGCGTTCAATTAGATCACCAATAGTAGGTGGAGCGAAATTTCGAAGACCACATGGCCTAGGGTAGGATCCTAGGAAGTGAGGATCAGGCATGGCTGAGACAGTGATGGATCCATCGACTGAGGAAGAGAAGCAACCACTTCAGTCTGAGGGAGCTGAACAGAGAGAAGGGGAGGAAACTCCTCCAAAAGAACCAGATTTCTGCTTAGAGAGTATCCCAGATGATTTGCACGATTCATATTAAAATTATAAATATGTTCATGCTGTCATACTACATAGTTCAGTAATCAAAGTGGCCTTAACTTGTCTTCTCCTGTTAGTCCTTCCCCTGATCAAGGAGGCCCAGAACCAACATGGATTAAGACATGGAGACTATCAGCGCTACAGGTACATACATTGTACACTGAGCTTAGTGAAAACTTGACATATATCCATGCATTAATTTTATCGTTGAGTAGAGCATTAGGTACTAGCCAACTTAGCTACTGTGTCCATTTTGGCTGGACAGGTAGCCATTTTTGCCATTATTCTCATAAACTACTGCTTTTGAGATCAGTACCTTTGGGAAATTTCCACAAGATTTTGTATGATCCCCTATTGCTCTGCACATGGTGGCTATGCTGTAACTCAGTGGGCTATTGTGATTGATTTGACTCCCCAGGATGTACTGCACTCGTCGGCTGAGGAGGATAAGGAAGAGTCTCCACTTCACCCAGGGTCACAGGAGCAGGTACCACAAGAAGACCATCTCCGTGGCAACCGTCACTGATGTCAGGTGAGAACATCACACTAGTCGTGTGTAATGATGGGCTCTGGTAGCATCACTAAGTTGTACATACATGTGTGTGATCTTGCTTCATGTAAGTATCAAGAAACATTACTGCTTATACTACAATGTCATGACTTTTTCTTTTATTACCATTCCCAAACCTAAGGGGATTGATCCAGCAAAAAGGCAGAGCCACTTACACTTAAGAATTGGAGGTGATAGGTTAAAAATCCGAATGGGGTATGCAGTTTTCTTATAATTTTAGGTTCCTATACATAGCCCTCGTGTGTGCTTGAGAGGACCTGGGCTCTGTGCGGTAATCATGATGATGGGGTCTATGCAGATAAACCGCTCGGTTTATGATTTCAGGTTCCTGTACATACCCCTCGTGTGTGCCGAGAGGGCCTGGGCTCTGGGTATGGAGTTGAAGCAGGCAGCCAACACGGAGCACAGGAAGAGGTTCCACTTGATGAGGAGGCTGCAGAGAGCCGTCAAACACGCCAGTGAGCTTGTCCAGCTGTGTGAGGGAAGCGAGAGGTGCGACGCTAGGACAAGGCTGGAGGCTCAGGTCAGTGGTCTATGTGTGAGGTTTACACTTGAGGAAATTTCCTATTGTATGCGTGTAAAATGTTAATATTATGCATTTGTGAGAATTAAACTATAGTACCATATTTGCCCTCAAAATATTGCTGCAAAATTTGCCACACGGTAAGGGGTCAACAACAATATAATATTACATGTATGTGGATATATGCACTGGACCGTTTGATTTTTTTTTTGGTACCATACTGTCACCAGACCTAGTTCTCCAGACTAGGAAACTTTGTAGTTCTAATCATCGTACGTGCAATTAATATAATTTTAGTAACTTTGTGAAGACCACTAACGGTGCATGTACACGTAGGTGTATCACTGTTGCTATCGTATTATTTTCTTCCAGGCCTACTCCTCTTGGATGGTTGGAAATGTGAAGTTTGAACAGCAGAAGTGGCAGGAAGCGTTGGATGCGTTTGGACAGTGTCAGTAAGTGGTATAAGTATGCATAATTATGCGTATACATTATAAAACATACATGTATCTTCAAGTGTTATCAAGGCACAGCATTGACAGTAATCTCGTATATTCAGCTTTTATGTTAGTTAGAAATGTATACACATGCACAGACATTGCTAAGTGTGACTGTATAACATTAAACACAGCTATTTAAGTTCATAGTTTTCTGAAGTATATGTACGTGCTTCATAGATGTATAATCTGTGGGTCTATCAAAAGAATCGACCAAAATCGATACCAAATGAAGTACCCGCCACACTGATGCCCACTTTCCTGCCAAGAGTTATGCCCGTTCCGAGAGCTTTGACTTCCACTGAATCATCCCTGACTCCAACTCCTGTGTCGGCTGCCAGTCCAATCTTGCAATCAAATGCAGATGCCTTCATATCGACGAAATTGACAGATGCGTCCACTCCTACTCCTGCCGTGCTTGCCCATGCTCCAGTTTTCACCTCCCCAATGTCAATCTCGGCAGTCTCGAGCTTACTCTGTGGATTAGGGTTGCCGCCTTTAAATAGCGAAGCTTTGGCACCAGCGCTCACTTGAGGGATGATACTGTCGTCGACTCCTGCTGCAGCTTCAGCATTTAGAACCTGGGGAATCAATAAATTGAGATATACATGTAGAACATACGTAAAATGACTACTGTCATTCTTCCAGCACGTGTGCACTGGAAGGGGTTAATTACCCTGTATCTGTCCTCTTCCACAACTGCAACATGAACTTCAGCCTTATCTTCAGACATATTATTGTAAAGTTCTTGGGACTGGATTATTTGTGACTGTTTTTCTTGATTAAGCAAGTGTGAAAGCGCTTGCTTTTATACCTGCTGCCTCTATGCAAACTAGTCCCTGGTAAATACCCTGGGTGTAACTGGTTTTTTGGGGGGGGGGGGGGGGGGATTGATTTCTGAGAGCCATGTGAACAGTGTTTATGCTTTCAATATGCACTATCAGGCATGAGAATATTGACTCTAATCTAATGCCTCCCATGCAGCATCAACACCCCAAATAGCATAATACATCTCTTCTCTCAATATTTATTTGGGTATCGGCAGCAAAGACTTGCTGATGTCAGCTGACGTTACCAAGGCCAGCCACTTGAATTTGCTGCCTCATAATTACTACTATTATGCTAAAACTTCACCATAGGAATGTGGGGGTGGGAGGGATGTACATGTAGGTACCGTTGGAGATAGAGTTGTACTGAGTGCTCAAGGATCCATTGTTAACTACCTACCTATAGGATTCCTTCATTTCGATTGCTCTCAAGGGGTATGCAGAACAGTGGATTGCATGCATCATCCTATGTTGATAGTGACAACCACCGCATTATGTTGATTAATACCGCACCAGTTACCTGCTACGCGATATAATTATGCAGTACAACTGTTTTGTTCGTGCAGGACTATCTATGAGAAGCTAGGTGGAGCCGTGCCAGAGGAGCAGAGGGCCCTCTACTCCCAGCGGGTGGAGGAGATGGTGCCCAGCATCCGCTACTGTGCCTACAACATCGGAGACATGCCCAGTGATCTCTCCCAGCTCATGAAACTCAGGACTAGCGCTCCAGGATCTGACATACTTTCGTCAAAGATTGACGTGAGCAATGATAGATATCTTGTTTATAATCAACTTCTCTAGCTTCTTTCAATGCCATTCCAACAGTGAATCTCTTGAATAATTATCCCCTGGGGACGATGCTGCAATGTACATGTATATACAACACCCTATTTCTTAAGGTTTCAAAACAGTCAGTAGGTATCCTAAACCTCATCCCATTGCCTGCTCAGGTGAACCGCAAAATCCCAAAGCCCCTTACTTGAGAACTAGGGGTGGTAGATTAAAAAGCTTTTTTGTTCCGTGGAAACTCTCCCTACCAATATGCTTATTAATAATCACATACATTCTGGTGTAATCGCTTCTCGAACTCTCGAACTCGCCTCTGGGTGCTACTCCCGTAGCGCTGCCGAAGGTAGGTATGAAGTGACATCGTTCTCAGTTGCTCTGCATGAATAAACGAAGATTCTTTTCGGACAACTTAACTGTTCGGTAAAACTTACTCGGCAAGTTTTACCGAACAGTTAAGTTGTCCGAAAAGAATCTTCATTTATTCATCACATACATTACTTGTTTCTATTCTACTCTGCTCCATTTCCACCTGTAGCTTGTTCTAGCGAAGACCCAGGAGAAGGCTGCATCCTCACTGACAGAGGTCACCTGGCTGGGGAAGAAGGTCCCCGTGAAGAGCGAGAAGCTGAGGGTGGGGTTTGTGAAGCTCCAGCAGCTCGAGGGAGAGCTGTCTCGGGCCGAGGGAGGAGAAGCGAAGATGGACGTCTACGAAAGGCTGCTCATGGAGTGCCAGGATGCTATGCAGATGGTCAGGGACGAACTAGGACCTGAACCGGTGAGCAGGGTAGTGTATAATAGATGTTCATTGTACAAGCTATGGGATGGTATTGGTAAAGGTCGTCAAATGCATATATCGCTACTGAGTAGCACTGGCATATACAGGTTAGTTTTGGTAAAGGTCGTCAAATACATATATCCAGGCCCTGTGCATACTTTATGACCTCTGTGTGGATTTTTAAAATCCTGAATGGTCATGCATTGTATGTAATTTTTTTCTTTTTGTCATCTTTCTGTTCCAGGCTCCTGACAAGAAGAGGACGGTGAAGGCTGAAGCACAGAGAGCAGCCGTCCAGAGTCTCCTTCACTACTTGACTCACTTGAAGCTGAGCCACGCTGTGAGGAAGAATCTGCTCCTCATCAAGAGCATGAAGGAGATGGCCAAGGGAGGGAAGAGAAACGTCAAGCCAGAGGAGTTCGTCAGGGTCTATGACATACTGCTGCAGGTGAGTGGGCAGGCTAATCTACTCTTGTTTAGAGTGAGTGAGAGAGAGAGAGAGAGAGAGAGAGAGAGGGAGGGAGAGAGAGAGGGAGAGAGAGAGAGAGAAAGAGGGGGAAAGAGAGATCCATACATTATCTCTTATCTTTCTTCTCCCAGCACATCGTTGAGCTAGGTGACGTTCCTGGTCTTGAGGATAACCTGGTGGCTCAGAAGGAGAAAGCTGCTCGTACCTTTGCCTTCAAAGCTTTCCGCTGCTTCCACTTGGCCGAGTCTTATGTTGCTATGCAACGATGGGCAGAGTCGATTGGTTTGTTTGACCGCGCCCAGGAGCACGTGACAGAGGCCCTGGAACACTATAGGGACCTCGAGCAAGAGCCAGGGGACACAGCTACCAAGATAGAAGGGGTAAATGAACTATACACTGACCATAGCAACAAGTAACTTACTATGTTGTAAAAATTAAGCCCTGATTTATATTTACCCAACTTATTACTGGTAGTGATTTGTGTGCTGTATGATAATTGTTTCTCCGCAGACTGTGCTCCCTCAACTTCACCAGCTGCAAGAGACCATCAGAGGAAAGAAGTGCGAGGTCCATGTTACCAGTCTTTTGCGTAAGTATCCAACTGCAGCTGCATTATGCTATACATGTACAACAGTGTAGTGTACAGTACACTCAGTGTGTACAATATATATTTTCTCCGTGCAGAAGCTCAGCAACTGGAAGACAAGATGGCCGATCTATCTTTGGCCTCCAAGGTACAACATAATATACATGTACAACATGCATGTGCCATAGATCATTAGCATACAGTCATACTGTATATAATATTATGTACACACCTTACCAAAGAATAGGACTATATACACGGGTATGTACATTATAAGCGTAGAAACCATGAGGCTCTGGTGGTTGATGCTTTCACTTTATTTTCTGAAATTTACCGTTATGCTTAATTTAAACACACTCACTAGATCCTTCCCTATGTACATGTACATGTATATATAATATATAGGTAGACCCCTCTCAATCCTCAGATTCCTATGCTTATGCTAGTGCTATTAAAATTTTGTAGTGTTGTTTATAGTATTTTACAATGTATGCAACTATGATTAATGTGTTTTTGCAGCCATTGAGTGAGAGGATGGACCAGTTTGTGTTGAGCCCTCCCTCCGCGGGGAAGGTGACTCTGGCTCCCCTCCCTCCCGACTACCGACCCATTCCCTGCAAGCCTCTCTTCTTCGACCTGGCACTCAACCACATTGAGTTCCCCTCCCTGGAGGACAAGGTGGAGAAGAAGGCGGCAGGGGGAGGACTCACCGGCTTCATGAAGGGACTCATATGGGGAAAACCCTCCTCGTAATGACTAGTAACTCTTATTGTGCAAATTTCTAAATCATTTCAATGAAGTTGATGTACAAAGTTGTAATAAGCCCCGTTTACACGTGCACATGCTTGAACCGAGTTAAGATATTAATAGCTCACTACTATGCACGTTACTCACCTCTAATCCACGGCCACATTGGGATGTGGGTTACAACCCAGGTTAACTAATTTGGTTTACAAGTGGATTAGCATGTTTACACATAAGTGAGTTAGTTTAACGTGGACCCCGACCTCAGTTAAGCCCTACAATGTCGTGTAAAAGGGGCTATAGAGTTATAGATCTACCCACACAAAGCGTGTAGGCTCTTCTGTTTACATGCATTATTACATGACATTGTACATGTAGGTAGATTTTGCCTTGATATTGGGGTAATTTCATACAATGTCATACACGTACTCTATAGCATTGGAATATTTGGATACAAAGGTAATACTAGCTTAACACATTATTTACTATCTCTGTGTCATTGTGATCATCTATGCATTAGTCTGGCAGGTGCTGTGCCAGTTCTTCCAGTCCCACTGGTGGTTCTCTCAGAGCCCTGGCCAGGCTGCTCCAGGTCGGTACAAGTTCAGTTTTTCTCAACCATTCGTTAAGCATGCTTTGGAAACAATTGTCAACGTCATTTACATTTGTCAGTTGAATAGCATCCAGTGTTCCCGCTATAAGTCCCAGCTCCAGACCTAGACTGTACCACTTGGCACGTCCGTCCCACAAAGCCCTCTGGACATCGGCTAAGTCAGCCTCGGTGAGAAACCCCGGCGCCTATAATATTATTATATTCAGCAACACAATTATTATCTAGTAGTAAAAATTAATACTGAACAAAATGTATAGTAATTTTCTGCCTCCCCCTGCTTTAGTGTCAAGATGGGTATACAAGATTAATATAAACCAGTTATAAAGGGGTGCACACAATAGTATTGTACAATAAAGGGTGGCTAATTACATGTACATGCATGTATGCAGTATATTACAGTGGAACCCTCTATAAGGACACCTTGATCCTTTAGGGGCCGGCTTATCCAAAGACCTTGTGGAAAATTAATGTCATTATGACGTTAGGGGGGAGGGCCATCCGAGGAGAAGCACCAGTATACCAGAGGTCGTTGGTCAGAGGCCGAAGAGTATCTGCTATAGCAGCTATTTACCACTGATGGAGTGTTGCCCTATGAAAATTTAATGACCCGAGATTCTGTGAATGGAGACACCTTAAGCCGGCCCACGCTCTTTCCTGCCACCCAGATTCTTGTGGGCAGAGAGAGCCTAGGTACCAAACCAGACTACACGTAGTCAAATGGTTGCAGAGTAATTGCTGAAATTAACATTCCAATAAAAAATTGCAAAGTGTTTGAAGGCATAAAAATGAGGTATATACTGGTCCATGTAGCTCTAGGAATGGCTCTTTATTTAATAATCTGACATTTGGCAGGTATTTCCTTCCTTGCGTGTCTGGGTGCGGCTGCTGTGGTATCTTGTGCTTCAGTTTGTGTTGTCTGTAAACAGGACAGTCTGAAATCTGCTTGAAGTGAATAGCAGCAAAGCTCAGTGAGAGAAAGATCATAATAATATATATACTATGTCTTTAGTTTCAAGACTCGCTATTGTTACAGGTGAGCCCTTTTGTCAATGTGTCACATTGTGTCAGTGGTTTGTATATGTTCCCAGGTGGTGGTACTGGAATAGGACGGGCCACGTGCCAGGCCTTTGCTAGTGAGGGAGCATCAGTGGCAGTGGTAGGAAACATCCGCTCTGATGTGGAGGACACTGCTGGGACCTTGAAGGAAATTGCCGAGAAGAGCGGACACAAGGATTCAAAGTTCATTCCCTTTGAGGTGGATGTGTCAGACTCCTCTCAAGTCAATGCCATGTTTGAGTCACTAGCAACCTCATTCGGAGAGGGATCCCCTCCCCTTAGTGTGATTGTCAATGCTGCAGGAATCCATGAGTTTGTGATGAATTCCATAGTGCAACAAACTGAACAGAGTTTCGACAAGGTCATTGATGTCAACTTAAAGGTTAGTACAGTCACATTGCGTCACAGTATACTAGATATTGTAGCTAGTACTCATAGGGTGTCTAAGCCATCTAAAAATGTGTAAATTATTGTCACTCAGGGTACATTTCTGATGACACAAGGAGCAGCCAAGGCCATATGATTGAGAGCAAAGTTGGGAATGGATCAATCATCAACATCTCTAGTATTGTTGCGAAAGTGAGTCAGCAGCAGCATTGTCAATGAGTGTATGCATATGTTTTGTCATTGTCCTCACTATCATCAGCTTTTATGATACTGCTCATTTCTTACAGACAGGTAAGACATCAGTGACCTACACAGCTTCAAAGGGTGGAGTTTTCAGCATGACCCTTACTTGTGCTAGGGAACTAGGAAGGTAGCTATGTGTGTCACAAGTTTGTATATACGTTGTACAGTGTTATTGTATGTAAATTTAGGAATGGGATCCGCTGCAATGCCATCCTCCCTGGCTTTATTGATACTCCGATAATAGCAACTGTGCCACAGGCAATGAAAGATGCTGTAAATCATATCTACATTTGTTGAATTGAAACCTTGTCATGCTTTGTTTGCCTTTTTCTTTAGGTTATCTCCACGACCTTTCTTGGAAGGATTGGAAAACCCAAAGGTACATCTACATGCTGATATTAGTCTATCAATTTGCTGAAAGCATCTCATTTCCCCAATTTATAGAGGTGGCTGAGTTGTGTGTGTTCTTAGCATCCGACAAAAGCAGCTATATCACTGGTTCTTGCATTGAGATAACAGGTAGCTAGACCTCCAGTGATAATTATTTGCATAATTATTGCAACTGATCATAGTTTACCTCTTGCAGGAGGAGGCATGTAGGGTGTGATTACTTGTTTGACTGGACAAAATTTGATGAAACAAAACTGATATTACCTTTTAATGAAACGATTACCACATCCCTTAGCAGTATCATTGTATATGGTAAAGGGTCACTATGTATGTAAGTAGCATACTTAAGTTATGTAATGTTATGTAATCGTCAAATGCTTTAAAGTGAAAATGAAAACAGATGATAAACTTAAAATTTTATGCCAAGTCTGCCTTACTGTACAGCAAGCCTCATGTTTTAGTGTAAAATGGAGTTTTATACCTAGAGTAACTCATGGGATGATTTTACACCCGCAAAATTGGTGTAAAATCCTGAGTATTTTATTGCATGCCAAGCATATTATTAAGGGAGGATTTTACACCACATCAAAATTAAGGGGCTTACTCACGTAAAATTCTCCCATATAACTTACCTCTGCTAGCTATATGTAAGGGACGATTTTACACCAGTTGTCACCACAGGTACTGAAGTGGTGTAAAATCATGCCATGTAATACTGATGGCTAACAGTAACTGGAGCAAAGATTTACATGTGACCTTTGACCTCACTTAAAATTCTCCCATAATAATGATACCCCATACTCTGCTAACACTTTAAGTGTGAACTTTGACCGGGTGTAAAATGCTCCCTTGTATATAGCCACTGAATCCAGACTCAGGTAGGCTTTTAAGTGTGTTTCGAATCCTCGCTTGCTGTGAGTGTGGCTGAAGTGCATCCACTTGGTGGGTCCTGCAGCAGTTAAGCCCTACATGTCATGTAAAAATGGGGCTATAGAGTATTGCATGTTATAGATCTGCCCACACAGAACACATATAGGCTCTTCTGTTCACATGCATTATTACATGTACATGTATATAGGTACACATGTAGATTTTGCCTCAATAATATTGTCAGGGGACAGGGGTAATTTCATACAATGTCATACATGTACTCTAGACTATAGCATTGGAATATTTGGATACAAAGGTAATACTAGCTTAACACGTTATTTGCTATCTCTGTGTCATTGTGATCATCTATGCATTAGTCTGGCAGGCGCTGTGCCAGTTCTTCCAGTCCCACTGGGGCTTTTCCCAGAGCTCCGGCCAGGCTACTCCAGGTTGGAACAAGTTCAGTTTTTCTCAACCATTCCTTAAGCATGCTTCGGAAACAACTGTCAACGTTGTATCCATTTGTCTGTTGAATAGCATCCAGTGTTCCTGCTTTAAGTCCCAGCTCCAGACCTAGATTGTACCACTTGGCACGTCCGTCCCACAAAGCTCTCTGGACATCGGCTAAGTCAGCCTCAGTGAGCAATCCCGGCACCTATAATATGTTCAGCAACATAAATAATACAAGTATAAAAAACAATGAAATTGAAGGATGAAGTAGGGATGGCAGGGTCAAAAAGTACACAAACAAGATTTGTAGTGATAATCACGTTCACTATACATCCCTACGCTAGCTTTTTTCGATTATCATATGCCTGTTGATGGTGACCCATGGTGCTATATCCTTACTTTGTATTCTATGCACGTGATAGAGGGGTGGGGGGGGGGGGGGGAGATTAATCAGCTTTGATCGTCGCAGTACTGCCTGCATGGTTAGTTAATTCCTGCACCTACTCAAAAAGCAAGTGTAGGGATGTATAGTGAACGTGATTATCACTACAAATCTTGTTTGTGTACTTTTTGACCCTGCCATCCCTACTTCATCCTTCAATTTCATTGTTTTTTATACTTGTTTCTGTTCCTTTTTTTATTCCTCTTAGGATAATTCATTAATACCATCTGACATGATTTTTCCATTAACTCATAATATAGCTACGTAGAGACTGAGTAGGATAGGGTATTTCCTGACAGAGGCTGTTATCAAAAACGGACACCTCGCACATAATTGCATTTATATGATCAATAGTATTATAATCTTTCACCGCTTGTCACAATGCAGGGTCCGGGGCCATCTGTATCTCATTTTTAGTGGGGTGCATTTAGCTACACAGAAGCTGCACAGCACCACTCTCAACAGTTGCCACTTTTGTTTCATTATAGTCGAAAAGCTGTTTTCCAATATTGGCTAAAATATCTCAGACCGTACCAAGCCATCACTACTTGCTGCCATAGATTCTATGACTCTATGTTGCTGCATGATAGCGCATATTAGCGATCAAGTTCTGCTCATTTTGTTGGTGATCAAAGTATCTGAGCACTACCTTGGCTTAGCTGTTCGACGGGCCAACTCACTGACTCTATCCCAGGCCCAGAGAAGTTACTACCAGGCAATAAACTTAAGATTTGCTCCCTAAACAGACGTTTTTCATGGCCTTAGCCCTAGTATGAGCCTGAGTGCCTTCTGTCAGCTCCACTCGCGCGCACACGATCGATGAGGTCGTGCAGGCCCGGGGCCCAGAGTACAGCGATGCGGTCGCGCGCGGCGCCATGCCAGTGTACGTGTCACATGACTTCACCATGGTTACCAACACAATATGAGCATGCGCATTATTATGATAAAATGGCGATTCAGACACACCCACTCGCAAAATGTGCTGAACACACCCACAATTAAATCGCTTTCCTGATAACACAAAACGAGCATGCCACAGACGTGCGCACTCCAGAACGGAGAGGATTTATGCTCGAATCAAGGTGAACGATCCAGGGAGTCTTGAGTTAGCCCTGGAAAAACAAAGATTGAGATTTTAGCACTTTTTGTGATTTCTTTACACAGCTTGTTCTGGTATACCTGATTGTTTCCATAGATGTTTTGGGGCTTTCTAGATAGATATTCTGGCGTAGATTATGAATATGAAAGTTAAAAATCTTAAAGTTTAAGTTGCTCTGAGTTATTTATGTTTTTGTAATGTATTACATATATGGCATATCCGGGCCATCCCTACTTATAGAGTCTACCGACTCTATGATTATTATTATCTAGTAGTAAAATACTGAACAAAAATTAATATATAGTAGTTTTCTGCCTCCCCTTGCTTTAGTGTCGGATGGGTATACAAGATTAATGGCCATTTCATGCAGCCCACCCAGCCACATGTCAATACATTTAATTTTTAGTTTGGCATTAAGTTTATGATCATACCGTATATGGTTGAGAGTTGTCCTGACTGGATGAAGAGTATTCTGGTAGTGATGGTTGATCATTACCTGGTGGGATGCAAATCAATAATGAAAAACTTGACCACATCCCCAGTAGCTACATAGTTCTAATGGTGCATGTGGTAAAAGGTCGTCAATATACACATCGAGAGATGGAGTCTAAGACCAACTCGATTTCGAGTTGCGATGCTTCAATCAAAGGAGATGAACTCGACAGCACAGTATACAGCTAAGGCTCTGAATTTTAGTGCTATGATGACATAGATTACATCATAATTTCAACATAATAACCGCAAAAAAAGTAAATTTATACTGGGGATGTCGATAGAGGTACATGTACGTAGCTATAGAGATGATAGTCGATTGAGCTTGAGCTTTTTTGTCTGATGACCTTTACCTACTCTCCTCACATGATCTAGTGCATGTGTGGAGAGTAGGCTAATATCATTATTATCCAGAAAGTCCATAGCTTGACAGACTATTTATTACACACCACACTTAGCCTCGTCCCCAATGCAGGGGGTATGGGGACGAGCCTATAGGCTAACAATAATAATCGGTCATACCCTGAGCAAAGGGGTTTGGATCAAGGCCACAGTTGGGGCAGCGAGAAGTGCCATCGATGATGTTCCCCGTGTATTCATTACTCCATTGGTTACAGTGACGGCATCTCCAGCCAATTCCCAGCGAACCTGCTACTTCTCCTAAAGACTGAAGAAACGCTCCAGCCATCGTTAGCTAGCTCACACCAGTCCTGTGACAATAGATGTTCATAATAAGGCCATCACTTATAATTGTTTCCCGTCCCCCACCCGCATGCTATATATTTTGGCACCCACATCCTCACTTATTGGCAGTTTCATTGGCCACACTCCTTAATTTGAGGCAGATTGGGGGTGTGGTCAGATTCTTGCATGTAAGTTAATTACTGAACTCTATGCTAGCTAATAGCAGCAGAATAATTATTATATTATTAATACAATATACACCCACCCGCATGGGTTGATGGCAAATCAGGGGAAACAAATATTATAATAATATAAGTCATGGCCCAATTATGGGCTAGGCCAGCTTCGCAATGGTATACACGTTGACCTGAAAAGCTGGTAATTTAATATTAAGTCCTTTCACTATGGTTAGAATTCAAGTTGTGTTTTCATGATCGTCACGAATGAACTGAAGTAGTACTTTATTTCAAACAAGTATGTCTAAACTAGGATAATACTTCTTTTGAATGTGAAAAACTTGACCACATGCCCAGTAGCTGCATAAAGGTTCATAATATGGTAAAAAGTCGTCAATATAGTGCGTACACAGTCTAAGCCACATCGATGTCGGCACCTCAATCGCAGAGATGGAGTCTAAGACCAACTCTTGACCTCGATACTAATAATATTCAATCATAGGCGACGAGCTCGACAGCGCCATACAGCTTCTGAACATCGGGTTCGTCGCGGCATGGCACACAGCGTGTGTGCTATATATATAACACAAGGCTAGCTTTATTTATCTATGGGATTACGTCAGCCACGAGAACGCGTGAAGTTTGGCCGGCGGTACTTGTCAGAGAAAGTAGCACTCAGATTATAATGTATTCGCTGGATACATGCGTCAGATACTCTACATAATATATAATATTATGGATTTTTAAGTATCAGAAAGGCTCCATAGAGGCCCTGAATTTTCTCGTAATTACCTCATAACCATAGAAAAGTAAATTTATACTGGGCATGCAATTAGGCAAGGAGTGGTTACTACCACATACTTATTCTAGTCTCAAGTGCCACACCCCCAATCCAAGGGAAAGAGGGGTCTGGTGACCGTGCATACAATGAGTTGTTCTGGCAACTGGATTTGGTCATGTCCAATCAGATTCGAGATTTGAATTTATTGCTTGGCAACAGTTTAAATTACTGGTGGCGTGCGCACAATACAGTTGGCCCCGCGTTGTTTACGGTTACCCGTGACGTTTTTGTATTATTGTATTCCGACGGCTATACACATGCCTACAGATCAACGTTAGTAAACACGTAAAAATAGGGAACATTCTTTTATAGCCTCAGGTTATTGTCGTTTGTACATCTAGATCTAGTACATAAATTTGTTTATAATATTATTAGGAAATCAAAACTCACAGTACTAGTGATTACGATTTCTCAGAGGTTTCTTGATCTACCCTCTCGACATGAGCGATCATTAAATATTTAGCACTGTCAGCATTATTTTCAAAGCATGAATTCCTTAACTCCTCCTATTAAACACCGTTTTTGGCGCGCACATGATCAATTCGCGCATGCGCAAAGGCATGTTGCGGTTTTATCATACAATAACAGCTAGCTGAGCATGCATACTTAAAGGAACTGTGTCACGGTATGAGCGTATTTTTAGTAACGGAAGCCGGATGAGGATCCCCCAATATTTAATCAAGAACGTGGGCGATGCGGTTTTGTGACGTTACGATCACGCCACTTGCTCGGGGCGCCCGTGCCTGGCCGGCTGGCTAAAGCGATCGGCCGCGTACCTCGGCGAAATCGACTTCGCGATGATACTAAACGAAGCAAGAAGGTTTGTTTACCTCTCTTTTCCATGTTTAGCCTTCTTTTTTAGGATTAGCTGCCATCGTAAGGTGCCCTGGGCTCGATAGCTATGGGCGTGGTACATGGCATGCGGTCGCGCGCGTGACGTTGACTTACGTCACGTTTTGCGGTTGATTTTAAAAATAGTAACGCGCGGCCCTTATATCGTGACACACTGCCTTTAATTATTGTGCATGTGCAGTTCAACTCAACAATTATTATTATTCGGAGATCATCCAGGCTTCTGTCGATGACAACAACAACAGACGTACAAACCGATTGCTTTACCCCTTGCGCATGCGCGCGGGGTAATAATATTCAAGCGAGACAAAGCACATTATATTCATTGTTGACGCACGGCAATTAGAGGACGATTTACGGAGGTTTACGGATTTTTAGTATTGGCTATTGATCACGGGGTCGTGGGTCAAACTAAGTTTTGGCGGGCTTATTGCAACAAGATCAAGAATAGCGGGCATATCTCGATGGCGAGCACAAGATCAAAATGTGAGTTTAAACGCTCGCTCTGAGTTGACGTAGCCATTTGGCGTAGCTTTATACAAGTCTACGCTGAGAGTGAGAGTAGCGTATACACACCCCCCCTCTCTCTAAGAATTTGAGTGCCACGGTACAATCATAGATAGTAGAGTAGGGTGAATATTCACCCTACTCTACTATCTATGGTACAATTTAGACCCGCAGCTACGTGTATGTAGCTAGCTATTAGTATAATGTTATAGCCTCGCGCATCTCAGTGCGCCGGGTGTTTGGATTCGGTGTACCCTGATGGACTGGAATGATGGAATGGAATGAACTGGACTGGAATTAGTCTTGTAAGCCACACCCCCGGGGTGTGGCTTGCGTGATTAGACTGGAATGGAATGGAATGGAACTGTGGAATGATAGAGAACCTGTCAGCGTTCTAATATCTATACATGGTCTACCAGCACATAATTCATGGCCCAAGTCTCAGTCGTACTCGTATTGCAAGCCATGTAAACGACAATTACGTTCTGGTCATCCTAGTATGGGGGGCACATGCATAAAAGAGAAAATTTAGTCCTTTTTATGAAGGGATTGCCGGGTTATGTACATACCAGCACTGTGAGTATACGGGCGTGGCTAGTCCAAACAGCGAGGTTATCCCTACTTGTAGTTTTACTACCTTCGGGTGATAAGTTATAGTTACAGCACGGAGCCAGAGATTTATGGCAGTAAACCGACCGAGTCCGAGGGCGTAGCCTGAGGACAAGGGCGGTTTACGTTTACGGCAACCTTGAATATATCACTCTCATCCATGTAAATGTGGGTGTGATTGAAAGTTGCCGATTGCCCTACGTAATGGAGTTATATTTAATTGCTACACTTGATAGCATTTCAATTGTGGTGTGTGTATATATTTATACTGTACTAACTTAGCACTTGCTAGCTGACATTTAAATGACTCATGTCTGTGCGGCGTAGTCAGTCTGTAATGTGTTGTTGATCCTTGCGTAATAATCATTAAAATTGTATCTACTACTAGATAAAAAGAGGGATTCAAAATGATAATAGATTTCCACATGATCCAACTTGTATGTCACACCCCAACACTTGATTGCTGTATAATTGCCAAGTGGGGTGAAGTAGTTATAAATACCAGCTGTTAGCTCGTGCCCTGGGCAAAGGAGTGCTCCAATTCCCTGAGCCCATCCCCCTTGACAATATCCTAATGATACAGCACCACAAACCAAAAACTTCAATGATGATGAAAGATGGTACCATGTGTGCATACGCTTATAAGACTCTATTACATTCTGCATTCCATTCCATTCCAACATTCCAGTCCAGTCCAATCCATTCTATCGTTTCAGTCCACCGAATCCAAACACCCCAGTGCGCCTATATAGCACGCACAAGCCAAAAATATAGTATAACTTGCTATAGGTAAATCTACTCGTGGTATACTACCTTGCATGTGATAGATCTAGCTAGACATACATGTAGACATTGCCACTCTGGCATGGCCAACTCTCGCCCATCCCCCTGATACGCCTCATACCTTTTGCTACTACTACCTTTGGACCGATCGTATTCTGCTACCACGAACTACAACCGTTGATTGAAAAGTGGCTGCCAAATTTCAATCTAGTGGGCCCGGTTATACCATGTATGACACTAATTTACTAAAAATAGCCCTTATATCATGGCACAATGCCTTTAAATGTAAGATTTGCTGACCTTTGACTCTATCACCAAATTTCGCTTTCACCCGAGTTTCCTGCTATTATTATTATTGTTATGTAATAGCTATTATTATGAATTCATTACCTTTACTACTTGTGCATGGTATAATATGTGTGAAACGTCACAGCTTGTATTAGGTGGTATGGCAAACGGTCATGTACTCATTCAACAGCTATTACACTAGGGTATACACTCTCTTGCATTTCGCCGAACTCATGGGTTTCCCCAGAAATTCAGAGTAGAGTGGTATTCTAAGGTTTGCCCATTGTGGTCAAAGACCAAAGGCTTTAACATTCCTGTATATATTCCACTGACCACATCAAAGGGAAATAATGAATACAAGTAGTCTAAGAGTGGTGTCATGCCACTCTGCTCTGCTCTAGGAAATCCCCCTGCGTGTGTTGGCTACACATGACTCTAACAATAATAATATTATGTTAATGACATGTGACTCTCCTATATTATAATTTATTATTTACTTGTAGATTCTGGGAAAAAGGGGGGAAAATCCAAAGCTACCAAATCAGCTGCAGCAGCAGATCACTCTCGTGGTTAGTGTATTACACACTGAATCTGAATATAATATTATCATAATATACAATTAGACCACATCCAACCTCGTACAAGTCCTTCCCAGGTATGATCTAGCTTCCAACGACAAAAGAGAGAAAAACATAATAATAATATTATAAGGGATAAAAGCAAGCATAGGGATGTACATGTATAGTGGATGTGATCGACCCTACAAACCTTGTTTATGTACTTTTTGCCCCTGCCATTCCTACTTTGGCTATGTGACTATATTATAAACTGAAAGCTTCTGTGACATACCTACATGTAAACTGAATTATGCACTTGAGAGCCACTGCCTATTCACACTGTCACTGCATTGACAACTGACCAGCATAGCACAGAATGGCTTGTACATGTAAATACAGACTGACAACAGCTATACCACTGGGCAGTGTAACGACGCAAATGCGATCCCGACCCATTCGCGATACGCTGGTACGTACGCCACCGCGATTGCTGGACGATATGGATGGGAGGGGCTGGGAGGTCAGGGGATGGGTTGCGAATGGTTAGCAGGGTTAGTTAGTGTGGGAGGGGCTGGGAGGTCTGGGGATGGGTTGCGAATGGTTAGCAGGGTTAGTCCCTAGGGTTTGCATATACGTGGACTGGAGGGGCTGGGAGGTCTGGGGCTGGGTTGTGAATGGTTAGCAGGGTTAGTGTGGGAGGGGCTGGGTTGTGTAGGGTTTGTCTATAAAATAGTTGAAATAATGGCTGCCAGCAGCAACAACGGTGGTGGCCGAGTGGTTGGGCTGTATGGGACGGAATAGAGCGGGTTCAAATCTTGCCGTACACTTTGATTTTTTTTTTTTCCCTGTCGAATTTTTCTAAGTGTTGATAGATCGCATTTGCGTCGTAACAGGCAGGACTTAACATGATCACTATTCCTTATGCTGGGTATACCTTGAATGCGTACTTTCTCTCAGACGACCCTTAAAATTAATTTTAGCACAGGAGGACAGATGGACAGATGGACAAATTCGCCAAACGATTGCAGTAAGCCTCTGCCTATGCTTTGCGGTGAGAATTAACAAGTATAAAAAACAATCAGATTTAGCAGTGAGGATTCTGCACTCAAGTGCATTCATTATATTATTACGATTATGCATGCATGCGAGACCATAATATTATGTAGCTTTTTCGCACCCCGCTGACTAGTACTGATTTAGCTTTGTATTTAAACTTAGCTACCTGGAAGGAAGTATCTAATTCTTATTGTACATGCACACGCTTTTTTCACAGAAAATCCAGCCATTAACTACAGATTTCATCTAATACTAGCAGATATACTCCAAAAGGAGGGAGTGACATTGAGCGAGCTTGAAAAGGAATTATTTAAAAATTTGAAACAGACTGCTCCTGATAGATTTGAAAGGAGTGCACCTCACCAGAAAATGCAAATTGGTAAAACCCTACAGGCCGCCAGAAAGAAGACTACAAATCGTCATTATCTCATGTCGTACCTTCTTGATCGATGGAGTCGTGTAACCGGCGGTGAACGCAAACCTCATGTGCTCAAGGAGATGTTTGATCATAATCCTAGGATAGGAGATGCCATTGACAAATTATGGTATTTAGTTTATCATTAGTGTTTGTGAATATAATCAGCCTTACATGCACTTCAATGCGTAGCTATGATAATACTACATGTGCCTTGACTACTACAACATGTCCATTCTGAGACTTTGTATATCGATATTCAGACTAAAGTAGGTCAATGCTTCCTTCTCACTCTCATTTAATGTTGGTTATTATTCATTGCCTGTTCCAATTTTGCAATGCTTATACATATAGCTATCTGCACCCCCCCCCCTCCCCCCCAATTTTCATTTTGGGTATACCCATCATAATGTCATTTTCTATATCTTGCAGCGATTTAGATTTGGAGTGTGATTGGTCTAAATGTGGTAAGAAGACTCCTGTCCAATTGTGAGTTATAGCTAGCTGTAGCTAATAATAGAATTATCAGTATACTAAGATTATAGTTGTCTCATTTCTGTCAGTCGATAATGGGCATTATCAGAATAATTTGATGTCGAACGTAGTAGGCTACATATCTCTAGCCACTAAGCGTTAGAAGCTAGAACTAGGTGATCTCTATGAATGGTATTGATTGGTATGAATATACCGTATACCCTCGCGAAAGAGGGCCCACTACGGAATGTCTATAGGAGTGTTGATTTGTTAGTTTGAAACCATCATGAGCAATCACAATTTATATGCATCACTGCTTATTCAACTATATTTTATACTAGTGGTGATGAAAATCATCTGTGCGGGGCGAGGCTTCGCGAAAGTCAAGATTTCTTTGAAGGCATAAAGGCAGGGGGCATACTGTAGACTAACGGTAGTACTACAGCCAGTTGCATGAGTAGCTAATAGCATAGCTAGGCCTGAAAAGCTACCTTGAGAGCTAGTGAAAGCATCATAGATTGCTAGTAGTCCAATGATGTACTATAATAGTGAAGTCCATATGCATGCCATGAGTCCAAGTAGGCCCTACCCGCTGTACAAGCCTCCATGCAGTCACCTTCATGCTCAGGGAAGTAGATCTACCAGTAGTGATGCTAATTGTGGAGTGAGCCAACTTCTGGCTTCAACTATCAAAGCATAGTATTAGGAGAGCTAATTAGATTAGGTTAATTAAAAACGGAATAATGTTTGTTTTCTACATGGGACTGCCACATATATAATATTATATACATTTAAAACCGCTTCCTATCTCTTGTGTATTCGGGGCTCGCTCAGGCTCGCCCCAAATAATTATTACTTATAAGCAATAAAAAAGATGAGTGACATGCATTAATTGAAGAGAGGGGGTTAATGGGCCTCTTTCATGAGTATGGCTTCACTTTTTGCTTAACCGTGTAGGGAAATCAATTCCCAAGGAACATTGTATACACTATGTCGAGATTGTCTGAATGCAAAAAAGAAACGTGGACGAACGTGTCATTCCAGATCTGTTACCAAAGGTTTGTTACTGGTATACAAGTATAATATGAAGCACTATCCTGCATAACCCTCGGCACATAGCTATAGCTATATTATATAGCCTACATGCATATGTTGCAAGTTATTTTAGCAACTGTTACTGTTAGCAGGGTTGTGTGGCCTAAATCTAGTCTAAGAGTAACCAAAGAATGTGTTAATACCGATTACATTCTGTAATGCAATAGTACCATGTGCATGCTAGATCAGCAAATCTAGTGCACACAAAGGAAGTAAATCAAAGAAGCGTAGTTGATAGCCAGCAATGAGTCAGTTGAGTTACACACAAAATTAATATACCGTAAAGTCTGGTTAATAAGCGCATGCGCTTATCACTCTCGGTGGTAAGGAAACATGCGCCTATTAGACGATGTGCGCTTAATAGAGAGTGAAATTTTGGCCCCACCCACTGACAGCACGTTCGAGCGCTCGATCACAAAGCTAGCAAGTTATGAACACAGCGATTCTTGGAATAAGCTCTGTAATAGTTCATGGGAGTATGATCAGAAGCCATCGCTGGAAGAAAACGGTGGAAAAATAGCCGACTTCTTTGGTGAAACTCGCTTCGAAGTCAAGGTCAAGAGTCCGAACCCGTCTCAGTGGAACATCACAGTGTTGAGTATAGCCGATCTCGTGCAGCTGGTTATCTGAAAATAGGTTGGTAAATTAGTTCTAGCCATGTAGAGCATGGAACACTCTTGATCGAACGGCGAATACTCATTGTCGTCTTTATTGGGCGCATGCGCTTATTAGACAATACTTAACAACAGGAAGGAAGCATGCGCTTATTAAAAAATATGTGCTTAATAAGCATGTGCGCTTATTAACCAGACTTTACGGTAAGTACTGTCGCTAGACCTACACACTAGTCTTCTTGAAATGAAGTGATTGCTGTTTCTCTTATCCATTGAGAGCTAGTCAAAAAGTGGAGAAGGGTCAGCAAATGTTGCCAGAAGTTTTGAATAATATCCATATTATCTTGTATGTACAGACACATGGAATGCCTACTGTAACTAGCGATTCCAGACGATCGACCTGTGGCAATAAAAGCAGCCATAATTTGGCAACGGATTTAGCTATGAACAGGAAACACAAACCATGAGTTAGCTGAGTGAAAGGCTTTCTCCTGAACCTTGAATCAAGCGAATCGGTTAACCACACGCTTTGCGATTTTGATTTTTAGCTCTATGAAAATTTGTATGCAAAAATTTATTTTAGTGCGTAACTCAAACAAGCTTTGTTCTTTCAACAGGAAACACCCAGCGCTGAATAGGCCTCGTCGAGAGGAAGCTATCGACACCTTAACCATATAAATTGCTATCGCTGCCACTTTGCGATATCGAGCCGAAAAATCAGGCGTCCGGAATCGCTACTGTAACCCTTGCGCATGCACCAAGGGTTAATATTCATTATGTGTTTACATTGTGCAGAAGAAATCCAAACTTTACTTCAGAGGGTCCCTGAATTAAAAAGAACTAGGAAACGTACAAAAGTAACAAGTAAGTTAAATAGATACTACAACGAGTGAGCTCGCTTCGCTCGCTCACTCCTTTATCCCTTTATTATTGTGCATGTGAGATCGACGACCTTTACCTATGTATTTGTGCGCATGTGCACATCCTGTCTAATCATGTGACTTTGTCAATCAGCTAGCTGAAGAATTCGTTACTTGTGTTGTAGCTTCGCTCGCAAGGGGTCCCAAGAGAAGATGCTTAGAATAGAATCGCCTCCCTCTGGAAAGCACCTATGGGAAACATCGACTCCAGAATGTCACTCTTTCGCATTTTCCAGGCCGTCATATGTAAGTGTACAGTTCAGTCTAATTCTGCCCTGCCGTTTTTTGAAGCAGCTCACTTTAGAGGCTGCTGGGCCATAGCCAGCCGTGTCAGTGGGCTTTCTGTTGTAGCGTCCCAAGTCCAGTGACGCCGAGAAAGAAAATTTTTTAGCTCGGGTCGAATCGCTTCCGGTCACCTCCCGCTCGTACGCACGCACGCACAGACAACTACTAGGGACACACGTGAGTGCAGGAATTTCCTCGCTCAGCGCGCGCATAAGCCAATAATTGGCAAGTAGGACGAGCGCTGGGTGGGGCTAGCCTCGTGCTTGGCACGTGCCAAGGCACGAGGCTCGAGGCTCTAGCTAGGGTGGGGCAAGGTTACCTCAATACGAGCCAGACGGTGCTAAAATCCTTGCGTTCTGTAGATCTATTTGACCGTCTCTGGCGAGGCGCTAGTTAAGACTAGGAGTCTGAAAGTTTAGTATTGGATAGGTACCGGCTTTAGATACCTCCTATGTTTGTGAAGGAACTGGCAAAGGGACTACAGGATATGTGCAAAAAAGTCCACGGACGCAACATTACGCCCACACAGTAAGTCCAATTTTTAGCTAGGTTGTCAGTTTGACATGTTCAAAGAGTGGGCCGATTGTCAGCCAATCTGTGAGTAGTAATGAAGTTGGAGTCACAACTGTGACAGTGGAGTGCGAGCTTTAAGGGAGGCGCACAATTTTTCAATGGGGTACATACACTTAGGCAAGACGAAGCATTGCACGACTTTGTGACACTCGGTAGCAGGTTAGCAATCTGATCAATAGTTGATAAACTGCAAAGGCTGGCCTGTGATGCTCTAGAGGCCGAGAGCGAGATTTTCGAAATTCGGGAAACCATGCAAGTGTCACCAGGACCCGAGTGGGAACCTCGCTTCGCTCGGAATAATCTTAGTTAATGATGAAGCAGTCAGAGGGCCCCATGCATGCACACAGGAAGGATCATAACAATTAATTATACTGCTTGCGATTTCCTCACATGGACAAATGGCACAAGTGGCCTAGTAAATATACCGGTATGCATTGTAGTCTATATAATTATATTGTTACTAAACATGGTTTGCTTCGCCTGCTCACTCCTTATCCCGCATGCACTGTGTCCTGCATCACGTCCAGACATGTACCATTGACAACCCTTACCAACCTACTATCGCCACGGAACAGGTACACATCCTGGCTGATCATGTGACTTTTCACAATCATTAGAATCGTAATCTGGCTTATATTATAGCACCATTTGCAATCGTTTAATAACTACACATTCAAACCCGATCTACGGTATATATAATTGCAGTCTAGCAAGAAATTTTGTCACATAGCTAGAGAAGATGACATAGTTTATCACATCAACAAACAACAATTCTAAAATTTGATTCTTGCAAAATAATTTGCAGCTAGCTATAATAATAATACATTATTGTGCAAGGTACAAGAAGGACATAGCCACAAAGTGCATGCATGGTGATGTGCATTCATGTAATTTCTGTAGGTAGTGACATGGATGATGTGCTCTCAGGGGATGATGATGAGATCACACCAACAAAAAAACAGAAAATTATTATCATTAGCGATGAAGAAAGTGAAAATGAACCTGGTCAGTTAACAAAAGATGGGTTTCCCAATAGCAAATTCAAGAACCATTGAATGTAGCCATTTTTTTACTTTGAATCCTGCCGTGATGATATGGCTGGTTATATGCATATCTCTATGAAAAACTTGACCACATCCCCAGTAGCTGCATAGTTCTAATGGTGCATGTGGTAAAGGTCGTCAATATACACATCGATGCCGGGGCCTCAATCGCAGAGATGGAGTCTAAGATCGACTCTCGGCTTCGAATTTCGATGCTTCAATCAAAGGCGATGAACTCGACAACACAGTACAGCTTCCGAACTTCAGATCGGTTGTGGCATGGCGCGTGCTATAAATAGCGCAAGGCTAGCTTTATTTATCCACAGGATTACGTCAGCCAAGAGAACACGTGAAGTTCGGCCAGCATTACTTGTCGGAGGGAGTAGCACTCAGCTTTTAATGTATTCGCTGGATATGTATGTAAGTTAATATATAATTCTGTGGATTTTCAGGTCTCAGAAGTGTTCTGTAAAGGCTCTGAATTTTAGCGCTATGACGACATAGGTTACATCATAATTACAACATAATTACCTAATAACCGCAAAAAAGTAAATTTATACTGGGGATGTAATAATTATAGTAAGGTGACGTATCATGCCAACCTTGGTACATGTCCTATAGGGAATGCACATGCCTTCCAAGCTAGACAAATGCCCAGGCTCCTAATTATAATATTCACTGATATGACAGATATTAAAGAGGTCACTGTACAATGTAAATTGCAAATATTTCGTATCCAACATATTTTTTTTAAATAATTATTGGACAAATGACCCTGTATACCACATTATCGATAATAGTGTGCATACCATATTCACTCGATCAGATGCCACTCTCGATTAGTCGCTGCTCTCGAATAGTCGCCGCACCTCTGGAAGTGCTGAACGAAATAGTCGCCGCTCTCAAATAGTAGCTGCGCCACGCCTACTATTTGAGATCTCCAGCACGTGGACATGCCTCGCGACTCGTTTTCAATGGCAGGTACACAATAAACAGTCTAGAACAACTTCTAACCTTCTTCTACATCAGCGAAGGGGCCAGAATCTCCTCAATCAGTGGTGTCAATCGACCGTTTCTGTAAGGATTGCCTCTCTGGCAGCTACTGGTAATAATAAACGCTGCTCTCGAATAAACGCCGCACAAACTCAGGCGATGAAATAAATAGTAGCCGCGGCGTCTGATGGAGCGAATACGGTATATATTTTCGCATGATTATTTAGTTTTTGCTTAAAGACAAAGAACCATCCAACTCGAACTCGCTGACTGAGCGAGGTTAGCTGTTGACTGTAACTATAGCCTAGCTAGCTAGCTAGCTACGAGTGTTTTGAATAGCTATCTACCATGCTGGAACATTTAGTGACATTAAATGGTGCCAAATATCCCCATAACACCTTCACCATTTACAGACCTTATGACTCAGGTACATATTGAAAACAAGTATAGTCTGCATACATGTACGTTACATCACAAGCACGGTTAGTGCGAGCATTGGTGGGTAAAACGTGGACATCCACGATTATATAGACTATTCACAGGTGCAAGCGGTTAAAAAATTAACGACGATGGTGTTTTGATGTTGAAGCAAGATTGTAGCGGTGATACTCAGGGTCGTTGAAGCTTAGTAGATGTAGGTTCGAACGCGCACAGAATCGAGGTGCTCCTTTCTTAACTTTATTTTTGATTGTATTGGCGATTTGGGGTGGTACCGTGTGGTAATACACAGCATAAACCACATGTATGCATTCCTTTTCACCCAAAAAGGTCTTTAGTTTACACAATAAAGGCTGGAGGCTTGAAACTGTATATCCGATACTGAGTGATATACAGTAGATCTGGAAATTTTCGTGTAAATAAACTTTCGTATAATAAATTTTTGTGTAAAAAAATTTTCGTAGGAACGACCCCTTACCGCATTAGCACTAATAGTGCATGCTAATTTTAATTTTCGTAGCCGCCATTGACTACGAAAATATTTTACAATGAAAATTTCCAGATTTATGGTAATCCATTGGCTTATATGTGCTTTGACAACACATCCACAGCCTACATACCTCATAGGCGTAGGAACCATGGGGGCTCCGGGAGCTGGTGCCCCTCTATGTTTTCTGATAGTTTAACATAGCTAGGCTCAATACTGATCATACTAACCCTTGCCTATAGATCTATTATATAGAGTCCCCCTTTACCAAACCATCTTCCTACGCCTCCGTACCTAGCAACAGTTTGTAGACATGCATGGTTCGACTTCCATGTAATTACCCACCAGGCTCAATAGTTATAATATATTATTTTACTGCCATTTTCCTGTAATCTGATTGGTCAATAGGAGGTAGCTATAAATAGATTGGTTACTGTTAGTTACTTGTAAATTTTATTTAGTACTTGTAAATTTTGGAGTTCCAAGGCAAACAGCTATACTACTGTAACAACTATCACAAATACCGATGGAGGAGGAATGTATATCCATTGTACCAACAATAGCCTCTGCTTACTTGTTTGGTGTAATGTGTATGCATAACAATGTGTGTGTACTTGTAGAAGATGATCGGAGAGACACTAAACTGTTCTTGCATGAAGAGAAGCCAGTTGCTCTCCCTCCTGGTGTGAAGATAGAGCTCAAAGAGGAACCACTTACTCTTGAAGGAGAGCCACATGCTCTCCCTTCAGTGAAGAGAGAGATCAAGGAAGAAGCTGGCCCAATGGTCAAAGCTGAGACAATGTCTGCTCAATCCACTACTGGTATGTCATCTCATTCTATCACTGCAATAGTTTGTGGAGCTAGCTACATGTCCACAGCCACCTGGAACTTGCGTGGTATAGAAGTGTGTGGAGAAATGACTGTGGTAGTCTACTCTGATCATGACCAGCAAATCACATGGCCTGGCTATGGCCTGAGGCTCAACATCCCTAAGGGCTGTCTGCCAGCAGACATGGAGCATTGCACCATCAACATCAAGGCCTCTCTAGCTGGCCAGTATGAGTTCCCTGAGAACTCCCATCTGGTCAGTGCCATCTTCTGGCTGTGCTGTGAGGATGTGCACAAGTTCACTAAACCAATCACAGTGGAAATCCAGCACTGTGCTAAGTCAGAGAATGTTACTGATCTTAAGTTAAGCTTTGTTCGAGCTGTTTGCAGTCAGAAACAACTCCCCTACACCTTCAAACAGCTGCCGGGGGGTAACTTCACCAGCCACAGCTCCTATGGAGTCATTGAACTGAAAAGTTTCTCTGGAGTGGGAGTAGCACAAGAGGGATCAGAGGACAGGGAATACTGTTCACAACTCTTCTATATTGGACGCCCAAATCTGTGCAAAATTCATTTCGTAGTGTCATGGAATGTTGAAGCACATCTCACTGTGAGTTAGTCATCAATGCAAACAACTGTAGTTAGCTATTGTTCCCTCTAGGAGATAAAAAAGGAGTACAAAGAAGAAGGCGCTATACGTGGTGTACAACAACTCGTAGAATTCAAGAAAGATGCCATCTCCTTGAACATTCCCATGAAGGGTCTCTCTATCGAGGGCTGGAAGATCACACCACTGATGCGCCCTGTGGTGAGTTCTTGTGTGCACCATATCCACCCAGAATAGCAACCAACTTCCCTCACTGGCTACAACCTCAGATAACCAAGAAGCAAGTGGACAACTTTAGAGAGGGCAAGTTGACTCCATGCTGCCAGTTATTAGCTGAAATTTCTGGAGAGAAGGAAAATGTCCCAACTCTGAAACATCAAGTCAAACTGAGAGGAGCAAAGTATCCTAATGATGTCTTTGTCATCAACCTCCCTGCTGAAGGTTAGTCTTGTGAACCAGACCACTCCCTCCACAGCGCTGGGTGTATTGCATCACCCTCCCGCGTGCTGGTGATGCAATACACCCAGCGCTGCTGAGAGAGTGGTCTGGTTCATGAAACTAGCTGAAGGCATGAAACAACATAATATTATTAGCTATACACCAACCGTGACATTGTGATCACTTTGTACATACTCCTTTCTCCTACCCACTCTTTATTTTTTCCAGATCCTAATTCTCAACCTGAAGAGAGATTTGGAGACTTGGCTGCAGCAGGTATACCAGACAAACTTACAATCCACTAACATGACTCTCACTATGTTGTGTAACAGCTATAGATCGTCCAGGTCCTCCTCCCAGTAAAAGAAGTAGACTGGATCCATCTGCTTCTGGTGCATTCATAGCTGGTCCATCTGCAGCCAATGGGCTGGGTACAAAACTCGGTGAGTGGAAACCAAAAGATTTGTATAATTATTATCATGATAAATATTATGGATATCAATCATGTCACCAGCTAGGGTGAAGGGGGGGGGGAGTGGGATGCATGTGGGTAGCCTATGCCAGTTCACCCACCCCTTGCGTAGGTTTATCATTTATTCCTATCAAAGTGAAGCTGGTTTGACTCAAAGATATAATATGTTGTACATGTACATGTATATAGTTTATTGATGATTCAGCACGATAGCGTATTTGTACATTCTAAAGGAAATTCCAACTATCATAATAGCGCTGACATCACGTCTGTTATTGAGATAAGACTGACGTGATGAAGCAAAGAAGGCATGACAGGTGAACTTTAGAGACCATCCATGTTTTCTTTCCATTTATATACATGCACATGAGGGCTACTGTATTGTTGATCCTACATCTATATATTTGTTCTATGTTCATGTTTAGTCGGACAATTGGTTACATAGGCTCGTAGCTGAGCTACCCAGCTTTATCACTTTTATATACACAATTGCTCACGATTTCCAGGTTCCGACGTCGAACAGATTTTGGCAACAGTTGACAATACGGAATTTAGTAAGAACAAGCAACTGCATGTAACTGCCCTTCCATAATATACATGTAATTTTAAAAACTTAAGCAAGCTAGTCTTGCAAGCCAGGGATGTGGCTCACAAAACTACTCTGGTATGTAACTTTAGGTTTGCCTTTCAAGTACCCAAGGAAAACCGTAGGCAATTCAAACCAGTAACACAACAAGCTAGTGCACCCCATATGAATTTATAGGTTCAGCTTACAAGTGAACGAGACTTGGTACTATTTCAGTATATACAGAATGAAGCACTCATGCAAAAACCTTCATAGACCCCATAATTTCTGTTGGCTATACTAATACACTACTACATACCTACCATATTTCTTTTAAAAATTTGGCATGAAAATAATGTTTAGAAACAGTACGGTAACTCTAAGACTTTCTTTCAGATGATGATGATGACTGGAACTTGGTTTACATAGAAACCAAAAAATTAGCAGCTGAATGGAGAGATATTGGAATTGCACTGGGCATCAGAAGGTATGTACTTAATGAGATCGCCGGCAACAACCATCACCAAGCCAGTGACTGTCTCAAGAGTGTCCTTCAAAAGTGGATTGGACAGAATTACAACACAGCAAAGTTTGGGGCTCCATCCTGGAGGATTTTGTGTCAAGCTATACAAAAGGTCTCCGATAACAAGTTCTTCAAGGATTTAGCTAGAAGCCATAGAGGTAAGCCTTATAGTGTTTCAAAACATCCACTGAATCTGTTGGTTCCATGATGTACCATATAGCAGAAAATTTTCGAGGGAGAAAACTTTCATGGATGGCTATCAAACCACAAAATTCATGAAAGTTTACTATCGAAAGTTTCCTGCTACATACAGTATGGTCATACTATCGTTTGGTTACCATATACATGTACTATTATAGGTGTAGTATCAACTGGAGGCGGAGGTGGTGCAACTGCTAGTGCTAGTGCAACTGCTGGTGTTAGTGCTCCCCCTTCAAACGAAGAAGCATTGAGTAAGCAAATGAGAACATAAGATACCTATTACTATTATACTGTCCCAGTATTGAGGGATTCTTTGTTCAGGATATGTTATTAGGTTAAGATAGAAGAATCCCTAAACCAGTTTAAGATTTCCTAAGTTGAGTTGCTTATCTTGTCATAAATGTGCCGAGTTGAGGTCATCGTATCATACAGGGATTCCCTCAGAACAGAGTTCAATCCAGGTGCTTAATGATATTCATAGGTTTTTAATTAAGTTATGGCTTTCAAATCCACCCATTTCTTTGATGTTTATACAATTAGCCCAAATTCAAACTGGGTGGCCCACCCTGTTTCAGGTATGCTATCATATAACTCACAAGTTTGATCTTACTTTGCTATGTTAAGGATTTACATGGTTTGTAAATGAGTCCACAAACCATGCAACCTAATATTACCATAGCAGTGCATGCATGCATGGTCAAATTTGATCTCAATCTGGTACATTTCAAGGGATACCCAGGGAAATTTCATTGAATCTAGGGAAATTGGTCATCATGTCCTGGAAATCCTCTACAAGGGGTTGGCAAGCATGCACCAGAGTCTCTGAGTACGCACTGCATTTTCCAGCCGCTTTATACTATAACTGTATTGCTAACTTTGGATAGGGAGAGATACAACATGGAATGGTGCCTGCTTGTGCATATGTAATTCTATCTACATAAGATTATGTCAGGGGAAAGTTAGTCTAGTACTGTAGTGAAACTCTACAATTATAACACAGGACCATCAAATCCAAAACGCCCAAAAATGACTGACGGTGGACCCAGGCAACCAGACAACCAGACATGACCTCACCACTATAATTTAGCACCTTATTGAAGGAACTCCGCAGCAAAGTGTCAGCTGACTGGGAAGATATTGGTCTTGCTCTTGACCTCGAGCAAGGGCAACTGAGTGCTATAAGAAGTGATCATCGCAAGTCGAACAAGTGTTTCAGGGAGATGTTGAAACTATGGCTGAATCAAGTTGAACCGCCTCTCACATGGTCTGCCATCATTGACGCTATGGATGTTCTCGAATATGAGTCACTAGCTGAAGAACTAAGGAGGAAGTACTGTGGATAAGAAAGATTCCACACAATTGTACATGTGAGTTGTACTAGAGAAGAGCTAGAGGTGCATGCATGTGCCCACACATCTATCCATGTTGAGGGTGTATGTACATGTACAAGTGTACAAGTTGAGACAACAGAGCTTTTATATATGTACCAACCCCCCCCCCCCCCCCCCCCCCCCCAATGATTCTCCACGTAGCTAAGTGGCTCTGCCTTTTGCTGGGATTAGGTTGCCTGAGCAGGCAATGGCCTTAAATTTGGGACTGTTAGCAGAAGGTAAGCCTAGGTACTGAATTTTCATGCAAGCTAGGGCTGTCTTATCAGGCAATTCCCATGCAAGCCACAATGATAAGGATAATCAATTGGCTTGTGTGGCTATTTGTGTGGTTCAAGATAGTGGTTTGAGTTGATTACCCATACTTAACTTACTTAGACATGAGTTTGTTTAGCTGTTTTAAAAACAAATGCTTACCTGGAGTAATATCAATATGGGATGCATAAAATTGTGTTAATATTTAGACATAATGTCCACTACAGAAAAATTATGAGTCAAGAATGAGCCAAGACAACTACTGCAGAACTCAACATACAAATAGGAGAGAGAGAGGGAGAGTAGGGAGGGAATAAGAGGAAAAAAATAAAACGAAATTCAGCATACATACATGTACATATACAGGTGAGAAATGAGCAAAGTGGTGCAAAAGTTACTCTTTACATGGATATACAATGTAGTCTCGAATGTGAGGGTCTGGCTTGCAAGACTAACACAGAGAATGACAATGATTTTTTTTGGAATAATTCCATCTACAGATTCGTTCAAAATCTATTCGAGGACGTGATATGAAGATCCTGCCACGTTGGACAGTGGTGGGTTTACAATCTCTCTGGCAGCTTGGATCAACCAGCAAGATCCACAAATACACAGTGAGGTTTTGCTTTATACTTATATAACACAAATCTGAGCAACAAGTTTTGGTAGCAGTTACCGCAACATAATTTTCAATCTCAAATTGTGGGATACTTAAAGGTGATAGAGGGTCATTAGTAGGTTAACGGGTCACTACCAAAATAGTTAGATGTTGTTTTTGCACATTCTATGAAGCGGCGAAGTTACAGTCGATTGCTATAGTTAAATGTATGCTAGCTCCATATTCTAGTGCATCATGTACCTCACTGTAGCTACCGTACTTAATCTAATACTACGTATGGAAAAAAATTCAATTTTGAAAAACGTGCGTTTTTTCTGGTAAAGGTCATCAATCGCTCCATATATAAACGTTATGAGAATTCGTAAAATGCTAATTTCTTGCGTTAAATTGGATCATGCATTGTATTCAATTAACTACAGTACTCCCCAGGTCCTCTCTCCCAGCTGTTTAATATTGCACACAAAAATTGGGTGGTATGCAACATTAAAAAGCTGGCAATTGGCTTTAAGATCCTCTAAGGAACTGCTAGCTAACCCTGGCACTAGCTGTCACTACACTAGGCACTGCTCCTACTAGGATATTCTGCACCATATAAGGCTGTATTAATTTTCACTGCTTCTTCCAGGTTTATGCATGCATAAGCATTTTCACTGGACCAGAGAGTCACTGGCAGCATGCAAAATGCTGAATTCAAACAGCTAGGCCAGTATACTGACATTCATTCACATTTTTAGCTCAAAGTCATCCATAGAAAATTACTGCCGGCATGCAAAAATGTTAACCTGAACAGCTAGGCTAGTACTCAGGTAATATTCCCACCTTTTGCCGTAAAAAAGGGTAGCTCAAAGCCAGCCTAACTTGCCTGCTGCTTTTCTGAGTTCAAAATGTGAAAGCACACCCAATTAACATTTTATGGTTGATATAGTATAGCTTGTGTGTACTGCTCTGTGTTAACAGTACACAGCTATACTGTACCATGGAGTATAGGTATACCTATCTCCTAGGTAACATGCTACAATGCATTGAGAACATCTACATGATCTGAGTTGAGTGTGTAGGTACATGTACAAGTGTACAAATGTACATGTTGGGACAAAAGAACATGCAATGGGATGGTTTCCCCTCAAGTTTGGGATTGCCTACATGCAAGGGCAGTCTCCTCAGGCAATTTCCCTGCAAGCCACAATGATAAGGGTAAGTATATTGGCTTCCGTAGCTGATTAGCTGTCCATACTTTGGTTGGGGTGGTTTGTACTAGGTGGTTTGTGGTCCAAGATAAGTGGTTTGAGTTGGTAAAAGCAACAGTCCCTAGAAACCTTAACGGCATGTAAAAAAATGTTTTCTTAGACCTAAAAACGCAATGTCAACTACAGAAAAATTAATCCACTTAAACCAGGCAACAAAAATTGAAAATTATAGCAAACTAAACCTATATTATAGTATTAAAACAAGTATAAAAAGCAATAAAATTGAATGATGAAGTAGGGCTGGCAGGATCAAAAAGTACACGAACAAGATTTGTAAGGCATAAGCATCTGCTATACATCCCTTCGCTTGCTTTTCTCGATTATTATGCACCTATAGCTATTAATGTTGATGTATTTTGTCGAGTGTGGCATGTGGGAGACATTCAGGTTGCCAGTTGTCTGGTTGTCATGATGGTTCAGGATAGTCAGTTTTGATCCAGTTGCATTATTTTTGCACCCCTCAAAAAGCAAGCGTAGGGATGTATAGCAGATGCTTATGCCTTACAAATCTTGTTCGTGTACTTTTTGATCCTGCCAGCCCTACTTCATCCTTCAATTTTATTGCTTTTTATACTTGTTTCTGTTCTTTTTTTATTGCTCTTAGCATAATTTATCAATTCCATCTTAAATGGCTTGCTCATTCAACTCTCAGTGTAATTAAGTAGCTAGTAGATGGGAGGTACCGAAGTTCGCGCGTGCGCGCAAAGTCTTACCCACGCCCTTCAAGGTGGCTAACAAAGCCTATTACTTAGAGGCTGCTGTGAAGTGGCTGTTATGCTGACTGCTGAGGCCGGGAGCCTCTTGATACCTAGTTCACTGTATACCGCTCAGTTTGCACTGGCCTAGTTAATGAGCGCCGCGAGTGTCTGAGCGCTGAGCGATCGAGCTCGAGGCAGGCCAGTTACATTGTACGCGGTCGACGGTCCGCGACCCGGTACGCAGTTCATGCTGCCTTGCGCGCGCCGCGCCCCCGACCATAGTCACATGATTTCACCATGGCAACATATTCCGAGCATGCGCATTGTAAGACAAAATGGCGTATCAGACACACCCACTAGTTAATGCGCCGCCACCATTAAGTATAGCTGTCGAGATAACGCCAAACGAACGTGCCATGGACCTGCGCGCTACAAAATAGAGTGGATTTATACGAGAACTAAGGCGAGCGGTCCAGACAGTCTTGAGTTAGCCCTGATAATGAAAAAGAAAGAAGAAAGAAAGAATGAGAAATGGGCTATTTTTCAAACATCTGGTTCTGGCATGTACAATTGTTTTGATGAGTGATCTTGGTCTTGCTAGATGCACAATTTGCTGGAGATTCTGATTTTCACACTTAGAAATTTCACAAAATTACCTATTTTGAGATATTTGGGTATTTGTAATGTATCACATATATGGCATATCCGGGCCATCCCTACTTATAGAGTCTACCGACTCTATGATAGGAGAGAGGGAGGGATCGGAAGTAATAGTCTAAGCCAGTCACAGCCCATATGCCTCAGCTCACTTGTCACGTTTGCCTGCACTCAAGGCCATGGCATGCTCAGAATTATCATGGATACCACTTCCATCACCTGCACTCAACACATAGCTACCACAACTGAATACCATGGCAGATCGATAGTGCAGAATAGTATCTCTTAAGGTGGACTGTTCTAAGACTTGTGTTTGAGGATTGGTCCCGAAATGAAATTTTGAACATTAGAGTTGTGCAACCCTTTACCACATACCCTAAGGCTCCATCCAGCAAGAGCGCATAATAAAGATTGCGCGTACTTTATTATGCACTCTTGGCTCCAGCAACCTCCTTTTTGAGTACCAAAATTTAATAGCATGTGGAAATGATACAGGGTCAACAAATTCTAATGTTCTATAATATTGTGCGAGTACAGAAATATCAAACATTATGTAGCCACTCTATTATGCAGCAGTCTTCTAAGAAAGAGCAATAGAGAAAGAGATGACTCTGCAGTCTAGAGTGAGAGCTCTTGAGACTCAGCTGAGTAGCACAAAGCAAGAGAAGTCACAGCTGCTGGCTACATTGGAGCTGGAAAGAGCTAAACTACGGACATTAGAGGAAAGTCAACACAGGCTAGCTAAACTTACAATATTTCCATGTAGGAGTGAACTTGTGCTCCTTACTATTGTTTTATAATAATAGAAAGTCTGCAAAGACAGAAGCACACAGAATTCGAACATCTTATCATCAATCCATGGATAAACTAAGAAAAGAAAAGGTTACATAAATAATCATTAAGTCTACAATTGCACATGCACACACACATTGTGCCTCACGGTAAGCTAAGCTGTCAAGCACACTGTTCACATGTAGGAGATGTTGGAACGTCAGTCGGAGTATGAGCGAGTCAGATTGGAGGCCGAGAGTAGAAGGCTTGTCTGGAATCACAAGAGAAGGTACATGTAGATATTAGCTGCAACTATTATGATGTACGTTCATAAATTCTTTTCTACAGGAGAGACTAAGAGCACAACTGGCCAGTTCCCTGTCACTGAATTGCACAGTCTCTCGACAGTCAAGCACTGGAAGTCATGTACATGTATATTAGGTTATTGAGTGATGTGTATGTACTTACTGATCTTTCAGCACTACCAGTACTCACAATTTATATCTTTATTAATTTTGTAGAGTGATATTCTTGAGAAGTCCCTCCATGCTGCCAGTGAGGGTGGGGGGAGTGTGTCTGACATGTCTCTACACACCGGTCGAGGGGGTGTGGCACCATCTGCCTCACTGATAGAGCAGCTCCAATCTCTACTCAAACAGAAAGAAGGAGAGCTGGCAAACAGTCAGGTAGGTAACACTGAACAGCTACTGTCAGTGCATGGCTAGCCTCATCCCTATATAGGCCAATATCAACACTTTAATGGTGTATGCTAATGCTAAGCCAAGAGTACCTACTCTTGCCTAGCTATAGGTCCATGGACAAAGCTTCTGCATGAATACGTATTGATATTCCTTTATGAGTGTGCTAACTGAGAGTATTTCATGTTTCAGAATTTGGTTGGTTCGCTGGAGCGTTCTCGAGCTGCCATGGCAGAGGACTTGGCTAACCTATCAGCTCAGAATGAAACACTCAAGAATGAGGTTGATACAATCCCATCTCTGAAGCAAAAGTTACAGGTACGATAGTACAATTAAGATGGGAGTTTTAATTGCAGCTTTTCTATAATACAGTAGAACTTCCGAATAACGGACACATTGGGAGCAGGGCTTTTGTCCTTTATATGGAGGTTGTCCCTTTACAGAAGCGGAGACAATTTACATAATAATATAATATAGTCTACACATTATGATAGCTATATAGCTAGTTAGCATTTGCAGAGGTGACTGGAGAAAAAATCAACAGGAAAGCAGGATATGAGCTGGATTTGAATCTACTTCAATATAAGTACTGTGTATACACTTGAATTGTATCATGCATTGATGCATTAGTCTCTCCCGAGACCCCTCCTACAAAGGGGGAAGGGCCTGGCTAGGCTATCATGATTACGTCACTGGCCGCGAAAAGGGGTGTGGCTTCCTGGCCGTCCGCTATTTTGAAGTAAAATTATACTGAGAGGTTCAATCGGGTCCGAACAATCCGTCCGTTATAGAGAATTGAGAGGTTGTCCGCTCCTCGGAGGTTCGTAATGTACTAAGTCTATGGCAAATTCAATCCGTTCCATAGCGGTTGCCCGTTATATAGTGGGTGGTCGCTCCTGGGAGGGTCCGTTATGAGAAGTTCCACTGTATAATATTATATAATATTATAACTCCCAACCTTCTAGCCAGAGAGCCCATGAATAATTGATAATGATACATGTAGTTTAGCATGTGATGTCCCCTCCCAGGCCCTCAGCCTCCCACAAGTTCCTTGTTGCGATAGCATGACATGCAATGTGTGACGAAGTGAGACCTGCACCCATGCTAGTACATGTGGTGTGGATGCAAGCTACTCTATGACAGGTGTCCTCATTTCAGGATTGTTGATGTCCTTGTAGAGGGATTTACTGAGTTATTAATATTAATTTTTATTGTCATTTCCAGGAAGTGGAGAGGAAGCACGAGGCCATGCTTCAGATGTATGGAGAGAAGGCAGAAGAGGCAGAGGAACTGAAACTAGACATCAACGACTTGAAAACAATGTATAATATTATACAGACAACAGTAGGAATCTGTAGTCTGCATTAATTCTATTATTAATTTTACCTTTCTCTATTATCATAATTTTATATTGGGCCAGTACAGTTATAAGAATACACCCCTGTTGAGGAACACTTTTCCAGTTCCCCTCAGACAAGTAATCGAATAAATTTCCCCCAAAAGTCGCATAATTAAAATGGAGGCAGTGACCTCCAAGACATCGTTAAAATGCACCAATTTACCCCCAGAACATCATTAAAATAGCCTCAACACCCTCCAAGACTTCATCAAGTCAATTTAAGCTACCCCCTCAGGATACAATTATCGTTCCTCAACAGGGGTGTATCTTTATTAACTGGAATAGCCCATTGAATTACTGGGCAAGAGAAGATAGGATCAGATTTCTATTTTTAGTAGCTGTTTTCAGTTTGTGAAGTTCATGTGATTTTAAATTTTGGAATGGGATTGTCAATTTGGGACTGGGTACGTACGTACATACATCATACATCATAATCTCAGTGTTGCTCAGCTGATTCAGTATGAAGACCAGGGGATGAGGATAGTTGCGTACCATGCATGATTCATCCCCAGTACGTCGGGAGTTTTGCTACTGAGCCTACTCGGACTACCACATGACATTGTATCATATGTGTGGCACAGAATTGTACAGCCAGCTAGCTATATATAGTATACTGAAATTAGATCATAACGTAGTTCTTGCACCCAGACTACATTAGGTCCAGCCTTCAATTTTGCTGTAGATACTAGTACTGATGCCTTACCTTTTCTTGTTTTCTAGCAGTCTACTCGATCGAATGGTAGTCTCGCGGAGCCAGACCCCTACTAGTCTGGTCCCAGACCCTTCCCTATGCGTGTGATTTAATTTTTGCGTTTTTTTTTTTCGCGATCAACGAGGAAGGGTCTGGGACCAGACTGTGTAATTTTTTTTTTTTTTTTTGGCCGTGGACTAATGCCATAAAACGCGTATGTAATAATAACATGTACAGGGCAGCAATATCAAATAATAAACAAACTCATGAAAGAAAAAAGTGACATGTATAGTTCAAAAGTTAGCCCAGAGACGAAAACCTTGCTTCGGCGGAAACAAGGTCCAATGGAGGGAATGGCAGTCTGACTGCTTGGCCAATGGTTGATCGAGCACCCGGTGACTGGATTGAAGAGCGGAGGAAGGAAAATGACAGGCTACAACGAATCCAGGCCATGGTACTACTGTAGGAGACATCACGTTTGGCTGAAATCAGGGAGGCTAGACGCTTGTAACACACTGAGGCAGCATTTCCCAGACCTCCAGTAAGGGACATGACCAACGGAGTGAAGGAGCCATGTTCAATTTCATTAACTCTTTGTTCATAAGCTCTCTTCTTTTGATTTTCATGCTTTCTGTAGCAGGTGGGGAGGGGTTGTCTGTTTGAGGGAGCAAGGGGGTTGAAAACTCTCACATCAAAGAAGGCACGTTCAGATCTGCCCCCCCAGAAACCATTTGCTGCTATGTCAAGCCTGGCTCCATCATCGGCAATAGCGGTGGCATTTGAAAACACCTCCCCAGTTATTGGTTGCAGGGTTGGCTCCACGCAGACATCGTGACAGACTTCAGTCATTAAGTTGGCAGTGAGATCTCTAATTTCATTGTGGCGAATGGTCGGGAAGCCACCTTTGGGGCAGGAGAGCGCATGTTCCACTGAGAAATTGGTTCCACAGGCGCAATTAGAGGGGGAATAGGAGGGTTGCCACCCATATCGCAGGGCAATGGCATCTCTGAAGGCACCCTTGTGGAGAGTAAAGCCAAATTCTTCCAGTGGTAGGGAGGTAAGCCAGCTCGAAGCCCCCTTTTCTTGTGCGAGGTCCATAGCACGTTGGAGAGAACCTGAAATTGAGTCCCTGAGTGTACTAGCAGCTGCCTTGGAGCTTTCACGTTGGAGTTTTTGGGCTGCCTCCAGACTAGACTCACCCTTACGCGGTACCTCTCCCCGCGTGTAAGGGTCTGGCTCCGCGAGACTAATCGAATGGATGCGACCTGTATCTCTTGTAGCCTCGTACCCAGGCCCGGCCTGGGCCTAGTCTCCCTAGCTCCGCGGTATCTTTGCCAGACTTTGGCCTTTCTCTGCATCCGAGTCATAACTTGATGCCCAATGCCCTGAGGAGATGCACCCCTCACCAATTTTCCAAGGGAAACAATCAGCTCTACCTCTAATCTGGCGGGCCAGCCCCTTGTGAAGGGGCTGGCCCGCCAAACTACTCTACGTCCACATGCTTACAAGCAGCTCCTTAGTACATTCTGTCCGCCTCCAACGAAGTTTATTGGGGCGAGCCTGAGCGACAATATTCGATGGCGACATGCGTCCCCCCGGACGTAGCTCGTTATCCCGTTTCGTCCCCCGGACGTAATTTGGACGGAACGTTTACCGTTAGGACACCGGTATATGGTACGTCGGTCCTTCCTTAGTTACGCCATAGATATTATACACCTTCAGCAACTTGTAAATTCACACTCGTGGCTATATATGAACGCTGGAACGCTGAACAAAGCGAGAACTGAGGCTCCAGATCGAGACAGAATCCGTTGTCAATCGCAGCCTCAGCTCAACAGCCGTGCTGCTCTGAGCGTTCAGGAACAGAGGCAGCTATATATCCTTGCAACGAAGGCGTGATGCTCATCGCTGATTCAGTAGAGTGTAGGCTACGTGAAAGAATGCGTGTCAACAGTGAGAGACAAGCCATAGATTTGGCAGAAGAGAGAGAGGCCAGCCTACGAACATGCATCCTGCAGCCTATAGTTGGGTGTGGTGCAACATAAATACGCTCACTGTCGCTCAGGCTCGCCCCGGCCCCACAATGCTCTGCATTTCCCTAGTTGTTGGAAATGGTCGTCATTGAACTGTCCAAATCTCAGTCCACAGTCCAGTCCATGAGTCCAGTCCAGAGTCCAGGTTTTACACTTACCGATGTAAACAGGCAGTGGCTCTCAAGTGCATAATTCAGTTTAAGTAGCTAGTCACAGAGGCTTTCAGTTAATATAGTGACATAGCCAGGTGCCTTCCCCCTACGCCTATATCATGCACTGACTCTGAAAAAAACTGGAGTACCTCAGGTGCATGCAGGGTAGCTATATATACGGTAGTATGTATCTATAGTTCAATACTCCTGATATTGAGCAGGCATACACACTGGGACATGCTATAGATCTGCTACATGTGCATGACTCATGCATGCATGTAGCGGTGAGGGTTCTGCACTCCTGTGCATTCATTTAATCAGCAGACACCATGCATTCCCAGCTACATAGAGCGCAAAACCACCCCTGAAATGAGGACACCTCCTTTACTTGGGACACTATGTCCCAATGGTGTCCGGAATAGAGGGCTTCCACCGTCACATATTATAGCCATTTCATGCAGCCCACCCAGCCACATGTCAATACATTAGATTTTTAGTGTGGCATTAATTTTACAATCATATATACCGTATATGGTTGAGAGTAATCCTGACTGGGTGAAGAGTATTCTGGTAGTGATGGTTGATCATTACCTGGTGGGATGCAAATCAATAATGATAGAGGTACATGTACGTAGCTATAGAGTATAATAATAATATTATTATAGTCCATTGAGCTTGAGCCTTTTTGTCTGATGACCTTTACCTACTCTCCTCTAATGAGGACTAGTACATGGGCGGAGAGTAGGATTATTATCTGGAAAGTTCATAGCTTGATAGACTATTTATTTAGTACATACCTAACCACCCTTAGCCTTGTCCCCAATGCAGAGGGTATGGGGATGACTGAGCCTGTAGGCTAACAATAATAATCGGTCATACCCTGAGCAAAGGGGTTTGGATCAAGGCCACAGTTGGGGCAGCTAGAAGTGCCATCGATGATGTTCCCCGTGTATTCATTACTCCATTGGTTACAGTGACGGCATCTCCAGCCAATTCCCAGCGCACCTGCTACTTGTCCTAAAGACTGAAGAAACTCTCCAGCCATTGCTAGTTAGCACACACCTGTGATAATAATTATAATTATTATAGATGTTCATAATAATTATGGGCTAGGCTAGCTTCTCAATGGTATACGTTATTATGCACATTGATCTGAAAAGCTGATAATTATTTTAATATTAAGGCCCTTTCATGCAAGCTCTCTTCAAAACTACTATGGTTAGAATTCAAGTTGTGTTTGCATGAATGAACTGTTACAGTAGTGGTACTATAATTATTTCAAACCAAGTATGACACTGATGTCTAAACTAGGGCAACATTTCATTGGCAAGGAGTGGTGACCCCGCATTGTTTGCAGTTACCCGTGACATTTTTTGTATTATTGCATTCCGACGGCTATATGCATGCATGGTCACCAGACCCTTGTTCTCTTAAGATTGAAGGGTGTGGCTAGTGAGACTACATTTTAATAATATACCTGCTGTACTGACAGTTGTGAACAGCGGTTTTGATCCCAGGATCTCTTCTTCTTATAGCAACTAGATTACAAAAAAATAGCAAAGTCATCAAGGTCCCAAATATTAAACTAGGTGCAATCAAAATCTTGTTTGCAGTCACTGGTATCATGTAGTACAGTGAACACAGGTAATGACCACCCCTTGAAGTTAACATTACTATCGGAACTTTTAATATGTGTACATGGAGCATCCAATTGAGTCTAGATTTACTGTCTACTACCATCAAACTCTACATATGGAAATGAGGGTTTAGCAGATAATTTAGCTACTCTTTGCAAATCATTTTTTAGATCTAATTGGATGGCATTATCAACATAGGAACTTTTAATATTTATACTATGATATTAATAATCTATGACCAGACTGAGAGCTATAGAACAATCATCAGTGACGTTAGCATGTACAACAATAGCCTCGTACCCAGGCAAAGGGCCTGGGTACGAGGCTAGTTCAACAAACGCCCCCGGATCAACAAGGCAGTGTCTTTAATAAATATAAAACAGCCTCAGCTTAATAACTTATGGTCGTTTGTACATACCATTAGAAAACTTACAGTGCTAGTGAGTACGATTTCTCAGAGATTTCGTTCTCGACATGAGTGACTAATATTTGGCACTGTCAGCATTATTACCCCGCGCGCATGCGCAAGGGGTAGCACAAAAATCGCCTTATTTCGAGATATAGGCGTCTAAGCGACTCGTAATCACAAGCAATCGATCGAATTCGGCGAAAAACTGGCTTCAGTGTGCGTCAAATCGAGGGATACGGTCCACGAACGTCACTAATAGTGCCTTTTTGTTGGCCGCCGTAGCCACGCCTATCGACAGTGCCCATCAATGCATATGCATACCAATTGTGCTTTCTGCTCATGCGCACAACTAAGTGGCCAAGCGTATGACTGGTAAAGATCGTCGATGTTCTAAGTCTATAGTGACTGCCCTATGGAACCAAGATAGCTATACTACTATTGTTACAACCAATATAGATAGAAATTCATATCTTTCTAGTCTGGGCTAGGTCTGGGTGCAGAGAGCGCTTTTTCAAGCGTCACCGTAATCCCCAGTATAACTAAGCAGCATTTCCATCATTTCTCTGAAGTTCACAAGATTATAGCCATGCACCGAAAGTAAATCTATAGATTGCGCAATGTGCGCGCGGGGTACGTGCTCTACAGAGCTCTAGTTTTCAAAGTCGATCCTCCTGTTGTTGGCACATGATCAATTTGCGCATGCGCAAAGGATGCACATACGCAACATTACGTACATTCATAGGACATTAATTATCGCGCCTTTCCACACGCGTGGGAGGCCGAGCGCGCCGGTGATGCAATAGTAGCACAATAGTTTTCCCAAATTTTGAGCACGAGACTAGTCGACTAGACCATGGTCTGATGCAATAAACTATACTAATTAGCAAACTCCAGATCGAGCTGCCTATATAAACATTACAAATATATCACTCAGCATCGAGTTTACAATACTAGACAAGATCATGCAGAGAGCTTTCTGCGTTGCAGCTTTGCTATTCGTCTTGTCCGCTGTGGGGCCGCTGCTCGTTGCAGGAGGTCATGCGGATCTCTCAGAGTCCAAGTACCCATTCTCTCGAGTTCTCTATGACCAAGAAGGCCAGTACTATGGCTTGCACTGGAACTTTGACATTGCTGCTAAGACCATCCACTTTGCAGTGAACGTCAGTACTGAGGGATGGGTCGGGTTTGGAGTGTCTCCCACTGGACAGATGCCCGGATCAGACGTAGTCATTGGTTGGGTGACTGAAAATGGAAATACATACTTTCATGTAAGTTTTCACAGCTGCATGGGTTATCATCTGCCGCACTGTTCAATGCATGCAACAATTGTCAGTAGAAGGACCGGCATGCAAATGTGCAGATTAGCTATGCACCAGGCTGGCTCAGATGATCATGTGTGATATTATGAGTCTCATGACTGTATCTATCTCTCACCTTGCATGTGAAGTACTGCTTGGCTGATAGGCCAATAATTGCAAGCTGGTTATTCAGGCCTGATACATTCATGAAGAATAATGAGCTATATGCTACATTAATTTTAACCGTTATTTATTGCTTAAAGGATCGCTATGCAGAGACACGAGCTCGACCACCCATTGATAAAAGTCAGGATTGGTTTCTAATCTCGGGGGAAGAGGAGAATGGTTTTACAATCCTTGAGTTCTCTAGAAATCTCACAACATGCGATACAAAAGATCTTGAGATCAAGGTATTATAGCACTATACAGTATACATGTACATGTTGGCTATTACTATTAGTGCATATCCTGTTTTCTTGGAGTACATACCACATTCCCATAGCTAATTATAATAGCTATAATGTTCCAGATTTTTACATAAGGAGATCCAAGCAGACCATGCATGAGAGTCATAGTTGCCGTGTGCCTGCCCTATAGCCCCCTCCAAGTAGTGGTATCTATTCTGTCTGGCAATTGGGTGCCGTTTATGCCACTCAGTTGATCCTGGCATATTTATAGGCAATTTTCCCGCTATGGGAAGGGGTTGGGTCATCATAAAGTAGGCCAATGATGAACAGAGGTCAACTACCAACAAAATAGTTATCTGCCAGTAATTGGGGTGCATTCGACCATGCATCTCATGCACCCCAATCACTGCTCTCATTTACCATCTCAGTACCTATATAGAGCCAGTCTGGCAACAATATCTCCAGATATTTCCTATAATATGTATCGTTATTTCGTGTCTGAAATATTTCATGCAATAAATTTTCGCTTTAAATAATTTTCGGACAAACGACCCTGTATACTGCATTATCGTTAATATTGTGCATGTATTTTCATACGTTTAATTTTCGCACAAGCCAGGCTGTCCAAAAATATTTTAACAACAAATTAAAATATTCGCGATTTACGGTATTATTAAAATTTATGATGCTGGTCACGTACAAGAATATGACAGTCACGCACTATGCATGGTGATAGTATAGCAAATTGCCTCAATTTGCTACAAAATTTGTACATTATCTGTAGGCCGAAACTGCTCGTGTGGTTTGGAGTTTTAGTGTTGCTGATCCCACAGATCCCCTCGGGGAGACGGCTGAATTCCATGACCACATGGGCTCACTCAGTGTCAACCTCTTGAACGGACTAACTGACCCACCAGTGGAGCCAGATGACTTGCGATACTTTGACGTTGTAGTGTCAGATGTAAGCACTCATTAGTTGTAGCTACATGTATGGCTATAATGCAATTGTATACTGTATAGCCAATTGATTGATCTTAACTCCACTTTGTGTAGGTGACAATTCCCTCGAATGATACAACCTACTGGTGTGAAAGCACCGAGATAAGCGAAGACCTTCTCACTTCTACCAAGTACATCATAAGGGTAATAATGAAGAGCTTTCAGTTGCCATGCAATCGGCACTTTATTTGCATGCTTACATGACATTTGTACATTTGTGTCCTTTTACGCCTCCAGACATCACCTCGGATCACTCCACACGCTCGGAGTTTTGTCCACCACATGCTAATCTATTTCTGCCCATATGCTTTGGACGCATCACTGGTTGGTGTAGGAGGACCCTGCAGTGAAGTGCATTCGAACATCACTGGATGTTTGCTTGGACTCTCAATTGGAGCGTGGGCTGTTGGAGGGGAGGTGAGTATAATTAATAGCTCAGATGAGAATCTCTCTTTAAAATTTGTGATTATATATATCATTTTCCTATAGCTACATTTGGTAGCTAGAGATTAGGGTGAACTTTTGTTACACATTAGCTTCAAATAAGGGCCTCTACGTAGCTACTTCTCTTGTATGAATTAAACTACATAGCTCTAAATGATACTTCTAAATGAATTATTAGCATAGGCGTAGGAAACGGGGGGGGCAGTGGGGGCGCTTGCCCCCACAAGCTGCAAGTAGTGGGGGCATTGCCCCCCCAACCAGAGCCATCCATCCAATGGTTCACCACATGAAATTCATGAATAAGTGTAGCTATAAGGCATGTTCTGCTTAGCTTACTGCTTACTTTTCACTGAATCTCAGTCAGAAACACTTGCCTGCCTCCCCTAGGTGCAAGCTACAGCTCCGATAGTGCAAAAATGGGAGTGGTTTGAAAGTAATGTGGGTGTGGTCAAAAAATTCGCGCACGCTACGCGCGCAACCCTATATTCTGCCCCCACAACCTGTAGCATCTTCCTACGCCTATGTTATTAGGATGCCTAATGTGGTCCCAGTGGTATTGTAGCTAATGGATTGTAGTCTCAACAAGCAGACAGCAATAGTGGGATGTCAGGCTATCTCAACAATAAATTAAATACCAGATGTGGCAGACTCATTCCCAGGGTTATGACCTAGCTGAGTAGGATCTGGTATAGGTAAACTGTGAATTCCAAACTCTTAAATCTGCACACTTAGTCACGTACTACTCGCCAGTCTACCAAGAGCTGTAGTTTTGGAAATTTAGAGTGCATGCGTGTTATATAATTATATTATGTAAGAATATCTTATAAAGCACTTGAATAGCCACTCAAGATCCATGGCCAGCCAGTAGATGAGATCTCTCGGATTTCTTTGTTATCTCTACCAATAGGTTTTACGGTAATACTCTTGGCTGCATGTATGCATCTGCTTCTGGTGCATACCAGATTCAATGAATTCAACTGCGTGCCCTATGCATAGCTTCATACCTATAGCTATTAAAATTAATTTTAAGTGGATTCATTCTGCATCCTCCCATACCTGCTAGTGACACTGTACTGGTATCCCATTATTTCCCAGCTCAGCAGATTCCATTGGTTCAGGTGCACACCAACCCAGGTGCTACTTAACTCCCTTCGCATGATTCATGTTATCTTGAGTATATATTATTATATACACCGATGAAATACATGAGGATAATATTGTATAATGTGCCGCATGCCTGTACATGTGCCAAGTCCTGTTATTTTACTTTTGATAATTATTATTGTAGGACTTTGTTTTTCCTCAAAATGTGGCGTATCCTGTTGGTGGTCCTGGTGCTCATAGGCACATTGTGATAGAGATGCACTATGACAATCCAGACATGCAAGAAGGTATGATTATGAACCTGCTATGAATTTTATTAAATTCATGATGACATTGTACGTACAGGAATCATTGACAATTCGGGAATGAGATTTTACTACACAAGCACTCGTCGAGAACATGATGCTGGATTGCTTAGTCTAGGCAACAATGTCCCTGGGATGATGATCATCCCTCCCAATGCTACCAATTTCACTATTGCAGGACTTTGCACAAGCAAATGCACTAAAACGGTATATATAGTATTATAATCATGCATGCACATAATTATGGTATTAATTTGACATAATAATTATTTATGTACACAATCCATCCAAATTATAGTATCTTCCTGAAGGTGGAATCCATGTCTTTGGGATCTTTCTGCATACTCATCTAGCAGGTATGCCACTGCTAACGTTGACATCATGCATGGTTCATAGGTATACATATACATAGGCTCCAACTTTTCTTGAACAGCTCCAGGGACATAGACCACACCCACTAGGTCCGCCCATCATTAACTAAAACTCCACCCACACCACACCCAATAAGATTGAACACAATGCCCGGAATATACTCTCTAGAGCATGAATTTGCAAGCCTAGTAAACCTCTGATACTGCAAAAACCAAAGTTTGTAAGGCACTACCACAAGCAGCTTGTTCATTTACCACCAATAAGTGATTAGTTGTAGTACTATACCAGTGTTTATTCTAGTGTCTGTACCTCTTCCGGGACCAATAATACAATCATAGTAGAGCCTTCCAGGATGCAGGACAATTGCTAAAAATTCGGGGACTGTCCGGAGATTCAGATCGAGACAGTTGGAGCCTATGCATAATATAGCACCAGCCTCATCATCCCAATCCCCAAACCAATTTCTAGCCAGGTGTTTATAAGAATGAGGGGGAGAAGAGGAATTAAAATTGTATTACATGACCGTAGTGAACTTGAGGTTGCAGTTTATGAGTTACATTAAATAAATATTTTGTTTCCCTTGACTATAATAATATGATCTGTTTTAACAGGGCGTGCTCTTGAGCTTCAGCATTTGCGCTAGAATACTGATTGTGAAGTGTGGGAAGAGCTGCCCCCGATTGCCTTCAATCCAAATTATGACTTTGACTACCAACAATTTCTATATTTGCCCAGAGAAATAACGATTCTCCCAGTAAGACTGCATAATTGTTAGCATTAGTTAGTTCAGGATGGACGTATGAGTATGAGGCATGCAGCTATAACATGATTGCATAATAATGTGCCATTAATTTAGGGGGATATGCTTATTTCAAGATGTATTTACCAGACAACCAACAGAACTACGGTCACCTTTGTGAGTTAATTTAAACAGTCAAGCTTATTAATTTTGAAATGCTAACTATTTTTATTACTTATAGGGAGGTCTAAGCACTCGAGAAGAAATGTGTTTGATAAGTCCATACTACTATCCACGTTCAAGCACCTCTCCTGGTATGGATTTCTGCATCAGTGATCCAATTGGTCCTCAAGCCTTTCAACCTTTTGAGGATAAAATTCGAGCGTAAGCTACAACCTAAACAGTTGTATATCTTTTAAGTGTCATGCTAGCTATGGCTACTTTATTTATACAAGATTAGTGTATCTGGTGCACACAATGTCATGCATGTGTAACAAGCCAAACTAGCTCTAATCGTGTGCAGCCACTTAGTAAACCAATCCAGGTACTATAATAATGATAATGTTATTCTTGTTACAGCTATCTTTTTGATTTAGATCACAGCACAAGCAAACTGCATGATCCATAACAGGAAATGCAAATAAAATTGATGACATCACTTCCTGTGACACACAGCTAGCTATCAGGATTCCAAGTGTAGATGTTTTTAATACTTACAGGAGGAATCCAGTAGTTTCCCAGCTATGGGATGAAGGAAAGATTGTGGAGGGTCTGAACGCCATAAAATGGTCACCTGACACCATCCAAGACCTTGAAAACACTGTTTTAAGTGGTTTGACTGGAGTTGGATGTGCTAGTGTAAGTTGAATGTGGAGTGACTATACCAGTATCCAATACCAGCGGTTCACATTAATTTTTTGTAGTTATGTAGCTAATATCAGTGCACCTTCTAGCTGCACGCTATTAAAAGTATACACCAACTTGATCTTACTTTTGGTCAGCTATGTATCAAACTGTGTGCAAAAATTAATACTATTATTAATGAGAGGGATTGTGCAATGTTAAGTTTGGGTGACAAAACAGTGGCCCTGGTGTTAATAGCTACTAATCAATACTCAATGCATTTCAGTGATGCATTCTCCTTTAGGATATTGGCTATACATCAGATTACACTCTAACTGGAATCCCTCAACCAGCCTGCTCCTACCAATCCCCAGACCAGTGCACTGGTTTTGTGCCTAAATCCTGCTGTGAGAGGCTGGCTGAACTCAGTGAGGCTCCACCCACCATGACTCGGGTGCATTTCCTCCTGGTTGGTGGCTTGCTGCTCATCAGTATGCTCTTCACTGCTCTAGCTCAGTGATGAGTTGACTTTCTATTATTGTTGCTACTACTACTGTGACACACTTCAACTTTAATAAAATATAATAGCTATAATGGAATAGAGTGCTGCAAACGTGTGGAATAGAGCTAGCTAGTTTGCTGTACATCATTATGCATAGCTGTTTGTTTACATTACAACAATATCATTCTAGCTAGGCTGTTATCCATGATAAAAATGGATTTCCTTGTCTTCTTTATAATACAATGACCTTTTCAAGCTTATATACAAGATCTACCCTTATTGTTATTGGCACCATTCTATACCATGCATGTATATATGCTGGCGCTGGGTATGTAAGTATGGCCTTGTGATGGAAGATAGCAGCAGAGGGTGCCAGGGGGGCAAAGCTATATGCCACTGCTATTTACGTGATCCTTATAAATTTTAGGGCAAGTGGAAACGGAGGAAACGGAAAACGGAAACGGAAAAGCTGAAATTGGGGAATGGTCGTCAATATTGGTTGCGCTAATGGCATCTTTTGCGCATGCGCGATATGTTTGGGGCTCTGAGATAGCGCTTCCTTTGACATCCATCAGCTGGATAAAAGATTCCTGGCTTGAGAACTAGGTGATAGTGTCAAGTAACGAGTGATGGAGGTGTAGTTGGCTGGCTAAGAGCAGCTCATCACCTCCTATGGGCAATAGAAAGAACCCTGTATGGCACCCTGATCAGGCACAGATTGACAAACTAATTGTCAGTACTCAGCGGCTGAGAGTCTCTCATCAAGCGATTAGCTATGGCTTGTAATGAGACAGCACATGCACTGATATTCAAGGTCAAAATTGGTTCAAAATCTGCTATTATTATCATTCAATTTATTACTCTACTAAGCAGTCAATTACCAAGCAAAAAACCACACTATAACCAAAAGCTATGACTCCTTGGTACAATTGATGAGCCTGTTGGAGGGCTCACAAAGTAGCTGTACAGTCTGTATCACAACTGGACATCAGTGTAGCACTTACTGAATCAGTGACCCTGATATATAGTACTGAGCAAGGGCGTAACTAGTCCATGAACATTGGTGTGGCTGAAGTGTGTTGAAAAGTGGGGGGTGATGCTTAATTTTGTATATAGCCAAGATTTAGGACCTGGTATTTAGCATTATAATCTTGCAAAAATTGGTGTGGCGAGAGCCACACTCTGCCATACCCTGGCTACACCAATGTCCAGTAGAAACAAAAATCTTGCCACAGCTGCCATGGCCCTCAAACACTGCTGATCACCTACAGTAATGCCAATTGAGTCATTTGAATATTTCTCAAGGTCTTCATACTAGCTGCAGAGAACGAACAACATACCAATCTTCATTATGCATGGCCAGATACAAGTTCAATACTTGTCAATGCCATTTATATTTCTGACGACCACTACCAATTTTCAGCTTTTCCGTTTCCGCTTCCGCTTCAGTTTTCCATTTCAGCTTTCCGTTTCCGTTTTCCGTTTCCTCCGTTTCCACTTGCCCTAAATTTTATGCTTGATTAATCCCATCATATAATATAGTGACTTTAGTGATAGGATAACTGTGGCATCTACAATACAGCACTAAAATTAAAGCTATTATCAAAGCAGGTATATAGCTAATATTAAATTTTAAAACTACTATACGTAACTTACGAGCAGCTATAATGTATTCACTACTATAATAATCAACAAGCAATGAGTATAATTATATCAGTTACCAGTGCCTCTTAAATTGGCATAGTAGTGCACGATGTGCTTCCAAGCAGCTACTGCTTGGTCCAGCTTGATACTGGCTGGAAACTTGTCCACTTGAGGGAGCTCGATGCCATACTGTTTAAGAACTGATTGAAGTGCATCCTTTAGTCTGCAAGAATGTAATTGTTGAAGGTGATGCAAATACTATGATTGCGCATGATCCTAGAAGAGTAGTATGCACTAAAATGAGGGAGGATACCTCCCTAATCAGTGATACTATCACATACTGATACACAGAATAGTCTCAATCACTGTGACATTAGGCATGTGCTCTAACAGGATGCATATGCACTACAGCGGATACATGGGAGACTGTAAGGTCTCTTTCTACTGCCGAAACAATAGAAATAAACCAGTATACAAAGTAGCTACATGTATGAAGAATGCAATTGGAGTCCTGATCCATATTATGCATATACAGATGTCAGGAAGGCAATGTCGCAAGTATGGACTATAATAACTTTCTTTGTATCCCACCTATGATGTAGATCAAAGCTACCGCCTGAGCAGTATAATGCTGGATATTGCCCTGTGGCTAGGACAATATCATGATATTACCTTGTGGTACAGCTGACTACTACAGGTACCTGGCCCAGTGGTCAGACTCAGACACCACACTTGTAGTGCTATTACAACAGTGGGGATACAAACCAGTTAACACACCCCTACTATATAGTGCTGTATGGAATAATGTACTCGTGCGTAACCACATACAGCCCTCGGGCTTCGCCCTCATGCTGTACGTGGTTACTGCACTTGTGCATTATATTCCATACAGCACTAGTAGGGGTGTGTTAACTATAACGTACACAATGCCAAGTAACTGATTCAGAATGTCTTCCCCAGGTGAACCAAATTTGAATTCCAAAATAGCAACACAGCACGTAATCATAGTGATAATCATATTATCAATTACTATTGTGGTGCTTCTCATCATAACATGCATTGTTATTGTACCAAAACATGCACACCATTTACATATTGAATACCCTATTATTCTCATTTTGTCTTTCACAGTACTGCACGAAAGCAGCACTTCATAGCATACATGCAGGTACTTACGGCCGATTGTGCTCCTTCATGGGACAGTGTTTGATGTATGTCTCAATGAACTCATAGAGGGTCCCCAGCAGAAGTTCAGGGTCAAACTGACCCAGACAACGATCTAGAGCAGCAAATTGATCTTCTCCATCTTCATCCTTAAGCAGCACACGGAGAAACTTGTGGTGGATGGAGTCAAATGGTTCCTGTCCCCTGAGGCAGAGCTGCCTGGCTAGTTCAACTGCAATGGTCTCCCAGAGGGACAAAGCATGTTTCAGCTGGCAGGATGTCTTTGCCTGAGAAAACAAATAAATGAATATGTGGTAAACAGAATTCTGGCTATTCAATGCACAGTGTGCATGTACTTACTTCTTTGCTGAAGTACCTCTTCTTCATTCTCAAGGTCTTATCAATGTATTCCCCTAACGGTTTGTCAGCTTTTCCCCCTCCCGAAGAGAGGAAGCCCAGAACAATCTCTACAACATCTAGTGCCTCACGGAGACGATCTGGAGTAGGAAGGTCAGCAATGATAGCTTGTCTCACCCTCTGTTCCAATTTCTCCTGCATATTAGAATCATCCTCATAAAATATTATTATGGTTGTACCAACATTCTCACCTGAGGCTCCACTTTCTTTCTTACGTCAGCAAAGGTGCTTGTGGTGTAGATATCTCTTTTGTAAATTACTTGAGGAATGTCATCAACGACAATCATTGGCTTTCCATGGATGAATCGGTTAAGAATATGCCTCTCTAGAGCCTGGTGGTCATACTTCACATCTTGCCCCTTTCCAAGTTTGAGTGAGTAGTGGCAGTGGGAGAGGATGATGGAAGGGAGCTGGTGCTCATAGTCCAGGAGGTGGAGGCGATGGAGGTGAGTGATGGGAACCTTGTGCTCACTCCAAAATTTTAGGGTACTAAGATAATGATAAAGAGAATGTGATAACACTCTGAGTTGGTTAGCCACAGTTAATTTACGTCTGCTCATTTTCTCCCACAAGAGCTCTGCACCTCTCAATGAAGTTGTTATGTGTCAGAGTGAGAAAGTCAACCAGAGCAGTAGTGCACACGCCAGCCTCTGAAGTGGTAGGAACAAGGTACTCCATTGTGGTGTTGTCACTGATGACAGTAACACAGAACTTCTCTTCAACAGGTAATCGGCCTGAAAAAAAATTGAGTGTTGTAAAACAAGGTTGCATAATTTTTGATAGCTATCTAGCATCACCATGGTTTTTCAGCTTGTGTCCAACGAGAGCCCATGCTGCTTTGACACTGCTAATCATTTCACAGTAGTCATTCTTTGTCGTTTCTGAATCACAATGAATTGTTTAGAAACCAAACTTGAGCATATCAATGTATATACCATTAGGTAGCTCCTTAACGAATGCCTGAATTGTCTGTTTCTTGACATCCTTCCTGTCTATTTGCTGATTGAATTTGTCATAGAGACACTGCTGCAGCCTGGCTATGTCTGGAAGGTACTGGGTGGCACGCAGTTCAGTTTCCTTTGATGTGTGTGCATAAGAGTGTGTGTCTGTTGGAGCCTATAGGTACACAAAAGTTGATAGATGAACGTACAGCTTGCAAGAATTCACTGAGGATGGGATATTTTTCCTTCATTTTTCCCTCTTGCAAAGTCTGTCGGAGATGTTCAAGAGTGATCCTGGAGCGGTATGTCCATAAATGTGGCTCCAGACTTTCTTCTTTATATTTTACTTTCTCATACACCAAATAGAAGAGCTGATCATGATCTACATAATTATTATACATAATAATATTACCGTAAATCTGGAAATTTTCATCGTAAAAATATTTTCGTAGTCGATGGTGGCTACGAAAATTAGCAGGCACTATTAATTCTAATGCGGTAAGGGGTCGTTCCTACGAAAATTTTTTTACACGAAAATTTATCATACGATAGTTTCTTTACACGAAAATTTCCAGATCTACGGTATATCACAATCTGCTATGCATAAGTGTGTATTGTATTAACCTTGCTTTTCATCTTTAGCAACATGGTCTATTGCCTTAGTTAAACTCTGATCAAGGGTGGATAGTACAGGTTGAATGTAGTGATGATTGAACACTCTTTCCCACTCCTTTCGATCCTCCTTAGTTTCAAGAGAGCTCACTGTTTGTATTGCTTCACCTGATGTTTCAGAGGCCATGGCATGTCGTTGATTTTACTCATGCACATGCAAAACATGTAATAGAATGAAACAAACCAATATTAGGTGGGTCCGTTGTAAGAATTTGTCGAAGAACAAGGTGTATGATCATGACAACCTCGTCTAATCCTTTTCTGGTATCTCTCCCAAGCAGTTCAAGATCCTTATCCAAGTGGGCCCAGAAGAACTCCGGTAAATCCTTTGGCTGTATTTGTGGTGTGATTAAGGTGATAATTGCTCCCAGAGAAGATTGATTGTTGCAGGTAGCCCATATGAAAGCTGAATGCATCAAAGCTCTCAGAATGCAGACAGCCCTGGCTGAGAGGTGCCTCTCTGGAGTAGTGTGCGCACGGTTTTCTGGAACTCCAAGGTGATAACCTCTCTTGGTGGTATCTTGACTGCATTAGTATATATAATAGTTAGATACTGTTTAGGTTTGTATGTTATTTAGAAAACCAAAGGGCTGCATGTAGGATCCAGGGCAAATCAAGAGTTCTACTGAGCCCTGAGGTCTTCTAAATCAGATAAAAACTGACTAAAATTAGTTTAGATCCTAGCAACAATGCCCATAATCTTGACATGTAAACTGCTGCTTAGCGACAACCATATTAATCATATAGGCAACAATCTTTATGAGTATTTTACAGAACTTTTATAAGTGACGTATAATCCGTAAAGTCTGGTTAATAAGCGCACATGCTTATTAAGTGCATATTTTTTAATAAGCGCATGCTTCCTTCCTGTTGTTAAGTATTGTCTAAAAGACGACAGTACATAATATTCACTGTTTGATCAAGAGTTTTCCATCCTCTACATGGCTAGAACTAGCTTACCAACCTATTTTTGGATAGCCAGTTGCATGAGATCAGCTATACTCAACACTGTGATGTTCCACTGAGACGGGTTCGGACTCTTGATCTTGACTTCGAAGCAAGTCTCGCCAAAGAAATCGGCTATTTTTCCAGTTTTCTTCCGGCTTTCAATTATACTCCTATGAACTATTACTGAGCTTATTCCAAGAATCGTTATGTTCATAACTTGCTAGTTTTGTGATTGAGTGCTCGAACATGCTGGCAGTGGGTGGGGCCAAAACTTCATGCACTCGCTATTAAGCGCACATCGTCTAATAGGCGCATATTTCCTTACCACCAAGAGTGATAAGCGCATGAACTTATCACAATTTACGGTATGTGATGTTTACAAGCGGATATGGGACAACCTGCTTGGTGTAATCAGATTTTAGTATTTGTCACAACTAGGATCTAAATTATTATAGTAAATACCGTATTATCTCTAATTTAATGGACATCTCTAATTATCCGGACACCATTTCGAATTATTTTTTACCTCTAATTACACCGGACAATCAATGAAGTTTGAATTTTTGTTGATCTAATTATCCGGACATCGTTGTTCTAATGCGGACAGCTCGTGTGTTGATTGGAGACTCTGAGGTGATCCTCTCAGTGGAAAATGGCTAAAGCGTGGTACTGCTCGAGCAAAATTTGCAATTGACAGCTGCTTCTTTGGTGGTACGAAGGAGGCGAGTTGTTCTCTTTCCCACCATGAACAGGGAGCTCCAGGTACCGTCTCATTTTCTCAATCTCTGCTGCTGTTCGATCGCACCTCCATTTGACCGAATGTGCATGCGCAGGGTTGCATACAGAGGGGGGGGGGGCGCACTGAGATCTCCTCCCCCCCCCCCCCCCCCCCCCCCCCCCCCCCCCAGAATTCCATAATAATATACATGTAATATATACAGCACAAATAATATGATTGCATACACAAGCAAAAAGAAAAAGTTTGTTCAGCATTATTGTGTGATTTATTTACTAGTACAGTGTAGTCCACTTAAATCGAATCTCAAAATCCATGAAAATTATTTGAATTAAACAAAAATTTGAATTACAGAGATCCATATAAACCACTGTATAGAGACCCTGCAATGCTTATTAGTGGAGCATTCAGCCATATATGAAGCTTTAGAATTGTTCTGAGAGTGGTTTAGGTAATAGACACTTATAGTTTCATATCTCAAGGAGGATTGTAGTGATCTCCATGTGATCTATGTTCTATATTTATATAAATATGTGTACTTTTGTATGCTAAAGCTAGCTGTAATTTTTCTAATTAAGAGAAACTTGAAGACCAATTCAAATTTATGTATTAGCTCTATGTAGGGAATCTGAAAGCATTTGAATTAGACGAAAATCCGTCTTAAGCAAATTTGAATTAAGTGGACTACACTGTATATACGTATGGCAGCGGCGCATATACATACGTAAGAGATCACCCCCCCCCCCCCCCCCCCCCCCCCCAGAAAAAAATCCTGTATGCAACCCTGATGCGTGAAAGCGTATTCTAATTCATCGGACACTTCAAACGCCAACTATTTTCGTGTGCTCTAATTATAGCGGACAATTGGCCAAAATAATTATTTTTCTGGTGTCCGTTAAATTAGAGGTAATACGGTAATCTTCTTATTTTGTTGAGCAATAAACTTACGTGTTTATGAGCTCACTAATGGTCCCTGGTATCCCACTGTTACCAACTGGTGCCTTGCACACCTTACACACACCAGTGTGATGTGCTCGTCCATACTATTAAATCAATCCTACAGTAAATCATTATCCTGTTGCCATGGTAGACACTATTAAACTCACATTTCCAATGAAAGTTCTATGACCACTGGGACATTCTGCAAATACATTTTCAATAATAATAAATATTGCATTAATTTTGCTACTACCATAGAATTGTCCAGTTTTGTCTCCCGCCGTCATAGTTGACTGTAACTCAGTTTGGGGATCCCCTTGCATGGTTGGAAGGAAGCATTGCTACAATAATAAAACACAATAATCAATATTTTATGACAGTATAAATCATTCCATCACTATAGAGTAGCACATAATGATCTCCAATTTGGATAGTGAATCATCATGGATGTAGCTGAACAATAAAATAGTAGTTGATCAATTCGTCAAGTTTTAAGACTTAGTGATCGTTTTGATATGCCTTAGTATTCTGGCCCTTTATGATTTACATTCTCCAAGGTTGAGCTACTAGATGAGGTAAATTATCAAGGTTTACTACATACATTTAAGAGAGCTGGGTTGTTTAGTGTGTTCACAAAAGGCAGCAGTATATCCAGTTTCTGTCGGCCCAAGAACACAGCGACTGCATGTACCACGACCCCCAAGATAGTCCTGTACCGAAGTGGTTGTTGCGGAGACACAACCATCTGCTCCAAGACCCTTCCTCCCTGCTGGTTGGCAAGCAGTGCCCTGGCTGTTAGTTGTAGCTCAGCTGAGAATAGCGGGCAGTTCTTGATAAATTGGTTCAGCCTCTCTAAAGCCTATTAAATTGTGTATGTCACAGAGGATCTTTCATTTAGGGAGGGGGGAGCAATGAGTCAATACTACAATCAAACACTATGGATCCACCAACCCCGTCCCTGCATAATCATTTTAAGGCCTCCCCAGGCTACATACTCATGGCCATTTTGACCAAAAACTTAATGTTGACGAAAAAGATTTGCAGTATAGAGGGGCAGAATAGTACACTATTAGGGGAGGGATATCCCTTAATTCTTTCCTTCAAATTGAACACTGAAATAATATAGAATTCATAAAATTATGCTTACATCATCACTGATTTTGATGGCAGGATTGTCAGTTGTTCTACTGAGAGTGGCCTTTTCATATACTGCCAGTAAGAAATATGGCACATCAGAAGATTTCAAAGTCTGTAAATATAGTGAAGAGCCAGTACAATAATATATTATTATATAATCCCATGCACTGCTCTAATTCACAGTCAGTATGTGTACTATAATGCTGCAGGGACCCAGGAAGCAAAACACCTTTATTTATGGTGGTCAGGCAAGGTCCAAGTGTTTGAACACTCGGACCTTGCCTGACCACCATAAATGAAGGTGTTTTGCTTCCTGGGTCCCTGCAGCATTATACACTGTTAAAAATGGTGTGTTGTTCAACACACTAAATTTTGTGGTCAGATTTCACTAGTGTGTTGTATAACACACTTGTGTTCCACTGACACACGTAGTGTGTTGCTGGACACACATGTTCACTCAGTACATAGGAAGTGTGCTATCTGACACACTTTAATAGTAGGTGTGCAAAAGTGCACACTTGTATGTGTGTTATGATACACTCACAGGGGTGTGGGTATGGCTATGGGGGCGGGGCTACCACGATCATTACGTCATTGGGTTAATTACGCATGCGCATATTGATTAGCTCTGTAGCAGCTGCTCTCCAGTTTGAATCTTTGGCCAGCTCTCTGACCGTGAAATGGTGATTTCTAACTGCATAAGTGAGTTTAGTAAGTGGTTAAGATAATATTTGTGTGCAGCATAAGTGGTTTGTTCCCTCTGCTACTCCAAATAAGTACCACCAGTCTTTTAGGAAGCTGTATATAGCTAGTAGTTGCATGCTAAACTTGCCATCTTTTTCGGTCACTGTCTCTGGACTGGCCTCCCTTTTAGAGTTTACTTACAAGCAAGGGTGGTATTCTAGACTAAAATATGCTTATAATCCGTTATTGCCCAGATTAATGGCCATAAGAAGCATGGAGCAATCGTTTCAATACCTGAATGAAAAATGCTCTCTCACCCTTCTCTACTTTAGGGCCATATTTATCAACTTAAAAGTTTCTCTCCCAGGCTGCTCCCCGGCACATAAATGATGTAGCTGCTGATGCTATCAAGCTAAGATGTTACATTATGCTAGGTAAGCAAGTTTTGTTGATTTCTCTCTCTCTCTCCTCTCTTACTGAGGCTGCTGAGTCTCTTTCCTTCTGTCATGATATAAAGTGCATAAGGTGATTTTTCTCTCATTGTATGGTACAGCTGCCACCTGCTGCTTGTAATTCTGGAGTGCCATACTACCAAACATGTCGATCTGGTAAGTTCCATACCCAACATCTCTCTCCCTCCCTCCCTCTCTCCCTGCTTCTCTCTCTCTCTTCCTCCTCTTATTGAGGGTCTTTCCCTCTCGTCTAGTGCATAAAGGATTTTCTCTCATTTATACCTGATACAGCTGCCACCTGCTGCTTATAACTTCGCCTCCTGTTGCATCATACAACCAAACACATGTTAATCTGGTGAGTTTCACCTCTCTCTCATGCACGGATCTCTTTCCCTTTTATGCCTATCTCTTTTCCTACTGCTTAAATAGTCTCGTGCCCAGCCCTCTTTCATGCACACGGAGAGAAGGGGTCTGGATAAACGTGTATAGGACCCGTGACGCCGAGGAATGCATGATGTCATGTATTTCTGGTGTGCGTGAATAAGAAACGCTAATAAATTAACATTCTATTGGGTACCAAGGGTGTACAAATGTGCACGCGCACAGTCATTAATTTGCATACCATTCATGCCCGCGCAGTCATATGACTTGATCCGTGCATCTGATTGGAGCGCACTGTATGTTGCACGGACGACACGAGCCCTATATACACATTTGTCCAGACCCCTTCTCTCCGCGTGCGTGAAAGGGGGCTGGGCACGAGACTACTGCTTAATCTGTCCCTGCATACCGTCTGTTTCCATTATCCTTAATTATGTATGTCTATGAATAATCAGGGCCACCCATACAATGTCATGCTAATTCAGCTGGTTGAGTCAATGTTTTTTTTTTTTTTTCTGTTTGTCTATTCAGATGAAACAACAGCACCAGCAGCAGCAAGATCGTTGTTTCTCCAAAGTTGGGGTGTATAATTCAACAACAACAAAAGCTTCTGAACAGTAAAGTACTATAGTAATAGTATTACAGTCATATCTTTTGAACAAATTATTTATAATTGTTGTAATATTGTTATTGGAACCTTTTTTAATATTGAAAATGAAATTTAATACACATTGTTGCATGTTACAGAAGCACACCACAATCCCTACTGAACACACTAAATAAGTGCTGTGCAACACACTATTTCAGTGTTGTAGAACACACCAAACAGAGGGTGTTGACTGACACACATTTGGCGTGTTAAATTTAAGTACCTGTACTGACACACCAAAAGTGTGTCACCACAACACACTATTTTTAACAGTGTAGTACACATACTCCTACAGCCTCATGCTATAATGAGTTATGGTCAGGAGATGATTAGATAACAGATCTGAAAAATTCAAAGAGGCTGGAGAATATGAAATATCCTAGACCACGATATCACTTGATGATAGTGATCGCAATACAAAGTAACCACACCCAGGTGGCAGCGATTCTAAATAAAGGACCCTGCACAGAGATAGGATTGTCTTTGTCCGAAATTTTCAATTGCTACAATAAAACTTGAGCTAGAAGGCTAATCGAGTCTTAAGGTTGGGACTATATAATAAATTGGATAGAATGCAGAGGCCACACTCGCCTGCTAGAGTGTCTGAACATTGCTGTCACCCGAGGATCGATCTCTTACTCTATACATGTTTCACGAGTACGTGTAATAATAACAATAATACACTTATTGCCATAGTGAAGATTTTTTTCTCCAAGTATTTTGAATTGCTCTAACCCATACTACTGCTATGCACTGTTACCATGGCATAGATATCAAGGATGTCATTCTTTCTGGAGTTGGTGGTCCAGAGTCTTTTAGGATCCGTGACTCCGCTAGCATGAGAGAAATCTGAATAGCTAGTCTATTGATAGCTAGGCTATTAACTAAGGCTATAAACTTTATTAGCTAGGCTCTTGTTACAAAGCTTGAGTGCTGTATACATGATAGTTCAACTTTCTCTTGATATTTGAAGTTTTGAATAATTTATAGTAGACCCGTATAATAAAGTTCAAAGCATCACAGTTAACGTATTCTGAACTTTTGGCCAAATTATATAATTGCCGGTGGTTTGGAGTAGCTAAGAGGGAGTCAAGTGCTGAATATGTCAACTAGGCCAAGAGCAAAAAGGGTGAGCATCCAAACCAACTACAAGTATATAGGCCACTGATACCTGTCATGTTGAAGATTTGCCCAAATTCCAACTACAATATCAGTTATAATAATTTATTATGCTACTGATCATAGGTATTTCTGTCATCTCAGTATACTCTAACTGTGAAGCTTAGCCATGCAAATGGTGTGTTATATTGTGCATAATATATGGACTTCTGGTTGTCTTAACTGGTGGCCACTAAAGCAATATCCAAATACCTGCATTGTTTCTTTCAGGGCATCAACTTGGTTATCATATATGATACCACTCACAGCCTCTCGGAGGTTCTTGTAGTGATCTTCATATATGGCAAATGGATCCATTAATTTCTCCTATTAAGTATAATATCATATGTATACACATCTATCTTATATGATCTATACTATAGCTATTATTGTTCCTTACTTGGATAGGTTTTAGCTGGGCAGGGATGAGCCAGTCATGAACTTGAGCTGCTACTCTGAGGTGTGGCATACCATATTGCCTCACAATCAGCTTAAGGAGGTAGACCACAGGTCCCCCCATGTCCTGTTCATCAGTTGGATCAATGCAGTTGACTTTGTGATCTGAGCATAATTTTGCTACAACTTTGATCAACTCCATAAAATGATGTCCTTTGTGCTGGTCTTTGAGCACTTCTGCAACAACTGAAAGGGAGTAGCGAACCTTAGCCACACCTTCTAGGTACTCCAGTGTTGGTGTATCAGATCGATGCCCTTGAAGACTATCATAGCCTTCATTTAGAAGTTTAGTAGCCTCTCCAATAATGCTAGCTAAGTTACAAGTGGGTAATCTCTTACATAATGCATCCTAAAGTAGCATTTGACAAGGAATCAAATTTCATCTACACATATGCACACATACAAACCTCAAAACATTGAATGACTAAGAGGTAGAGATTATGGTCAGTATTTTCTGCTTGGCCATCCACAAGTACATGACAAGATCTATCCAAATAGTCCTTCAAGTGGTCTCTTACTTGGTGCATGCTAAAATAATTATTATTGTAAGTACAGTGTAGTCCACTTAATTCGAATTTACAAATCCACCGAATAATTTGAATTAAAGGAAAATTTGAATTACAGAACATCCACTTAATTCGAATTTTGCTCATATGAATGATAATTTTGAATTAAAGGGATAATAGCTACCATACATAATAATAATCTTTACATATTCAGATGCAACAACCTTTTTCTTCTTCTCTGGAGGCAGACTGTCCACTCTATCTACTATTTCTAGCTTTCTTTTAACAGTTTAGAACGTAATACTGCTAGATATAGCTACTTCTGGCTAGTGCAGCTGCACTCAGCTGCAGCCATGTGATGCCCACGTGATCTATTTTCCGTATACTATATGTGCATGTCCGTATACTAGACCTTGTGCATGTTCTAATTAAGCGAAAGTGCCATTTCGAATTTATGTATTAGCTCTATGTGGGGAATTGGAAAGACTTCGAATTAGAAGAAAATTCGTGGTAAGCGGATTCGAATTAGGTGGACTACACTGTACTGGGTAAATAATATATCTTTAAGTTAACCACCTGTGCTCTAGAAGGAGCTGAAGTAAAAATGATCGCACAGTTGGGACTTTGTCCCCTGCTGATGTATCATCTTTGTAGGGTGTGAGCTCTTGTGTGTGCAGTTTACCCTTTTCCATAAAGACGATATCTAATAACATATTCACAAGATCTGGCTCAGGTGCTGCTTGGCCCTTGAAACACAAGCTGGATACAATCTCCATAAAGAATGCACGACAATTTCGTTTGATTTCTTTCCTCTTCTTTTCATCCCATTCTTTCTCTTTCTTAAGTGCCTTCTCCATGGATTTCAACTGCAGCTGTACCCCAGTTACCGTGCTGACTTTGAGGAAATCACAGCTCTCTTCCCAGCGCTGAAACACAGTTGTAACCATGAAAGCATAAATATCCTAGCTAGTTCATGGGTGGGGTTATTAATTGGTACTCACCCCACAGAGTCGTCTTGCCACAACTTTCAAATTTCCTATATTGGGATGTTTCAGCATTACCTGCTCTACAAAGAGCTGAGTTGCACGTAATCTACTCCATCTTTGTCTATCAGGTACAAATTATCATCTCATATAGTACATGCACATGTCAAACAAAATGTTGTACCTGGCTTTGATGATACGCTCATTTTGGGGCTTTAAACTTAGGATTAAATCAATGGTAATCTGAGAGAGCCTAACATGGTTAAGCCACTGGGCTAGGTTGGGATTTGGGTTGTCCTTTTGAAGAGGAGGCTCCAGTTTCTCTATCACTTTCTCAGCAGCATACAAATGGAGAACCTGTAGGCACGAACAAAATTTAATGCTAAATTAAAATTGTTGTCATAATCATTGCACAGGAAGAATAAAATTTACTATTTCTGGAACATCTTCCAATGGAAGCATTCCCTGCCAGCTGTACATGATACTTGGTGAGTGAGAAACAAGCTGATGAAACCAAAGAATTGGTGACTTGTTCATCCCATAGGCAAGATGCAGTGAAGCAATCATCGAAGTTAACGAAAAATTGTGTTTAAACACAGAACAGTGTACAACGTGATCCAATGCATCAGAGACAAGCTGAAGGAAGATAGTACATGCATGGAATGAACCAAATCACTAATTTGTTTAGTAGATACTTTTATTTCCATAGCTTTGAGATCTGGACTCTTATGCTTGCATCTGTGTATGCCCATCACAAAATCATGAAGGTATAAAATGTAAAATGCTTCACAGTTGTCCGGCTCCACTGACTTCAGTACTACTCCTACTGGTGTATCATGAACATACTTGCATAGATGCTCATGATGCAATTGCAAACTTGCTCCAGGACCTGGAAATTTTATATCAAGTATACAGTGGAACCCCGCTTAACGGACACCCCTCAATGGCGGACACCTGCGATATAACGGACAATTTTGAATGTCTGAATTGTATTTCAATAATATGTTCAAACCCCCTCAACAGCAGACACCCCGCTATTCCGTATAACGGACACTTATTCTGGTCCCGTTCGAGCCTGCATAATAGTGAACAACCTCGCATAACGGACAGTTAGGCTACACCAACCATCAAAATCAGTCGGTTTCAGCGACCAGTAACTACAGTAAAGCCTAAATATGTCTCATATTCTTGCTTAGGAGCTGTCAGTTGACAGAACCCTCATCAATTGGTCTTTATCGTCGTCCACAGTAGCGCTTTATCACAGCTGGCCGCGATTATAGGAGGGGCGTGGTCAACCCCTAACCACTGAGCTAAGGACACCTCGCTACAGCGGACAAATGTTTTGGTCCCAATGGTGTCCGCTTTAGAGAGGTTCCACTGTAATACCATCTAACCCATAGATGTACCATAGTATTGTGTATAAGCATCCATGGGCACTCTATAAGGTTGCATGGAAACTTACCTTTTGCCAAAACTTCGTGTCCAAAATTAGTGGGTGGCTTTGGGTAAAACGTGCATAGCTATCAATTTCATCTGAGGTGTTAGAGAATTATACTACAAGACCCTTAGAAGAGTGCTTGAAGCAATGAAGCACTATTCGGCGCGCAAGCACTGAGCAGTACTGCTTGTCCAACATTACCGCAAGATGCTCACATGGATCCTATAGGCTTCCTATAGCACAATGTCGGAGTGATCACAAGAATGCACATTGCAAGTGATAGTGTAATATCCAGCAGTATCACGTGTGCAATGCTGTGTCAGCATTTTGTAGCATGCAGAGATAGCCAAGAAGCTTCTCTGCCACGCAGTGTACTTTGATCAGTGATGAACCAGTCGTGTTGTTGGATCTATATAACCAACCATTTATACTTTTTGAGTTGAAAAGAACCCATCACTGTCTCGTTTGGCCATCGAAAGTTCGCCAGGGAGCGAGGAAGGCAACAGTGACCGACAAATGGCGCCATAACTCTTGAACAAAGCGTTTTCAGGGAAAGCCATATGGTAAAAACGTTGAAAACACCATAAAGAACCCTATAAAACTTTGTTTGCGATGTAAAAACGAGGTAGGCAGCTGATTTTGTGGTAACAGACAGACAGATACACATACACACACATAGAAAGACTACCGTAACCCTGCGCTGAGGGTTAATTAAGGCAAAATTTCACTTGTGATAGCAACTCAATCTCAATTGATGCTAACTAGCATGTTTCAGACACAAGGCTGTCACTGTATACTAATAGAAACAAATTTGTGACTCTACCTCCACAAGTCAGCTGTTGGTGGTGAATAGGGTCGATGCAAGATTGCCCTAACAGTTGACTACACGTGTAGCTATACATTCCGTGGAAGTGTCCATTGATCAATAAAAGTGCTCTTTGGCATGCAGATATATTTTTGGGTACTTGCCATTGCATACACATGGGCACTTGCCCAGAACACTACGATATATTATAGTCAGTCAATAAGACACACAGCAATATACCAGCTTTATTTTTGGCACTGTCCCACTGAGAATCCACAGCATCTTTGATGAGCCAAAAGAAAGGCAGTTTACACTTAAAGTCCCGATCCACCATTCGTCCTCCTAATCCTGCAATTTTCCTTCCTTGTGCCATATCAGAATACCTCAGTTGTTGAATCTGTGGATCCCCAAACATGGCCAGCCAGAATTGAACCAGAGGTGTGTCTCCAGCTTTGGGATTAATATCGTCAAGGTTATAGTTACGATCAATGCTTGCAATGATTTTGGCAAAAATTGGGACAACGATTTCATCGATCTTGCGGGCTAGAACATTTCTGAATGTGCCTCCAACCTCAAGATTATTAGAATTCAGAGCTTCACTGAGAACCCAGTTAGAAAACTCTGGCTTGTTATTAATAACCTCTCTCTCTTGAAGGAGTCGATATATATGCATCACCAAAATACCATGGAAACTCTGAGGATCTGTACATTGGAAGAGAAGTAAAATTAGAATAATTTTTCTACACAAATGTGTAAGCTGTAGAGCATTTGCATGTAATACCAGGCATACAAGTTGTGGTGTACAGCCTAGGAATTATAGCTTACCCCCATAACATAAAGATGCCAACTGGCCCATTAACAGAGTGAATAAGATGCTGAATTGGTTGGGATAAAATAAATTAAACAACTGTTGAAGAACAGATAGAATAAACACATGGCCAACATTAAATTTTAATACATGAGCAGCAAGCTTTTAGAAACATTAATATCATGAATTTGAAAGAACCTTGTCTGATGCTGTATACTATCCAGCATTTCTATTATTACCCATACATTTCTATGGGGATGTTGTACACCACAGGTGGCTGTAAGTGTGTGCTAGACCTGTGCTATGCAGACTTATAAATAAATTATTAATGCTCTATACCTAAATAATCTGGAGATCTTTGAATAAGCTTGGTCAAATGTGTCACTCTCTGTGTTGAGCGATCTTTGCTCGAGTTTTCAAGTCTTGAAGCAGCTGCCTGAATGCAACCATACAGTCTTCTGCACTGGCCACTAGGATACTGCCTTTCCACTGATTTATGAGGAGTTAGACAGTTGGATTTGCCATCAATACTAGATTCAGTAGTCAAAGTTTCACCTACAGAAGGTAGTGCAGCTGGCTCAATCTTAACTGTCTTGTGGGTTTGTGGTGAAAAACCAGCCTGGCATCCACTGTTGCCTACTGACTCGAAGTGTGCAGGATTTTTTTGGTAAGCAATGAGGTCTGGTTCCATACTTTTGCTAGTCTGGGCTACAGCCAAGCCTGTGAGTGATCCATCATCACTACCTTGTTTCTGAAATATCGTTTGTCGGTGTGGACCAACTACTGTGGGCTCTGAAGATTTCCTTGGAAACTCCGGTAACTGTTTGATGGGTGATGATCCTAGAGAAGAGCTTTCAGCTTGCAATTTTGGTTGGTATCCCTCCACATCATCTTTTACATCAGCTTCTTCATGAGCACTATGCATTGCCACCAATTCTGGTATTATTTGGTGTACCCCTGATTCATTGTCAATTCCTTCATCCTCTACATCTCGACTAGCATTACACACCGGTATTTGTTGAGTAGTCCCTTCCTCTAGGAGACTCTTCTCATTGCTTGATTGAGACATTTGCCTTGGAGTCTGCTCCAATATTGTACCAAATAGTGGTGCAAGATCATGGATATATTCACCAATAAAAACTTCACTAATACTAGTTTTTATGGCTTGTAATGGTTCAATACTGTCACTGGAGGTCTGCCTGAGGTCATCAATGTGTGAAGAGATCCAAGGGTTGCCTTGAAAGCCAACAAAAGAGGAAGAAGATATTTGACGAGGTAAGTTAACAATGAAAAGCACATGTGTTACACTATCCCGGTTCTGAATTTTGTTCGTATTCAATGCATTAACCCGCTCATCGTATACACGGTATCTCGCGCATGCTATGAGGTCACCATTCAAATGACCAGAGTCACACTGAATCACCAAGAGACGGGTCTGCTTGTCTTCTTCGTCTCTCTGAAACATGGGACTGTATCAAAGAAATTTTACTGAAAAAGATGCATAAGGACTCACACTTGAATGAATAAACTTACCCAACTTTGTTGGAAAAATCAAGCTCTGTATCAAACTCTTGAAGAAGAAATGACTCCATCTTTATATCAGCAAGAGCTCCCACATTCATTAACTCTACTAGTTCTTCTTGTAACAAAATATGCCCATGTGTGGTAACCTAGTAATCAGCACACACAGATAAATATGAATGTCTGAGCTTTAGATTAGTCTGCAGCACCTGCAAAAGAAGTCCCTCCTTGGTTTCATCACTATATTGTATGTGATGATATACAAAATCAGCAATAGATTTGTGGTGCTGCTCTGAATAGTATAGCCTCATGAGCTCTTTCTGTTGGTGAGCAAGGTCTGTCATCATAAGACGAACGAGTGAGTCATCAGAAGCAGTCTGGAGCAGCAAAAACTGGCTCAATCTCAGCACCTATCCATGAATAATATGCAAAACGTAATATTATGAAGATTGAGGCGGATATCACACACAAAAACTTGATGGCTTACAGCATCTTTCCACATATCTGAATCTTTCTTTTCCTTTACAAGCTCTCCTGAAGGTATGTCACCCAAAATGCCACTATCAGTTAGTATATTCATTGAGAGCCTTTTTCTGAACATCTTGAGCTGTTTAGAAGCCTGGAAAACCACAGCAGCTGGAGTATCTTTCTGGAACCCAATGAAAGCATGACCTTCCTTAAAGTTTTTGTTTCCACTGTCATCTCTGTAATGTTTGATATGAAACACCATAGACAAAGTAATGGTCTACATCAGATATATGATACCTTATTGTCGAATATCTTTTAATCCACACATTGAAGTCCACCAACACTTCCTGCTGCCAGTCTTTCAATATTGACGAAGTCAAAACAAAATGCTTCTCCAGTCGGTTGATCAGTGGTGTGGGAAATTTTTCATATACTGTGTTCCTCTCGGCAATCAGGATTAATCTAAAATGACCCAAGTAAATAGCTTCATCCCAAGGTCTTCCCAACTTTCCAGGTTATATACACACCAAAAAAAAACCGGGAAAGCCCGGGAGATATTATAAAATCACATGAGAACATCATAGTCACATCATATTTAATAAATCTGGGCAAGATAAACCACTGGAATGCTGTCAACCAACGGTTTTCGAATGTCGCTAGACTTATGCACAGCAGTGGCCAAAGGCTTCACAGCAATAAACTAGAGCTCTGCAGAATACACAAGTTTATATAGCACCCATGTACCTGTTCAAGTTGACAACCATTACCTACAGCTAGGTTAAATGTGCACGAGTGGAAAGCATACAGCCAGCAGTACAGATGATACAGTTGATAGGCATAGTTAATTATAAATTCAATATTTGCAACACTCATGAATCTTACTATCCTCGTCCTCTGTGGAGGGCTGAGCAAGAGAAATGATCTGGTACACACTGTATGCACAGGTACAAAGTTTACAGGAAAAATACATGCATGACCACAGGAACTGGTATGAGGCTAGCCAAGGCTATTACCAAACGTTATAAAGCATTATTATATTAACGATTTCGATGGATTAATTGTGCTTACAAGTCCCTGGATCTCAAGATATAGATTTTCATATTGATGATGATAGATAAAACCAGTTTGCTTGGGGTAACTACTGAATTGGCAAACGTTATACGCAAGCCTAGGATTGGCTAGACTTGCAACTAGTAGCTTAGTAGTGGTTATCAGTACCACTGGAACCCACACATGATGATAATTATTATTATTACATGTATGCCGTAGGTTGACCTGAAACATCACATATCTGACATTATGCCTTCCCATTTATGTGCGTGTATGATTGAAAAGCTGGGATTGCCTCAGAACAAGTAAATAATTTTAGTTGGTGCCTTACTTGAAATTATTGTGCACTCGACACTTCACTCGGTGGGTCTGAAGTCCAAGATCAACATATCTACTATCACCATAGTGCAAATAGTACTGATTTAGCACATCATACAAACTCTCATAGAGGTTCTCCAGATTGAGCAGGATCACTGTTCGTCCAGTCTCCATGCAAATCTTTATCTGGTTGATGTTTCTGCAAATCTAACATGGAGGCTACAATTATTATTCTTTCCCTTACATAATTTTAGTTTTATGATGAGCGTGATCTATGCAATATATTGCACCGAAGCCCGAGGGCACTTTGCACCCGAGGACTGAGTGCAATATGTCGCCATAGATCCCGAGCGCATGTTATTTATATCCTGAGGAAGTAAATAGTGGCCCCTGCAGTGTTTTATGCACCACTGATTGGTCAATGGCTCCTCTCCATGGAAACAAGCTGCTCCATAGAATCAAGTTCAACTTTGAAAGTGACAAGACAAAGAATCATCCAAGTCGAACTTGCTGACTATCGAGGTTAGCTGTTGACTGTGAGTAGTCTAGCTGCTAGCTACGAGTATTTTGAATAGCTATCTATCTGTATAGCATTTATAGTCCAGCGTCAGTTTGGTCAACAATAGTAGCATCCTTTTAATTTCTCAATCAAGAGAAGCGTGGTACACTGCACGAACTTATATAGCTAGCTAGCTCTTGCACGTGGCAAGTATCAATTGAATGATTGCTAAATTGCATCCTGTGTGGTGTCAATTAGCGCATATATGCTTCCTGTACCTGTGTAAACAGAGTCTGTAATGTGGTCTGTTGGTGTGTATGCACACAGCTAGCTGGATGCATTTTTAACTATTCCCTCCCTATACCTATTACACTTCATATTGCTAACTGTTACCTCAGTATTGATCAAGTACACAGTACTAGTAGTACCATCCTAAAGGAATTAATATCACATTGTACACCCTAAGGGGGTCAATATCACACACTCAGCAGTGCGATATTAAGAATATCTGTAATAAAAACTATGTAAAAGGGATATAAGCCACAATTATTGATACTAATTGAGGTTGCAATTATCCTTCCTCATTCACATACTATTCAAATTCAAGTATACCTGAGTGTACTCTCTATCTTTGGGAAAACTACTTCCAAAAAGAATGAAAGGCTTTTGTGAGACAGTATCATCAGCTGCAGATGGTTCACATCCACTAAGGTCCTTTTCCCTGATATAGTGCTTGAGAATATCCAAAGCTGCATAGTTCTCAGTCAGGAACAGAAGGTAACGGTTTTCTCTATAAAAATGATTAAGCTGTTCTTGAAACATCAATTTCATAATGGATGGATGGTCTTACCCATGAAAGCTTGTCTCTCTTGTATCTAAGCTGGTCTTGATCAGACCAAGCCTAGAGCAATCAGGACTAAGAATTGGCAATATCTATTCAAGCACTAAATATAAGATAATCGTAAGGAAAATAATTATAAGTACCTCCGGAACTTGCAGATAATCTTCTGGGTTCACTTCTTTCTTAGTCATATTCAACTGCTTACAGAATATTTTTAATGGATCCATTTTATCCAATCCTCCAAAGTTTCTCATAATGGAATGCTTCATTTGAGGCCAAGTCAGAGGTAGACCTCTGGATTTTTTGCACATCCAATATAACATTTTGATCAAGCTGCAGATTCATATAAACATGTATCACACACACGCACACCACATAAAGACCATCAAACCTGTAGAAGTCTCTAAGACCAAAAAAGTCTCGATTCTGCGTATCACATATAATTTTATAAGCTTGAGCCAGTGGTTTGAAGTATGGTTGTAATTTATCCTTGATTTGATCACTGTCCTCTTCACCACAAATTCCTCGAGCACTGAACTCTAGTTCTCTAGTGTCTGGAGTACCTCTGGTCACCATCACTCCTCTGTTCATCTTGGCAGGGTCCAGGGCCCAGTTGGAGATACCGATGAATGCTACTCTTTGCTCCCTTTCAATAATCTAAGATAATAAGGTAGTAGTTAAAGCTTTAACATTTCATTCATCAAGCAATATAGAATATACTTGCCTCATCTTTCCCTTTGGCCCCTGCTCCCTCTGTTCCATCCTCCAGCAGTGGGTGTAGAGCTTTGAGGGGAAGGTTGGGGGAGTCCTCTGCCAGACCAACTTCATCAAGAACGACTACCGACACAAGCTCAGTGGCATCTGATAAATCTTGAAACTTTTTTGCAGAGGTGAACACCTCAATCACACTCTCTGACGTGGCTAGCTGACTACACTGGTAGGAAAACATTTGAACCTGTTTAAATTTTTTCAATAAGTTGCTACGAGATGTCTTTCCATGCATGGAATCCTGGATGATAGACTTGGCCAGTGACTTGGAGCTGCCTGGTTTACCGACAAGGAAAAGAGGGATCCTCAGCTCAATGCAGATGGCCATCATGAACACATTCTCTCTCAGGGCTGCATTTTTGGCTATGTTTGGACCAAGCTCCATGTTGTCCAGCAATACATTCTGATACCTAGCAAAATACATGCTCAAATTATAGTTGAATACCATATTGCCGCACACATAGCTCTGCGAAAGAAATAGTAGCCGCCCGCATGCACGAATACAATTAAGTGGGTGTGGCCATGATATCGATCGCAAGCCATACATGATCGTTAGTCCAAGGAAAAACATGGAAGAAAACGTCCTTGCCACTGATTGGCTTGGTTATACTGCTTATTTCTCAATCATTATATCTCAACTATGTGAAGATCTGTCTTGATAAAGCGGGTCTATCATGTCAATGTCACCAAGAGGTATCGTTCCAAATTTAACAAAACCTGCCCTTGATTAGTAGCCACACTCTAGCAAGACTGAAATTAATAGTAGCCGCGGCTAGTATTTAAAAAATTCCGGTATATAGAAGATACGGTTACCGTATATCAAGAAATTTATGCGTGCATCTTATTCATGCGTATTCATGCACAGTATAGCCTAGGCGCATGAATATAATTTATTTTAACCACATGCGCCAGTGGTTTACCACATGGTCACACACCAATGCATGCTATATAGTGCTAGTGTGTTGTAGCTAGCTAGTCTACTAATTACGAGTTTAAAGTATTTTTAAAATGGAAGCTCTGCCTACACATCAGCAGACTGGAATCAGATAGAGAGAAACAGGAGGCTAACAAGTAGTATTAGCAGTAGTGCAGCTGTAAATTGATACTACAGCTCAGTGCAGTTAAGGCATGTCACCAGTGAATTTTTTTTACTCTTTTTAACCTAGATTGAGAGCTTGTTCTAGAAGTATTAGAACATGCAGTGCTGTCATTATGGTACTCATATGAAAGTTCAATCCTAGTACTATCCCCTTAACACTAAAGCAACTGCAAACAACAAACCAATTAAGTAAGAGGAGCTTCTGAAGTCACGCCCTCCAAACGTAAGAATCGAGTTTGCCAGAGGGGAAGAACCCCTTGTATCCCGACCTTAACCAGCATGTTGACAATACTAAAGGTGCTCTAAGTTTTTGTCGGAGCGATAGTGGATAAGTGCTATAGCTGAAGGGTTAACAGCAGAAATGACAAAAATCGGTGTTCGGCGGCCGACGTTTTCGCATGTAATGGCTGATTGACAAACTAAGGCAACAATCGCTCCTGTAGAACAGCATTAAGCTTGGCAAAGAGTCATTTGATAGTAGAGACGGAAAATTAAACGAACGTTTAGGGGTCTGGCAAGGATTCGGCGGCGATTTCGAGGCTAAAACTGCGATCATGCAGCCTTTCCGCCGTGGCTTGTATGCGGTTGATATGGATGACGTCACGTTACAAGACCGCTAATTGGCTCGTAGTCGGGCGCGCACGCAACAAACGGTGACTGTCCTTAACTGCACTGAGCAGTGGTTTACCACATGGTCACACACCAATGCATGCTATATAGTGCTAGTGTGTTGTAGCTAGCTAGTCTACTAATTATGAATTTAAAGTATTTTTAAAATGGAAGCTCTGCCTACACATTAGCAGACTGGAATCAGACAAAGAGAAACAGGAGGCTAACAAGTAGAAGTAGTATTAGCAGTAGTGCAGCTATAAATTGATACTACAGAAGCAATATCCAACCCTGAAAAAATCAGTAAAATTAGTGACCCATTTGTGATTCTGATTGAGACACTGTATATAACTAAATGCATGTACTCTGTGCAAGTATCCCAAGGTTGAAATTCGCATGATTTTGATACCATTATTGATCAAAGTGACACTGAACCGCATGATTTTAATGCAACACAAATTTCTTGATTTACGGTATATAATGTTATAACATGTACTAACCAGGTAATCTCTTTTACAAACTGTACTTCTCCTTCAGGTAAGATAAGGGGTGCCACAAAATTTAAAGCTATGTGTTTCTCATACTCTTTCCTGTCCTGGAGTCTGGAGTGGTAGCATACACTAACTGCTAGGATCAGTGCTGAAGTAATTTTCCCCAGAGAATCCTTACTAGTATGCTACATGCATATCATTTGTTCATAACACATAATATGTGGACAAACTATTTCAACTACTGTACCAGTGGCTTTTCTTTAGCTTCCTTCTGGAAATCTGGTATCCTCTCACAGAAAAATTTAAAGACAATCATAGCCCTCTCCACATCGCGAAGACTAACAAAACTGCACTCATCCTATCAACATTAATTTTCAATCAATAATTGCTACTATAACGGAGACCACTTATTTACTTCACAATTTCTCATGTAGGCCTGTGAAGCAGCCAATACCCTGGCAATGGCCGACACAATTCCAGGATCCTCCTTCAATAGGGTAGGATGTTTTTGCACCTATGCAGTTTTAAATGAAATCAAGTCCAGCAATCATGGTAAACAAACGTTGCTTACATGGTCACGGACTATGTGTTCAATATATTCATCCTCTGTACCCTTTTTGAGTTGACCAAAATCATAGACTAGTGGTCTCATACTGGGAGGGAGGTCCAACACACGATACACAAGTTCACGAAGTGGAATATGACCTATATACAAGCATAAACCACCAGGAAATATCAATATAAACTATATATACCTAGTCTCTGCCGAGTCTCAGAGGCTCCCACGTAGAATCCCAAACCAGCTTTTTCCAATCGTTTGATCATCTTATCTGAATGCCTGTTAAATGATGCAATAAACAATGACACCTCACTGACCTCAGACAATAAACAAACCTTCTATAGGGGTTGCATGCAGCAATGAATTTCAGATCATCTGAAACTGGTCTTCCATGCAGCCGCCTGTCACAGAGTATCTCCTTAATCAGACCAATGGCATCAGTTGTGTTGGCTTCATCAAAGAATACCACTGTGTCCATGTTCATGGCTCTGTTCTTCTCTGCCTCTTCCTCAGCTTCAGCTATGAATTCACTGATATCTTCTTCTTTGGTTCCTCCATGTACCTAGAATCATAAATCATATTATAGACTATGTAAACAGGACTGGAAACCGCTCACATGAGCAATAGAACGTGTATGCGCACTCCGCATTATAGTTTGCATCCTTGGATAGCCCCATTGCTATGTCAAAAACGACAACCACAGTGCACTTTGACTGATAACGTGAACTAAAAGTAGTTTCAAGCTTGAAGAAGGCTTCTTCCAGAGTTGAAAGTTCAATTTCTGAAGCCTCTCCACTCAACGCTGTAGTCCCACAGAATCAAAGAAGCAAAAATGGCCGATTTTTCACGGATTAGTCACTCACAGAAGATAGCGCATCCCTCAAGAAGTGCTTGTTATTCCAGTGTGTCAATACAGTGACTTTGCCCTTACCACCCTTTGTGGCTGTGACCCCTACACGGTTTGAGGTAGAGTCCTACAAAGCGTTTCCCCGTTGTTTGCTCTAGCCCTGACTTTAACTTCATAGTTGCTTCCCTTGTGGAAATACAAATAGCTTATTAATTTACTTGAACTGTTACCTGTAACTTTAAAACTCCGAGATAGGAAAGCACCACCAGCAAGTCTTGCATGTAAGCTACGCAGGTACCGTACTCTCACTGTTGTGACCAGACAAATTTGCATTAATTTCTTGCCGTCTTCGCCATGATCAGGCTATGACTGCCATTGTCATGATCTCTTGTGTCAAGTTTTACCTAGACAAAGGCTTCTAGTCTGCTTTCTTTGCGAAGTACTTAACTTACTCCAGTGCTGAAATTAATTCCCAAGTTCACAGAGCCTCCACAGAGGGACAGCTACACAAAAGGTCATTTGCGCCAAGTGTAATGGTGGACCAGGCTGTCAACATAGCTATCTAGCCAATTTTTGATAGGTGGCCTTCAAATTTACATCGACTCCAGCACTGCCCAGATACCTGAGAAATACGATAAATACTTCCTTACAGTCAAAAGAGAAGCCATCTAGGCGAAACTTGATGCACCTTTTTCATTTGTGGTTTGTCTTAGTATGCTCCATTACTCACGCCAGTGCGTGGGCGAACTGTCACACGTAATCTTAACTTTATTGCTCTTTTGATGCTATAATTTGAATACCAATGCACGATAAAGCCATCAATGCAACACAGAGTGCGCAGCCATCGTTCTATGCAAATGTATTGCTCACATGAGCAGTTTCCTATCCCATTTACATAGTCTATATGATCTATGCTAGAGTCAGTATTTATCACATTGTGCAGTATGGGAAGGAAGCCACAGTATAACCTTTAAAATAAGCATATTTCTTGCTTCTCGTCTTTCCCTGGCAAGATCACACATGTATCGAATAAGCCTTGTCTTTCCACAGCCAGTCTCTCCCATGATCACTACTGGAATACCACAACGGAACCTCATTAGAATAGCAAGGATCTTGATCAGATTGTCTACTGTAAGGACATAGGATTTGTCAGGGTTATGAGTCTCTATCCCCATCACAGTAGCGATTTTTCCTCTCATGGTATCTTCTTGCCAATGGTGATAATCTTCGTCAAAATTTACTCTGTTTCTTATCAGCCCAATGTACTGCTGTGGTGTCAAGATTCGAGGTTCAAGTACATTTTGTCTGAGGTCCACTAGATCGCCATTGGAATTAATTATGAAGCCAACAAATGTAAAGCTGTAATCTTTATTAAAGAAGATATATGGGTGACAACTGAAAGAAAAAAGTCAGAGTAACTGCATAGTCTATACATACATTCAACACTCAATGCAATACCTCTCTTCCCATTTTCTACGGGGCTCAATATTGTATTGCTGAAGTTTACTCGTGTCTTCAATAGAATATTCTTTTTCATTACCTCTAGCTACTTCTCCCTCCAGAGATGGAGTTGCAAAATCCTAAATATGTACACATAAATTTTAGATCACCAAAACATTATCAGCATAGCCATTAGCTATATACCCTTGACATTTTTATCATAAACTTGACAATGAATCCTTTGAGTCCCGACATGAAATCTCCAATAAATTCTTCATCACAAAACACTGATTTTTCACTAGACTTCAGCTGTAAATCCAAAAATTTGACAAAATGATGGACTTCAGACCACGATGGACTCCGAACTCCACACTTCCTATTATAATATTACACAGAGATATGCATGCATTATATAATTATGTAGCTCAATCGCTTACTTCAATAGATGTTGAAGACAGTCAGTTATGTTACCCTCAACTCTCCCTTCGTACTTAAATTGGTCTAACAGATTTGGATTGCTATCATGCCTTCTTAAATACTGATAAACTCTCTGAAATGTGGAGCTCTTAAATTCTTCATTATCCATTCCAATCTGTGAGGAACCTGCATACATGGGAAAATGCATAATAAAATATTGGCTGCTCAAGATTTTCATGTGTTTACCCAGGGTAGAAGTTTCTATAGCCAATTTTGGACTGACACACTCGACAGTAGGAAAAAGGGACAGTAAATCATTACTTCTTGCTCCTAGATTCATCTCTGATCTCTGTATAGTATTATGCGATGACTTTTAAGAGCATAAACATAATATTGAGATAATTCCATGAAACTTACTTTCCTTTCCATAAGGGTAACTTCAATAGTATATAGCTGGCTCATATGACGACGCCACACACAACCTTGACTATCAGTTAGTCCATTTAAGATTAGCAGGCTGAACAGGATTGTATCTACCTCTGATAAGATCTGAAGTGTAACAATCAATAACCATTACATATTATCTACCACCACCAGAAACCTTACACAAGGAGAAATATCAAAATGATATATTATGCATTTGCACTTTTGGTAGTGCTCCTTGAGGAATTTTAGGACAATATCACGTGTGACAATAGGTCCATGAATGGGGATGATTACTTGGCAGTCTGCAACCTCACAGTTTGCAATTGTCTTAAGCTTTTCTGCCATTCTGTGGATGTATAGTGATTTTCCCATGCCAGTTTGTTCAGAAGATACTACCCTGACATTTAAGCTGCAAGGCAGATATATTATTATAATATTATATAGTGGCCTTAAACCATACTATAATTCTCAAAAATATTACTTACTTGTCATGGTCTACAATAGAAGCTGCATTGTGTGTAGCTTGGGGAAGTGAATCATCAGGTTCACAAAGAAAATGTTTTTTTAAGTATAACTGGTATTCTTCTTGACTGTGCTTAAGGATAAATGATTTCTTATGCAACAGCAATTTGGATACTATGTGCGATTTTTCCTCTCCCTCCTTACTACACAGAATCACCAAACGGTAGTCTTGAATTTGTATTACAATATAAAATTAGTAAATAAAATACAGTAACTACAGGTATACCTACCTAGCTCTCCTTGAGAGAGTTCCTTCAATGTCCCAACTACTTCATCACAAACCTGATAGGGAAGCTTCTCAGCATGAATCAAACAAAATATTCTCTTCTTTTCAGGATCACCTATTGCTCTTCGCCATAAAAGATTGATCTATATATTACAAGTACAAAAATAATTGAATAAAATTGAAGGATGAAGTAGGGATGGCAATGCCAAAAGTACACAAACAAGATTTTTAGGGATAAGAGACAATCACAACCACTATACATACCTACACTTGCTTTTTATATCAGTATTACAGACTTATTATTCAAGGCATGCTATACTCGGAGTGTTCTTGACTTACACGTGTGAGAAATTTATGTTCTCCTTATCAGTCATTTTTTATTATGTATGATCCCCATGCTACTCAAAAAGCAAGCATAGGGATGTATAGAGGTTGTGATTATCTCTTATCCCTAAAAATCTCGTTTGTGTACTTTTTGGCATTGCAATGCCATCCCAACTTCATCCTTCAATTTTATTCAATTGTTTTTATACTTGTTTCTGTTCTTGAGTGCAACTATAATACAGTAAGTATAGATGGGAGGTGCTGAAGTTCGCACGTGCGCGAAAATGTAGTAGCCACGCCCCTTATTAACTCGCCTAGGTGATAAAGCTGTTTCAGGCGGCCAAGTAGCGATGAGACTCTAGTATTAGTATAGCTATTATTGATTTTATCGACTATCTTTGTCGATACTGAGCTAGCTGTTATGCCGACTGCTGAGGGCCATGCCACGCCTGTACTTTGAGGCCTCGAGTCTCCATATCCCAGCGCAGTACTAGCACTGCACACGCTAGCCTCTAGGTTCGCTTTATCGCGCTCGCACTCGCACTGGCCAGCTTGCGCAGGAGAGCCTAGCGCTTAGCTATGGCTATAGGCTAGTGCTTGGTTTGAGGTACTAGCTACTCAGTGCAGTTAAGGACTGTCTCACCTGTGTTCATCAATGAAATACTATGATACACATTTTCAGGAGCTAATACTAGTGCTTGTGTGACAATTGAGTGCTGATCATGATATTGAAATTGAAGCCCAACTCAGTACTTTCATAATATGAAACAGTAAATTAAAACCACAAATATCTAATCAATTAAGCGGTATAACTGCGATTAACCACGCCCTCTGAAACACCCTTTGTAGTTTTCCAACATGTCAGATTTTTGTAGACTAGGTTAAATCTAAGCTGCTTTTCTTAATTTTCACCGAGGGATATTCGGAAACAACATCGTGGTAAGAAAATTATCGCAAAAAACGCTAATACAGCTACCCTGACGGTAAGATCTTTCGCACACGCCCACAAAGCGGAGCGAGCAGTCAACTTATCCCTTGACAGATCCTCGATAAATATCTCGAAGTTTAGCTTTCCACCATTCAAACTGTGAAACAATGCCTGGAATAATGTTGGAACTCGCAGAACGCAAAAAAATCACTCAAATGTTGCAGCTATGTGGCTACACAGCCGTGGCTTGTACTATGCCACTATCGGGTGACATCACGTCTAACCGCTAATTGGCCACAAATTTGCACGCTAAGTGGCCGTTAGTACGGCGCACGCGATTAGACTTGAGACAGTCCTTAAACGCACTGAGTAGCTAGCGGCGGTGGCGTGCGCCGCTGACTACAGTCACCATGGCAACACATTATAAGCATGCGCATTATTTGACAAAATAGCGTATCAGATACACCCTTTTCGTTAAGCGCCGTACACACCCACCATTACGTGACTATAGAGATAACGCAAAACTAGCGTATCATGGACCTGACAGTGTGCGTTACAAAATGGAGTGGATTTATACTCAAAGTAAGATGAGCAATCAAGGCAGTCTTGAGTTAGCCCTGATAATGAAAAAGAAAGAAAGAATGATAAATGGCTATTTTTTGAACATCTGGTTCTGGCATGTTGGTCTTGTTAGATGGATAATTTGCTGGAGATTCTGATTTTGACATTTAGAAATTTCATAAAGTTACCTGTTTTGAAATAATATTATTTGAGTATTTGTAATGTATTATGTATATGGAGTGTCCGGGCCATCTCTACTTATAGAGTCTACTAACTCTATGACATTATATGTACATTAGATGTACAAAGAATTGCATAAACAGTGCATGATAAGAATGATAATTATGGTCAACATTGCTCAATCACCGATCTCCATCTCTCCCCCCCCCCCCCCCCCCCAAAAAACGAAATACCTCTTCAGCAGTTGTGGTAGAGTCACAGACAAGTACTTCTTCTAAAGTTGGTAGTGGAAGGTTTTCATCGTCCATGTAGAGAGCAAGAACAGCCCTTAAAATATCGTCTATAGTGTAATATAAGTGTTATATTATACCGTAATTCGTGAAAATTTCTTTGTTAAAATTTTTCATTTTGCATGAAGTGACGTTAATTCCTATACTAACTTATACAGTAAATATATGGCACGTGCTTGAAGTTGACAAAAATAATATGAATATGTAAGGTCAAGGTTCTCCCATTATGACATATTATATCCTATTTAATTTCCTGTTTGCGTGTCTTCCTGTCTGTGTTACATTAATTTTATACTGTGTATTAGTCAGTTAGTGTCAGTTCAGTATCTGAGTTGAGTCAGTGTTGGTATGTCTTTTTGCGGTGTGGTGTCATCTCCCTACCATGCACCTCTCTCTCTATGTATCTCATATGTATAATGCTGCTACTTGAATAATACTATTAATACCTAAACCCTGTGAAGCAGCGTTAAAGGCAGCAAAGCATTATAAATATTTCTAACACAAAAACTTTGCAAACGAAATTAATGTGAATTAAAGTAGCTAGCAGTAGTCATGCCATTACAATTATACCTGAAGGAATCACAATCAAATGTGGAGCACCAGGTTTTAGTCCCTCATTATCAAAGGTTCGTTTAGCAATTACAGATGCTATATATATATATGGAAATATAAACATGACTACTATTTTAAAGCCTGATGAATACTTATACCTGGCAATTGCTCACTTAGATGCTTTAACACAACCCCAAGTTGATCAAGAGTCAGATACTTCTCATTAGCCTCATTATCATCATAAATGACAATAGTTCCACTGATATAAACATACAAGATGATCCATAACAGAGGCTTGATTTCAAAACAAACTATACTCCTACCTTTCATGAACAGGTGGTTCAAGCAACATTGTACATGGTTCTTCATCTTCACTACCACCTTCCCTTCTTGCAAGGTAGTCCATGGCTCTCAGCTTTGTTCCATACAATTGTACAGCTTTAATGGAAACATCCAGATCATAATCATACTCCTCAACTAGCTGTTGAACTACTGGATGTGATTCGTTGATAACCTGTTGATGGATAACTTTCACTTTTGGAGCAGTGTTGCTTACAAAGAATTTTTGCTTCACTTTACCAGGACTTGCAGCTATATGTATATAAAACAATTACGCTGGATAAAATGCAGCCCAAAACAATAGTGAAGTATTAGACATAATAATGTTCAATTTATGTGATATAGGGATGAATCAGCATAATAAAATCAATCCTTCTTAGAGCTAACTCAGGATTGCCTTAACCTCAGTGAACAAAAATCAACTCTGCGGTATAGTGCATTGTTACATTGGTTTTTAATGAGATATTTGGTTGCAAACTATAATATACCATATTTATTCAAATAGAAGCCGCACCTCGTTTAGTAGCCACCCTCGAATAGTAGCCGCACACGGAGCTCTGTGAAAGAAATAGTAGCCGCATGCATGCACGAACACAATTAAGTGGGCGTGGTCACGATCATAAGCCATGAATGACTGCTAGTTCGAGGCAAAAACATGGCAGAAAAGGTCCTTAGTTCTGCTGCTTATTGATCGATCAGCTATATGAAAATCAGTCCTGAAAATAGAGTCTATTGTGTCAATGTCACCAAGAGGTGTCGCTCCAAATTAATAAAAACCATCCTCAAATAAGAGCCACCCTCGATTAGTAGCCACACTCCAGCAAGGCTGAAATTAATAGTAGCCGTGGCTAGTATTCGAATAAATACGGTAATATATGTTATACAAGCATTAAAAAAACAATGTAATTGAAAGATGAAGTAGGGATGGAAGGGTTAACTTAATTAAAAAGTACACAAACAAGATTTGTAGGGATAATCACATACACTATACATCCCTACGCTTGCTTTTCTCGATTATCATGCACCTATCGATGGTGACCCACTGCATGGTGCTATCCTTATACTAATTCAAATATTATTGTATGCATGTGGGAGAAATTCACTATCCTCATATAGGGGGTAGGGGATAATCAGTTTTGATCATCGCATTACTGACTGGGTTATTAGCTTAACTGAATTTCTTGCACCTACAAATCTTGTTCGTGTACTTTTTGACCCTGCCATCCCTACTTCATCTTTTAATTACATTGTTGTTTTATGCTTGTTTCTATTCTTTTTTTATTCCTCTTTAGGATAATTCATGCATCAATGCCATCTGACATGGTTTTCCCATTAACTCATGTACGTAAAAACTGAGTAGGGTAGACAGACAGAGGTAGCTGCAGTTAACGGATGCCTCGCACATAATTGCATTTAGGCCATATAAAATAACTTACTTGATTCTCATCCCTGCCTGTCCCAATTTTTACAGGCCGCCTCAGTCTATGAAATTTATTACTATCGCGCATGCGCAGTAGCGATCCTTTACCAAATATCTCGAAAATATGCTCCAGATACTGCTCTTTCTAGTGTAATAAAAATAAAATGCCTCCTCCCGCCCCTATTTTTTGGAAAAAGGTGGATGAGAATCAAGTAAGTTATTTTATATGGGCTTGTATGAAATCCTTCACCACTTGCCATGAGGCAGGGGCAATGTAAGTACTATTCTGAATCTCATTTGGTGGGCCAGGGGTGCATCCAAATGGAAGCTACATAGCACCACTCTAAGCAATTGCAACTTCTATTGTCTAAAAGCTATTTTCCAATGGTGGCTAAGATTCTAATAATTTGCAGACCATACCAAGCCATCAACTTTTAAAGGATTATCATATTTAAGCATAAACCAGAAACCTTTTTTGGAAAGAGGTAGTTATGGACAATGTAAGTATTGCGCATTCATATTCTATTTCACACAATTTTTAGATGGATCTTCAAATCTAAAAGCAGGATGCAAGAAGAATGCCTTCTATGATGTGTTGGATGCCATTTACGTGTCATGTATTCATAATACTTTTCAAGTACAGTGGAATCTGTCTAAAGCGGTCACCATTGGGCCAAATATCTGTGGCTGCATTAGAGAGGTGGCTGCAATATGCAAAACATAGGGGGTGTGGCTTGTAGGAGAAGGGAGGCCTAAATGGTTGCAAACGCAACTGTGGGCTGCAATAGAGCAGTGTAGGGTGCTGTAAAGTGCTGGGAATGCCTGCAAGCGCGATTAGCAGGTGGTCTAACAAACCCACAAGTTGTACCTGGCAGCCAAGTGGGGTTTCCCTACTATCAACAATAAACTTACTGGCCTCTAAGATTGACTAAGTTTTCACGCTCTAGCGCCTTCTTTCAGCTCTGCGTTAGCGCTCGTGGCGCCACTGACTCCTGTCACATGACTTCACCATGGCAACATGCACATTATGAGCATGCGCATTATGTGATAAGATGGCGAATCCAACACACCCACTCTCAAAATGCGCTGTACTCAACTCACAATTAAATCGCTGTCATGATACCACAAACTAGTGTGCCACAGACGTGTGCGCTACAAAATGGAGTGGATTTATACTCGAACCAGGGTGAGCGGCCCAGGGAGTCTTGAGTTAGCCCTGGTAATGAAAAAGAAAGAATGAGAAAAAACATTTTCTTCATAATTTTAAAACCAGCTAGTTCAGGCATACCTAATTGTTTCCATGGATGTTTCAGGGCTTGATAGATAGATATTCTGGCGTAGATCATGAATATGTAAGTGAAAAATCTTAAAAAAATTCTGCTCTGAGTTATTAACCTTTTTGTTTTGTATTACATATATGGAATATCCGGGCCATCCCTACTTATAGAGTCTACTGACTCTATGATATAGCTTCATTGCAGGATGCCCTTACATATGGATACTAAATACTCTTCTGGAATGATATGGACTTAGATTTCCCACATGGCGGACACATACATCACAAATAAATCTCAGACACTGATTGATGAATTGAATTGTAGACTGTGTGCCACTATAATACTATTAAGCACATTCACTATTATTATACTAGAGCTCCATCGAGAGTACATACCCTGCGCACATTGCATGAAGATCATACTATAGCACCAACCTGATTGTGATTTTTTATCAAATACATCTATCCTTTCCACCTCTGAATCAGAAGAATCACCATTTGAGGTTACACTTTTTTGATCCAGTCCTTCCTCTTCATTCTCTAAATCATGCATGCTTTCGAATTCATCACACCAATCTTGGATATCATACAAATTAGAAGTAGGTGGTAATTGTTCAAACGCCTTCAATACCAACAGCTTTGAGTAGTACTTATACTCCACCAGATCAGTCAAAATTTTCTTTTGGCTATCAGTCAAATCACTTTCACTCAGGTGGGGTTTCTCACTTGGTGTCATGGAAGGCACTTCCATTGCTGTTGGTAGTGCTGTGCAAAGGTCTACATTTTTTATTGGAGCATCACCAGGATCCTCTGTGTTTGCAAAATCAGCAGGCTCTAGTACTTCATTAGGAGTAAGCAATCGGAGATCCAATAACTCTTTTTTAAGACTACTGATGATATTTTGCACCTTAATTGATGTCACTTTAGGTGAAATGCTTTCAAGGAGGGCCAAGATTTGTGGATCAACCACTTTAGTAGGGTTCTGGTGCACAAGACCAAGTTCCTTCCTAAGCCTCAAGAGTTGCAGTGTGGTATAGTAATTTAGCTCATAGTGACGGCTTCGTGATTTCTTCACCTCCTTCCTCCACAAGTAGAGATCCTTCTCCATTTTCTTAGCATAAATCTCAAGTTCTTTCACTCTCTGCTCTGCACTTTCTTTCTGAATCATGAATACTTCCTCCTCCTCCAGCTCCCCAGAGTACGCAACTATGTATGTTGCACAATCAAATGATACTTTCCAACCTGAATATGTAACATTTCCAGCTTTTTGTAGTTCCAGTAAAACTTCAGCAATTCTAATCACATGTTGGAGGATCTAAAGAGAATTAAAGGCATTGTATCATGCTATAAACGTGCTAATTGAAGCTGCATACGCCCACACGTACAATTATGAACACTGAAGTGGCAGATGGCTTGTAACCTTCCCACCGAGGCTTTCTCTGCATGCAGGGCATTCAACTTTCTGTGCATCGTGTGTATAGGTAATGCAGGCTCTTGATCCTTTTAAAATTACTTATCTGAGTATTCTTACTTGTTATAGCTATCTATAACTGCAGGTTGCCATCATCTGAATGCAACCATCTTTACACTATATGCCTTCATTCGCCACTTACTTTCACAGACTATTATCACATTATCAGGTTTGCCCATACTTTCTGTACCAAATTTAATTGAATTTTTGCACTACTGAGCTCATTAAGAAGCAATTATGCCTGATATGCAATACCTTGAAGACCTAGAAGTAATAATGGTACCTATAAATATAATTATGAGCATGAGCACACACATTTGAATAATGATCCACTTCCATCCTGATTGGAGCTTTGCTACTCGTAATGAGGACCAGTTTACTCTCCAGGTCGCGGAGCTCATCAAGATTGTAGAAGGTTATGGTAAGAGGCTTATCTCCTGGGTTCAACTTGACAAAAATAATGTCACGAATGTTTTGTGACAATCTGGATTGACTGGCAATACCAACTTGGTAGACACCATATCTCAGTATATTCCTCATTTGTCCATAAGATGTGACCTCCACTGATCCCTGTGTATCTTTTAACGACTTGTACCAGCCAATATCTTTATTGCAGTCCTCCTGTTGAAACATAATGTATAACATATATTGTATTAAATGTTAAATTCCATATAGAAGCCTGCAGAATGCACCAGTAGAGTGACTCCAGCAAAAATAACTTGTGGTATTAATACAGCTGTGTGCATGAATGATACAATGTCATGCTTATCTACACTACAGAGCAGCACAGTGCATTCATAACTCATGGTTGACTTTTAAAACTGCAACATATTGTATACTTAGCTTTGCATCTGAGATATCACTCCACCAAAACATTATAGCTATTAACCCTTGGCGCATATGCAAAAGGTACGGTAGCTAATTGCTCTGTGTGTATTTGTGTTTCTATTTAATACCAGGCTAGCTGCTACATAACTGGTTTATATAAGGGGCCGTAGAGACTTCTTAAGGCATTTTCAAGATATTGCATCAACTTTTCATTGAAAACACTTTGTTCAAATGTTATGGCAACATTTGCTAACTACCACTGCCTTCTTTGCTTACTGACAAGCTCTCGGTGGATAAAATTGCTTCATTTCAAGAAGACTAGTGTTAGTCTAGCAATAGTTATAACTCAACTGACTCATCACTGGTCACAGTATAGGCCATCAACTATGCTTCTTCTACTAGATCTGCTGATCATGCATGTGGTACTACTGGTGTGCAATCAGTACTAATGTCTTCTTGTGGTCACACTAGATCTAGTTAAGCCAGCAACTATCACTGGTCACAGTAGGCCATCAACTATGCTTCTTCTACTAGATCTACTGATCATGCATGTGGTACTACTGGTGTGCAATCAGTACTATTGTATTCTTGTGGTCACACTAGATCTAGTTAAGCCAGCAACTATTACTGTTAGCAGGATATGCAAAATTTATCTTTGTATGGTAGTGCTTGATCACTTTACATGTAGGACAACACTCTAATCCTGATCTACTTCAAGTCGATATATACCATAAAAATTTGGCATAACAAACATATGCTTCTAAAAAGTAGGTGAAACTAATTTCAATCAACTCACAGGTACCACTGCCAAATTTTCAATAACTCAGTAAAGGGAATATTATAACTGGCCTGGTGTTGAAAAGACTATGGTACAATATGCAATGAGCAATTACAAGAAGTTTTGGAAGATTCTCCTTCTTATCCAGAGCATCCCACACTGATTTACAAGCTTCTTTAAGTTCAGAAAAGCCAGCATCTTCTGGTAAATTGTATATCAGAGATGCAAACCCACCACCAACTGTTCTCAGGTGAGATAGTCTGTCATGTGACAGGTCTCCCTCTCCACCAGCAGCTGTTGCTAGAGCCACATTTACAAAATTTTGAATTTCGTGAACATCTGCATTTAAACCAGCATATCCTTGGTAACGAAGAGAAACAGGAATCAACTACAAAGTTTAACCTTTTGTCACTTCCTTTAGCCATTGGACGATGTCCTGACATCGGGAAAATGTCTCTAAGCATAGTACTTTACTTGGTTCCTCAGCAATATCTTTCATAAATTTACCAGCATCAATTAGGCTATCATCCACATCCTGTAGAGTCTGATCCTTCATAGGAGTAGATAACTACATACATACATGCATAATTAAACTTGACAGAGGATGCATGAAGTCAACCTTTACCTGTTGAGATAGTCTCTCCACTGGTTGAAAATTACCTTTAGACAATCCAAGAGAATTTTTAAGTTTGAGAAAAGTGTCAGCACCTTTCTGATATTGACACAGATTCCAATATTCTCTAACTCTCTGAGCAGCTTGTTTGATCAGGCACAAGTTCCTGGATTCAATGTCAGAGATTTGAACCATTTTGTCATGTAGCAGCTGTAGTTGCAGGTCCAGACAATCACGATAAGGTTGCAAGTTGGTATCAACATCCGAGAGTTTCATACTTTGGTCCACAAGAGATTCAAGAAACTTTCTGCATAGTCCAAGGGAAGGTTGCCAAACTGAATCATAAATATCATGCAGGGAGAGTTGGGAGTTGTCCGTGGTAGCTTGACTTAATGTTCTTCTCCAAAAACCAAAGAATATTCCACTGTCACTAATAATTTGAAACTCTTTAGCGAATTTCGAGAGTGATGCAGCAGAGACAAAGAATTTAAGCTGTATGCAGTCACCTTCATCTCTTATACACATTGCACTGATCAATTCTTTATCAATGTCTTTTTCAAGTTCAACCTGTAGTTCTGTAAGTCCTATTATACATACAAACAAAAGTATCATAAATTCGCACATTCAGCATTGTGCATGCGCAACATAGTTTTTGATAAACTAATGTACATATCTAGGTAAGTGAAAAATTCAACAAGGAAAAACTAAACAGTTACTGTTCCATAAACTTCTGAACAAAATTTAATGGTACTTGAAACAACAGAATTACGCAACTATATAAGAGCTCTCCCTAGTCCAGGTTCCTTGGGATATAGTAAGCAATGGCATGTGTTTGATGGAAGCTACCAATATAAATAATATTACCATTAATGATAAGCCTATGGCAGAGTTCAAACCTGGCCATGCACTTCACTTCTCAATCTCAAGGATGATATGACTCAACTGTGACATGCTGCACCAGCATAGCCATGGCTGAGGCCTCCAAAGGACTGTCATTTCCTAAGTTGCATTTCTAAAATTATCATTTCAATCTCTTTATTTTAGCTAGCAGCTAGACTACTGTGTTCAACTATCATGAACTGCATATCTTTGAGCGAGCACTCCAATTAGATAATCATAGCACACCACATGGTATTCCAACGCTGGCGTGCAGACTAGGATATCCAAGGTCGACACTACTGATATCTGTTTCTGAATTGATGATTTCTAAATCCTCGCCAAACTAGCTATTTCTAAAATTTAATTTCCAATTTCTAAAGTTCTAAATAAGCAGTTTTGAAAGCATGCTATTTCACCTTGATTTCTAGCCTCGTTCCCAGGCCACTCCTAGTTTGCATGCGACTGGGAGTGGCCTAGGAATGAGGCTTGATACATCCCTGATACACCCCTAGCCATCCCCTCCAATTTGTGAGACTGCCTGTTTGCCCTCTTAATTTTGTTTACCACCTTTGCATTATGTAAAGAAGGCTTTCCTGTGACCATCAACAATAGTAATGTCTACAGTGCACTTCACAGATAAGGGCGGGGCTTGTACACACAAAGGCTCACGTTCCTGTGCACATGCACCCTGCGTAACTCCCCAAGTGCTTCGTAGTTTTGAACCTCATGCGAAATACGTGCTACCAGGAGCATATGAGCCGCCCGAAGGGCGGCGAAGGAGCGTCCGATTGCGTATCAGATACGTTAGGCGAAGTTCATTAGCAATGCTTGACCTTATATGGAGTGGCCAGCTGCAGGGTATTTCCATTGGTTAAGCTCCATAGTGATAGCACCGCCCGTAGTACACAGTCTACAACCACACTACAGACTAAGTCAATTAGCTAGCACAGTGTGGCTTGTACAAAAGTAATCTGCTATGCACCGCACCAGCTGCACGTTCCAAATAAGGAAGTGTAGCCTTAAGGACTTCGCCTAACACATACTACAGCCAACCCTACGGTAGTCGGACGCTCCTTCCCCGCCCTTCGGGCGGCTCATATGCTCCTGGTGCTACACATGCATGCACAAAATTCAAATTTCTTTTAGTTGGATAACGAATTTGAAAATTCCAGTATATCTCCTCGATTCTCTTGGGGAGTTACACGAAGCACTAGTGCATGTGCACAGGAACATGAGCCTTTGTGAGTACAAGCCCTGCCCCTCTCTGTAAAGCGCACTGTAGACGTTACTATCGTGAACTGTCACAGAAGAGGCTTAATCTAATGCAAAGGTGGTAAACCAAATTAAGAGGGCAAACAGTCTCACAAATCTAGCAAATAATTAGAGGGGCTTGCTAGAGGTGTATCAGGGGCCTCATTCCCAGCCCACTCCCCAGACTAGGAGTGGCCTGGGAACAAGGCTAGAAATCAAGGCGACTTATAACATGCTTTCAAAACTAGAAATTGGAATCAAACTTTAGAAATAGCTAGTGCAGTGAGGATTTAGAAATCGTCAATTCTGAAATAGATATTGAGAACACCGTAGTGTTGACCTTGGACACCCTAGTCTGTGTACCAGCATTGGAGTACGACGCGGTGTGCTATATTATGATTATCTAGTTTGAGTGCTTGTTCAAAGACACACAGTTCACAACTGTTACAGTTGAATGCAGTAGTCTAGCTGCTAGCTAAAAACAACGGTTTAAGATTAATTTTTGAAATGACAATTTTAGAAAAGGAATTAGATGGTCCTTCTTGGCCACCGAAGGTCCTCGGTTCAAATCCTGGCTTGGTCCTGAATTTTCCCTTCCCTTTTCAATTACCTGTTTATAGTATAACCAAGCCACACCTGTCAAGGCCTCATTAAAAACTAGATGGGGGTGGGCAGTAGTGAAGTATGTAGCTAGCTATAGGACTTCAGGAGCACATGAAGAAGGGTGAGTGCTGTTTTTGTCCTCTTCTCTAAACATAATCCTACCTTTATAGCTCCTAGGTGCATGACTTACCTCGCACTTTGCAACAACATATCTGATGGAATAAGTGGCCAATAACTTGTTTATATTTCTTCACATCCGCATACTCCTCAAGTCTCTTCTTAACAGCTGTGTGTACTGATGAGTACGAATATGTTCCATCTTTGCCACTTGATATGGCTGAACAGAGTCTGCGCATTTGCACCGGATGTTGGCTAACTTTCTGCAAATCTTCAATATTGATTTCACCACTCTGCAGTTTATCGCACATTCCCTCCAAGCAGCTTTGTGCACATACGCCAGCAATATAATACTCCTTCGGTATTCCTTGTTTGAGGACAGGCTTGCTCACTGAAAATAAATTTATGATATTATATTGGACTGTTAAATAAATCTGGGCCCTCCTATAGCAATTTTCAACCAGGGATTGTAACTTGTATAATATTATGTAACGGAATATTTGCTTTGGCAAAGAAAAACATTAAAGTTTGTGCTCAAGGAAGAAGCTATTATATCATCAAGTAGTGCATGTAATTTACCAAATATGGTGATGAAAATTGGCCACATGTGCCAGCTAAGAAGATCATCAAATGAGATACTCCTAGTATCATTAACATTTTGGTATTGGTTTTCAAGAATGCGGCCAAGCAACTTTCCGACCCTTTCTGATTCATGTGTAGCCAATTCTTCAAATTCATTTTGAGAATACTGTGGCTATATTATATACATATCACAGAAAAAAGTTTGTAATTCAATATATACATATTATAAAATCAAATGCAAGTCACCTTATGACACAAGTTATCAATAGCGCGATAGCCTGCATTCATTACTATGTCAGCTAGAGCTGGACTGATATCATTGATTTTCTCCATCATACAAACAAGATCAAGGCTCAATTTTGGAGATTCCTATATATAAACAAACACATTTCATATGCAGGGACAGTACTATACTACAATCTTGTTAAAGAGGTTATAATTATACATCAGGCTCAGGCAGGTCAGAGGAAATGGGGTGGGTTGACAGTTAACTTATTATTAGTGTAAGCCGCCACTTACCGTGTACGTAATACTATCACCTGATTTTCAAGCATATATAACCCAAATTACTATATATATATTTAGTAATTACAATGTATTCAAGTTTATGGATACTGCTGAATACGGACATAACATTCTCACGCCATTGAACACAAAGGAAGATAAAGAAAAGGATGATATTACTACCTAGAAAGCATGGCAATGTAGCTCTGTGGTAAGTTCAATTGAAACCAGATGAGTCAAAAGCAGTGCTCGGTGTTTAGAAACAGCTAATGACAGCTTTACTGTGCCCTATATAGCACGAGCTAGTTATTTTAAGCCATTAGTCACTCCTATAAGATCGTCACTCTTAAATTGTCATTCCTAAGCCTGAGGTGGAGGCTGGTGCATATAATACATTCCAATCCTTCAAGTTTATACTATACAGTTGAAACAACTCTAGTGTCGATTTTATGTAATATAATATTCGTGGCTGCCTTTCAAAGAGAGAACAACTTGATAGGATATTAAGCCTACTGTGTGGGTGGATCAAAGTGCCGCGCACTTCCGCTATACGCCGTAAAGCTGACCAAGGCGAGGACAATACTCATATCACCCAGGATGTGGTTAGGGCAATACGAGTATTGCCCGGCCGCTCTTGCGCCATGAGCTTTGACATAGAAGCCATGTCCAAAGCAATATCTATGTATGTACGAACACATTAGATGAGTGATATGGATGTTTTTGACTGTCTTGACTACTGATTTAATCGCTAGTTTTGTAAGAGGACTCACACTGCAGCTAGCTACTGCCGCCACGAAAACGCGTGTACACGCCATACGTAGCGATTGTAGCTTTTTTTTTTTTTTTTTTTTTCAAGGGGACCACACACTAAGTAGAAAAAAATGGTCCAAAAACCACCACACAGTCGAGCTGGATGCATAGTAGGGCCATACAATGCAAGCAGGCATCCAAATAGCAATGTATACACTGTTTGGTAAAGGGTCGTCAACGTACCCCGCGCGCCCGTAATTTTTTTTATGGGCAAACATTGCAAGTGCATGGCTTCCTATACAAACATATGGGAACACTCTAGGGGGTGTATCTTTAATTTAAAGGCGTGAATCAAAAATCCAAAAAGATTAAACTTCTTGTTTCGATCCATTCTGCGTGCCCATATCAAAATTATGGTCTGAAATGCTTCCTAGAGCTCTAATCTTTTTTCGGTTCTTAGATCTTTCCAAGCTAAACCACAACCTAAGATAAAAGAATTTTATCAAGCAGTAATTAGTTAACGGTATGTCACCATATCCTATCATACATGTCTGCATAGGTCAGGTATGTGGTAAGGCAGAAAATCTCAAGTTGCAAACATTGATTACTATAATGTCATAATACTAATGCGTAACATATCTGAGAGTGACTTGGGGCTTGTATACGTAATCATCCCCTAGTCTAGATCCAACGTAAGGAACATTGCCCATGGAATGTTGTTGGTGTATGTAGACTGCCTTCCTAGCATCACTGGCAGTGAAAAAAAAGATGGAAAAAAATTGGCCCCGGGTGGGATTCGAACCAGTGCACGCATTTGACACTGGTTGGCAGACACTGAGCTTGACCATTGCACCATCTGGACAGTAGTCATTTCCTTCATACTTTAGTGGTCAGAAACTACTACGACTCGTATTTCAAAATTGAAAGTAAAAATCAAAAATCTGAGACGATTCAATTATTATTTTTGATCCACTCTACATGCTGATATAAAAATTATTGCACAATACCTTTTCCTGTGCTTCGAATGAATTATTTACATTACATTACATTACATTACATTAATTACATTACATTACACGCTCACATATTCTTTTATCTTAGGTTGTAATTTCGGTTCTTACTTTTTTTCTACCGTTTAGTGTGTAATTAGTGTGTAACAAGGAGACCAGAACACTAAGCAGAAAAAAAATTGTCCAAAACCACCACATAGTTGAGCTGGATGCTTAGTAGAGCCATACAATGCAAGCAGGCACCCTATACTCCAATTTTGACCAAAGTAGGTAAAGGTCGTCACGTTTGTGTGCGCGCGCCTAACGGGGAATCCCCGTTTTTCACATAGCGTGTGGGCGGAAAACATTGCAAACGCATGGCTTCCCTATACAAACATATGGGAAAACTTCAAAGGGCCGTAACTTCAATTCAAAGGCGTGAATCAAAATTCTTTCAGGTCAAATCTCTAGTTTTGACCCATTCTGCGTGCCCATGTAAAAATTATGTCCCCAAGTACTCCCAAACCCCCCATGAATTAGTTTAATTATTTAAATTCTTTTTTTTTCTACTTAGTGTTTAATTAATTTGCGTATAATACTTTATGCAAACTTAGCATAGGATACACAATAGTTTAAAACTAACTGTTACGACAGTTTGGATGGTATGACCAAGAGCCTTCTGGGAAAAAGCAGAGGTTGTGGACCAGTTTGAATAGGATGCCTAGCTTCAGCTCAAGTCTCCTATCTTCAAGAGGTTGGACATCAACCAGTCTGAGCAATTCCTCATAGCTACTGTCCCACTTGGAAGTAGCCAGCTTGCAGGCAAACTTCTGCACCTTTGTCCTTGGCCAGATGAGGGTCCCACACTTGACAGGCATACTCGAGATGTGGTCACACATGAGAAAGATACAATTGCTTTAAGGATTCACGAGATGCTAGTCCGTAGAACCGCCTGTATAGTAGACCCAAAACACGTCTTGCTCTAGCACAAACAGATTCAACTTGAAGAGACCAGGAGAGGTTATCGGTAAGTAGCACACCCAAGTACTTATAGCTATCAACTTGATCAAGGGAACTCCCAAACAGCTGTAGTAGAGCATCAGGAAGTGTGGGGGATCTTTTGCGTGAAATAACCATGAATTTGCACTTCGACGTATTAAAACTCAAATAGTTTTCAGTCGACCATTGTTCAATACGACTTATGACCTCCTGCAATGATGCATAATCGGCTTCACAGGCAATAGTGTGGTATAGTAGAACATCATCTGCAAAAAGATTTAGATGGGATAGTGTGTTGGAAACAACAGCAGGGAGATCGTTGATATAAAGAAGAAATAGCAATGGCCCTAGAACAGAACCCTGCGGGACTCCTGACAGAACCGGGAGCAGGTCAGACTCTACACCATCCACCACCACCACTTGCATCCTATTTGAGAGGTAGCTCTTTAACCACCGAATGATGCAGTCATCAAGACCAAGTGATCGAAGCTTTATCATCAGTGGACGATGGGGTACAGAATCAAAGGCTTTACGGTAGTCAAAAAAGACGGTACACACTTCACCTCCATCCTCTAAAGTCTTGAGCCAATCATCAGTGCACTTGATTAGTGCTGTCACAGTGGATCTCCCTTCCAGGAATCCCCATTGCAAATCTGACAATGCTTGATGTACCTGTAAATGTTGAATAATTAGACCATGGAAATGTCTTTCAAGAAGTTTACTAAGAAGTGGCAATAATGAGATGGGGCGGTAGTTCGCCAGGGTTGAAGTATCTGAAGCTTTCGGGATAGCAACGATTGCAGATTTTTTCCATTGAGTAGGTAATTGTGCTCGAGATATCGAAAGGTTAAAGAGTTTAGTAACAGATGGAGTGATACTGGCTGCTGTGAACTTCAACATCCTAGCCGAGATCCCATCAGGTCCATTGGCTTTCGATACATCCAAAGATACCAGCAGTTCGAATACCTCTTCTTCAGTATAAAGGAGTTCAATTGGAGAAACAATGGAAGACTCTGTCGGAGAGCTGATGGGGAGATGCGAGGTATTAAAGCAAGAATGAATGAATGAATTTAACAGGTTTGCCTTCTCACGGTCGGTTGATGCAGTTGTATCGCCAAAGGTAAGTGTTGGTATGGACTTTTGCTTCTTATTTAAGAATTTAACAGCCTTCCAAAACTTTTGGGAATCTTTTGGGTTGAGCTTCCTAAAATACGCCAGTTTAGCAGATCGAATATCAGCCAGAGTTTTATTACGAGCAATCTTATAATTTTTCTGAAACTCCCAGTTTTCTTCGCCCTTTTAAATAGCAAGTTCCTCTTTTTTATTGAATTAATCAGTGGTTTCGTAAGCCAGGGCAGGTTACATTTGCTCAATAGGGTGCAATTAGGTATGAATTGGTTCATTATCGACATGAATTGATGCATCCAATTTTCCCAGGTGTCGCTAGCTTGTAATTACAATCTGGATCCTTACCACGCACTATAAAACAATTGTACAAAGCCCAGTAAACCTGAAACTGCCTGTTTCAGCTACACACACTCCCCGTTTTACAGCTAGATCCCTCCAGGCCATACAAGCCAATCTTTTGCTTACCTTAAAAAAAAAAAAGAGCAACAAAGGCCAAAATTTCAGTCAAGGAGTTACTGCAGATGATCGATAGTCACTGTAGGAACCAAGAGTCAAGAAGCTAGGTAGGATCATCGCTGCTACTAGCGTACAAAAGCACTGCCAGCCACACAGCTGGCTAGCTAGTACATACATTCAAACAGTATGATGTCATACAGTCGCTATGGAGCTGCTGTAGTTGCTATGGTTGTGGTCGGATGACGTCAATACGGGATGCATTGCTATGGTAATGTAGATGCGTTGCAATAGTAGGCTTTAAAATAGTTATACCACGCCCCCTCGGGCCGCATGGCCGCATGGGCATGGTATAACTACTACGTATCTGCGGATTTGAATAGGGGATATAATTATTATATGATAGTACGTACTGGGTGAGCTCATCGCTCAAGGCCCACCCCTCTGTTCTAATTGACTTGAAAAGCTTACTTCAACCAATTATTTCCAGCAAGAGCTATATTTGTATGCCAATAACTAATCTAGTAACTTAATGTGACAGTACTTATATATATTGAATAATATGGGAAAAATTTACCGGACAAAATTTTACAATGGCTCACGCTCTATATTGGATCATAATTTTGCCAACAGCCAGAAGTTTCCTACATAGTCTCGTGCCTAGATCATTATATGAAGAAATCAGTCTGGTGCACAAAGTTTATAATCAAATTTTTGGCCTGTTCCTCAAGTGGAGGAATGTTCAATCTGATTTCAGAGTAGATTACTTAGCAAGCTCTGTACTGTGGTATGGGTGCTAGTACTACTGGAAGCACTATCTAACATGTAGGGCAGGTTACACCATGATTACCTTATAACCACAGAAAAGCAAATTGCTACTGGGGATATAATAAATTCTTTCCTACTTCTTATAGTCCCTATAATATTATTATGTGAAATGTAGAGTTTTGCTAACTATTTAAAAACACATGTAGGAAAGGCACATTTACTGTTGTACATGATATTATGAAAACGTACCACATAGTGTATTCGCTTATCAATTATCTGTTTGATTATGCTCTGCCAGTCATCACTTGTTCGCCGTGTAGCACAATTAATTGAGAGTAGTTCATTCCAGAACTAAATGGTAAAAAGAGTATTATTGCTGCCTTTTAAAAATGCCCAACGTACCACCAACTCTCTCTCGCCTTGGTTTGTTGTCGCAGTTTTGCAATCATATCTTGGTATATTTCCTCCAAACGAAGATCCACCAACCACATCTTCACGTACAATCCACTCACAGAGAGATATCTTCAATTGGTCAAACAACTCGCTTCTGTCCTCCAATTGCCATGTGCTCGTAGTATCTTTACTGGTGACTGCATCAAATTTGGCCACAACATGCAAGACATATGAAGCAGACTGGCATAATAAAGCAATGGTACTGTCTGAAATAGGTTCTCTCTTTCTGGAATACTCAAAGATTTGATGTGAAGCCTGCTTTATCACTGAAAGTTCGCTGATACTGTGAGGAGGACAATACTTTATTTAAGGCTAAGAAGTATTTGCAAAATTTACCCAATATTTTTCCCTTGCAGTGAATCTTTCATACATTGGATATCTGCAGTATATTTCTCCACCTGTAATTACAATAAGAATCCTGCATCCTTAAAACTAACATATAAAGTAATAAGGCTATAGTAACCAATACTAAGTTACTGTAGGTCCAGGCCAGTGTTTCCATTTTTAATTTGTTGAACTCCATTTGAACGCCAATATCAGCTGGATTTTATATGTTTCAAGTTGGTATGCTTACAATAACAACTCGATAGCATTATATACTACACTTCACTTTTCAGGATGTAATATAATCCAAATGCTTTAAAGCTATAGACTATTGGTCCTAACTATGTCATAATCATTCATCATACACCCAACTTGTACTTGGCAGTGTTCTTCCCAAGCATAATGTAAGCCATGACAGGAGGGCATAGATTGGGTGTAGCCTGTGCCCACATCAAAGCTTATGGATAAATGCTTCCCCACAACAAAGGAAAGTCTGTATTGAAGCCTTATCGATATCGGGCCAACACGCCTTAGGCATGCTGGGGAGAACACTGCTTAGGTGAGAACAATTTACCACTCAGTACCTCTTGCTTATCAATTTTCTTTGATGCTCTGATATATTTTGTTAGCCAAGTAGCAGTCAGAAAGGGAGGCATCCGCTCACAAAGTAGGGAAAATTCAGCCTCAGGTGTAAGTGCAACAAACACAGCAGGAAGCAATGGATCCATAGAAAAATAAGGTTCAACTTCATCATAGTGAGAGACTACGAAACTGTAGAGATATCAAGAATGTATTATGAAGAAGAGCATGCACTGTAAGTTGGTATTGCGCTTTATATGTTCCGTGATAGTGGCGTCACAGCACGTAGAGCACGTAGTAGTACAAGGACATGACTTTATGAAAATTGTATGGCCACAAGCATATTAGGCCTGTGTCTAGGGTAGTCCCTTGGTGGGGTAGTTCTGATCAGTTAAGTGCAGCACACCTGCAACCACTCAGCAAATAGTAATATCCTGCACTGTGCAAATGAAACGTGAAATCTGTATATACTCACGGCTAGCTATGGTTTGGCTGACACACGTGCAGGATGACGCCACTATTTTGCAGCATAGGCCTTGCTTGCCCTTCAAAGTTATAATATTATATACTCTTCTTAATCCTTTTTTGATATTATAGAATAGACTCTTAAATTTGCTATTATTAAATTTTATGTAATAGAGAGCTTTCATGCTATAGAGTACAGACTCACTTCTCTAGCTTCTTAGTCTTTTGCTGTGCACTTTTCAAACCCAGATCCTGCTCCTTCTCCCACACAGTTACTGTAGTTAAATTTAATTCACCAAATGGCTCTGATTGCTTTTTCAGAAAGTGGTACAGAGGTAAAGCTAGCATCCACTCGATAGGAGATACCTCCTTTCCGACTACAGCCACTTTATGGTATAAACTATAGAGGTTGTATATGACATCTTCACCAGTACTGGGGGAGGGGAAGAATGTGCATTGTACATACCTCATAACAAGTAAATTATTGCAGGTATAGCTACTATAGCAGTATTTCCATGATTAATTTCAGATGATATACCTATCACTTAGACAACTTTTGAGGAATTCATAATCAGGACAGATCCTTCTCTCAAGGTCAGGCTTAAGAACAATCATCTTAATCAATGAATTCGGTAGACCCATGAAATTTACAAAATTCTTTCTCCAACATGCAAGAATGAAGCAAGCAGCAGTGAGTTGTTTTCCAGGTTCCCGAAGAGGATTTTCTTCTAGCTCCTTCAATAACGATTTTATCCAATCCCCCATTTGCTATAAATAATATTATCATAACAGAATATGGTCGTGTTGCAGTGTGTCACAAACCTCTTTATATCCATTCTTGTCACACACTTCTACAGTAATTGCACGCCAACCAAAATATGTTTGTATACGAATAAAAAAGGATGCTAATGAATTAAATATATTAATAATGCTGTCAACAAGTTGAATGACATTTGATCCTTGCTGAAAACTGCCTTCACACACAATAACCTCGTATTCTTTGAGGTAGGACCATAAGCAGAATACACCCATATCAGAGATACTCATTGGAACAAATTCTTCCACTTCATTTGATCCATTTGACTGTTTTTTAATTACCCATCCCTTGAGTTTAGTGCTCAATTTTTGTCGCATTGATTTTGATACTTGAGTCTTCTTGGGATAGATAATCATGTCATACTTGTGATACACCTTTTCTCCTGGACCTACATAAACAAAATTCAACCATAGAAATTTCCTCATTACATCTGTACAGTAGGTAGATTTAGAGCATATTAGCCACAGACTAGCCACAATCTAATGCATACAGTTTATCTACATTTCATATCTTTCCCACCCTTCACTTTTAAGGCTCTAAAGAAAGAGCAAAGCTTCTACTTCATTCTTGTCTAGTCCAGACACTAGGTGAATATCGAATATAAGTGGCTGGCCACACCCCAATTAGCAGCCGCCCTCGAATAGTAGCCGCACATGGAGCTCTGTGAAAGTAATGATAGCCGCCCTTGAATAGTAGTCACACGCATGTACAAATATAATTAAGTGGGTGTGGCCATGATCATAAGCCATGAGCAATCGTTAGTTTGAGGCTGAGTTCGAGGTAAAAATATAGCAGAGGACGTCCTTGGCTTGGTTGTGCTGCTTATTATCTCGACTATTCGAAAGGCAGTTCTGGAAAACTAGTCTGTCCAATGAAAGCAAAAACAAGCACTTTTCATTGGCCTATCTAAACTCTTAATCTCTACTTAAGAAAGGGAAATACCAGAGATATTCCCTGGTGAATATTATGGCCGTCACCTAGGATACAAGGCCAATCAGGATATAGCGTAAGTCACCAACTCTCGACCGCCTAAGACGTTCGGGACTGTAACTCAGGCTCTGTATATGCTATGAACCTCGAACAAACTCCATTCGGTAGATAATTCATTTGTCTATTAAACGATACTTACCACGTATTACTCTCGTTTCTGCAGGTCACTATGAGCAAGTATGCTAGACCCATGATTTTATGAATTGGTGACCGTTTCCACCTGTTGTCGACCGCCCAGTAATTTGTAACAGCGCCAATGTCGACTGATCGCCGATTTTTATAATAAATGTGCATGCAAGTAGTAGATACTTAAAATAATACTTTCATCATGATTGTTACTTACTATTATCATAAATATCAAGTTTTTATATCAAGTGAAACTTTTATATATGCAGGATGCACAAAATCAGTACCATCAGCGGATTCACCATACGTTCATGGCAAAACGCGACCACACCCGAGACCACCGTATAGTAGATATCGGTCAACAATAAAAGGTGGTCGACTATTGATGACTTACGCTAGTATCATTAAATATTTTAGATTGTCATTCAGATAGTCCATATACTGTAGTTTGCAATATTTTCATTGTTAAAAAATTTTTGTTTACGCAAATGACAAAAATTTTGCACAAATATTGTTTACCTTATACAGCGAATATATGGCGCATGCTTGAAGTTGACGAAAATATTGTTACATAAAAGTTTCTAACACAAAAAATTTGCTAACAAAATTAATGCAAATTATGGTACTCCTTTGCTGATTGACATCCTAGGCCCACACCATTGTGCATCACACTAACACCACACTAACACTGCACGAGTGCATTGTGCACACACTGTACCATACATGTTGCGTACTGTGTAACTAGTGTGATGTATTTCATCGTGGGGGCGAGCGTTCATGAGTTTGTGTGTGCATGACACACGTAACTCTGCCGGGCACGAATTATGCAAGAGATATAGACGTCAGCATGCGCACGTCTCGGATTCTATGGTTCTGGCCGTCCTTTTATTCAACTACTTAGCAATGGACTTGAAATATGAGTTTGTTAGCGTGCCACAAGCTGGAACGTACTGATAAAGCTACTGTAAGTCTGATCCTTTCGTTTGTCGCTTCTATCCCGAGCTCTCTTTTACCGTACTCGGTCTCTGTTGCTGTCTTCTCTGTCTGTTTTGTTCCCTCTAGCTAATGTTGGATCCGACATCCTCGTTCTTGGACCTTTCTTCCCGATTCTCGATCTCCTATGACTCTGATTTGAGCATGCACAAATAATTGGCAAAGAGGCGTGGCCCAATAGAGAGCACGTGTTATTTTCGCGCGCATACTCAGTCAGCCAAACTGGACACATGGACAGACGGACAGACGGACAGATGAACTTCCGCCGAACGATCAAATGTGGGGCTCACTCACGCTCGCCCCCAATAAGGCGGCATGTGTCTACTCATGAGCTGTCAATAGGCTCAAGCTGCTAGGTAAACTGGCTCTATAAAAGCCAGTGAGCAAACCACGATATTTATCTCCTCACTGAAGCTGTCTACTCTACCTCAACAGAAGCCGTCTGGATTGAACTCTGCCACCCTCAGTTGCTATTCTTTTAAACACTCTCATCTCTGACTAGACTGCGAGATGACCTGGAGAACCATGAAAAACGAGAAGCCAGGTTCAAAGCTAAGCTAGCACTATCAAACCCATTAGTATTCTTGTTTACATAATGTGTGCATTCATTTTATGCAGCCCTGTACTATCTCATCAGCTGGTCTGAAGATGATGTCATGTCTGTTGTTGCTGGTCAAATGATAGTGCCTCCTCCAGCTGAAGAGCTCATACCAGGAGTCATGTGTAAGGTGAAAGGCTTCAAGAAAAACCTCTTAAAGGTTGTGGCAGCAGGAACAAAGGCAGAAATGAACACTAAACTTGATAAAATGGAAGATAGTAGTGAAGATAAAGCCATCAAGCCCCCAAAGAAGAAAGCACGGCTATAAGGGAAGGAAAATAAAGTTCTCCTACACTCAAACCTTCGAAAAGGAGATCCCAGAACAAAAAGGAACCTGGTAGGTATTATGTTATTTTGAGAGCATAGTATGTGTGTATGATGTTGTGTATGTGCTGATATGTGTTTGCTGATATTCTGTAATTTATTGTGCTCTTATCTATTTAAAGGAACCATCATTACAGTTGGGTCTAAAAAGAATCCTCCATAGGCGAGTAGGCTAGTGAAGCTGATTCTAAAACTAGAGCTCTCTAGAGCACAAAATCCTTGGTGCATTGCATGGCATTAGCTGCACAAGCAGGCATGGCAACGATAATACAATGATATTATTATATAGTATAGCTTCCCTTTCAATGTTGCACACAGAAAAGGGTATTAAAGGACTGCATGAACATTGAGGGCTGGGGGTGGGAACGAGGCTAACGTTATAACACAGCAGTGTTGTTCAAGGTTCAACGGCTCACACCTAATGTGCTCCGATCAGCCAGCTGTCTGGTTGGATCTATAGCTAATCATACATACTACCACTATCATCGGCTTCATCCGTCGAAAGCTCGCCTGGAGCTAGCGAGGAAGGCAGCAAGTGACCAGCATCAACGATTATTGTAACCGTGCCTACTGCACATACACCGAGGGTTAATAATATGTAGTGCATACCGTATATAGTGCGCGACACACAACGTTCTATTTATACTCAAGGTAATGCTATTGTTAGTCAGGAAAAGTCAAGAAGCTTAGAATCAGCAAATGACGCCAAAACTGGTGAACAAAGCATTATCAGAGAAATCCAAACAATCATGCATTTGGAACGCCATGCATAAGGAACCTTAATAGCACTGCAAATTGGACTCATAAATGAGGTATGTAGCAGCTAGCGTGGAAAAAGACAGACAGACACACACACACACACACACACAGAATGACTACCGTAACCCTTCCGCATGCGCCAAGGGTTAACTAAGTAGCAAAGAAGCTACCAAGAGTACATCTGCTCCACTATCATCCAGAGTGAGGAAGCTACCAAGGGTACATCCCAAGATCTCCCAGCTCCACCATCTGCTTAAGGAGAGGCTGCTAAGCTCCCCTTTAACTCCCCATCCCATAGAGACACACCAGCAGATGGAGTCCCACCCACGACACTCTTGAATGTACCAAACCAGAATCACACTGGTACAAAAAGTTTTGACCAGACTATTTGGAGGCAGCTGAAGATTCACCCCATGAGTCCAGAAGAAGTCTGACTCCAGTCTTTCCCTGTCAGATAGGTAATTAGCAAGCACTACACCTTATAATTATCATACAATACAGTTTACAATCATAGTACATATAATGTACAGGTGCACATACACAGATAATTAATTTTGGCCACTGATTGTTTACATGTACAGGTTCACTTCTCCTGGAGCTAACTGTGGACGACCATGATGCAAGAATTAAAGCATTAGAAGCAACAGTGGAGAAGCTAATGAAGATTGTGGACTCTACAGTCGAAGTCAGAACAACTGCCACAACAGAAATGCACACCACCATCTCCACTTTCTCCAAGATGCCCAATCTGGCAGCAGTCAAGGCAAGCGTCCACCCTCCCTGCTTATGAAAGCTATTGAAATGAGGAGATCTTCCTTGATGTCGAGTCTTCTCCACCACCACTACCACCACGTACCCCTCCCATCGCTATCAGCACCACCTCCGGTACCTCCTAGGTGTTTTACCATGGAGAAGCAGTGTGAGTCCACCCATCCCGACACTGATGCTGTCTCATCACCACTACCAACACAGGAGCCATCACTACCCCCAAATCCATCCAGTCAGATGAGTAAGCCAAACTTTGGCCCAACTAAGTCTCTACCTTCATCCTGCATAGACAAACCTCACCCTAGAAGGTGCTTAATCATTTAGTAAGCCAAGTTGGAAAGATGACAACACTTGCAGTAGTGCTTGCTCGGGAGGCTTTCTTCGGTGACCATGTGATGGGGCAGTGTGCAGCAAAGGGACATGGTAACAAGCCTGCACTACCCCATCAACAACTAATGGAGCTAAAAGATGTCATCAAAGGTGCCTACCCACAGTACTGGAAGTCACCACATGCGTTCGAGTCTCAGTGGAACAAGTGTACAGATCAGATCAACCAGGCATGCAAGCGAGCACGTAATAAGGCAAAGAAGCGGATTAGTGACTGAAAACTGAACCAGGTAGACAGAACACAAGGTAGACTATAACAGTAAAATATATACCATGTCATAATAATAATTATTATACATATTCATACAAGTGTACATGTATGTTTAGTATCCTGTTGCAGCACCACTCAGTTCTATCACTTTCATGATAACTTTTTTCAAATGGTTAATGTACTTCTTGCACTTGTCGACTGTCATTGTGTCCCAAAACCTAATTATGCCAGCGACCAACTCATCTTTTATTTGAGACTTCACTTCTCTCTGATTAAATTCTTTCAGTTTGTGCCACATGTTCTCGGTGGGATTTAAGTCGGGGGACTCAACTGGAGTTCTCCAACAATAGATTTTATGGCTCCTGAGAAAGTCGTTAGCATAGATGGATGTGTATTTGGGGTCATTATCTTGCATGAATCTATGACCCCCCGGAAACTTCTCTTTCAGAAAAGGTAAAGTGTCTTTTAATTGATGTCATAGAACAGAAATTGCTCCATGCTGGCATCAAAAATGTAGATGCCACTTCTTTCCTGTTTACTAATGCCTGCCCATGTTCTTTCACCAGATGTTTTGGCCTACATAAATGAATATTAATGTGTAACATAATATTCAGACAATACAAGTATGTTTGATGTCACAATCATGGGATAATGTGGCTAGTATGCATAAGTTATTCACAGTAAGCTCATATACTCAGAAAACGGCATCATCTATGTCAACCGTCAGTACATTGCATATGCAGCAGCACGAATTACATACTTTAAACCAATTACTTAGTAGACCACCCCTCGATGCAGGTCAATAGCAGCTGGTCAAACTCATCACTGCAATGGCGACATTCTTGCTCTACTCGAATGTCATATCTACCACCAGACTATGACAAAGAATAGACCTCGTCCCTTGTTTCACTCGAGGCTCGGTGGCACGTGGCCTGCCGAGCAGGTCTCTCGAAACATTCGAGAATGCATCTCTATGGCCACCCTTGTTTGTGCACACAACACTGCAATTATGACCAACTGTGGGCCTTCTGAACTTGTAACAGAGTGCAGCTTTTATGCCCTCCAGGTTAGAACATGGACTATATAAGAAAAATGATTGTCTGAAATATATTTTTCGTTGTATATTGTACAATTATTACAACTTGCGTACTTGGGTTTTGGCTTGGATGCATGACCGATTTCTTGGCAATAAATCATCTGTGATTTTCCAGCTGGATAATACACTCATCAGACCATATCACATCATCGAAGTTATCATCCTGGTTCTCAACAGCCCACACCAATCTCTTCACCTTATTCACTTCCCTGATCACCTGGCAGTACACACTTCCTCTGAATGTCCAATCATGACTCCTACAATTATAGAGTATCAATACCGTATGGCGGGTAATTTTGTAGGGTGCTAATTTTTATTTTTTTCGTGGTTGACTTGGCAGTCACGAAATTTTCCCACCCACGAAAATAAATTAATGCCTACAGTGATATGGTACTATGCGAGTCCATGATGATGGGCGTGGTCAAAAACATCGTGGCAGCACGGCCAGCACTTTCCAGTGTTAGCAAGTAACAGTAGCCACTGTCATCAAGCTGATAGCGTCTTTGACACTAATACTCTTCTATCTCATGCCTTTTGTCCTTGTCTCTGTAGGTATGGCTTAGTAACAAAGAAGATCGCAAGCGCGTGTATCTATTTCATCATCGCTTGTGCAGCAGTGCCACACCCCTAGACTGGTTGCTGTCACGAAATTTAAAACCACAAAAATTAATTTTGAGGGCCTTTTCGGACTTTCTACGAAAATTAGACCCCATGAAAATTGCCCGCCATACGGTATTAATTTTATCACATGTTGCATACTGTATTTCCTCGAAATCTCGCCGCGGCGAGATTTAATTTCAAGTCGCTGCACTCTGTGGCGAAATTTCGAGGGCGGTGAGATTTCGAGGGCGGCGACTAGTCCACTCACCTGCCTCACGCCTGCGCACTCATTCATTTCGATAGTGCAAATCGTGCGCGTGCGCCTGCATTCCGCGTACTTTGAATCCGACGACCCTTTTCCATGCGGCGAGATTTCGAGGGCGGCGTTTATTGGAACCAACCTCCTTATAGGTGCGGCGAGATTTCAAGGAAATACGGTACTTCTTTTTACATGCATACACCAAATACAATATAAAGGAGACAAAAAGGTATTTCCTACCTCAAAACAGTTCTCAATGATATATCGATTCCATTATCATTCAGCAACCTATGAAGCTGGGTAGCCATGGTCTCATTGTCCTTCTCCATCTGCTGGTTCACCAACTCCTTGACCCACAGGGTGATCTTTGACATTCTTCCCGATCCAGGCCTTCTCATCGTTGAACCAGTATTCTTGTACACTTTCAGAAACTTCCAAACACCAATCTTCGACACTTGTATGCCTTAATCCTTCAACAGCAACTTAATTTGCAATTGTGTATGGTTTTAGCTCATTGTTGTGGTGGTAAGGTATACCAAACTTAATGTTTCACTGAAAATCATCTGCAAACATAACACAAAACTTGTTGGACGATTTGCAGTCTAATGTTATTTAATACCTAGTACTGAGCATATACTTCTCACTTTGTCAGAGGTTATTCTAAGTCTGGGCACTAGTACTTACAAATTTACTAATCAAAATTACCTTGCTGGGTGGAAGTACCAGACTTGACACGAACAGATACAGACGGCGGGGGTTTCAAAAGACGAGGTGCAAAGACACGTTCAGCAGCCTCATATTCCTAACAACGCACATCGGAAATATTGTATTCGTACACGGTACAGTAGGATACGATGTATGTCATGCGCTAGCACACGCTGTCAGTGCTGAGACCAGACTAGAACAGAACCAATACGGAACGGAATAGGCACGCCGTGCAAATATCGCAGCGCAGAACGAAACTGCTATGCACAGTGGCGGATTTAGTGGGGGTAAGGGGGGGGGGGCAAATGAATCCCCCTTTGTGCCTATAGTAATGTATCATAGAGTCAGTAATGTATCATAGAGTCAGTAGACTCTGGGATGGCCCGGATATGCCATATATGTAATACGTTACAAATACCCAAATATCTCAAAGTAAGTAGTATTGTGAAATTTCTAAGTGTGAAAATCAGAATCTCCAGCAAATTACAGACCAAGATCATTCATCAAATCAATGGTACATGCCAGAACCAGATGTTCAAAAAAATGGCCATTTCTCATTCTTTCTTTCTTTCTCGTTCCAGGGCTAACTCAAGACAGTCTGGACCTCTCACCTTACTTCTCATATAAATCCACTCCATTTTGTAGCGCGCAGTGCAGTGGCACGCTAGTTTGGCATTATCTTGACAGTCACGTAATAGTGGGTGTGTACGGCGCATTAACGATTGGGTATGTCTGATACGCCATTTTGTGATATAATGCGCATGCTCGGAATGTGTTGCCATGGTGAAGTCATGTGACAGCGCCTGGCCGCGCCCTATAGGCAATCGCGAGCTAGCTAGTAGTCTCGTCCCCAGACCCCACCCTCGAGGAGGAAAAGGGTCTGGTGAACTTGGGCAGAATCCTTGGGCCTACGCTGAGGAATTTCCACGCGCCAATGAGATCGTAGCTTTGGCTCAGTCATATGACAAGCTTACCGCAGGAATGCAACATCGCTATACCGTCTGTATAGCTATTCAATTTCGCCGACCAATCAGATTCAAGGTTTGCTTTACTGCCGGTTGCGGGCAGGCGATCACGTGCAAACGCAGCGATAGCGACCAATCAGAACCAAGCTTTGCATGGCCTTGTCAGCACATATGCGCATGCGCCGTAGAACGAGCACCGAGGATTCAGCCCAAATTCACCAGACCCTTTTCCTCCTTTGGGGGTGGGGTCTGGGGACGAGACTAGCTAGCTAGCTGCTAGCCCTATAGCGTGTGCAGCGGTGAGCTGGATTGATCATGGAGATGAAGGTGCAAGGCTCGAGGAGCGGTAACGTACAGGTCATAAAATTATGCCGAGTACTAAGCTAGCTGCTGCCAACAATAAAACTTAGAACTCCCTAAGCGGAGTCTCATGGGCCGCCTAAATAATACTACTTTAGGCATATGAACGCAAGTTAATAAGGGGCGTGACTACAAATTTTGACACCTCCCATTAAGCTTCCACTTAATTACACTGGGCAGAAGTTGTAATAAGATGGCATTGATAAATTACACTAAGTACATAAAAAAAGAACAGAAACAAGTATAAAAAAAATTGGATAAAAATGAAGAATGAAGTAGGGATGGCAGGATCAAAAAGTACACAAACAAGGGATAATCGTATCTACTATACATCCCTACGCTTGCTTTTTGAGGGTACAAAAATAACCAGTAATAAATAATGCGATTGAATCAAAACTGATAAACTCGAACCATTATGATAACTAGGGAACAACCCGAATATCTCCCACATATCACACTCAACAAACACGTAGACATTAATAGGTGCATAATAGTCGAGAAAAGCAAGCGTAGGGATGTATAGTAGAGTAGATACGATTACCGTACTTAATCCAATACTACGCATGCCAAAAAAATAATTCAATTTTGAAAAACGTGCGTTTTTCTGGTAAAGGTCGTCAACCGCTCCATATATAAACGTTATGAAAATTCGTAAAATGCTAATTTATTGCGTTAAATTGGATCATGCGTTGTATTCGATTAACTACATGTACAGTATCTCTTGTTTGTGTACTTTTTGATCCTGCCATCCCTACTTCATTCTTCAATTTTATTCAATTGTTTTTTATACTTGTTAATACTAGGCTTCACAAGAGCCTACACAACAACCAGAGTCTGAGACAGTGTCACACTCACCTATAACTTCCTTGCAGATCTCAAAACATTTGACTAGGTTTAGAACTGCTTTGAAATTGTTCTTACTTAATTAGTTCAGATATCAATGATCATGACTGAACCTTCTCAGTTGTTTATCTTGAATCTTGCACGCAAAGGGCATGGCGACGTACCACGTGACCGGAAGTGGGCGTGACAAATTTAAAATGCCCCTACACTATTTCTAGATCCACCACTGACGCATATAGTACGCATAGTGCAATGGATATCACACTCACTAATCAAATTTTAAATAATGCACACCCACAGTGATCATGCCTGGTACTTGGTGTGTACCTGTATCTATGGTATAGCTAGGAGGCTGCTGCTTTTGTTTATCACCAACCATTCCAATTTCTAAACTTTGAGCTAAGTTCCCATAAAATAGTATGTAACATAAATCATCTGTGAGAATAAATCATTAGCTTGAGCTGAGACTCGGTCTCACACAGGCAAGCCCTGTTATTAATCTGCTTTGCATGGTGTCCCTTGAGTAGAAGTTCTGGTTTGTCTACAGAGTTAACAAGTTAGTAACAAGAAACAGACACAAGCAAGTTATGTCCTCAGTAGCAATTTACTTTCTTGCAGTTATTAGATAATTATGATGAAATTATGAAGTACTAACCTATGAGGTAATCACGCAAAAATTCAGGGCCTCGGTGGAGCCTTTCTGAAATTTGAAAATCGGTAAGTATATAGAGTATCAAACGCCTGTATCCAGCGAATACATGATAAGCTGCGTGCTACTTTCTCTGACAAGTAGCGATGACCAAACTTCACGTGTTCCCTTGGCTGATGTAATTCCATGGATATTATATAGATAGTCCTGCGCTATATATAGCACGCACCATGAGCAACGTGCCACCTAACTAAACTGAAACTGTACTGCGCTATCGAATTCTTCTCTGTGATTGAAGCTTCGAAACTTGTCACTGTCGAAGTTGAGAGCTGCTCCTGACGTAGACTGTGTACCCACTATAATGACAACCTTTACCACATATGCTACTTCCACCATGCAGCTACTGAGGACATGGTCAAGTTTTCATATTAAAAAAAAATTGAAACAAAAGTAGGGGTGGCAGTAACAAAAGCACTAAAATAAGAGATGGAAAATTAATACTAGCTGATACTACATCATCATTTTAGGCAAAAACATGATGTAGAATGTCTCCTAGTATTAGTTTTCTATCACTACCACTCTTGTTTTAGTGCTTTTTGTTATTGCCACCCCTACTTTTTTATTTATTTTATAGCTTTTAATGTGTTTAAGATTGGCTAGTTAACGTCCTAGGTAGGGGAAACCATTCTATAAAAGAAAATAGCCCAGCTGAAAAATCCTGGGACTTGAATACAGCTACTGCTTATAAATTTTTGATGAGTACAGGCTGATTTCCTAAAGATAGTGGTGGCTATAGAATCTAGCCAAGTGCTATAGGTGGCAGTGTCCCCGCCACCTTGTTCCCAGCTCAATTAGTAGAACATCACACCACAGATATGAGCTCGATCAATATTTTATTCCATAACTAGAGCTCTGTACACCACACACTTTACGCACACATTGCGCAATCTGTAGATCTACTTTTGTGTGCATGGTTATAATTATGTGAATTTAAGAATAGTGGAATGCTGTTTAGTCCCGGTGATGTCAGCCACAAAAAAGCACTCTCTGCACCAGATCTAGACTAGTAAGATATGAACTTGTACTATCTATAATATTTTAATAGCTAACTTACATTCTGAATTTGTTCCATAGGGTTTCAGATTTCAGTCAGCAGATCCGGATAGCTAGCAGCCGCTACATCAGAAGAGGTTGGACATGACGTGCATTTACGTTATAGTCACATGACCTTGGTATGCAATTATGCTGCCACACGTTCAAAAGAATGCCATTTGCAAGTGTAGCTGGTAGCTAAATCGTTTGCGTTTGTGAACTAAAGCTGGAACGGAGATGAATCATGTAGATCTAATGTTGTAACATCGAAAGAAGCCAACTACGATCGATAAATACTGTTTTTGTTGTTGCCATTGTGAGAAACGAATTTTCTCGATCTGCAAGAAGTATGAGGAATGGACGGGTGGGGTATGGCGCTAGATCTACTTTTCTCATGGATTTCAACTTGTTTTCACATTTAAAACTATCTTCAAGGCTGTAGATCGTGACTTACATTTTGTACAGTATTGTATATGGGGCAACACGCCCACTTTTTGTGCGCACGTGATCGTGTCCAACCTCCTCTGCCGCTACATACAGAACTCTTTACCAGTTCATATACTTGGCCACTTAGTTGTGCGCATGAGCAGAAGCACAACGTGCACGCAATATGCATTGAGTAGGCACTGTCGATAGGCGTGGCTACGGTGGTCAACAAAAAGGCACTATTTGTGACGCTCGTGGACCATGTCCCTTGGTTTGAAGCATACTGAAGCCAGTTTTTCGCCGATTTCGATTGATTTGTTGTATATGAGTCTCTCAGATGCCTACATCTCAAGATATGGCAATTTTTGTGCTCACAATGATGACGATACAACCGATTATATTACCCCTTGAACATGCGGACAGGGCAAAACTTTGGGATTTATCTCTAGTAGCAATTTACTTTTCCACCGTTACAGGATAATTATGGTGCAATCTATAACGAAAGAAATGATACCACCCTTGAATAGTAGCCACACACATGCACAAACACAATTAAGTGGGTGTGGTTATGATTAGAAACTACGAATAGTTGTTAATACTTCAAGGGGTTCAAGGCAAAAGCATGATAGAAGACATCCTTCTGCTGCTTATATTTTGATTTTATTGTATTAGTGACACCAAGGAGTATCACTCCAAAATAAATGAAAGCCACCATCAAATAAAAGTTGCCTTCGACTAATGGCCACATTCCAGCAAGGCTGAAATTAATAGCTGGAGTAGGGGGTCATAGTTCGCTGGGGAAGGGGTAAAATTGATATCGAGGAGGGGGTCATACTTTTGCTGAACAAGGGGTACATGTTGATCTGGATGAGGGGCCTATTTGAAGCAATGGAGTAGTCTGGCGTAGCTAGCGAGTGAGTGGAGCAGAAGTGTCAGTAGGATACCGATAGTATAGATAATTTATTAAGACTGTGTATGCCGACTGATATGTAATGGCGTTCGTGCGTATTATAATCATTGTGGGTGTGGCACATTTTCGCGCATGTTTATCAAATATTTGTGCCACGTGCCATGGCCTAACGCCTGTTCGCTTTGCAATTTGAGTGTGGCTATAGGCTGGGAAGCTAGTGGCGTGATTTTAGACCGATGTAGATGTGTTACTGGTGTCTCTAGCCCCGTCCCCAGGCCTTCTTTGGTGTCTCTTGTTGTACAAAGGTGCTATATATACCGTAGGACGGGTTTTAATTGCGTAGTTTAATGATTGCGTTCTGGTCAAGTTAGGCCAAATTGTGAATCCAACAATTGTGATGGACGACCCTGTACCGTACTGTAGGTACTGTAGTATACATGCACATTTATGTTTGCGAATCTATTAATTGCGAAACATAGGAAAAACTCGCAATTCACAATTAATAGATACTTGCAATTAAAACCCGACCTACAGTATTCTATGATAGTATCAATGAAGCGTGGATATTTGGTAATTTGTTCATATGGACGTTTTGTATATACATACAATTATTGCATGCATCTTTGTATGACAAGAGACACCACCAATACATAATTTTACAGTACTTCAAAACAACACATTTTCAAGCTACTTGCTTCCCAGCGCACGTTCCGCACCACCAGCACATAGCACGAATATTTTGGACAAAAATATTATTAAGTTAACAGATTTGCACATGCACAAATTGTGCCACACCCACATTATTCCGTTCAGTAGTGAGATCGAAACGCACCCCCCCCCAGCGAAGTGTGACCCCTACTCCAGATGAGCTAGACCCCTCCTCGAGATTCAAACACATCCTCCCCCAGCGAAGTATGATCCCCTCCTCGAGATCAAAACGCACTCCTCCACAAAAAGTGGTATCCTCCAACAGATAAGCACCCCCTCAGTGAAGTCACCCTCCTCCAAAACACTTTAGACACTATCCACCCCACATATACTGCTAGTGCGAAGTACGAATAGTATAAACCACTAATGCCATGAGTGTACCAATTTGTACTATGGAAAGTGCCGATCATGCATGAGGTAGCTACAGTAGGAGGCATAAAAACGGTGACGTTTCCATCCTGTCCCGTTCCGTTTGAACGGAAACGCGTGCCCATTCCATTCAACAAAAAACGGGAACTGAACGGGAGGTGGAGCAGGCGATAAATGGTGCAACTGACTACGCAAACCGTAGCTAGCTCCAATTACATGCCAGAAGAGTCCAAGAAAGCCGAAAGGAGTACTACTTCAGTCGATCTGCTAGTTGTAGATGCAATTTGAATCGATCAGTGATCCGAGGTCGATCGACTGACGATAGTGAAAATCGCTCGCAGTCGAGTGGCGATCGCAAAACACGCTCAAATCTTAAGAGCAGCAGCAACACAGTGTCCCAGCAAAGTTTAGAAGACAGTGGCAGTGTAAAACCATCGATTCTAGGTTCATGAGCGAACGAGCTAGCTCTGGTTCCTGACACGTTGGTAAGACACCCCCAACGTGTTAATTGATCGCTTGCACGCCAAAATGGTAACTGAACGGCGAATGGTACGGATGTATTTCATTCAGACGGAACGGTATGGAACGGAAACGTCATTGTTTTTATGCCTCCTACTGTATCTCGTGCATGATCAGGTATAGTGTGACATAAAGTAGCTACCTCATACATGATCAGCACTTTCCATAGTACAAATTGGTTATAGTATACCCACTCGTGGCATTAGCGGTTTATACTACTCGTGCTTCGCACTCGTAGTATAAATCACTAATACCATTCGTGGTTGTACTATAACCTATATATACCTGTTACAGCAGTTACAGCATTGATAGTTCACAATTATTAAATGTACATTAGTATCCAGGCATTTGGTATGAATTTCCAGTCAAATTTCATTTTGATCAGACATTTTGACTGGCCATACAAAATATTTATCATAAGGTCTGCAAAGAAACGGGCCGTTTTAGGCTATGTAGCAATGATGAACTTACATTCATTGTTGGCAGTAGTTAATTATATCGATTATCTGTAACAATATCTGTCGCAGGTACAGAGAGGTACGCACACAGTACGGGTACCGCTGGATGCAGCGGCAAGTGTCACTGATCTCTGTCACATGATCTCACCATGGCAACACATTACAAGCATGCGCATTATCAGAGATACTCAATTGTAAAATGTGCTGTACAACCACGATTAAAATTAATAACGGCTATTATAATACAAAACTAGCGTGTCACAGACATGTGCACTATGAAATGGAGTGGATTTCAACTCAAACTAAGGGGAGAAGTCAAGGCAGTGTTAAATAGGCCTTTTGCGCATAGGCAAAAGTATGCGAGGAAGCCGCGTGACATCACTTCCGGAGTACAGCCCTGGCGTACTTTCACTATAGCTGACTATGGAGAATAGCCGCATGGCAGCAAAGAAGAGCGCAGCGTGGCCCCTTCAAGCCGTATATATGCTATTTAACCGAAGAAAGCAAAACTAGAATCAACCACATGCTAGTCACACCCTGAACGAGTCGCCTACCATCCACCATTCTCGAGATATGGCGTCTACAAGTTCTGCGATCGGGGGCACGAAGGCTACGATCACTCTGGAGCCATCAGATATTCCAGGAGCAGCGTTGGAAGAGCCCTTCAAAGTCCACGCTATGCCAGCGTTGAGGTGGTGGTTACTTTGTAGGGGAATCAAGGCTCCTGTCAGCTGGAAGAAGAAGAAGCTGATCACAAGGTAGACTCAACTATTTATAGCTGAAGTTAGTCATGAGATCATTCATACAGTAAAACTTTATAGATCCTGGTATTGATTTTAGGATTCATGAAGCTATAACAGATAAAGTAGCTGTTGTAGACGTCGATGGTTCTTACACCTACCTAAAGCACAAGAAGCTGACTGATTCTGGTGTTGGTGTTGCTCCCCTAGAGCAGCCAACTTGTGCTCCACTGTCAGGGTGGCAAGGGATTACCGAAGCCAATGTTACGGAGATTGCTGAAAAGATGCCTCGTGTTACCTCAGGTAATTTTCTGTGTTGCGAGTCAATAAGTTGGTAGCCATACATGCATGTTGTGATTTATTTGTAGGAACCGTGTATGTCTACTTGGCTAGTGGTGCTGGACGTGACCTTGAGAAGCAGGAAGGCACCTTTAGAGCTTTGACGAGGGGATACACACACTGGACTTCTGGTAGAATCTCTCAGATTGAGGTCAACCTGGAGAACCCAATGTACTGCCATGTACGTTCAACTATGTCCCCTTCAATGAAGCAAGGAAACTATCACCTATGGCTGTTGCTGGGAAAAAATGGAGATTTTGCTGTTGTACTTTCAGCCACTTGTGAATGTGTAGCTGGGTAAGAGATACTACAGATGACCCAAAAAAATAATGCTATGTGGTGTATGTATATTTTGTAGGCTATCAGCAAGTTGTACTCACATTTCAGCTCTGCTTCATGCTCTCGTAGCAATGACGCCAACAGAGTTTTTGCAGCAACCCTCGGCTGATCCCTTAGGTGACGACAATGAATGTTTGCCATGCACATCATATCCTTGCCAGTGGAAACAACCTAAGAAAGGAAAGGAGAGTAATCTTCGGATGGGCGACGCAGTTTTTGAGAAACATGTGCTTGGAAGAGACCACAAGCGAAAAGTGGTAGCTGTAGAAGATTTTGATCCTCGCCCAGTTAAGTACAGGGGTACAGTGAAAGGGCGTGTACCAGCACTTCTAGACAAGATTCGAGGAGAAGGTCTGTGCATCTCATTATTGTTAGATCCTAAAGTTCGACACTGGGATAACAGCCTCACAACGACTCCGTTGAGTTTTGCTCCCTCCTTACCTGAAGAAGGTAGCCTCACAGACACTATCTCAGCATTCAAGGACAGCCTCAAACTATCAGAAGAGAAACTTAGAGAAATTGAATTCAGTACTAGGAAGCAAAGGGAGTCTAATCAATGGTATGAAGTCCGTCGATACCGTCTTACGTCGTCAATATTTGGTCATATTTTAAGACGAAGATCCGATACACCCCCTGATAGTCTTGTGTTGAGAATATTGCAGCCCAAACAGTTTACTATGCCAGCTACCTCATGGGGCATTACTCATGAACCACTTGCTATTGCGAAGTACACCAAGTATCAGCATGATCACGGACACGACAGTCTAGTGGTTACCCCAAGTGGATTCTTGATCAGCAAGACACACCCTTTCCTTGGTGCATCGCCAGACGGCTCGGTGTATGACCCATCTAACAGAAGTCATCCTTTTGGATTTCTGGAGGTCAAGTGTCCATTCAGTCACCGCAATGTGACTCCTGAAGAAGCCTGCCTGGACAGATAGTTTTGCTGTACCTTGCAAGAGAATGCTGACGGAACTAAGCAAGTGGTGCTTAAACGTGATTATCCGTACTTTTCACAGGTCCAAGGTCAGATGGCTGTAGGTGAGCGGCCTTGGTGTGATTTTGTGATCTACACAACTCAAGGGCTTAGTGTTCATAGAGTTTTATTTGATAGTGATTTTTGGGAGAATAGTTTGTTACCCAAGCTTGTTTCTTTTTACGACAACTGTGTTGCTCCAGAAATAGTTAGTCCCATTCATACACTAGGATTACCACTGCGTAACTTGTCTAAATAATATCTGTTAACATGAATAATGAATAATAAAACATAATAATATTATTATTAAAAATTTTAATAATTTTCATCACTATCTATTTCATCACTAGTATCATTTGGCATGTCTTGAAAGTAATCCTCAACATCACTATCTGAGATTGTCTCGGGAGGAGGAACAAGTGCAGGGTGAAAATTGGTTAGAAATCCACATACACACACGATTTGATTTATTTGACGAGCCATAGTGATAGGAATTGTTCCCTTCAGGATATCGAAATTCTTCATCCTGCCGATAGCACGTTCCACGTGTATCCGCAATGACGCTATCTTCCTTCCTTCTTGTATTTCTTTTGCTGGGAGTTGTGCTCGTCCATCAAGAAAGGGGGGCATATTGAGATCGACACCGATTTCATTTAGCATGCCTCGTATCGTAAATCCCCTGTCCGTCATGATGGATATTCCCGGTTTATCGTCTATTGTTGTCAAGAAGCCAGATTCACGGGTAAGTTCGACATCTGAGATGGAACCAACAAATACGGGAGATAAGTACGATATAGCACCATTTGGTGTACAGGCCACAAGAAACTTGGAAGTGTTGTGGTGTTTGTACTGACTCCATGTCGATGACTGCAAGTTAAGGTCAGAGGGTGTCTCTATGAACACTTCACTGCCATCTATGATGGCATATGTGTTAGGATAAAATTTTCTGAAAGAGTGGGGGAGTGTTCCAGTTACTTGCTCTACCGTTGGTACCCAATCAATCTCCCTCAAGTGATGATAAAGAAAGCAGATCCATGTAGTTATGTAGCGGGACACCACGCTTGCGGATATCTTGAAACGAAATGCCAAATCTTCTACCTTGAGGTTGAGCTTCAACTTCACCAGTGTGAGAAACAGCTGGTTCATTGGATCCAACTTTCTGGTACGGTGACGTTTGCGTTGGCCTTCCTTGGACCCCCAGTAGTTCAAGTCATTGACAACTGGCCCCAAAAACTCAAAAAAGGTCAGGAAGATCACATAAGACGTGAATCCCGTATAGAAACGTACGAGCTGATCATCATCTTTTATTTGTTCGATTCTAAATGGACCCTCAGGTTGAGGTATCTCCTTTTTCTTGAGAGAGCGATTCTCTGCTTCCAGTGCCTCGATCCTTGCTATCAGAGCAGTGTTGACTAGGATATCTGTGTCCTTCTCCAGTGGTAATGGATTATCTGGAAGAGTTGCCTGAGGAGTGACTGACCGGCTGGTTTGAGGTGTACCAGCAAGTGTAGTTAGTGCTGGAGTCACTGACCTACTTCTACTTTCACTCTTCTCCCTTAGTTCACACAACTCTTTATCCTCACGTCTCCTTTTTGCTCTTTTAGCCCTTGGATGCCCCTTTTTCAAAGGAGAAGCAAATCTTTTCCCAAGGTTGACTTGTGGATCCTTTTTTACATCACCATCTGGAAAATGCCTCGAGCACACTCGAGAATATGACTTGACATCGCTCTCTGACAGCTGGAAGACCCTTAGCCAAACATTTCTTCTTTCAGGATTACTAGGAAAGCGATGAAAAGAGGCACCTGGATCGCTAGAGCGATTGTTTCCACACGCTAGACAAGTATCCCCAGGCATTTTGATCGTAACTCAGCTATACTTCACCCAAAAATCTCCGTTCGCACCTCCACTTGCTTCTCTGAGACTATATTTTTTCATCGATTTCGTTTTATAAGTATATACGGTATGATCATTGCGCAAGCGCGTTTAAAGCATGAGTGAGTTGCTATTCATAATAATAATCTGTATTACTGCTAAGCGTGCGGTGTACTCCGGATGTGACGTCACGGAAGTGTACATTCCTCTGGGCTTACGCGCAAAAGGCCTATTAGCCTTAAAAGAGAAGAAGTCAAGAAAATTGAGATTTTTGCACTTTTTATGATTTCTTTACACAGCTGGTTCAGGCATACTTGATTGTTTCCATGGATGGTTTAGGGCCTGGTAGATAGGTATTCTGGTGTAGATTATGAACATGAAAGTTTAACATTTTATTTGCTCTGAGTTATTTACTTTTTGTAACGTATTACTTATAATAATAATAATGATAATAATTATATATGGCATATCCAGGCCATCCCTACTTATAGAGTCTACCGACTCTATGATAGCACAAAATTTTGCATAGAATACCAGATAATTGACTATCCGCAGAATGAAACAAGTAAAACTGTATAATGAATAATGGGCATCATCGAAAATTAAACACATGAAATGGTAAAGAGCCTATCTACGAAAATTGAACTCCTTAAATTTCCCACAACCGAGGTGAGAAGGAATGCATGCGCACGCAGTTGTATGCCAAATTCCGTGCATATTACCGCATAGTACCATCCCAAACAGTTTATTACCCTGAGCGCATGTGCAAGGGGTAAAGCAATCGGTTTGTCTATCTGTCGTCGTTGTCAGCACGAAAATCGCCAGATCTCGCGTTCTAGGCATCTGTGCATGCTGTAAGCATAACCAATCGGTAGATATCGGTGAAAAACTGATTTGTACGCGCTTCGAATTGCTCAAAAAGGCTTACTAGTGCTACAAATTGTGCATTTTCTGTTCAGCATGCCTGTGGTTTATCGACCACACTCACTCTTTTATCATAATAGTATGCTGATGTGACTGCGCATGCTCAAGCTCAATGTTGGAAAGGGTCATCAAGTCATAAAACTACTGCAGAGTGTTGCAATACTGCTCTACTGCTATATACATCGGCTACAGAGCGCGCGGGGTATGTGCTCTATAGAGCTCTAGTTTCCGGTGCGATCAAAAAGAAAAGAGCACTTTGATTCTGTGTGCGTTCGAACCTTCGGCTACTCAACCCCGAGTATCGCCCGCTACAAGCTCGCTTCAATGTCAAAATGCCATCGTCATTAATTTTTGAACCATTTGCACCCGCGTGTTTGGGCGTGACCGGACGTTGAATGGTCAATATTTCACGTATACCCACGGATATCTGCATTGTATCCACCAACGCTCACCCTAATCGTATACTTGTGCGGTCCATTTCACCCGGTAATACCATGAAACAATGAAAATTTCTAGCTAAAACCCCCCACACTAATGCAGCCCACCCTTCCCCCAGGCTCCTCCCCTTCAGCCCATTACTAACAACTTCACTCACACATTCGATGGATACGATGAATTTCCTCAGTCGATAGCTTAAGACACCGATCGACATCTCCATCCTTTGAATGAGCATGAAGGTACTCAAAGCAGTCACCTTTTTCTACAATCTTTGGTGAGTTTATGATGACATACTTGTAGGCAATATACCGAGATTTTAGTAAAAACTCAAAATCGAATTTGTCAAAAGTACACATCATTTCAGAATGAATAGCATCAATTTTCCTATAAAACAATGCAGAATAAAATATTACGTACATGTTAGTCTAGAGAGCTAGGGCTCTCTAGAATGTTATATTATATACCCCGCACACACAACTGCATAAAATTGCCTATACACCTTGCCCTATCACTAAGTATCTTGTTGATACTATACACAACTGAGAATTTATAACATTCCAGATCATCATTGATTACCTTGTCACTCTAAACTTTCCACAATTTTCTTTCCAGTTTCCAAATTTACGATGGCCAAATCTTATGAATAAATGAGGAGATTCTTTATCATCCAATTCCCAATGTGGCAATGGCACAATAGCATGGAATACCACCTTCAATGATAATCGTGGATCATTACACTCAAGCCCAGAAATGTCCCATATTCTAGCAATGGTAAAGAAAGACAACAAATCAACTTATCTAGTCAATACACGGAGAAAGATGAACTAACTTAGTTTCAGGACGATATTCATATCCACTCCATTGTGGTTTATCACGATGTTCAGACGTTACACACAACGCATTGTTTTCCTATAATATATAATACATGTGGTCATACACACAAACAGGCACAGACATACACACACACACCATTAGTACCATTCATGCAGGGCATGTGCTATAGCTCTATTTGTTAGCACTGGGTGTGCTTGCGCCAGAAGGGACACAGTAGTCCATTTTCAGTCTATATGTATGGGTTAGGAAATCAAAACATGCCACTTTTGTGCGTGACACTTTTAAATTAAATTTATGAGTGGCATACGTACTGTGTACATGTAGGAAGCCTACATAACGTACTAACAATGTAGAACATAGCAGCTATAGACAAAATTCCTGATTGATACTGTTAGTGTGACATAGTGGGTGGGCCAGCCCTCTACTAATAAAAATCACTTGCCACGTTATGTAATAACGTAGTGTAACTATAGCCACAGTGCAATTAGTAGCTTGTAGCCTGGTATTTGTGGTTTCTAGGGTGAAGGTGGATACAATGCGGATATCCATGGTTATACAGGAAATACTGATCGTTGAATGTCCGGTCATGTCATGCCCAGACACGCGGGTGCAAGCGCACAGAATTGAAGTGCTCGATCCTTTCCAACTTTTTTTGATTGGATCAGAAATAAATGGTTTGGGGCAGTACTGAGCGGTAAACTGTGTATTTTCGACAATAAACCGTACGCATACACGTTCCTTTTCACCCAGGTTGCGTATTGCATAGGGTTTGGCCCTACCCTGCATAGTGGTTATGTACTGTGGTTACATGCACTATGTAAACTTTTATTATAATAATATTTTTATCATTGTGACCTTTATGATATAACCACCAATGATATTGCGCCGTAGTAACAACTGATTTTGTAACTACACCTTTGAAGTATTGCTTCTGAAGTCTCTAGCCCGCGCAGTCATGGAGATAAGAGGCTAAATGTACCCAAAATTATATGTTGCATGCGGAAATCCATATACTCCCAAACGAGAAAAGCAGCCGTTTCAATGGAAAAGAATGATAAGACAAGCATTACATAAAATGATTAACAAAAGAAGAGGCTGGAGACATTTTTGTGTATCTGCTCTGTGTGGCAGCTCCATGTAGCTACTTGCCTGACTTCTTCAAACCATGAGTTGGTAAGTATAGCGTTTTAGAAGCTATATGAAGTAAATTTCTGTGCAAAGGAATATGATTCCGTGATTCCTCTATCAATTCATGAAAAGTGATGATAATATCATTACCTTGGGCAACTATTTTTGGCCTACGTACTCGCTCTAATTATCTGAACGGCCAAAAATAATTATTAATATGGCCATTCAGCATTAATTAGAAAGTAAATAAAATCATCTGCTAGCTCGTTCGGGTGTAATTGGAACGGAAAATGGAGAAAGCCAAGAGCCAGCAGTCGCTACCATCGTTCACAGTGAAGATTGCCCCTCACTCATTTGTGCATCACCCTTCACCACCAGCGAAGAGAGCTCTGGTGGAAAAGGGTCAACCAGCAGTGATGTTGCTATAGCACAGTAGAGTGGCACTGCACCGCTCTATCCAGCCGAGAAGTGGGCGGGGCCATATGTATTCTACAATGGGAAGCTGTACTGGGCATGCCTATAGCTACTAGAACTACTATACACTACATACACCTACTGATTACTACCAGCCAGCCAGTTATTATTACAAGTACACACCACAGGAGCCTTTGTATACAACCACAAGTATGGAGCACTGTAAACACTGTTGCATGTGGTCACTGCCCTGTATATGCCCTCTGCATGCAGTGATATATAGCTGTTTTTATGGTACATGTTAGATGTTGCTGCCATGCTTCCACTGCTCTACAAAAGTTTTCTAGCTACAACCCTAACCAGGCAGGCCAAGGAAGAAGCCACAACAGGACAATGATTGAAAGCAGCAGTGGAGAGTGAGAGCAGCAGTTTGCTACGAGCTTGGGAGTCTTACAAAGCTAGTGAGCCCAGCAGGGAAGTTATTTGCCCAAAAGAAGTTTCAAGCCACATACACGGCTGAGAGAAAGTTTGAGGTGCGAGAGTTCGCGTTTAACAACCCTGCGTATTCGTATCAGCAAGTAGCTGACGCATTCAATAGGCCAAAAACAACTGTGTTCGACATCATAAAGCGAGATCCATGTGGACAGCCAGCCAAGGGGAGAGGGAACAAGAAAGGTGCCGGACGACAGCTATCATACTCTCAAGAGACAGCAGCTGGTCCAGTGGATGCTGGAAATGAGGGATCTACACTTGCCAGTTTCAGTAGTGCAGATGAAGGAGAAGGCACGGCAGCTGATCCAGCCTCAGATTCCTTCATTTAAGGCTAGTGATGGGTGGGCATACAAGTTCTTTCAGCGCCACTGCTTCACACTAAGAGCAAAAATGTCACTATCACAGAAGCTGCCTGTTGGACTTGAAGGCAAAATGACATCATACCTACAGAAGCTGCAAAAAGAAAAGAAAAAATAGATTTCCCACTGCTTTGATCGGGAACATGGATGAAACTCCTGCTTATTTCGATCTTGTACCAGGGAAGACAATTGATCAGGTTGGTGTGAAATCGTGTGATTCGCAGCACAGGAGCAGAGAAGTGACACATCATAGTTGTGCTAACTGTAGCAGCTGATGGCACAATGCTCCCTCCCATACCGTAGGACGGGTTTTAATTGCGTAGTTTAATAATTGCGTTCTAGTCAAGTAAGGCCAAATTGCGAATCCAATAATTGCAATGGACGACCCCGTACCGTACTGTCGTATACGTGCACGCTTATGTTTGCAAATCTATTAATTGCGAAACGTAGAAAAACTCGCAATTCGCATTTAATAGATACTCGTAATTAAAACCCGACCTACGGTAGTCATCTTCAAGGGGAAGCATCGTCTGAAGCTAACAGCACCTGAAGGTGTCTTGACCAAAGCTTGGATGGACGAAGACCTGATGAAGCCGACGGACTCAGCCTACCAGATCACAGATCACAATGCTCTCCTCACACTTGATAGCTTCAAAGCATACACCACTGACAACATAACCAAGATGATGAACGAGGATGGTACGTATCATTCCTGGTGGATGTACTTCCAAATTGCAATCTCTTGATGTATCGATTAACAAACCTTTCAAGCAAATCATGAAGGGCTGTTGGACAGACTTTATTCATACATCTGGGCAGCTGCAACAGATCACAGAGCAAAGATCAAGACTGCTTCCAAGCAGCAAGTACCGGACTGGGTGGTGAATTCCTGGCAGAAGATGAAGGAGAGAAAAGAGCTGATTACTAAGTCCAGTGTTGTTGACAGCTCATATTTTTAAAGGGAGTGGTGGTTAAAAGATCAAAATATTAAATAACCACATCAAACAAAGCTGAGGTTGGAGAGGAGGGTGGCCGCCCTTCATTTCACCCTCTGGCTACAACCCTGAAGTCGTTTCAAGTGACTGGAATTAGCTCCACAGATCCAGGCATAGTTCGTAGTGATGAAGTCCTCAAGAGAGCTATGTAGGCTGTTCAAAGAGAGCTAAGCTTTGCAGACGAAGACGACAATGGTTATGGTCTCATCAAGGATCCCTTTGCTGATATAGAACTGGAGACCTAACTTGACAGGCACAGGTACTTCTTATATTTGCTCATTCTTACCCCCTTCTTATTCATATTATCTTCATCAACATTTAAAAAAACTATTATTCATACTTTCAGAATAATGTTGAAGTGAATAAATATGGTACTTATAGCTATATGTTACATATGAATTTTCTTCTCTAGCAATTCCTTCACCTTGGCTACAATCTTCTTCCTTCCACGTAGTGTGACCCTGCTTGGTATCTTTAATCTTCCTTGCTCAAGTAGGGAGCACTGCCTTCTTCCCGTTACTTCACACTCAAGGACTCCTCCGTGAAGTATAGCACCTTGCTTATATCTATAGCTCTCATGGTAAATGTCCAACTATAGGATCATTGTCAGCTGTAGCGGTGTCACTAGCTCTGATAGCGATTGCAAACCGATCTTCAGCGCTTCCACGTTCTCTATTAATTTTGCCTTTAGATGCTGTCCTAGATGTAGCAGCCACTCTCCGATGAACATGGTACCCTCTGACAGCTGAATCAAAGCTGAATTCTGCGTTATCTTCTCGAGACTCTGCCATATTATTATTGCGCAACGTTCATGGCCGATCGGATAATTAGAACGCTTCAGAAAATTCGAAATTCAGTATGTTCAATGAATTAGAAAGGAAATAAAAATTTAATTCTCAAACCTGTTGTTCGGCCTATTAGAATGTTTGAATAATTAGAGCGAGTACAGTATATCAGATCCAGAGCAATATGGCTGGCTTTGTCATGGCACAAAATAAATGGTCCCCCCAGACAGTCCATTTCCACTAAAATTGGTCCCCCATAGTCACAGACGGTCCCCTTGCACGAGCATTGAAGCATGCATAATACAAAGCCCACCCAAAAGGCTATAGGTTGAGCATGATAAAAGGCAAGGTTAATGCATCTAACTGCATTGTCATCTTTGCTCAGTTCTGAATTGGCTACCACTGCTATAAAGTCAGGATGGAAAAGGAGACATCCTCGCAGCAGAAGAAATCTTCACGCAGCAGGAGAAGCAGGAATCATCAGTAGACTGACTAAAATCATAATAATTATAGCTTCATCACTGATCCAGTGGCGTATCCAGGGGGAGTGCTCAGGGTACTCAAGCACCCCCATAAGGCTCAGCTGCATACAATAAATTAGTGCTAACATGCCTTAGTTTACAATATCACTATAGCATTTCATTAGATAAAAACACTACATGTATATTAAAGCTTCAAGATCGCTAGCTAGTTCAACTGTAGCTGCTCACCTCAACGGTTTTTGAGCGGAGAGCATTGGCGATTCTTAATAATGCACACCCAGTAACGGAAGAAAATGGTGGGTGTGGTCAACAAAAGTGGGCGTAGTTTTCAAATTTTCATGCGCAGATCGTTATGCACCCCCCTTTATATACGCCACTGCTGATCTATCTGTAATCGTATAGCGGGAAATTTTCGTATGGTGCTAATTTTCGTATATTATTTCGTATGCTCCATCCCATATACGAAAATAAAAACCGCGAAAATTTGAACGTGCGAAACTTTTCTTTCGTGCATGACCTTCGACCTATAGGCCTACCACGGACACATGCAGTCGCTAGCGCAGTGGCGGATGCTAAATGCAAAGCTAGCTCACTGAACAATGTCTATTTATCGGTTCTTTGCCAAGGCATCGAAACGGAGTGACCTTCCATGATCCCAGCGGACATTGATTAGCCCCACTACGATCAAGGGGAAGCCAGTGATGCTAGCGTTACCGTATAGTGCGAGCGCTAGCAGCTGCGCATGCGCACAATCTCCCCCCGCAGCAAGCATATGAAATTAAAAAAATACGAAAATTTATTCCAAGGGTATTTTGGTCAATCATACGAAAATTAGCACCAACGAAAATTTCCCGCTATACGGTATCCATGCACTGATGTTGAGAGGGGGAGCAGGGGGACTGCTTGTGCATGGCAGGCATAGATGCATTATCTATGCACTGATGTAGTCTCATGCCCAGCCCCTTCATGCACGCAGAAAGGGGGCTGGGCATGAGACTAGCACTGATGGTGACAGTGGGGACCTTCAATGTCCAGGGGGGCTGCTTGCGACAGGCACAGATGCCACTGCATTATCCATGCACCGATGTTGAGAGGGGGGACTGCTTATAGCAAGCATAGATGGTCCGGGGGTCAGGTTATTTTGGCACCAATGGTCCGGGGGGAGGGGGGGACATTTATTCCCCATATGGATGGTCCGCGGGACCAATTATGGGTGGGGCCGTCAACAGCATCAGGGGTTTATCTGCATAGAGCCCAGCAGGGTGTGTTTCCCCCCCCCCAAGAGGTTCTGTTCCCCCCCCTCCCAAATTTACAAAAATTAATTAAACGAGGAGGCGGGGTATAAAAGGGCCCGCCCTGGACGGAAGCAATGTTTATTTTACCACATCCGTCACATGAGGCAATATGGCTGTATTACAAAAATTCGCGAGTTATCTTGCCATGCCGTCAATGGCGCCAGCTATTTTGCACATGACAAACACACAGTACAGTACAGCGAACCAGCGTTGGCGCCATAGCGCGAATATAAAGAAAGCGCGAGACACCCCAGAGACACCTTTTCGAAGGCACCTGTAAGGAAAAAAATGGCTACTTTGAATGAGCAGAGAAAGAAGCGCGCGAGACTAGGATTTCGGTACACTATGGAGCTGAACTTCGCCAGTGAAGATAGCAAGAAGTCGTTCTTGTCGAGGGTGGAGAGCGCTAAACAGAGACTCGCTCCCAGAGGCTCACCGCCGCTGGACAGTCGCGAGCTACTTAGCTCTCTATTGGATTTGGCTGAAGCCACTCCTCCACCTGCTACCACATGCACTGGAGATCAGTTTCGAAGCCAGGCAGTCCCTACAGGATCCATGACAATGCTGGAAAACTCAGGTGTGTATTAGATACACGTAATGGCTTAGTCATAAACAACAAACTAACTGTTGTGCTTAGGATTCTTTGTACCCGGTGATGAAGGCAATGATGAAGCCCAATCATTATTTGTTTGTGAGCGCAAGACGTTTGAGGATCTTTGCGCTGGGCTCATACAACCATGTCAGTGCCAAGCTAGTGCACGGAAGATGATCAAGACTGTTCAGGTGTGCATAGCCCATTCAAGTGAACTTATCAAATATTTAGTCGATGTTTATATGCATGTACCTCAGAGAGGACATGTCCTCCGTGTCGAGTTTCAGTGTCAGCAGTGTAAACAGAAGCAGCGGTGGGCCAGTTCACGAACACTTGGAGGACGCTACCTTATTAACCAGAAGTAAGTATCCATTACTTTCCCTTCATTACAAGAGCTAGGTACTGAAATATTTTCAGGATCGTGCATTCGTTTACCTGTGCTGGTATTCTGCCAAGCCAGTACATCCATTTTTCCACTCATGCAAACTTGGGCACACTGGGTCCATGGTATATCAATTCGGGTGAGTTTGCAAAAGAAATGGGGTGATGGTCGATTGACTCTTTGCTATTTGCTAGTCTACAAAAGTGGTGGGTACTTGGAAGCAGTGAACACCTGTGCCAAGTTATCAATGATGAAAGCTATCACAGAAGTGAAAGCATTGCCAAATTACGCTGCTAGTGGTGAGGTACGTATGTGCACATTTATAACCCTGCTACGAATTAATGATAAATAATGTTGTATCTCTCAACAGTGGGTTATTACTGATGCTCGACACGACTCGACATCCAATGCCTTCCATACCACTGTCCCCTGCTTGTCTGGAAGGTAATTATGTGTTCAATTGTTGTTGTGAATAGGTGTATAGAACATGATACGTTACATGTATACATACGTTATTGTATTATAATTATTATGATAGCACCAAACGAATTCTTGGCTGTGCAACAGTATCCAGAAAGGAGCATGCCATCGCTCAAACAAGGGAACTTGAGGCCACCAAAGCAGTACTTCCTCAAGTCCTTGAACAAGGTGGTATATTTCATGTATTTATGTGAACATTGATTATTGAATTAGATCTATACACGTATGCAGATCTGAAGGTTGTGGAAGTAGCGCATGATAATGCAGCAACAGTCAAGAATTACATCACCGAGGATTTACATCTCCTGAACTCATACGACACGTGGCATGGTACAGTTGCTGATTCCCAATACTTGTCATGGTGTTCAGTGTGCTTTAATTAGGTACCAAGAATGTAGCAAAGGGCATGAGGAAGATCTCATGTGGTACCAAAAAGACAGAAGGAAAATCTTGGTTTGTAGAGTTGTCAGACAAATGTAAGTTACCAACTCATGAGTCTCCACCATTATGATGTTCTACATGCATGTACATGTAATTAGGCAAAAGTACAAAAGTTCATCTGTACTACTGCATGAAAAACTGTGCCCAGTCTCCAACAAAGCTTAGGGAGAGCATTCTAAACATTATTAGCCACTACCAGGTGAGTCAGAAGCATAGAGTACCCCTCTTATGTACAATAATTCTTGCTATACAAAGAACAAGCACTCCCAGTGCCACGAAGAATCCTTCTGTAGATGCTCTGGGTACAGTCCGTCAAAGTTGCGACTCACCGATCCTGCCGCAATACAGGCATATGAGAAGGCACTCAAGGCCACTCTCATTTACAAGAATGCGGAATCATACTGTCGGGTTAAGTAATTTTGAAAGATTTTACGACATGTGTTGAGCAAGTTAATCTATCATTAGTGTCGGGATACTTTCTGGATCGAGTCGTTCAACCATCAGTTGCTCACTTACCTTCCCAAACGTATTCATTTTGGCTCCACCACCTTCAAGATGAGAATGAACCTTGCTATTATGGATTGGGTATAATAATGCTCATAATTTATTGTGTTCACACATGTTGACTCTCACCCCCCCCCTCCCGGCACACTAATATCTAGAATGAGAATGTACAAAGAGCCAGCACAAGTGAGCATTTTGTTTTGGATATGAGGAGACCCGACCGAAGAACTCCCATGAAGGTGCTAGTCAAGAAGACTTTTAATTTTGTTGGTGATATCTGGAGGACATACACTTGTTGGAAGGTTACCGACCTCAGGTGAGCGAGAGCATCTTGTATGGTGGATAATGGTGTGGTACTTCATGTACAATATTATTGTGTGTATGCACATGTTCATATACACTTGCATGTACATGTACATGTATTATGCATGTTTGCATGTATCTCGCCCTTGCTCCCTCCCTTTCTCCCCCTTCTAAGTGAATCCTAACCTGAAATTATATTGAGGGTGGAGAGAGAGTGACATAGTGTATACCACAGTGTTTTTCTTTTCATAATCTTATAGGGAAGTGGATGAAAACGACAGTGATGTGGATGTGGGTGATGAGGAGGATGATATATTGGCTGATGGGGAAGGCTTACTGGAGGATGAAGTTGATGAGGTGGAACAGCAAGAATAAATGAACTGTATAGCAACATGTAAGTGTGTGAAACTGCCTAATAGTACATGTACATATGAGTGTGATTATATTAGAAGCGTGATGATGGTTGGAAGTCGGTGTAAGGGACTCCGGGTGGATTGGGAAATCGACCACGCACCTCCTGAAAAGATCACACTTATTGTTATTGTAAGTTGCTATGGTTGTAGACTACCTATACTTACCCTTACTACACATGCAGGCAGCACATCCCTGGTGTCTAGTACAGTTGTCTTGGTGCACTTATAGTGTACGTATTCGGAATGGTTCCACACACCCAGCTGACTCAAGAAGGTCCAAAATTTCCTATACAAAGCAAAGCGCTTGGAGTTGTTTGCAAGACTGGGTGCCGAAGAGCCCCTCACCCAGCTAGGTGGTCGGTCTACCATACAGGGGGAGAGGTGGCAGTATGGACAGGCATTCGGTCCATCGAGCTCTGGAGGATCATAACCACTTGGACCTATAAAGATAAGTTACCACTATAATATTATGTAATGTATAGAGCTCTGGAAAATTGGTGATAATGTTTAGTAACTGCAGGATAACCTTTCTTGGACTTCTCTGCTGTGGGAGCAGTGACTTGGCCAGTAGCAGAAGAACTGGAAGAACTGGTAGACTGACAGCTGTCAAGGATACACCTCGTGGATGAGAGCTCTATCCCTGGATAGGAGGCTACCAAGACTCTGAACCCCTCCAAAAAGTCATTTGGAGGCTGTTCCTTGTAGTATACTTCAAGCTAATGGATATTTAGTTATTATTTATTATGTTTTGTTGATATTCAGCTAGCTCACCTTGAGTTTTGCCTGTGAAGCCATTATTTGCTAGGTTTTTTGTTATGAAACTGTCAGACAGCAGCTGTTCAAATTTCTATTGTTTGGCGCACTTGTATGGTACCGCGCATGCTATGTAAAGTGCATTGTGAGGGCTTCACAGTGGTAAGAGAATGGCTACATAGCCATGGCAAACTCGCCGAATTTGAATCTTGGCGGCGAGGTCAAAGGTCGTGCCCTGGGCACGCGCCTTAAATACCCGCAGTCCGCAAACGATCGCGCGTTGGAAACTTTCGCGTATTGCAATATTTAACCCCAACTTCCTCGTTTAAAATTCATGAGATTTCACAATTAAATGCATACAGCGTTTGTTTTCATTGTATACTCCACATGTCCATTATGTTGTGTTGAAGTGTAACTTAGGTGCCTTTATGGGAACATTAATATTAATTTATGCTTTAGCTTCCTTCCACACCCACCCCCTTGGGCCACTAGGAGGCCCATTACTTCAACTTCTCCCATGTTTCCCCCCACCCCCTAAATTTTTGGGCCAGATAAAACCCTGAACATAATAGGTCATGATTATCTTCCCTCCCCCCAAAGATTAAGAATGTGTACTCACAAAATTACCTTTTGATCTGGTCTGTTGTCACTTATTAAATTGGCAGCAATTCCTCTCTCCAGAGTGCTTTCACTACTTTGGCTCTCTATATTGTCTCCAGTAGCAGGCCCATCACTTGTCAAGGGAGGATCGGGCATATCACTTCCTGATCGAGAAGGTGACTGTGATTCAGGAGTACCAGCATTAGTATTCAAATCGTAGTCAATTTTGTCATCAGTTGCAGTACCAGCTATGTCATTCATTTCTTCACTATTTGTAATATCCCCATCACAGTTATCATCCAACCGGATAATCTGTTTTTGGCTAGTGGATATATGGGGCTGGCTTTGTATTGCTGCATCCTCAGCACTCGGTTGCTGAGTGCACATTACTGGCAACATGGCTGCATGTTTGCTACTAGCCGAATCATCTTTTATAGGCCAAGCTGAACCGGGAAATCCTGGTGGCAGCCCCACAATATTCTCCCTTTTTTGTTGGTGTTGCTGTTCAAGTTCAATTCGCTCTTCTTCAATGGCTTCCTTTTCCTGTTCACCCTCTTGTTGCTGCTGATCACCTGCTGACCACGGACTATTCTCCGTACGCGTGGTTCTAAGAATGTGCGGTGGTATTTGCGGCTGTGGCATCTGCGCCTGTATCAGTAGACGTTGCTGATCGTGCTGTTCCCCTTCTCTGACCGTAGTAGAGTCACTTAAGTCGCTAACATCGCTCTGCAGATCGCTTCGTACTTGACTTCCTGAATCCCCTACAGTGCCTACACCGATCTCTGAGGCTCGGCTTATATGACCCTGCTCGGCACTGCGACTGGGTTGAACCTCTCCACAAAAGGGACAGCTGGGCATCGAGTGAGCGGGTGTATTCGGTATTGTTGCTTTACAGGAGGCGCATTTCCAACAACACCCTCCTGAATAGTTCGACATGGCAAAATTTTCTGTAGGGTACGTGGTAGCCAGAAAATCGATCCATAAAATTTGGGGCTGTAATCGCAAACACAAACACGTACGTAACGTGCAGGGGGAAACCCTGGGGATCACCCTCTCGTATCGTGGACTGGACTATGGGATACGGACAGTAAGTGCAAAACCTGGACTCTGGACTCGTGGACTGGACTGTGGACTGAGATTTGGAGTCGGATATGGTCATATACCGGTACATTGGCGTATTTAAGCTTTCTACTATGCCATATACAGTGTACAGTAGATAAGTTTTAAGGTAGCATTAAAGTGCGTGGGCGTGAGCGTCAGGATTGGCTAATTCAATTAGCGAATCGTGAAGGGGCGTGGCCGAAGAGGCCATACGAGTGCTTTTGGTCGAAGGTGGGCGTGTCTAGAATCGGCCAGGGATGATTATGCGCGTGTAATTAGCGACCGGAAGTGGCCCCTGAAGAAAACACCGGTAATTGCCCACTTCAAAGCAAGATCAAAGCATTCTTCCTTAACTATTAACCGCAACGACAAAAAAAAATTATACACTAAGTAGAAAAAAAAAGCAAACTTAAATAATTAAATAATCTAATTCATGGGGGGTTTGGGAGCACTTGGGGGGATAATTTTTACATGGGCACGCAGAATGGGTCGAAACTAGAGATTTGACCTGAAAGAATTTTGATTCATGCCTTAGAAATGAAGTTACGGCCCTTTGAAGTTTTCCCATATGTTTGTATAGGAAGCCATGCATTTGCAATGTTTTCCGCCCACGCGCTACGTGAAAAACGGGGAGTACCCTTCATGCACGCGCACATATTACGTTGACGACCTTTACCCGATTTGCTTAAATTGCTGTATAGGCTGCCTGCTTGCATTGTATGGCTCTACTATGCATCCAGCTCAACTATGTGGTGGTTTTCGGACAATTTTTTTTTCTGCTAAGTGTGTGGTCTCCTTGAAAAAAAAAAAAAAAAAAAAAAAAAAAAGGCCTTATTTGGCCTAATTAAGCATGTGGGCGTGTTCCTGGCACTGTGTGGAGTGTGTGCGTGTGCGTTAAGAAATAATACCCTTAGACCTAAGGGAAGATTTTACGCCAGAGTTTCCTTGAGACCTAAGGCCATATAAAATAACTTACTTTATTCTCATCCACCTTTTTCCAAAAAATAGGGGCGGGAGGAGGCATTTTATTTTTATTTTTTACTCATCAGGACACTAGAAAGAGCAGTATCTGGAGCATATTTTCGAGATATTTGGTAAAGGGTCGCTACTGCGCACGCGCGATAGCAATAAAATTCGTAGAGGCGGCCTGTAAAAATTGGGACGGGCGGGGATGAGAATCAAGTAAGTTATTTTATATGGCCTAAAGGGGAAATTTTACGCCACGCTCGCCGTTTTGTACCATAACGGGGACATTTTACGCAAGGTATTTTGGCGCATTACATGTATCTTCCCTTGCGTTTGAGCAATATTATAACATTATAAAGGGAAGATTATACGCCAACCATATGAATGGCGTAAAAGCTTCTCTTTATGCTACTAAACAAACACAAGGGCGAGTTTATGTGCCGCGAATTCGCGGCTCTTAATATTGCGGTGGGCGGGATTGAGCATGCGCAAAGGATCCTACTGAGTGGCGTAAAAGCTTCTCTTTATGATACCTACTAAACAAGCACAAGGGTGAGTTTATGTGCCGCACTTAAGCTTATCCCCGCGTCTCTGGTGAACCTTGTGATAGCTATAATAATTGAAGGGCTGAGAACCATTGTGGGCTAACCCACAAAATTAATGTTGAATTAGCCCCCCGAATCTTGAAAATAATAATTAGGCCACACAAACTTGAATATTAGTTTCTCGTCACCTCCCGCGTCTGTTTTTACCTACCGCATCTGCCTTCATTATTGCCTTGAAACACCAGCCACACCTCTTTTTTGCTAATTATTTGGGCGGTTCCAGGAAACCACACCCTCAAAATGCCATAATATTGAATAATGAATAATGAATAATGACCGTCCGCCCGCATAGAAATATAAAAACGGGTGGACAAGAAACTAACAATGTAGTTTGATTGGCCTTATGTTTAAAATGTGTTTCATGAACTGTAGATTTAGTAACTTGGTAGAGTACAACGTATGGTTTTTAGTCCATTTTTGGGCTTTTTAGACAATTCCCCACCGTTTAATTTGGGGTTAACTAGCCCACTATGGTTCTCAGCCCTTCATTTAATTTAATTTAGCCTTGTCCCCAGCTCCCCCCCCCCCCCCCCCCCCCCAATGCAATGCGGGGAGAGGAGTCTGGGGACAAGGCAAGAGCTAGTGGAATAGAGCAGGGAGTTCATGCATGCAGTCTGGTCCCTTCATGGGATGAATCGCGCATAAGAGGGCCGGGAGTAATGATTAACTTTTATCTGTTATGCGATAATTTTATGATTACCGTATTTCTTCTAAAAATTCGGCATGAAAATAATATTGCTTTAGCTTCGCCGAATTTTTATATTCAGCATTCCATTCCCGTTTATAGCATATACGCATGACGACCTTTGTCGAAAAATTAGAGACTATATTCAATCATTCGGTAAAGGGCGCCGAATTATTAGAAGGGCCGAATTTTTAGAAGAAATACGGTATTAACGCGGAACGTGTTATTAATTTACTAGCGAGGCAAACTAAATGCACAGTTTATCGTCACAGACTTTTGCATGCGGGCGGGCGGCCATTGTTTAATTTATTTCAAACTAGTAAAAGAGTGCGAGAAAAGCTAGGTTCGAACTCGCGATCGCCGAGGCCACGCCCTTCAATTGCAGTGCTCGAGGGGGCGGGGCCAAAGTGTTACAATTATCTGAAATCTGAAATTTTTTGAGAAAATCTGAAAATCCATGCGGGCAGTGACGATAAACTACAAATTCAGTTTGCCTGGCCTTATGGAAGATAAAACAAATTTCACTGGATGAAATGACATTTTTTTTCACCTAAAGCAGCCTTCTTTGTCATCCTTTAAATTTCATCGTCATAATAATTATTATTATTATGAACACAAGTTAATGAGGGGCGTGGCAAAGAATTTTGTGCACCTCCCATCTTCCACTTAATCAGAAATTGTAAGCAAACCATGTAAGATGGCATTGATAAATTACACTAAGTGCAACAGAAACAAGAATAAAAACAATTGAATAAAATTGAAGAATGAAGTAGGGATGGCAGGATCAAAAAGTACACAAACAAGAGATAATCGCATCTACTATACATCCCTACGCTTGCTTTTTCTCAACTATTGTGCTCCTATTAATCATGGTTGACGTGTTTGTTGAGTGCGATATGTGGTCGTGCAGAGGTTGTTCCCTAGTTGTCACGATGATTCAGGTTTATCACTCCAAGTTTGATTCAATCGCATTATTACTGGTTATTTTTGCACCCCTCAAAAAGCAAGCGTAGGGATGTATAGTAGGTGCGATTATCTCTTGTTTGTGTACTTTTTGATCCTATCATCCCTACTTCATTCTTCAATTTTATTCAATTGTTTTTATACTTGTATTATTGTAGAATCATAGTAATGCGCACATGGAGGTGGGCTAATTAGTTTATCTATTTTTTCCCTTTATACAAGACAGTATGCATTGGATACATAATACACTAGCTAATAGTAAGATTTAATATTATGCATGCACCCATGGTACTACTACCAGTATAAATACCAATAGCAATAATAAACAACAAACTAACATGGCTAAGTAATAAAATATTACATATTACGTTTAAAGGATGCAAGGGTCTGTGATGAGGTGATCTTCTGAGGGAGAGAGTTCCATGCCTGGGGAAGATGACCTTGTAACCGCTCATATATAATTATCTGTTTAAGTCCTGGGTACGAGTGCATGTGATGGCTATTGTGATAAAGGCTAATGTGACGCTAATTACTGTGTATATTATTGTAATACTAATAATTGTGCTTTGATTTGATCATTTTTAAGAGCAATAGGGACTGTTTTGCAGACGTACTGGAGTAATAGACAGAACTCTGAGATAATGTGAAATTTTTGAGCATACCAGCAATAATTGGTCAAAGCCTAGGATAGCCATCCCTTTGTACCATATATATACTCCATAGTATAAATTTTCAACTTCCCTATCCTCTTTTAATTACTCTCTTGAAAGGAGGAGGAGTTCGAAGTCATCGTTGCTAGCGCTATCCAAAATTAAATTGAACATCTGCACATGCTCAGCTCCACCCACAATAACTAGTGTACAAAAGTACGTAAGTATTGCAATTTTCTGCGTCAGTTTTTGCCGAGGCAAACAGCCTGTATGTAATGATATACAAACGAAACGATAGCTTACAAGTCTCTACAGGGCCAAGTATAGTATTTGAACTCCGTCGAGTTACACGAACAGAAAGAGAACATAAAAACTTACTGCTCACTGAGCTGCCATGTGACTCGCTTAATGGCGGGCCTTCCAAGACAAAACCTTGTATGACGATTCAGCATCTTCGAGTTTTCGAAGCCATTGATGTGAGAGGAAGAAGGGTGGAGAAAGCCTATTAATTTTATACATTACCAAAATACCAAAGGAACATAATATCTAGAAAATGCAACAAAAATTAATGAGAAGAGGAGCATAAGATGGAAAGCAGAACGACTGACGGACAGAAATGGAGAGTTGTATTACAAGAGGCGAGGTGGACTGGAGGTATGTTTGTAGACAGATGTACAGAGCGTAATTTGAAGTTGATGCATTGATATGAATTTATGAATTTGTAGGTGCATTTTATCATTAGTTTGCAAGAAAGAAGAAAGATCATGCCATACTCACCCAACTTCTGGGCACATGGGCAGGAAAAAACCCCCGTCAAAGATCACAGAGCAGTTTAATATGACCATGCACTCAGTAGCTGCATAGTGCTATGGGTGAATAGCTACTATTATATACCTGCTACAAATAGCAGGAAGACTCCTATGGCATAGGAGGTGGTATACCATTGCTAGCCAGCAAACAGTGAACTACACCCCTATCTGTCGTCACTATTAGTATTATAGCCTAATCCTCAGCTTAGGTCGAGCCAGGAATGTTGTATCCAGCTGTCAGGCTAAGCTGATAGATAACAAGAGAAAGACACTGGCAATGGTCCCGAATAGATCGCGCATGCGCAAAAGGTGGCATTAGTAGAATATTGACGACCATTTCCTAATTTCGTTTCCGTTTTCCGTTTCCTCCGTTTCCACTTGCCCCCGAAATCTGATGGGATCTAGCCGAGGATCTAGCTGCCGGCCGCAGTGCAGTTCGTATATCAGTCAGCTGAAAATGGAAGGCGGACTTCAGCCGATGGTCATGATCAGTCTCACTGTGGCGCTAATCTGGTAAGACTCAGAGTTGTATGCTTGAGTAAAGCTTGTAAAGGAGTAGCTATGATCATTAATTTTAATACTGCTACGTGTGCAGGGCACCAGTATCAAGAGGATCTTACATGGACCTTCCACGGCTTCATTTTGCTGGCCACTTTAGAGCTGATCCCAACACAAGAAACAACATCAACTGCAACTACGATGCAGACGTTGGGATTGACTACAACTACAGCAGGGACTACAACTTTAAGGTACCATTAAATTGCGTGGGCGTGAGGTGGGGGATATGACACCTAAACCACATCAAAGTCATTAGTGAGGTGCATGTTGTGTAACCACGCCCTTTTAATTGCACAGGTCTCAGGGGTGTGGCTGCTAGAGCCGGAAGTGTTCATTTAACATCCTCCATGGACCGGAAGCCGAACCGGAAGGGAGGGGCCAGACCACGCCCAAAACAGCACCACCCTGTGCCTCAAGGACCACCATTCTCAATCAAGTGCCGACTGGCCACCGGATGTCCACCGGAAGCCCACAATCAATCCCAATTAAAACACACAGCTTCCTCAAGGCCGAAACACACACAAACACTTAGAGGCCGTTCTGCCACACCGCCCACACAAGAGCTCACCTCATTTCCTGTGTGGGCGGAGTAACAACACGTCATCGCAACCACATCCGCTTCAAACCATCGTCAGCTTCCGTCCAGCCGTACGGTCCCCTCCATCGCACCGGCGTTTAGTGCCTCATTAACAGACATGGCCTCACCTTTGACCTCCTGCCACGCCCCCAAAGCCTCCTCGCGGGGTTCAAAGGTCACCACCGCTTCCGGGACACGCCCACCTATCGCCGAGGCCAAGTCCCAGGCGCCGATATCCGAGCACTGGCCCGTGAAGCCACGCCCAATCGGAAGCAATAAAACCTGCATTAACGCACACGCACACACTCCACACAGTGCCAGGAACACGCCCACATGTTTAATTAGGGCTTTTTTTTTTTTTTTTTTTTTTAAGTTGTTGCGGTTAATAGTTAAGAAAGAATGCTTTGATCTTGCTTTGAAGTGGGCAATTACCGGGGTTTTCTTCAGGGGCCACTTCCGGTCGCTAATTACACGCGCATAATCATCCCTGGCCGATTCTAGACACGCCCACCTTCGACCAAAAGCACTCGTATGGCCTCTTCGGCCACGCCCCTTCACGATTCACTAATTGAATTAGCCAATCCTGACGCTCACGCCCACACACTTTAATGCTACCTTAATGGAACAGGGGAGTTCTCTTTCTTCAACTGCAAGGTCACATCTGTTGTCACAAAGGACGGTCAGTTCTCTACAACTGATCCAATCGTTGATAGTCCAGTAGTGAACAATGAAAACATGTCGTTCCCCAAACTGGTCGATTTGGATGTCGACTATCAACTGATCAAGGCCACAGTTTATGGAATGAGGTTTGGAGTCGATTGGAAAAATGAGAATGGAACGAAAATGCTTGCATTTCAAGGTGACTGGGGATTAAATGTCATTGCTCAGGATCTCTGGAGTCGAGCTATTTGCATAGATACGAATTCAGTGGATGAGTCTCACAGATTTGGTGCGCACTCAGCAACCATGCTCAGCAACATGAAGTGGGGTGACGTCAGCAGGTCACCTGCTCTCCAGCAGCTCAGGGATGCTGTCGAGACTGAAAATGACAACAAACTCTCCGTTTCAATCACCCTCTACTTTTATACCAGAAACTACCCCACGTATCTCTTTGAAAACTTCACCCTTGGGTATGTGGTGGGCACTATTGGCGTTGCTAAACCAAACGAGCCCGTCAATTTTGGAGGAGATCGACTCTTGTCTTTTGATGGCATCAAGCAACCCAGCCTCCCTTTGGAAGGAAATGATTCATGCCTTGAATATCAGGGAGGCAAAAATCAGCCATACTGGATGTATAAAGCACCTTTTCAGGTCAATGAGGAGAGAAAGGTGGTGACTGTTGATCTAAGTAACTCTATTTCCCAACATTTGCATGGAAACATTCGAGATGTCGGAAATTTATCGCTGGGTATTGTGACCACAATGGGAAATATCAGCTGTATTGTTCGCATTGGCGAAAATATTCATTACAGGGAGCACTACTGGTTGGAAGAGACTGGAGGTGTTATTGACGAACAACTAACTGATATGCAAGTTAAGCTACTGCAGTCTTCAAAACTTGCAGTAATTCGACGAACTCATGACATTGTGTTTGATGCTGAGCTGGGGAATTACGATCCACAACTGAACGTGGTAGCATCATCAGGGCTTAATCAAACCTACCATCACTACATAGATTGTTCAGATGATAAAATTATCTACCAACTCATGCTTCTGGAGGCATCAAGATTCATAAGGCCCATGGAGTATTATGTTACTCGGTTGGAATACCAGGAATCCTTTGACGTAAAACTGTTGGTTAGTGGTTTTGGGAAACCTGTAGTAAAGGAACCGGTTCACCTTGCTCAACAAAACTATGATCAAGCCATACCAGTAGATGGTGTTGTACCCGATTCAACCACAGTCTACACGGACAACAACGGAATTGCCACATTCACGTTTCAGGTGAAAGATAAACTTACTTCAACAAGACAGTACCACGATCCTCAAGACCCATGCAATTTGACCCACATCCCAATAGATGGTCAGGTGTACATGTTCAACTACACAATGGAAGGATCATGCACTAGTGATGCAAATAATCATGTGTCTAATCTTTCGTGCTCGAATGAGATAGCAATTCTGGCATTCTCTTATATTGAGCCCCCAGAGAATCCAACCTGGGTTAAGGATATTTATCCTATCTTTCACCAGTACGATCGTATTACCCCTGTAATGCATCAGATGATTAATCTATCAAACTACTACGATGTTGTGAACAATACTGAACTTATCAAACTTGCTATGCAGCTAGACTTCAACCATCCCAGTTACATGCCAGCAACTAGAGATTTATCACCAACAAAACAAAAAATGGTCCTAAAATGGTTCGAAAATCCCATCCATGGTGAAAGTGATTCTTCAAACAAGGAAATAATCCCTGCAACTCTCTTGTGTGCACAACCATCAACCATAGCTACTGTTAATCTCGTAGATCGATACTTTTTGCCACCTAGATGTGACATAAACGCTTTACTTGGCGCAGATGACACTCCAGGTGCCAGTGATATATACTTCAAAAAAATCTTTGAAAACGTACACAATCACAACCAACGCCCCCTCTGGCGTGTGCACCTAGGCGATGAGCACAAATGCAGTCAGAGAAATCTTTTAGGACAACTGCAACTAGCTGTTGAACTCGAGTTTTCCACCCTACCCGTTTATCTCACTTCTCTCTACTCCATTGTCCACGGCTGTAATCTCGAGGTATATGAACTTATCTATTCTGTGATAATGCAAGAGATGCTGCATTTGGTACAAGCTGCCAACATCCTCATAGGTATTGGAGGCACACCGATAATCGACAGCAAGGAGACGGTTCCAACGTACCCCACGATCGGACTGCCAGGTGGGGTCCTTCCTCGTTTAAGAGTCACCCTCGAGAAAGCATCGCTGATCCACATCTACAAGGTATTCATGGGGATTGAAGTACCCCACAATACATCTGTAGATATGCCTAAGCCACATATCTCCAATGACACAATTGGACAGTTCTATGCTGAAATTAGGTACTGTATTGATAAGCTAGGAGATGACATATTTGTTGGAGGTGGACGACCAGATTTACAAGTGCAGTGGCCTTGGCCAATCAATGATAGTTCATTTGGAGAAGTGCACACAGTGACAAATGTTGAGTCAGCAAATGAAGCCATAGATGAAATCGTCGAGCAGGGTGAAGGTGCAAACCCATACAACCCCACATACGACGACGTAGGGGATCTTGCCCACTTTTACAAATTCGAGGAGATAGTGTGTCAGAGACACCTGAGACAAGTGACTGTAAATGGCACAAAATATTACCAGTACAGTGGGGCTGACATTCACTTTGAACCAGAAGGCGTGTGGCAAATGAGAGATAACCCGAGCAAAGAGTGCATCCCCCCGAACAACAATTGCTATACTGAGGCCAGGGCATTCCACGCTGCCTACCGTTCCCTGCTCAGGGCTCTCCAGCGAGTCTTCAGCGGACATCCTGAAGAAATTAGTAAAGTTGTGACCAACATGGAGTCTCTTGGAGTCCATGCTCGTAAGCTGATGTGGACGAAAGTTACACCCGACGATGACCTCACCTGCGGTCCAGTGTGGGACTACGAATGGGATGACTACAATTAATTTTTTAATAGCTAGTTAGCCTTAAAAGAGAAAGAGCCCTTAAAATTTTCTAATTTTCTCTGACTTTGATGATTTACCTCTCCTTTTACCATTTCCTCCTCATTTCCTTGTCTTGGTTTGTACCAGAATTGTAAAATGGGTTTTGGGTTTGTTCCACATCTTTAATTTCATTATAGGACAATCTGAGTCAGGGCTGCCCAATTGGCACCCACTATAGTTGTGAATGTTAATGCGCCCCTAATTTTGATATCCTTGATATTTTTGTAGCTATGAGGAATAAAGCATACTCACAATCAAATTTCTATATACATATTATAGATCTATTAGCACAATATGTCATCTAATGTAATATATTATGCATGATTATATGTGTGCATGTGGGTGTGCACAAGCATAGAAACACTCTCAAAATTAATTCGATCAGATCATTAAAATTATTAGCTTAATCAATAGAGATCATCGGCTACTACAAACATAGCTGGATTGGTGATAAGCACCTCATTGAACCCTAGCTAGCTTTAAAAAAAACTAGCTCTTGTATAATCATGGATAAATATTACAACATGATATGAGTATGATTAAAAATCAAATAGTGAAATATAGCTGATGAATACATACCAGTACACAAACTTCGGTACAGCTTTACTTTGCAGGAGCTGCGTAAGTCACTGCCAGTCACTTCTTTCCTCCCTGGCTGAGATTGGTGGGTACTTATTAGAACCATCAATACACTCCACCATGACCTCATTATCAGGATGGACAAAGAAAGCCATCGACTGACGAACAGTTCTCCACCGAACCTCATCATCAGGAAGCAACACTCTGTGAGGCTGCACGGAGGGAAGGGGGGAGATGTATGGTCAGTTCACTGTACACAAGTAGCTATAAAAAAGAATTGAAAATTAAAGGATGAAGTAGGGATGGCAGGGCCAAAAAGTAGATTTGTAGGGATAATCACATTCACTAGATCATCCCTAGCGTGCACCGCCGGGTCTATTATCATTGATGCATGTCAATAAATTTAATTATGTTGCTTACTAAATGCTATAATATATTATATTTGATTCTATAATAAACTTATTATGATATTGCATATGGGTGAAATATTTTGACTAGTACTAGTGATGATTGTCGGATTACTGGTTATCTCAAAAAGCAAGCATTGGTAATGGTCGCCAAAACGTATCCACGTTTGGTAATGGTCATCGTGAATAGAAGTAAAATAATATGTCGCAGGCCGAGATTCCAGTGGTGGATTTTTGCGGAGTATTTTCGTGCGCCGATCTTGCTGGCTGTCCGCAGACTGCGCAACTCCACTCCGCTTTCACAACTGTTGGCTTTGTCTTCATCAAGAATCATAGCATCCCAAGAAAGCTGGTGAGCTGAGATCGAGATTCTATTTAAGGTACCATTTAATTGCGTGGGCGTGAGCGTCAGGAATAGCTAATTCAATTAGCGAATCGTGAAGGGGCGTGGCCGAAGAGGCCATACGAGTGCTTTTGGTCGAAGGTGGGCGTGTCTAGAATCGGCCAGGGATGATTATGCACGTGTAATTAGCGACCGGAAGTGGCCCCTGAAGAAAACACCGGTAATTGCCCACTTCAAAGCAAGATCAAAGCATTCTTTCTTAACTATTAACCGCAACGACTTAAAAAAAAAAAAAAAAAAAAAAAAAAAAAGCTAATTAGGCCTAATTAAGCATGTGGGCGTGTTCCTGGCACTGTGTGGAGTGTGTGCGTGTGCGTTAATGCAGGTTTTATTGCTTCCGATTGGGCGTGGCTTCACGGGCCAGTGCTTGGATATCGGGGCCTGGAACTTGGCCGCGGCGATAGGTGGGCGTGTCCCGGATGCGGTGGTGACCTTTGCACCCGGCCAGGAGGCTTCGGGGGCGTGGCAGGAGGTCAAAGGTGAGGCCGTGTCAGTTAATGAGGCACTGTACGGCGGTGCGATCGAGGGGCCTGTACGGCTGGACGGAAGCCGACGATGGTTTGAAACGGATGTGGTTGCGATGACGTGTTGTTACTCCGACCACACAGGAAATGAGGTGAGCTCTTGCGTGGGCGGTGTGGCAGAACGGCCTCCAAGTGTTTGTGTGTGTTTTGGCCTTGAGGAAGCTGTGTGTTTTAATTGGGATTGATTGTGGGCTTCCGGTGGACATCCGGTGGTTAGTAGGCACTTGATTGAGAATGGTGGTCCTTGGGGAACAGGGTGGGGCTGTTTTGGGCGTGGCCTGGCCCCTCCCTTCCGGCTCGGCTTCCGGTCCATGGAGGATATTAAATGAACACTTCCGGCTCTAGCAGCCACACCCCTGAGACCTGTGCAATTAAAAGGGCGTGGTTACACAACATGCACCTCACTAATGACTTTGATGTGGTTTAGGTGTCATATCCCCCACCTCATGCCCACGCAATTTAATGGTACCTTAATACACGTGGCTTGTCACGTGATATTTTGGACCACCATAGAGCTGGCCTGACTACCTCCTGACCCATAGGGATCCTTATATGGCAGGGCCAGGGGATCTAACTATTTTAATATAATATGGACTGGGGAACTAAAAATGGGGGTCCAAATTTGCAGGGGTGGCCAAGGTGCTGAAGGTCGATCATGCATGGGCCAATATCTCAATATTAAAACACACGTCGGGGCCATTTCAGTACATTACCAATATAATATTATAGTACGATAGCTAGCAATGTGTGCTATGACCCACCTGACTATAGCTACATTAATGGGATTAAAAGTCAGGCTGTCTTCTCAAATTGGTGCACATGGTCTTGCTAGACTTGTGTTAACCCTGTCTAGGTGGATGATGCCTTTTCAGTATCAAGACAATTCTTCACACTGCCGAGTGACGTGAAGATGAAGTGTCTGCGTTGCTATGGGAGTGGTCCTGGGCGCACTGGCAACAATGGATACGTCTGTCTCGAGCAGGAAAAGTATGTCTGATAAGTGTTATGTATTGTATGTCCAAATGTTTCGCTGGGCAAAAATTTCGCCAAGCCCAGTTACCTTTGTATTGCAGACATATTCGCTGGGATATTGAACTTCGCCAAGCTCAATCACTATGCATACATGATAGCTACTTTTTATATAAATCATTAACATGGGAAATAATTTCAAGTTTCATCAGTGAGAGTAAGATTTGGTGGCGAAATTGGCAAAAATTTCTGGGTATAACTTTTGTAGATCTATTAACAGTTTGTCAGTTATGTACAATAGTACCGTAAATCTGGAAAATTTCGTTGTTGAAATATTTTCGTAGTCCCTGTCGACTACGAAATTAAATATCATGAAAAATTTTCTACGTTGAAATTTTAAAGCAGCGAAATATTAGAGCGTGTGCGCATGCGCGAACGTACGTACGTACAGCTACAGCCAGCAGTGCAGTACGGGGCGGTCCACGTGTTCAAGAGTCGATCAACCTTGCTGCCTACCTATCTCAGTTTGTTGTCGACGGCTGCTCACTAGATTGTAGGCCTTTTCGTGATCTTCTTAGCAAGTAAAAGCATTGCTAATAAAATTTCGATGTAAAATTACTTTCGTAGGCTGAGTCGTCCTACGAAAATTTTTAAACACGAAATTTTTTATTATGAAAGTTTTATTACACGAAAATTTCCAGATTTACGGTATATGAGAGTGTTTAATTATGAGACCTTCATTGTTTTTCTCAGCACCAACGCCACCATGCCAGGTGACTTGAAGGAGTGCTACAACATCTGTGCCTACAAAACATGCGTAAGCGTGAAGATACTTAGGGAGAGTTCCCACGGGACATTATTTTTACCTATCACCCCTAGTTCTCGGCTAGGGATGCAGTGCCTTTACAGGTTTACCTGTGCAGGCAATGGGAGAGTTTCCCTAGGCCTTTGGTTCAGGTATACATGTACATTGTATATGCATGTACAACATGTACATGTACATGTACATGTATATCACATGAATCAAGAGTATAATAATTATACTCTTGCATGAATGCATTAAGTTTTTTACCATGCTATGCAAAGCATATTCCCCGGATAGGCTCAGAGGGCTGGGCAGGGCTAGGCTAGCCATGTACCCACAGCTTTTCAATGTTGCAATAACAGTTGAATAATGTCGTTGAAAATTGGAGTGGCCTGGGGACGAGGATCATTTTAGCCCTAACCTTCCTACTTTGTTGCATAGAGATAAGCATTCTTATTATTTTTATCCTTATGTATGTAGCTGTATCCAACTGAGGAGTTGCCTCAGTTTCAGACTGTGATGACAGAGCTGTTTGAGGAGTGCAGTCGAGTGGCACTGAAGATCCTTGAAGTGATGGGCCACAGCCTAGGATTATCAGTCAGTCATTGCCTGAATTATTATTATTGTACTGAATAGTGGATGCAAGTGGTAAAGGGTCGTTTGCGGCACATGCTAGCTGTATATAGCCACAGTTAATCACTCTGTGCAAGTTACTCGACATCGAGCAGTTCTCATGTCCCATAAATGGCTCTCTGCTTTGAATTACGCATAGATTACCTTGCAGTTATCTAGTGCTAGTTGTCTAATGACAACAAATTGCCTGTGCATACTTATGCCTTCATAATATGGTGTCAGATAGCTATAGTATCTCATTCAACTCCATAGTTTCAAGATTCTTTGGTGGAAGTGTGTGAATATGCATGTGGGGGGAGAGGAGGAGGCAATTGCGTAGTATCTAAGTGTCTTGGAATTGGATAATGGATTAATTTGTTATGGTACACTTGCATGTACAATGTTAGTGTGAAAGAAAAGGGACTTTAAAATCACATTGAAATGCCTATACATGCATGCACCTATGTGTTAAATTCATATATCGAATATTTGGTGTATACGTATTGATACATTCCTTTGCTATGCTCTAGTGCATGCTACCCTAGTGTATGCATATGAACAAATAAGCATCTCAAAAAATTGCACACTTTTATAATTATTTATACTATACAATGTATAAATTTAATATGCATCCAGTGCTTGACTTGCATAAAATATAAAATCCACACAGAATAAATGTTGGCTTACTGTAGCTATTTTATATGCCCTTGATACAATACAGGATCCCCTCTTCTTTGTGAAAGCTCACCAAAAGATCGGTCAGGGTTTTGAGAAGACTTACACCACCATGAGACCGCTCTACTACCCTCCCCTGCCCCCTAGAGCAGACATCAAGCCAGGCCAGCTGCGCTGTGGGGAACACGTCGACTTTGGCTCCATCACGCTGCTCTTCCAGGACCCCAGTGGAGGACTACAGGTGAGGGAGGAGGAGGCAACGTCCTACTACTCTAAAATCCAATATTATTGCATATGTGTAATTTAGCATAGTAGGCACAAGACTGTCCAGTGCCTGCGTTCATTTAATATCTTTAATATTACAATTTTATGAATTTGAGAAGTATCACAGGTTGCAGTAGACTATTAAGACTTTAACATGCTCGCTCCTATACACAAATCAAGAATTAATTGTCTTCATTATTAATAATATGACATTGTGCAATGATAATTATGTCACTGATCAGGTGAAGAGAAGTGATGGAGGCTACATTGATGTTCCCTACATGTCTGATGCAGTGCTGGTGAACCTGGGCAGCCTCATGCAACAGTGGACCAGTGACAAGTACCTAGCAACAGTGAGTGAAAGAATTGAGAATTCATTCCCATTCCCCAAATCACACACCTCTAGATAGTGGTACCAATTCTTGGGTTCTGCAACTATTAAGCACCCATAATAATGACTAGTTAGTAATAATATTATGTATCCAGACCATCACTACTTATAGAATCTACTGACCCTATATGTGATATGCATGTGACTTCATGAAACAGTAACTATTCTTTGCCTGGTGTACAGTTCAGTACTGTTAGCTGTGCATGCACACTATTGTACTGCTTTAGCCATGCTGGCTGGTACTTAGCCAACTAGGTGCTTAACCAGTTTAGGCGCCCGTGTGTTTGCTAACACCCCCACTCTGTAGCAGCCAGTTAGCTAATTTATGAAGTCCCTGTGTTTTCATCCCACATCCTGTAATGACTCCATTGTGAGCTGTTTAGTCTACTTTGCTGCAGACAAAGGGTGTACCCTGTAGATGGGGCTTTAAGCAATTAGTGCTCCGGCAGCTGTTACATCAGGAGTACATAAGAGGGATTTTGTAACTACAGTGTACAATATCATATGTGGTTACGTAGATACCGTAGTGTCCCAGGCAAGCACCTACTCCCGCCATGTACCGCATTTCAAGGGGCCACTGTAGCAGCTTCTATACAAACGCATGTCCCAGGTAAGCGCCCATGTGGTAAATACTAAAATGCATTATAATGCATATGCCCTTGTTTGGACAAAGTGTAGGAATTCCCTTAGTGATGGCTGTATGTATGTATGTACTATTATGGCCCAGCCAAAACAAGTGATGACACACACAGCTGCAATGCACCAGCAGTGCAGGGCACCAGCTAATTAGGAACAGTGTAATTATTGAGGAAATGTATTAATTGGTCAATAGGTTCATTTGGTACAGTAATGCAGTAATGCAATTTTAAAGAGGCAAGGGAATGACAAACTATTGTCAAAAGTGCATTAATATTAGGTAAGGAGGTTAATTGGGTATCTACCTGCATTGCAGCCCCCCCCCCCCCCCTCCCAAACAGGCCCATATTCATAGGGGGATTCGAGCTTTGAAGGGTAATGTGAGCCACTGCAGGTACAGTACTGCATGTCTTAGAAGGCAGAGGGTTCTTTTGTCCCTCTTATACTCACCTCAATTCAGACTCTTTTGTATCACCATAATTATGTAGTACCATATACACTATAGCACAGATGGAGTATTGTAGTGCTAATAAGCAGCATAAACCAGGTGTCGATGACAAAAAAGTGTAAACATACATTACAGGTCATCTGAGGGTCCCACCATAATAGTGACTGTCTATTGTATGTCGCTAAGAGCTCTAGCAGTGTGTGCACCTGCGTGATGCTATGCGTGGTATGGCACTTTCTGTGTGTAGCAAACAAATTACCCCACAAGCTATTTGCCATGCCAGGCTTTTTGTTTGATGCCTACATGTCGGTCAACTTAGGCGATACCCCCATGTACATGTACTTATGTATGTACAAGTGGCACCATACATGGATATATGTCGATGTACATGCAAGTTATTGATTTAGGTATCAGTGGGTTTCTGATTGAGTGTTGGAATGTAGTTTAAGTGCCACTGATGGTTCTGCCTTTGGCTTGGCTGGGGATTGGGGATTAGAGATTAGGTAATAATTGTAAGTGTACACGCTGTGTAATCGAGTTGTGTTTGCTGTGGAGCAGGCATCTGTTTGTTTTCTTTTATCTCATGTGTTTTTGTGATCGATCTGTGACCCTGCCCTCCCTCCCTCCCCCTCCTCACTATCAATACACATAGTGAGTTTTAGTATGTACACTCCCTACATAAGTATGTACACTTCGTGCACTTTAATCCACCAATACATCCTCTCTCTCTGTCTCCCCTCTCTCCCTTTGTCTCTCTCTCTCTCTTTCTTCCTTATTCCCTCTTCTTCTCCCTTTCTCTCCCACATTTGTACACTCTCTCTTTTACTTTGTCCCCCTTCCCTCCGTGCAGCCTCACAGAGTGCTGCTTCCTGATGATGAGGTTCAGTGGAGAACAGTTCGTCAGTCGCTGGCCTTCTTTGTCCATCCTGATAATGAGGTCATGGTGGAGTGTATTGATGGTTCTAATAAGTACCCGTCGATCACAGCAAGAGAGGATGCTGACAGAAAACTCAAGGCCACTTATGACTACTGACCAAATCTCTCAATGGTACTCCAACTCAGTGATAATTTAGGCAGTGTCATTCTTCAATCAATTATGTATGCAATTTGAATAATTTGGTCTATGTATGTGCATGAGTACACTCGTAAAGACTTCAGCTAAAAATGGCTTTTTTCCTTATGGTATCGTTAAGAGCAAGAGTACCAATACTATACATGTACAGGTATGTACTCTTTGGTATTGTGTCATGCAGTTCCCTTCCTATACTACCGTTCTAGAGGAATTTAAAATATTGTGCATAAATAATACAGTACAGTATGATCATAGATTCAAAAGTGATACAAACCAAAAAAGGCCACTTACATAATTGTTATGGTTGATCGGAGGCAACTGTTTCATACGTTCTTTTCCCTCTAAACGGAGCCCAGGGTAGGCAGGCCCCTAGCAGCAGCGACACACCAAACAGTGCGTACAATACACCTCTCAGCGGTGCTCTCTCGTCAATGAAATAGTTGACAAGGCTTTGTCGTTCTTCCGTAGTGTACAGCACTCCAATACTCACAGCACAGAAAACATGAAGAGAAGAAGCATACATGTACGCCTCTTCTCTTCATGTGCTCCTGATCTTACTATACACACCTCTAAGCCCTACCTATTTCACACTTGTACTTTAATTTGCATCCAGAATATTTTTTCCTGGATTCTGCAAAATAAACCAAGGGACAACTTAGGATCTAAGCCACTAATATCACCACCAATCGGTGCAGCATATACACTGTCTTGTAAGCTTTTTTGGTCTCATTTGTACACCACACACTTTCTAATTACCAAAACCAGACCAGTACCTTTATTTTCATGTCTGTATTCATAATCTAGAGTTGTGCCATACTAAACAGTTGACATGGTATATTGGTGACTTCTGTGTTTGTGTACTAATCAGCCAAGTTGAACACTTATATTATTATTATTATGAAAGTTCATTGAGATGTGGTGGCAACAAGCTAGAAGTAGGCATGTCAGAAGTCTAAAATATTGCTTTAAAAAAGTCTGCTCACAGCCAAATACTGCAATGTTTCAAGGCTCATAACTCCTTAATGCAGTGTGCTATGAACTCCAAACTTGAACCAATGGCTTCAGGAATGTCAGCTCTACATTGTAGTATCCGGAATGTTGGGTTAAAACCACTTCCGGCATTGCAAGGCTTCAGGGAAATTCCACAAAATTCTATACATTGATAAGGATGGCACACAAAGATTGCCAGTGGGTTCCTTCAATTTGTTCCACCAGGCTCACTTCACTGGTGGGTTTAATGGTCCTAGGGGTAACTTGAGGTGCTGATTCCAAATTTTTTAGTATTTTCAACCATTTCTGAAGTATTTCGTTGAAAACCACTCGAAGAGCATTTTTTATGAGCTAAAACAACATAGATACATGCCACAAAATGTGTCGAAAATATGAAAAACGAAAATTTCGTCCAAAATTACCCCTGGTTAAATTGTTTTAATCAAAAAAAATTCCTCACAGAAAATGCACACAATAAAAACGTCCACCTCAGTTTCTTAAGAACTATGAATTTGATCTCTGTCTCTCACAGTTGAAGTGCTGATGAATCCTGTGGACATGTGTGCATGCATAATAATGTGTATGTAGGGGTGTGCATGTGTATGTGAATATAATATTAATTATGTGTATGTGTGCATGTGTGTATGTCACTGCGTGGCAACAGGATTATCCAGGCCCACATTAAATCAACATCAGTTGATAGCTAGCAGTCACTGTAACTACTATAATGACTCTCTATCACCTCTAAGTATCCCATAATTGGGAATTAAAATCATGTTACTATGGAAACTAGAGTTCTATACAGCACATACCCCATGCACACATTGCGCAATCTATAGATCTGCTTTTGTTGTTGCTTGGTTGTATCAAGGACTTTAATATAGACCCCATAAGCCCCTGGTTGTATAATATAGGGCTCTTGGTGATATAATATATGGTAATAACTGGTACCAAATGTTGAAATGTACATGGCACATAAGGGAGTACCAGTATACTAAATGACTGTTTGCACCACAACCAATGTTCATAGTCAGGTTTCACATGTACAAATGGAATTACTGCTGTCCAGACAATAGACAGGCACCTGCACTAGTAACTCAGTACTAACAAAGAAGTGAATCAGAGTTGGCAGAAAGTCAGTGTTTCAGAAAACCTTGTTGGGACGATTTAACACTCTACAGGTATGTATCCTCAATGCCAAAAGCATGGTATCTCCCCAGAAGCCATAAATAAAGATTTACCTGAGGTAGAACACCTTACAAATGCGCTGATAGTGGAGTTAAACAGCATCAGATTATCACAAAACTACACATGGCAAACGTTTCATGGTTGGATACAAGCTCTGCTGGGAAAGAATTACCCATGTACAGCTGAAGCTCCATCTACATCATCCCTTCGAGCTGCTGTGGTAAAGCTTGAGGCTAAAAGAAAACTAATAAAAAAGAAAGCAGATACTAGCTTACTGGATGAGTTTAATCGTGAACAGTTCCTGCTCCCTGGTCGACGACACAAGCATAGTTCACCTGATCCTGTTGAAACCGTGAAAGTGCATCCCGAGGTGGAGGTTCATAAGCAAGTGAATATTCAGTTGGCAAAGGAGTTAGCTGAAAAATCACAAGAGTTATCGAGCGTTAGAGACAGATACGATAAATTAAGACAGCAACATGAGGCAAGCATATCAAGAATACGAAATAAAAATAAATTAATTAAAAGGAGAGATGTAGCCTTACAAAATATGGATGAATCATTGCAAAAATCAAAGGAACTCCTGGCAGCTACCACCGAGAATTTAGAAACAGCAGAAAAAGAATTAAGTGGACTAAGACTGAGCCAGAAACGGTTGAATCAACGGATGTCATACTGGAAAGAAAAAGCGCAAAGTCTAGCACGTACAGATGATGATGCAGTGGTGGAGGAATTGATACACTACCATGAAGAGATAGAAAAGCTGAATGAACAGATAACGTTCTTAGAAAAAGATAATATTGAATTAAAAGAGCAGGTAGAGGGGTTCCTAAAATCGGATGACATCACTTCCTTTGAGGGAGGTAAGTATTCTGATGACATCAGAGCCTGCTACTATGAGCTTATGTCAATGAATGTGGGCTTACGTAATATTGAAATAATAATTCGTTCTGTTCTTAATAAGATAGCACACAAAAGCATTGGCCGACTTCCAAGCTATGCTCTCGCATCACAGATGTTAGCCGAGTCACTTGTGGTAGCTCAGGCACAATTAGCTGAAAAATTAGTTACAAGTGAGCATAATACACTTCATTCAGATGGCACAACAAAATTTGGTGCACACTATGGTGCTGTAGAGGTATCTACCGAAAGTGGAACATACACCATTGGTATAAGAAATATGTTTTCAGGGAGTGCACAAAGTACTCTGGACGTTTTCAAGGAAATACTGGAAGATATTGATGCCATAAACACATCCTTAGGTAGAGATAGTGCCCTCACCAAAATTGTAGCAAGTATCAAAAATACAATGTCTGACAGACATGTGGTTCAAAAGAATTTCAATGAGCTTCTTGAAAATTATCGCTCAGAAGTCCTACCAATAGCACTTGAAGACTGGGCTACACTATCTGAGGTGGAGAAGGCACAAATTCAGCGAATGAATAATTTTTTCTGTGGCCTACATTTCATAACAGGACTGGCCGATAGTGCAGAAGCAGTGCTTAAACAATGGGAAAGTACAGTACTTGATCCAAATGTAGGAAGTAGGTCATTACCAGAGAACAGAGGATACCAATCTTCTGAATCGGGAACTCAGCGACTGATTAGAACTGTATGTAAAGCTTTCCACAAGAGGGGCTCTGAGCAAGCCGGGTATCCTATACAATTTGCTACTTATTTACGGAGTAAAGGAATTACGAAAGTTCCCTTAGCGTCATTTATTGGCAACAGATTTAACATTATATTCTATGATGCTGCTGGGGTATACTATCTACGGGATCACATATTCGAATTTTTTCAGACACAGGATACAGCAAACAGACTTCTCCGTTCGGTAGAAGCTGATTTGTGTGTACCCGAGCTAATTGCTGGTTGCAAGGCCTTAGGTTTAATTGATAAGCTGGTCACAGGTCCTCTTTGGAGGATACTTGAAGATAGCACTATTTCAATAGTGAAAATGAGCGATAAATATGCAGAAATGGAGCGAAAATTCATTGCATGGTCAGTAGACTCATCTAGGCTACTAACAGGTGATGAAAATCTTTACGGTGATGCTTTAGTACACCATGACGAGGTCCTACACCAGCTACTACAGCCCTCAGGATATGACGTAATTGCACAGGAAGTACTACAAGTAATTTTTACCAGCTTTTTATGCACTACAAGGCGTATGCTAGAAGACCACCTACCAGGCGGCAAGTATTCGAGCCCTGATGAAACAGTACAGGCCGAAACAACTTCAGTTCCTAAAACAAATGTTATCTCTGAGAGAGATTTTGCCATGCTTGATAGACAGGTCCGCCTTAAACCAAATGCCACCTTGATAGCTTTAGAGGCTGTTATAATGTATGCAAACAATCAAACACAAAAGTGGGTGGAAGAACAGACAGCGGGAGATCGTGAAAAATTGTTTGCTCTCGCACGAAAGAAGGCAAAATTCATAAAGAAACAGTTTTATGACCGTCGGCAATTAATTGAAGAGCAGCGTATGAAAAAGCAAGAACAACAGCTAAAGGCTAGGGAACAGAGAAGATTAAAAGAAGTTCAAGAGAAAGAGAAATGGGTAGATAAGCTTCAAGCTTACGGCCTTTGGAAATCGGAAGAGGAAATAGAGGAAGGACTAAAGAAGCTATCCAAAAAGATGCTATCATTACGCAGATTAGGTTTCGACAGAAGGTTTTGGGACAAACACATAAAGATCATAACGTGTTTCATGTAACCAAAGATCGTAAGTACCTCACAATTCAACAACTGACAGAAAATTTGTGCAAACTTCTAGTACCACCCCCAAAAAGTGACCCTCTCCCTTCAACTCACATGTCATTGACAGAAGCAGTACTACTTCGTCACCCAGAAAGGCTCTGTGGCAGTAGAATCGAGCACCTTTTTTATGACGAGGAGAATGATTCAACTACTTGGTGGAAAGGTACTGTTCTAAGCATGGTAGATGGCTGTACGGAAGAAAATGTAATGTACAATGTAACGTATGATGATGAAGATGGTGAAATTCAGCAATATCCTCTCTTGGTAGACCTCAAAAATGGAGACCTTAAACTTATTTGAGCCTTATATTATTATTTTTATACATAGATTTTCCTTATCCTTACTAGTCTCGAAACCAGACCGCTCCCACCGCAGCGTTTAGTTCTTTCAGGATAAACACGCGGAGGGAGGGTCTGGGAGACTGCCTATACCGTTTTGGATCCGTGCGTACAGATCTTGGCGGGCCAATCAGATTGCAGAACGCGAGTGACGTCACACGTTTGAAATCTTGTACCACCAGATCGACTTTTCTCTTTGAATTTAGTGCCTCTGGATACCTTTCGAAGGCTAATTCGATCGTAGAGAAGGTTTTTAGTTTGCTTAACAGCAAAAAAGAGCGTTACTGGCTGGCTCTTGACATCGTATGGGCGGACCCCAACGCGTGACGTCACGTACATCTTGCATAATCGGGATCCAAAACGGTATAGGCAGTCTCCCAGACCCTCCCTCCGCGTGTTTATCCTGAAAGAACTAAACGCTGCGGTGGGAGCGGTCTGGTTTCGAGACTATATCCTTACCTATACACCTTCAATGTTCAACATGTTCAAGAATTATACAGGAATTTTGAGGCTAGAATCTGCCAAATGTGAGCACTACAAAATTTGATATCCATAGATATATGATATAAACACCAGCAAAGCAAGCGCAGAGGTACTCACATGCTATATTTCAAATTTGAAGTCAATCGGTGCAGTGGTTGTCGAGTTACAGCCTTCTAAAGCATGTACATGCACGCGTTCACCCAAATATACGTTACGTGCCACGCCTCTATTGGAATCCCGTATAGAGGTGTGGCAGAAAAATTGAAGATTTTGGAAATCTTTGACCAGCCGTATCTCCGCAACCGCTCGACCGATTTTTACGGAACAAAGACCAAATTGTATCGCGAAGCATCCTCTATCGGAGTATGCGGCGAAGAAATTCAAGAGAACCACTTTTAATTTTTGTGTAATATGCCAGGCTGCATCCAGTGGCAAGCAAGGGCGTCAACGGAGATAGATATTATTTCAGCCTAAACCACTAAGTATCACAGTACAGGCCAGGGCATGGCTACTTACACCTAAATCAATAGAAGCCTCTATATTATATAAATTATTGGTAATTTCAGAATCCTTCAGACTGACAGTGGCGAATATGATTCTAGAGCCACTCAGTCTGTACTTCTATGATTCAAAAACAGGAAAACATAATCATGTTATGTGATTGAATTATAAGAACTGCAGCCTCCTGAAAACAGAGGAATTTTAATTTAATATATCTATCACCAGGAAAACATACAGAAAACATTGCACTATACTGTACTATAGCTGCACCACATTAGGCCAATCAAATTACATTGTTAGTTTTTCGTCCATCCGATTTCTATGTGGGCGGGCGGTCATTATTAATTTTATTATATTCATTATCCAACATTATGGCACCGTTTTGAGGGTGTGGTTTCCTGGAACCGCCCAAATAGTAACTATGCACAATAGACAAAACCAGACCATGCAGTATACCTTTATTCTCATGTCTGTATTCATATTAAGTCTAGAGTGATCTAAACAGTAGACATGGTAGCTATTGGTGACTTCGAATTCTGTGTTTGTGTACTATACTATAGTCAGCCAACACTTATAATATTATTATTATAATATGAAAGTTCATTGAGTTATGGTGGCAACAAGGTAGAAGAAGGTTGCTTCCAGTGGCAAGCAAGCTCGGGGCGTCAACGGAGATAGATATTATCTCACTGCAGCCTAAATTGGCTGAAACCACTAACTTAAAGTATCACAGTATAGTGCATGGTCTAGTATATAAATTATTGGTAATTTTTTTTTTTTTTTTTTTTTTTTTTTGTCTATAAAACTTTCTGCATTACAAAGCAGTGGATACACAATAGCAAAAGCTAATCAAGTGTGCACCCAGGGAACCAAAAAACAAAAAACAAAAGACAGAATACATACTTAAGTATAGAGCAAACGTTTAAATGAAGACAAGGTAGTGGTGCACACCTGGCTATCATCAAGAGAATTCCATGCAGCAATACTACTTGGCACAAATGAATTATAAAAATAATTGGTACGTGCAAATGGACATCTAAGAGTGTCAGTTCTAGCTAGTCTCTCCGAGTGAGCTGCCTGCCTCTGAAATATAGCCTCCGGAAAATAGCATAGATTGTGGATGATCTTGTACACTTGTGCTAGTTTTAGATGCAACCTTCTTTCACTCAGTCTAGGGATATCAGTTACTTCGAGCATACTGTTATAGTTAGCATCCCATTGATGTGTAACAAGTTTCAAAGCAAATTTTTGGACCGATTCCAACTTGTCAATGTCATTCTGCATGTAAGGGTCCCACAGTTGTGCGGCATACTCCAGGTGCGGGCGCACCAGACTGAGGTACAGCTGCCGGAGCGTTTCAGATGAGGAGTTATTGTAGAAGTGCCTATAGAGGAGACCCAAAATCTTTCTTGCTTTGCTGCAAATCTCCATTGTATGTTCGGACCATGAGAGGTTACTTTTAATCAGGACTCCAAGGTACTTGAAGATGCTCACTTCCTCGAGCTCGTTTCCATCCAAGAAAAGGGTAAAATGGCCAATACTTAAATGTCTCTTTTTAGAGATTAACATACGTTTGCATTTAACAGGGTTGAGCTGCAGGAGATGGTCGGTAGACCAGGTCTCGATTGCATCAAGATCGGACTGTAAGAGTGAGATATCTTCTCGGCAAGAGATTGTGCGGTAAAGTAATTTCAGAATCCTTCAGACTGACAGTGACTAATATGATTTCTAGAGCCACTCAGTCTGTACTTCTATGATTCAAAAACAGGAAAACATAATCATGTTATGTGATTGAATTATAAGAACTGCAGCCTCCTGAAAACAGAGGAATTTTAATTATATCTATCACCAGGAAAACATACAGAAAACATTGCACTACTGTACTATAGCTGCACCACATTAGGCCAATCAAATTACATTGTTAGTTTTTCGTCCATCCGATTTCAGAATCTATGTGGGCGGGCGGTCATTATTAATTTTATTATATTCATTATCCAACATTATGGCACCGTTTTGAGGGTGTGGTTTCCTGGAACCGCCCAAATAGTAACTATGCACAATAGACAAAACCAGACCATGCAGTATACCTTTATTCTCATGTCTGTATTCATATTAAATCGAGAGTGGTCTAAACAGTAGACATGGTAGCTATTGGTGACTTCGAATTCTGTGTTTGTGTACTATACTAGCTATAGTCAGCCAACACTTATAATATTATTATTATTATAATATGAAAGTTCATTGAGATATGGTGGCAACAAGGTAGAAGAAGGTTGCTTCCAGTGGCAAGCAAGCTCGGGGCGTCAACGGAGATAGATATTATCTCAGCCTAAATTGGCTGAAACCACTAAGTATCACAGTATAGTGCATGGTCTAGTATATAAATTATTGGTAATTTCAGAATCCTTCAGACTGACAGTGACTAATATGATTTCTAGAGCCACTCAGTCTGTACTTCTATGATTCAAAAACATAATCATAGCTAAGCACTAATTTTCATCATCATTATAAGAACTGCAGCCTCCGGAAACACAGGAATTTTAATTAATTTTTAATAGCTATCACCAGGAAAACACACTGAAAACATTGCACTACTGTACTATAGCTGCACCACATTAGGCCAATTAAATCACATTGTTAGTTTCTCGTCCATCCGATTTCTATGTGGGCGGGCGGTCATTATTAAATATTTTATTATTCAACATTATGGCATTTTGAGGGTGTGGTTTCCTGGAACCGCCCAACAATTAGCAAAAAAGAGGTGTGGCTGGTGTTTTAGGCAGAAGCGGTAGGTTGAAACAGACACGGGAGGTGACGAGAAAATAACATTCAAATTTGTGTGACCTTATGTAGTACAATGTAGCTCTTGTGACTATGCATAAAATTATTGCACTTTCCTAGTTTGATAACAATGCATGATCATTGTTTGTGTGTAGCTAGCTACTAAGAACTTCTCATATCAAGCATTCATAGCAACCAGTACAAATTTCATAGCTTTTTAGCTCTCAATTCCACACACATTACCTCTAAAATTCCAAATTAATTTTGATCAATGCCCTGTACCTCTTTCTTGATGCTAGTAGCTGGCTATAATCATTATTATTCCTATAATATTTCATTGACTGGTGATGTGGTTAAGTATATTATGTTCTATGAAAATTTAATATGAATCTTCTATAGCTCATAAGTTAAGTTAAACATATTTTCAAGATTCGGGGGGCTAAGTCAACATTTGTGGGTTGCTTCTGAGCTCTTCATTATTATTCTACACACATCATCCCTGAAGTTCCAAATTTGACCAGTATATACCTTTGTGGCTAATTGGCAAATGTGCAAGTTAACAGTATCCATTGCCCAATTGCAGTCATACAGACTGTACCAGTTTAGCATGAAATTCACTTTCCCTCATTGTGATTCACGAAGGTGTTTCATTACTAACCTAAGTCAGCTGTGAGTCCTCCTATGCACGTCAGACACTTGAATGAGAGGCATGAATGTGGACCATGTTAGTGATGTTACCCCTATTTCTGCAGCATGCACTCATGACTCTTTAAGTTACTGCATTATGCCATAAGGAGAGAGTAAAGGACATTATGCTATATAAAATTTAATATGCATGTGTTCAGTAAAGAAGCTTAAGGACGTATTGCATGGTAGTTGTTATACATTGTTGATTGGCAGAGACAAGAAAGAGGAATTGTTTCACTCATCCCTCCACCCTCTCCTCCCCTCCGCCCCCCCCCCCCCCCCCCCCCCCCACTGCACCCAAATAATATGAGAGTATAGACTGTGTGAACAGCATGTGCATGAGTACATATAGAATTGCCAGCTGTGCATGCACATTAACTAGACCCTGTACTTTCTATAATTGCCATGCAGCCCTGGCCAGCTAAAATTTTTGGATGGAACCCTGATATCTATCATGATACAAAAAAAAATAGTTGAACTTGCAGGTACACATGCAAGCGCAGTGTCCTTGAAATAAAAAAAAATTCTGCAAATTGATATCAAATTAAATTGTGTGGTAGCTATCATTAACAATTCCGGGAATGGTGTATTGGAATTAGATATGGAAAAATTGTAGGAAATGGTATTACAATGGGCTGGAGTATGACTTAAAATTGAATTCTAGGACGAACCAGTGACTACCTTTTAGTGGCCAATACAACTTTGTGGTTTACTTAGACACTTTAGTAAGCAGATATCCTGATAAGTTGCAGCAGCTACTTTGAAGGAAACCATGCAATAATACATTAGCTATAATATTATATTGGGCAGCTTTTGGCGGTCAGTTGAAACTTTAGACTTTAAGTGACGTATTATTTGATCTTTAAAGAATTGCACTTTTAATGTTGTTACCCTGTATTCAGTATACGTTACTGACCACCAAACATTAATTTGAAGCAGCCATGAAAACCTTGAAAACCACTTAGCCTCTGATGATCAATGGCGCCAGATCCAATTGCAGACTGCACTTGCCAATGCATTCCAAGGCCACCAGATGGTCATGAATATGGATAATCTCAGCCTAAAAAGGTAATTACGGAATCTTTCAGTGGCTAATTTAAGCCCCGCAGGCCATAAGCTTCCCATGCAGACGCGGCTTCAGGTATCCCGCCATCAGAAACTCTACACTAAACAGGATTGTTTGTGTGCCGCCTTTATTCGAGATGTGAGACAGTGCCTGATGTGAACAATCATTTATTTGATGAAATATTTTATGTCTGTACGTATACCTGTTAAGAACTCACTATTAATTATCACTAACTTTGACTAATTACTATACTATAAATATACCCTGCTGCACTTGTTGTGGTGTGTCTTATCAAATCAATAATAATAATAACATTTTTGCTCGGGTCAAATCGCTTCTGGTCACCTCTCGCTTGTACACACACATGCATGGACAACTATAATATTATTATATCACTGCAAAAAATGAATCATTATTAATTTTAATGAACCATTATTTTAACCATAATAGGTGGTTATCTCAGTGCATGCCTTATTTCTAGATAATTAATCATTAGCATAAGGAAATCTCATGGTCTGAATATTCCAGATTCCAAATTGTAAACAATGTAATGAGCTCTTAAAGTTCATAATAGGTGGTTATCTCAGTGCATGCCTTGTTTCTAGATAATTAATCATTAGCATAAGGAAATCTCATGGTCTGAATATTCCAGATTCCAAATTGTAAACATCTTAATGAGCCCTTAAAGTTCTGGAACATTATAGTTATTGCAGAGGAGTCAAAAGTAACTGTAATAATGCGTGTACCTCAAATTAATGATTTTGTACTTGTGTCAATGGGTCATTAGAAATAATTCACCCTCCTCTGTATTCGCCATGGTTACTGGAGCAGATCATCTATTAGAGTCTAAGACAGCATGCGTGCAGTAACCATGGCGAATACAGAGGAGGGTGAATTATTTAACACAAGTACAAGATCATTAATAAGAGTAGAACACCACTCATACCCTTACTCTATGCTGGATTAACAAAACCTCAACAGGTAAAATTAATTTTGATAATGGTAACCAATTAACCAAACTAGCAAAAACTTAGTGATTTTGAGGCCTTTTCTGGCCAAAATGGTGTGACAATGTGACACATAGGCGTAGGAACCAGGGGGGCACCGGGGGCACGTGCCCCCCCCCCCCCCCCAACCAGCAAGGAAGGGGGCCAGTGCCCCAACAGCCACAGCAATGCCTGTACATGCTAGCTGTTATAGGCCTGACTATGAAATATCATATTGAATTTCAAGAATAAGTACTAAAGTAGCTACAACATCTGTTCTGATCGATTTAATATTCATTTCTTCACTGTCATGAACACCAAAAGGGCGTAGTTTATACCCAAAGTGGGTATGGTCGCAAAAATTTTGCGCGCGCTTCACACGCAAATAATATTACAATGCCCCCTCAACCATTACCATCTTCCTACGCCTATGTGACATTGTGAATTTGGAGCAAATATCACCTCATGTCTTGATAATATTATGTCTATCACTGAAACTGCGTATTGGTCTAATACTAGCGGTATAAATAAAAGATATTATGTATCTGGACTATAATATGAGATAAGTCATAATATATCAACAACACTCTCGATTCTCAGCGTGTGACATTGAAAATCTGGAAGGAGCCTGGGGATAAAGCTATAGATTATCTGACATCAGTAATTTATAGCAAGATAGTCCATGCATGGAACATGTGTTATACAGTACGTAGTGGCATGAACATCATTAACACTAGCCCTTGTGGTTGCTGTGCATACAACTTCAGACGTGCATGGTCTTGTGGTCATGTTCAAAACAGGGAAATGACCTCTATAAATTACTGGATGGAATTCGAAATCAGGCTAAATCTATACCCCTGCGTACAGACTGGAAATCATGGCTCCAATAGCTAGCTACACCACAAGCAATATTCTATTCTGGTATCCCTAACTTACTCCTTTTATCAGGAAAGCACTTCATGTCCCCTCGACATCCTGGACACTTGCTGGAGTGCTTTTTGAGCTAATCAATGCATATCTCACAGAAGATCTTCCCACAGCAGGTAGACTGTTGAGGATCTCTGGCTATCAGTAGACAGATCAGGCAAAGAAGCTCGTTAGGTACTGGATCCACGAGCTTATGATCATAGACCTTTTCTTTAGCATTTGGAGCGGTTGATGCCATCTCGTCTCGTGCGCCCGGACAGTCTTACCCCTGTCACTCATATTATCATGCATGCTATGGTATGGTGATGCTCATCCAACACTCTTAGTTCAAAACTCATTATGCAGATAGTACCTAGACCCTCTCTCGCATTAATTTTTGTAAAGCTCACCAACTTAACAGCCAGCGAGAGAGAGTTTAGCTGGCTAGACTAAGTGGTTCATGTATGAATTGTTTAAAAGCGATATATATTGTACATGTAACTTAATTATTAGTGTTGCAGCTGCAAGGGGGGTGAATAATAATTAGCACCTTCAGTGGATGTCACATTCAGAATGTGCACTCTACACTGCATTTTGGTGCTAACACAGCGCCACATTTTATCTAATTCTGTGGCTGTAAGGGCTAAATTAGTATGGTACCAACATTATATTGGAACACCTATGCTGTATGTAATGACCAGCACAACGAAGTTTCTATAGTTGATCACTAATAATTTGGTTATAGCCAGATTAATTGTTTATAAGTCATGCAGAAAACTTCTAGATCTGTAAGATAAACAATAAATAGTTGCAGGAAGGAAATTCAGTGCATAGAACCACCCTCTCTGTCTATAGAACTAAGAAAATCACCGCTATGGCTCACCTTCACCTTTAATAGCGTTCAAACAGATCAATTGGACTGATAGGAGTGATCATGCGACACGACCGAAGTTAAGTAGGCGTGGTTTCAAAATTTTCGCGCGCGCTTCGCCCCTTCAGGAAATCCTGGATCCCGCCACTGGTTGGATCTCATGGAGTCTAGCTACATCCTGTGACATCAGGTATAAATTTCTAGAATCAAGCTAGATTTGGTACTGTCAAAGTCCTCATATGGACGGTCATTCATGTGGTGAATTTGAAGTTCAAGCCAAGATCAGTACAATTTTTGCATTCGGACTCCTGATATATATACTGCAGTCTAAAGGACGTCGCTCCATTCACCAGCCATCAAAGGTGTGTATTTAACTAGCTCTTGTTAGCTGATGATTATTCTATAATGTTTGTCTTGTTTCTTCAAAGGACATAAGATGACTGAATCAAAAACATTGACCACTTCTGAAGCTCAGCGTGAAGATGAATGGAATCAGTTGACTACGCTTATAGCTGAAGATGCAATAAAGCATGGTCAGTACACAAGGAGCTAGCCACAGTGGTTAAATAATTAACTATATTTATTAGCACTTATGTACAAGCATGCACTTGAGGACTAATCGTAGCTAGTTATGTACATTAATTTTTTTTCTTTAACTGCATGCAGACTACTTTGAAGCTAAACACAGCTTCCAGGAAAATGGTGGCAAACTGATTGTGATTGGATCAGGAATACGCTGTGTTGGCCAATTCACATTGGAGTCTCATGCTCATATCAAGAAAGCTGATAAGGTTCTGTATGTCATTTCCGACCCTGTTACTGAAGCCTATGTTCGAGAGCTCCGCCCTGATGCCTTGGATCTCTATGTCCTCTATGGCAATGACAAACGTCGTCACATTACCTACACTCAAATGGCTGAAGCATGTCTCTATTTTGCTAGGAAGGGAAACTACACTGTCGCCATCTTCTATGGTCATCCTGGTGTATTTTGCTGGCCAGTTCACAGAATGCTCCGTGTGGCCAAGATGCAAGGTTTGTAAAAATTAATATTCTTAATTTGCAGGCATACAGTGCATGTGCTATCAAATAAAAGACTGTAATCTCAGATCTACACAAGCTAGTGTACATGTATACACCTTTGTATGGTTGTATCCTATAACATCCCCCCCCCCCCCCTCATTCTAGTTCACAATGGAGATGCCAGACAAGTGCTTGGGTTGTCAGTGCCTCCAAGTTGCTCTCCTATCTTTCAGTATAAATCTTCCCATTAATTTTTTCAGTATTTGCAAGCAGTTTCTTATATTAAAAGAGTTCCATGTATGATGTAGCTATGCGGAGTCTTACGGAGTGAACATGAATTAAGGTCAATGCTGGGCTTGAAACAAACAGGCTAGATAAACTTGCGTGTACGTTTAAACAAACGTGCGTGTACGTGTGACGACCTATTCCGGTCACGTATGAGTTTACCGCATTTTCTCGTTATTAGACACATTTCGCTTATTACCGGTATTCGTTATTAAATGATACCGCTAACGCGCATGCGTTCTTGATGTAGCTATTTTTAGTTCGACGCATCTCGCTGTTAGGCGCACTTCACTATTAAGCGCAGGTTTTCTTCCGATGGAGATATAAGCGCATGCGCTAAATAGCGGGAAAATACGGTATGCCGTTCGTGCGCTCGCTCAGATCAGTGGTCGAGCTTTTCACAGTACACGGGCACGCAGAATGGGTCAAAATATGACATTTGACGGCGGGAAATTTTGATTCACACCTCTTTGAAGTATTCCCATAATAATACCGTACCCTCGCGAAAGAGGGCCCACTACGGAATGTCGGCCCACCCCTCACTTTGGGCTCAATTTCCTGCTAAGGTCTAGTGTTTACTCGAATATGCGCCCATGCGTAGCTGCCCTTGAAAGCGCAGCTCAAATGCATGAAATTGCTGGACTGTACTTCGAATAATCTATATAAAATCGATAAATAACGTGCTAAACAGCCGTAAAACTAACTTTATGCCACGTTTCAGCACAAATGAACGATCGTACACAGCTAGCGATCGTAGCCACGCCCACTGAATACGGCTGCACTCAACGACACACGGTGAAGTATCGCGGCCGCCCTTGCTCTGGATTGGTAACCGTGCTTGAATAAGGCTGAAATCAATAGTAGCCGCTGCTACTATTCAAATTATGAAGCTAGCGTGAGTAACTTACCTGGGCGCTCTTTCGAGTATAAACGCGATACATATCTCGAATATCGGCCCACCCCCCCAATTTTGGCCCAATGTAAGGTGCACCGCCCATGGGCCCTCTTTCGCGAGGGTACGGTATACACAGGGAAGCCATGCATTTGCAATGTTTCCCGCCCACGCGCTGCGTGACGGGCACACATAAACGTGACGACCTTTAGACCAATTTGGTCAAAATGGTACTGTCTAGTCTGGCTCTTCTAAGCATCCAGATCAACTATGTGGTGGTTTCCGGACAATTTTTTACCCCGCGCGCATGCGCAAGGGGTAAAACAATCGTCGTTGTCGGCACGAAAATCGCCAGATCTTGAGTTCTAGGCGTCTGTACGTGCTGTAATCACAACCAATCGGTACGTATCGTTGAAAAATTGGTTTCTATGCGCTTAGAATTGCTGAAAATGGCTTTAAATACTAGTGCTGCATTTTCTGTTCAGCATGCCTGTGATTTATCGACCACACATACGACTGCGCATGGTCAAGCTCAGTGTTGGAAAGGGTCGCCAAGTCATAAAACAGCTATGCCGCAGAGTGTTGCAATACTACGCTACTGCAGAGCGCGCGGGGTATGTGCTCTACAGAGCTCTAGTTTATTCTGCTTAGTGTGCGGTCTCCTTGAAAAAAAAAACAGGAAGTTGAAAGAGTAGCAGCCCAAGTGTGATTTTCACAATAAATCCATGATTACGGTGGAATCAGCTGTTATATATCCCAGGCTTAGTGACTATACTTGAAAGTTTTGTGCTATCAGCAGCAATGATAGTGTTCGTGACAAGCTATTAACTAAGTGAACTTGCTCACGGTATTCGAACAGAGGGATCTTTCACATCATTATACCAAGATATTGCTTGTAAGACGAGGCACAATAAGGCCAGCATACTTTGAAGGAAAAAATAATTACTAGTTCTCTTATTGCTAAGTGTGGAAGCCAGTTTGAGTGGTGTCATCAAAACCGCTACTAGCGTGAAGCCTTGTGCTTCATTATTCCCATAGGAGTTGCTGCCTCAACATGACCTCATGACCTCTGAACTAAACCTTGCTGTTTTTATCATAATCAGCTGAGCACCTAGCTTGAAAGTGTCCAGTATATTATATAGCTAGAATAACTATGAAGAGTTTGGAGGAGATTTAGGTCAGGTTTTATGAAGATAAGCTTAGCTAGTCTTCATCAAGGCTATTGATGGTGTTGCTAGATAGCTAGTTGAATCATGAGTTGATTACTAGCTAGTTGATGTATAGACTTTGTACCTCAACTGTCGCAGTGCTAGCTGATGATATAGAGATTACTTTAGATATCAACTAGCTACAACTAACTAGCTTCTTCATACTGTACAGCTAGCAGGTATTAATTACAGTTCTTTTCACGAAATACATGGGTGCTAAAATTCACATGTATGTAAGCAGATTGAGCTGCTGTCAAAATTCGTCTTTATGCTAATATAAAATGCACTTGCATATATTATTTGCAAATGATGACCATCACCCAAAGAATTACCGTGTTTGTTAATGGGATGCAAGCTAAAAAAATAATTACGATTTTAAAATTTGCGCGATATTCTGGTAAAGGTCGTCACACGCTCCATTAAGATACCGGGTACACTATGAAAAATCCTAGAACGCGAATTTTCTTGCGCTAATTAGATCATGCGTTTTTTATTTGTTACCAGTCGTGATAGGTACAATGTAGGGTCTGTCAGATCTGTTAAATAAGACATTAATTTGGCATGGCCATGCTCAAGAAATTCAATTGTTTCTATAGGAATACCTGCACAAATGCTACCTGGAATCTCAGCAGAGGATTGCTTACTTGCCGATCTGGGAATAGATCCTTCACACAATGGGTTACAGTCTTTAGAAGCCACTGATCTTCTTATTCGAGATCGTCAATTGCTGACTGACTCCAATATCATCATTTGGCAGGTGGGATGTGTGGGTGAAGTTGGCTTCAACTTCAAAGGTTATAGCAACCGATTCCTTGGAGTGTTGATTAACAAGCTTCAGCAAGTGTATGGAAAAGATTACGAAATCATTCACTACATTGGAGCTCACTACTCCATTTATGAACCAGTGACCGAGCGCATACCACTGAGTGACTTTCACAAACCTGAAGTCTCCAAGAAGGTGACGGGTATCTCAACCTTTTTTGTCCCACCCAAAGAGGTTCGCCCTGTGAAGAAAGATGTTTGTGAATTGCTACAGATTACTGCAGATGAGCAAGCAACAAAGCCACGGCCAATGCCTACCGAAGATAAAAGCCATCAGTATGCTAAGCCACAAAAAGATGCTGTAAGCGAGTTGAGTGACTGGAAGGTTCCCCGAGATTATGTGCATGTACAACCCACAATGGCTGCCCGGTACCTAGCCAGAATGAGCACTGATCCTGAAGCCCTGGAGAAGCATAAGCAAGATCCCTCAGCAGCAATGAACAGATTTGGGCTCTCCAGCCGTGAAAATCAGCTCATCAAGAATCGGAAAGCATTTGTGGCGGTCAAGTCAAGTGATGGTGGCACTGGTGGCACTGGTGGCACTGGTGGCCCTGGTGGCCCTGGTGACACTGGTGGCACTCCTGTGACTACAGATGTCACTACTGAAGAAGCAGTGGTTGATGCAGTCGAAGAAGTTGTAATAGTAATTGCTGCAAAGAAGGAGTCAGTTGTTCCAGGGACAATTCCTTACGTTTAGCAAGATACTGCTGTACAAAGTAGCTATGTACTGAGAATTTAACCTGTAAGCTGAACAAACAAAACTAGAACGTATTAGTTGAGTGATTGTAAACTGAACTTTAATCATCAAAACAGAGTAGCTAGATACATCAGTATGAAAACATCAACCTATTTGGCATGCCATACATTGAGTTATGTTTTCACTATCTTGAATCCGGGATGGGGGTGGGAGTGAAGTGGGGTATCCTCATCCCCAGGCCTTCTCCCTCAACAAAATTATAATAATTTAATTTTTTGTGTGGCACAGAGAAGGCCTGGGGATATCGATGAGGCTAGGGGTGGGGTGGAGGGTTCATTTATTAATTAACAATGCACACTAAACATAAACTAAATTTAATGGGTATTTGAGACATATGTAATGTGGTCCTTAGTTTTAAAATTATTGATCTGCCCATGTGCACTACATACATTATACATTACGTAACATATTCACAGTGATACAACATTATGTAATAGCATAGAAGTCAGTAGTTTAAAATTCAAGTCCATCCCCCTCCCCCCCCCCCAACACACACACACACACACACACACACACACACATTAACATAGCTTAGCTTGACCCTGAGCATATCTGCATTAGCTACCGGTAGTTGGTCTGGTGGTTTTCACAGTTTGGGTTTGAGTATAAGTGAAGTGTGACGTTTTAGGATTAGTATGAAGGTTCAAGTACCTGTGGTTCATTTTCTGGCTACGGTCCGGGTCTTCAGACTCAGTGTAGTGAGTTCTTGACCATTAGGAATCTGAGTTCTCACAGTCTGCATCAGGCGATGGTTCTTCATCTGAGTCATCACTGATTTTTCCTGGAGTGACTAGCTTGTCAACCCATTTAGGTGGATGACCAGGACACGTCATTTCAAGGCTTCAGGGAGAAATCCCATTATCCCGAGGGATATTGACAACTCTGTGCATGTGTACCCATACAGTACCTTCATGTGGGTAGTGTACTTTAACTGGGGTACTAGAGAACGTCAATGGGTCAAATCCCCTATTGGCGCACATAATTCAGTGGCAAAAACTAAGCCCTGGTAAGGGTTATCACCCCAGCCTGAAAGCCAATTACCATGCAACACCCACAATCTCAATCTCGACAAGTGCTGCTCAAATGCAGCCAGATAGACTCCCAGAAGGAGACCCCACTTGGCTCATTCGACACTCTGTGACTAGTCCATAAACCGCATTTTACAACCATTTTATTAACTTCTTTAAAGCACAACCATCATCACTTCAAAACACCGCCAGGCCACATCTGCTGTGAAGTATTCACTGCTTATCATAATTAATTTTAAGCGTGGCGAATTTTGGCATTTAATTATATTCGTAGGATCGCGTGATCGTAGCTACACTAAATGATGCCCACCATTGATTGTCAGAGTGCTATGGACTGCTGAAAACTAAAGTTCAATGATGCCCCACTACCCCCATGCGGGAAAGGGTGGGGATTTGATGTCTGGGGCGTAGTGGGGGATGATTTGATCTGCTATGAATAATATCCTCAGGGAGTGAATAAAGTCAAATTCCCCAGTATAGCTAGTAGTCCCACTCAAATATGGACCAGCGAACTCCCTTCCAGTTAGGGAGAGTTCTATCACCCCTAGTTCTTGGGGCTAGGGCTGCAGGTTTACCTGTGCATGCAGGCAATGAGAATTTTTCCCTAGGCCTATTTGGTTTAGGTGTACATTGTATAATATGCATATACAACATGTACATGTACATGAATGCATCAACTTTTATACACCTGGCTAGGCTAAGAGGGCTGGGCTAGGCTAGCCATGCACCCACAGTTTCACTGTTGCAGTAACAGTTGAACATTGAAAATTGGAGTGGACTGGGGACAAGGAATATGATGCATCATTCTAGCCTAACCTTCCAGCTTAGTTCCTTTGTACGCATTTTCTTTTCCACTGTACTTGTTGCATGTCCTTATGTAGCTATGTAGCTATATCCAACTGAGTTGCCTCAGTTTCAGACTATGATAACAGAGCTATTTTAGGAGTGCAGTGCAGTCAAGTGGCGCTGAAGATCCTTGAAGTGATGGGCTACAGCCTTGGATTACCAGTCAGTCGTTGCCAGAATCATGATGACATTGTATAATATAGTACCGAATAGAGGATGCAAGCGGTAAAGGGTCGTTTACGACACATGCTAGATGTATATAGCCACAGTTAGTCACTGTGCAAGTTACTCAACATCGAGCATTTTTCATGTCCCATGATGGCTCTCTGCTTTGAATTACGCATAGATTACCTTGCAGTTATCTAGTGCTAGTTATCTAATGACTACAAATTGCCTATGCATACTTATGCATTCATATGGTGTCAGGTAGCTATAGTATCTCCTTCAACTCCATAGTTTCAAGAATCTTTGGTGGAAGTGTGTGTACATGCATGTGGGAGGTAATTGCGGCAATAGCTAAGTGTCTTGGAATTGGATAATGGATTAATTTGTTATGGTACACTTGCATGTATGTTAGTGTGAAAGAAAAAGGACTATAAAAATCATATTATTGAAATGCCTACATGCATGCACCTGTGTATATTGAATATTTGGTGTAGTGGTACATTTCTTTGCTATGCTCTAGTGCATGCTACCGTAAAGTATGCATGTGAACAAGCATCTCAAAAAATTGCATACTTCTATAGTTAAATTTATACTGTATAATGTAAATTTAATATGCATCCAGTGCTTGACTTACATAAAATATAAAATCCACACAGAATAATGTTGGCTTACTGTAGCTATTTTATATGCCCTTGATACAATACAGGATCCCCTCTTCTTTGTGAAAGCTCACCAAAAGATCGGTCAGGGTTTTGAGAAGACTTACACCACCATGAGACCACTCTACTACCCTCCCCTGCCCCCTAGAGCAGATATCAAGCCAGGCCAGCTGCGCTGTGGGGAACACGTTGACTTTGGCTCCATCACACTGCTCTTCCAGGACCCCAGCGGAGGACTACAGGTGAGGGAGGAGGAGGCAACGTCCTACTACTCTGAAATCCAATATTGCATATGTGTAATTTTAGTTTAGCATAGTAGGCACGAGACTGTCCAGTGCCTGCTTTCATGCACCCATAGAGGTACAAAGCCAACTGGCAGTTAGAAGAAGTACAGTATCTTTAATATTAAATTTTATGAATTTGAGAAGTGGTCACAAATTGCAGTAGACTGTTAAGACTTATGCCCACTCCTAAGAATCATAATTACATTGTTTAGGTGAAGAGAAGTGATGGAGGCTACATTGATGTTCCCTACATGTCTGATGCAGTGCTGGTGAATCTGGGCAGCCTCATGTAACAGTGGACCAGCGACAAGTACCTAGCAACAGTGAGTGAAAGAATTGAGAATTCATTCCCATTTCCCAAATCACATACCTCTAGATAGTGGAGCCAGTTCTTGGGTTCTGCAACTATTAAGCACCCATAATAATATTATTATGACTAGTTTAATAACATGTATCCGGGCCATCACTACTTATAGAGTCTACCGACCCTATGATATGCATGTGACTTCATGAAGCAGTAACTATTCTTTTGCCTAGTGTAGTTCAGTACTGTTAACTACGCATGCACACTATTATACTGCTCTGGCTGGTACTTAGCTAACCAGTTTAGGTGCCGGTGTGTTTGCTAACATCCCCACTCTGTAGCAGCCAGTTAGCTAATTTATGAAGTCCCTGTGTTTTCATCCCACATCCTGTAATGTCTCCATTGTGAGCTGTTTAGTCCACTTTGCTGCAGACAAAGGGTGTACCCTGTAGATGGGGCTTTAAGCAATTAGTGCTCCGGCAGCTGTTACATCAGGAGTACATAAGAGGGATTTTGTAATTACAGTGTACAATATCATACGTGGTTATGTAGATACTGTAGTGTCCCGGGCAAGTACCCACTCCCGCCATGTACCACATTTCAAGGGGCCACTGTAGCAGCTTCTATACAAACGTATATCCCGGGTAAGTGTCCATGAAGGCCAAAATCGCAAGTTATGTATAAGCACCCAGTACAGGACACTACAGTATTATGTTATTACACCTATGTCAGCATTCTGCTGACACTGATTGGTCCCAAACTATCACTCGGCCATTTTTACCACAACTCGAACTGATATCACCACCACTCACAGAGAATAAGTACTAAAATGCATTATAATACATGTGCCCTTGTTTGGTCAAAGTGTAGGAATGCCCTTAGTGATGGCTGTATGTATGTACTATTATGGCTCAGCCAAAACAAGCAATGAAACACACAGCTGCAATGCAATGCACACAGCAGTGCAGGGCACTGCTAATTAGGGACAGTGTTAATTATTGAGGAAATGTATTAATTGGTCATTAGGTTAATTTGGTACAGCAATGCGATAATGCAATTTTTACAGGTGTTACTACTAAGGCACGATATTAAGGGAGGGAATGGCAAACCATTATCATTAATATTAAAAGTACATTCAGTTAGGAGGTTAATTGAGCATTCCTACATACCTGCATAATATTACTATCCCCACGGTCACATTCATATAAGGGGATTCAATGGGTGGGCCTGAGTCACTATAGGTGGTAAAGGACGGTACACAGAGTAGAGAGAGGAGGGTTATGTTAATTCAGACTCCTATGTGTCACTATTCTCAGGGGCGTAGCTTAGTTGTTTCCTTGTTGCCCGGAAACCCCCCCTGGCAGTCAGATTCAGTATTATCTTAGTATGATTTAGCTATCAGGAAACCCCCTTGGTTTCCAGATTCAATGTGCAGGCACTAAAATCTCCTAAAACTTAGCCTAGATCTCCTCCTTTTGTGCTTTTCTCTGCCAAAATATCGAGAATCGAGCAAAATCTTGCTGAAAATGGCGATCGTTAATTAGACGGCATAGCCGAAAAGTGGGCGTGGTCTTTAAATTTTTCGCGCGCGCTTCGCGCGCAACTGCTGGGAAACCCCCTCAGAAAATCCTGGCTACGCCCCTGATTCTACACTGTAGCACAGACAGAGTAGTGCTAACCAGTGGCATAAACCAGGTGTCCATTGACAAAGAAATGGAGTACATTGAAGGGCATCTGAGTAGTCCCACCATAATAGTGACTGTTAGATCAACTACATTATGCTTGGTATATTATCATTGTGAGCTATCGTAGCTGAGCTGTGTGCACCTGCGTGATGCTATGCGTGGTATGGCACTTTCTGTGTGTAGCAAACAAATTACCCCACAAGCTATTTGCCATGCCAGGCTTTTTATTTGATGCTTACATGTCGGTCAACTTAGGCGATACCCCAATGTACATGTACTTATGTATGTACAAGTGGCACCATACATGGATATATGTCGATGTACATGCAGGTTATTGATTTAAGTATCAGTGGGTTTCTGATTGAGTGTTGGAATGTAGTTTAAGTGCCTCTGGTGGTTCTGCCTTGGCTTGGCTGGGGATTGTAAGTGTACACGCTGTGTAATCGAGTTGTGTTTGCTGTGGAACAGGCATCTGTTTGTTTTCTTTGATCTCATGTGTTTTTGTGATCGATCTGTGACCCTGCCCTCCCTCCCTCCCCCTCCTCACTATCAACACACATAGTGAGTTTTAGTGTGTACACTCCCCACATAAGTATGTACACTTTGTGCACTTTAATCCACCAATACACCCTCTCTCTCTCTCCCTTTGTCTCTCTCTCTCTCTTTCTTCCTTATTCCCTCTTCTTCTCCCTTTCTCTCCCACATTTGTACACTCTCTCTTTTACTTTGTCCCCCTTCCCTCTGTGCAGCCTCACAGAGTGCTGCTTCCTGATGATGAGGTTCAGTGGAGAACAGTTCGTCAGTCGCTGGCCTTCTTTGTCCATCCTGATAATGAGGTCATGGTGGAGTGTATTGATGGTTCTAATAAGTACCCATCGATCACAGCAAGAGAGGATGCTGACAGAAAACTCAAGGCCACTTACGACTACTGACCAAATCTCTCAATGGTACTCCAACTCAGTGATAATTTAGGCAGTGTCATTCTTCAATCAATTATGTATGCAATTTGAACAATTTGGTCTATGTATATGCATGAGTACACTTGTAAAGACTTCAACTAAAAATGGCTTTTTTCCTTATGGTATCATTAAGAGCAAGAGTACCATTACTATACATGTACAGGTATGTACTCTTTGGTGTTGTGTCATGCAGTTCCCTTCCTATACTACCGTTCTAGAGGAATTTAAAATATTGTGCATAAATAATATAGTACAGTATTATCATAGATTCAAAAGTGATACAAACCAAAAAAGCCACTTACATAATTGTTATGGTTGATCGGAGGCAACTGTTTCATACGTTCTTTTCCCTCTAAACGGAGCCCAGGGCAGGCAGGCCCCTAGCAGCAGCGACACACCAAACAGTGCGTACAATACACCTCTCAGCGGTGCTCTCTCGTCGATGAAATAGTTGACAAGGCTTTGTCGTTCTTCCGTAGTGTACAGCACTCCGATACTCACAGCACAGCACACTAGAGCAAGCACGAATAGGAACTGAATTATGACAAGGCCTCTACGACTGCACCTCTCGTCAGAGCAATAGATGGCCGAGTAGAAAGTGATAGAGACAATAGTCGATACAAACGATGCTACGCTAAAAGCGATCCCGAATGCTGAGGGAGTGATACTGTACGTGTAGCATAGGATACTGACTGTTGAGTGGTTTTTTAGTTGATATGTTTGACAGTCTACGATGCTCCAATTAATATTCGTGCTGAGATCAAAGCAGATGTGATATCTGTTGTCGTCAAGGCCTATATCGTCGCATGAAGTGGCACTGTGGTATATCACTTGTTCCAGTAGGGTTACCAGGAACCATAATCCAGTTAAAACAGCCATTATTGTGAGATACACGTACACTTGTATCCGACTACAGTGGTTCTTTGGCACTTTTCTTCCTGCAATGAGTAGCACTGGCTTTCTGTCCATTTTGTCGACTATCTTGCTCGCGAGCCTTGGAAAGATGTACCCCAGACAGGTGTGGTGAATGGCCAGGCATTTATTGCCATTCTTATCGTCATCGTCAAGGCAACAGGCCATCTTGCAAGAACCTGCATCTTCATCATCTGAATTTGTGTCATCCATACAGCAGCAGTAACAGCAGCTCTGTCTCAGACAGTTCCTTGGAGAACACATTTTTACTTGAGGACCGAAATTATGGCTGTAGCTATCAACTTGCCAGTGTACTTTTGATAGGATCACTACTAGATAGTTACAATAATGTTGGTACTGCTATTGTGCTGGAATTCCTAATAGAGTAGCTACTGTATCAACTTTGCTTAGCCAATGTACATAGCTGCATCTCCGTACCGTGAGTGATTACCACGGGTGCGTTTCCGGTTTGCTCATTAACACGACCCCGCCCAATTATGCTTGGGGTGTGGCTGCACCTCGACCTGCACATGTACATCATGCTGAAACTCGAGCTCACAGCTAGCTACACGTTCACGAGCAGCTACAGATGGCCATTCCTGTAGTGGATTTGGAGGGCGTCTTTTCGTCTCGTGATCTGTCCACTTGCCCCCAAGTTGATGAGATTCACTCAGCATTCTCCACCATTGGTTTTGTCTTCATCAAGAACCACGGAATTCCAAGGAAATCTGTAAGTGTGATAATATCTCAAAATAGAGCTCTTTTAACAGAGCACTTACCCCGCTCGCATTATACGAGCACTTTTCGTTGTATCGTATTGCTGTGTAGCTGTTCCCAATACAAATATCATGACCATATTCCTGACATGACGACCATTACCTACAATCGAAACCACATTACACACCTAGGTGCGATCAATAGGCGTGACCGAATGACAAGCCTAATATAGCATGGTCACTTCTAGATGTACAGGGTAATTTCTTATGCGGCCCGGGCAATTTCGTATCTTCATGATTTCTGCTACACAATGCGCATAATCACCGTGTTAGCTGGCGTCCTACATGTACCAATAGCTACTAGGTATACCGCTGGCTCGCTCTGTAAATGCTCACGTTGTGGAACAGGGAGCACGAGCATACGGAATTGCCCTGCATACGAATCACCCCCTGTTTACCTTACTGTAGATATCGAGATCTGTCGATTTTGTATGGAATAATTGAACAGCATTATTAATTTTAATACTTTGCCCCTTGAAGCTTATGCACAAGGAGTAATTATTACTTGGCTAACTACCATTTCATGCATCTACATAATCTATGTCTTAACTTGTTTTGTGTAGATTGATGATGCTTTCTCGACATCCAGCCAGTTCTTCACTCTTCCCAGGGAGGTGAAGCTGAAGTACCAGCTACAGAGTGATACTGGAAACAATGGCTATGTCTCCTTGGAGCAGGAAAAGTATGTTCCTACCTATATTATGAGCTGTTCTCTGTTGCATACAAACTTACTATTTAAATTAGCTTAGTTCACAATATGCATGACATTGAGATTGGTTTTTGCAATAGTGACACAGCTACAGAGGTAGTTAAGTCTATCCTTACTTTGGAATATAGTGGTGTCCCCAGTAAATGCCCATAATTCGTAAGGTCAGCCCAAGTATGATGCATTAGAACTTACCTTGGATGGGACACCATGGTATTGAGATACCATGTTTATGCTAATAGAACGCAAGCTAAAAAAAATTACAATTTTAAATTTCGTGCGATTTTCTGGTAAAGGTCGTCACAACTCCATTAATGTACACTATGAAAAATCCTAGAACACTAATTTTCTTGCGCTAATTAGATCATGCATTTTATTGGCATCGTGAACCAACCTTGTGTCTCTTATTATGTTGCAGTATTGACCCATCCAAGCCGGGGGATCTAAAAGAGTGCTTCAACGTTTGTGCTGCCTACAGAACCTATGTGAGAGAAATGATTATTCACAACACTAGCCAAGCTACTTTCTTCCTTTTCCCGTCCTAACAGCCGTGCCCAGAAGATGAGCTACCACAGTTCAAGTCTGTAATGACACAGTTTATTGACGCCTGCAACAGATTATCTCTCAAGATTTTAGAAATTATGGGCTACGGCCTTCAGCTGTCAGTAAGTATTAATTTTCTAACCTATAGTTTTGCTTCATACCGATCCTGGCTCCCTGATCTTTTCAATGCATAATTCTTTTCTCACAATATCATGCTTTGAAATGGATGATTTTCAAAATTATTACATTGATATAATAGACAATGATGTAATGGCTAACAATAATTCTCCGATATGATGTAGGATCCTCACTATTTCGTGAAGGCTCACCAGAAGATGGGACAGGGCCATGATGAAAATTACACTACGATGAGGACACTCTACTACCCTCCCCTGCCTCCCAGCTCAGAGATCAAACCAGGGCAGCTGAGGTGTGGGGAGCATGTCGACTATGGATCAGTCACTCTGCTCTTCCAAGATCCAAATGGAGGACTGCAGGTTAATTAGTACCTTTCTCTCACATCTCTCACTCTCCCCCTCCTTCTCTCTCCCTCCCTCTCCCCCCCCCCCCCCCTCTCTCTCTCTCTCATGTGTCCTCTCTCAGTCCCCCCTCTCTCTCTCTCTCTCTCTCGTCCTCTCTCTCTCACTCACTCCCTCTAAGTCACTGTCTCCCCACTATTTAAAGTTTTATGTTGAATCTACAGGTGAAGAGAAGTGATGGAGGCTACATTGATGTTCCCTACATGTCTGATGCTATACTGGTCAACCTGGGAGCTCTCATGCAACAGTGGACCAGTGACAAGTACCTAGCAACAGTGAGTCTTTCAATCCAATGTATGTACAGTGAACTGATCGAACATCTCCCCCCTTCCCTCCGTTTAGCCTCACAGAGTGTTGCTTCCTGATAATGAGGTTCAGTGGAGAATTGTTCGTCAGTCGATGGCCTTCTTTGTCCATCCTGATAATGAGGTCATGGTGGAGTGTATTGATGGTTCTAATAAGTACCCACCAATCTCAGCCAGGGAGGATACTGATAGAAGACTCAGTGCTACTTACAAGTAATTCAAGTTTCCAATCAACCATTAGATGTGTACCACGTGCACGTTGCACATAATCAAACTATTACCATGCATTCAATTAATGATCAGGGGAATGAAGCCATTATAGAGGCATTTTGAATTTGGGGGTGGAAAATCATTTATTGAGCGATGTATACCACCATATAAGTGAGAAAAATTAATTATAAAACAAAATGGTCTCCAAATAATCTTGTATAGCAAACTGTCCACTGTGCCTAGTCTATCATAATTTATTTTTATGGCCTTGCAGTTTGCGTGCAGTAGTAAACATTCTCAACCGTATCTCTCTTGTGTCTTCTGCGGACAGGCACACATTCGCAATCTTGGGGCTGTGGAGTTTCTGTAGTTAATGAAGGATAAAGATATCACTTGCTATAGTAATAAACATTATGTACATAGCTACATTTTGTAATATAGCTACAATAAAAAGGGGACTGGTATTGGGTAAATTAAATTAATTTTAATAATTCACCTTGACGTTCTTCTTCCCTTTTCCTCCTGGGAACTTGGCATTTAGAATATCTTTTCTTAGGCTGAGCATCTTGACAAATTGCACGACGCAGAACACGATTCTGAGTATACTGTTCTTGTCGACGACCACGAGTGCGGCCATCAATATGCCTGGGAGATTCTTGTCGACGACCACGAGTGCGGCCATCAATATGCCTGGGGGATTGTTGTCGATGATCACGAGTACGAGCAGCACCAGTGTGGCGAGTACCAGTGCGATCATCATCTTGTCGATGAGTACGGGTGCGAGCAGTGCCAGTGCAAGGCTCCTCCTGTCGACGAGTGCAAATATTGGTACGAGTCCGAGTGCGAGTACGCGTTTGTCGATCAAATCGCTACCCCCTCTCATCTGATTCACAGTTGCCTTCACAGGTAGTCTCACCATTAGTTGGGTCGTTGAAACAGAAGCAGGCCTGCCGCTCTTGTATTACTGTATAGTTTGCGTAGAGTTTGTAGTATGGAACTAGATTTGCCACAAAAAGAAGTATAGCTGATGCTACGGTGAACCTAAGATATACACTATCCCAGTTCCAGCTTTAATAGGTGCATCTGTGTAACTGATCATGCAAAAAGCCGATGCCATTTGGATGCATGATAACATGCTTATTTCTTGAAAGCTGGGGATGATAATGCTGATGTACAGAGTCTGTGGTGCAAATAGATGCATGCAATGCTTGCAGGGTAACTATATGCTCTTAGACTAGCTAGCTATGTACCTTTGCCAGGGAGTGTTTTACAGTCCATTGTTCCATCAGGGCGTTCTACACATCTCATAAATCCTCGCTGACGTTGAAGGCCATTGTCTATCTCTAGATCTCCTTCTCCGTCCAGTGGGACTGCAGTTGAAGTGACTAGGAATGATAGTAGAAGTACTGAAACAGCGAAACATGTGGCCATTATTGACATCAGCAGACTTAAAAGGGATGTAGATAGGTAGTGACTGAATATCTATTGTTGTTTAGGTAGTGGCCTTTTATTATCTGCACCATGCAGTGTGTTGGTTAATGATGGGTACTGGCTATTGTTGACTGATATTTTGATGTTTAGCAAACTCTTTTGTGAATCATCAACAGGTGATTGATATTTTAAGCAATTGTGCTATATATCACCCCTGCACTATAGCCTGGAGTGTATCCTTATATTCAAGGTGAATCCTGCGCTAGCTGGCTCACTAAACCTATCCACAATTTAATATCCTACACAAGCTAGCTATAATAATTATTAATTTTAATGATAATATTATTATGGTAATTCATAATAATAATAATAATGTACTAAAAATTCATTCTTGTGCTTCTATAAAAAAATAAATCTAATTTTGGTTCGATAATAATATTATAAAATCATTCTGAGCTATAAGTTGATTCTATAGCTATTGAGGTGTATAATGCTAAATTTCTAATGATTAAGTTCACTTCAACAGTAGTGCATTCACTTATCATCATCATCATCAACTGTCACAGCAGGCTGTACATGAGTGTGGAAAAGAGGGAGGGAGGGAGGGAGAAAGAAAAGGAGAGGATAGGGAGTGTGGGAGAGAGAAGAGATTATTTGACCAGGAGCATCAGCTAGGGTCACTACTCAATGTACAGCACGTTGTATACATGTACAACATGATATTGTACTACTAACCTTGGTACTCCTCCTCTGGGCCGACCTCATTTTGGTCATCTGTGCCTGGAGGGCGGACTTGTCATCCTCAGCCTCCTCCAGCTGAGCTCGCAACTGGCGTAGCTTCTTCTGCATGGTCTCCACCTCTCCTTCAGCCTCTTCCTTGTCACGACGGACACTCTTCATCTTGCTGTTGAGCTGGTTGACCTGATCCTGGAGCCTCTGGCTGTTGGACTTCTCCTCATCAAGCTGAGCCTGGGTGTCCTTGGCACGACGGTCGTTCCTGGAAATTTGAGTACCAAGCACAATTGGTGAATAGTTAGCATGATAAGTATGATGAAGAAGAACGGTAAAACTAGCAGTATAGCCACCGAAACATTAATTTGCAAAAACAAAAAAGTTTTCTCACTAGGTAATCATCAAACTATATCATCCAGGTTCCTAGTCATACAGGACTGTTCTTATTATAGAGTAGGTTACATGTTACGTATATAGATGAGTCAAAGTTATTGGCTCACTTTTTGGCAGCTCGCTGAGCGTCAGTTTTTCCCTTGGTTTCAGCGTCCAGGTCTCCCTCCAGCTCCAGAATCTACACAGAGGATGTATAATAATATATGAATCATTAGCAACACATACTGGTACAAATTGCACTGTTTTGTTAGTAGTATTATGGCCTATTCTAATAGGATCTTGCTAAAAGTGATAAATTTGGCCTATTCTTAATAGGACCATATAATTAAGTTGAGTGATGTACCCTGGCCTGAAGCTTGGCTGCCTCTCTCTTGGCGTTCTTGGTTGCAATGGCTACCTCCTCGTCGAGGCGAGAGTTGAGATCCTTGACCTGTTGGTCGAGAGAGCTCTTGGCCTTCTCGATTGAGGACAGCTTCTCCTTGGTAGCCATGAGCTCGGACTGCATCCTGTTGCTCTGGTCGGTGACCTTTTGCAGTTTCTCTCCCTTCTCCTTCGCCTCACCCTCTAGGTCTTCGTTCTCCTCCTGCAGAGAGGCGACGTGCTGGTCAGCCTTGCGTTTGGCTGCCTGGAGGCTGGAGTTGGCGGTGGTGAGCTCAGCAACACGGTCCTGAGCATCCGACTTCTCGGTATCACTGGTACGCAGGCTCCTTGTGAGCTGTGGGGAAAAAAAACATTATAATTATAGTCATGTACATGTGGCCGTGGATGATGAAAAAGAGAAGTGATGTGAGTCAATATAAGTAAGGGCTGGAGGCTTATTCTGGTCATTTCAAGAAAAAAATCTCCTAAGACACTGTGCACTAATCCTAGCAACTGATAAAATGCCACAATCCTATAATCATGTTTAAGGGTCTTTTATTCCCAAGGGCATCTATAACATACTGGCATATACATGTACACATACCGTAGGTCGGGTTTTAATTGCAAGTATCTATTAAATGCGAATTGCGAATTTTTCTACGTTTCGCAATTATTAGATTCGCAAACATAAACGTTCACGTATACTACAGTACGGTACGGGGTCGTCCATCGCAATTATTGGATTCGCAATTTGGCCTGACTTGACTAGAACACATTTATTAAACTACGCAATTAAAACCCGTCCTACGGTATGGAGCGATCTCTGTCCATTCATTCATATGTACATATTATTATACATGTTTCATCTCTAGATTATACTAATATGATCATACCTGTTCGACACTGGCCTTGAGTTCCTCGATCTCGAGATTCAGGTCGCTAGCCTTCTTCTCTGCCCTGGTGAGGAGGTCGTGCTGCTCGTCACGGGAACGCTGCTCCTCCTCGTAGAGACCAGTGATCTCCTTCAGCTGAGCTTGGAGGGATTTGTACTTCTTAGCTATGTCATTTGCAGCCTAGAAAAAAAAACAATAGTGCAAGTAATTTTTATCTCACTGTGAGAGATAAAATATTCAAAACTATAATATAATAAGTGGGTAGAAAGTGAAAATTTAATGATAAACCACCGCATTATCGTACACAAAAATTAATGGTTGATTTTGCATTCTCAATCAACACTACCCCTGTGAACCAAGACCAGGTGCATTACGCACACATGCAGATGCACAATCCAGATTCCCCCTTCGATTCCATGCTATTGTATCCCTCGGCAGCTTACCCTCTCCTGGTCGTCGAGAGCACCCTGGAGTTCATCCACCTGTCCCTCCACCAGCTTCTTCTGCTTGACCTGCTCGTTCTTGAGCCTGGTCTCCTCCTCGAGGGACTGCTTCAGGGCATCCAGCTGTCGCTGGTGGTTCTTCCTCTGTGACTCCATCTCCTCGTCTTTCTCGTTCATCCTCCTCTCGAGCTCCTGCTTCAGCTGAGTCAGCTCCAGTTGGGCACGAAGCACTCGCTGCTCCTCGTGCTCCAATTGACCTTCAGCTTCCTGAGAGAACGAGAAACAACTCAATCATTAACAGTATACAGTATACCATAGCAGCAATAAAGAAGGAGAAATAATTCGATGACTAGTACAGAATATTATGCCATAGCAGCAATAAATGTTATGGAAACAGTGATATACCAATACTACAATAATTGTTACTATAATATGCAAACCCTCACCTTGAGAGATTGTGTTATTATTAGTCTATGCATATTATAGTATACCATTTTATCAATAAGGCCCCTCCAAATTAATTAGTAGTTTCTCATCCCCCTTAATTTCCGCCCGCATGCATTTTGTGATTAGGAGCACAATGCAAAAGAATACCGCATCCTTTTTTGCAAGCGATTTTGACGACCATTTCCATAAAAAATACACATATTGACGACCATTACCACCGCCCGCCCACATCAATTTTGAGCTCAGAGGGGATGAGAAACTACTAATTGATTTGGAGGGGCCTAAACTGAGAAGAATAACTAATCTATGCAGTATACAGTATACAATAGTGGCAATAGATACTTTGATGTATTATTAAGGAAAGTGTAGCTATAATATAATTATCATTATGCAATCCCTCACCTCGAGAGATTGTGTTAGCTCCTCCTTCTCCTGCTCCAGCCTCTTCTTTGCCTTCTCCAGCTCATGGGCGCTCAGTCCTCCCTCGTTCAGCTGCTTCTCAAGGTCACTAAGTTCACCTATACGTAAATAATAGCAGAGTATTGGTGAAATTAATCAATACAGACGACATACACAAGTTCAAAAGCTATGTACATGTAGTAGCATTGTACACTAGTGTAAGCTTAAAATTAAAGCCCAAGATCTAAGATAGTACAGCATCACCAATCACCTTGGAGACGTTTGTTTTCCTTCTGTGCACCCTCAAGCTTCTCTTCAAGTTCCTCGTACAAATTCTTCAACTTCAACACCTGCATCCAATTAGCAAACAATCCCCCACAATTAAGCTATCACTACTGCTCAAATTGAGGTGCTAGCTTGAACAAACAGGCCTGGCATTGTTAGAATTTTCCTTACCTCAGTGCTGCTGGCGTGGGCCTCCCTCTGAGAGTTGGCCAGCTCCGCTTCTTTCTCATCGTATCTCGACTTCCACTCTGTAATCTGCTTGTCAATTTGCTTCTGTTTCTTCTCCAGGGCAGCTGCATTGTTGCGCTCCTACATGTACACGTGTATGTATACAAAAGTAGTCAGATGTAAGCTCTGTTATGTGTACAGATTTTAAGAGTAGGTGTGTAAATCTACCTTCTCAAGGTCAAGGTTGAGATCCTCCAATTCGTCGGAAATGCGTTTCTTGGTCTTTTCCAGAGAAGAGTGTTTGGCCTGAAGACCAGAGTGAGCCTCTTCAGCCTCCTTCAGTTTGTTGGTGAGCTTTCGCCTGCATAAAGTTATAATTGAATCACATCCATCTTCATCTCCACCTCTTTCTCTTCCTCTCTTCTCTCTCCCTTCCTTCCTCCCTCTCTTCTTTTCTCCCTCTCTCTACCTCTCTCTCACTTTCCCTTCTCCCCTCTCTTACTTTGATTCCTCCAGCTCTTCAATCTTGGGGAGAGCTTCTCCCTCGTGTTTGGACTTCCAGTTGTTTGCATCAGTCTTTGCAGCTGCCAGTTGCTTCTGCACAGCTGCCTTGCTCTCCTGCTCCTCATCCAGAGACTCTTGAAGCTGACTTATGTCCGACTGGGCGGACCTCAACTTCGCTTGAGCATCAAATTTAGCCTATACAAGCAAACACAGTCATCAATGTGCACTATGTACATGCAGTGCTTTCTAGAAATATTGCTACTAAATGCTGAAAATGGTGGTAAAGTTATGTGGTCATACAAAAACTAATAACACGAAAATTTCCAGATCTACATACAGTGTGTATGTATGCTAGGTAGCTATACTACCGTAACAGTGGATTGCATTCTCACATCAAATCTGACCAAAGCAATTCCTTATCCAATGAGAAAATCATGCCAAAGAAGAATACACTATAATTTTGCCACTTACAGAACTTTCAGTCTCCAGCTCTGACTTGAGATCCTCAACCTGAGCCTCCAGTCCACTCTTGGCCTTGGAGAGTGTTCCCACCTTGCTCTCTGCTTCACTGAGCTGGGAGCCCAGTTCATTGGCCTCTGACTGGAGCTTGGCCTGGGAGCTGGTCAGGGCAGCAATGGTAGCCTCGTGGTCAGCTAGCTTCGAGTTGGCTTCATTCAGCTGCTCATCAACTTGACGTAGCTTACGCTCTGTGTTCGCCTAGTATACAATATAGGAGGAAATAGAGATGATCTGGTGAAAATCAGAATTTTGGTGTTTTGCTCATGTCTGATACTGTAGTCAAACAGAGCTCAAGGTATGATAATTATTGCAATATTAATTTTGGAACACTTGCTCAATGAACACCACTGGTGCTAAACCCTCGGTGCTGTCAGATTTATAATAATGATATTATACTACGCAGGTAGCTATATAGATGATCGCATAATATTAGGCTGTGTCTAAAATTTAGTGCTTTGAGTACTGGCAAACTAGCCCACCAAAAAAGCTTAAAAAATTTTCGAAAGTGGAAGAAAAAAAAAATCCAAAGATCAAGACGGATTCGAACCCATGACCACCACTCCACCAGCACCAGCCCTAGTCCACTCAGCCAACCCAGCTCAAAGTTGGTGGATACTGTTTTTTGCCAACTTGATATATACATCTCATCCATATATCCCCTGACCCCGCCTTCGTAACCTTTCGCGCATGCGTATAACTATTTGGCCTATGCCATATATAGCGTGACACACCCAGCGTTCTATTTATACGAAAAGTTAGCTGTCCGAGATCGGAGAAGTCAAGAAGCTTAGAATCAGCAAATGACTCCAAAACTAGCGAATAAAGCGTTCTCTACGAAATCCACACAAATCATGAGTTTAGAACTCCATAAGGAACCTTATAACATCACAATTTGGACTCGCAAACGAGGTATGTAGCAGTTAGCGTGGTAACAGACAGACAGACAGACAGATAGACAGACAGACACACACACACACACACAGAACGACTACCGTAACCCTCGCGCATGCGCCGAGGGTTAATAAATAGCTTGCATGGTTTGCCACAAACAGTATAGTTCTTTTGCGCATACCTTGGCCTTCTGAGTGTCATCGAGCTGTCCTCCCAGGTCCCCACTCTCCGCAGTGAGTCGATGGACGTCCTTCTCCAGCTTGTTCTTGCTCTTTTGGAGGTTCTCCGCCTGCTCCTCCAGCTCAGCGATGGCGTTGGCGTGCTTCTTCTTCAGATCGGACACACTCTTCTCGTGCTCCTCATTCTGGGTGTCCATGTCACTGCGAAGCTGGTTCAGCTCCGTCTCTCGCTTACGGTTGATTTCAATCTGAAAACACAATATTATACCATCAATATTTATTTCGATATTATTACAACAGTATTAATTATTATAATAATATAATAGCTATAGATTCACATTAATTAGTGCATGATGATTAGTTTCTGACCTGAGCAGTCTTGACTCCGCCTTCTTCCTCGAGCTTATCCCTCAAATCTTCCAGTTCCCGAATGAGATCATTCTTCTGCTTTTCAACCTGTGGTACACAGCAACGAAATAATAATAGTAGCCAATTCCTAGCATTCAGCCTACACTGGTCGACCCCAACTAGCTACAACTCGGCCATTTCTACCACCACTCAACCTTCACGTACAGGTACATGTATTTTCACTACCAATCACAGAGAATAAAAATGCTGAAATGCTCCACTTTATGCAATTTGATAATATTAAATTTTAGCTAAAGCGTAGCCACGAGTCGGGTTATCCCGGATAGAATACAGAATTCCCTCTCCATAATGTCTCAATCTTCCCAGCTTACCCTCTGTCTGGCCATTTTCTCGTTCTCCAAGTCTTCCTCCAGCTCAGAGATCTTGTTCTCCAGTTCACGGATCTTCTTCTGGAGAGCAGCCGCTTCTGAGGCGTCCTCCTCAACCTTCTGCTGCAGGTTGGCTATCTCCTTCTCTTTGCTGAAAAAAACATGTGGCATGAATAATATTATTACAGAGGTGTTCAGCTGAGTATCAATTTGTCAGTTTCGTTTTATCGATGCAATGGATCCAATGTGCATGCATACACTATACCGTGGTATTTATGAATAATTCAGGGTTTCACACAGAGGGTGGGGTGCCTTATTCTGTATGGTACACTCCTTACCTGTGCACATGCTTCTCCAGATCATGCTTGACAAGATTGAGATTATCAACATTTTCTTGAGAGGCCTGTACAAATTGAATGCATGATCTATCATGATACTATCTCCATAACGAACGCTGTCCATTTCCACAGATTATATAATGTTATTGACCTTTAGATCTCCCTCGATCTTCCTCTTTGCCTTCTCGACATCAGCTCTGTGGCTCTTCTCTTTCTCCAGTTCATCGTGGGCCTCGTGGACGGCACTCTCCAGCTTGATCTTGGTCTTGGAGAGACGGTTGGCCTTGTCCTCTTCCGCTTGAAGGCCATTGGTCAGTTCCTGCGGAGGTGTGGGCATGAATTGTATGAGTATTGAGTGCGAGTATGAGTGTGTGTACCATGCAAGGATGTGAAGCTATAACAAACATGCTACAGATAATATAGAAGTTAAAGAATAATAATCGATATGATCATCTTACAATACTGCTCTAGCTACATGCACTACTGAAAATTTATTCATGCTGAAGGCTTCTCCCTCCTACCGCCAATCTCTCCTCGAGACTCTTCTTCTCTTTGTGAGACCTTGCCAGATTATCATTGATTTTCTCCAGTTCAGCCTCGAGAGTCATGGCATCTTTCTCCTTCTGCCCCTTCTCCTGCTCCACAGCGTCCAGCTGCATCTGAAGGTCATCCAAGTTCTCTCTCTGGTTCTCCAGTTCTGCCTCGAGCTTTCTGCGGGCGGCCGAGATGTTGGCATTGTTCTCGACCTCCTCGTCAAGACGCTCCACCATCTCCTGAATGTGTGTCTCCAGGTCGGCTTTCTTGGCAATGAGACGCTGCACGTTCTCCTCAGCTTCGACGCGCTGGTCTTCTTCCTGTGGCAGACCATATCACATGCAGTCAAACACTTGACAATGTATAGTTACTAAAGCACAAGATAATCAGGTCTCTACCAGCTATGATTCAATAATGGGGACCACCCCCCCCCCCCCACCCCAACCTTCCAAGTCAAACTAAAATCAGCTTCCAGTAGCTACAGCTGTATATAGTAGCTCACCCTCTGCAGCTGTCTGTAGAGCTCGTTCTTCTCCTCCAAGAGTTGAGTCTGGCTCTCCTCCAGCTCCTTCCTGGCAGTCTCATCCTTGACGACCTTCTCTCTCAGTTTGTTGAGCTCTTCCTCCTTCTGTCGAAGCTCGTCCTCTGTGCGGGCCACGTTGAGCAGAGGCTTGACCTTGGTGTACAGCTTCCACCACTTCCAGTCGCGGAGGAACAGATACTTGCGGATGTTCCGCTGCAAAACAGCAACTGCCAACCTGTGCGTATGTGTGAGTGAGAGAAAAAGAAAGTACTTAAATACATGCCCCATTTATAATATAAGTAATCTTATAGAGCAACCATGAACGCACCTCTGGTCGATGAGTTTGCGGTAGTGTTTCCTCATGAGGTATCCCCGAGCGTAGGCCTGGAACTGAGTGAGGACGATAGACAGTCGCTCATCCCTCATTTCTTCCAGCCTACCCAGCACGCCAGCACGGAAGAACACCTTGCTGTTGCCGAGGCGGTACTCGCTGGACTCAAGCTGAAGGGAGGAGAGAAGGAGCTCCGCAGCCTTCCTGCCGTCCATGAAGCCGGCTGGGATGGACTTGGGAGCAAGGATCACATACCTGGATAGTGTAGCATTGTGACATGCATGTTAAACCTTGCATTATTATGTCAAAAGTCAAAGGGCATATTATATCTCTGTATACATGTAGATTAGATACATGTATCTTTATGGTCTCTTACATACATGTACATTGTACATGCATATTATACGTATATCCCATGTACCTGACCAGAAACATGGGATATGTTCTCAAAATTGTCTATGGATGTTGATTTCTTATGCACACATGTTCAGCTATGATACAAATTACATCACAGTACGTATACATACTGAGTTATACAAATGTACAAAGTGCACTTACCTCTGCCTGAACTCCTGGTAGAGGAGCCTGTTTGGGAATCCCTTTCGGCAGATACGGATACCCTCCAGGACACCATTGCACCTCAGCTGGTGGAGCACAAGATGGGCATCGATCAGACCGGGTCTCTTCAACTCGTTGGGAATGATACAGCGGACAAAGTTGGGAGTTGTATTGCGGAGGGTGGTCATGAGACTGTTGAGGGACGTCTTGTGGTTCTGCCCCATCGTGATGAAGCTGGCTCCCTTCTTGCCTCGGGGACGCTCGCCCTCAGTGAGGTAGTCTCCCCAGAGGGTCACGATGAACGGATCGGAGGACTTTTTGAACAGTTCAATAACGGAGTCGTTCAGAGGGTCTTTGTTCTTGTCAAGCCAGCCAATGACAGTGTAGCCAACCTGCAAGGAAGACAAATGATGATTCTCCCCTGCCCCCCCCCCTCCCCCCCCCTCTGTCTCTCTCACTCTCTCTCTCATTCTCTCTTGCGTGTAGTCCACTTACAGTTCCGGCATAGTGGGCCAGTTCAAAGTCCACTTGAGTTCCCTTTGGTTTGAAGCCAGGTTTGATGAAGCTTGTAGTCTTCCCGTTGTGGGTCTTGTGCAGTTTCTCCACGTACGACTTGTCACTGCCCTTTGGAACCAGACACTCCTCATCCAGGAGAGCTAGGATACCCATGGGCTGAAGAAACAACGTGAGGTCGAGTCAATACATTGTACAATTCACACATAATCATCAGAAGGATGCATGTAGGTCTGCTAGATCCACAGCAAAGTGCTGATAATTTCATGGATAATTTTGAATCAACCAGTGGATTTGGATGGGTTACTGAAAATGATTAAGTTAACTGTTCACATACTAAGGATCTTGTAACAAAACTACCGGGGTATCTCTGGAAATTAAAGGCAGAGTTAAGATACCTAATCAGGACACTTGATATGGTGCCTACAGTAGTACATCTCTTCATAATAATCCCACTGTAGCGCTAAATTTGCACCATACATATACTTCACATCATTAAAAATTTTTTCTGACCTTCTCGATGAGGTCGATGGTTGGCTGTAGGTCGAGTCCAAAGTCGATGAACTCCCACTTGATGTTCTCCTTGCGGTACTCCTCCTGCTCCAGCACAAACATGTGGTGGTTGAAGAACTGCTGCAGCTTCTCGTTGGTGAAGTTGATGCAGAGCTGCTCAAAAGAGTTCATCACAAAGATCTCAAAACCAGCAATGTCCAACACTCCAATGAAGAAGTTCTTGCGAGCCTGCATAAGACAATTGTAATTAAGTTAGTAAGCACTGATGAAGCTATAATTGAGTGACATTATGTTTTCTCTCCAAAGAATATTACAATAGTATCAAAAGTACCATAACATTGTAAGTTTGGTGAGCATTAAACTACTAAAATTTAAAGGTCTGATTGCTACTGGTACGACTAGGTCATACTTGCAAAGTGGATATAATATTATAACTGTGATACACAAAGGGGTGCAAGCATATAGCTTCAACCCAATCAAAGTTACCTTTGTATCAAGTGTCTTGTTGATCCTCTTGACGAGCCAGGAGAACATCCGCTCGTAGAGAGCCTTGGAGAGGGCACCGATGGAGTACTTGACCTGCTGGAGGTTCCTTCCCTGCTGCACGTACTCGTTGCCCACCTTGATGCGGGGCTTGGTCAGAGACTTGACCAGGTCGGTGGAGTTGATTCCAAGGAGATGAGCCACCTTCTCGGCCTCTGCAGTGTACAATATCAAATGAAAACATGTAATGGTGTCTTTTAGTATCCTTAAAAATTTAATGTAGAAAATATATGCACATTGGGGTGGGTCAGGGATTGGTAATAATTAAACGGAATACCACTTAAATAAAAGAACAAAGTGTGAGTACTAGGATAGCAATGCTACGTATAGTTAAAAAAAACTCCCATCTGTCGTATGCAAGTTTTTATCATATTTTCAGGAACTAACCGGTTGTTGTTGGAATGCTGGCGACTTGATCGGAGCGGCTCTGCTTCACCTCAATGTTGCCAAAGTGGAGGATGCCAGCCACGGTACGGAGGAGGGCCAGCTGCTCATCTTTCTCCATGCCAAGAACATCCATAGCATCCTATTAATGGGTGTGTAGTATGTGTACATGCAAATGTGTATTAAATTGTACTAGGAAGAGTATATTAAATGTATTACTGTACAGCTACACAGGTTTAGAGGTACACATACTATTAGACTCTAATTGACATATAGTCGGTAGATGTTCTCTCTATTATATTTTTTTACCATAAAATTTGCCAGATATCTCGAAATAACGTTCTTTATGGTAATATGAAGCAATCTATGAGGTAGCTAGCTACATACATATGTAGTTCGAGCAAACTCAGGGGCTCTTAGGCAGTGAGTGAAGTATCAGATAACTAGCTATAGCTAATATGTTGAATACCGGTACGTTACAAATATCAATCGAATACTGTAACACTAGCTAGCTGTCTTTTGTATTATCTATTGAGGTAGAGCACTTTGAATACATGCAATCTCCTGCTTTATGTTATGCCATACTGGCTAACATGATAGATGGCTCGCTATAAAAAAACGTATGTGGCATTCTATTCAGATAGCACTGCATACAATGTAATGATCATAAAATTAAATTTTATGGTTATACTTAGCTTGCTAACTTGTAATTGGACGTGCATTATTATTTTGTACACTTGCACTTGCAGCAGTGGATTTTCACTTATAGCACCTCATTTTATTCAAAACATAAGTAAATAACAATAAGCTAGCTGTGCATCAATATCTTTGGCCAACAAAACTACAGTCATATTAACCCACTAAAACTACGATAAAGTTGGAGTTCAAAAGACAGTTAGCTACTATGAGTTGAATGAATGACGTAAGGATGATGCACCACCAATTAGTTGGCCAAGGATCACCCCAACATTATCAATTTTCTCAATATCCTCTTTTGAACTTGTCTCAGGCCCAATAGTGGGGGGATAAGTCGACAATCCCATCTTTTGAAGCAAGTTGTTGACAAACTGCTGGCAATTACTTGTGAAAACATTGTACTCCACCATTTCCTTTACTACTTCATCTGCCATTTGGCATAGGCTTTTCAAATCTCCATCATAGACACCTACTTCCTCCGATGGTTCGGTATCATCCCCTATAGCACGAGTAGTTTGGAGAAGATCACTACCACTGGAAGTTGTGATTTCAAAGGTTAGGTAAGGCAACTCAGAGTCCTTCATTTTGACTAGTAAAAACCAATGTCCACTTGCAGGATGAACGATTCTCACTTCATAGCTGGAAGGTGCACAAATGAAGTGTTTATAATCGCTTCCTTTCACCATTGTAACAAATGACTTCCCATATTCTTGAAAGCCGCCAGAAGATGAAGAACCAGGTGATGATGTGGAAGCACAGCCTATAGAACCTACTGATTTACCAGCAGAATTTAGACTACCAAATGGCTTTGATGCAAAGCTACCAACACCAACACTGCTTGTTCCACCTCCCGAAAAACTTAAAAACTTAAAACTCATGGTATAGCCAAGTCACCTTTCACTAAATTATTTAACTATGGTGTATGATAGCAAGATCATGTGACTATGACCCAGCTCATGAATATTCATTTGAAAATCCACGTGACTAGGATCGTGACCATGTGACTGGCTAGGCTATGACTGAAATCCACGTGACTAAGATCATCTATAGACATATAGATGGATATCAAGACCACGTGACTATGACTTAGCTCATGAATTGTAAGTATCATTAGGCAACTTTTACAGTGAGTATCAATGGCTAGCCTACAATTATCATTTTTCTCCAGTGGAAGTAATAATCCTACAGATAGTAATTTTAAGAATCAAATAACCGGCAAAAAGTTTGAGGAAATGGTGCAAAGTACTCCCTATTGCGTTGTGCTAAAAGCAGATGGTACATATGAAATTTATATTGACAGAAGAACGTATCACCGTCGATTGCTGGTAAAGATGAAAGGTGCTACTTATCCCTTAATTACATTTGAAATAACAACACCAGACATGTCAACCTTGACTCAAGTAATGTGCACTGCTTTTGATGGCTTCATCGATGGCATAGAGAAGGTTGGTGATTGTTCAAAATTAAGGTTAATAACAATTTGCAGGATTGCTGATGATGTTGTATCAAGAATGAAATCATACCGTTTGCTGAAGAATAATTGCCAACACTTTTGCAATAATGTTTTACAAGAGTTGGAACTCGAAACATTTGATGTTACTACCTGGTTAGTTAGCAACAAAACCTCAATAGACAAATCCAGTCATAACAATTGGGAGTATAGAGATGATGCCAAGGAATCCACTGCCATTACTACTAAATCACGCTCCAGAGCAGGCTTCCTTTGGCAAAAGACAACTGCACATGTGGTTGGAAAAATTGTAGGTGCTCCTACTCTGAATGATCAATCCTCCACTATCCCTTCATCACCTCTACCGAGTGCTGATGAAGATTCTTCAGAGAATGCTATATTATGATGATTCCAGTAACGAGGATTCATCAGTGTATTAGGAAGACTGTAATAACTCTTGTATGTTGAATAGTATTGGGCTTATCTTGGCATCACAGCACATACACCAGACAAGTGTTTTGTGAAAACTCAGTGACCAGAAGCCTATGAATAATACTGTATGGTATACACTCCCTTGGTGGGATACACATGTGCCCACACTAAGCTTAAGCTTGTGGTTTGAACTTCGTGGTTTACTGTATACTATTGTCAACATGCATATATGTATTTATCATAAACACAGAACTGCCTGCCCACATGCTACCGTATTTACTGTAATTTAAGCGCCAGGAAAAAATAATTCCGACCTCGCTTGGCGCTTACATTTAAGCATTAAAATCTCGCTTCGATGGCGAATGGCGCTTATATTAGAGTGGCGCTTAGTAATAACAGTAGCGTATGGTACAAGGTACCAAATTGTAATTACTAAGCGCCACCTAAAATAATTCCGTCGACATTTGGCGCTATATTTAGAAGGAAAAAATTCCATAAATGGCCAGACGGCGCTTGTATTAGGCCACTGTAACTTAAAAACTTGTTTCCCATCCTCTCCTATGCCTGGAGAGCATGCGGGCGGGCGGTCATTATTCATTATTCATTATGTATGAATATCATTATGTAACCACTAAACCTTGCCCACTTCCTGTGGTTTACAAGGAGCATGACTAGCTGGCTTGCTGTAGCAATGCATAATGAATTTTGAGGCGGCTACAAAATAAGCATGCGGGCGGGTGACGGGAAACAAGGAATCAAGTTACAGTGGCCTTACAGTGGCGCCTAAATTACAGTAAGTACGGTATATATCTTGGGGGAAGTCCTGACCAGAAACAAGGTTACCACTTGGAATGGCCTTCATGTAATTATTATTATGCAATCATGACTGTACATCCTCCACATACCGTGGTGACTTTGAGCTCCTCTGCATCGTTGACGTTGTCCACGCTGACTTCTCCGTTGGCCAGGAAGTTGTAGCTCTTGACCTGCCTGGTGAGCAGCAGGTCCCCCAGCAGCTTGTCGTCAGCACCGGCCAGCAGCTGGTAGAAGATATGGTAGCACCTCTCTCCAGGCTGCTGCTGGATCACTCGAGACTTCTCAAGCAGGTCTGCATCGAGTGAAATGGTTTGTCGGTGATTTGCTTGCAGTCCCCTACTTGGCCTACTCTACTGAGGTATAAAGATGCTGTCCCAGTACACGTGGGTATGCAGCATTACTGCGCATGCGCATTTGCACTTCACAAAAATTGATTGGTAATGGTCGTCACATCCACAGGCTCGCTAGTAATAGCTACTACTTACAGTACTCAATGTCAGCTCCAGCAATCTTGCCCTGAGGCCCAAAGTGGACACGAATGAACTTGCCCTGAAGATAAATAATAATAGTGATTGGTATGACATTTGTACTGTGCTATGCCAATAAAAATGACTTACAAAACGTGAAGAGTTGTCGTTCCTGATGGTCTTTGCATTTCCAAATGCCTCAAGGACAGGATTGGCCTGGATCACTTGATCTTCAAGATTGGCTGAGCTCTGTGTATAAGAGAGAGAGAGAGAGAGAGAGAGAGAGAGAGAGAGAGAGAGAGAGAGAGAGAGAGAGAGAGAGAGAGAGAGAGAGAGAGAGAGAGAGAGAGAGAGAGAGAGAGAGAGAGAGAGAGAGAGAGAGAGAGAGAGAGGGAGGGGATTGTCATGAGAGATTGTCAATAGGTGCCAATAATTATGTCCTGCTGTGATTTTACTGTGATAATCGAGCAGTTTGTACATGGACAGATTTGCAGAGGTGTAAGCACACGCCCAATGTGCATGTCATTCCAACTATGTAATAGCCATCATTCTGTTTCCTTGTTGTGGTGTGTGGGACTGTATGCTGCTAAACAAACAATTGAACCAACTGCACAAGGCTCCATTAGTTATCCTTAAGTGCTCTTTCTTTGACAATACTTGACCATTTCCGTGAAATTAATAAAGCATATTCCAGTTCCCATTCCAAATCACCGGTGGATCTGGTAAATATCTGCCATCTGTCAACTATGGAGCTTTGCTCACAGACTGACCATACATGCATATTATTATCATTCGTGGACTGTTGCAAATTTCCTAGCTTGCAAGGAATAGGGAAGGTCTTGAGAGTGACAGCCTACATAGATTGAGATACTCATCTATTAGCTCCATTTCACGCATGCACGCACACCTTCAATGCAATCTTTTAAGGACAGGTCCATAATTATGCAAAACTGTGTATCTCTGCGTGAAATTGATAGGCCCACTGATTAATTAGTGTCAGCTGTCGAGTGTCATGGAAACCTCCTCCTTGATCCTATAACTTTTTAGCCTTGTTTGTGAGGATTATCAACTTGGAATCTTTGACATGTAAAAATTATCACTGGCTAACTAAGCTCATATTAGCGTCGAGTGGGGGAGAGAAGAGGAGAGACAGAGAGCATTTATTCAAGAGTCCAAACACAGAATCTGATGCTGCCCGGTCCATGGCCATTTGGAACTTTATACCCCTCTGATGTTGGAAATTGATAGGCTAATTGGTTGGATGACCACCTCACTTCTTGCATGAAACAGCTGTAAACACTAATTCAAGCCCATGCATTTAACTTGGGGGGCCAAACTAAAATGAAGACCAGTCTTCAGTAATAATGCACTCCAATCTTTATTATGGTCATAATAGTGCTTGTATACACCATTTTAATTCTTCCTGCTAGCTTACAGCAAGCCTTTGTATTGAGTTACTAAGTAATAACAAATGTAGTCATAGATTTCCTAACAGACACTGCTCCCAGATATGTTATTAATTATTAGTTAACTCCCAAGTCCTGTCATTTGCATCAAGGATCATGCAAATTAACTTGCGGAAATACAGCTGCATATGTACAGAGCATGGATCTTATTCAAGCTGTACGGATCTTGCCACTTGCACGATTAAATTCTAACAAGGAAATCCATTTATTAGCAAGAGGAAAGCATGTAGGGGACAAATAAGTGACAGAGGAGAAAAAAGGGATTGATGCTGGGAGATACATCGCAACCGCAGTTCAAGGAATTCCTACTCCCTTTGTAGATATACATGAAGACAACAAATTAAAGGTACTAGTAGCTATCGACCCATTTCTCCTTTTTACGAGTTAGAGTCCTTTAAAGCTTTGTGCTGTGCATATCATGTTTAATTATCACCAAGTATTCCCACATGGTTTCTCAAGAAATGCACAGATTTGACAGCAAGAGCAACTGTGTACAGTGTCCATCACACGATATGTCCCCATCCCACAAACGGATTCAAATATACGTAACATGTACTAATCTACACTATGATTATTAAGTTTGTCTGCCTCTTCCTTGTAATAACAATTTATGTTCACAGTGGTGCATTTTTCTGCATTAGAGTTAGTTTAGTAGAGGCATACCTGAGTCCATGGTTTGTCAATGCTAGGACTTGAGAGATGGAGATCAAAGCTTAGAGGTATGAAAGCTCACACACACGCACACTTAGCTAAATGCTCTCACACATGGATAGTCACACACACACACACACACACACACACACTCGCATGCATGCACTAATAGCATATACATAATTATAAACTTACGGTTTTGTGTTGGGCTGGGGCAACATAGGCCATGTACTGGATGACCTTCTTGGTGTTCTCAGTCTTACCAGCTCCAGACTCACCACTGTTTTGGAATGATTTGATATTCATATTATGACATTGTGCATAAGTTTAATGCTAGTCAATTGACTCACGTGATCAAGATTGACTGGTTTTCTCGATCTGTATAATGTGTGTGTGTGTGTGTATGAGAGAGAGAGAGAGGGTGTAGGGATATTCAGTTGCATATTATGGAATAGGGATCAGTTTACAAACACTACTTGCACCCTTCTTCATCAAATTACCACCTTGGAATGCATATCCAACCACCATATCATAGTCTAGACATTACCCACAATGCACTTATAATCATGAATAATATGCTTGCTCTCTCTCTCTCTCTCTCTCTCTCTCTCTCTCTCTCTCTCTCTCTCTCTCTCTCTCTCTCTCTCTCTCTCTCTCTCTCTCTCTCTCTCTCTCTCTCTCTCTCTCTCTCTCTCTCTCTCTCTCTCTCTCTCTCTCTCTCTCTCTGCATGCTGCAATTCTTTACCTTGAAGCATGTCTCTGTAGGCATTGTCAGTGATAGAGAAGACGTGAGGTGGCATCTCAGTCTTTCTCTTTCCACGGTACATGTCAACCACCTTCGGAGAGTAGATGGGCAGCATCCGGTAGGGGTTCACAGCCACACAGAACAGGCCAGAGTAGGTCTACAGAGATTGTTGTACATGTATACAGGTAGGTATATTTTTGAGTGAGTGTATTATCAGACTTTAATCATAGTATTAATTATGCTGATGATCATAATTATTTCTAGCTGGCTCATGCACCGTACATGTACTGTTAAGCCATAAGCACATGATAAGACTTATGGCATACTAGTGGTGTAAAAACATATGATGATCATTTCATATTTTAATTAGGTTTGTACATGCATATCATAATATGCATATCTTCTCTTAGTCTCAGAGGTTACAGACCATGTAGGAATTATCATCCATTTCTTTTTTTCGCAATTAGCTTGACAAATTGACGTTGATCGACAGTACATGCAACTTCCAACACACCCTCATGGTAATTAGCCATTACCAACAACAGATTTTTGTCCTAGCTATAGCTGACTGGCTATGGGAATAGCTATATCATATCACATCTTAGCACGGTCACCGTAGGTTGTGTACAAATATCTTGCAAGCCACATTAGAGTATCAAATGAGCCACCCAAAAGATCATGTTGTTTGCTCCCACACCCACGCAAACAGTAATGCAGTACACAGATAAAATTATGCCACCAAGCTATATACATAGCATGAAACACACACATCTTGCAGTGTGACTAGACTGTATAAGAGCTCGATAACATTGAATTTTGGGTAATGTGAATGTGACTATTGGTTGTATGGGAGCTTGATAATAATATTGAATTTCAGGTATGGTCAATAAAGAATGCTTTTTGATTATTAGTGATGGCAAAACAATGATTACTATAGAGTCTCCTAGCAATGTTAGATATAGGATAGCAACTTCATACTAGACTAAGTGCTGATCTCATGATGGCCCGGTGCATGTCCATGAATTGAACCTTCAGCCATGTTTCTTTACTGTAACTCTGTCTGTTAGCTGCACTAACAAACTGATTGTATCTTTGAAATGGATCTGACACTTATGGCATGTTAAATTTGTAAAAACTTGATCATAAATTTGACCATAAGAAAGAAATGCAATTTGCTTAGGTTTTTGTAAGCCTAATCACCATGCATGCATCAATCCAAAAGCAATACTTGGGCAAGACTTATTATCATGTGCAGCATGTTTGCACTTGAGAAAATTTGAGTGCTATTTTTCGTCAGCATGCTATTATGTTAAAAAAAACACCAGTGAACCATTACTACAATAATATGTGGATGAAAAAATTCTGTGGCTTGGTGTGTAAGAGGGAGAGTTGATGATCCATCTAGTCTTTTGAGCCAAAAGTCTGATGCACATCAGCTTAGTAGCCAGCACCCCAGGTTAAGCTAAGTGGGAATGTGAGCTATATCATAACAGAGCAGAGTGTCAAAACCACAGCAGGTGTGGGGGAGACGCAGCTATATGATCACATAGCCATATCTGGGGGAAAGCTAAACAGTACAACTAGCCAGCACCCACTCCCAGAAGGTATGCTGTGTACATCAATCTGAGTTGGTTTATCATGCATGCAGTATAAACGAGATCCATATCTTAACTGCATGATGTCCAGTAGTGTCAATTGTCACACTATACCAGTGTAGTGTGTCACTCAGAACCTTGTTTGTGCAGATGTTATGAATTCGATTTATGACCAGTGCCAAACATGGATAAATTGCTTACGTGCCATAAAATTCCTACATCGCCATAGTGCTCCAGTATTACTGAATAATAATTAATGATGTCTGTGCCTACGGCTACTACCCACGTGTACATGCACGTGCATTGGTCATACCCCTTGCCGGCCACCTAAGCATCCGGAGGACCCTTGTACGTAAATCAGCTGGTAGCATTTCCGATAATAAATTATTGGATACTTTTCACGCCAACGCAACATGGAATACCAACAGTCAAGTGTGCAAAAATGTGCTGTAACTGCTTATGGGTGCTCAGTATTGTACTTTACTGCATGCTAGAGTCTCAAGTTAAACAGTTCAATAGGATGGACAATTTCAGCGTGCATCTAAGTATGTAGCTATTCATCAAATTACAACTTCTGTAACTGTGTTGTTAAGTGAAAAGCAGATCTATGTGATGAAGCTACTAAGCTAGTAACTGGTTACTCTTCTGTTTGGATACCTACAGCACATATTTATGAGGAGTGCTAAGCAACAAATGCGGTGCTGCATGTATAGTAACTTAGATTTAGTTGTAGTTTTATTTTCAGGATTCGCTAAGTGGTATCATAATAATATTATAGCACAAAAATGAAACTTGATTTTGTACAAGAAATCCAGCCGCTCTTGCTTTATTTTTTCCCCCTTCCAATTGCCAGCAAAGTTTACAAGCTACTGCATGGATTTTGATTATTGTTTGGCACTATGACGCTCGGATATTGCAATGAATAAGTCACCTCACTGGTCTAACACACATCAAAGGGATTTGAACAAACGGTCAATTATGACCTACATGCTGATCAGCCAGCCATGGAGCGTGCTAGCTGGCATGCATGCTGAGTGAACTGGAATAAGGACTCACGTAGATGAGGCTGGAGTAGTATCGCTGCCTGAGGTTGTGCAGCACGCTGGCCTCGTTGAGGTACGTGAGACCAGCCATGTCCTCGATCTTCTCAAACTTGGGAGGATTCATTTGCTGGGTGTTGCTGATGTCCATCTCTATCTCCTGAGGAGGAGAAGGAGGAGCAAGGGTCGAGGGAGGGAGGGAGAAGAGAGAGAGAGGAGAGGGGGAGAGATCAATACTGCAATGACTGTATTAAAAGAGAACTTACAGCTCCATCAGAGAGCTCCAGCACACACTTATCTCCCTTCTGAGAGATGATGTTTGCAGCTTTGAACCCCTCCTCATCATCAGGCACCCACAGCCATTTCTTGGAGTCAAACATCCTAGTTTGCTCCATCAGCTCCGAGGTCTTGGACGCACGGAGGAAAGTACTAGGATCATCACTCATGGTGGATGTCTGTTCCTTCTTGTTGACTCAGTTACAGTTTCAGCAGACACAAGATATGCCAAACTCTTGGAAGTTAGCAGATGCAGTTCTGCATGCAAAGGGAATACAACTATT